>CM024564.1:18826084-20305662 GCA_014182515.1 Eucalyptus microcorys
AAAAGCTTTTGCCTCTGCAGAGAGGGTACGGAGAGACGTGAGAGAGAAGACCCACAAAGGGACATGAGAGAGAAAGAGAGAAAAGAAAAAAAAGGGGCACCACATCGTCTTCTTCGTGCAGCCTCCGGACGCGGCAGCCAATACCGCGTTGGCTGCTGTGTCGGAACTGCCTCCACCAGCCACCTCCGATGCCTCCACCTACGACGACCCGACGCCTTGATCACCGCTTGTTTCCCCTATAACACCAGCAGCCACCGACCACCGTTGCTCCGCCGGCGACCCATGAGCACTCTCTGCTCCACCGCCGCTGCGCCGATCTCGCCCGCAATGCTCGCCGAGCCGCCTTGCGTCCTATGCTGTTGCTCCCCCATCACTACCCTTCCTCGATGCCATCAGATCCAGAGGCTGCCGCCGTTCGTCTATCTCGCCGCCCCGTACGCGATCTCTGCTAGCCTCCACTAGTGACCGACGCTGCTCCTGCCCGTGATGCCCCTGCAGTGCTTTACGAAGCCGCTGCTGCCTCGCCACTCCAGCTCTGTTGCCCCGCGCACTCGTAGCAGCCTTCGGCGTCGCTCCGCCAGCCTGACGAAGCCCACCGCGCCTTAGCCGATCTCCGTCCCCGATCTGCCGCACTTGAGCTACTGCCTGACGTCGTTGCTCACCCTCGCCACTATGATCCCGCAACGTCACTACTCTGCCTTCGCTGTGCCCTGAAGCCCGCAGCTTTCCCCGAGCAACGTTGCTGCAGCACTCGGCATTTGATGTCCCCTGCTCGCTGCTGGTCCTCTTCGCCGGAGTTTAGACGACCATGATCGGTGACCGATAGTGACCCACCACGAAGCTGCCAAGTCGTGGGTGAAAAAGCAAGAAAAGGAAAAAAAGAAAATCACATTAGGTAGTTTTCTATTTATTTTATTTTATTTTACTTGTTCTTTTTAGTATAATTATTCCTTAATGTAAGATTGAGATTGCCCGACATAAAATTGCCTCTGAAATTTAGGATTGACAGCCCGATTTTCGCGCCCAAAATCCGACTTGTAATCGCTGGCAAAATCGTCAATCCGATCTCATGCCTGAGATTCGATTATCGATTTATTGGCCTACCTAATCTCATTCGCGAGATATGGTTCGCCAATTTGTGGATATCAATCCTATCTTATCTGATTTTCCGTCATGTTGGTTGAATTAATTTTATTTTATTAAAAGGAAAAATAAAAAAAATATTTGAGTTAGGATTAGGTTTGTTTTAGAATATTTCTTGTTATCTTGCATATTTAGAATATGGGTTTTATTTTGAATTTTATATAAAAAAAACATAAAAAATATCATGCATATGTCATGTAGAATTATGGCATTCTTTGCACGTCATTGCATGTTCGGATTGCATATTATATGTTTAGATAATTTCTCCTAAATAGATTGCATGTTTTTATTAGGAAAAATCATGTGCACGTCACATAGAATTAGGTTCATGAGATTGTTGCTATGTCCATTTAATTAGAAATTGCTCGTCATTAGAATTAAGTCATTAGATTAGTTTAGATTGCACATTCAATTATTGCATTTCTTTTAGTCATGTCATATAGTTTAAGTTATTTTGTCATGTCATATCATTTCATGTTGATTAGTAACATTGCATTGCATATAAATTAGATTCTCATTAAATAAGTGAAAACAAATAAAAAAGAAATTGCGTGTTAATTAGAAATCATATCTAGGACCGTCGATGTAAATTCTGATCTAATATTGCAGATGCTTTCATTGCTATGAGGTAAGTTCTGCAATTTATTCATTGCTTTATTCAGTGTTAAATTGGTGGTTTGTGCACCCGCATGAACACTTCACATGTTAGGGATGTAAATTAAAATCAATTCAATCTGCTTGCTAAACATGTTTTTCAAAATAAAAGAAAAAGGTACCGAAATGGCGTTAGAGAAATCTAGCGTAACTAAGTCCCCGAGCTCACAATTTCTGGTTCGTAGGAGTAATGTAAATCTTCCGTTACTTTACTTGGGTTTCTAATCGACCCACCAAAAATAGATTAGTGGCGACTTCTAATTGAAAAATCAATTGCATGTTAAGAACTTCAACCTAAGTCGTGAATTGGTTTGGGCTTAGGAGAACCCGAGCTAAGTTTAGGCTTAGTAATCTATTAGCCTAACTCTAGGTGGTTCACTTGAAATTTAGGTCGCGACAAGTTTAGTTTGCCACAATTTTTTGATGGAAACTTCACAAATCCAAGATGAATTGGTGATTCCTTTCTCGATATTAGTTGTATTTTTCGTGAATTATCTTTTTCATGAGGGACAACGGCACCAGAGGTTTCTGAACTATTGTAAAGCATTCAATAGGTCCTTAACTTTTTTTATACAATTATCCCCACAAATTTTTTGTTCAAATTATCCCTTTCATTGGGAAACAAACAATTATGCTAACATAGCTGCTAAGTCTCCATCAAATGCCAAAGTGTCGGTAAAATGGTTTTTTTATTTTTTTATTTTTAAATAAGGAAAATTGTTGAGGGTAACTATGCAACCTGAAGGGTGTGAATATATTGTTTAAAGATTATGAAAATTTTTGTGGAAATTGACAGCCAACACTTGGAAATCAATTGAAACTGAAAATATCATGGTGCTATTGCTAAGACATAGATGATAACCAACAAGTAAAGACCGATCACATCAAATTATACTTATCTCCAAGTTTATATCCATTCTTCATACTAGAAGCCTCAATGCAAGTTGGAACCCATTGGTAATCTCCTAGACAAGTCACAATCAGTATTTATCAATCTTAATAGTGATAGACTACACTATTGGAACTCAAGTGTTGCTATCAATATTGTACACTTGATTTTATCACAATTTTTTTTTTTTTTTTTGTATCATAAGTACAAAGCAGCAAAACACCACATTGGAAATTTTAGATAAACAGATATAATTTGATTAACACAAAGAGTAACAATGGACACTATCGGCTTTCTCTATTTTTGGTTGCAACTCTTTGAGCTTCATTGATCCTCCTTTACATACACATCTTCAATCTTCCCATAGGAGATGGTCTTGAGGAGCAATTGTGGAGCAAAGACCTGTTAAGAGTTGTTAGGAGTAGTTGTCCAAGAATAGGATCGTCCGTACAACCTTGTCCCTCGAACAGCAGCACGGTTTCCCAAAATGGAGTTTGCTGGATCTGTCCCTTCACTGGATACTCTAGCAGTCTAACTAAAAAGCTATCAACTATTCTGTAACGATTTTCACTTCTCCTGCGATGGTCTTCCCAACTGTCAATGGCTATAATTTTGTCTCTAAAGGTCATCTTCATATGAACGTACTAACAACATCACCAACGACTCAATATTAGCATGATCTATTGCTTGTAATCGGCACGTGCACAACATAATTGATCTGTCCATATTGTCCATGGACAAGCCACGTGAAATGACTTGCGATTCAATTTCCAATGATACTTATGAGCATATCAGTTTTCAAAGACTAAAGAAATCAGCCATGGTCCTTCCAAGTTATCATGAAAACATCGTGATATCTGATTTATATACCTTCTGTTGGAATTATCACCATAGCTAGTCTTTGTCGAGCTCTTTAGATATCATGGATATCATCACAATCTTTTTAGATACCACCACAAACATCTATATTTATCATACTAGATATTACATCAATGACAGTTTTGGAATCATAAAAAAATCATAGGGATGGTTACCAATAAGAATAACAAAATGAAAAAAAAAAAAGTATTAAAAAATCAAATGAAAAAGAATTTTGAAAAAAAAGAGGAAGAAAGAAGTTTGGATTAGTGGCCAGGAAAAAGAGACTGTGAAGGTAGAGCGATGCGATATTGGGGGTTGTATGGCCCCAACTAGGTGTTAATGGTCATGCGACACCGGTGAGAGCTGGCATGCAGCATAATTAGCATAGTCAGTAGCTTAATGAGGTAATTCGCATATAGTTAGGCTAGAACGGTAATATTTTTTATCTTAATTTAAACTGTAATTATGTGTAAGTGTCACGGGCCGATACTTGAGATTGCAAACCGTGCAGCACTTTGGCTCACTTTGGCTCTTGTGTGGATGACAGAAAGTATTTAGAAAAAGAAGCTCTAGGAGAGAATGTACTTCTATTACTCAAATATTGGGTAATACAAATTAGGAGAACATTCCTATTTATACATAAGGCCTTCCAATTACTACCATAGACCCCTTGATCAAATGGTGGAAATCCACTCATCCCAACTACCATATATTCTATTAAATACAAGACTACCATCTTGAATACAGATATACATTTCCCATACCATCCCTAGGGTATTCTAAAATCCTCATGAAGACCCTAGAGCCCAAAGCACGTCAAGGCTTGCAGATCATTTAGGTTAACTCTTCGGCTAGTTAGGTCCGGAAACCTCCAGTCCATGACACAAGGATGTATATAAGTACGAATAAATAGTAGCATAAGGGGAAGAAAGGATAGCATATATCACATCACACAATTTCTCTTTCAATTCGTTAAAGCTTTCCCTATAATTTACGCTTGCCTTTACTGCAACTTTGTTTGATTTATTTCAACTAGTTTAGTTTGCCAATATTTCTAACATCAACTTCACGAATCCAAAAATCAAGTGGCGAATCCTTTGTCGACCATCAATCTTCTTTTTTCACAAAGATTGCAATTGTCTGTTTCCAAGTTCTCTAAAAAATTTATATAGCAAACAATGAGAATGAGAATTTTTTAAAATTTCGCTCTCATTTTCAAAAGAAATATGAAACAAATTGAGAAATTACATTTTGTAAACTTTTTAAGAAAGAATTTCAACATCTCTTTGTGATATACTATGA
The DNA here is from genome assembly GCA_014182515.1 of Eucalyptus microcorys. Taxonomy (NCBI): domain Eukaryota; kingdom Viridiplantae; phylum Streptophyta; class Magnoliopsida; order Myrtales; family Myrtaceae; genus Eucalyptus; species Eucalyptus microcorys. The sequence continues at coordinate 18,830,934 of CM024564.1, forward strand.
GGTTTCACTTTTTTCTAAGACTAGTATAGCAACCTTAAATCTTTTCTGTTTTGGTGCACCTAAAAGTTTGGGGCCCAGGAGACATTAGACTAACCTCATGGACTGAGACGGAGTTTCTATATATTGAGTGCGATAAATTGATTCCATCCAAATTTTAGTTCATGTATTACTGTAAATTCAACCTCAGATTAACTTCTAAAGCCATATTACAAGGAAAAGGAATTTCATTAATCTAAATATAACTACAAATGTTTTTGTTTGACAAAAAAAAAAAAGAAGAAAAAAGAGATGAAAAGGACAATACTTAATACTTATGGCATGCTTAATTTTTAATGGAAAAAGGGCATACGAATTTTCTCCCTTCTCGGTTTTATTCAAAAGAGCTCTCTAATGTAGATCTTAAGACTCTTGGGAATGTGCCGACTTCGAGTTTGAAACCTTGAGGGTTGCTCAAGAGGTAACGTGTTTGCTTTATTCGTTCAAAGCTCGCGTTTAAATCCCAATATTTTTGCATTCTATTGTAGCCACCTCATTAAGCATAGACCTCTTTGCCTTCGGGGATTAATCGGAATGTGCAGAATCACGGAACTATTGCATTCGGTAGGAATTAGGTGAGTGCTCAAAGTGTCACGCCCCGATCCTCCGAGCGTGTGTCCATCCCTTTGCGGTCGATTTAATAGCGATGTCCCATGACGCATTGCTGACCCATTCATTTTAAATGCACATGCAGAAGCGAATAAATAATCCCCAGACAACAACATAATGAGATAGGAAAGTAGAACCATAAATTTTTCAAAACCAAACCACACCACGCTTATATATACATATATCAAGCCATGTCATATACAATACCAGTCTATAAAAAACAAAGGTTTGTAAAACAGAGGGGGTTCATAGAGCTACAAATCCTCTTCCTCCTCCTCGTTGGAGCCTTCGGTTGAATATACTGGAGTCCCTGGATTCGAAAGATCCGGGTCTACCATCGAGCCACCAAGAGGATCTGCTGTGCCTTTTCCAAAAGTAACCTCCAGCACGTACACAGGTATCTCAGATTCCGGTATGAAACCTTCCCTCTGTCCATGCCGCTCACGACGGTACCATGATCTGTATCGATAAGGTACCTTATGGGGTAGAGCCTTCATCAATCCAGACCATGGACTTCATGAGCTTATAGACCAAACCCCTTGGGTGCCCATGAATCGAAATATAGACTACCTACTCTGAAACCTTCTTCGGTTGACCAAAACGCTCGGGAGGAGTTGCCATCTAGGGACCTGAAAATGTTATCCCATGACGGGGTAAGACGACGTTTCAGCAAGTTCGCCCCCCTAAGACCCGACTCGAAAGGAAATATGCCCTAAGGGCTGCCTAAGTACAAGTCTAAGTTAGAGGAATTATCTTTGCCTCAATCCCTTCCTGCGAGTTAGTACATTTCAATCACTCAATCAATGATTTCAACAAATCAATTCATCCAATCGAATTGAACTATCGATCAATCGACTCAGTCGATTCCATGTCATCAAGACCATCTCCCGGTCAACCATTTCAATACTATCTATCAATCAATACTATCTATCAAGTCATTTCCTTGAAATGATCACTGCTCACCTAAGCTGATACGAATGAATGCTTGCCTAAGATGACAATGATAGTTAGTATAGCTCACAGAAGCTAATATAGATAGATAGCATAGCTCATCGAAGCTAATATAGATAGTGTAGCTCGCCAAAGCTGATTTGTGCTCACTGAAGCTGATTTATGCTCACTGAAGCTGATTCATAGATATTATATTCATCCACTATCCATTTCACCGTTTTCATAATACCCAGTAAAATAATCGTGTGTGGGCACACGGTAGGTCTCAGCCAAAAATATAATATCTTTATTTTATTAAATCCCACTAATTATATAGTCGATAAAAACATTTTTGGCGTTGTAAACCGACGCCTGATAATTTTCTAATCAATTACCGTAAATAATAAATTTTGGGATAAATACCCAAAATCACAAATTACACTCAAATTGCACAAAACCAGCACTCAATTAATCAAACAAATCACACCACTACGATCATCATAAAATTCTGGTCACCGATTATCCCGGTCTAATTTTCGGAAAATAATAATTAATTAAATAATTACGAAAATTAATTATTAATTACCAATAAATAGCAAAAATGCCCACTTAGGCCGGAAAAGTCTAATTAAAAGCTGATACGGGTCCGGACAATTTCCGAACCTATCTAGATAAATACTATGGCTTATCTACTTGCTAATTGCACTACTCTAACCACTTAACATGCAATAACGATTAATTAAATTGCTAATCTATTCTAACTAACCACCTAATCCATGCTTAACTTAAACTAATCAACCCTTAAGCATAATTAACTTTCCTAAGCAGGGATTAGTGAGTAAACTCACTGGATTAGTGATCCAACGGGACCACGACGACGGGGACATGGAGGGGACCAACAAACTCCTAAGCGGGTGCATCGAGCGAGGTTCGGACGAGCACCAAAACAGGCCAAACAATGAGCTAGGGACCCACTAGCTTTGGCTTCTATTCTTGGCTGAACAAGGCTGGATGGTGGCTAACTGAGGCGGAAACGGGTAGGGAAGAGGCGGATAAACTATAGCGGGTCTAGGCGGAGGCAGGCGGTGGCTCCAGCGACCACGACGGCAACGGGTAGCAGCTTGGCGACTTGTTGGACGTGCGAGCTAGGTGGGATGGTGGTCGGGGATGCACGGCAAGCAGTGGGACGCGAGTAGTGACGGTGCGGCTTGCGATGGGCAAACGGGAGGCGCTCGAGCTTTGGCGGGCGTGCGACGAGGAGAGAGCTGGTTCGGCCGGTTCTCGGTTCTTTTTGGAGTTCAAATTGTTGCAAATGGTGGGGGGCGGGTTGACGGTGAGGAGGAGAGAGGAAGGGGGACAACAACTTGGAGGGGGGCATTTGGTCTTCTTCTATCTCTTTGCCTCCTTGACTTGGTCCCACCAAAGCCCAGTTGGTTTCCTTAGCAATTTCCAGCTCCAAATCTTCCTCTATAAGCCAATGAGAGGGTTCAAAGGTGGTGTCCAATGGGGGCTACGGATTTGAAGTGTTTTCCCATCAAATTGAATTTCAATTCCTCCTTGAATTCACTCAATTCAGCTTCCATAAATTCCATTATCGAGTCCTCGATCAAATTGAAATTTTTTCTCGCTAAAAGATCCTACTTGCATCCCAATTTCGCGATAAAAAATGGTCCTCTGAATTTCCCAGTCGAAAACGGCCCTATATCGACTTTTTCCGTCAAAATCTTGGTTTGTAAAAAAATTTTCAGAGGATGAATCAACGTTTCTAAAATGACTCGTGACAGACAAAATTTTCAATTTCTGAAATCAGATTTAAATTCGCGGTTAATTTCGATCTGACGCGATTTTAGCGTAACTTAAGTTACCGAGTAGCTTTCAGAAATTTTTAGTGTAAATGACCCGTGGTCGATTTTCTTTGAGCCACAATGAACCTCTTCGACACATTGGCGACACTCGGTAGTCATGGAAATCTTGAGGTTTCAATTACGGACATAGGGTACCAAAACGATAGAAAAATCAGTCTAGTGCCGATTGACAAGAATTTTTCAATTTGGTGTGATTATTTAACTACACATCTCGGTCGAACTAACCTATCTCTGATCTCTAATCAATTTTTAACTGTGCCGTAATGATCTTTGCAGATGAGTACGGTCGAGTAGTCGATTCTTGGTCGAATCCTTAAGTCTATTGCATTAAAATCCCTTAATGATTTCCTCAGATAGTCTAGTTATCTCAAGAGTGATCAGTTCTAGGAATAGCGCTATAGGCGCGTCGATGAAAGGCCCGGTTTATTAAATTGAAAACAAGACTGAAAATTTTAAGATGTCACACAAAGAGTACTCCATATCTCATTATTAGTGAAAAAAAATAGTTAGAGTACAATTAAACACATTAGTTCATGAAGCCAACTAGCCAAATTAATTGGACAAATGGTGTGTCAACATGTATTTCTTGGTAGATGAGCTACGGATAGAAGAGAGAAATAAATTATTGGTAAAAAACTCAATAATTACACCATTTCCAGACTACTAGTAGTCTTCTACTACGTCAGTATATGCTGAAATGAGTTGTTTGAGACGAGTTTTGCATGGGTTGCATAAATAAGTGTCTTCCAATCATACTTTTTTTTTTCCTAAACATGAAATGTAATTAATACATGATGTCTTAGATCGTCAATGTCAGTGCAAAATCATGAGCAAGGAGTAATCCATTTTACCCATGGCTATCGATTAAGTTAAAATATTCACCAAGATATCAGTAGATATCCAGAGTATTTCAATGCCCTCTTTCTTTCATATATGTGAAATTCATGAGCAGACAAAGGGATAACAGAGATAAAAGTGACATAAATTGAATATTGCAATAGGCTGTTTTCAACTTCTCATTGTTTTTCTCCTCAGTCAGTGAATATCACGTCATTCATTATTTTATTTATTAAAGTAAATTCTAATTTTATATGCAAATATAGAAGTAAATAAAATAATAAATCAGTCATGCATGGTTGGTTTGTAAAAAGTTCTTGAGACGAGACGAGACGAGACGAATGAATGTGTTTTGAGAGAAAATAACTTAGGGATAGAAGAGTTCACCACCAAGAGATAAAACAATGTTCCATTAGATAAAAATAAAGATCTTTAAGGTTCACCATGAAAGTATTAGATTAAAAATGAAGAATTCTCATATATTGTGTCAACTAAAATCTAGATTCTTACAATTGAGAATACAATTCTCATATATTCCCAAATTCCTCTGGCAGAAAATCTGGAACCTCAACACCATGGCAAAAATTAAAATTTTCATTTGGAGCATGTGCCATAAAAACTTACCAACTCGCAAGAACTTGTGCAAGCGAACAATCGCGCCCGATCCTCTCTACCCTATTTGCCGCCAATTCCCACGGACCTTGGAGCACCTACCCTTGCTTTGCGACTGGAAAAAAACAGTTTGGTCAGATCATCAACTGCAAATCCGGATATACAACTATGGAATTTCTAGAATGAACAGATGGGTATTGGACACCATGCTACAAAGTAAGCTTACCCTCAGTCGAACTAATCACCGGGATACTGTAGAAAATTTAGCTAGCTCGCAACGGCTTCATCTTCGAGTCGAAATCCAAACTCGAGCTCGATAGTCGATGAAGCATGTGCCATAGACAAGAACTTTAAGCTCGAACAAACGAGAGGGGCAAAAAACAAAAAAACACAGACCTGATTCGTAGACTCCTCCAAAAATTGGCGCCTTAAAGTTCGACATTGATGGTCAGTCGTTGAAGGGGAGAGGAAGGGAGCTGCTGCTAGTATTTGCCAAGTCTCAGCTGAGAAAGTGGTTGCTGGTTTTGTTGAAAGAGTATGTTGGAAAATAAAGAAGAGGAGGAGAAGAAGAAAAGTATTGGGGGAAGATACGTAACAATGTTTGTTGTAACTAGTAAATTTATTGAGAAAGTGACAACAAAATAAACAAGAATTGGAGGTAAGGTACGGTTAACCAAATTTCCTTAAGACAATCAGTTCATACCAACGGTGCTAAGCAGCTTCATGAACTTCACCTCCCAAGATAAAGCACCTTTATCAGCATTACATGAATTCGAGAAATACACGAATTAATGAGATACGTGAACGAAAACAACATATCTCGTTTTGCTTACATTCGTTGATATATTAACCTACCATAATTATAACAATCTACCACATTAATGGATCAACAAAACATTTTGACTCAAGGAACTTTAAATGTGCCTGTGGAAATACATACACTAGATCAAGATAGGTAGTTTTCACTTTGAACCTTCTTTAGTGAAAGCCTATCGGACATACTTAACCAGTTGGTGGACTAGACCTTGAATTGCCAATTGTTGGTGTAAGTCCGGACAATAGATATCACACATAGTATCTCTGAATCAAGATTGGTTTTTGGTTGCATTTATTCTTTCGGCCATGAATCTCTCAAGATTCATGCGTGCTTTAAAAAATCCAGCCTTTAAAGATTTTCATAGAGTCGGCCAGCTGCACCATATAGGTGCATTCCTATCAAATGTATCTATCATACCTCATTAGATGTTGAAATACAAGTTATATGAATCATTAAACGCATAGCGTACCCTTAAAATGCTATAGGAAGCATTGTTGCATCATAGGAATGGGAGATAGTGCTCACATTAGAATTTCCAAATTTGCATTGTCCTATTGGACCTAGTCCATGGGATCTCCAATCAATAGGTTAGGTTTCCACCATGGAACCTCTTTATTGAGTTAAGACTTTTAATCCCATTCCCCTTGATGCACAATTTACCTGCTCTATTGACAAACCTTTTGTCAGTAGATTCACAATATTTTCTTTTGACTTCACAAATTCCAAAAAAATTATTCCATTTGAAAGCAACTGCCTTATGGTATTATGCCCACGACGCATATATCTAGACTTACCATTGTTTATTACATTTTGTGCCCTTGTAATTGCTGCTTGATTGTCACAATGAATGCATATCGGAGGCACAGGTTTTGGCCACAATTGAACATCCTTTAAAAATTGCCGAAGCCACTCTGCTTCTTTAGTAGCTTTTCCAAAACAACAAACTCTAATTCCATTATAGAGTGTGCTATCAAAGTTTACTTTGAGGATTTCCACAATATTGTGGCACCTCCTAACATGAAGACATATCCGCTAGTTGATTTCGATTCATCGGAATATGAAATCTAGTTGGCATCACAAAGCCTTTCAAAATAGCTGCATATTTTCCATATTGTAGACCATTGTCTTTAATTCTTAGCAAACATCCCAACACTCTCAAAAGCACATTCTAATGTTTATGACCAGGATTATTTGTATAGCGGCTTAGTTTCCTTATTGAGTGCACAATATCTGGTCTAGTGCAATTTGTGATGTACATGATGCTGCCAATCATTTAAGAATACTCCAATTGCTTGATGTTATTTCCAGTATTCTTTCTTAAAGTTAGGTGTGGAAGAAAAGGATTACCCGCATCTTTAATGTTGAATCCTTTAAACTTCTCGATTACCTTTTCAATGTAATGAGATTGTGTTAAACATAGATAGTTAGAATTCTTTAGAATTTTAATGCTAAGTATTATCGGCAACACCTAAGTCTTTCATCTCAAAGTTCTTCTTAAGAACCCTCTTGGTAATTTTGATAACCTCAGTGTTATCTCCAAAGATCAGCAAGTCATCGATATATAGAAAAATAAGCACATATCCAACTGACGCGGATTTAGTGTACACATATTTGTCATACTCATTTATTCTATACTCATTTTGGATAATCACACGGTCAAATTTCTCATGCCATTATTTAGGAGCTTGTTTAAAGTCCATTTAATGATTTGAAAAGTTTACACACTTTCTGTGTTTGTCCTTTGACCTTGAATTCTTCTAGTTATTCCATAAAAATCTCCTTGTTGAGATCACCTTCCAAGAGTGCAGTTTTCACATCCATAATGTATTTGAAAATTGTATATCAATGTTACGACAATCAGCATTCTAACTAATATTATTCTCATTACAGATGAGTAAGTATCAAAGTAGTCTAGACCTTCTTTTTATCTAAACCCTTTGGCAACAAGCCGTGCTTTATACTTTTTTTATGGAACTATTAGTTGTATGCCTCATTTTGAAGATCCATTTACATCAAATTGGTTTATTTCCTGATGGAAGATCAACCAATTCCCAAGTGTGATTAATTAGGACAGAATCCATCTCATTGTCGATAGCTTCTTTCCAATAAGGAGCATATGGAGTTGACATTGCTTTTTGAAATGTTTGAGGCTGACCTTCTAACATGTACATGATTCGAAAGATTTTTCAATCCGTGACCTCTTGCTCCTTTGAAATTCAGCTTCTTCGACTTGAACTTCATCATTCTCAAATTCTGATTTTCTAGATCTCTTCTAAGAAGGTTCACCTTGAATTCCTTTTGCAAGATATATATCCTCAAAGAATTCAGCATTCCTTAATTCTAGAATAGTGTTGGCATGGATTTCCACATTTTTAGATTTGTGAACCAAGAATCTATATGCATTGCTATTTTGAGCATAACTGATGAAAATGCAATCCACCGTTTTCGGTCCCAATTGAGTTTATTTTAGAGGAGAAATCGCCACTTTAGATAAGCACTCCCACACTTTTAAGAAATTGTAGGATGGTAACATTCCATTCCATAATTCATATGGAGTCTTACCTATCTTCTTATAGGGTACTTTATTAAGAATAAAGTTCGCAGTTAAAATTACTTCCCTCCACAAGTTTTGAGGTAAACCTGAACTCAAGAGCATGGCATTAACCATTTCTTTTAGAGTTCTATTCTTCTGTTCAGCAACTCCATTTTACTACAGAGTGTGAGGTGCAGTTGTTTTGAGTATTATTCCTAAATTAACACACCACCCTTTTAGTTTGGAAGAAGTATATTCTCCTTTTCTGTCAGACCTGAGCACTTGGATTCGTTTGTCAAGTTGGTTTTCAACCTCATTCTTATACTTAATAAACATACTCATAGCCTCATCTTTGCTAGTTAACAGATAAACATAGCAAAATCAAGTACAATTATCTATAAAAGTGATGAAGTACTTCTTTCTACCTCTACTTTCTACAAACTTTCCATCACATAGGTCACACTATGGATTAACTGTAGAGGTTCACTCGTTCTTTCAATAGATTTGAAAGATTTCTTAGCAAACTTAGCCTCAACACAAGTCTCACACTTGTAATGGGTGTCCAACTCAAACTTTGGAATTAACCCCAAGTTTGCTAATTTCTTCATTGTACCTAGTTTACATATCATAATCTACCATGCCATAGATAAGGAGATACAACAATGTAAGTTGAAGATTTTTCTTCATTACTAGCTTTTGGGTACAAGAATTTCGCGTTTACATTAACATTAGCCACATTGGCCTTGAACAAGTCATTGTACAAGTACCCTTTCCCCAAATACATCCTCTCTTTGGAAAGAACAAACTTGTCAGATTTAAATATGATTTTGAAACATTTCTTGATAAGTATGAGGCCAAAAATGAGATTCCTCCAAATCTCCTATACATGTAGCACATTGAGCAGGGTGACTTCCTTACCAGAGGTGAATTTCAAGATCACCTTTCCTCTCTCGACAATATTTGATGTTGCCACGTAGAGCTTCTCTTCATCTTCAGCCTTCTTGTAAGATGAGAATATGTCTATTCACACAAATGTGATTTGTGGTACTTGTGTCCAACCATCAATCGGTATTGTTTGATACCAAAGATACCTCATATATCACCATAGTAATCAGTCTCTTAGCATCTTCTTGCTCTATCAAATGCAACTACTTGATTGCACAACCACCCTTGCCTTTGTCTGGGCACTTCTTGCAATCCTTAGTTGAATGACCAGGCTTATTGTAGACAAAACATATTCCTTGGAATTTCTAGGATTGTTCCTTTTGGTTGCCTTTACCTAGTAAGGGCTTCTTCCTCTTCATATCTTGATTGGAATTGGAAAGCTCCACAGTGTTGGCTTTCAATTCCATAGAAATGTTTGCATTTCTCCTATTGTTCTCTCAATTCTGAGACGCATAATAAGATCTTCATGATTCATCTCTTTCTGTTTGATGCTTCAAATAATTTTTGAAGTCTGACTAGTCTGAACGTAGCTTCTCAATAATAGCTGTAACTTGGAATGATTCACTAAGTTTCATTCCCTTAACAAATATGTCGTTCAAAACTATTTGCAATTCCTGGACTTGGTTCATGACAGATTTAGAATTCACCGTCTTGAATTCTAGGAATTTGACAACCACGAATTTCTTGGTGCCTACATCCTCAGTTTTGTATTTCTTTCCTAAGGACTCCCATAATTGTTTAAAACTTTCAATGTTACAATAGACATTATACATGGAATTCACCGAATAGTTAAGAATATAGTTTCGGCATAAGAAGTCTCTGTCCTTCCAAGCCTCCAACGCCCCGAGGGTCGTGACATGTTGCTCATCTAGACTAACAATTGGGCACATCTCTGATAAGTACTTAGTCAGATTCAGTGTAGTCAAATAGAAGAACATTTTCTTTTGCCATTGCTTAAAACCCACGTTGGTGAATGTTTCCGGTTTCTCATTCAATATCAGTGGAGGTGGTACCATCAAATTAGGCAAAGTCTATTAAACCATCCCTCCAGAAATTGGACCATATGCTGTTTAGCTTGTAATGTTTTGAAAAATAGTTATGGGCATGTCAGTCAAGTGACTCGTACTCGGATATCCACTCTCCTCTGACCTACAGCTGGCTTGCTTTCTTGCCTTGTGAAAAGTGCTCTTGCTCTGTCTCTCGTTCGTCATAGATGGTTTCAGCAGCCTGAAGGCTTGCAATATTTGGTGCCACAACACTAGGCAACAAGGTTTGAACCTCTTAGGTCAAAACAAACATAGGAACGTCTCCAAGAATATTCTAGACATCATTGTTATCAGCTATCTCGAATTTCTAATAAAACCAACAAACAATGAGAACGACAATCGTCTTAAGATTGTTGGAAAATAAAGAAGGGGAGGAGAAGAAGAAGACACGTATTGGGAGAAGATACGTAACATTGTTTGTTGTAACCAAAAAGTTTATGGAAAAAGTGACAACAAAATATACAAGAATCGGAGGTGAGGTATGGTTAACCGAATTCCTTTAAGATAATTAGTTCCTGCCAATGGTGCTAAGTAGCTTCATGAACTTCGCCTCCTAAGATACAACACCTTGAACCTATTGGTATCAACACTATATGAATAGGACTCTATCAAACACATTTTCAAACCGGCACACTTAGAGGAAACTTGAAGATAGGAAATATTGGTGATTTTTGCTTCTTCTTAGAATGAAGATTTTGAAATCTATTTATAGAGTTTTCAAATTCATGTATAGAAATGGTACATGAACTATGAAATAAATAGATATAAGAATCTAGTAGATACATAATTAAATAGATATAAAATCCAAGAGATACATGAATGAAAAATTAAGTAGATACATGAATCCAAGAAATACATAAACTCAAGAAATATACAAATTAATGAGATATATGAATAGGAACAACGTATCTTATTTTGCTCATATCCGTTGATTCATTAACCCATCATAGTTACAATAGAGTAGTCGCTGCATCGGCACTGGAAGTGGAAGCCCTAGCTCTGCGATCTGTCTTGCTGTACTTGGAAGTCGATGGTGATTTTAGGAGGGGAACTGATCTGCACATGGAGATCGCCCCGGCTAGCTTATCATTAATGCATGTGGTTGTGGGCCAAGAGCCAAGCCCATGGGCGCTATGACCCATCATTGAAAAATGTAAAGAGCAGCTTGCCCCAGTCCAATTTAGTTGTCTTGGTCTCTAGAACACATTAGTCAAATCAGGTAACAAGCTGGATCCCCAAAAATCATCCTAAGAGCCACCATTACCTTTATAGGATCTTTTATGTCTGGAAACCCATAACCTATATTATCCTTTGGTGTTTAATGAATGAAATGCCTCGTTTTGAATGAACTAAAAAGGAAATTTGATCTTTTTAGTAAACTGAGTTGTCACTACAATCAGTGCTCAGGACTACATCTATTCGCTTTTGGAGGTTCCCAGTTTAAACGATGGGCAATGGAATGAACGGTTCAGATTAAGTAATTGGATCCAATGTTGGGAGTTTCATGGCATAGAGCCCTTCAGAAGGACTTCACTCCATAAATAGGTGGAATACACAATCTTTCTGGTAGCTAAATCCATACTCTAAAGAAGAGTGCAGAAACTCTCCATGGCTTTAAAATTACTATTAGGTTATCTGATTTTTTGCAGCGTTTACACTGTATGTGGCAAGACCAGCATTTTCCAAGATGATTTGGAGTTAGAGAGACAACTGAAGACTATGAATAAGTCACCCATCAGGACGTTTGTGGTAATTATGTACTTTAAAAAAAAAAAAAGTTTTTATTGCAAATTGGCCAGCTTGAACGTGTGTTAGTTGAATAATACCATAGGATTTATGCGTTTTTATTTTTTTTTTTTAAAATATTCAAATATTGCTTCTTCGATCATCTTTTCTTAGCTATTTTGATGTTTTCTACGTATTATCCTCCTCGGCGATATAGGTGTTTTCCCAGATTGATGATTTTTCTTTTATAAATGGTAATAATTGGAGATTCAACTTTGATAATAACTAATCTTGTATTTGAAAAAGCAAAAAAGAAGAAGAGAGGGTAGGAGTTTGTGGGACTTATAATTTTTGTGAGATTACTGTTAGCTATTTATAAATTTAAGCTATTAGATAAAATAAATAAATGATAAGATACTATGGAAACATCAATTTAGAAAAATGTGAAGGAAAGTCATATTTTGTTCGAAATCTCCAGCATCTTGCATTTTGAAGATTTTTACAAAGAAAAATATTTTGGGTTACAATTGATGGCTCTTGTTGAGTTTGAAGACGTGAAGGATTTTTCCAAAATACTAATTTCTTTCACTTTTCCTTTGTGAAGACTAAGGAAGGGGAAACAATTGATTGTATTGATGGGAACAAACAACCATCGCTTGATCATCCTCTACTGAAGAATCATAGAATTCAGGTAAATATGCATCTTTACTCTTTGATCGAAGGAATGTATGGATAATTGAGTGTTAAAATCAGAATAAATATGCTGAGATATCTAATTCCTCTCTTATATTCCATAAACTTTCAAAAACCTCATTTTTTTTGATTGCTTGTATTACTCTAATTCCATAACCAACTGGAATTATTACTTTTTCCCTCCTTTTAAATCATTTACTATGGCCCATGTCCTATTGACAAGTGTAACACATGCGAGATTGAACTGAGAAACCTCTTATCAGGCATTCATAAATGCTTTTCCCATTTTTCTCAATCATGGCTGTAGCATCCTCCTTGTCCGACATGTTCCAAGGGGCTATGATGTAAAAGTTAAGACTAGGTTTTGGAAAACATTGTTTTGAAAATCCGATGGATGTGATTTCTTGGGTGAATGGAAAATTTGTGACTTGATCTTAAATATGAAATTAATCAATTAGATCAAACCAGAAAATTCCTAGCACTCACAATTGAAGGATCACGTATAAAAGTTTTAATATCTTGAGATTTGGCTGTTCGATTTGGGAAAATTGAGTATTAGGGGAAAGCTTTTGATTCCGACCCAATTATTTCCTTCCATTGAATTTTTAATGAAATTTTATTGCTAGTCAATTTTAGTCAAGTCTTAGATAAAATAAAATTAAATAATTTGGTGTCTACAGTGACTAATTCCATGTTTGGTGTCATAGATATTTCTTTTTATAACTAGTTGTTTGGTTAAAAGTTTGACTCATTAACTCACTAGTTGAATAAATTTTGATAAGCACAATAGTCTTAAATATGCTGTCCGTTGATCGATTGAGTCCTTAGCGCTCTATTTTGATCCATTATTTACCTAACTTTTCAATTCAGTCCATTAATTATGGTCAAATCTTGTGTCCGACAAAAGTGATGTGAATTCTATTAAGTGGCCATTTGTCATTTTTCGACTCAAAATTCCACCAGCATTAAGTTTAGCACTTGATTGACCAGAATTAAAAAAAATTTAGGACTTAATTGATCTTATTAAGCCATTAAGGATAGAACGAACAGCTAGTTTAATACTACCTAATGGCGTGCGATAAAACCTGGGCTCACTCCTAAGTCACAGTTCTAAATAGAATTCTGACCATAGTTCAATAATTTTAGAAAAAGTTTTAAGAATGTGTTTGGTTGCAGAAAACATGTCCATTTTTTAAACTAAGGACATTGCGTAAGAAACCATTAGTTCTCTTAATTTCTCTTTTTTTCAGAGGATGTTTTTAGCATATTGTCTAAAATATGAACATCTTGTATTTTTTCTCATTTTCTTCCAACTATGGTTTCCCGATAGCAAACGCGAAAAAATTTGCATTTGATGTAGATTTAATTCATCGCACAGCTTACACTACAAATTTTTCAACGATGTCCGCCTTTTTTCCTGTAGAGAAAGCCGAGCGCGCATATTGTCAACTCGCCAACATCTTCCCCTATCGGTAAGCTCGTTGCGTTCGGATCGAGGGAACCATGTCCTGCTGGGACAGTGCCGATACCTCGAGTTCGAAAGGAAGACTTAATCAGGGCTAGATCTCTCCTTAATAACCCTTCTCCTTTCGTTAGCATGGGCAATGATGTTCCGTCGCATCATGTAAGTTTGATGTCGTTTAATGTAAGTACATTGGCGTATGCTCACATAAACTGATCTAATTTCAATCAAAGTCAACCGTTCGTTTTGGCAGATGGTTTCTATACTGGTGGACGACCTGGACACCAAATACGGAGTCGATGCACATCTATCCGTCTATAATTTGACAGTCGTGGAAGATCAATTCAGTGGGCATAGACTACACATTGAAAATGGTCCGTCGGATCATGTGAGCGCGATCTTTGCAGGATGGGCAGTAAGTTCAAGCTTTCATTGTGTTGGAATAGAGTTCAACAGTCAATGTAGATTTTTATGAAGACTTAAAAGTTTGGAGAAAAATCGTTCAAAAATCCTAGACTTATTGTACAGCGATTAATTCAATTCTAAACTTTTTAATTTTACCAATTTAGTCTTAATTTTTTTATGATTTGCCAACTATACAATAATTTTAGAACTTTTTGGTCAATTATCTCAAAGTTTGTGCTACATGTATATTGTTTTTATTTTCATTTTTGACTTGCTCTGTTGCTTTCCTATCAAACGTGAACAATCTTTTCCATGTCTTATCTGGTTAGGTTTATCCAAGCTTGAATGGTGATGGTCTCGCACGGTTTATTACGTACTGGACGGTAAGATATCAAACCCCAAGAGTGCCATCGTTGTGATTTCTTCTGTGAATAAAAATTTTGTGCAATAAGCTAAGTATGTCATGTGAATTTCTGAAATTGATCATATACTTTGGGGGTAATAGGGGGATGGCTTTCGCAATGGGTGCTTCAACATCTTGTGTCCAGGGTTCGTGCAAATACATAGGACACTCACTCCTAACAGTCCCATCACTCCGACATCCACATACGGCGGACAACAGTACGAGATTAGAGTCCATGTTGAGCAGGACCCTGGTACCGGGAATTGGTGGCTCGTTGTGAACGGAGACATCGCCGTCGGGTATTGGCCAAAGGAGCTGTTCGTCAACTTAGGCGACGGTGGCAAGAGAGTGTCCTGGGGAGGAGAAGGATTCTCCGGGAAAACAAAAATTTGCCCTCCGTTGGGAAGCGGGCACACGCCGGACGGCAAGTACGACCACGCCGCGTTTTTCCGCCAGATCTATTACATGACGGGGTCCAACAGAAACCAAACTCCTCTGGCCGTGTTTGAGTGGGTGGACAAGTCGAAGGTTTATGGCCTAAAAAATGACATGTATATACCCAAAGAAGGATTTGGGTATAGCTTTACATATGGAGGTCCAGGGGGTACTTGTGAGTAGTTGATGTCTAGCTAGTGAAGAGGCTGCATATTATATGAAGCTAGGTGTGTTAATCAATAATTTGCAAATGCAAAGTTGTGTGGTGATGTAGAAATCAGTCAATGATTTGGAAGATTGGCCATTATAGGGAGTCCCAGACATCTAGAATACTAAAACTTAGCAAGGGACACTTAAGTGCCAAAAGTTAAGAAAAGTAACACTTAAGTACTAAAATCGAAGCAAAATAGATCAGTTAAGTGCTAATAGCAAGAAAATCCGGCCAAGATACATACGTGGCATTTTTCCGCGAAGAAAAATGCAAAATGATGTCGTTTTGCACGCTGATGTGATTAAACAAATGCAAAAATGATGTTTTGCTAACATGACTAGATAATTATTATAAATTTTAATTAAATTAAATTTTAAAAGAAAAAGAAAAAGAAGGAAGAAGATGAGTAGTTGCAGGCGGCTAAGAGCTTAGCCCTCTCCATCGCTTCCCCGCCACCGTCGAGAAGGCCGATAACAGTGGGGGGAGGGTCAGCTGGGGTTGTCGAGCCTTAGCTAGGGGCTAGCAACCCTGGTGGACTAGCGGTGAGGGCCTGTGAGCCCTCACCTAGATCTGGGGCGAATGTCACAACCCTCCCCTAGATTGGGCGAGGGTCGCCGGCCCTTGCCCAGCTGGGCCAAGGGCCACTGCTTGCTGAGGCTTAATGGCTGGCCCCTAGCTAGGGTTCGGTGACCCTAGCTGATTCTCCCTCATTGTCGTTGGCCCTTCCCGGCAACGTCGAGGAGGCAACGTCGAGGGCTAAGCTCTCAGCCGCTTGGAACTACTCATCTTCCTCTTTTTTTTTTGGTTTAGATTCTAACTACTCTCATAGTTCACACAAAGATATAAAGACCAAGTTGAACTAAGTATCATTTGTACCTTCATATAACATTCATCAAGTTTACGAAGACTGATAATTCATGCAAAGGGGCATAGCAAGTCAAATATGCAAGATATTTCAACACTTACAAAAATTCTAGCCTCGGAAATAAGTTTTCTAGGCTGATTTTTCTCTTGATTTTTCATGGTTAGGTCATAGTCAAAATTGAACAAATTTACATCTAGGATCTTTACCTTGCTTTCTAGTTGTTGCATGAAGTGACTCTTGGCTAAGGAAGCCAAGAAATTGTCCTCTAAAGGGTTGGAAGCTGGCTCATTCAAACTAGAAAATGAGATTTGCAAAAAGAAAGCTGTCCATGAAAGTTTTGTTACCCTCCAAGACCTAACTCTAGGACTTTTCTCGCCTACACAAATGACATCTACTTCAACTAGACATATCATAACTTAATTTTAAAGTCATCTTTTGCCTCAGATGTCACTCATTTGTCTCGAACTCTTTATCCCTAAAAAGAGTGTTCTTCAAAGAGCTTATTCACTAAATTAAGCAAGCTTTTGGTCAATACTTGCCCACATGCCAACCTTACCAACAGAACTATTTCACTGACTCTTTGACTTGGCCAAAATTTTCAAACTTCTACAACTGTTGAGTGAGTTGCTTTGGCAACAATTTTCATGTCCCTTCAACAAATTGTCCCCGGCTAATTTTCGTCTATTTGCACACCCAACAATTTTCTTCCACCTCAACAAAAGATTAGGCATATTGGGCAGCTGAGTAGGATATGATTGGACTATGAAGTTGCTTATTCAACAATCTCGAATTGAGACCAAATCGTGGATTGAGTTTTGGTAGCTGATATAAGTGCTTTGATCCATTAATTTTGGTTAAATTTTTTTAACAATTACCAAGCTAATATGTATTACTTTAGGCCCATGACCATACTTTGCAAGTCTCTTGGCCCAATTTGCAAGAATGTCTTTCAATGTCTGGCGAGGGCTCGCCTTGCTAGTCAGTGAGCTAGCGCCTAGCGATGGCGGGGGCAAAACCCCGCCAAATTTGGCGAGGCAATCCGATGGGCTCGCCTCGCTAGTCGGTGAGCTCACGCCTAGTGATGACGGGGCGAGCCCTCGCTGAATCTGGCAAGGACTTGCCTCGTGGTCACCGGGCGAGGCCAACCCTCACTAGATCCGGCGAAGGGGGCTCACCATCACATTTGGTGAGCCCCCTCGCTGGATATGGCGAGGGCTCGCCCGCCCGACGACCGCGAGGCAAGCCTTCGCTAGATTCGGCGGGGGCTCACCCCGCCGTCATTGGGCGTGAGCTCGCCGACTGGCAAGGCGAGCCCGCCGAATCGCCTCAGTTCGGCGACCGGCCGGGCTAGCTAGTCATTGGAGCCAAAGGAAGGAGGAGGGAGGAGGGAGGAAGAAGGAAGAGGGAGAAGGGAAAAAAAAAAAAAAAAAGAAAGAGGAAAAAAAAAAAGATAAAAAGAATAATAAAATATTTTGAAAAAAAAATATTATTATTAAAAAAAGGTCACCGGTGCGGCCGGCTAATTTTGGTCGGATGAATTGATCGGGAATAATTTTAAAAGTTTAGGACTCAATTGGTCAAAAAAATAAGTTTAGGACTAAACTGGACAATTGCAATATGTTTGGAACTTTTTTGGTAATTTTCCCCTTAATATATAAATGTTCATTTGTTAATCATCTATATATATATATATGGAAGATGAAAATTAGTTTCAAAAATATGTAATTGATTTTGAAATTAGATATTTGTGAGAATACAGTTGACAATGATCTTCATTATTTAAAGTTGTGATTTTGTCCATTCTATTGCACCATATTCATGTATCCATCTTAACAAAAGACACAAGCATTACATGGAATTTGTGCACAAAAGATTGAACTTGAAATTCTAGGCAATTTTTGTTGTCCCCTTCAACTTTGTAATGTTGTCTCGCTAACGAACGTAAACGATCTGTCCTTTCTGGCTAGGTTCATCCGACCTTGAACGGCGATGGTCTCACTCGGTTGATTACGTCTTGGACGGTAAGAAACACCAAGAATTCATATGATCATGATCATGTCTTCAATTGATAAAATCTTTCGTAATAAATTCGTTTTTGTCACGTAATCTACTAGTGGACTTCAACCTTTGTCCGATCGATCTAATTCTATAGTAATTGATTAGGGGGACGGTTTCCGTAACGGGTGCTTCAACACCCTCTGTCCGGATTGTTTAAGTGGAGACAGACTAACCACCTCGTAGTCCACATTGAACTTGGTTTAATTATAATAATAAAAAACAAGCCACGTATGAATAAACTTTTCATTAAAAAAGCTACGTAGGATTTTCGATCGAAATTTATTGTCGGAGATACTTAAATTGTTATTTTTTTCTAATTTAGCATTTAAGTAATCCAAAGAAAAGTTCTAACATCAAAATGAATTACGTACAAAAATTATGGTACTTCTAGTATCTTTGCCCATTATTTTGTCTCCTAAACTAATGCGGCTGAGACGAGGATAAACACGAGCCAAACTCACAAAACGCATAGGAGTGCACACGCTCAAAGGTGCAAATTAAGTGAAAATTCTCTCATAATTACATCTTTAAGGCAAAAGGATAAATCTAATTACATGAAAAAAAAAGATACCGCATAAAACCCTACTCTGGGAAACTTGAAATGAAGCCTAACAGTTATTTAAGTTTAAAATAAAACGTTATCATCTAAGATACCAAATAATGTCCGAAACGCCACAGTTAAGGAAATATAACAAAATAAACTAGATGGCATGTTTGAGGCTGCGAGTATGCATAAGGTTTTCATACTAAATAGTGACACCAAGAAGCAAATCGTCATTGGGACGAAATCACCTTATTTTAGGCAGAACAATGACGATTTATGACGACATTAACATGTGTAAGTACAATGACAAGAAAACTGACTTATGCATTGTCCTGTGGCAGACTTGCCTGCCTTCTGAGTGCACACATAGCCGCACAGGATCGTAGTGCACTCCGGTAGCGCAGGGGCCGTAGTTGAACATGTTTCCGCTCTCACCATCGTCACCTCATTGCCTGCATCCCAAGAAAGAAAGAAAAACGCAAAATCAAACTCAATTGAGAGATGATTTATAAGTCTCAATATTATCTGTCCAAGACACCACAGTTAGTATCTCCGCAAGAATTATATAAAAGAAAACATGTTGACATTATAGTGAAATACAAGAGACGAGACACAAAAATAAAAATAAAAAGCACTTTCTTATGAGCAAATTTGATTTACCAAAGCTTATTAAGAGAAAGAGGACGAGGAAAGACATGCTGAAGCCCTTCATCTTCTGGATCTTTTTGAAGGATACTGGGGAAGCTGCAAGGTTTTCAGGATGTGCAGTGATACATGCTGGGCTAGTGGGGATGATGTGTTTTATATAGTCATTCATATCTCGCTGTATAAGGCAATATATCCTTTATGCACTCTCAATTTGTAATTTGGGAAACTGTGGATTATCATTACTGAGCTATTATGAATGAAAAAACAAAGTCTGGATCTCGCTACTATATATTGTTCATGACATTTATTAAAAATAAAATTCAGATATAAGTCCACATGAGAAAGGGCACACAGAATATAGAAAAAAATCAATAAAGAAAGAGTAAGTGTTGCTTGAAGTGAATTATGTCAAATTTCTCTAGAAAGGGTAAATCATTATTTTATTTTTTTTTTATTTTCCTTTTTTTCTCTCTTTTTTTTCCCTTCTCCCTCCTTCCTCCTCCTCTCCTACTCCTCTCCTTCTTCCTTTGGCTCCGGCGACTGACCAGAGGGGAGGGCTAGCCGGTTGCTGAACTGAGGCAATCAGGCTAGCTCGCCTCACCGTCGCAGGGCGAGGGCGAGCTCGCCCAACCACTGGTGAGGTGAGCCCTCGCCAGATTCGGCGAGGGGGGCCTCGCCGTTGCCGGTTTGGCGAGGCAAGCCCCACCGGCTCTGGTGAGGGCTCGCCTCGCCAATCGGAGAGCTTGCACCCAGCGACGGCGGGGCGAAACCCCGCCGGATCTAGCGAGACGATCCGATGAGCTCACCTCGCCGGCCGACGAGCTCATGCCTAGCGACGGCGAGGTGAGCCCCCGCCGGATTTGGTGAGGGCTTGCCTCACGATCGCCGAGCGAGGCCAGCCCTCGCTAGATTCGGCAAGGGGGGCTCGCCATCTCGTCCGGTGAGCCCCCTCGCCCCGGCGTCGCTCGGGCGCGATCCAACGGGGCTTGCCCCGCCGGCGAGGTGAGCCCACGGCGAGGCATCACCCCAGCCAAATCGGATTGGCCGGGCGGCCGGTCGCCAAAGCCAAAGGCGGAGCCAAAGGAGGGAGGAGGGAGGAAGAGGGAAGAGGGAGAAGGGAAAAACAAAAAAGTAAAAAGGAAAAAAAGATAAAAAGAATAATAAAATATTATTAAAAAAAAAAGGTCGCTGGCGTCGGCCGGCTAATTTTGGCCGGATGGACTGATCAGGAATAATTTTAAAAGGTTTAGAACTCAATTGATCAAAAAAATAAGTTTATGACTAAATTTGCACAATTGCAATAAGTTTAGGATTTTTTTTGTAATTTCCCCTTAATATATAAATGTTCATTTGTTAATCATCTATATATATATGGAAGATGAAAATTAGTTTCAAAAAATATTGATTTTGAAATTGATTTTGAAATTTGACAATGATATTCATTATTTAAAGTTGTGATTTTGTCCATTCTATTGCACCATATTCATGTATCCATCTTAACAAAAGACACAAGCACTACATGGAATTTGTGCACAAAAGATTGAACTTGAATAACTAGGCAATTTTTGTTGTCCCCTTCAACTTTGTAATGTTGTCTCGCTGACGAACGTAAACGACGTTTCGATCTGTCCTTCCTGGCTAGGTTCATCCGACCTTGAACGGCGATGGTCTCACTCGGTTGATTACGTTTTGGACGGTAAAAAACACCAAGAATTCATATGACCATGGTCATGTCTTCAATTGATAAAATCTTTCGAAACAAGTTCGTTTTTGTCACGTAATCTACTAGTGAACTTCAACCTTTGTCCGATCGATCTAATTCTATTGTAATTGATTAGGGGGACGGTTTCCGTAACGGGTGCTTCAACACCCTCTGTCCGGGGTTCGTGCAGATACACCAGGAAGTGACCCCAAACTATCCATTGACCCCCACATCGACTTATGGCGGAGACATATATGAACTTGTTGTCCATGTCGAGCAGGACCCCCGTACTCGAAATTGGTGGCTCATCGTGAGACATGACATCACTATCGGGTACTGGCCGAGCGAGCTGTTCGTCAACCTTGCCGGTGGTGCCAAAAGGGTGTCTTGGGGAGGAGAAGGGTTTTCCGGGAACGCCGGGACTTGCCCGCCGCTGGGGAGCGGGGGCACATGCCGGATGGTTATTACAACCACGGTGCGTATTTCCGCCGGATTAATACATGACGGGGAGAAACAGAAGCCAAATTCCTCTGGCCGTGTTCGAGCACGTCGATAAGTCGAAGGTCTATGGTCTCAAAAATGACAAGTTTATTCGCAAAAAAGTCATGGGATATAGCTTCACGTATGGAGGTCCAGGGGGCACTTGTAATTAGTTGCGTTGAAACAGACATCAATATAAAATAAATGATATTAACGATTAGCAATGTTAGAAATTTCTGACAGCAATTGATCAAATAATTACATTGAAATTTCACTTAAAGATTTAGGATTGCATTAATAAAATTATAAAGTTTAGGATTGAATTATATCCGTGCGATTTAACACTGATTTGATAATCATGTCCTGAAATGTATCTAGGCATCTATCTTCTGTGGTTCATTTTAGTAATTCCATTAATCGAAACCAATGAAAGCGCAAAATGACACAGCTACAAACATAACAATCACTCCGAAGAGGATTTGCGTACCTTTCTTATTCCATGGCATGAGAAATTGGGCCATATACCGTCTTGACAGTCTTTCAATGGTTCATACTATCAATATCTTGTCTTTCAACTCTTTATTATGCTTCGCGACATATGTATCATACCAAATGTGCTTGGATTTTCGACTTCTTTTTTTTTTAATAAAAAAACCTTGTTGAGTTTTAATTACTCAAAGTCTCATCTGATTTTGTGCCATCTCCATTGGGTCGCATAATTGTTGACTTTTAAATGTAGATAAAAATTTTTATCATCTTTTCATAACATCTCAACATTATGGAAGTCCCAAAAGATTGATTTTTTTCAAATTTATAGCTGGTCTCTTGTACTTTTATCAAAAGGTATTGAAGACACCGACTTTTATGTAGTTGATAGATTCACACTAGAAAGACTTTTTGATCAATTCTTCCTTTTTGATCAATTCTTGCTTTTTCACCCTACACTGCATGATTAAGTTTTGCATTTAAACTCCGCGTTGCGAATCGCTTAAACAATCGCTTTGGTTATGCGATTTTTTCGACCCATAAAACCCTCAAGATGGTACCACGTGTACACGATTACCCCCTTGCACTTCCATCCAAATTCGCCGCAAAGTATGCCGTCTAATCCCGACGTGGAAGATCCATGCTCAACGGTTCCGACGTGCATTTTTAGCCCGTCAGACGAAATTGGCATTCATATTAGGGTTCTCGGTTGAAATTTGGGGCAAATCAAAATACAGGTTCCTCATTAATTCCGCCAAATTATAATGGCACGGTTAGACTCCAACATAGGGCGTTGCTTTGCCCGTCGACGAAATTGGCATTCATATTAGGGTTCTCGGGTTGAAATTTGGGGCAAATCAAGGAGAATGGCACGGTTACATCACATCTAACGGCTCATGTAAATGAAGCAAAAATGTATATAATAAATTTTTCTATACTCTGGTCTCTTATATTATTGTTGGTCAACCAATTTCCCCACACCCAAAACTGTAACCTTTGTCTCTAATTGTCCCCAAATGCTTAAAAAGGATGTATACAAAATAGGCCCTTAGGACACCGCAATTCAGCAGCATCCACAATAATGCAGATATCCAAATGTGGATACATCATGTACACATTCTCTCATCTTCTACATATCACCGGTGCCATCATGGTTCTAACGTCATCTCCCGCAACCAATGACAAGGGATCAGAAGGGAACCGATCGGCACAATAACTTCTCAAAAGGGTCGGTCGACCCACACATCTCTGTGCTCTTTCTGATCTTTTTCCCAAAGCTAAAAGACCTCCAGAGCTTCTTCGCTTTTCGGCTTATTCTTAGGTCGGCCACTACGTCTTACATCCTTCCCTGATAATAGCTCCAAGGCTTTCTCCATAGTGACATCCGTTGGCTTGAGGGTCTGCATAATTTTCAACATCCACAATGAGGACTACCAAGGCTCTATCTTAATACAGATCATCAGAAAAAATAGCAAACCAAAAAATCTGCCTCACATTTATAAGTTGAGCAATCTAATCATCTACTTGAATGCATTTAATCAAACAGTTAAACCACCAAAAAGTGAATGAATCATAAGCCAAATATACAAAGCTTCAATGTTGAAAGGAAAAAGCAAATATCTGAAGTTATTTAGCTGAGGCGGAAATAAATAGATGAATGAAGGGAGAAAATAATTTACTTGCTTTATGAACTTCATTTCAGGATTACACCCAATAATGCAATATAAAACAACAAATAAATATGCAAAGATCTTCTATGAGTTTCATAAAACCTGAGACCATATAACCTAAGACCGTAATTGCTAAACCATGCCCAAAAATTGGCCAAATATGTGAGCTGAATTTAAATAAAAAGACTCCATGAAATCTATTTCCACTGCTAAAAGAGCAACTACTTGTCTAGATTTGAGTTAGGACATGCTCCTTGTTTCTTATTACCAAGGACCAAGAAGAAAGACATGGAGTTTCCAGCATCACTTGTAAGTCACAATACACTGATAAAAAGAACAGGTGCAAAAAAAGATAAAAAAAATTACTAGATAAATCATCAACATCCTTCAATTGAAAAAATTGAAACCCTGGAGTCTTGATGTTCTCAAGATGAATAATAAGTAAAAGAGGAGTAACAACGAGCTTTGCCTCACCAAGTGAGGTTGGCTACTTTGCTACTTACTACTTAGTAATTCCACATATTCAAAATGCCTTCAGCAACTGTCTTCTGGCAAACTCAAGTATGAAACTTTCTATGATGGGTTTCTTGTCGGTTTGTTTAATGAACTTTACCAAAGTATGTTTTGTTATTCTCAGTGAACATACTGCCAACGCTGTTAATGAATGAAGTTAGTTCTCAGATCTAAAGGAAGCATAAGTAATCCTAATCGTGTGAGTCTGATTGGGCTCCATGGATTCATCCATATCACACACAGGATCCCCCATGCTGGAAGCAACTCCTTTTAAAATATGGAGAAAAAAATTTCCAAGCCAGTTAAACCTAATCTATAAGGGTGGAGTCAACTTACATCCTAAAGGAAATAATTAACATATTGCACCAAGAATACTATCAACTCACAATATAAGAAGTAGAAATAGATGAATCACTAGACTCGCAATCTTGATATAATACCCAATTCAGAGACTTCTTCACCACTTTTATTGCTTCTGAATAATAAGCTACACTTCTTTAAGACCAGGAAAGTAACACATGCAAAAAGAGAATGAAAGTTGATTGTGATCACCAAAAAACAGAAAAGTATATTAGAGACGACGATCACCTTAGGAACAGAAGCCATCGTGCGTCTATGTCTGACAGTAAATCCAACCTTGGAAAGCTTCAAAATCACAGGCTGCCCATCCTTTGGGTGGTTACCCTGCAATAATCACACTTAAATTGAGCATATTTGTAACTAAGAATAAAGAACAAATGTTCTAGTAATGTAGACATACCAATGTCACAGGATATCGCAACAACTCAAGAGCATCCTCGATGGTAATAGAATCCACCTCCTTTGTCTGAAGAAGACAAACTATAGTTAGTACTAATGCATAGATTACATATCCATTTATATCTCTATGGATTTGGCCGTGCAGTATAATTATGTGGAGATATTGATGTAAGAAAACCAAAAAACTACAAGGAAACAAAAAGAAAATGCTCTGACATATTAAGAAATTACAGACTTATCGACTAAATTATCACTCAAGCCAAATTTGCAGTAAGAAAAACAAAGAAATGATATCTAAACCTCAACGCCAATTATATAAGCTGGATACAGTGTCTCAAATCACGTAAGATGTATCTTTTGGTAATTCATTTTGATATTTCTTGCTCAATTCTGCAGTCATAGCATTTTGAATCAAATAGTTGAATTGCAGGTCAATTTAAGATATCGCCTTCTATGAAATCCTCTCTTTTTAGCTATATATTCAATTTGGACCTTTTTTAATTTCCATCAGGAAGTCCTTTGACACTTTATAGGCTTGTGAAATTCTGGCCTGCAAGGGCAGCCCCTTTCGTGTCCTGATTTTCTCCTGTCTGCGCCAAGGTTCTACACAGACTTCAGGCCTACTGGTGCTCAGTAATCAGTACCCAGACCATGGAAATTTCAACATATTGCTCGAACATGTCTTCTTTCAGACTCTAGGGTTTATTCTTCACCTTCTCCCACCTCTATCTCTCTCAAAAAGAGAGAATACAGGGGAGAAAGCTTTGTCCCAATAGCTTCCCCACAGAGCACAAGTCCAAGGGCATTTGGATGCACCCAACAATGACAGGGTACCGGTGTCGTCTTGTGTTGACACCAGTATTTCCTGGGTACAGAAGCCTGTGAAATAACCTCACAAATACGGCTATGGAAGCAATTCTGATTGGTCTGGATCAATTTGTGAGGCCTACACCGAGCTATCATACATTTGCTGGAAACTCAGTTAGCAAACAGATGGCAGTCTCACAATTTAGTGCAGAGGCCCAGCGATGCAGTTAGAAACATGGGACATCATTGTTAAGGAAATTTAAGTGAGCAAAATCTGGCAAGCAAAATGACACTTTGCAGCACAGACACAATAAAGCATCAACAAATACTGCTCTCAATGTCATAACATGACACGGCAAAGGGTACTGCACACTTCATCAAGCAAAAGTAAATGACAAACAAATAATTATTGCCTCAGATAAACCAAATGATCAGATAGCTGATTTTTTCACTAAGTGGCTCACTAGTTCAATAGGCCACTCCTTTCCAAGATGGGCATCAATAGTGGCTCCTCTGTTATTTGGAATTAGGTGTGGTAACACAGCAAACATGTTTAATTCTATAAATCTACGGACTCAGCTGAAAATGATCTAAAAAAGGGGCTTGACAGTAATATTGATAGTAAAGAAAGAAAATTTACTTTTCAAGGAAGCTATGGTAAATATTTCTAGCTTCATTTTTCCATATGTTACATACATTGAAAATAGTAATTTATTTTTCCATTAACTCAGCTAGGTTGCTTTAGCATTTGTCTAAGATAGATATGGGGGGAATAAACTGAGGGTCTGTTTGGAAGGAAAAATAAAAAGAAAAGAAAGAAAACGTTTCCTTTAATCTATGCTTACAATTCTTAAAATTTTTAACTATAGCTAACCAGTGTGACCACTGTGGCCCTAGATGCTAATATGAGGCAGAAGACTTAGGCCTAGAAAGAACATCATATATAAAGCATGTAAAGATTGCCAAGTTCATGTGAGTTTTAATCGTACGACTCAAAGTGTGACCATCTCTCTGTGTGTGATTTCTCTTTAGGTGTCCAAGACAACCCAGATCCTGTGCCCCAACCAGAATCCGCTCATGTCTTTAACAGTATTCCCAGTGGAAGAGACAAATCCGAGCATCAGGACTTTGTTCCATTGATGCAGTGGGGATGTGAAAAACAGCCGAACAATTAAGAAAAAAAAATCAAGGGCTAGAATCAAGACAAACTGCAACTACAATAAAGATATTCTAGGGTTTATAGAAACCCAGGATGTTTATTGAATGTGGAAAACTAGTGACAAAGTGACATAAAGACCTATTTGTACTAGGATTACAGATGTAAGAAAATCTCAAGCCTTGATCTAACATAACAGATTCTAATCTCATTGGGTCTTGTTAAAAGTCACATGACTGCCTATGACTATTTATTAACCTAATAAAGAAACAAAAGACAAAATAAAAAAGAATTTTCTCTAAAAGCAAAAGAATAGAATTATGCTACTGCATGACTCATCTTCAATGGGAGTGTTGACAGACAATGCCAATCTTAAATACTATGGAATGATAATAACGGGAATGGAAGAATCATAGCTTGCTCTCATCTGTGTCAAGCAAGGAGATCAAGCTGTCTAATTATGAGTGATTGTAGCCACAAATATTTGGATCAACTAAGAAAAAATTTTCAACCCTTTCCACATTCTTTTCTCTGCATTACAACCGTTAACCTCTCATTTTCCACTAAAACTATGCCAACACACTATTCCCTTCTACTCTGTGGGGAAAATAGAATGAAAAAAAAAAAAAAAAAAAAAAAAGGAAAAGAACGACAGTGGATAAAAGTACCATTGTATACCAATTGGAACAAAAAGAAGAAAAAAAGTATTACAAAAATTGAACATTAGTATGAAGATTGCTTCAAATTAGATTTATTTGAAAAAAGAAATAGTACCTGAGAAATAGAGGCTCTTTTTGGAATGTACCCCTTTCTATCTTCACCAAGTTGTACATAATATCCATATGGCCCATTCTTAAGAAGAATCTAGTAGCATAAAAGGATTTGAAGAAAAAAAGTTAGGTGAATGTATTAAGCGATTACCTCTCAATAAAAAAGGACATAGAAGCTAACCTTTTCATTGGATCCTGGATGAAGACCCAGAAGTTTTGGCTCTTCGATTGAGTTGTTATTCTGAGGAGTAGCATTTTCTTCTTCTTCTTCTTCACCATATAGAGTCTTAGCAATATACCTACGTATCCAACCAGAGAATATCATTGGCAGCAATGGACATAGTGGAAGACAATATTAGATGTGCATTTTCCATTCATATAGGAGAATCACAAGTGGCGAAGCAGATGCAGCTGAGACAGGACGAGTCACTAGAAAGTTAAACTCAGCTTGTAATTTCACTTATATTGCCGGAAATGGGCACACAACACTGCTTAATGTTCAATAAGCTAAGCAGCTGACAATTACATATCCGTAGAAAGCTAAAAGAACAAATTATCCTATGAGGGAATAAAAAGAGGGCATACTGCAGTTCATGATTTGAGTAAGGACTTCACTATAAGAAAATAGCAATTAAAGTCATTTCTGAAATATGAATCTTCAGTTGAGGTAATGCAAGCAAACAATACAGAATTCCTCACACAAGCTGCAGTATTCAATTATTATTATTACATATTAAAAAAATATTGAATTAAGTTGTTTCGGGTTGACTGTCATACTTGAGTTACTTCTTGTAACAAAAGGCAGAGCAAATAAATTACAACATACCTCTTCAACCATTTATTTGGTAAGTTATTAGATTTTGAAAAAGGTAGATTCCATAGGCATCAAAGACAAAGATCCTCAGCATCATAAAAAGAATTTCTTGCAAAAAAGACTGATGTGATCAAAACTAAAAAACTACAATAGATGCAAGTACATCACTGACACCATTGAGATACTTCAATTAGTTTTAGTACCAAAAAATCAAAATAGCAATACAAAATAAGATCCTAATAGACAAATGCTTAGCTAGATTTGGATCAATGTTGGTGATATGCTAGGGGTCCTGGTATGAGGATGGGGATGTAGTACGACAGTTGTCAAGAAAGCAGCATCCAAGGGGTATGCTTAATTTGTTGATTTGGGTCACCATATATTTGAAGCATTCATCAGGATCATTCACTGTTTTATATAGGAAGTAAAATGTTCCAGTTGATAATTTCGCTTTGAAAAGCATTGACTGTACAAAATAATAATGCACTGAAGAAAAGGTGTGTTTGGAAGTGTTTATAGTAAATGTTTATTTTGCTTTCCGTCCGAAATTGATCCCACCAAGATGAGGAAACAAATTCATATTCTTTTTAATTTTAAATGGGGGAAATAAATTGTTATTTCACTTCACATTCCAAGCCTTTAAGATCTTAAGGTTTCAAGCCTTCAAATATTAATAACAACCAGATTTCAAATGTTAGAAGAAAAGGCCAAAGAACAAAAGCAAAATAACCCACTAAACCACAAAGGGTCCAACTTATTTCCCACTAATGAAACAGCCTAAATTAGATAATAGAATGCGTACTATGTTCATATTTTAAGATAAGGTAGCCTCACTAAACAAGTGATCGGAAAGTGACTTTTGGTGCAAAAGTTTGGTGGTAAAAGATTAGTTTCGTAACTTTTCAAATTAATAGGAGCAGGGAGTCACTTACGAAGGATTGCTACCAATTCAATCTTGGAGGGCTCTCCGGGGTGATTGATTTTTAGAGCCAAGCCCAAGATTGGGAGTTGGAAGCTTTTTCTGATTACTTTAATTGTTGAATGATTCTTACAAATACTTGGACTCTAACATAAGATGATTTTCGAATTGTGTCAAAGATTGTCATTAAGATCCTTTCACTGCCTGAAAGAGAAGACCGGTGATTGTGGTAAAAAGCTATTTGGAATGCTGGAATGCAAAAGTTCCACTACGGGTTGCTTTCTTTAATTGGGAAGCTTTTTGGGAACACATTCCTACATTGGACAATCTAAAGAAGAGAATTGTTGCCCTATAGACATTTCCTACAAGGAAAAACAATACGAAGAAAAATAACTTGACGCATCTTCTTATTCATTATCCCTGGATAAGATCTGTTGGCAATTGTTATGCCTCTATGGGGCTATGTTGGGTTATAGCTGGATCCAGTTAAAAAGTGCTATGGGAATGGCAGGGTATTCAAATCCGTCTCCATAGGATACTCAGTTCCTCTTTCTACTTTATGGTTATTTTGGAAACAAATAAGTAATTAAAAGTTTGTTTAAAGTTTTATATCTTTGATGATGTGGGGATTAACTTTTGGATCTAAAAGCTTTGATTAACAATGTGAATTAATTGTCATGTAAATGAGCTCCGTTTTGGCTTCGAGATCTTTCTGTAGACACCCTCCCCCCCCCCAACTATTTTCTCTCTCCCCCAATTGACCCATAGTGATAATCTTTACTCGTAGGGGCCAATAAAAGAAAACTAACACTAAAATTTAATTTGTTGTCTCTAAATAGATCAGCATGTTGTAATATTGTTCCAATCACCAAAATAGTAACTGTGCACAACATACGACTCCAGTTCCAGTTCAACCAGGAGCATGGCTTCCCATTGACAATAATCTAGATCATCTCAACATTCCGAGTAAATTAACTCAATTTACCACCACCAGATAGCACTTGAAACAGAATCAAAAGCAGAAATCCTTTCAAGAGATTTGCATCTCAACTAATCATTTCTTCTTCAATGATATAACAATATTTCTGAGGTGAATTGACCAATTATACATTGAAACGATTTACATGAGATACTACTACAAGGTAGAAAGTTTTAGGTAAGCAGAAAATAGTGATGTCAGGCCAGTTAATATTAGCAAGTGGAACTCTAACTAGAGACAGGTGACACAATGAAGGATTACTAGTAGACCAATCTGGAAAAAAATGTGTTTTACAAGCTTATCTGATCGTGATGCCGCATCATGCTCAATAATAGATCAAAAGTCTTGTCAATAATTTGCATAGTTAAAAATACAACTCATCACTCAAATGTCTTGTGCTCTCCGTGAGACACTAACAAAATGCTACAATTAGGACATAAAATATTTCCAACCATTGTTGAAATGTGAAAAAGATCAGGAAATAATAAAATCTAGAGCATATAATCTAATGACAGATCAAATCTGTCAAGCCTGAATTGGATCAAATCTTAAATTAGGTTGATAATTCATGTTGGCATGAAATACATTTGTCTTTACTTTGCATCATTCTTGTTAAAATACCAAAACAACTAAGTTTTATTCATCACATCTGTGTGGTATTCTGGCGGAATGCATTATGTCATGCCTCCCAAGCCACATCAGAAATTTCTTTGGTTCAATGCATTATTCCGTGCGAATTTAGGTCATGTAATGGAGTCATGTCTAATTTTGCCAACATTGATATAACATCTTATGCTCAATACAGTCTCATCTGCTGGCCCAAAAAAAAAAAAAAAAAGTCTGACCCATCCACACTCAAGCCATAACTTTGGCCTAATTTAGACATCGTGTAGTAAATACAGTCTAACACATCTGCATTCAGGTCAAGAACATCTGGATTCCAATCTTATGTTCTCATGAAGAATCATTACTGGCAAGATGCAAAAGATAATATGAAACAGGCATGCAATCTATATATACACAGAGAAAGAGACTCACTTGCATTTAGGGTGCTGATCACAACCTATAAAGTAGCCAGCACCAAACCTGCTTACTTTAAATATCAACGTGCCCTCCATACAACTGCAAAATCAATGGTTATAAATTAACGGTGACTACAAAGGACAATATTATACCTTGATGTAAGCAAAAAGTACCGCAGCTTTTTCCAATAGATGACAGACTCCATAAATTTCCATCAAGCAAGCAAAAGCACATACAAACTGTCCACCAGATCAACTGACTAGACCAATCATTTTCAATGAACAGTTTATAAGTTGCAATCTTGGACAATAGTCATGGTTCAACTTCTACAGATGAATTAAGAAAAAAAAGATAGATTGATAAATCCAATGACAAGCTAGATGTTGACAAGCTAGATGTTCAAGTAAATCAACAATTTGGAGGATAAAGCTAGATGCTTCTTACATTCCATGATCAACACAAATAAACAATGTTTGCTTATACCTTGGACACGTCCTACTTTTATCAGGAAGAGAAGCAAATAAAAAGTCCCCAAATGTCTTCTCCAGCATCTTCTCCACCTGCCAATTTGAAAGCATTCTATTGAGATGAAATTACTGTAGGCTCAAGGGGACAAAAAACCAAAAGAGCCATACCTGATGAATATGAACAGTGGCAGTGCGGTTGCAATATGAGCTAAATCGTGCCCAATAATCTTTCAGGAGACCTTTCCACTCCGTTAAACCAGCTGACACATTATCGAGCTGAACAGTAGTACTTATCAGACAAGGTCAGCCAAGATCAGCAGATATGCTGAAAATTGGAGTCATCATTTACAGAAAACACATTTTATGAGTTAAAAGAGTTTACCTCGGTCTCCATATCAGCAGTAAAGCTATAGTCCGTGACCTCAGAAAAATGGTGAGAAAGAAATGCTGACACCTAACATCAAAAGGCAGAAATAGATAAAGAAGTCAGGCACAGACAATTCTTTCAGCTGAGGGCCAAGCCAAGTGGAAAAACAAACTCTAACCCATTTTTCGTTTAGATGACATTCAAAGTACAAAGATAAAACAGAATAAACTGCACATAGGAGCTTTAAATAAAAGAACAAACAATAAATAAAAGCCTTAAATCACCTGTGTCACCGTGGAGCTTGGGACATTCAGCATTCAATATCAAACCAATGGTGATTTAAAGTAAAACCCAGTTCTTGTTATTTTTAATTTTCATTCAACACTAGAATCAAAGATCCATCTCCAAGTAAGTTAAAACTATGAGATTTTGTGGGATCACAACCAACTATTCTAAAAGCTTAAACTGTTGGATGAATGTGTGGTTTATTATTTAAATATTCTAATACTCCCCCTCATGCTTAGTCTGGTCTTTTGCCTAGTATTAAGCATGGAAATTTAATTGGGGAGGCAAATAGGGGCCTGGATGATTCAAACTCAAGACCTCCTAGCTCTAATACCATGTGAGATTTTGTGGGACTGCAACCAACTATTCCAAAAGCTTAAATTGTTGGACAAAGGCATGGTTTATTATTTAAATATTCTAACAGAAACAATTAATCTCTTTCATGGATAATCTCCTACGGATCTAGCACATGCCTAGTCTAGATAATGACCAAAGAAACACTTCTTATTTTAGGGGAAAAATGACAAACCCCAGTAACAGATGATCTCTTTTGCATTTCCCAAGAAACTCTAACTTAAGCACATTTGCTGTCTATGGATGCAATTTCTTAAACTACTCATAATACACCTTTGCAATTTTATGATTTCAAGAATCAGACTGTCACAGAGCACTCTTGACAGCTTCGCAGGTAGTATCTTTTTCCCAAAATCATTGAACCATCCTATTTGTTTACTGTGAACAGCCTTTAACTCTTAAATGCAGACTCATTCCACCTGACATTTGAATATATCACAGAAATTTGATTTCCATCTCTTTACCATTCACCTTAAATCTTAACTAAAATCTTTTAAGCTGCTTCCAACTTCACTTAAAGTAATGCTTAAAATGAAAACCATGTGCTAATGATCAGACAACAACTGCTAAACCCTTTTACCCCTTACCATAAATTTAAGGGATCCATCTGTGTCCTACAATACGCATGCAATTCCACAAGTGCCAGCTGAGCAATTTCTAGTTACATCTAAGGCCTTCTCCCAAGTCTCACCCTCTTCATATGAGCTCACTTCCCTAAACCTCCTCTTCTCACTGAAACATCTAAAGTTCACCGTCTAATCTACCCAAAACCACCATAGACAAGTCAGATATCATAGATGGAAGTCCTACTTTTCCAACTATTATTCCAGTAAACCGTAGTAAAAGAAAGAATCTGTTCATTCCTGTAGCCTAATACCTGAAAAACAAACATTCGTGATTTTCTTTTTCCAATTAACACAAAATTTCATTAAGAAGGTACCCAGGGGAATTACCTCTATAAAAAATTGCCTCGAAAGGAAAGCCACCCATAAACAAAATTATGCATAAAAATATTGCTCCTAACATTCCAACAAACTAGAAGTATGTGATTTCACTTTCCCACTATACCAAAAATGAAGGGTAGTTAACCAATTAACCCTAAAACAATCCCAAGAGAATTCAACTCCTTGAAACACCCTCTTATTTCTTTCCTTCCGATGAGACAGAAGATAAAGAGGAATCATCTTGGTTAATTTTCTTCTTTCCTAAGTTCCTAACAAGCATGATGCATAATATCATGTCCTCCACTCATGTCTAAAATGGAAGCATACTCTAGGCCCCTAATTACCTCACAGAAAATATTTATAAAAAAAAAAAAAAAAAAAAAAAAACTATTGTATATCGGAAAATTTTTAATAGGTGGTTTTCTAATTAAGCTTCGCTCAA
Source organism: Eucalyptus microcorys (assembly GCA_014182515.1). Classification (NCBI taxonomy): domain Eukaryota; kingdom Viridiplantae; phylum Streptophyta; class Magnoliopsida; order Myrtales; family Myrtaceae; genus Eucalyptus; species Eucalyptus microcorys. The sequence goes on from CM024564.1 coordinate 18,865,550, forward strand.
ATAACCACTTATGCCGTCAGTCATCTTAAGAATCTCAATGACAACATTCTCTTGCTACTGCATAAACAAATGCTTTTGACAAGGCTTTACCACCGAACTTTTTTACATCTAATTTGGGTTTACTATTATGCGAAATTTGTAACATAAAGCTACCAATTTCCATCCACTCCCCTGAACAATTTTTACGGACAGATAAACTAAATTTTCTATTAACCATCATACTAAAAATCTCTAGTTCTCTCTCAACATACCTATAGCAACAGAGACAAGGTTAATTACCAAGGACTGAGTCATCCTACTGTATCTATCAACATGACACGATAACCTATTCTCCACTTATGTTGCTAAGAACCTACTCTCATTTGCTTTAGGAGATAGGTACGGTTTCTTGCCAGAGTACCAAGGGTACGCATCCCCAGTGCAGACCAACTGCAAGCAAAAAGATTCTAAATATCTGGAAAAAGATCCAAGTCAAATACCCAAGACGAACTAAAGGAAACACACAGCAATTTGCCCTTAACAATGGTTAAGGAGCTTTCTTTGTTCTCCAGAGCCCTTGAATAAATTTTTTCTCCAATCAACCTAAAAAAATTGAATGAGATTCTTTACAAGCCACTAAAAGATCAGTCCCTCAAAAGCTATATCTCATCCAACATAGAACTGACCACTAACCCATTAACACCTAGGAGCCAAAACACTATGTGGACAAGTATCAGTATGATGACGGGATTCCATTCATTACTGGAAGCCCTCTGGTTTCTCCATGAGAGATCCAGCAGTTAATATCTGGGAAAAGATGAGCCATTTTGAGGAGGTGCTGACAAGTGGGAATAAATGTTTCTTTTGTGACCTTGCATTAGTACTGGCTGTAGGCCTGTCTGGAATTTCTTCCTACATCCAACATAGTCCAAGTTTCTACTTTTCTTACCTCATTGTATCCATCTAGTGTCACATTCAAAAAATTCAGAAGAACCTAACACAGAAGAAAACAGTCTACAAAATTCATTTCTGAAAGTCATCACGTCGTACAGTCTATGCCTATGTAAGTCATTTTTATAGTTCAAATTGAATTTAGTAATGATTACTGTGTAGACAGAACTTTCATGATGTTATTCAGTAAAAAGCAACATACCATACGGCCCCGAAACTCAGGATGTAGGACACGGGCTTTTACTGTCACATAATGTCTGTCCTGAGAACCACAAAAAAAAAAAAAAAAAAAAAGCACATAATTAATTTGCTGCTAGAATAGTAATGATAAGGATTTATAGCCACCAACTGCAATCGCAGGAAACATTATTAGAGGAATGTCTTTTCTCCATTTTTGGACAAATGTGTCTCCCATTAAGAGGCAAATTAAGCATGAAAGACTAGTAGAAGTTGAATTTGTTGCCATCAGGGTCCCTCCAACTGGATCAGACCATGAACAGACCAGATAGCTATTCAACAGTTTAATTATTTAACTGACCACATCTTAAACGCTCTTTTGGTCAAAGAACTATTACTCCATGGTGATTCAAGAGCTCATATTTTCCTCATATGGTACAAGACCAGAGAATGGTGCTGGACCACCATTTGACCACAATTTGTTTTTGCACTCAAATCTGAAGCGCCATATTTCAGAGGTAGCATCATCATTCACAAGATTGCAAAATTCACCAAAATGAAGATGGTAATTTTAATTATGCAAGTAATTCAACAGCTTTCAGTTTATGAAAGGATAATTATGCAATAGCAAAGTTGGAGTTAATATTTATTGGAAGAAAGATGGACAAGCATAGCCCATCAAGCACAGAAGGACCAAAGGCTCCGATGGGAAAAAGAAGAGCCCTTAATTGCATTCAGGACCACTGTTTCAAGGAGTCAGATCAGCCTGGATTTTGGGAAAGCAAAAGGGGATGACTTTTATCTTACTCCATTAACTCAAATCAAAACTTGGATATATGAGGTAGCTCAAGATGAATTTTAATATTCTCTGTTGGCCAATTTTTAGAATTGTTCATAATTCAATCAGACAAAAGACACTGCCATTTAAATATGATGCAAACGCTAATTTACTTCTTTGGAAGTTCATGAAAATCTGAAACTCTGCAACATTCTTTAATCTGCCTTGTTTTAATTTGTAACAGCCTCCTGGCCAATATCTCAACATGGATAAGGTGATAATTGTATGGAACACTGCATGTTACAAATTTAGTTTGACTAAAATTCCCAAGCTCACTCATGTTGATGATTTCCAAATTAAAATGACATTCATAGAAAATCACCCTATGTACATTCATGATTCTCAAATCTCAATGCTATTTGCCATCATGACAATTGCACAATATCAGAACATTCACTGCCTTCTGCATGTTATTCTAGGCACTTACCTGCAGCACTTTCAGTGTGCTCGCATATGTAGACGGCCTCCCAATTCCAAGCTCTTCCAGCTTCTTAACCTTTAACACTTAAGATTGTAAACTTGCAGAATAATGCATCCAAAGGAAAAAATTACAAAAACTAGCATCAACATTAAAATACACAGCTACCACTTTTCTGATCTCAACCAGAAAATTACTCTAGATCCAGTCAAAGGGATACTATATAGACCCCTCCATGCCTTCCTATCTCTATGGAAAAACCATCATGAAAACTGGAAAACACCAAATAAATATAAATATTTCACTCGTAAACCCTCCTAAACACCGTGAAAAATACCAACACATATTGTTATAGAAAGAGCAGAACTTCTCAACGATGCATGTCACAAGTACATCAACAAAATAATAACCTCCAAAAATAATATCGTTCTAATGAACTTCAGCTTTTCAGAATCATTCCAAACGTGAGAAGATGGAGTCTTTGCCAATAGAAGGCACTTCATGAAGATTACCCGAAACCATTCAGAAGAGTTCAATTAATATAAATAAAATGACAGGAACTTACTAATGCACCCTCTGAGTAGTGAGATGGAGGCTGAGTGTAGTGTTGCTTGGATCGCAAGTCACTGAGAGACAGTAAATCTCCAACCTACAAACAAATATACATTGAAGTCTTGGTAGAACTTGAAAGCAATCCAGCAATTATAAGCAAAAGATCATCATGAACAAACTCTCATATGCTGATATAGTTCTATCTCCTTATATGGATTTACTTAGCAAGACAAAAATAATTCTTCTATATCTTCTTCATATCCTACGTGGTTCTATACCTTCAGAGAGCTCAGTACTCCAAAAGCTTCATCACGTTCATTCCCTTCATTTTCTTTAGACCTCACTGTTTCTGCTTCCATATCCTGAAAATAGAAATACAGCTGTATTAAAAGTAGCTCGGCAAAAGGAAAAGTACCCATCCACAAGAATCGATCAATCTAAACATTGGCCCTCACCAAAAGACAAAGCCTTTTAGGGTTAATGTTGCACTATACTACATAAAAACAAGCAAACGCAGTCAAAACACATTTAAAACTCAACTTTTTTAACAAACATTAGCAGATTCCCAACTATGCTATACTACTCAAACTTATCAATGACACTTAGCTCTTTCATTTGAAGTAAGGTTTATTCCTACTATGGATTCAGCTCAGACATTTTCAGTGCAGAAGCTGACTAGGTAAGATGCTCTTCTGTAAAACCATGGTTCCATAGACCAAATTTTACATACAGATATATAAACCAATGAAAAACCAAACTCCTTGTCCTTTTTTCTTCATTAATCATCTATTAATGCCTAGTATGTAGGTCAGAATACTGGCAAAGAAAATAATATGTTTGACTTTTGATCTAGCTAATACACTTGGAAGTAGCATAATATCCAATTATAAATGTTTGCTTATGCTGCAAGTCTCCACATGGTTATCTTCATTTCAGATTTCAGTTAGCTGCTAATTAGGAAGAAACCCTTTCAGATTCTATTTTAACCACTTGTAAAATCCAGCAAGACTTCCTAATCAAAACAAGGTTCAATTTTACTTTTTCTTGCACTCAAAACCATGACTCTACAGATACTCTTGAGTGTGCTGCTATATCTATTTGAACATCCTCCATATGAATGTTATTCCTCATCAAATTCCTGAATAAGCTTGTTGGTCTTTCAGAAATTACCAGTACCATTTTGTACATTTGACAAGCATGTTAGTTAAACTCTACCCACTTCAAAATAACAATACTTTACCATAACAAACTGAAATGGCACTCACAGCAATAAGCTGCTTGGAATTTCACACATTTTTCAACATAGAAGCCATGACACAGTTGTAACAAGCACAACATTGCTAATAAGATTTTATACCTTGAAAACTGCCTGATAACCAAGAAAGTCAATTTTTGAGCTTGAAGAATTCAACATAATAGACCCATCTGCATTCCCAATCTCCACTTGAATCTGGATTAGAAGAAGACTTAAGTCCGCGATCAACGACCTTCAGGAACAAGATAAAAGCAGGTACGAATAATACAGTTGATAAAAGCAACAAAAACTGAGAAGACTATTATAGTTGAACTTGCTTCAAATCTGATTCAAAAAGTTGATATTGCTGGGGAAGGATAGAACCTCTTCCATTTCCATAACCATATGCTTATGGATATCACTCCTAAATTTCCAGAACTGAGGTCTAGTACTCTCTCATCCAGAACAAATTTAGAGTAGAAGTTTACAAATGGTACCGAATTTAAGCAACTTCACTTAACCTTGATTATCAACATCGGCCAAGCATGCATTCCACTAGTCAGAGAAGGGGTGGTAGAGAAAATTATCAGATATACTTCATCCTAAAAATTTTCATCTGAGGAAGAGACCATGGGAACACATTGATAACCCTTCACAGTCCATTCTGGGGCTTTTCCTTCATTGTAACTTTTTGTTTTTTCCTAGGCATTTTTGGAATGGGATAGGACAAAGATACTAAAGCAATTAAAGACATTGCGTATTATACCATTCTATAGAGTATTTTCATGCTTGGACAAACTGAAAAGGCCTACACTAGTTAGGGAGAAAAGGAGAAGGAAAGGAAAGCTCTATAGTAGAAATTCATGAAGCTTATCATTAATCAACCAGTTAAGAGTGTACAACTTATCCTTACCTGTTTAATTACAGCAGGTTCCATTTGGCATGCAATGGTACGAGACCAGATAAGAGTGTACAACTTCAAAGAATCCTCATCAAGTATATTAACTAGCGATGCTACAAGACAATAAAAGAACATTAATAGCATGCCTCAATCTGTATTAGATTAGTCAATATATCTTGGAAAGGTGGTAACTTTACATGGTAACCTCCGGATATCAGTTGGTCTAATTGCTTCATGAGCTTCTTGAGCATTCTTCACCTTCTTAAAGTACTTGCGTGCAGTCTCTGCTGCAAAATCTGATCCATACCTGCATTACAGACCAATTCAAGCATATTAGACCTGCTATCTTCATCATTTACATTAATTTCGTAGTTATATTTCACAAGATCAAAAGTCAACTTGATGATTAAACTACATGCCATTCATAGGAACATCAAACAATTTAGCTGACTGTAAGATTGCTGTTACACACATATGCATTACTTCCTAAGTTCTAGCTTCATACACTTTATTTCTTTCCAAGAACCAATTTCATGGTACAATAAAATAATCTCCAAATGGTAAGGATGCTTTGGTGTATAACAATGAAAGAGATTGGATCTTGTCTATAAAATCTTGCTACAAGCTGCTAGATAGGGAGGTTGTTGGTGGTAGAATGGAGTTTCCTTGGAAAGCAATTTGGAAAGTGAGGGTTCCGACTAGAGTTTCTTTTTGTTGGTTTTTTGTTTTTCTCTTGGGAGGCAACTTGAGAAGATTCCTTACTTTAGATCATGGTTTGGACAAGAATTGTCTGGACAATCTCCTATGCTTGCACAGAGTCATGTTGAATTACTGGAGGTCCTATCTAGCAAACTTTGGGCTTGGCAGGGCATTTGTTTACAATGGCAACAAGAAAAGGACTACCTCAATTTCTCTCTCTCTCTCTCTCTCTCTGTTTACAGTGGCAACAAGAAAAGGACTACCTCAATTCCCCCTCTCTCTCTCTCTCTGTCTGTGTGTTGTTTGGTAGATTTTGGAAGGTGTGGAACAAGAGATCTTTAGATGGAGAGGAATCTTCCATTTATTTTTTTATTGAAAATTGGCTTGGCAGTTATATACTTTTTGTATAGTGGATAATTGCAAAAGGATGTAACTGTCTTTGTTAATATAGCTGATGATTTACTTTGCGAATCGTTTTGCATATAGCTTAAAGTTATATACTTTGGAGAACTGTCCTGCATATGGCTTTAGTTGGGCTCTTTTGCATGAGGGTTTGCACCCCTTGGTGCCTTATCGTTGAACTATATACATATCAAAGAAAAAGTAATAACAACCGCAAAACAGTGAAATGACCACTCTGATGATACATAGAGGCAAAGAGATCGCTGCCCCATTCAAATGGAAAAAGCCATGGGATAGAACTTTATTTCACAGGTAGTTGAACATTAGGTAGACTCTGAAATAAGCCAATAAGCCACTTTCTTAGAAAGCAAAAGGAGCCATAACATTAAAGAGCTAGCTAACAAACCCCAAACAGAAATCCAGTTCAAAAGCAACCCAGGAACCCGTAGCATTGTAAAACACATTAGAAAAGGCATCACACTTGGATGTCTCATTTATAACTTCCCTTTAACTCCCACAGACATTTGCTTGATAAAATCTCTTCCATGTGCAATAGAAGTCACTCTTTGACAAAGATGCAAATTTTTAGCCAATTCTTTGAAAAGTGGATCTTGATGTGAGGGAAATCGATTTTTATGGTGACACCATCAGTGTCTGCAATTCCAGACCAACTATATTTGCACCAGCATCTAACTAACCAAATTGAGAAGAAAAGAAACACAATCTTTCAAACCTTGGACAAACTTTTCATACAAAGTCAACCACGTTAAGCCTAGACACTCTCCAGCCCTTCAGTTATGTTATGTGTAAGAAGTAGAAACTGACCTAATTTAAACCCTTCCCTCCAAGAATCAAAGTCAAGGAAACAAATGAAAATCCTACTAATACAACTGAAATAAGAAACCTTGAAAATACTTCACACAGGAAATTTATTCAAGGACCTGAAACTCAAATAAAATTCCCTGTAAAAGTTCTAACAAGATAAATGTTAGCAAAGCATCTTACACCTATAATAAGTAATAATGGAGACTATGCATGCAAGATCCAATCTTTCAAATATTATAATGCAAAGATCTCATCTTACCTGTCAATCACCAAAGAGCGTATATCTTTCACAGCCTCCTCAGATATCTAAAACAAACTCAAAAAAGGTACCATCAGAGCAAATTGTCAGAATCAGACCCCAATAAAAGCAATTTATCACAATAAGCAAATAAACTAGACAATGCCAAATCACTAGAACAAAGGGAGTGTAGATGCAAACTAACTGAAATATTACAACCTGAACCAAAAGTTCCTTAACAGTTCAAACTTGAATTAAGAAAGAATAAATGTAAAACAGCTAAGCACATGACTTCAGTTGGGAGAATAACTAAATTTGGTTCCATATAGCAAGTAAGACTTTGGTTGGGGGGAAGACACGTGCCTCTCTAGAAGAAGCAAGTCTGTCGCAATGAAAAAAAAAATATAAAGTAATAAAATTTTCCAGTAAATCTCCAGTCCTACTTTTGAATATACATTTTGACACCCTCTTAAAATTAATTTCCTCAAAAACGGCTCAGCACCCCCTTGATGGCCATTTCACGAAACACCTACCCCTTGTTTTTCACTTTCTCAAGAGGACATGAAATCCACAACGTCACAAAAACTCAACATGGAGTATCCCATTGGAACCAAAACTTATTCACAACCCAAGCTTCAATGACATACAGCTTTTCCAGTTTTAAAAGGATCGAAGTCTAGCCAGAAACATATCAAAAATTTTATGTAAAAGAGCAAGGACTTATTTTCAGGAAGGGCAACACAAATGCACAAAACAGCACAAGTATGATAATCCAAAAAAACTGTCAAGACATCAAATCCACTATGAGGAAGAAGGGGTGCCAACCCATGTAAACAAAGAGCTCAATGTTGAGTCAAGGATGGAAGACACTTCCACACTGTACAAAAAGTATGGAACTTCCAACCAATGTTAAACGAGTGCCTAGATGGAAAACTCTTCCCCTTCAAAAGACATCTTTTCCATTCTTCTCCAACCAACCAAAAACATAGAAAGAGGACTTGGGCATGAGAAGATATTTGAATACTTTGCCATGCCTACAATTCATGCTCAACATACCTCACTAAAACCCAGCTTAGCCCAATAGAGCCATAAGAAGAAGTCTAAAAGTTCTCATCCATGGTTGTCGAAGACGATTCACCACAATCTCTTCCTCCTTTTGGCAAAAAAAAAAAAGCTCATAGTGGCCAACACTTTACCTCTCTTCTTCGGTTCGAAAAAGCTTTCAATTCCAACCAAAGAAAGCAAGCCAGAGTGAAATTTTGCTTTCAGATAGCTTCCCAAGGAAACCCATCTTACCACAATAATTCAACTCCTCTATTAGCCCATAAAATGCTCTTGCAGAAAATTTCCAACTTTTGACACCACCTAACCCACAAATGATCATAGCTCCCCCCCACCAAAAAAAAAAAAAACCGACAAATGATCAAAGCTTGGCACAATGCTAGAATTATATGACAAATTCAAAAAGTCAGCATACATTTCCTTCTAAATGAAAATGGCACACTAATGACTTATGATGGAAGAGGCGTATCTACTCTAATCAAATAGAACAGGCTTTGACCCAAAAAAATAATAATAATAACAAATAAATAAAATAGCACAGGCAACAACACTACCAGAAAGAAAGTTTAGGGGTTCAAAATTTACAAATGACAAAGTACGACTATGGCTCAACACTTCATCCTAACATCAGTGCATATTATCACTGTGATGAAAAAATAACCAATCCTATCTACTTCACTTCCCCAGACTAACACATCATTAAGTCTCCAAAGATGTCGCTTTCAACATTTATTGAAGCAACCAATATAAAAAGTCCATACTATAGGTCGAGTACTTACCCGCTAAAAGGGGCTAAAAGTAACTGTTAATAAAGATCAACAAGTAATTTAAAAGAACAACAGTGATGCCACTAGAGCATGTACAAGCAACTAGATAACTTCAGGACAATCTTACAAAAGAACAGCACCTACATGTAAACCATCAGTTCTGATGTATGTTATCAAACCAACTGCCTTGCCATCTGATAACTGTACCCCTTCGTAAAGCTTTTGCGCAAGCTGCATTCAAGAACTAATGTGAATAACATGATTAAAGCAGCTTCAATCATTTTGTTATTCAAGAACAAATTCATTCTGTTTCTATTTTCATTTTTAACCAACCAATAGGCAAAGTAGAGTTTTGGACTTCTAGAGTTAGGAAAAAAATCAAACATACTCTCAAATCTTAAGTTTCTTGTCAATCAATGACAAACACTTGAAAATGAAATTCCAACTTAGTTGTGCCACTTGATAATAAATATCTTAAAAAACTACAGAACCATGAGAGAGGAAATGTTTGCTTTGAGCAAATTCTTAAATTAAAAGTGTTATCTTTAGCTAAATTCAATTTCTTATTAGTGAATTTAGTTATCAATAGAAGAATGTTCACGAGTAATATTAGGACTTTATAAAACAAGAAGAATAATATGGTCTTCTCTGATATCATGAGTCTAATAAAATTACTGCGGTTGGAGGTGCCGAGAGGGGGGGAGAGAATCTTGTTATACATAACTTGAAAAAGAAAAAAAAAAGATTAAACTTTAAGTTAGATTCAAAATTCATGAAACTTCATTTTTTTAGCATAGTTTTTTTTCTCATAGAATATAAATATGAGTAAAATGCTCTAATCTGATAATATACGTGCTAGCATGTATAGTAAAATGAGGGTTGAATAGAAGAAGAAAGACAAATAATAAAGAAAAAAATGGAAAAGAAGAACAAAAATCAATTCTCCCTGCACGTCACTCATGTGTAAACGCCCAATAAGGCTGGGCCGTCTACCTTCTTTTGCAACTTTGGCATGAACTATAAAACAGCTCATGTGGTTTGGCAACCAGCCAAAGAGTGACACGTGGTGCACTCTCAGAGAGTGTTGAGCATGGATCACACAATGGTGTTTCAAGGATACGAAAACATATTTACCTTCAAAATCAATCTCTCAGACACTCCGGCAAGCAAACAACTGAACAGTTCCACGTATATTACTATCTACAGCATGATTACCTCAAACTAGGCTTAAAATTTATGCACTTGGAAGTAAATTGCATGCTTCTTAACTAGCAAAAACTGTTCTTCCTGGTCAAAATATGCAGGCATCTGTTGAGAAGGTCATCAGAATTTTAAGGTTATAACCTTCATAGTGTATGTGGCTGGAAAATGTAATTTATTGGCAGCATCTTGCTGAAGAGTTGATGTGATGTAAGGTGTAGGAGGGTTCCTCCTCGTCTTGTTACTTTTAGAGGCAACAACTTTGAAACCTTCAGATCTAATCTTCTCTTCAATATCTTTTGCCTCTATATAGGAACCAATTGACAACTGGTTCAATTTTGTCGAAGCAAAATATGTCAAGCGGGATGGGATAGAAATGGATTTTAGGGAAGGTTCCAAACTTCTTCTCTCAAAGTCAACCTCCAAACTCCAATACTCTTGCGGAACAAACTTATCGATTTCCATTTCTCGATCACAAATAAGTGCTAAAGCAGCAGACTGGACTCGCCCAGCTGACTGGCAACCTGGTAGTTTCCTCCATAATATAGGAGAAATATTAAAACCAATCAGATAATCTAGAGCACGGCGTGCAAGGTAAGCATGCACCAAGTTTGCATCTATTTCTCTTGGTGCCATGAGTGCAGCCTTGATGGATGATTCAGTTATCTCATGAAAAACAACTCTTGCTATAGTCATATCATCACGTAAAGCATCCTGCTGCTGCAACATCTCAATGATGTGCCAAGCAATAGCCTCGCCCTCACGATCAGGATCTGAAGCTAGAATTAGACTATCTGCTCTGAGAACCAAGACAGGAAGAAAGCATTCAGAAGCATAGTTAAATACCAAATTATTTGCCTTCCATACATTGATAGATGTCACAGATAATAACATTAATGCATAACCTGCTCTCAATGGTATGGTTTTCATATTCATAGATAGATACTTTACTATTTTTGTAGACTAAAATCTGGTTGAATCAAGTTCATGAACTATTCACTGAGCTCCTGAAAAGTCACTTAAGTAAAACACTAGTATTTTCACTGAGAATTGTCATGAAGAAGTAAGTGGGATGGAAATCAATACCCGCTTAGGGCAACCTTGATACTCTTCAGATGGGTCCAAGCAGCAGAAGGCACCTCCCAGACCATACTGAAGTCATCATCAGGACGAACGGATCCTGATCGTGCAGCCAAGTCCCTTACATGACCATAGCTTGGAATAACTTCAAACATATCACCAAGATAGCCTTGAATAACCTTTGCTTTTGTAGCAGACTCTACAACCACAACAGATCTCCCCTCAGGAGGAAAAGTGACTTCAAAATCCTCTGACTTGGAGAACTCACTTTGTTGATTGCTTGATCTTTCTTTTCTCCCAATGGCTCAACAGATGTCTTCACAGATTTTTTCTTTGACTTTCGCACTTTCTTACCAGAACTTGTTTTTGCAAAAGCAGAAACCTCAAGGAGTTCCTTGGAGTCAGGATGACTTCCACCTGACTTGCCCTGCAAAATTAACATCAGTTAAGATATCACAGAATGATTTTTTTTTTTTTTAAAGTGCTCCTAACTATTCCCAGATTTGCAATCACTGACCTCCAAATTCGATGCAGACAAGGATTCGACTTTCTTCTGGTCTGACACTTCTGCTCGAGAAGCACTTTTAGAATCTTTCTTCAAAGGATCATGCTTTTGTTCTTTGCTTTTTTTGCTCCGTGCAAGCTCTCGTCTCCCTTTGCTCTTATCCTGTTTAGCGCCACTAGCAAGCGATGTCACAGATGATGAACCCAAGTTTACTTCTTTTGCTGTATCTGCAATTTTTTCTTGGACTTCTACTGAGACATCCTCCTTGGAAGATTCTGATACAATGGATGAAGAAGCAGCAGACTTTTTACTTTGAGCAGCTAACTGCTTTGCCTTCTTCCAATTCTTTTTGAAACCCTTAAAACCCAATCCAGTGGCACCTCCTATCCCATCCGTTACAGAGGCATCATCATTTTGATTAACTGGTCGAGAACTTTGTGAGTAAAACCTAGTAGCCAAAGCTTCATCACCAGGGAATTTGACTCGAATGCTAAAGAATAAACTGTCTGCTGCGGTGCTCGAAAGTACAGGTCTAGAGTGAAAAGGGCCAAAAGACAGACCACCGTGAAACCTTGTAAAGCCGTTACCAGCTTCCTGATTCTTAAGATGTTTAGTCATAAGCGCACTAGGTGCGCTTCGAGTTTTGAGGTTAGAAGACCTTGTAAACAGCTCTCCAGTACAAAATGAAGTTGAGCAAATCGACATTCTGTGATGATTAAGAAGCGTCCCCTGCTGCAACTGCAATTGCAGTTACAAACGACAAGTCAAATTAGTATAACCAATCAAATCAAATGACAGCACATTCATAACCATATGACGTCAACATGCGCAAGTGTTGTCAATCAAATGAATTTTCGACCCTTTACTCAGAAAGCATCGATGTTTCCCATTTCTACTCGCACTTTACTTCTCTTTCGGTTTAGCAAACGAACATGCTCCTACCATCTCCGAGGTACATAATACAAAAGGGAGGGAACCTCTAGAAAAAACGAGTTAACACGGCCATCCGGCATAACCTCCCCATCATCCCCACCATTCCCAAAACAGAAAATCCAACCAGCACAGAGCAATGCCACGGAGACAAATCAATGCTCCATTTCTTTTTCTTTTTCTTTTTATTCATTTGGGTTCAAGAATTCAAATGGGCAGGTGAAACTGATGAGCAAGAACCTGAGCCACGGAGGTCCGAAGACGACGGAGCGAACAAAATCGCGGGTCGGCGGCCGATATCGATAAGCTCCTACTAAGCCGGAGACTCATTGCAACGGCGGCGCTACCATTGGACTATCGGCTTGCCACCGCCCATCCCCTCGCTTCTCCTCCTCCGACGATACGCACTCGGGTCGTCGACGTGGGAGGCGTCGGGCGCGTGCTGAACTTGCAGCAGCGGCAATGGAGCAAGAAGAAAGAGGCTGTCGTGTCGAGGTTGAGGTTGAGGCTGATGTTGTCTGGTCGGTGAGGGTTTAAGGGGAAGAAGGCATATCGGTTGGGAAAGGCTTTAGGCGCCTTTTAAAGGGTTGGACTTAACTGTCCGATTTTCAAGATTTTTCTTCGGGTCGGGTCATATGCCTGTGGATCGGGTCCCGGCCCATGTGGAGTTCCTCTCTCTCTCTCTCTCCTGTGATGGGAGGCCCCATTTGATCCTCACGTCTTGCCGGAGTTAGTGACGGAGAGCAACAATCCGGTTGGATTAATCGTACCACGAACTGACCCGACCCATTCGAGCTACAATCAAGAATCCAAACCCAAAGTTCTCTCTCTGATGGGAGGCCCCATTTGATCCTCACATCTTCTTCCGATTAGATTAATCGTACCATGAACCGACCCGACCCATTCGAGTTACAATCAAGAATCCAAACCCAAAGTTCTCTCTCTGATGGGAGGCCCCATTTGATCCTCACATCTTGCCGGAGTTAGCGACGGAGAGCAACGATCCGGTCAAATTAATCATATCACGAACCGACCCAACCCATTCGAGCTGGGATCAAGAATCCAAACCCAAAGTGAGAATTGAGAGATACTAAATTCAATACATTGAAATGGTTTATAGGATGTGTTACATTGCAAGTAATTATTATTCAAGTTAAAGGAAATTGAAGCATCAAAATAAGAATTCGCTCTTTAAGTAAAGAAATTTTGATATATCATTGACCGTGCGATTCAAACAAAGAAATGTAAAATATATCGTGATTGGTACTATAGATTGATTCACAAATCATATGATTAGTCACTGCTACTTATTTAATTTTATTAAATTTATCTAAAAATCACGGAAATGTCACTTACTTTGTATAGATTTGGACTCTACCACACGAAGTATCTCTAATGATGTTCTATATAGCAAGTCTCTTTTGTAGTTTATGGTGGGCTTCAATTCAAATAAGCCTACTTATACATCCATCATCCTATCGTCTTCACTTTAGACTGGGGATCTCAATTTCTGAAAGTGTGTTTGGCATCAAATTCACCAGAAAGGACATAAGAGGAGACATTTCCTAATCCGTCATCATCATTATTTGAGCAGATTGGTAATTATTTAAAAGAATGTGTAATGATACAAATGATCTATTCACTTTTATTAGAAGTTCAAGATCATCTCTCTTCTTTTTTTCCCCCTAAGTCGTCTCTTTACTTTTTGAAAAGGCATAACAATCGTTTATTTTCCATTCTAGTGATGTATTTATGTGACCTGCACTTGATGGTATCGAAGATTACGAACATGGATTTTTTTTTTTTGATTTGGACCTTTCCGTATCAAAGATTACTAGCATCAAAAGTCGTCTCTATTCCCTTTATTGTGCCAAATCGCAGCATCCATGGCCTTTCTCTCTTCTATTCTCTCATTCAACATCTCTCTCTATCTCCTCTCACCACCTCAAGTTCGCGGCTTTGAACTTACGGCCATATTTGCCGGAGCTTCCTCAATCTAGCTTCTTGCAGCCGCCATGGCCGCGAAGCTAGGGCTCAAGCTCTCACAGCAATGCCCGTTCGAGCTTTGACATGTGCAATCATGGCCGCTCGAGCTCTCGAAAGCCATTGCTGCTGCAGCTTCTAGTATCACGTAACGACAGCTGTTACATATTGGATTAAATGAGTACACGAGCTAAGAGAGCGGGGAAAATAGATAGTAGGTTACTTATTCGCTTCTTGTGCTTTCGAGGCTTTCACAAAGATCCACAGTCCAGTTCTCTTGCTCACCTGTCTCGGCACACCACGTCCTTGTCAAGATCTCTTGATTGACATCCTTTACTCACCACCATATGTTAACCCTTCTAGTCAGATAACGTCCTTATCAAGATCTTTTAGTTGACTACATCATTTATTGTCGGTATCCATATTTTAGCGCATCATAACTTATATCCTTAATTCAGACCAAAAAAAAAAAAAACTTATATCCTTAATATCTTTTGGATATCTTCTTCATTTTTAAATTTCACACACAAAAATGAACCTATAATCTCAGGAGTGACAACTGTATCATACTACTCCATAGAAATGTGTAAAGCCTTCGTATGCATGGGTCTTCCGCAGGGAAATCCTCATCTGCAAAAGAGATTTGATCTTTTAGAAGGATAGATTCAACAAACTTTTCCAATTGACTGTCATCTATGGATTCCGAAACGTGGACTTTGAATAGGTAAAGAAGAGAGATTTGAGTCGGTATCTTCCTCAGTTGGTTCACTACATTGAACTAGCTCATTTTCACCCGCTTCTACAGACAGTCCCAACCCAACGCTCATTAAGTAGAGCCCTCTTCCGAAGCTTCATGTTGGAGCATGTACTCCTGAAAACGACGCCTTTAACTTTTTAGAAGATCGACAACATCTTTTGCCCAGCTCCGAGGAGGCAAAATTTTCAGTCAGTATGGGAATGGAGATTTGGCATCCCTCAGTTGCCTAGTAGACATTATAGAAAGATCGTTATCGATAAGGGACAAGTGATCATTCCTGAACACTTTTGACTTCTACAGCCACAAATAAGAGTGGTTTTGCCAATGCCACCTATGCCATAAATTGTTCAGGTACTAGTGTCCAGCAATCCAACAATCTTCGTCATATGATCATCAATTCCGATCAAAGTCTCAGGAAAATCTCCCCGAAAACCTTGTTATAACTCACTCAGACCCGTTTCAACAACTATTCTTACAAATTCTCCTGGATACCTATCAAAAAACAACACATAAGAAATTAAACGGTTCTACATAATCCCATTGGACGGAATCGCCATTATCGGCAACATGTCACAAAAGGATAAACAAACCATGTTTCGATTCTACCTATGGGGAGGATTACGGCAGCAAGATCTCATCGACAAGCTTTGATGGAGATGAAATTACACACCCATTAGCGATTTTCTCTGATTCCCATCCTTGGGAGAAGCTGACATCTCTGAGCGCCCCTTGCCCTGCCTCCACATCCCTCTGCTCAAGACCCATCTTGATATGGATGATTCCTAATTCTTTTCATCTAAGTCCAATTCTTTTTTTATTCAATTTAGTTTCTAAACTCTATACAATTGTTCCATTAAAAATTTTAACACCATTGGTTTATGTCATCGTACTTTATGTTAACTTGACGTTAAATATGCCATACTGATACCTACATGGCAAATGTATAATTTCCACATCATCTCTTTTGGCCTAAAAGGAAAGGAAAAAGAAAAGTTGAAAAAAATATTTGTTGACTAAGAGAATGGTGTGACAGTTTACATTATTATTTTAGTTTAATAAACGTTGATGTGGCAGTCCGTGTTAGCAAAATGCATATACTACGGCATATGTTTAATAGAACGACTATATGGAACGATCTTTTAAAAGTTTGAAAATTAAATTGAACAAAAAAAAATGATTTGGAGACGTCCTTGAATTTTGAAAAAAAAGAAACTTGAGGGACTTTGTCATCATCCCTTTCAAGCTATGCTTGGCAAAACAAAGAGGCCTTTTATAAGTATCGTATTGATCAAATGCATTATAATGCTGAATTGTAAAAGTCAAATCATTGGACATGTTTTTAATTTTAAGTGGTTAATCAATGTTTGATAATCATCACAATAAAAAACACAAGTTTTAGCAGTTCTACTACATTATACCATGGCTGTGTTTGGTTTAGTTTGGAGAATGGGCCTTAGGGAAATGAAAATATCTTTGACCTAAAGTGTTTTAGGGAAATGCAAATTGCATTTGGTAAAATATTCTTTGCAAAGCTATTTTGGCATAATGGCAATTTTTATTTTTTTTGAATTTTTTGGATTTCATTTTTCTTTTTTTTTTTATTAAAAAGTATTAAACTCTTTGCCGACTAGTGTAAGTAAGCCTCGTAGTTTTGAAATAATGAGAGATAAAACCGAAAAAATAAAAAAGTTATGATAGTATTTTTGAAAAAAAAAAAAGTAATTTTAGCGAGACGGCTAGCCCGGATCTGGGCGAGGCTAGCCTTGCCTTGGCCTTGTTGTGGGTGAAGGCGGCCTCGCCCATAGCGAGGTGAACGGCCCTCGCCGGGCCTTGCCGCAAAATCTAGGCTAAGCCGCCTCCAGCGAGGGCCGCGACCCTCGCCGATTGGCGAGCTACTCGGCCTCGCCCGGGCGGCTTTCCGTGGCAAAGGTTCACCCAAATTGAAGCCGCCTGAAAGTCCCTTGGCCGCACGAGGTTTGCCAAGAAGAAGGTAGAAAAGGAAAGAAAAAAAAATTAATAAAAAGAGTTTTTTTTCAAGGGGTTTTGGAGGCTTGAAAAGTTTCTGAATTAGTACCAATAAAAGTTTAGAAACTTTTCAAACACACTATACCATTAACAACAAATGATAACCAAATGGGATTGAACAATCAACAGAACTATGAAAGAATCAAGCTTTAGTTATATG
The DNA here is from genome assembly GCA_014182515.1 of Eucalyptus microcorys. Lineage (NCBI taxonomy): Eukaryota > Viridiplantae > Streptophyta > Magnoliopsida > Myrtales > Myrtaceae > Eucalyptus > Eucalyptus microcorys. The sequence goes on from CM024564.1 coordinate 18,883,233, forward strand.
AAAGTACGTACAAGTGAAAGCTGAAACATGTGCTTTTTGAGACATATGTAATGATAGTCTGCACGTTAGCAACAATTCCAGCACACCGAACTCTCTTTCTCTCTAGTTTGAAGGCCTTCTTCATCTTTTTTCCTTTTTCTTTTTCCTCAGAAAATGATTTCTTCTTCCTTTTCTGTTTTCAGAGAAATGATTCTCTCTCCCCCACAGAACGAATGATGTGCTTTACCTGCTTTTACCTCAAAATTTGAATGGTAAGTTGGAAAGAAAGAAGAGAAGACTTGGGAGCATGGAGGCTTTTCTGTGAACTGGGAGCGACAAGACTGTGTAAAAGGGAGGAGGATCGTACTACAACTTGGAACGACAAGAACATATTGGGGCATAAATCTTTTTATCCTACTTTATGTCGTGATTTTCTTTGCCCGTCACATGGCTCGCATACTTATTGCTTTATCTTGAGGCTCGCGACAAGACACAAGACAAGGATCAGGAGTAGTCAATGGAGAAGAATTTCTCGTCTTGAATGCTATGTATGATGCTGTAACGAGTTGTGACATAGAAGAAGTTTAGATTTTGGTAGGGAAATCATTAAGTAGGATGATATCTTTTGCCATTCTAATGTGCATTTTCTTTTTTGGATAGATAAAATGGTGATGGAGGGCGGTCGATGCTAGCAATCCTCTTCTAATGTCATCATAAGGATTTCAAATCCTTCCGAATAATTAGATCAGCCCGTAATTACTCCTTACCACCCATGATAAAAAAAATTCAAAGTTGGCAAGTCCATCATGGCTATCCTATTGAGGTATGAGTCAGAGAACTTCTCCTCTTTAAATTTTACGTTAACTTGACCTTGAAATGCAATGTAAGCTCTAAAACCTAAATGGACGATAAAATTTTTTATATTACAAAGTATCACATTGATACGAGTTTTAGACTTCAAAATTCCGACTTTTAAAGTTATTTTATTCTGAGACAGGCCTCGTTTGCTTCGAATATTAGTCACATTCTTACACACGACCCAGGTAAGTCACCGGGCAAGTGCCAAGAAAATATAGAACAGTCCTAACGAATAACGTCCGCAACCCAAATTAAAAACAAATAAGTGTCCAGAAACTAAAATCACTCGAATTGAGGTCATGATATTTTCATATGACTAATTATAATTGCTTCTTGATGAATATAGATGATCTAGATGTAACCCAGTATGCCTTTAGGACTTAGATAGTCATGTAGAATAATGGTACCCCGAGTTCATTGCAAATGCGAGTTACAAACTATAATAACGCAATATGAAATTTTCATTTTAAAAACTTAAATGCTCAGTTATTTTTGTTTTTGGCTAAGCATGTAAATAATCTAGTACATTCAGAATTTATACATTCGTAAATGTAGAAATTTCTCATATAACTGTTCTATGTAAAAGTAGTTCTTTTAATTCTTCTAATCTACCCAATGCAATAGGTAGCTCCTCAAGTTCTTACGGTCCCTCTAGTCCAAGGAAACGAGGCTCTTGACCATTCCGATAGGAGAGTGAATTCGTTCCAATTTGGAAAGGTTGACAGGTCAAGAGCGCACCCTGAATATGCACAACCAATAAGGATGAGAAAATTTAACTGCTTTGCCATATAGAGTAGTGAAGAAATTTAGGATTTAGCTATCGAAAACAAGTGGAGGTCGAAATAATGAGAAGAGGACATGCTTGTCCATCTTATTTTGACTGAACTCCATCCTCCCCAATACTTTGAAGTTGGTGATAATAATTTCTTACAATCTCCAATAAAATGCACACCTCTTGCTATAAAGAACCTTAAATTCTGCAAAAAATTGGAGACATTGAAAACTCGCTACTGACATTCACATTCACCTTTCGTCATAGGCCTATGTGGACACTGATAGATCCGCTAGAAAAGAAAGAGCTAAAGAGAGTTGCTTACTACGAAAAGCAAGGTCATTTTCATTCCCTTAAAGGTGCTGAGTTGTAATCCCATTATAAAGGTGGCTTCAAAGCTATTCTTTCTATAGCGCTTGCTTTTCTCGGGAATTTCGCTTAGCCCTTTAACCAGCGCTTTCAATCAACTTTGCATTTTCGACACCTTGGTCAACTATTTCATCTGTGCCGTCTCTTTCAGAACAAATGGCACGGACCTTTTTTGGAACACTACAAGCAAAGCACCAGATATCGTAGTATTGCATCATTTGTTAAGAGAAAAAGGTTCAGGCCAACACAATGTGTATAACATATTACTTTGATACATTTCCTCACATATGAACCTTTACACATGGAATTACATTTGAAAATAACCACGTCGCATAGACAACTTCAGACCGCAAAACAAGCACAATGAAAACAGTAATAGATGTCATGACGAACACAAGGAGTGCCAAGATTAGAACTTGTGACCCCTTCCGATGTCCTTTTAGACAAATTTTTTCCCTTTGAAGATTAAGCTGTTAAAAGCAACCCAATAATATATAGTCACAAAACCAATTAAAAGAAACTAATTATCTACTTTCTCATAATATGGCGATGATAAAGGGTCTGTTTGGTAAAGATGTGGCTTTATTTTAGTTGTCCATGCTATGACCGTGCGGTGAAGCATTGAAATTTACGTGCTTGGAAATACATGTTTTAAAGCTGCAACATCCCTTTTCATTTCCAGATTCTTTAGATTTACCACAAGAAATTTTTCATAAGGGTATTTAGAAGAGGGGAAGAGAAATATCCCTAGAAAAAGCAGCATTCTTGCCATTATGGGATTTAATAGGTAAGAAGTAACAAATGACAACAGATGTTACATGCTGAAGTAAACGAGAACATAAGAGCTAAGAGTGCAGGAAAAAATAGATAGTACATTACCTTATCTGCTTCTAATACTTTCAAAGCTTCCTCAAAGATCCATAGACCAGTTCTCCAAGCACACTATGTCCTTACCAAGATCTCTTAATTGACTATATCCTTTATTCACCGCCTTGACTGTATATTTTCATCACCGCCATATGCACACAACGCCCCCACCAAGACCTCTTAATTGATTATATCCTTTAATCACCACCCATATGATATCTAAGCTTCAGTTCTTCAATTACCAAATTGAATATGCACCATAGTTCCAGCAAATTTTCTATCTAAACTCCAATTCTTCAATTACCAAATTGAATATGCACCACAATCCCCAGCAAATTTTCTATCCATGCCAATGAAAAAACAAGCGGTGCATCATAACTTATCCTCAATATCTTTTGGACATCTCTTTGACACTCTTTTTTTGAATTTTTAGGGACTTCACATATTTTTTTATTGGATTATACAAACAAATATGAACCTATGACCTCAAGGGCTAAACGAAGTCCTCCTACATTTATCTTAAAAGGCACCTTCCTCGAGTTCATACTTGAAATGTAATCCAAATTTCACCTTAATTAAGCACAACTTCATATCCAAACGTGACGATGATCTTACTTCCCAGGATAATGATCCATCGTTTCATGAATATCTGGAAGGAAGCTGCGATGCGCGAATCCTCCGAAGGTGAATATGATTTTGCCAATGCCACCCATGCCGTAAATTCCAATTGTTCGGGTACCAGTAGTGTCCAGCAATCCCATAATCTTCTTCATATGATCATCAATTCCAACCAAAATCTCAAGAACATCTACTTGAAAACCTTGTCGAAACTCAGTCAGAACCGTTTCAACAACTATTCTTACAAATTCTCCTTGGTGCCTATCAAACAACAACACACAATAAATTAAACGATTCCACAGAATCCCATTGGACGAAATCGCCATATGAGCAACATATCGCAAAAGGATTATAAACAAACTATATTTCGATTCTACCAATGAGGAATCAGGGATTACAGCAGAAAGATCTCATTGAAAGAAAGACAACAAGTGTAAATGGAGATGAAATTACATACCCGTTAGCGATTTTCTCTGATTCCCATCCTTTCAAGATGCTGAGATCTCTAAGCCCCTGCTGCCCTGCCTCCACCTCCCTTTGCTCAAAGCACATCTCGTGTGAACAGAAGGCCTTGTCGAACTCGACTCTGTGAAAGAAGGGCATGACCGCGTGTCCCGCGCTCTTCCTGTTCTCCATCATCTGAACAAGCTCGCAGAGGCGCCGTTTGCTGGCAGCGTAACTCTCGGAGAGGATGGGGATCGAAACCTTGGACCGCGCCACTTGAGGCTGCGAGCTGAACTGGCTGCTCATCGGCAGGTGCTCCGCGTCGCTGAACACGGAGATTGGCACGGTCAATCCCGCGTCGACGAGCCCAGTGTAGAGGTGATCGGCGATACCCTTGTGAGTATCCGAACCTCTAAAGCTCAAGAACACGACGAACTCATGCTCTATTGACCCCCGACAGCTCCGACCTTCCCAGAGCTCGTGCTGTCGGCGCTCATCATGCTCTCGAACAAAGAAGCGTCCGAAACTTGGTGGACGTTGCATTCGGTTGGTGGCTCTGGGTTTTCCCAGAGACCTCTCGGTTCACTCTGTTTGGAGAAGAACCCTAGCCTTGGAACCACCGGTGGGTGAGCTCTGGAATGAGGGATGATATATATACTACAAAAGCTCGCCCTTAATCATTTTTTTTTTAACATTTTCTCCATGGATCCATTTCTAATTGGAATAATGATATGTATGACCCTTAACTTTTTCTTCAAATTCGATGTTGCGCTATTTTTTTCCCCCTTTAGCCCTCGAACTTCAAAAACTTCACTTAATATAATCCTTCCATTAAAATTATAACATCGTTAGCTAGGTGACGTTAAATTCATCAAATTGTTGCCCGCGTGATTTGCATGTGGTTTCCAGATCATCTCTCTTGGCCCAAAAGGAAAAGAAAAAAAGAGGGGAAAAAAATTTATTGACTTAAGAGAATGGTGTGATAGTTTACATTACTTTTTTGGTATAATAATCCCCGTTAAAAAAAATGCACGTACTGTGGGATATGTTTAACATAAAAATTATAAAACGAACTAGAGTTCAGCGATTAGATTAAACCAAAAAAAAAGGTTCGGAGACAGCATTGAATCTTGGAAAAAAAGAAGTTTAAGCACCGTCCATGTTTTTATCCCTTTTAAGTTATGCTTATTTGGCAAAATAAGGAGGCCTTTTATGAGTACTGTGTAGATTAAATGCACTATAAGAGTTGAACTGTAAAAGTTCATTTGTTTGACATGTTCCCAATTTTAAGTGGTAAATCAATTTAACTCATTTGGTGATCATCACAATCAAAATATCGAGTTTTAGTAGTTCCACTACATTGTTCTATTGATCATAGATGGTAACTGAATGAGATTGAACAATGAACGGAACTATGAAAGAATTAAATTCAAGTTATATGAAAGCATGTCGGTCATTGGATAGACAAATGAAAATTAATTCTTTTCACTATACCCATAACACGAGAATCAAATTGAAAATCGAAACACATGCTGTTTTAGACATATGGAATAATAGTCCGTAACATTTTACCCACCAACCAATCGATCCTCAACATTTTATTTCGATAATCAGGTCCGGACATTTTATTTATTTATCCGTCATAAAAAAAATAGTGTGATTGTTGTATGTTAGCAACAATTCTAGTACACCTGTCTCCCTAGTTTGAAGGCCTTCTTCATCTTCCTTTGTTTCCTTAGAAAAAGATCTCATCTTCCTTTTTCTGTTCTTAGAGAATGATTCCATCTTCCTACGGAACGAATAATATCTCTACTTGCCTTTTTCTCAAAATTTGAATGCTGTGAGCTGGAAAGAAAGAAGAAAAGTTGCTTTTTCTCAAAAATTGAATGCAATGAGCTGGAAAGAAAGAAGATGAGATGCTTTTCCAAATGAGCAAAAAGACATCAAAGATTGACTTAGTTTCACATGCATGAACAATTCTTAACATAGTTTCAACAACTAAGAATCTAGAGTTGCCATGCCTAGACTACACTCATTCTCCAAGAAGCAAGAAGATCAAATAGTATTGAATTTAGCAATTTCACTTTTTAACTTGATTTGGATAACCAAACCTCAACCTACTTGAGTGTTGGATCTTTGAGAGCTCTTGGTGAAGAAAATTGAGAGAAAATAATTGAAGTGTAATGGTGAGAGGGGTTCGGCCAAGAGGAGGAGGAGGGGGGGAGAGAGAGAGATGCCAAGCCCTTTTAATCTCTATTTTGCATGTTGGTTGTCAAGTGTGATAATCATCAAGAACACTTGGTTCATCCTTGCTTGTCGTTTAACACTTGTGATAATCCTTGAAGACATTTGGCTTGCTTCACTAGATACTTGTCTTTCATGAGAAGGTTAAGTTGTCAGGATTAGTGAACAATTGTCCACTTTCATGCATAATTTGCATTGTTATTTTTGAAATTTAGAATGATTGAATTACCAATAATGGCCCTCTCTGTCTAATTCCAAAGATCACTTATGTGAACATGTCCTTAATGTCACATTGGTAGGATTAACATGCACAATGTATCTCTTGATTTTCTAAAGTCATTAAATCACTAGAGACAAGTTCCATTCTAATAATTGCTAGACGGAAGATTGAGAGATTGTCCACTCTTGATATATGACCTAGTTATTGCGGAAGGCGAGTGATCAAATAATAAAATAGATAGAATAAGAAAATAAATCGAACACTAGATTTACATGGTTCAATCGTAGAGACCTACGTCCACAGGAAGAGTAGCAACGAATTTACTATAGATCAAGCAATAAATGGAAATTATACACTGGAGTCACTCAAACACTCATGGTATTTCCCAAGCCCCAATTGCACCCAATAGCACATGTAGTGTTTAGCCCACAATTTCTTACAAAATAATCTCTTAATCTCGCAAAAGAATTATACATGCAAATCTTACCACAAGATTTAATCAACTTCAACTTTAAAAATTATTGGTGTAATTGCACGATCAAGAACAATGAGATAACCCACGTAAACCACTCGTTTGAAACAGCGCTTCAATATTTCTTCTAGATCAACTTCGGATAGACTGGAAAAACCCCACAATCCAACGTGTGTGTGTGTATAAGCCAAGAGTGACCGAGTCCAAAGCAGAAAACCAACGCAGAGCAAAAATTGGAAAAAAAGTCCAAAATTGAGACTTTCCTTTTTATTCTTCCCAATCCGCAATATGGTGCATAATATGCTTAAAGATAAGCCACACAAAAGTCCAAATTTGATCGGCAAAATTATGCTCAAGTTGACCGACCGAATTTCTGTCCAATTAAAGTTCACATTAGACTTTCCAATAATAGTCCAAAAACAATTCGAATGTAAATCTGTTATAGTATTTCCTTCTCTATTATCTTGGTAGATTCCAATTTGATATCAAGAAAGATCCAATTGAACTTTATCGCCAAAACAAGAAATAGATATCTTCACGACACAAATTCGATTGTTGGGTCAAGATTCGTATATAAGGTTCAAACTCAAGATATATTTTAACAATCTCCACATTGGCTCAACAATGAGCCAAGTCACAATCGCTTCGCCAAAAAAATAAAAAACTCTGTTGCCACTCTCCCATAACCCCTAATACACTCAACCGCCATACATATTTTCCAAGTCTAAGCCTCGTTTGAAATTTGCCATAACCGAGGACCTCATCATAATACCAAGTCGACATACATCTTTAACTGCTTTGCAAAGATTTTCCATTGCATTCTTCTTAATCGTAGATAAAGCAAAACCATTGTTGCAGCCATATCTTTTAAGACATAGCGTACGTACTTTGTCAATATCAACAGTTACAACAACTGTTGGTTCAATAAGCTCTACCTCACTATGAACACCATCTATATCAATTACTTCGCTAGTACTTATACCCCATTACCTCAAGAGTTTCTAGTTGCACTCTACCTCAAGCTGAACACCATTTAGATCCGTAAAAATACTGCTAAAATCACTCATAGCTAGAAGTACTAGAGATTTGTCAAACGTAACTTCTCTATTGATAACAGGTGAATTTAACTCCGGGCACCACAGCCGATAACCCTGCTCATCTCGTGCATAGCTTAGGAACATGTACTTTCTTATCATTCCATCAAGCTTACTATCACTCACTCGAACATAACATGGACAATTAAATATTCTAAAAATAGAATAATCAACAACGTTATCTGACCGCACTTATTTGGGAGTCCAACATCCAATTGCGGTAAATGGGATCCATTTATCAGGTAGCTTGCTGTATTAAACACATATGCGAGGAATCTCTAGCCATACCAACATTATGGAGCATTTTATGGGCCGTCTCTAGTAATGTTTTGTTCATCAATTTCGCAACATGTTATGGTCTAGTAACTATTCTATGGTGTCTCATTATGCTTTCCTTCATGCAAATTTATTTAACAGCTTCGAGCAAACCTCCTTGTTACCATCAGTCCGCACATGTTTAATTATTTTACTAGTCTCCTTTTCAATCAAAGCTCTCGATTGCATGATCCTGACAACAATATCAAACTTGTGCCTAAGCACAAATACCCACATCTTCATCAAGTAGTCATCAACAACTGTTAGCATATATTTGACACTCTTTCTTGAAGAAAACCACAACAATCTATGAACATTTAAGTAAATTGATTCTACAATTTCCATGGTTTCTTTGACAATCATACCGAAATGCACTTTCTGTCGTTGATCTAAATCATAACATTTGTATACATTCAGTTCATTAGCAACATAACCATATAGCGAATTTCTTTCACTTAAAACCTTCAGGCTTCTCTTGCTAGTGTGCTCCAAACATATATGCCATAATTCAGACTCTCAAATAGATATATTCAATATCTCCATGGCGAAGACCATCACTATCTCACCTTGAAGCTTGTACAAGCCATTGTGCTTAATTCTTTTCATTATCATCAAATCACCTCAAACAATTTCCAAAATTTCACATTCTGAAATATATTGATACTTAATCGAATCTAGGGCACTCAAGGAAATTAAGTTCTTCTTCAACTCTAAAACATGTCTCACTCCAATCAATGTTCTCACGATACCATTTTACATTTTGATTCTAACATTACCCACATCGCATTTAGCATTGTTCCCCAACTGTACTTTACTATTATCCATGCATTGATAAGTAGCAAACTAGTTTCTATTTGATGTAGCATGAAAAGAACAACCAGAATCCAAAATTCATCCATCAAATGATGAATAATCAGTGACAGACAAGACATAATTAACATTATCAGTTACAACCGCAACATCATCTGCCAAATCAACTATAATTCCCTTACCTTTATCATTCTTCAGCTTAAGGCAATTCCTTTTAAGATGTCATCTCTTACCACAACTCCAATAGACAACATTACCAAACCTAGACTAACTATGCCTATTCATATTAGTACTACTCCTGCTAATATGTGTTATAGATCTTTCTCTATTTTCACCTACTAAAAGCAACAAATACATGTTCACCAAGTTCTCTTTTACAGATGTTCTAGCTCATAATCAAATCTCGAACCCCATCAAATGTCAAACTAGTCAACCTTGAGGAATTACTAATAGCAGTAACAGTAGTGTTCCAACCATCAAGTAATGACGACAATAGAATCAAAACACATACCTCATCTTAAAAGTCAATCTCAACTGAACTTAATTGATTAACAATCACATTAAATTCATTGATATGATATGCAATAGACACCCCTTTGCTCATCTTCAAGTTAAACGGACGTCGCATCAAATAGACCCTATTGATAGCAAAGGACTTCTCATACATATCCAACAAGGTTTTCATCAAATCAGCAGTGGTCTTCTCCTTCACGATATTAAATACGACGTTACAAGTCAACGTCAACTAAATAACACCCATAGCTCATCTATCAAGCAAATCTCAATTAGCTTGCTTCATCGTCTCTAGTTTCTCTCCAGACAAGGGCAAGTACAGTTTCATTTGGTAGAGATAATATTCAATCGGCATCTTTCAAAAACTAAAATCCTTCCCATTAAATCTGTCAATTCTCACTTTTCCTTCTTTTATCACCATTAATTCACTTCAATTCAACCAAGCTACCTCTAATACCAATTATTGCGGAAAACAAGCGATAATAGACATAGTAAGAAAATAAATCAAATGTTAGATTTACGTAGTTCAGTCATTGAGATCTACATCCGTGGGAAGAGCAGTGACGAATTCACTATAAATCAGGCGATACAACGAAAATTACACATTTGAGTCACTCAAACACTCATGGTGTTTCACAAGCCCTAATTGCACCCAATAACACACGTATTGTTTAACCCCATAATTCCTCATGAAATAATCTCTCAATCTTACGAAGGAATTATACACATAAATCTTACCACAAGATTTAATCGACTTCAAAACTAAAAATTCTTGGTGTAATTGCACAAACTAGAACAACGAGATAACCCACGTCAAGCACTCATTTGAAAATAGCACTTCGATATTTCTTCTCGATCAACTTTAGAGAGACTGGAAAAATCCCACACTTCAATATATATAAGCCAAGAGTGATTGAGTCCAAAGCAGAAAACAACGCGGAGTAGAAATTGGAAACAAAGTCCAAAATCGAGACTTTTTTTTTGTTCTTCCCAATCCACAGCATGGTGCTTAATATGCCTAAAGATAAGCCACATGAAAGTTCAAATTTGGTCGGCAAAATTATGCCCAAGTTGATTGATCGAATTTCTGTCCAATTAGAGCTCACATCGGACTTTCCAATAATAGTCCAAAAACAATCCAAATATAAATATGTTACAGTATTTCATTCTCTATTTTCTTGGCCAATTCCAATTTAGGGTCCATTCATTTCGCGGAAAACAACTTCCGGGAAAACATTTTCCGGAATTTCTGGTGTTCAGATGGTGGAAAATAGATAGTCAAAGAAAATATTTTCCGATCAATAGAAAATCTCCTTGTAAGATTGTGGAAAATGATTTCCTCTTTTGAGAAGAGGAAAATATTTTCATGACTCCTTCCACCTTGTTTCTATCTTTTCACCAACACATTTATACTTTTTTTTTTTAAATCGAGTTTTTAATTTTTTTTTTCTTTTTTTCTTTTCTTTTTTTCTTTTCTTTTTTTCCATTTCATCTTCTCCCTAGGTGGCGGCGCGAGCCAGCTCGAGCCTCGCCCCAAGCCGGCAAGGCTCCGCCTAGCCCGATTTGGCAAAGCCGAGCTCGACGAGCTCGGGCATCGCCAGATCGGGCGAGGCAAAGCCTCGCCGGCTTGGGGTGGAGCTCGAGCCTCAACGAGCTCGGGCGAGGTTGAGCCCCACCCGGCTCGCCGGATCGGCGGTGGAGCTCGAGCTCCCGATCCGGGCGAGCCCGAGCTCCGCCGCTAGATCCGACAAGCTCGCGGCTCGCTAAAGCCCGGCAAAACTCGGCGAGCTCGGCGAGATTGGCCGAGCCTCAAGCTCGCCAGATCTAGCGACCGGGTCTTGGTCGACCGCCAAGCGGCCGGCCATCGTCGGGCATGCAACGGTGGAGGAAGGAGGAGGAAGAAGGAGGGAAAGGAGGCGGCGGCGGAGGAAGGAGGAGTCGGGAGGAAGAAGGAGGAGAAAGGAGGAAGGAAAAGAAAAAGGAAAAAAGAAAAAATAATAAAAATAATAAAAATTTCGATTTTTTAAAAATACAAATAATTAAAAATTCATTTTTTAAACAAATATAAAAAATAAAACTAATTTTTTGGTCAATTAAAAATATTAAAATTCAATTTTTGATAATTTTTCCCAAACAATTAAATTAGCTAACGAATGGTGGAAAATATTTTCCACTCGAAGTTTAGGTTTCGGCCGAACACCGGAAAATAGAGTCATTTGCTTAGAAAATGACTTCTAGAAAAATGTTTTTGGAAACATGATATTTTCCGCGAAACGAACGGACCCTTAGTGTCAAGAAAGATCTAATTGAACTTTATTGCCAAAACATGAAATATGTATCTTCATGGCACAAATTCGGATGTTCAAAAATAACAATTCACCTCAGGTCAAGATTCATATATCGGGCTCAGACTTAAGACATATTTTAACACTAGTATCACCATTTAGTGACTAGTGTCATCCGTCTCCAACCACATTCATTCCAACATTGATTCACAAACTCATTTTTGCGTTGCTCATCCCTTGAGCATAAACTATTACATCTGACCTTTGTACCTAATAATAATAATGTCAAACTTCACGTGTTAATTATAATTATTGGATAAGTAAAATTCAGGATGTCACAGGCTCCCGAAAGGCTTCTAGGATGGCAAAGAGGGCAAGAATGAACCGAATTGCACAATGAACAAGAGGAGAGCATGCCTTGGATATATGTGTGAAAATTAGAATTAACTCACAAATGTGCCTTTTGACGTAAGAGCAAGCTTTGCTTTGGAACTCCAAAGTTAAGCGTATTTAGGCAAGAGCACCACCAAGATGGGTGAACTCCTAAGAAAGTGCTTGTCTATACATCAAGGAGGTTTGATATGGGACATGGTAAAGCAAACAATACCTCGAGTAACTTCAATCCAAGGGTCACATAACAACTCCTAAATCAGACCTAATAGTTCAAATTTCACATAACTTTGAATTTATGCCCTAATTCTAAAATTTATTCCAATTAGATGAACAAAGGGCTTAAATTCTTATCAAGCGTTGCGAAATGGAGTTAATCTAGCTTGGCAAGGCATCTATGCATAAGTTTTTCTTTTCTCTTTTTTTCTTTCTTTCCTTTCTTTTCATTTTTCGTGCTTCCTCCCTTCTCGATGTGCGCTTTCCTTTTATATAAGCTGGATGTCCTCTTCTCTTCTTTTATTTGACTAGTCAATTCTTTTATTTAAATTTCAAGCCCACATTTGACCGAGTCCAAAAATAGAATGAAGGTAAGTATTGGCAGTAGTCATGGCTACTAAAGCTTCGTTCCCATGGGCATGACTGCTTTGTCCTCTTTTCTCTATATTTGTGCTACATCATGACTTCCATGGCCTTTCTTCTATTCTCTCCATCAACATTTGTTTCTCTTCTCTTACCGCCTCAAGCTCACGACCATGGTTGCGTGAGTTTTGAGCGCATGGCCATAATGGTCAGAGCTTTGAACTCCCGTCTATAGCTACTATATGTAGATACTAGTGGCCCTAGATGCTTAATCTATAGTTTGCAACCACCATGACTATGGAGCTCAAGCTTGAGCCCAGAGTTGCGAGCTCGAGCTATAGCTATTTGAGCTTTGATGTCTCACTGTTATGGATGCTTGAGCTTGAGCTCTTGAACGCCATAGCTACTACCCTAGATCCACAATCTCATTGTTAGAATAATATAAAATTGATTGTTTAAGATTTGAGCACATTGGTTACTAGGCTCTAGATTTAATTGTTAGTATTCTTCAAAATACCTTGATTTATGGTGGGTATCAAAAGAAGAACGAAAATGTATTTGTGAAGCATGATTTATAGTTGGTGCTCGAAGAAGATTGAAGACAAAAAAGGCTGCAAGCATTTAATGAAGAAAACCTTCTGTAGCAGAAAGACAAAGAAGGCCAGAAAAACCCATTGGAGAGTTCTCCATGCTTGTCTTCATGTATTTAATGTGTATCTTTTCATTTGACTTTGTTTGTGTGCTTGTATCACTTTGTGGACTTTTTTGTTTTTCCTCGTTTAATGTTTGTCAAGCTATGTACATGTCCAACCACTTTAAAAGGTTGTGGGCTTCAAATTTGTAGCTACACCGAAGCAAAAAAGCATTTGCATTTCAATTACTTCTTCCTCTAGTCTTCATTTGTGCCTCATTCCAAATTTCCAGAGTTGCCATTATTTTTTGATTCCAACATTTGGTATCAAAGCTAGAAATGGCATCCACCAATTTTGTTCAATTGGAACTTCCAAAGTTGAGTGAAAAGAATTTTAACAACTAGTCTTTCCAGATGAAGGTTCTATTCAAATCATAAGATTTGTGAAATCCGGTGGAAAATAGCTACCTCGAAGTGGCTAATGCTAAAGCATTTGAGGCTTTAAGAAAGGAGGAGAAAGATTCTTTGGTGGAGTTTCGGAAGAAAGCATTGTATGCAATTTGAAAAAATATCGAGTGCGGAGACCGTGAAAGAAGCATGGGATATTTTGCGAAACCCTTACAAAGGCAATGATTGTGTTCAACAAGTGCGGCTTCAAACACTTCGAGGCTATTTTGAGTCTTTAGCGTGATGACTTTGAATCATCTAAGCATATTTTGGTCATGTGCAAACCATCATTAACCAATTGAAGGTTAATGGTGAAGAACTCCAAGATATACAAGTTGTTAAAAAATCTTGAGGTCTTTGACTGAAAATTTTGATTACGTCATTGCAGCAATCGAGGAAGGGCAAGATGTATCAATCCTAACATTGGAGCGGTTGACAAGTTCATTGTGCTTGCATGAGCAAAGAATGAATCAAAAGTCCATTGGTTCAAATCTCGAGCAAGCATTGCAAAGCCAAGTTGCTTCATCAAGTCGAGGAGGCTATTAAGGCGGTCGAGGCCGTGGAGGAGGTTGAGGTAGAGATGGAAATTCAAATTTCATTGGAAAATATAAAACACTTGACAAATCAAAAGTCAAGTGGTTTAAGTGCAATAAATTCGGACATTACAAACCTCAATGCCAAGCAAAGGCAATGTATGGGCAAGCACAACACGCACATGCCACCAATGTTGAGGAATATATGGTGCTAACTTGTAAGAAGGATGACCCAAGCACCGTAGACACCAATATATGTCTAGCTGAAAGGAGTTATTCTCATAGTTGGATGAGATGGGTCTTGGCAAAGTCAACTTCGGAAATAAATAAAAAATTCCTATGATGGGTAAAGATAACATTAATATCAAATCAAAAGATGGTATTTAATGTTACTACTTTTTGAATTTGCCAAGTGTTGGGCAACTTTCCAAAAAAGGCCTTGAAAATGGAGTTTGCACCATCAAATTAAGATTAGATAAATGACGAAGAATCCGATGTTTCCCCTTACTCTTTAGACAAAGAGTCTCTCAAGTTTTCAAGCGATGGGAGAATTTGCCTCAAATGAATTTGAAATATTATAAAATTGATCAACATGCCATTGATTGACTGTCTAGACTGTCCATGTGAAGGATGTCTCGTTGGGAAGCTACTCTTTTACTTGAAATCAAAAGAGTAAAATGGTATGAAATCATTCAAAAATAAAGGATTTTTACTAGAAAAACAATTTTTGAAATGGTTCAAAGAATTTAAAAGTATGCTGAAAATCAAATGGGTTTAATGTGAAAAATTTGCCTCAAATGAATTTGACAAATATTATAAAATTCATGGAGTGAAATGTCAATTGACTGCTAGCTATACTCGTTAGTAAAATGGTATAGCAAAAAGAAAGGATTGGACAATTTTTGAAATGGCAAGAAGTATGCTAAAAGCTAAAAATTTACCCAAGGAATTCTAGGCAGAAACGGTTGCATGTGCTGTATATGTGCTAAATAGGTGTCCAACAAGGAAGGTTCTTGGAAGAATAGTAGAAGAGGCTTGGAGCAATAACAAGCTAGTCCTATGGGTATTTGAGTGTTTGGCATATCCCCATATACTAGATGGCTAAAGGAAGAAATTGGATGATAAAATCAAAAAGTGCATCTTCATTAGCTATAGTTTAAGAAGCACCGACACTCCGATACGTGTCGACACGTTTTGACACATAATCAACTCTCCCGACACATTTTGACACGTGAGTCTGGAATTTTGACATACATGGGGTCAATTTTAAAAATTTATTAGAAGTCAAAATGTAAATATATAATTTTTTTTTTAAAAATAATAAAAATAATGAAGTGAAAAGAAGAAGAATTCTTCTCAATCTCTCACAATCTCACTTCGACATTCCCTCCCCTGAACGATCAAACCCCCCTCTTCTCACGCGCGTTACTCCTCTTGTTGGTGTTGCTCCGCCACCCTTGTGGCGCACCCCAATAGCCACCGCCACCGCCACCGCCACCGCCTTCACCCCAAACCCTAACTCATCCTTATCCTTGCCTTTGCCTCTAGCAAGCGTCACCCCGACCCCGCCTCTGCCTTTCGCAAGCGTTGCTTCTTTTCAACTCACAGTTCGTGTTGTTTCACTCATCTCAAGTTAGCTAGTTGCGTTATTTCACTTTCTTATTCAATATGGCATCTTGGGTCTTTATTAATTCGATTTGAGATTTGTTTTGCGAACCCTAAAGCTCATTTGGCGAGGGGAGTTTGGGTCGTTCTAGCCTATTTCGATTGATGAATAATTTTGTGTGTTTACTCTCGTCACTAGGAAGCCGTGCTTTGGCCTCCCAACGGCTTGCCCTCATTGCTTGCCCGTCTTCATCTACCTCAAGCTCGCGAAGATTCTCGAGGTACCTCGGTTTCCTTCTCATTTGATTTTCTCGTTGGCAATGCTTGCTTTGCTCATTGGTTTCCCCCCACCTTTTTTTTTTTTATTTTGTAATGGATGAACGAGTCGGAGGGGCACTGGTTGGAGAGATGAGTCCTTATTTTTAGCCATCAACGTCGTATTCTTGTGAAAATCGGGTACGATGATGGAATTCATTCGACGAGTAGGGGGTAAAGCCAGTTAATGCCCAGCTTGATAACCAAGTAACTACATATGTGTTCTTCGAGTTTTTTGCATTGATCAAAAGGTTCGCTAGATTTGTGATTTCAATACCCCTTTTTTTAGTTTTTTTTTTTTTGGGATAATTACACTTGATAGCCAAGTAACTACATATGTGTTGTTCGAGTTTTTGCATTGATCAAATGGTTCGCATCCAAACACCAAAGATTTGTGATTTCCCCAAATTACCCGTGTCTTCTTTTTTTAGACCCATCTTTTTTTTGGCTGGATGTTGCTCGACCAAATCTGTTTCAGGAGTGAATTTAGCATTTATAGCCATCCAGTGACATTTAAAGCCTATCGATTTTTTTTTTTTTTTTTTAAAAATCATTTTGGGTTTGCCCCCGTTTTCCTCCCATTTGGCACTCTCAACTTTTCAAAGTGAGCGTACACAACTTATAGCACCATTAGTGTACTTATCCCGTTTTTTTTGGCTGGATGTTGCTTGACCAAATCTGTTTCAGGAGTGAATTTAGCATTTATAGAGTGACTAGGAAATCGGGTTTGCCCCCCTTCTCTCTCTCAACTTCAGCGATTTGAAGTGCCCTGCTTTTTGAATTTGCCTGCTCTGGTTTGGCTCTTGGTGGTATTTTGTTTCTCTTCCATTGAAGCTGTTATGGTTTCGTTGAACGCGTAATCATTTGTAAACATAGGAAGGGCGATGAAGATAATGTGAGGATACACTACGATGTCTTTGAAGATTTTCTTAGTTTCTTCGTCTTGTCTATTTACCAACTAAGACAGTTGTTGATTTTATGGCTGAAAGCTCTTACTAAGAATCCAAGTCATATGCTTATTAAGTATACTTACACCAATTTATTTGCTTGTCTAAGTGTGGATAGAACCCCTTTTGTTTGTTTGGTTAAGAAACTTGCAATTTTTTGCTTTCACAAGGGATCTTCATCTTTATTGTTGAAGATCGTAAAATCTGAGTTCGGTTTGTTAATATGTTATTGGGTCGTCGATTTCTGCTGATAATTTGTTTTTATGGATGTGCCTATGATGATATATGTTTATTTTTGCTTTTTTGTCATTACATTTACCTATAGTATATATTAAATTTAAAGTTCTTGTAACGATATTTTTTGTAGAATATCTTTAAGTATGGCTAGTAGCAGTTCGAGTACACAGCCACCTACATCTAGCAATGAAGTTGTAAAACAACTATTATGGAAATATGTTACTAAGTTAGTTAATCATAGAAATGTGGGGGAAACTTGTCTTGGAAATATAATTTTTGTCAAAAAGATTTTAAGAGTGATAAGCCATTTGTTGATAATAAATGGAAAAGGAATTGGAAAATGCACAAAAGTAGAAAAAAAATGATCTTTTAGAGATAGAAAGATTAGAGGAAGAGGTCAATACTAAATTAATGAATATTGCGCCTATAAATGTACCTTTGCCCATTTCTAGTTTTTTAATTAGTGGCGGTGGTGATAAATAGATTCATCCTTTAACTACAAAAAAAAGGAAGATTGGAAGTGGAAGTGGCAAATCACTTGAAAATGCATTAATATGGTTCAATGGAAACGTTTAGATTGTGAGATTATTAGAATATTCTATTCGGCAAGCTTGTTGTTTAACCTCGCAAAGAACCCTTATTTTCAATCCGCTTTCACTCATGCCACTAATCATAATATTGAGGGGTATGTACCACCGAAATATAATTTATTGAGAACCACTTTGTTGCAAAAATAGAGGCAAATATTAATAAGTTTTGTGTACCTATTAGAAGCATGTAGAGGGAGAAGGGTGTAAGTATTGTCAATGATGGATGAAATGACTAACAAAGAAGACCGCTTATTAATTTTATGGCGGTGTCAGATGAATAACCAACGTTTATAAAATTGGGTGATTGTTCGAGAGAAACAAATAATATGCATTTCATTTTTAACTTATTGAAAGAAGTTATTAATGAAATTGGGCATGATAATGTGATCCAAGTAATTACAAATAAAATTCAAATTGTAAGGGTGCGAGATAACTCATTGAGTAAGAATTTTCATCCATTATTTGGACGCCTTGTGTGGTGCATACCCTTAATCTAGCTTTGAAGAACATATGTATCGCAAAAAATATGGAGGCCAATCAAATAGCTTATGAGAATGTAGTTGGATTTCGGATATTATTAAAGAAGTTATGCAAATCAAACATTTCATTATAAACCATTCCATGAGATTAGTAATATACAATAAGTTTATTAGCTTGAAGTTGCTTTTCATAATAGATACATTTTTGTTTCGATAATTGTGATGCTTAGGAGATTCAAATTAATAAAAAGTAGTCTTCAAAATATGGTAATTTGTGACAAATGAAATATCTATTGAGATGATAATCAAGGGAGTTTGTCAAGGATAAGGTGTTGGATGATTTTTGTGGGATTCAATTGATTATATACTTTTTTCACGGCTTCTATTTATGGTATGCTTAGAATTTGTGACACCGACAAGCCTTGTCTTCACTTAGTTTATGAGGTGTGGGATTCAATGATTGAAAAAATGGGCAAAGCTATATATGTGCATGAAATGAAGAGGCTAGATGAAGAGTCCACATTTTATAAGGTGGTTCATATAATTCATGTGGATCCTTGAACAAGGAACAATACTCCACTTCATTACTTGGCACATGCCTTAAATCCTAGGTAATTTCTAAAATTGAATGAGAATATTATTTATTAGTTATTTTTTCTTTGACATGATAACATAATACTCTTCTTACTTACTATAGTTTTCTATTTTTATTTTATTTTATTAAATAAGGTACTATGGTAATCAATGGCTCAATGAAGATCCTACTCGAGTTTCTCTGTACAAAAATAAGGAGATCAACCAAGAAAGACTAAAATTCTTTAGGAAATACTTTCCTAACTTGGATCAACGCAATAAGGTGAATTTGGAGTATGTAGATTTTGCGAGCAAAAATGTGAATTTTAGAGATTTTGATTTCCTTCAAAATTGGTATTCTATAAATCCTAAGGTTTGGTGAGTTAATCATGATACATGTGCACCTATATTTCAAAGTATAGCCTTAAAGCCTCTTGCACAACCTTCTTCTTCATCATGTGCTAAGAGGAATTGAAGTACTTGCTCCTTGTGCACTTTTGAGAAGAAATAAGAGATCCCAAAATGTGAAGAAGATCGGTTTTCATTCACAGCAACCTTAGTCTTCTATCAAGTAAAAGCTCACAATATGCAAAAGGAGAGACCAAGATGTGAGATATTGACGGAGATGCATTTGACACGTTTGAAGATATTAGAGTGCTTGAAGTTGCAAGTCTTTCACTTAATGAGCCAGAAATGGAGTTTGTTGTTTTTTTAGAAGAAGTGAATAATATAGATGAATGACTTCTTGTTATATTTAATGGTGAAATATGGATTTTTTTTTTTGCTTATTGTTAAATTTTAAATTTAATAGTGGAATGTGGATCATTTTTTCCCCTCCAAGTTTTATGGATTATTGCAATGGAATGTAGTTGAATTTGTCAAATTGAAACAATGTATAATATTAACAAATGTTGGATTAATGTTTTTAGTGTAAATTCATTCTAAGCTATTTTATTATTATTATTTATTTGTTTGTGAATTTAAATGATAATTTATCATTTATATAAAAATATACATTTAAAATGCAATATGTCGGAATTCTTTATTTTTTGAGAAATGATAAGTCGACATGTCATGTCACATGTCACGTGTTGATATTAGTGTCAGTGCTATGTAAGCTATAGTGACACGGCTAAAGTTCATAAGCTCTATAAATCAATCATCGAAAAGGTAATTATTAACAAGGATGTCCAGTTTTTAGAAGATGAAGCGTAGGATTAGAACCAAAAAAGTGATTGAAAAAACATTACCATCAAATATGAACCATTAGAGGTAGATACCGAAAAACCTCCACCATCTTTGACTAGTGGAAGATCTTCTCCATCATCTTCAACTAGTGGTGCATTGTCTTTATCAACAGTAGCTTCAGAACCACCATTACGTTATTCACAACAATTATGAGAAACTCCAGCAAAATAAAAAATTAGTGGTCCCAATGACGATGATAATGATAGTGATAGTGGCAGAATCAATGATGAATCTATGGTAAATTTTTGTCTATATGATGATGCAACTATAGATGAGAAGTGGATATAAAGAATGGATGAAGAAATCTACTTCATTGAGAAGAATGACACATGAGTGCTAACATCTTTACTTATTAGTGAGAAGCCCATTGGTGTCAAATAGGTGTACAAAACAAAATACAAACCTAACGGTCAAGTGGACCATTACTAAGCCACATTGGTTGTAAAAGGCTACAAGTGAAAGACGGGTATTTATTATTTTGAAGTATGAGACCAATGGCTTGAAAGGATACCATTTGGATGATCTTAGCACTTGCAACTCAAAACCTTTGTAAGATCTATCAAATGGATATGAAATCAACATCTCTTAATGGTGTCCTTGAAGAGGAGGTATGTTGAGCAACCACAAGGTTATGAGAAGAAAGGGCATAAAAATCAAGTTTACAAGCTAAAGAAAGAATTGTATGGGCCAAAACAAGCACCTCATGCTTGATACGCACAAATCGACACATGCATTTTAGAGCATGATTTTCAAAGGTGCTTGTATGAGCATTCACTACATATTAGTTAAATTCTAACGGTGACATAATAATTGTATGCCTAGGAAGCTGTGAACAAATGTTTGTTGAATTCAAGAAGGCTATGACTAACCAATTTGAGATGACAGATTTGAGATTGATGTTCTATTTTTTGGCCTTGAAGTGAAGCTGACAAATGATGGAATATTTATTTCACAGTAAATATATGATGATGATATTTTGAAGCGAATCATTCAAACCCAATTTGGACTCTTGTAATAGAACAATTGGCGTTGAAGAAAGAAGGCACTAGTGAACCGGTAAATTCCACTTATTTCAAAAGTATTGTTGACAACTTGAGATACTTGGATTCTACTAGGCTAGATATTACCTATAGAGTGGGAGTTATCAACAAGCTCATGGAAAAACCATACCAATCACATTTATGGGCAGCAAAAAAAAATTTTTACGATATGTCAGTGAAACTTGTGGCCATGGAATTTTATATTCTTATCCAAACAATTTCAGTCTAGTGGGATACATAGATGGTGATTAGGCAAGTGATAATGAGAGTTGGAAAAGTACTTCCAGATTTGCTTTCTTTCTAGGATCAGAAGTAATTTCTTGGTCCTTGAAAAAACAAGTTGTTATACTCTCAACAACTAAAGATGAATACACGACTTTAGCTTCAGCAACATGTCAAGCGACATGGCTTTGTAGGATGATGTGTGAATTGAAACATGGACAAATAAGTCCTACCAAAATTATTTGTGACAATAAGTTGGCTAATGTAGTAGCCAAGAATCTAGTCCAATACATCGACATATAAAAACAGTAGGAGTGCTAAAACTTTCATACAACACTTACTTGAGTGCCAAAACTTTTTTTTTGCTCACTTAAGTACTTCATCGAAAAAAAATCGATTACTCGTGTGCCAATTCCAGCCAAATGTCCTATGTGAAATTTTTTTTTTTTTTTTATTTTCATCTATATTTTGCTTTTTTTTTTCTTTAGGGCTAGCAAAGGTCATCGGCAACCCTCGCCAACCACGGCCGCCTCGCCCATATTAGGCGAGGGCCACTTCTCCCTTGGCCATGAAGGCCTTGGGCGAGGCCACAAGGCCCCTCGCCAGCCATTGAGCAACCACAGGGCTCTAGTTGCGAAGGCCCTAGGGGAGGCCACCGAGGCCTCACTAACCGCTGGCAAGGTCGCAATGATCCTTATCGACTATTGAGGGGCCACGGGCGACACCGCCTAGAGCAAGTGAGGGTCATCGCGGCCTCGCTAGTGATCGATGAGGCCCCGATGGCCTCACCAAGGCCATTGTTGCCAGATTTAGGCAAGGGCCACCTTACCCTCACCGCGAAGGCCTTGAGTTAGGCCCTAATGGCCTCGTCGATTGCTAGCGGGCAAGGGTCGTCGAGACCTTACCCAAGGCCTTCGCAGCCTAGGGCGAGGCAGCCGCGACCAACGAGGGTCATCGCTAACCCTAAAGAAAAAATGAAAATAAAAATAAAAAATTCAAAATATATAATAATAATAATACTACCCAAGGAATAAGAATTTAAAGCAGGCGCTAAGATGCTTTGGGTCTATCATAGTATTTTCTTTGACCCTATCCTTTTAAAGAAAAAATGAAAATATTAAAAAATGAAAAATTCAAAATATATAATAATAATAAAATAATGCTAATATTAAAACTATTGAAAAGTATATCAAAAAAATATTTTCCAGCGCCCACGTAAGCTTTTTCCGAGGGGGCAAATCAACAGTGGCACTCAATTAATCAATTTTTCAAATTTATGATACTTAAGTGAGCCAAAAAAAGTTTTAATACTCAAGTGAATGCCATGCGAAAGTATTGGTATATGTACTATTTTTACCCCCACACATTGACATCAAGTATCGTTATCTTCGTGAGTGAGTCAAAGATTGTGAGATTGAACTTAATTTTTGCATACCAAAGGGTCAAATTGCTGATATTTTGACAAAATCATTAAATGCGGATATGTTCGAAAATTAAAGACAATGCTCAATGTTGCTCAATTCAAAAATCAATTTTAAGGGAAGCTGCTAGAATAATATAAAATGATTGTTGAAGATTTGAGCACGTTGGTTACTAAGCCCTAGATTTGGTCGTTAGTATTCTTCGAAATGCCTTGATTTATGGTGGGTGTCATAAGAAGAATGAAGATGAATCGGTGAAGCATGATTCATGGTAGGAGCTTGAAGAAGATTGAAGACCAAAAGGCTGCAAGCATTTATTAAAGAAAACCTTCTGCAGCATGAAGACAAAGAAGGCTAGAAAAACTCACCGAAGAGTACTCCACGATGGTCTTCATATATTTATTGTGTCTTTTCATTTGATTTTATTTGTGTGCTCGTATCACGTTGTGGACTTTCTTGTTTTTTTCTTCATTTAATGTTTGTCGAGCTATGTCAACTGCTTCAAAAGGTTGGGGGGCCACAAATTTGAAGTTACACCGAAGAAGAAAAGCATTTGCATTTCAATTACTTCTCCATTTGGTCTTCATTTGTGCTTCGCTCTAAATTTCGAAATTGCCATCATTTTTTGGTTCCAACACTGGCGACATCCATGGTTGCTTGGTCTTCGAGCCTGCGGCAAACTTGAGGCAATGTCGTCAGGACGGCAATGTCTTTGGTGTCCGCTAGAGTAGGATTATTTTTTCGTTTTTAAATTTTCGATTTTTCGTATTATTTAATGATATTTTTTTTATAAAAAAAAATTCTGCTTATTTGACCACATCAGCTTTTCTTCTGATAGCTAACCTAAATATTCGAAAATAATTGTTTTTCTTCGCTTGCTCTTGCTGGCCATTGATATCACGTGAAGGATCAAAGCAATCTTACTTGATGACTGATGACTCCTGATGTACTCGACCAACTTCCCCAAAAATCTTTCAATTTTGCAAGACATGGGAGAAAACAACAGCATGCGGTCTAGGAAAACCATACAATCAAGCAGACAAAATACCAACAAACAGTAGCTTCTAGACCTTGGCAAAAAATTGTTAGGGTACCAGCTTCATTTACCTTCGTAAAGTTACATGAATCATCTTGACGAGGAAAATTGGTAATGGAAGTATATGACTCAACACAGCATTATCTCCGCAATACGATTGTTCTATCATTTCAGAACCAGATGATAGTTTTATGATACTGTTAAGAGCCTGTGGACGAGAAATGAAAAGAGATGCAGTAAGATGTTTGCTATATAATATCCCCGTATTAACTTTCGAGCGAGTGGCATCGAGAACCATCCACGGTTTTTGACTGCTTCAAATCCACGAGCTCCCAAAGCTCAGGCAGGGTCTTGCAGTCTCGGGCCAGCATAGTTTTTGAAGTTCTTACATTCTCACAAATCAGATAAACTCTCAATTGACTCCCATCCTGAGGTATCTCGAGATTATGATTCTTCGAGCCCGGGGATCTCCACAATTCACGACAATCTCTCACCACCAATTGCTCTATATATTCGATCTTTGAGTTGCATCATTCAATATATAGATTTTCGCAGTAAGAGACTTTCTGCAGGCTCTCGGTATCGTGAAGCTACATACAGAAGTAGACGTTCAACTTTTTCAAGGTGTCGGAGAAAGATAAGTCAGGTAATTTTTTAATGTCCCTATGCCAAGTGATATGCATCTTGTCCGAGAATTCCAGACTATCAACACCTCCAGTCGATTCTTGCGACCTCTAGCAACAAATTTCCTTAGACGTTCTAATCGTTGAAACATCCAGCCTTTTGATGGACGAACGATGAGAGCTATCCAGCTCTTCCAGGAACTAGGCCTCAGATATTAGCTAGATCAAAGCAAGATGCCATCTCTAATTGCTAGAGGCAATTTGATAATGAGGTCCATTGCACAGATGGATACTCAACTCTTCCCAGCCATTCAATCTGTCAAGGCCTCAAAAGTCAACTATTTCAATCTCAATTTAATTTGTTGGAGATATCAATGCTTCAGGACCATATTTCAGTCAGCTCATAGCGTTCTTTGAGCTCAAATTCTGGTCTGAATTCAAACTTATTGCATTCGCAAATACGAATCTTTATTGTCTCAGGGAATTATCTGGGAGGCATGCCAGCCATGAGCATGACTGAAGAGTGAGTTCCTTCAAATGACTTAGTTGCAATAATGAGCGACTCTTGCAGGCGACTCACAGTGTTAATTCTAGGAAGCTCTGGCAGCAATTGAAGCTTGTAGCAGTACCCTAAATCAAGCTGATGGAAAGAAGAAAGCTTATGGATGCTTTCCGAAAGCAACTAAAGTTGGCTGCAACCCTGCAAACGAAGGTGTTGAATAGAAGAAAGATTTCTAATGCTATCTGGCTGGTCAGAGAAGGGTGTATACTTTAACTCGATCCTATTGAGGAAAGACGAGCAACCGATTCTCTAGGAATTTCCCTAGCAATTCAACGCAGAATAAGGCACTAAACTCTAGGAGCTTGACCAACCTTCGAATAGAACTGGGAAACTTTCCTACTTAACTGGAAGCAAGCATCCCAAGTCGTTAAACTCTGCAAATTCCCTAAAGATTCAGGTAACTCTGTAATGCTCGAGCAGGACAGGTTTAGTTTGGTTAATGATTCCAACATCCCCATTAAGTCGAGGATCGTTCTCATTGAATTTCATATAGATAAATAGGGCAGTTTTATGAGGGGGCCAAATACCAAGCAAAAATAAATAAATAAATGAGGGAGCCGATGGCCTCCCGAAATTGAGTGAAATTTCTACAGAAATTCAAGTCAAGGGTTGACAAATTTACAAGATGGCTTATTGAGTCAGGCAGCCCAATAATAACTAACAATACTTGCCATTACGCCTCTCCAGCTTCTTCAGAGAACCTGAAAATGTATGAATTTCTCGTATAGCTGTTCCATCTAGAAGTTCTTTTAATTCTTCTAATCTACCCAATTCTGTAGGTAGGTCTACTAGATTCTTACGGTCCCTCAATTCCATGGAAGCAAGGCTCTTGACCTTTCCAATAGAAGAGTGAATTCATTCCAATGAGTCGCAACATTCAAGGATTAGAGTCTCCAAATATGTAAAGGCTGACAGGTCAGGAGTACATTTATCTTGAGAACTTTTAGCTGCTTTGCCATCTGGAGGAATGAAGATATTTCTGGATTAGTATTGAAAACAAGCCGACTTCCAAATACAGAGAAGAGGATATGCTTTTCCATCTTACCATGACCTAACTCCATCTTCCACAGTGCTTTGAAGTATTACTTTGCAAAAAATCTCAGTTCAACCAATTGTTCCCAGAAAAAAATTGTTTGCGACAAAACAGAGGGAGGACAACTCTTCCACAGAAGCCATCTTAATTCAGATAATAATTACATACAATCTCCAGTAAGATTTTCACCTCTTACTACAAGGAATGTTAAGTTCAACAAATTTTGAAACCGTTCACCTTTGTATATTCAACAACCTTGGTCAAACTATCTCATCCATGCATCTTTCTCAAAACAAACGGCCCAACCCTTTTCAGTAACCTAAAAGTAAAACACTGGATATCGTTAGTATTGCATCATATGTCTGAGAAAAAGTTCAGGCCAACACAATCTATATAACATATTACTTAACACATTTACTCGCATATGAAGCATAACACATGAAACTACATTTGAACATATCCACATCACATAGACAACTGCAGACCATAAAACAAGCACAATAAGAACAGTAACAGACATAACAAACACAAGGAGTGCCGAGATTAGAACTTGTGACCTGTTCTCATCTCATTTTAGACACATCTTTTTTCTTTAAAGGTTAAGCTGTTAAAAGCAAGCCAACAATAAAGAGACAAAACCAATTAAAAGGAAGTGATTATCTACTTTACGATGATAAAGCATCTGTTTGGTAAAGCTGTGGCTTTGTTGTAGTCGTTCGTGTTACGACTATGCAGTGAAGCACAGTACTTTATGTGTTCAGAAATTCATTTTTTTTAGAGCTGCAACATCCCTTTTCATCTCCAGATTCTTTAGATTTACAGCTAGAATTTTTTTATAACAGTATTTAAAATAGAAGGGAAGAGAAATATCCCTAGAAACAGGAGCTTGCCATTATACAATTTAATAGGTAAGTTAGTATTAAACAACAACAGATGCTACATATTGAATTAAATAAGTACATAAGAGCTAAGAGAGCAGGCAAAAATAGGTAGTAGATTACCTTATTTGCTTCTAGTACTTTCAAGGCTTCCTCAAAGATCCATAGACCAGTTCTTCTGCTCACACTTCTAGGCACACAAGGTCCTTACCAAGGCCTCTTAACTGACTATACCCTTCACTCACCAACATATGTTAACCCTTCTAGGCACAAAACGTCATTGGTGCACACAATGTCCTTTGCTAGGCACACAACGTCTTAACCAAGATCTCTTGACTATATCTTTCGTCACCACGATATGTTATCAGTTATTCAATTATCAAACCGGACAAATTTCACAATCCTCTGGCAAATTGGCTAACCATGCCAATGAAAAAACAAGCAATGTTGGAGAAAATTGTGGATATGCGTCATAACTTATCCTCAAAATCTTTTGGACATCTCTATGAGAGGTTCGTTTCTTCATTTCTGAAGCGCTTCCCATATATTCTTGTTGAATTAAATAAATAAATATGAACCTACAACTTGAAGTGTCCTCTGGCAAACTTACTATTCATGCCAATGAAAAAGCAAGCAATGTTGAGGAAAATTTATTGATATGCGTCATAACTTATCCTCAATATTTTTGGACATCTCTATTAGGTTCTTTTCTTAAGTTCTTAAGCGCTTCTCATATCTATTTATTAGATTAGACGGACAAATATGAACCTATAACCTCAAGAGCTAAAAGGAGTCCTCCCAAATTTACCTTACAACGCACTTGGAGGATAGTCATACTTGTAGTCTAATCGAAATTCCACCTTGATCAAGTATAGCTTCATATCTAAATGTGACGATGATCCTACTTCCCGACGTAAACCAATTTTGTGCTTGGGTCAAAGCATTTAATTGATACTTATGATCCACGTCATCGAGAAGAATCATCGACAATTTCTTGAAGCGCAAATTCTCCGAAGGTGAAAGTGATTTTGCCAATGCCACCCATGCCGTAAATTCCAATTGTTTGAGTACCGTTGGAAGTAGTGTCCAGCAATCCCCTAATCTTCTTAATATGATCATCATTTCCAATCAAACTCTGAGGAACATCTATCCAAAAACCTTGTCGAAACTCACTCGGATCAGTTTCAACAACTATTCTTACAAATTCTCCTCGGTGCCTATCAAAAAAACAACACAGAAGAAATTAAAAGATTTTACCGAATCCCATCGGACAACATCGCAATATCAGCAACATATTACGAAGGATTATGAACAAAACTATATTTCCATCCTACCAATAATTTATCTAGGATTACAGCAGCAAGATGTCATTGAACGAAAGTCAACAAGTTTAGATGCAGATGAAATTACATACCCACTAACGATTCTCTCCCATTCCCATCCTTTCAAGAAGCTGACATCTCCGACCACCTGTTGCCCTGCCTCCACATCCCTTTGCTCAAAGCACATCTCCTGTGAACGGAAGGCCTCCCGGAAGCTCCCCGTCAGGTGTGGCGCGTGCGAGTGCTCGACTCCGTCGAAGAACGGCACGACCACGTCTCCCGCGCTCTTCCCGTCCGCCGCCATCTGAACGAGGTCGCGGAGGCACCGTTTGCTGGCACCGCAGCTTTCAGAGAAGATGGGAATCGAAATCTTGGGCCGGGCGATCGTGTGCAGAAGCCGCAAGCCGACCCGGCGGCCCATCGGGAGAAAAACCCTAGTCTTGGAACGACTGCAGGAGCGTACTCTGGAACGAGGGAGAATATGTACTACAATAAGTCCTCACCCTACGGGATATCTTGTAACATTTTCTCCATCGGCTCCTTTTCAAGTTGGAGGAACGGCATGGATGTTCTCTCACTTCTTCAATTTCAATGTAAAGCTAGAAAGAAAATTTTCAAATTCAGTGGTTGAACTTTAACGACGACTCCACTCAACATATAGTCCTACCCAAAAGTCAAACATCGTTAGGTGAGCGCCAGTAAATTACGTTGAGTTAAATTTGCCATTCCGATGTCCGAGTGGTTTCCACGTGGTTTCCATGCCGTCTCTCTCTTAGCCTAAAAAGAAAAGAATAAAAAAGGGAAATTGTTTGCTAACTTAGGAGAATAGCGTGACAGTTTGACATCATCACTCTACCTCTTTTGTCCAAAACGTCCTTAAAAAAGGGAAAATGTTTGCTAACTTAAGAGAACAGTGTGACAGTTTGACGTCATCACTCTACCTCGTTTGTCCAAAACGTCCTTAAAAAAGGGAAAATGTTTGTTAACTTAAGATAATAGTGTGACAGTTTGATATCATCACTCTACCTCTTTTGTCCAGAACGTCCTTGTACCTTTTGAAAAGTTACACTGATCGTCCTTCTTGTGTTCGAGGACGGATTTGTTTGAAGTGACGCGGAATTGCTCAGCTTACGTGGACCTTTTGATTTTCTTTTGCTTGCGAAGGACTCTCTCCCCTTCCTCTCTGTCTGTGACTATCTCTGTTGCGTCACTCTTTTTTGTTCTAAACTTGGTTTTCTTCTTTCTTCTCGCGACCGCCATAACCATAGATTTTGAGCTCAAGGCCAAAGCTTGTGGTAACCGCGTGGAGCTCAAGTCCAAAGCTAGCAACTGCAGAGCTCCGGCTTATGGTAGCCACGGAAGCTCAAGCTTCAAGCTTGCAAACAAAGCCGTTCGACTCTCTCCTCTTTTTCTATCTATTGTGCCAGATCGCAATATTCATGGCCTTTCTCTCTTCTGTTCTCTCTATCAACGTCTCTATCCATTTCTTCTCTTGCTGTCTCAAGGTCGTGGTCATGATCGCTTGAGCTTCGAACTTATAGCACTATTAGCCAGAGCTTCCTCAACTCACAACTGCCATGGCCAAGGAGCTAAGACTCGAGCTCTCAGAGCAATGGTCACTCGAGCTTTGATGTTTACAGTCATGGTTGCTTGAGTGCTCGAACTCTTGAAAGCCATGGCCATTGTAGCTTCAAGCTCCTAGCAATGGCAATGATCAAGAATCTCTTGGGTCAAGACATTCTATGTAGAGTCTCGTAGCCACCATGGACACGGAGTGGCATGATTGACATATCTTAAGCCCGCAGCCATGGATGCTTAAGCTCGAGCTCATGGCAGCTATGGTTGCTTGATCTTCGAGCTTGTGGCCATGGCCACTCAAGCTTTGAGCTTGTTGTCATGGATGTTGGAAGGGGGTAACAGAAGTGTAATACCTTCATCCAAGAAGATAGCTAGGAGAGTACAAGTCTAAACCTATCAACATATCCGATTGAATATAACTTATTTATATTTACCCAAAAACTTAAACCAATTAATTATATTGACTAAGTGGGATATATGAACTGCTCCACACCACACCAAATATATCCCTCCTAAGGAAAAGCTGCCATCAAGACTATGTTAATACACCACAACTCCTAAAAACTAAGTTGGCCATCAGATTCTTTCATTGAGATATTCAACAAACACCATAATGGATTGGGGCCCACTAATTTAAAATCGACTCTAATATCATTTGTTAGGAGTGTACAATAAAAGTTTAATACCTTTATTTAGAAAGATTACTAATAAAGAGTTTAAATCCGAACCCATCAACATATTAGTTAGATTTATCTTCACTCAGAATCTTTAAAAAATTGAGTTACAAGCCAACTTGAATATATTAAGAATGCATTTAATTCGGTTTTTCCAAGAGACTCCAAAATCTCTTAGGGAAAATTTAGGGTGTTTAGCAAATTTTCCCAATAGACTTTGGGCCAAATAATAGCTTGGAAAAGTTGGAAGCTCAAGATAAGTGGGAACCCCCAAACCCAACACACACACACACACACACACAGAGCTCGTGTCTAAGAAGAGGAAGAGAGTTATCTAATAGAAAGAGAATCTCAAATTCAAAGAAATTAGTGAGAAAAGAGTACATTTAAGTTCAAATAAAAACAACGAACGCAAAAAGACAAAGTTGAAAAGCTCGAACCTCAAGCCAGCATGAATTAATAGAAAAAATGCCAAGTGCCCAATACCATAAGGTGCAACCGTAAAAGGGCACATCTCCCAATTTCCTCTTTGAATTGAACGATGGTTTGAAAAACTCGCATATCAAGGTGACATGCCTAACGGGACGACTATGGGGACTGAACTTTCAAAGGCTCAGGAATTAGATTAAACAGACAAAAGAAAAGATTGAGGGCTGCCCACAAGAAAAAAATACCAAAAAAGTCATAATTATATTATATTGGTACCAATTCAATCATAAACTTTTCAATTAAATCAATTTAATCATAAACTTTTTCATATTAATACCAATTCAATCCATCCGGTCAATTTAGACTAGAAATTATTGACATGGCATGATCAGCACTGACATAGACTTTTTTTTTATAATATTTTAATATATTTTTCGAATTTTTTTGAATTTTAAAATAATTTTTTGATTTTTTTCCATTTTCATTTTCTTTGCCTTTTCTTTTTGTCGGTGGCCATCGTCGGCCACCAGCCATAGTCACAGTTGGTGAGGGCAGCTTCACTAGGCCACGCCTAGATGAGGGTGAGCACCAATCATCAAATTTGGTGAGGCCAACCCTTGCCCAAGCCAAGGCGACCTCACCATGCCTCGTCTAAGTGAGGATTGGCCTCATCGAGCCTCACTTGGGCAAGGGCAAGACCCAATGAGCCTCGCCTAGGCAATGGCAAGGTTCGGCAAGGCCAACCCCGCTCGAGAGAAGTGTAGTGAGGTTGCGTTGGCCTGGGCGAGCAAGCTTGCCAAATCTAACAAGAGGGGCCTAACCTAGCCACACTTAGACAGTCAGTGCTCACCCTCACCAGCGAGGGTAACCAAGCTAGGCTAGCTCTCATCGGCCATGGCTGTGGCTGATAGCCGATAATGGCCATTAACCAAAAGAAACGGCAATGAAAAGGAAAAAGGAAAAAAAATCAAAAAATTAATTAAAAAATTAAAAAAATCAAAATATTATTAAAATTTCCACGTCAATATCAGTCGTGCCACGTTAGTAATTTCTAGTCTAAATTAGGCAGGTAGACTGAATTGATATCAATGTAAAGAGGTTTAGTACTAATAATTAGTCCAATTAAAATATTTAGAACTGAATTAATATCAATATAATATATTTATGACTTTTTTAGTATTTTTTTCCCCTACCCATGTCATTATTATCTCTTTCAAGTTATGCTTATTTGGCAAAACAAAGAGGCTTTTATAGGTATTGTATGGATTAAATGGACCATAAGCACTGAATTGTAAAATTTCAATCATTTGACATGTTCCCAATTTTAAGGGGTGAATCAATTCAACTCATTCAATAATCATCACAATTAAAAAATCGAATTTTAGCGGTTCCACTACGTTGTTCCATTGATAACAGATGGTAATCATATGAGATTGAACTATGAAATAATTAAGGTGTAGTAA
Organism: Eucalyptus microcorys; assembly: GCA_014182515.1. Lineage (NCBI taxonomy): Eukaryota > Viridiplantae > Streptophyta > Magnoliopsida > Myrtales > Myrtaceae > Eucalyptus > Eucalyptus microcorys. The sequence goes on from CM024564.1 coordinate 18,915,948, forward strand.
TATGAAAGCGTGTTGGTCACTGGATAGACAAATGAAGTTAATTTCTTCACTAACTTGCTTATTTTCAGTGTGATTTCTTGAATGTATTTGCAAACAGCAAAAACAAAAAGTTATGCTCAAACATTTCAGTACTCAACAATCTTATTGCAAGCGTAATTGTCTAATCAAATGAGGATCGTATTTATGGTCGAACACTTAAAACTTTAACAAAGATATTGGTTAAATGAATTAGCTTAATCAAAATAGCATTTATCCATATAAAATACAAAACGGATACGATATTGTCCAAATCAAAGTAGATGTTAATCCAAAATTCTAATTAAAGTCAAAATAGCATTCATTCGTCTATTCATTTCAAGACGGAGAGACGGAGACTTTAAATTATGTAGAGCCGCTTACAAGAAGTCCTGAAAATTAAGGAATTTCAAAAACATGAAACTCTCGGATTTAGGTCATCAAGACATTTATCAGAATTTTGGCCAACATGACTTCGGAAAGAGATCGAGATCGTCAAGGATTTTTTTTTTTGGATCGAAAACGAGTGATTTCTTTCATTCCTTCATACGATGTTTACAAGACAAAGGTAAACATACTTCGGAACATAAAATGTCCCTAAGAGGCTGGGGATGGTAAGACGCCCAATTGAGAGGGAGTTTTTTGGTCCGATGTGCTTTTGCTATCCAATCGGTGGCTCGGTTTCCTTCCCGGGGGCAATGAGTTGTCTTTGCTTGGCTGGATTGGGCTAGGATTCTTTTTCCTTCTTGGACTATGTTCCTCACGTCCCAAGGTGCTTCTTCCCGGCCCATTATGCTCTTCACTACAATCAAGTTGTCACTTTCACAAACATAATCTATTTTTTCCTTCTGAGCCTTTTGGATTTGCTTCAGAAAATTCAAACCTTTTACAAAGGCTAGGGTTTCCGCTTGAAGAGGGGTTGCAGCTAGGATCTCGCATGCGAAGCCTCCCTCCACCATTCCGCACGAATTTCTGAGGATCCCAACGATCGAGCTTGGGATTTCGCTCCCCGCCCAAGATGCATCCACGTTCAGCTTCAGGTTTGAGTTTGTTGGGGGAAACCATTTCGTGTCTTCCTTTCTAGATTTGGTTTTTGATCTGCTGTTCTGTGGGTTCCAATTGAGGTAGGTGATGGCTTGAGGTCTCGCCTCTTCTAGTATGACTGTGGAATTTGGCTGAAGTCCTCGGAAGACCGTGCTATTCCTCGCTTTCCACATAAACCAGAGTATTGTTGCGACTTCCTCTATTGCATGTGAGGTTTCGGTAGCTGTCCTTGGAGTTCGGCTGCTATCTTTGAAGAGATCTAGCAGCCACTTGTCTGCTCTAGGGACATTTTGTAGGCTGTTAAAACTCTACAAAGTTGGGTCCGACCATATTCCTCCTATCCAGCCACATGAGAAGAGCAAGTGTTCAATCGTCTCAGGGTATTTGGAGCAGAGTGGGCATATTAGGTCCAGTAAGACTCTTCTCTTGTAAAGTTTTTCACGCGTTGGTAGGGCATCTTGACATATGCTCCATAGGAAGGTGCGTATTTGGTTCAGATATTCCATACTTTCGTCCATAATTGTCTCGGTGGCTAGAATGAGGTTGAAGCTGTGTCTGTAGCTACCTTGGAAAACTTGGATCGCTCATTGTTGTAGCCACTCTTGACTGTATAGCTTTTAGTTTTGTTTGCTGTCCAGTATAGGGTGTCTGCCTTGGGGGAGGGACTAATGGGGGTTGCTAATATCTCCTTGACGACTTTTTCTGCATAGAGGTTCTGCAAAGTTTGCTCTTTCCACTTCTTTGTGTTGGTATTTATCAGTTCGGCCACTTTGTGTGGCTCATCCCTATTTGCAGGACCGCTAATTATGCTAGAGGGTAAACACTTGTCCTCTTGGATTTTTATAGTTTTACCATCCCCTACTACCCATCTACATTCGGGCTCAATAACTTCTCTCCCAGTTAAGATACTCTGCCAACCCCAGGAAGATCGAAGTCCTCTTTTGGCTTTCCAAAATTCCCCATCCGGGAGGTATATACCTCGAAAAATCTGACTACACAATGCTGAAGGATTCTGATATAACCTCCAGGCTTGTTTACCCAACATGGCTCTATTCAAGGTTTGCAAATCTTTGAAGCCTAAGCCTCCTTTATCTTTCTAAAGCTTCATCATTTCCCATTTTTTTCCAGCATATGTCATTTCTGACATCGCTTTGTTTCCACCAAAAAGATGCAACTCTCCTCTCTATAGCATTACAAATAGAATTTGGTATTTTGAAAATCGACATGGTATATTGGGGAATAGCTTGCACTATACTCTTTATCAATATTTCTTTACCTGCTTTTGAGAGAAAATTTTCTTTCCATCCTTCCATCTTCATAGTAATTCTAGCCAAAATCCAAGTGAACGTGTTTTTCTTGGACTAACCCTAGTTGGATGGTATTCTAAGGTACTTCCCGGTCTTCTCTATAATCGGGACGCGTAGTTCTTGAGCCATATTCCCCTTCAAATTCTATGGACAGCCACTATTGAAAGCGATTCCATATTTATTTAAATTGATAGCTTGACCCGTTGCATAACAGTATTGGTTTAGAATTGCTGCCAAGCTTTGACATTCTCTAACCGTTCCATCCAGAAAGAAGATAGTATCATCAGCAAATAATAGGTGGGATAATGTTGGGCAGTACCTATTTAGAGCGATTTCCCTTAGGCTTCCATCCGCTTGTGCTTTGTGCATCAACCATGATAACACATTTGCCACTAATATAAATATGTAAGGTGATAGTAGGTCTCCTTGTCTAATGCCTCGTGTGAGGGAAAAAACCTGCGTGGGTTCTCCATTCACTTTCACGCAAAACGATACCATTGTGACACATTTCAAGATTAGATCAACCCATCGTTCACAAAAGCCCATTTTCATCATACAAGCTCTCAAGAAGTCCCATTCAATTCTATCATACGCCTTCTGCATGTCTAGTTTAAGAATAGCTTGGAACTTCTTCCTTTTCTTTTTAATCCTCATTTGGTGCAACACTTCTTGGACTATGAGGATGTTATCTTGAATTTGCCGGCCTTGCACAAATGCGCTTTGTTCTGTTACTATTATCTCTTAGAGCCATGGTTTTAGCCTATTAGCCATCACTTTTGATATAATTTTGTAGCTAAAATTGCAGAGGCTTATAGGTCTAAATTGGCTGATTTCCTCAAGGTTTTTAACCTTAGGAATTAGAGAAATATGAGTCATATTTAAGTTTGGGTCAAGGGTACTTGTGTCAAAGAAGTTCTGGACTAGGTGAAGTATATCTTCCTTGATTTCTTCCCAATAGGTCCTATAGAATTGCCCATTCATTCCATCAGGCCCCGGGGCTTTTGTTGCTCCTAGCTGGAATACGGCTTCTTTAACTTCCTCCATTGTGCTGTTGGCCATCAAGTTTTCATTAACCTCTTCTCCAATCGGACTCAAGCATTGATCAAGGATAGGTTGGAAATTCCGGGGTCCTACCAATTCATATAAGTTTGATAGAATTCCCTTATATGACTTTTAAGAGAATTTGGTTCTCTACACCAACTCCTTTCATCAGTCTTCAGCATTGTTATCTTGTTCCGATGCCGCCTCTAGATTATTGTTGCATGAGAATATTTGGTATTTTTATCACTCCACTGCAACCACTCAATACGTGATCTCATCCCCCAATACATTTCCTCTTGTTTCCATAACTTTTCCAGCTATTCCACTATCTCCTGGCTTTCTTTTTTGCTGATGGCTGCCCCTGGTTTGTTGTTTATCTCTGTCAATTTCCTTTTCAGCCCTTTGATCTGGTATGATGCATTGGAGAACTTCCCCCGACTCCATAATGCTAGCTTCTTTGATACTTCTTGGATTTTCTCTGGGAAGCTTAGTGACTGAAACTGTTCCTCTTGCCATGTGCTTCTTATGATTTCCCCACATTCTTGTTCTTCTAGTCAATAAGCTTAAAACTTGAATGCATTTTCTTTTATTTTGTAGTGGATATAAGTAGAGCATAAGCGGGCTGTGATCTGATCCCACAACAGGTAGTGCTACCATTTCTGCATTCGGGAAGGCCATCCTCCACTCCATAGTGCAGAACACTCTATCAAGCCTTTTCCTAACTAGTGCATCGCCTTCCCTCTTGTTTGTCCACGTATAGGCATAGCCTTTACTCTCCATGTCCATGAAGGAACAACCATTTGTGAACTCCTGGAAAGCCACAATTCTGTGATGATCAGCCTCTCTCATGCCTTCTTTCTCCCAATTATACAGAATTTCGTTAAAGTCCCCCATACATATTCACGGGAGTTGGTTCATAGCATGAAAACTTTTTATTTGTTGCCAAAGTGCTAGCCTCTCTCGAAAGTTCGTGGATGCATGGAGAAATGTGATTCTCATATGTTTCCCACTTTCCGATTCTTTGCACTTTAGATCAATGAGTTCTTTCGAGCTGAAATTCACTTTGATTTCTACCTCCTCAAGTCACATAATAACCAAACCTCCTGCAATTCCTTTCGGTTGTACGAGATAAGAATGTGGGAACTTAAGCTGTCTTCTTACCCTTTCCACCAGCAACTCTTTGTTTTTTTGTTTCCATTAGAAAAACTAGGTTAGGCCTTTCTTGAGCCACTAAGGCTCTTAGCTCTTGAACCGTCAAGGGATTGCCCAACCCTTGACAGTTCCAGCTCAAAACCCTCATGTCATTTTCGGTGGCTTATTTGGGCTAGCCAAAACCATCATGTCGTTTTCGGTGGCTTAGCCCAGCCCTCCTTCCCTTCTCTTATCACCTGAATAAGGGTATCTAATAGCTCCACCTCATCTATCAATGTTATAGCAAATTCTTGAATCTTCTTCTGTTTCTTTGTTCTTTTTAAAAATCTGGTTTTTCTTGACGCTTGGCACCTTGGTCTTGTTAACTTCAGCAAGGGGTGGTTCAAATATAGCTATTTGCTTGCCTTTGCTTATCTTTTCTCCTGCATTTTGAACTGCACTTTCCTCATACTCAGATAGTACAAGGTTGTCAGATTGTTTTTGCTTTTGGTTAAGACTGTCATTTAAGCTCCTTCCTCTCTTACAACAATTTCCATGCCAGCTGACTAGATTTGCGTTTCAAGGGACTAATTCCTCTTCTTCTTGCTGTAGGTTAATCGCTCCATAGAAAGCCTCCCAATGTGGACTTTTTTCTCTTACTTCAACCTTCAGCCAAGGTCCATACTTTCCTGCTTTGTTCTCAGCCCATTTTGTTTGCTCATATGGGATTTCTTCACAATCCGATGCATAATAGCCTATTCTTCCACATGAATAATAGTAGTGGGGTAATCGTTCATACTTAAATTCCACCTAGAACATTTTTTTCTCCTAATTTCACAATAGTTCCAGATCTCAGGGGAGCCGTTAAATCCACTTCAACCTTCACTCGTCCTGTTTCATAGGGGACCTCCCTTTGTTTGGAGCTAAATTTCTAGAACATTTCCTATTTTCGCAGCTAAGTCAGAATAAACATCTTCTAGGATCCATCCTGGGGGTATCCCTACTAGTTGGACCCAAAATGCACACTTAGTGAAATCATAGCAATGCTTCGGTATATCAGCCACACATTGTTTCAGCATCAATAAGTTGCTTGCAAAGGACTATGGTCCCTGATTTAGGACTTTTTCTTTTTCAGCTTCTGATTCGAACAAAAACGAGTAAAACCCTAGTTCTTTCTGGTTGCACGTCACTGTATCTGTCTTTCAAGCCTTCTTCATGGTATTTTGGAAAGCCTGAAAGTTCACATTTGGCTTGGAAAAGAGCTTGCCATAGAGGGTCAACGTACATTCTCTTCTTTTTTCAACTAGGATTTCACATCTCACATTCACAACATCATCCTCCGAGCACAAATGGCCAAAACTTTTACATAGCGCTGCAAGACATATTTCAATTTCATTTTCCTTCTCCATGTTCCTTTCTTGTGGACAACAGAAGGAGAAAAATTACTGTTAAGATTCAAGTTTACAGCTTGCTTTGAAGGTAGCTCTTGGGGGAGAGTGTCGTCGAGATGCTGCAACCAAAGCCCAAAAGGAACTCTTGTGGACGACAGGGTAGGTTCCTGCAGAAAGTTTGGATTTGAACAGCCGCTCAATGGAACAGTGCCACTGACCCAAGCCAAAGTGGCTTGGGTTTTGGAATGAGTAGCTCGGCTCGATTTTGGAGACTTCCTTTCCAGCCGAGATCGTGATGTGCCCTAGCCGTAGAAGCAGATGGTCTTGTTGTAGTTCAAAGGAAGAAGCAGTAGGTATTCGTAAGTTAGGGTTTGGGGTTTTGACGAGTTACGGGTTTTTGGGGAAGAAAAGGTTTCCCTTTTTTGAAGAGGATGATGCTATCCTCCATTGTAATGTAGCCAAAAAAGATTTCAGGGGGTTCTTGAGAGTTGATGATGTTATCACCCATTACAGGGATAGGGATTTTCTCTGCCCAGGTGGAGAGGGAACAACTCTTCCGAGAGAAGAGGGGATCGTCAAGGATTTGAGATCAAACAACTAAGGCCTCCGGATTGTGCTTATATATGGAATAAAGAAAGTACAATATAATTTGAGATCAAGACATTAAAACCCTCTAATTGCATAAAAAAAGAAGAACTAAAATTCGTGCTATTTGAAGATTTGTTTGTTTCACAAAAGATTATTAATTTACAAAAAATGTTTTAAAAAAAGTGACCGCTTATATTGTTTAAAAAAAATAAACGAAAAACGTTCTCTTCATCCACAAAAATTATTAGACATAAATTGTTGTTTATTATTACAACATTTTTCAATGAGTAATAATTTCAAATGGTATACATAATTAGTTTTAAGAAAATATTTTTTAAAACCATTCATTTTTCATGAAACAAAGGTACACCTTTTTGTGTTCTTGATATAGCAAATTTATTTGTGTAGTATTATCAAATATATGCCTATTTTTTCAAACATTAATATCTCTATTAACTAAGAAAAGAATAAAAATAAATTAAATTAAAATAGGATACCATTCTAGAGAAAATATTGACCGCACAAAATGTGTTAACGTAACATAAGAGCCCTGAAGTTGCAACACGCATCTAAACTAGGGCCCAATTGTAAGACTATTTTGAATTGAGCGGACACTCTTCTCTCTCTCTCTCTCTCTCTCTCTCTCTCTTCGCCACCCCCTCTCTCTTCCACCGCGCCACCCCTCTGACTTCAACTTCGGCTTGTCTTGCACTCTCTCTTTTCGCCTAACACTCTCAACTATGCCCCCTCTATCTTCCTCCGATGAACCACCAAGCCCTCATTCGACTGACGAGCCACCGCATCGCCCCTCTGGCTTCGCCATCGCCGATGCCCTCCCGACTATGCCCTCTCTCTCTCCCCCTCTGAGTCATGACTAAGCCCTCATCCAACGAACCACCATACAACCTCTACTCTGCCTCGTAAGGTTGCCTCTGCCATCGTGAAGTTCGTCGATCAAGCGCGGTAGTTCATTAGTAGGACAAGGGCTCAAGGAAGGAGAGAGAAAGAAAGTCGGGCAAGAAAGAGAGCTTGCAAGGGAGATGAGAGATAGAGCATGCGGGGGCGAGAAATTTTTACCCTAAAATTTGGGTCCCACTTTGGACACGTCACAACCTCAAGGCCATTCTTATTTGTTGTACCGACACGTCTTGTATGGCCAATATTTTCTGCCATTCCTGGCTCCCCTCATGTCCATGTCATTATTTTATCTTCCGTCTATAACCATCCAAATACTGTTTTCTAATAGCGAAATATATTTTAATTTTCAAAAAATCTGTGCATTTAAACATAATAAAAAAAAATCTAACAATTGGCCCTGCTGTTAAATCCAATATCTTCCTTCTTTTTCTCTTCTCTAACAAGATTTAACAGGAAACCATTCACAGGTCTGTTGTTTTCTCAGCAGACAGGTTCAAGACAAAACTATCGTATCCCACATATAACAGAATGCCTTTATGCCTTAACCCAAGGCAGGTGGCGTTCAACATGCAGAAACAGTAATGCACCAGATGACCCCGGACGATGAAAATCCAGTATGCCATTACGTCTCTGCTCTATAATCCGAGGTTAATGACCTCTTTGTCCACCGGTGAGATAGGGCAAGCCCAGTGCAACCCCCACCCCATGCGACACGAAGTGGGTCATGTGCCTTTGCAGGCGACAATAGTAGTGGGGGTGAAGCATGGACTGTGGAGGGCTGGGGATGGGGAAGAGAGAGGCGGCGCACCATCTGGGTTTTCTTCTTGTCAGTAAGTAAAGTCACAAGTTTGTGACAATATCTGACAAAACATACCAATCAGAGCTTCGGCTTACAAGTGCTTACAAACACTTCCCTTCCCTTCCCTTCCAACACCGAAAAAAAAAAGGAAGAAAAAGGCACCAGTGCTTACAAACACAAATCAATAAAAAGTGAAGTACAAAGCGCATTGAAGTCCGAGTGCCTGTCTCCTCCACAAGGTCACGTAAGGCTGTGAGGAAAGCAGAGTGAATGATGCACATTTATAGTCATTCCACCTCTGTTCTCTCCGATACAAAACTCTCAAGCCCCTTAGATGATGAAAAACAGAAAGGGCTTTGACAATTATTTTGAGAAAGACAAGCACGTAGAAGCATGAACTTCTTGAGCTTTACCACCTCAACATTTTCAATTTCTTCTATGACACAACCGATGCTAACAAGATGTCGTCCAAGATTGCTCCTTAGCCTATTAACAGACCCTAGATAAAAAGATCTGCGAAAATCAATCTACAGAATGCACAGCATCAAATTGATTTGCCTCCCATGATTAACTGTCATCCAATAACAAGCATAGATTTCATTCTTTGGCTAATGATTCAAAAGCTTTCAAGCATAAATCCCATTATCAGTCCCTTATAAGCAATATATGTTCTACTGTCCATAATTTATCTCCTTGGAAAAGCTTCCTACTATGCAAATCACTGCAATTATAAAGGTTCTAAACTCACATCGGCACCACAAAAATGAACCTCCAGACAATAGATTGTGCTAAATCATGAGGTCTAAAAATGATAAACATACCAACAACAGCAACATGAGTTCCCCGAATACAGCACAAAGGTCTTTCATTTGACACATCCATTGCATATTGGCATCGCAAATTATCAAAGTCTGCAACAGCAAGTCCTCAAATGGTTGGACCCATTGAGATCGCCAAGAAAATGAAATCTAATAAGGCGATGGATCTAGGATGCAAATTTTAACTTTTTTCTTGGTTGGGAGGGGGCTCCATGTTATTCAAAAAAACTTAAAGAGAAGCGTCTATATAAAGTATATTGTTATGAGCACATGCGCGCCCACAAAGAGAGAGAAACACAGACAGAGACAGACAGATACAGAGGCAGACACATTCCTTTTGATTCTAGGTATTTCGTTCTATGACTTGAACGACCATCAATAGAAGAAGCACGCAGCAGAAAGCATGATATATCTAAGTGCATCAGATCTCCACAAAAGTTAGTTCCTTTTGCTCATTTTCATTAAAAGAAAACCAGAAGGGAAGGGAAGCCTCTATGTGCCTTTGTGTGGGTGGATGTGAGCATCCATGTTGTGTGTGCATAATTTTGAAATAAGATTATAGTTCGTCATCCCTCTTGAAATTTTCCGAACACCCAAGGCTCCCCTTCTAAATCTAAATCCGAAGGCCACTACTGGGAAGGATCCAATTAAAAGAAAAAAAAAAAGGAAGCAATTGGACCCAATTTCTCCATAATAACGTTTTGAATGCAAAACAGCAAATATAACAGGTTTTCCCCACGAAATTCTAGGAGTATGAACTGTTGATTGTCCTCTGCATTCCCCACTGAGCAGATGTGAAGATTTTGCCCAGATGTTTGCAACACTGGTCATGCATAGAAACCAAATTCCATTAATGATGTTCTAACAGCTGCTACAACTTAAGTGATCAAGAAATATCGCCAACACTTCCAGACGGGGCAAAAATCAATCTTGCTTCAGGTTCAGGAGCAGAGTCATCAACCCAGAACTAAGACTTTAGTTGATGGGCAAAGTAATATCTGGACATCACCTATAAGCATTCTGACAGTGACTTACAACTACAAAAGCCAGGGCCATCCTCAGAAGAAAAGCCAACAGAGCGAAAATATGACATGATTTCTCAACTTCAGATGGCTGTCTTAAATTTATTCATCAGACACTCGTAGAGAGAAGTTAAGTTAAAACTCAACAAAGCCACTTACTCAATTGCAATTTATCCAAGTCTGAAGATAACCATCGTCGACATGTCTTTTAGCCGGTGATCATGGTTCCAGCTCCTTCGTCCGTCATGATCTCGAGGAGCAACGAATGCGGGACCCTTCCATCGATTATACTCGTGGTCCTCACACCCTGCGCCAACGACCTCACACAGCAATTGACCTTCGGAATCATCCCTCCCGCAACCAACCCCTCCTCTATCATCTTCTTCACCCCCTTTATATCAATCTCCTTCACCAAGCTACTGGGATCGTTCCGGTCTCGAAGAATCCCCGCGACATCTGTCAACAAAATCAGCTTCTCTGCACCCAATGCAGCTGCCAACTCACCTGCCACCGTGTCGGCATTGATGTTATATGGCTGCCCATCCTTGTCAGCCGCCACGGAAGCGATCACGGGAATGTGGCCACTGTCCGTGAGGGGTCGAAGCACGGAGGAGTCGACGGAGGCCACCTCCCCGACGAACCCCAATTGGGCAGCGTTCGGGGCAGGCCGGGCGGTGAGTAGGCAGCCGTCCATGCCGGAGAGCCCGACGGCGGTGGCGCCCGCCCTGTTGATGAGCGAGACCAGGTGCTTGTTCACCTTCCCGACGAGGACCATGGAGACGATCTCCATGGTGGAGGCGTCGGTGACGCGGAGCCCGTCGCGGAACACGGGCTCGATGCCGAGGCGGCCGAGCCAGGCGTTGATCTCGGGGCCCCCGCCGTGGACGAGGACGGGGCGGAGGCCGACGCAGGCGAGGAGGACGAGGTCGTTGACGACGGAGGCGCGGAGGGCCTCGGACTTCATGGCGGCGCCGCCGTACTTGACGACGATGGTCTTGCCCCGGAACTTCTGGATGAAGGGGAGGGACTCGGAGAGGACGTCGACCCGGAACTGCCCCGGCTGGGGGAGGAGGCGGCGGCGGCTGCGGCTGCGGCGGAGGAGGGCGGGGCGGCGGCGAGGGAGGCGGCGACGGGGATGCGGGGGGTACGGAGAGAGCGGGGGTCTTGGTGGGGGGTAGGGTTCTGGGGAGGGGAGGAGAGAGGCGGAGGCTGGAGAGGGAGAGGTGGTGGTTTCCGGTCAGCGCCATCTTCGTTCCTTCCGGCGCTCCGCCTCGCTTCTCTCTCTTCCGCCCTCTCTCTCTCTCTCTCCTCTGCTCTGCGGGGCGGCGCTGCGGAGGCGCACGAGTTAGTCTTAGGAGCACGCGCACGCGTGCGTGCGTGCGTGCGGCGCGGCGAGGCCTACTCGACAGTGTTGTTTTCACTTGCCCAGTGATTACGTCACACGGATTTTTAAATTTTACGCAAATTACGGAAGATCCCCGGCTGTTGTACATACACCGTTGAACTTTCATTTTATTATAATTTAGATTAATATCACAAAAATCTCAAATTAATATACTTGTAATAGTCAGCCGGCAAGTACTGGTCGGCCAAGGGCTAAGGAGAAAAGAAAAGAAGAAAAAAAAAGAAAAAATAATAATTTAAAAAATCTGAAAAAAGATATAAAAAATTATAAAATTTGTTCATGTGGTGCCACATATGACCCGGCGGCCACATCAGCAATTCCGGCTTAAATTAGTTGGATGGATTGAATTTGTACTAATATGAAAATGTTTAGGACTAAATTTATCCAATTGAAAAGTTTATGACTGGATTGGTACCAATACAAAAGGTTTAGGATTATTTTTGTACTTATCCCGTCATAAATATAAGTTTGTAGTTTTGGTAATATTAATACAATTTAACTGAGGGTAAATTTGTTACAAATAAACATATTTGAAATTTTTAATGATCAAAAAATTAATTTTAAGTAAATTTATCATAAATGTATCGGTGTTAGTTAACCCAATTGTCCCTCCACAATTTTTCCCATTAGCATGTGCGCAATATGCATGACTTTTATAGAAGAAAAGAATATTTTCATCTCATCTTTTTTAAAAGGGATATATTTTTACTCTTAATTGCTGTAAAAATAAATAGTATAGAAATTATTAATGAAAATATTTAAAAAGATTCGATACATAGAGCCACTGGTAATTAAATAAAATATTTCGAGAGATAGAGTAAAATATGAATTTTAAAAAGGAAATGGTTGTTTGAAATCCAAGGTGGTTTTTTTTAAATGTATTCTTCATCAATCAACCAGTCATTTGCATTGATTTATTATTTTGAGTACATAACGAATATCCAGTTTTTGTTAATTGACCTTTTTGTTGCTGAGACATTTTTTTTTTCTTTTTACTTGATTGTGCTTTGTTCCCTTAAAACATTAGTTCTATCAAATTTATTACCAATTTTCAAATATTTTTATTTTGTAATATAATTGTTTGTATTTTCTTATTAATATTTAGTTAACTTATCCAAGTAAAAGAGACATTTCTAAAAAATTGGGATGAAAATACAATTTTGCCCTTTAAAACTCGAGAAATAGATGAAGGGTTAACTATTGTAGCAAAATGAAGATCCAAGGGGGTGATCTATGAAGACCGATACTCTCTAAAAATCTTTGTGTTGTATCAGATATTTCGACACATGTCCGACACTCTCTGACACTCTCGGACACTCTTTGACACTCGGTCAATATGTGTCAGAAAATCCAACGCCCGGTTAACTTTCTCAACATTCTCTGACACTCAAGTTGGAATTTTGACATACGAGTTTCCAACACGTGATTCCGATATCAATGTCAATTTTAAAAATTCAATAAATAAGAGGTCAAAAATATATATATATATATATATATATGTGAAAAAATAAAACATAATAATAAAAATAATAAATGGAGAAAGAGGAAAAACCCAGTCTTTTCTTTTCTTTTGACTCCCACTTCCCGTGATATATAATTCACCTCTTAAGTTTTTTTTCTCCTCTTTCAACATATCTAACATGCGAGTCCATAATATGAATTGCTTATTTTTCTCCAAGTTTTATGAATTATTGAATAGAGTTGAATTTGTCAAATTGAAACAATGAATGATATTAATAAATTTCACTTACTTTCACAAAAAAATGATATTAATAAATTGCGGATTAATGTTTTTAGTGTATATTCATTCTAGCCTTTTTTAATTATGTATTTATCTATAAATTTGATTCAAATAATTATAAAAATGATAAGTTATTATATATATATAATTAATTAATACATAGTAATACACAATGTGTCGGAATTTTTTGTTTTTTGACAAAAGATGTGTTTGTGTGTTGTGTTGTGTCGTATCGCGTATGGTGTGTCGGTGTCGATGTTACTTAAGAGGTGATATGTAATCGTTGAAGGTAAACGTAGCACACCTAAATTTTATATGTAATTTTCATTAGTAAGGACCACTACAAATCAAAGGACCAAGATTGACGAGCACGACATAGTTGGGGACATAGCACAAGTTTGCTTAGGACATGTATCAAAGTCGAAACCTCATACAATTTAGGTGCGTTTGGTTTGGCTTTGATATGGGCTTTGGGGAAATGCAAATTACATTTGATAAATTTCTTTTATAAAGCTATTTTGGTATTTTGGGTTAAATTAGTGTTTGGCAATTTTATTTTATTTTTTGCAAAGGGCTTTTGGGTGTAATTTTTCTTTTCTTATTAAAAAATCAGACCTCTCATCGACTAGACTCAGCCTCGTCGGCCCTCTCCGATCATCATTGCATGGGTGCGTTTGCTTGGACTTTTGGGGAAAGTCTTTGGGAAAATGCAAATGACTTTAAGTTAAATGAATATTTCAAAATGCAAACTATGTTTGGTAAATTGTAGTTTGAAAGCCCATTATGAAGTATTTTGAGTAAAATAGTGTTTGGAAAGATTACATTTACAAAGGACTTTGATGATTAATAAAAAAAAAGAAAAAAATTGTCAAAAAATAAATAAAAGAGTTCACCGGTGAGGCAGGCAGTCATTGGTGGCCTCAGGCAGCCCCCAGAGACGACCGGCGAAGGCCGCCTAGGGTCGAGTGACCTCCGGCGAGGATTACCTAGGGTTGGGCAACCCCCGGCGGCCCTTCACGGAGGTCGCCCGACCTAGATCTGGGTCTGCTGGAGGTCGCAAGACCTCGCGACGGCCAAATCTGGGTCGTGCCAATCGCTGCAAGGTTGCGCGACCTCTAGCGACCTAGATCTGGGTCGCGCAACCTAGAGTTGGGTCACGGCGACGCGACTCGAGGGCGGTCACTAGGACTCACGAGCGGTTGCCACGACTCATCGGGGTTGCGCGACTAGCCGGTGACGGTCATTGCGGCCTCGCCGACCTTAGCCGTGACCTCGCCGGCCTCTTGAGCTTGTCTTTAATCAGCCACGCCGGTAGAGAAGAAGATGAATAGTAGAGATGGACAATAAACATGAGACATTCCGAGAATACTAAAAAGCCCAAGGTAGCTTAGGACTTGCCTTGGCTTTCAGCCTTGCAAATGCGAGCTTTGCCTTAATGCCCCTTGGAAAGCAGTTCCCAAACACTTCATTTTGGCCCAAAGGGCTTTAGCCTCCCAAAGTCCCTTGGAAAGCATTTCCCAAATGGAGCCGTATAGTAACAATAAGGGGCAAAATCGGAAAATTAAAGAAGTGATGAGGGTTATTTTGAAAGAAAAAAATTATTTAACACTAGTTTCAGCATTCCATAAATTTAAAAACTCAATGTTGGTCCCCTTCCCAAGGTTAGCATTTGATCCAAAGTTCCTTGGAAGGCTTGCCAAATACCTCAATATTTCTCGAAGAGATTTTTGAGGTGAAAAACCTTTTGGAAAAGTTAACCAGACGCGAGTTGATCATATTTGTAAGAAAAGAAAATTCAAGTGATAAAAAGTTTCAAGACCATGACCTCCTCGAATCATTAAGAGAGGGTCAAGTGTGACTTGGTGTGTGATGGTGGTGTTCACTTTGTCAATCGCCCAGTGAATGTGACTCGAGTTGATGTTTTTACCTTGATAATGATTAGTTGGGACTAATTATTCAAAAGAGTCTCAAATTTATTGTACTTTTATGATATGTTATACTTTAACTTTTATCTTCTTTTTAAAATTTTATTTTATCTCTTTATAAATAGTGAGAATTAAATCTCATATCTGAAACTAAATACCTTCACCTCCTGAGAAGATGAGAAATTGGACTCTTCACATTCTCCTTCCCAAGTGAACAGTGACTATTAAGGACACCTTAAATGGTTCAATGATATCAATTTAATTGTAAATTTTTAATGATTTAATTTTAGTTGACATTCGTTAAGAGATTAGCCTACAAGGCACAATTATACAGATGTGACAATTTTTAAGATATTTTTCAATTATTAATTTGTTTTTCCCTTTTCTTTTCTTCTTCCACTTTTGCTTTTTCTTTTACTTTCCTAAAAGCCTGGTCATGAAAAGAAAAAGCCCGGTCAATATATTCGCTGGAACGAGCTCGTTGAGATGAAGCGTGGCATATGCTCAGTCCAAGCTTGCGCTCCCTCGTCTACCATCTCCGCTTCCCTTCCCGCTCCCGTCGCACTCCAATGGAGTCGATCGCAATCCACGAAGAAGAAGAAGAAGAAGAAGAAGAAGAAGAAGCCGCAGCCGCCTCCTCTCCTCCACCTCCTACTCCTCCTCCTCCTGCACAGACGAGCCAGTGGATCGAGTACGTTCCAAGCCGCCGCCGCCGATCGCCGATCGCCGATCGACATCCTCCTCCTCCTCCTTCCTCCTTCCTCCTTCCTCCTCCGTGATTCCGCGGAATTCCGGCCAGTTCTCATCGCTGAATCCGCGTCTCAGGGCCCAGGACCTGCTCCGGCGAAGGCTGATCGAGCGCGACGATTTCCCGTGGAGCTTGCCGGGAGGCGGCGGGCCGGGATCGGGCGAGGCGCTGAAGTACGTCGGCGGCGTCGACATGAGCTTTGCCAAGGACGACACCTCGTTGGCCTGCGCGGCGCTCGTCGTCCTGGACCTCGCGACGCTGCAGGTCGTGTACGAGGACTTCGCCGTCGTCAGGCTCGAGGTCCCTTACGTTCCTGGCTTCCTCGCTTTCAGAGAGGTGATTGGGGATTTTTGAACTGCTCTGGATTGTTGCGATTGCTGTTACAGATATATGTAGAATTCAATCTTTTGATCATTCGTCGTTGTCTGTTCCTTGTCAGGCCCCTGTTCTTTTGGGACTTCTGGAGAAGGTCAAAAGCAGTGCCAAGGATATCTGTCCACAGGTTTGTGATTGCCTGGTTTGAGGTTATTACCTTTCCATTCAAACTTCATGGTAGTTACTGAATAGTAGGTTGTGATTATCACTGTTTTTTCCTCCTCTGCCTTTTAACATCTCTGAATTTTCTTTGACTTGTAACTTCAACAGTTAATAATGGTCGATGGAAATGGGTTACTTCATCCTCGAGGCAAGTGTTAGGGCTCACACGACCTTTCTTTTCTTCTGAAATTAGTTAAGTATGACAATTAGTGGGGACTGGTATTGAGGAAAATTGCTATTGACCACCTGGAACTATGGAGTTCCTGCATTGTCCTTCATGATCAATTTTGTATTGAGCTGATAGTTTCTTCTTTTAGAAATGGTCCTACGAGTTTTCTTGGTTTCCAGGAGAATCCCTTATTTATTAAAAGTCGCATTTTCTTTTCAGGTGTCTTCACTTTTTTGGAGTAGTTGCATGCTGCCAGTTTGTGCATAGGAGTGTCTAGATAGACTTTTAATTTTTTCCTTTTTGCTTCATCTAAATTTTGAAACAGATGCACTTTAAATTTGTTTTAACCCGAAACATCTGAAACTCAATGTATAAATGTGCATATCGGCATACATATATTTTTTTTAATGTCGATTCATGTATAAAAGATTTGCTTTGGTTTTTACAGCCTTTTGCATATAATACGATCAATTATATTTGGCAATTTTTGTGCTTTGGGATTGTGTCATGCAAATCTACTCTTAGGTTTGATGCTTAAGAAACCCTAGGTGTGATGCTCATGAAGCTTTGCATATGAAGACTAAAAATTATCTTTTGTTGTGGGACTCACTGTCCTACATTAACCCATTAGTGTAAAACTTCTCCTTGTCAATAGGAGGACATTGCCATGATGAAAAATTATGATTTGCATTTTTGTTTGACATTTTCATTGTGTTTGATCAAGCAAGATACTTGGTTTTTCTTTTAAGCTATGTTAACCGGTTAGTCAAGCTATGTTCTGATAATATATCCTTTGTAACTATGATGACTTCATTAAAACCTGAAGCTTTCTTTGATAGGTTTTGGATTAGCCTGCCATCTTGGTGTTCTGGCTGATCTCCCCACCATTGGGATTGGAAAAAATGTGAGTATAACCACGT
Organism: Eucalyptus microcorys; assembly: GCA_014182515.1. Lineage (NCBI taxonomy): Eukaryota > Viridiplantae > Streptophyta > Magnoliopsida > Myrtales > Myrtaceae > Eucalyptus > Eucalyptus microcorys. The sequence goes on from CM024564.1 coordinate 18,933,467, forward strand.
CTAGCATGGAATATTGTGTTGTTGGTACTAAGTCACCGCTAATTATACTAGTCTCCTTGAACATTACATCTCCAAGGATGAGAACTCTCAGTTTAGACTTCTACAGATGTTTTGTCTACTTCTATCTCCTAATATAACGTGTCTGGAAAAGAACTAGGTTCTCACTTGATCTTTCTAGACTCCAGTTTTTAGCTTAATTCCATATCATCTTCTTAAGTAAATATCCTGAGAATAAATCTACGTATGGTTTATATCAGTTGCATCATGTGGATGGTCTGACTCTATCTGGAGTGAAGCAGCTTCTAGAAGCCAAGGATAACTTCTCTAAAGATCTTCTCACTTTGACTGGATCCTCTGGACGCATATGGGGTGTGGTAAGGATTTTGGCTTGAGTTCTTGGATTTGCTTGAGGCAGCATCTAATGTTCTACATGCAATCCTTAATGTGCTTTGAGGCTGCCACTGGAAATACGAGTACTTTACTAACAAACTGTAAAAAAGGACAAGACATATGCAGACAGTAATGGTGAAAGATATTGTAGTTTCCCAAAGTTAATGAAAAATTTCTCCTTGATTTCCTTGTTCATCATAAACTTGTATTATCCAACACATGAACAGCACTGTGATCTGAGTGATGCTGTCAGAAGTTCTTGCCACTAGAAGTTCTCAGCAGTTGTCATGACTTGAATGATGATGCAGTTGACTGTGCTTCCCAATATGTACTCATCAGTCAAACACCTCTTGTTGGTTCCCATGAGGAAATCCAATTGCTCTTCGTGTCTTTTATGATGTCTCTTATCAATTTTCATCATGAACGTGGTACTGACTTTTGAAAAGGAACTATTCATTCTTTTTTACATGAGTGGCTGGGAGATTATTCAAATGGACCTGTATTTCCTAGCAATCATTCTTGAGACATCATAGGAAGTTGGTTCATTGAATTGTGATTGCTTATGATTATGATGATCTACAATATTGTGAGAAATGAGCTCAAAGGAAGATCTTGTTAAGAATTTTGACAAAAAAATGATTGGTTTCTACCATAGTTTGAAGGTGGATGACAACTTCAATTATTGCATATATACAAATTGATGTTGGATACCCTAGAGAAGTTTAGTGCCTCATACCAGAATATTAGGAGATGGAAATCCAAAGCTTGAGCCCATTAACTCATCTTGTTGGATGGAATTCCCCTTGAAACCATATATCACGCTGATTTATCTTTGCAATATATCCAAGACATAGTTGTGATGTTCTGAATCAAGAGGTAGATAGCATGTTATGCTTGATAGTACAACCAAAAAGGTGGTGTCAACGGATAGCTTGTGAGGTTTTTGTTATCTTGTTTGTTGGCTCTTAGAAGTTTTGCTTCAAGTAAATGTATTCTTTACAGGCAATGCGATCAACATGGAATACATCAAAGCCTATTTTTGTGTCAATTGGACACCGTATATCCCTTCAAACTGCTGTCAAAGTTGTTGGGATGACTTGCAAATATCGGGTCCCAGAGCCAGTGCGACAGGTAACCTAATTGATGTTAAAACTCGAACCAGTTTGTGTTTGTTCGCTTCCCATACGAGGACTCTACTTCACTAGAAATTTGTTGTTAAGTATGCTTCGTGCTGAATCAGCTTATCACATGTTACTTCTGTGGTCTTGGCCCTTGATGGTGCTTTGATCATTCAATTTAAACAAGGATGGTATGCTATTTCACAAGGAATGACAAATATCTGCATATCATTTAGGTAGGTGATAATTTTCATGGGAATCATTTTTGTGACATGTTGAATTGCAGGCTGACATCAGGTCAAGAGACTTCCTTCGCAAGAATGGTTATATCTGTTAGGGAGCTCATCAGGTACTTCCATTTTGACTTTGCTATATGTTCTGGTTTCATTGCCAATCTATGCATACCATATAGGTAGGTGAAATATTCATAATGCTCATTCTTCTGATATGACAATTTGTGGGCCGTCATCAGATCATTATTCTTAGAATGATTATGTCTGTTCTGAGCCATACTTGCATTTTGACATTGCTATATGGTCCTATTTGTTTTAGTAATGAATATGGAAGTACATATGCACGGGTCTCGTATAATAAACAACATTTGGTGCCATCAAAAGAGACAACTCCTTTAACAGCTGCATTATTTTTCTTTATATGTCTTATTGCAGGCTATGTTAACTTCAGAATTCTAACTCAAAGCATGGTTTTTTTCATTGGTGCTTAGATCTGGTATGTTGAAATTGTCATAAGTCCTACTTTCTGATTTTCCTAATTATTGTCACAGCACCAAGAATGCCTTTGACAGCCATTTTCTGTTCTTTTCTTTTCTCTCATTTTGGCAGCAAAAAAGCTGGTTGTTAAGATTAGAATGTTGAAGAATATCAGTAGGCTCATTGAATTAAGCTGTCATATCAATATCCTAAAGTGGCAGCTGACTCAAGATATTCAGGTGTTAAGGTGTTTACTTGGCTAGTTGAATTAGGATGGCTCCTTCTGTATCTGCTTGCATAGAGAAGTACTTTAATAAAGGAGAATGAAGAAACAAACTGAGTACACTGTATATCATAAGGTGACAACAAAAGAAAACATAGAAGAGAGATGAGAGAAAAGAAAGTAACCTATAGAGAATGTTATAACTTTAAACCAGTTTAATTTAGCTCTTGTTCCTCTCTAGCCATAAATCCACATGACTGACAAAAGAAGAGTTTTCCAAGTTTACGGTGACAACACTGGCCGTTTCTTCCTCCTTTTCAACTTATCAAAAAGAGTTTGATCCTAAACAGTAGAACCCCATGCGTGGCTATGAAACCAAATGAGTGTGGTACATTGCCCAAAAACTCACTTTTGAGTTCTTTTGAAGGAAAAACATTTGGCATGCTAAATCTTTAGTCTGTTCACATGTTATTTAAAGCTAATAAATGGTTAAAACAGATTAAGAAGTTGTGCGGAGTGCTAAGAGGTACTACACAGTAAAATCGGGTCTATTTTTGTTAACCAGAATCATTCGATCTGTGCATCCCTTGTCTGAACCTTTTAGATCTATAAATTTGCTTTCTTTTAGTCCTAAAAGAAGTCCTTTTGGTTAAAGAAGGAAAAGGACACCGGAAGTGCCATAACTTTTGAACAGCACTCACTTCAGTGTAAAAACTTTTCAAGCAATCACTCTAGTGCAATACCGGTGGAAAAACAATTACTTAAATGCCTCTGGCAACAAATTCTGGTGATTTGTTTTATGCGGCTTTTTAAAATACTTTGAGTTTGACATGGCTTTTTAATAGAAAGTTTAGTGTAGCGTGGACAAAGTCTGCATTCCAATTCATCTGTATGCATTTATTGGAAGTGCTGATGAGTTTTGTTTCATCTTTTATTGCTTTATTTTGTACTTATGAATCGGTTGATTGAGTTTTCATTCATCCGTCTGTAAGCTCTCTGTTTGTGCTCATGGACTGAGAATCTGTGATAAAAAGTGCTTCCATCATGAAGAAGCAAATTGAACCGAAAGTGGCCAAGAAATTGTTTCATTCGTCATTTTTGTCTAAATTGGCAGTATGATTGTTGCTCGTCTACCTTAGCTTTGACTCTTCTTCATTTTTAATTTATTTTATTTTTAAATATTATGGAGAATGAGATCGAGTGCAGATGATGTGTTACCATCCATATTTTTCTTCACTTTGAACTGATTGGAGATACAAATGATCCATGTGGAAATGTTCTTGACGCTGATGCACTCTTCAAATATATTCATCCCTTTGCCTCCATTAGTTCAATTGATTTCATGGGTATTTTAATTTGTTTTGTTTGATTCAGCTTTTCTTCAAACATTGTTTAAGTTTGGTTGCTTTTATCTTCCATTGGATTTTTTGGGTTTAGCAATTTTTGTTTGATGACATGAACAGTGACTTTTTTGGGTTCAGCCTTTGTTCTTTTTTCTTTTACTGAGTGCCAAAATGGCATTGTCTCTTATGGTTTTCGCTAATTGGGTTTTTCTTGTGAGCCACATAGATTGACTTATAATAAAATTGTCACAAAGCTGATTAGGGAACCCGCAGCAAGTAGAAAGAGAGAAAGAAGGAAGAGAGAAGGAATAGAGAGGAGGAGAAGAAGGAGAAAGTAAAAGAAACAAAGAGAAAGCTGTAGTTTTTTGTGTAATAGAAATCCTACACCCATTGTGTTTATATTAAATATAAATTGTATATGACCATAATACCCTTATGTAAGTAAAAAAGAAATAAAACTCTGAAAATTAAAAAAAAAACTCAATTAAAGTAACTTAATACTCCCCCTCAAGTTGGAGCATATAGGTCACCCATGCCCAACTTGGAGCAACCAGCAACAAAAGCAGGACGAAATAATGTTTTGGTGAACATTTCAGCAAACTGATCTCTAGAGGCAACGTAAGGAGTAGCAACCAACTTCTGCTTCACAGTATTACAAAAAAGTGACAGTTGACTTCTATATGCTTAGTTCGCTCTTGAAAAACAGGATTCCCAGCAATATAAATAGTTGCATGATTATCACACATCATATCAATAGGTTGATTAATAGAAAATCCAAACTCATGGAAAAGAGATTTCAACCACAACGATTTGGCCATAGGTTGTGCCATAGCACGATATTCAACCTCTACACTAGACCTAGCAATGGTAGTATGTTTCTTGCTTATCCAAGTAACCAAATTACCATCAATAAATGTGCAATACCCAGTCATAGATCGTCGATCATACGTTGACCCAACCTAATGAGCATCAGAATAACCAACAAGAGTGGAAGAACCGTTAGGTTTATAAATTAGTCCCTTACTATGAGAGCTTTTAAGATATCGAAGAATGTGACAGACGAAATCCCAATGAGCCTTATTAGGTGACTCCATAAATTGACTCACCACACCAACAACAAAAGAAATATCGGGATGTGTAATAGTAAGATAAATTAGTTTCCCAACTAGACGTCAATATTGTTGCTTGTCTTCAATTTCATTTTCATCATCAACTCCAAACTTTTGATTTGGATCCATAGGGGTATCAATTGGCTTGGAAGCTAGTGTACCGGTCTCAGACAAAAGATCATGAACATACTTTCGCTGAGATAAATTAATACATTTTTTCCTTTGTAAAACTTCAATACCTAGAAAATACTTAAGGGTTCTCAAGTCTTTAATCTGAAATTGCTGCTAAAGAAAGGACTTAACCTCATAAATGTCGGTCACATCTCTACTAGAGACAATTATATCATCCACATATACTACAAGAATGACCCCCCCTGGGCGATTGCTTCTTGCGAACAAAAACAAAATGATGTGAATGACATTGGTGGAAACCACATATGGAAATCACTAAACTGAATTTTTCAAACCATGCTCTTGGAGACTGTTTCAACCTAAAGTACTTTACTACCATTCTCCCCTTGAGCAACATACCCAAGAGGTTGTTCCATATATACTTCTTTAGACAAATTGCCATAAAGAAAAGCATTCTTGATATCCAATTGATATAATGACCAATCAAAATTCATAACAAGAGAAATAATAACACGAACAAAATTGAGACGTGCCATAAGGGAAAAAGTCTCAAAGTAATCAACTCCATAAGTTTGAGTAAAACCTTTAGCAACGAGTCGAGTTTTAAGATGCTCAATAGAGCCATCCGAATCATACTTGATAGTGTACACCCAACGACACTTCACCACATCTTTCCCAAGAGGAAGATCAACCAATGACCATGTTTGACGAGACATGAGAGCTTCCATTTCCACATCCATAGCTTTCTTTCACTCAAGGCGAGACAAAGCCTCAGTGGTAAAAGTAGGAATTGTGTGAGTTTGTAATGATAGAACAAAGTCATGTAATGGAGAAGGAAGATGTCTCATAATACTCAATAGGGTAAGCCAAAGAGGATTTTTGTGTGCACAATCGAATACCTTTGTGAAGGGCAATCGGAAGATCGTCTAGACTAGGAGACTGGTGGTGCCGTAGACTGCTTTCGCCGCTGATACCCCTGCAAGGGAGGAGATACTGAAGAAGAACTAATAGAATCTAGGGGGATAAGTTGTGAGATAGGAGGATTAGCTACAATATCAGTTGAAAACTCTTTACCCTCAATAGAATAGTATGGTGTGCCCTTGAAAAAAGTAACATCAGCACTAACATATTGGGTATAAGTTATTGGATCATAACACCAATATCCCTTATGTGTACGTGAATGCCCGAGAAAAATACATTTAATGGCATGGGGAGATAGTTTATTAGAACCGGAACGTAGGTTATGAACAAAACAAACACACCCAAAGACGCACGGGGTAAGAGGGAATAACGGCTTGTCAGGAAATATAACACCGATTGATGACTGATGATTGAGGACTGTGGAAGGCATATGATTTATGAGATAACATGCGGTAAGGATAGCATCACTCCAAAATGATTTTGACACATGCATATGAAATAAGAGTGAACGAGCAACTTTTAGAAGGTGACGGTACTTTCTCTTAGCCATACCATTATGCTGAGAGGTATAAGTATAACTTGTTTGATGTATAATGCCAAGATTAGAACAAAACAAAGAAATTGATTTCTGTGTATATTCTAGAGCATTATCTATTCGCAAAATTTTAAGATATGTATTAAACTGATTAGTAACCTCACGATGAAATAATTAGAAAACATGTAAAAAAATCATAATGGTCATGAATCATATAAAGCCATGTTAAATGAGATTAATCATCCACAAAAGTAACAAAGTACTTAAAACCATTTCTACTAGCAATATAGAAAGGTCCCCAGATGTCCGAATGAACAAGTTCAAGTTAAGTAGATGCACAAGAATCATTACAACTAGGAAAAGAACTACGATGATGTTTCCCAAGTTCACAAGCCTCACACTTAAGAGTAAAAATTGATTTACACTCGGGAATTATTTGTTATAACTTAAATAAAGATAACTGCCCTAAACGAGAATGCCATAATAAGGGGTTAATAGAACTAGCAGTTAGACCATTGGCGTCAGTAGTAGAGATACCATTTAGATAGTAGAGTCCATCACGTTCATGCCCTCCACCAATCATCTTCTTTGTCTAAAGGTCCTAAAAAACGCAACAAGATGGGTAAAATGTAACTGAACAATTAAGGGCTTTAGTTAACTAATTAACATATAACAAATTTAAAGGAAGTTGGAGAACATGTAAAACAGAGGACAAAGATAAGGAAGGTGTAAGTGAAACAGTCGTCCCTGATCTAACCACTTGAGTCGAGGAACCATTAGCTAAAATAACTTCTAATGAAGGACTAGAGTTATGGTGGGAAGAAAATAGTTCTTGCTTACCCATCATATAACTAGAAGCTCCTAAGTCAATAACCCAAAGGTGCTAGGAGACAAAGTAGAGAAAGAGGTCATGTTACTTGTACGTGCAAGAGTGGCAGTGGATGAGAAATTGGAAGCCTCTAGTTGTTGGACACGCTTGATGAGTTGTGTAACCATATCATCTCGAGTCATAGACTTAGAAGAACTACCCCCAGGTGAGATAGATGGGTTCATGTCGCTGTAAGACACATTTCCAACACTCCCTTCAGACACAACAACATTAGATGGGTTCATGTCGCTGTAAGACACATTTCCAACACTCCCTTCAGACACAACAACATTTGCAGTAATTAATCATTGAGCCCACTTAGGCTTGCCATGCTTGGCCCAACAAGTTTCTACAATATGACTAGATTTGCCGTAGTATATACACTAACGTCTATCTCGATCAAAACTTTGTCCACTACGTTCACCACCATGACTACGACCTCCCTCGAAACCACGACCTCTATTGGAAAATCCACCACGACCACGACCACGACCACCACCACTAGCCACAAATGCTGAATTGTCTTTAGATGACATAGAAAACGGAGGGACAATTCGCTGAATTTGACAAAATGCTTCATTCATAGTAGGAACTCTCTCTCCAGCAAGAAGCTGACTTTTCACAAGCTGTAAGTCGGCATTCGAGCCAAATAAAAACTTGGCCACTTGAAATTCAGTTCGTAGTGTCTTAAGTCTCTCAAGATCAGTAGTGATGGGCTGATAAAGATGAAGTTCTTCCCACATACCTTTCAAAGCACTATAATACTCTCCAAGAGACTTGTCTCCCAGTTTAAAATTAAAGATCTTCTCATATAATTCATAAATTCTAGACATATTTTTGTCTTGTGAGTAATTCTCCATAAGATCATCCCACACTCTCTTAGCAGTTGTGTGGAACATGACATCAGCGATGGATGGTTCCATGCTATTCCATAATCACACCAAAAGTGTATCATTCTCTCTCAACCAATCACTATAGTCTTTAGGATTTTCAGCAGGAGGGTTTGTAGTAAGATAATGGAATTTCCCTTTGGCATAATATAGACATTCACAGCTTGGGCCCATAACAAGTAATTGGAAGATTCATTTAATTTAATAGTGGTAATTTGAACATTGACACTATCTGTAGAAGCCTTAGTATCACCCATGATGATAATCTCAATATAAATATATCTACCATCTAATCAAGAAGGCCGAAACTTTAGTGCAAGATACAGAATAGCAACACTAATGTATAATCGGATGTAATTGGCTCCATAAGTTATGGACTGCTGAAATCTTATAAATATAGATTGTTGTATGGAAAAAAATATCTGATCAAAAATCTCGATTCAAATAATTATATGTTTGACGGAAACTAGTAAGATCAGTCAACCATAATCCATGTTCACAACCGAACATGATGAATTTGATATCTTTTGATCTTATATGTATCGAGACTTGAAGAGAAAACCGATAAAAATTGCAGCTTTAGGTGGCTGTGCACTAAAGAAGAACTAGAGTTATTAGGGGACTCTCAAACAAGCAATAGGATCAAGTAATCAGATAGTTAAATCTGCTTTGATACTATGTCACAAAGCTGATTAGGAACCCGCAGCAAGTAGAAAGAGAGAAAGAAGGAAGAGAGAAGGAATAGAGAGGAGGAGGAGAAGAAGGAGAACGTAAAAGAAACAAAGAGAGGGCTATAGTTTTCTGTGTAACAGAAATCCTACACCCATTGTGTTTATATTAAGTATAAATTGTATATGACCATAATACCATTATGTAAGTAAAAAAAAAATAAAACTTTGAAAATTAAAAATAACTCAATTAAAGTAACTTAACAAAAATAATGCCATGTCATACTTCCTAGCCATTCAAATCAGAGATAGCATTGAAGTGATCAATCTTTTACCAAACTTGCACTTGAGTAATTGCTTGAGAAGTTTTGGCATTCATTGCGTATGAAAGTTATGGCACTTGTAATATCTATTTCCCAAACAACCTAAAATGATTAACTGGGTCTGATTTGGAGTTTCGGTAGATGCCAGTTGTGAATATGACTTCCAGAACTTAAAGCTTTTGTTTTTGAGTGCCTAAACAGTTTCTTTAATTGATAAAAAGGTTGGTTAAGTTATTAAGGAGTGGGAGTCAAATTCAAAGAAGAGAGATTACTGGGTACTTTAATATGATTGTTGAAAGTGCAGGCCTTATCCGGTCAGTTTTAGAACTTAAAAGCAACTGATTTATGCGTCTTTTAGTTCTGTTCTTGATGGCATTGTGTTGTTTAAATCTACGATGTTTTATGCATGTTATCAGATATGCATTTTAATGAACCTTCATGCTTGAATTTATATAATGTGAAGTTCTTTATGATTGTTCTTGCATGTGGCGGGTTCATTTGCAGGAAAGTATCTTTCATTTTGCTTCCTTGTGCCTGAAATCTTGCGAATTTATTTTGACGCTTAAGTAATCTTATATGTCATGTCATTCCAATATGAGTTGGTGACATTCTAAAAGTATATGTACATATAAGATCATGAATTGTTCAGATTATGCATAAAATGCTTAAAATATACTCTTAAATGGCTCGAACTCGTGGATGGATCTCCCATTTACGAACCGCCAGGAGTCGCTTTCTGAGCTTCCTCGCTCATCCACAACATTTATCAGGTTTGAGGATGTTGCAATGGTTTTATGGATGGTTGGTTTGCTATGAGACCGCTCTAGCATACCGTGCCGGGACTTCACATACCATGCTCGATGTGTATTTGCTCCTGCCTTTGGATAGACTTCAAAGGAACAGATTGGGTGGCTTGGGATCTTTTTACTTGGAGGACCTTCTATGTGGAAACTTGGTTCGCCCCTTACTCTACGAGCCGGCTAGTACTTCTGACCTTTTGCTCCCCCACTGGAGCCAGCTTACGTCCCTTCAGCAGAGTTTGTCTCCTCTCCCCTCTGCAGCCGTTTTTATCATTCCTCCACCAGAGTTGATCGAGATCAAGGAGTGCTGTTTCTTTGGGATGTCTTAGTGAACCTTTTGTAGGCCTCTTCCTACAGTCTAAGGAACCCCTTTTACTTGGATCATGTATATTATGGTTTCCTTTCGTGTCTTTCACATCCTTGATGTAGGACTTCTGGTTATGCCATGACATTTCTAATTTTTGTTGCTTTATTTATGTTTAGTCTTATTGCATGAACTAATCAAGGCCTAATTATAAATCGAAGTGCTATGATTGTTCTAAGATGAACTTAGACATAAGACGGTATCTCGATGAGTCAAATCCTATAAGACTGGCATGTTTCATTTGCTTTTGACACAATGTTCCTTTTCTGATTAATCAAAACAGAGTTTAATACCTCGGGGAAATTTCATCAGCTGCCCTTGCTTTTTGGTAAGAAATGTATGCAAAGAGTTCTAATCAGTTAACATTTTTTTTTTTTTTTTTTGGTAAGGTGATCAGTTAACAATGAAAAATATTTAAGAACTCCTTTTCTTAAGAAGATATAATTGAACCTTAGTTTTATTAAGTTTTGCTTTTAATCAGTTAGCATTTTCTTGGAAGCAAAACTTAATAAAACTAAGGTTCCATTATATCTTCTTAAGAAAAGGAGTTCTTAAATATTTTTCATGAAAATAAACAAATTTAAAGCAAACTAATTGTTTGTTGTGTCCTTTGATTTAATTTCCCACTTCCTTTCAAAAATGAGAGAAAAATGGTAGAAAAGTCCTAAATTTATTGTATTGGTACAAACTAAATCCTAAACTTTTTGGCCTAGTGCTAATTTGGCCATTTTGACTAATTTTGATTAGATATTGCTAACATGGATGTTGGTTGACTTATGTGGTTTCACTAGCACTAGCGTTGATATGAACAATTTTGAATAATATTTTAATATGTTTCTCATTTTTAATTATATTTTTCAGATTTTTTTTTTGTTTCTTTTTTTTTGTCCTCCTTCCTTTCGTTGGTGATCGACCATAGGCCATAGGTGATGTGGCCAGCCACCAGCTATGGCTAGGGCTGGCCTTGCCTAGGTGAGGCTCGCTGTCATCCAACAACACAAAGGCTAGGCCAAGTGAGGGCTCCCCTTGCTAGATTTGACGGGCCCACCTTGGCTTGATGATGGTCGGCCTCGTCAGATCTAGCTTGGGCGAGGCTAACCCTCATCGGGTCTCCCCTAAGGGAGGGCGAGCCTCGATGAGGGCTCCCCTCGCCAAATCTAGTGAGGCTGCCTTGGCCTGGGCGAGGTTCGTTGTTGCTCGATTTGGCTCGGGCAAGGCCAAAGTGCAATCATTGTCTATAGTTGGTGGCCGATCACTGGCCAAAAGAAGAAGATGGAAAAAAAAGAAGAAAAAATACTAAAAATTGGAAAAATATTAAAATATTATTAAAAATTATCAAACGTTAGCGCCGACGGTGCCATGTAAAGTTGGTTTTAATCAAATCAATGTTTTCGTGCTTCATTTGAGTGATGCCACATCACTTCTTGACTTGGAATCCTAGCCGACACTAAACTAGGCCATGTCCAAGCCAGGCGCTTGCGCCTTTTGCCTACCTGAGTCCAGTCTTGGGCATGACGAGGCACTGTTGCCCGGAAGAAACAGTAAAAGTAGATTTAACGACAGAAGTAGTGTTTGATGCTCGTGAAAAATTACACGATTCAGTTGTGATCTTTCTATGTCTATAGAGATCAGAGGATAGACGAAAGAAATGGAATTCGCCACGTTGAGAGGCATATGAAAATCATGGAGGCCTTACAAATGAAAATTCAGGTGTTGCAACTCTACCACCCTCAAGGACTCGGGAATGTACTGCACCCTTTCCACAACTACCCTTTTCCAAAGAGGATTATCTTCCTCAGTGAACCAAATTTGATTGAAAGATCTTTATGTTCTTCATGCCCTGATTTCCCCGACAAAATGGTGAGCCAAAAGTCTTCCTTATCAAACCTCGATAACCATTATGTCTGCTCTTGGCTTTCCAGCAGAATTTTTAGAGTGGACTAGAAGCTGTGTTACAACTCCTGACTTTTCTGTTGTTTTGAATGGAGGTTTTCAGGGATACTTCTCGGTGGCAAAGGTCTCAAGCAAGAAGATCCTTTATCCTATTATCTATTTGTGATTGTAATTGACATATTTTCCAAGATTATTTAAAAGGCTACTGAAGGGGCAGATTGAAGTACCCCTGTGTTCCAAAATTAAGCTGACACATATATATATTTCGCTGATGATATCTTGATTTAAAAGATGGGACAAAGGAGGCTTTGCAGGAAGTGATGAATATATTCCGGGCACTATACAAAATGTCTTGGTTGAAATGGGTGGTCATATGATTGGGAACTTGCCTGTTAGATCCTTGGGGCTTTGTTTGATTTCAGGCAAACTGTCAGAGAGGGACTGTCCCTTACTGATGGGATATTGAGAAGGATTTGGAGTAGGAGTGCCAGAAGACTCTTTTGCTGGTACATTGCGACTTATCAGTTCTGCAATTTGCAACATGGTCTCCTATGGATGCGGGGAGTTCATCCTACCCAAGAAAGTTATTAAGAACACTGAGAAGTGCTGTGATAATTTTCTGTGGCCTGGTTCTGATGAAAAAACGAGGGTTGTAAAGGTGGAATTGAAAATGTGTGCTTGATAAGGAGGAAGTTGGCTTTGGGTTAAAAAGAACATATAAATAGACTTCAAGCAGCTGCAATGAAACTGATCTGGAACTTGCTTGTTGAGTCTGGATCTTCATGTATTAATTGGGTGTAAAAATATCTCCTAATCAGAAATTCTGGCAGATTAAAGCCCCTGAAAATTCGTTCTACAGTTAGAGAAAACTACTTTAGATGAGTGATTGTAAAGCTCATACTAAATATATAATAGGGGACAGGAAGGACATTTTTCTATGGCTTGATCCTTAGCATCCTGGAGGCATCTGGAGAATCATCAACCAAGAGTGGTCTGTGATACTAAACTGTCTTTCTAGGCTAAAGTGGCTACTATGATAGAAAATGGTGCTTGGATGTTGCCTGCAGCCAGATTGAACCCCCTAGTTTCTGTTGAAGCTTCATTATGTGGCGTCATTGATAAGCGTAAAGTGATCTGGTTTGCTGTTCCTACACATAAGTTTTCACTTGGAAGTGCCTGGAGTGTTTTAAGAAATCGAGCAAGAAAATTTTCTAGACACAAATTCATTTGGTTTACTCCTAACCTTCTAAAACATGGTTGTACGAGCTGGGTGGCCATAATGAACACTCTTTCCACCAAAGATAGTATGAGAGTCCAGTCCAAAAGTTGAAACTGATAGGTGGAAGGAAATCTAAAGTTTATTGAAACTTCGTAGATAAGCAAGGTGGAATATTTTAATATCTTCTGCATATGCAAATTGAACAGAGAATGTTACATGAAATTGATGAATGGGAAGCTTGACCCACAAAATAAATATGAGGTCGAATCTAGCTCTAATACAATGTGATAATTAGAGAAAGAATCGGAGAGAAACCACGTGTCATTGAGATTGCACGTATGTATTTGAACCAAGTCAGCCACTACAAATTAGGAAACTTAAGTTTGCATAATATTACACAATCAACATGTACATTTGTTGTGATACTATTTCCTATTTCTCACATATAAAACTGTTGAAGTGGTTCAACTCAATAGGCATGATTTGTACTCATTATACTTGTCAAACGGATGGGTATGGTCGGATTTGGGTTGGGTCATAGATGATCCGACCCAAATCGACTTATTTAACCTGTTTATGATCCATTTATTGTAATACAAAATTCTTGACTCATATTCGACCTGATTAATTCTTGACCCAATTTAAGAAAGATTATTTCTTATGATTTTTTAAATGATATTGCTAAAACACTTTCATGCAATACAAATCTAGTAGAAATTTTTTATAATTTTTTTTTTTTAAAAAGTAAGCCTTCATTTGTTTCTTCGAAAATATTTTCCAATAAGTATTTTTTAAAGAAAATTACAATATTTTTTTTTTTTTTCCTAAAATTTGAAAATAAATTAAAAAAATATTTGTCGTTGTGAAAAATATATTAAATTTTCCTCCGTGCACTCTATGAAAATTTTTCCTTTATAAAATTGATTTTATAATTATTTTTCATTTTTATTTTTTAAGACTCCTTTTTGAGACAAGGTTCAATTTGGGTACTTATTTGAGATTTTTCACACCATGATAGAATCCTCCGAAATTTCCGCACCTTCCATTGTAAATGCTCCCGTTTTGCTTAGCCCTCCATTAGAACTTCGTACTTCTAATGTCTATAAAATTGACTATCTTTAGGAGGTCTCCCACCTCAATAAAGATAGCAAAATTTCCAAGACTCACATTCCACCTATAAATCAGTATTTCATTTTTACTAAACCATCCTATTTCTCACCTATCCATTCTATTAAGCATACTCTTAACGAAGTTAAAGAATATGTGCAGTCCTCGAAATTTGACAAGCATCGTATCCCAGCTACTCAACAATAATACTTTGTCACCATTCATATCCCTTCTTACTTTTCAATAAAATGGTATAGCAGTGATGTTCGCATCTTCACTTTGGTGCTATTAGACTTGCTTTATCCTTTCATGTAAGGAAGGGGTTACCTGTGGTTGCTTGAATGGTTCTTTTATGACACCCATTTTTTTGGATTATTAGCATGCTTGCGTTGATACCATCCAAACTACCCTTAATGTAGGAATAGTGTTTGTTACATTGTTTCCAAATTTCAATATGGCTCTCTCAGATCTACGACTTCTTTTAGCTCTTAACATTTAGCTATAGATTATTGGAGCTCCTTAACAAGATGGCACGGTTGTCATTAAATTTAGTAAGGAAAATGAGGAAGCCACATTTTATATCTTTCCTACTATTTTCATGATGCAACCTTGCGCAGTTAATGCTCCACTTGATGATGGCCATGTAGACCAAAAGCATATGATTGAGTCTTTTGACCAGCAGGGATGGCCCAATCATTATTACAAAGATCCTCGGACAAGACATTATTTTTTGGGATTTTGATTGTTAGTGTTCCCTTTGCATTAATCCTCTAGATGAAAAAGAAGATGATAGGTCATCTAGGAGGAAGAAAAAGCCAAAAGACAAACTTTACAGAGGCATCTTAATGGAGACCCTACTGTTGGACCTCTTGGTGAAAATAGAGGAAAATATCAATTCATGGTCTCGTATGGACCAACTCAACCACATCCTCCTCCAGAAGCCCCTGAACCATGTGGACCTCCTCCACCTCCTTAATCACCACCCAAAAAGAAACTTCTGCCCCAAAAGTCAATTGTCTCACCTTTCTATAAATCCATTCTCAAATGGGTTAAGAAAAACTCTTTCCCTTGAGAAGTACCCAAAACATCTCAACCCTCACGTTTCCTAAGGCCAAAAGCCCCTCCTATTCTCCTATTTGTTTGTATGTTCCAACCTTCAGACTTTCCACCTTTAGAAAGACCTAATTCTAGTGCCCCATTCTCGGCATTATAAGACTTTAATAGAAAATCGGTTCCGTCATATTGCCTAAAGTCCCAAATCTTGCAGATGTTGATGATCATGGGAGACAAAAGAAGGTGATGGCTGCTAAGGCTGTTTTGAATTGGTAGTCAAAAAATGTTTTGGCCTAGAATAATGTTCTTAAGACAATTGACACCAAACTATCAACTGTCTAGGCTTGTCTTGATCATGTAGACCAAAAAGTAGATCAAATAACTTTGGTCACAAATAGATTGATTGAGATATTTCAGAAGAGACTCCAGCAGATGGAATTCGAAAGATACGCCTCTCATCATTATTTGGAAGACCAAATGGCCAAAATGGAAAAATTAAAGAGACAAATCAAGCTCCTATAGGATGGATAATTTATCCCTCCTCCAAATCCATTTTTTTCCCAATCGTGGCAAATGATTCCAATGGATGTGGCCCCTTTTAAGGCTACATCAATTGCTTCCATCATTGAAGAAGCTCCAAAGAAGGATCAAGAAGATATTGTTGTGCTTCGAAATCGTATTGAAATGGAAAAGCAAAGGAAGATTAGTGAAGAAAAGAAACTAGCTCCTAAACCTTTTCTAGAGCCTCTCTTTGCTCATATGGTCTTAAATCCACTTGAGGCCTTCTTGCGAGATCAAAGCAAACAAGAGATACCAACTATTGCTGCTTTCGACTTTGCAAAGTGAAGTATCTTCGAATCAGCTTTAGAATCGGATTCCTTGTCTTCTGAAAATACTTCAACCTCTAAGCCGCACATAGCAATATCTCATGTACCTGTTGTCTTTATGGACCCCCTTAAAACAGAAATGAAACCAAATCCATTTGAACCAAAAGTAGTGCACCTTCATGACCCGAACCAAACCAAAGGTCTTTGACATCAAAATACTACTTCACACTTGATGATATCCCATATTCTAAATGACCAGATAGATTACAAGAGTTTCACTCTTACTTAACACCAAAACACTTTCTATTGAAAAACGATATGAAATATTAACCAAATTCATGAGCAGATTTACTGAAAGTCTAAAAGATTGGTAGAGAATAATTTCTGGTCAAGATCAAATGACATTTTTACTTTAAACATATTTTCATTATGTGATTTGGGTTATCCACCAATTCTTTATTGGTAAACCAGAATATTTTCTCGAGCTCAAAAGAAGAGAATTTTTGAAAGAAAATGCCGCTCTTTGCGAAAAAAAAACATTTGAATAGGTACTTTTAAGAAATGCTTAAATTATTCTATGTCCTCAGAGTTGACCCCAATTTGAAGTAACTCTTCTTAGCTTCCATTCCAAAAGAAATTGGACAAATTGTGGAAGGATCAATTCAAAATGAGTAGAAGATTGTTGCCGATGTTCCTCTTGGAGAACTCTAGTAGGAGATACATCTTGCTCTCGATGATCTCTGCATTCGTAGGAAGGCTTTCAAAAGAAATCTCAAGAGCAACAAGGAACTTGACCGGGCTTGTCAGAAGCATGAGTTGGGAATTAAATGCTCAAAGAAAGACTCCTGTGATGACCCTTCTTGTGGGGATCAATGTAAAAAATGAAGACATTTCAAGAGATTCTCCTTAGGACATACGAAGAAAAGGCATAAATGGTGATTATTGCAAAAGAGATGCTCTAGATGAAACTCTTTTGGAAAGCGCACAAACTCTTTTGTGGGCATATGTAGACTCTCACTCAAACTTCTTCACAAATCTTGACTTCTTTATCTATTTTCCTTTCAAGAAAAACAAGGATGTCAATCCCACCAAAGCCAGTTATTCTGGAATGAATCCATAACACTTGCTTTTAGCACAAAAAGAATGCTTAGATTTACTTCATCTAGGATTAATTGAGCCGTCAGATTCTCAATGGGCTTGTGAAGCACTTTATGTCAACAAATGTGCTGAGCAAAACAGAGGAAAGATGTGACTGTTTATTAATTACTAGCCTCTCAACTAATTCCTGCAAGATGATAAATTTCTTCTGCCACATTGGAACTCTTTATTCTCCAGTTTTACCCAAGTCAAAGTATATTCCAAGTTTGCCCTTAAAGCTAGATTTTGGCAGTTATGAATTCATCCTGAAGATAGAGACAAAACTGGATTTTGTATCCCAAATTAACATTTTTAGTGGACAGTGCTCCCTTTTGGCCTTAAGACAGCTCCTTCGATGTTCTAGAAGACTATGTGTAGAATTTTTCAACCTATTCTAGCCAATGCCCAAATTTACATTAATGATATCCTCCTTTACAGCCCGGATGAGGATTTTCATTATAAATTATTAACCCATTTGCCGAGCTGGTATGAAAGCATGGAATCATGTTATCCTAGAAGAAGATGATCATTGCCTAGAAAGAAATTGAATTTCTTGAGATGCATCTCAAAGATGGAATGTATTATCATGGTCCTCATATCACTGAAGAATTGCAGAGATTTCCTAACCAAAATCTTTCCTACAAGCAAGTTCAACAATTCCTTGAGATAGTTACTTATCTCAAGGATTTTGTCCCAAAAATCACAAAGTTTGCAAGTCCACCGCCATAAATGCTAAAGAAAGATGCTCCTCCGTGGGAATCACAACAAACTAAGTCTGTACATAAGCTTAAAGAAATTCTACGGCATCTTCCTCCATTGTGAATCCCTTCTACAGGAAAAATGATTTTGCAAACAGATGCCAGTGATAACTACCGGACTACTGTTCTTCTTGAAGAAATTGATGGAAATCGATGAGTTTGTAATCATAAGAGCAGGAGATTCATACAAGTGGAAATGCATTACCACTCTATGTTAAAAGAAATCTTGGCAATAAAATATGGCACCAAGAAGTTTGAATTCCATCTTATAGGCCATTATTTCCTTGTCGAGATGGACATGTCCTCATTTTCTCATATGCTGAAGTTCAAGCATAAACAGATTCCGCATCCTCAGCTTCTAATATTAGCAAAATGGTTTTCAAAGTATTCATTTGAAACTAAACATAGCGGAAAAAAATAATATACTCGCCAATTTTTTGTCTCGACCAAAAGAATTTATGGCTACCACATCCATAAATATATATGTGGTAAGGAATCCAAGAGGCGGTTTCAAGGTTCAAGAAATAAAGCCCAAATGGCATTCATATTCATATCCATTAGAAATCCCAAAGCTCATCCAAGACAATGTTCTCTTTGAAAATCTTGGAAGACTTATGTGGCAATATCATTTCCATATTTTTAGCGATTATGGTGGTCTTCTCCTTCGTCCAGATGGATTGCATCCAAAATATCCCTTTATTCATCATCTTTCTTTCTTCCCAAAAAAAAAAAAATCCAAAAAAACTCAAATGATTTTATTGGTATTTGTTTAATTTGTATATCATTGCCATTGAGTTTCCAATGGCAAAAAAACACAAATGATTTTATTGGTATTTTTTTAATTTTTATACCATTGCCATTGAGTTTCAGATGGCCAAGATGCCTCTTATCATCAGCAAAATCATTCAAGGAGAAGCCAAATATAAATATTTTGGTCAAATGCATAGTTGGTTCAAACTATTAGGTGCATGGAAAAATATTTTCCAAGCCCAACTTAGAGCATGCAAGCCCGACCCAAAGCTTTATGCAATTGTTTTATTTTTCAGGCCATGATTATTTGTTTGACCCACTGGAGATACATGTAAATTTCTAGCAAATGTTGGAGTATCCACATATAAACCCCAACATATTCCAAATGAGATTTTTACAACTTTTCCTTGTAGAATCTTAGTTTATCCTTAACAATATCGAGAATTGCAGAGGATATCATGCCAACGCAATCAAGTTATTCCACCCAAAGCATGGTCAACAGAAATTGATAATGTTTCTTGGGATCATTTCGATGACTATCGTGCAACTAGAACAATGATCGATACTTGCCTAAGAAGATACTACGGAATGGACATGACGGACACTTTTGGGACACAAACTGATTCATAGGATCCAATTTCTTCATCATAAGACCCATGGGGAGGACCATCATTACAAGATCCTTTTGATTATAGTGAATTGCACTTGCACTTAGTCTAGGTCTTAAAAAAAAAAAAAATCCTTTGCTTTAGCTTGGGTATCTATCCCAACCCGGCATTCTAGTAAGTCCACTGATGTTCCGACAAGCTCTCATCAGTCATCCAAAAGACAAAGGCAATTTGAATTAGATACAAAAGGCGCTTCAAAATTGAAGAAGTAAAGAAGCTCCTCGAAGCACTTAGGCAACAATATAAAGATAACCTGGGGAAAAGTGTTACTGATATCCTGTCTAGCTCTAACCAGCCCCTAGAAGCCACTAATACTCGCCACCTCGATGCTCTTGAAGTTGAAAGACTCATTAGAGTGTACAAGAGATAGAAAGATGGGGATGACATTGATAGCTTAGACGATGATGAATCATTCCATAAGTATGATCTTTGAAGCATTCTAAAGTAATGTGAAAGAGCCTCTAGGAGAAGATTAAAGCCCCAAAGGAAAAAGAAGTCTAAAGCAAACACATGAAGGGAGAGAAAATTTGGCCTAAAAACACTATTCGACACTATTTGACACTATTCAGCATAGTTCATATACTATTTGGTACTATTTGACACTTTTTGAAACTGTAGCAGAAACAAAAGATGTAAGATAAGAGTCTACTAGAAGCAAGATCTTCATTTGTGGGTGTATGAATAAAATAATTGGCCATTATCGGCCACTAAGAGTTTGCAAAATTGTCTTTAGTGTTTGCCTATAGAAGGCAATGCTTGTAAATGTTAAGGGGCAGAACACACCGTCTCTAAAAATAATATTGTGTGGTTTACTATGAATCCCTAAAACCTCTCTCCTCTCTTCTTTTCTACCTCGTATAATTCTTTAAAACTAGGAATATTCTAGTCAATCCTAGTAGCATGCTCTGCACTTTTCACAATGTGGAACCTATGCATCAGAATTCTATTACTCTAAAATTTTCTATGAGTGGCTAATGGGCAATTCCTATTCTGAGGCCAAGGAGGGGCCGTATATGGGATAGCATACCTGCCATAAATTCTGTTTTCGTTTTCCTAACTTGTATCATAGGCAAATTTTCTAGTATCAATAAAAGTTCAATGGGAAAATAACACTGATGGTCCCAGAACTTTGCTTTAATATGTAATGTTATTCATAAATTTTTAATTTATTTAATATAATCCCTGAATTATTAGTAAATGTTTGATATTGTACATCCAGTATTTTTTTTTTTTTTGGTAAGTTAATAGGATTCATTGACATGGCTTTCAATTTGCTAAGATTGAATGGTGTGCAATAAAAAAAATTACACTTAGATTTTTCAAGTAAAATATTCATCTCAGATTAAGATATCATAATCTATATCATCAAATAATTATCAACATATTAACACCATAATTTCTTTCCTCTTGTAAAATAGATTTATAAAAAGATAGACATGTTAATTCATCGTTCTTAACAATACAACTTAGCATTTAATAATCAACTTCACCAGATAACGTCTAATCTGTTGTTCATGCAAATGGAAGGGCTATAATTAGAAATTTACTAATAATTTATAGATCACATTGAACAAATTAAAAATTCAGAAACCATATTACACGTTAGGCTAAAATTGTATCATTTCCCAAATTCAATTTAATTAAGATTTTGTGTAATTTGCCATGAGGGTATTCTCAATGTCAACTCTTCAAGAGTAACAAATCAACCAAATAAAAGAACGTGAAAATTTGATCAACAAAAAATTCTCTTGTTTTTACCTTGGAGTGACCCAACCTGAATTTCTTGACCAGGGCATCCTTCTTTTGGCAAGTACTAGAATGGAGAGATTGGGTAGGGAAAATAAAGAACATCAATTTGTGAAAATTTTGGTAGAACCACTGCCAAATGTCCTAAAAACTTAAGTTATTAGATAAATGTGTAGTTTTTTTATTTAAATAAGTTAACTCCCCCTTACGTTTAGTTTTGTCTTTTGCCTAGTACTAGATGTGAAAATTTAATTGAAGAGGCAAATGGGACCTGATAAAATTTGAATTCAAGACCTCTAGCTCTCACACCATGTGAAGATTTTGGTATAACCACCACCAATTATTTTAAAAGTTTAAACAATTAAATGAGGCGTGATTTATTATTTAAAAAATAAATATTCTAACACAATTGATAGAATTCAACTCCTTTCCATGTCTTGATAATGTCTATTTACAAGAGAATGAAGACAAGTATAACTGTGTACGAAGTGTCGACAGCACCTATAACGAAGCCACAATGCCTTACTACAATCATCTACTTCATATGAAATAACTATGGCATCCATAAAATCATGTACAGCAATGAAGACACCAATATAGCTGGAACAATACCTCTTCCCCGAGATCCGTCACTCCCAACCAAGCTCATGGACTGCGATTGGATCATGATAATGAATTTACAATCTCCAACAGATGGATCGTTGTCCGTAATCACCGATAGGTTAGGGAATTGACAGGCGCTGTCGAGTTGGTTATGCTGCTGGTAGTAGCTATTGAACGCGTACGAGATGTTCCCTTGAGCAGTCAAGTTGCTACACGAATTCCCGTACCCAAGACTCGTGCAGTCCGCGTTGGCGCAGGCGTAGCTCACGCTAGGCGCCACTTGCGAGTCTTGGAGGCTCGCTGACGGTGACATCACGCACCATTTCTTAGCCAGATATTTGACATCCCTTGCAGCCACCAAGCCATTTGAGCCTGTGGACCCGAGATTGAGCTGGTACTTTGGCTGCCCGTCGAAATAGAACAAGCCCCAATGGCGCTCGAAGTTGCCGGGTTGAATGCTCTTCGCATCTTCATCGATTAGGCTGAACAAGTAAACGTCCATTTGGCCAGGCCTCATGGGGGTCCCCTTTCCAGCCGAATACTGAGTCATAAACCCTTGGTTGAACCGTTGAGCGCTCTTCGCATTTGCATTCTTGTCTCCATCTGTAGGCCAACCGATCTCTCCAACAATGATGGACATGTTTCCATAACCATTCTTCTGCAGGGCCCACACAAGCATGTCGTGATTTGCATCCAACACATTGGTGTATATAGTACCTTTATCGTTCAGCGGCGATGACGAGTTGTCGAAGAAGGCAAATTCCACTGGGAAGTTGGGGTCGTTGTAGAGGCTAATGAAAGGGTAGATGTTGATGGTGAAAGGAGCTCCATTGTCGCTGAGGAACTTGACGATCTCCAACATGAGATCATGGATATCTGATCGGAAGTCTCCATCAGAAGGAAGGTTCGTCGAACTCTCTAACACATCAGCATTGAGAGGGATGGTGACTTTGACCTGTGTGCTCAATCCGGCTTTCACAACAGCTGCCTGGACATTCTGGAGGGCGGGAAGGGTTGTATTAAGGTAGGTTCCGTTGTACGTCGAGAGAAACGGTTCATTCCCTACCGCAATATACCTAGAAGAAACATCATTCTTCGTCATTTCAAGTAATGAAATATCTGAATGCTCGTTTAAAGAAGCTAAGATGAGTTCGGATACTCTGATCAAAATTGAGAGGACTCTAGGTAAAATACCGGGCTGGTGGGGACTAAAACAGAACCCGATTGTTATATCTATTTCAAGCACTACTTAATTGATGGCAGTCCCAGGAAGTTACTTCCATAGCCAGGGAATATGATTTGCATTCTCTTTCGTAATGCATCCCAGGCCACACCAAGAATAGGTCCAAGACCCTACTCTTCAGACATCGTTTCTAACATATCCTAGTTTGGTGTTCTCCTAGTTTCGACATCGATGCACACGTCTGTCACAGTTATTTGTCCATACACATGGCCTGGATGAGAAGATATGACGAATAGGGGCAAAGCACTGGCTAGATACCTGATGAAGAAAAATATCATACGGATTGACGCCTAAGGCAAAGGAACAAACTCAGAAACAAATAGGCATTTGATGGGTTCCATCTAGCCAAAAGAGAGAATTCTTTCATAAGCCATATTTCGGATGGAATGTCAAATAAGTTCCTGCTTCAAAGAAAAGAAAAGTTCTACTTTCAGAGATTCCACATCTATGCGAATCAATTGTTGCAGACCTGGTTCTTTTATCAATCAAATGATTAAACTCTTAATGAAGAACTAGAATATAATCTTGTTGAAGTCAATTATATGTGACAAAATTATTTGAATCTGTGCAATGAGGAACGCATAAGCTTGGTGGTTAGGTAAGATTCTGCTTTCCACATAAAATAGCAGCTGTTATCATCATTGCACAAGCCATCCTCTGTTTTCGAGCAATCAGTTAGCAGGATCTCGTAATTATGATTCTGCCTAAAGCATCAATCATCACCTATTATTTCTTTGAAAGCTGGAGATTTCTCAAGGTACTTTCCTGTGGCAATGATCCTTTCTCTCTGAAGAACAACCTTCCAAGAAACAGTTCAAAGGCCTTTCCATATGGCCTGTGTCTCCCTGATCTTCCAGGTGGTTTTGGAGTTCCTTTCAGAGTTTTAAGAAACGAGGCCAGTATGGCTACTTCACGATACCTACTATTCGAAAGAGTGATCTCTTAAAGAGGGAGATTTTGTTGGCCTGGGCTTTACCACCAAAGGTATTTCGCATTAAAAAAGAAGAAGAAAGAATAAACAGTCTCCCTTGCTGCCTTCATATTACGTAATAACTCTTCGGGGTCTTGTTGAAGGATAGAAAGGAGACGAAATATAAAGAAGATAGGAATAGGAGCCTCAAAGAACTAGACTCAATAGTCACGTTCTGCGACTCCAATAAGCTAAATAAATTGCAAATGAACTAGGATATAAGATAAGCCATGTATGATCAAGAAATAGACGCTCCAAACAGTTCAAGGAAGTGGGGAAGTGCCTTTGCAAAGTAGGCCTTTTGAAGCTGCACTCACATTTTCGTTTAAAATCACTTCCTAGACAACTAAATTAGCATGTAAAGACCACGCTGCAGTCCAAAGCAGGGGAAGACACACAGAAACAAGAAGCCTAAGGAGACCCTGAACCATATGGTCTCATAATCGTTCTAGGATGTAAATTTTAAAATTTGCAAGCGAATTTTGCAAAAGGCTAATAAACTCAGACCCGCTCAGCTTCGAATTTTGGTACTCCCAACGAAATTGAAGTTCTGATTTTCATCAATACCACATAAGCAGACCCATAAACATTTGAACCAACGTATTGCTAGTGACTTCATATAAGGTAAACAGAACAAAAAAGAACATGGTGAAAAAGAATTGTGGAGAGGTTACCGGATGTCCACTCCATTGGAGGAGACGTAAGCAGAGAGATTCTGCGCGACCCAATTCTCCGCCGCCCCAACGTTGCTCGCCAGAGAAGAGAGCATGTCGTTCGGAATCCCCAACATCACCTGAAGCCCAGACTTACTCAGAGCACTCAAGTAGCTCGAATTGGCATCGAAAAACTTCACCTTCTGAAACCCGTTGTCCTTCAGCATCCTTACCACCGTCGCAGGCGGCAAAGGATGTGTCGTCTGTGTTCCCCAGTTTACTCCGATTCCACCCACCGAGGTCACCAGCTCAGCCAAGAATAACAGGGCAACACACAGCCTACTAAAAGCTATAAATTTAAAGAACCCCATACTCACAAAATTTCAGTTCGATCCACCTAAATAATCAAATTTACTTGGGTCCTCCTATAATTTAAACCGAACTTTCCACTGAGTTCGAGAAAGAATCCAACTGCCAACGACGCAGAAACCTGAGCTGGACTTTCTTTATACAAAGGGAGACGGGGAGAGAGAGAGAGAGAGGCAATCTCGAGCTTGAGACAGACTGACCACGGATAGTTCCTTACAAATGCTCCTTACAAGGTGCAATAAAGAATCATCAGGGAGAGAGAGAGAGAGAGTTGCAAGCAAAAGAGAAGTTGATAACCTCAAATTAAAGTTGATGAAAGTGGCAGAGTATGCGTAAAGCATCGACAATAAAGCATATGGCGAACAGGGTAAAAGAGAACTCCCCAAGAAAGCTCAGAGGCAGAAAAGATCACCAAGAACAGAGTAAAAGAGAGCGCCCCCAGAAAGCACATAGACAGAAAGGTCACCAAGAACAGGGCATAAAAAAAAAAAGAAAGCGAATGGAATACTCACGAAAACGGAACAGCTCGAAAGTTCGTAGAAAGACAGGGCGGATAGATGTCCTGGCAATTCAACGGCCCGACCGACAACGAAGAGAAGACAGAGAGCCCAAAACAGGGGGAGAGCTGCTTTTGATTGATAGCTCCAGAAGGATATTATAATTTAGGCGTCTCTTTCAACTTGAACGATAAGTTGCTCACCCACTTCAATAATAAAGAAAGCGAAACGCGTCACCAAATTACTTTCGATCTCTAATTTCAAGCGTTGCAGTCTCAAATTTTTGACTTTGACATGCTTGAATCCTACAATTAACTCTTTCAATTTGAAGTTGAGGGATTACTCGCGCCCCAGATCTTATGCTACTGTAAAAAAAATACCACGTACATATCCTATCCATTAAATCCCAACAAAACTAGAAAAGAATTAAAATGGACAACTCTCCCTTGTTGAAAATTTTACAAATCAAATGCATTATTGCAATATGTTTCAAAACTTTTATTGTTAATCGTTCGATAACAGGGAGAGATGGAGTTGTGCCCTGCTCAAAGAAATTAAAGTAGTGTTATAGTTAATTTTTTTTAGTATAATTTGACCATTCGTTTGGAATTTTTTTTTTTTTTTTTGTGTGAATCGTAATAGATTTAAGTAGTGGTATTATCTTTTGAAATTAGTAACTATAATTGCTTTTGAAGTCCTAAAAATATTTCGCCTCACGTGTACTCAATATTTGTTCTGTCCTTTGCTACTCTAGAAATCGAGTAATTAATTTAAGGTGAAAAAGCGGATCTAGTATGGTCCTACTAGCCTTTTGACTTTTTTAACGCAGGATCGTTAAAAGTTAATTCATTCAAAGATTTGATATCATGAAATTTTGAGCCATCATCATCCCTTAATCGAGAAGTTTAGACCATAAGGTAATACTGAATACTAGACACTATCTACTCACAGCTCCATTTATATTCGCAAAAAAATAAATAATTTAAAAATGCCTTTTTAAAAATGATTACTCATATTATTTTAAAAAAAAATAATGAATCACGAATATTTTTATCATTTATAAAAATATTTAGACATATATTGCTGTTAATAATGAAAATATTTTTCATTGATTAATTATTTCAAGCAATACAAGTAATTATTTTTAAGAAAACATTTTCTCAATTATTCATCTCATTCGAAACAAAGGAAGCTTACCTTTTGCATTAGATTTCAATTTACATGTAAGTCAAATTTCAAAAATATGCCCAGACCTATCAAATGAAAAGGTCGAATTGGGATCAAGTGGGTGAAAAAATAGGTTAATATAATTTTAGTGAATCATACTCAAATTGACGTGTACCCAACTTAATTTCGGCTCTAATTCTTGGCAATTTTTCCTTTAAATATGAAAAATAGCATATTGAAGAAGACTAATCAACTTAAAAAAATTAAACATGACAAAATATTAGCGAATTGGAAATTACTAAAGAATTTGATGAAACAAGCAAGAACCCTCTCATGGTGCTAGAAATCTGATCTAATTTGAATGGAAAAAACAAATCAAGAAAATGAAATCGTGACTTTAGAAAACGATTATAGTGATGGTTGCGTTTGGGAGACGTTGTTATTAAGTGTGATTATTTAGGAAGATATTAATAGTGTTCAATATTTTTCAACTATTCTAGTGAAGAACCCTCGTTATCAATGAATATTTTGAAGACACTCGTCTGGAAGACTCTTTGAAAAAAATCACAATCCCTTTATAAAGATTTAGAAATGTCGCCTGATGAGACGCTACACGTGGAGCATGACAGTGACAGACGCTACAATTGACGAAAACCCAAGCTGATCTCGAAATGATTACTTGAATTCTTGCTCCTGTCTAATCGATGGCTTATGTCCTTGTTTCAAATTCAACTTAACTCACTAGATACACCGAAGACCTTTTATCCAAACCATTGGGTGTACTTGCCGGGAATGGTTACCCGGGATCGGGATCGGCATCGCGCCCTCTAAGGTGACTCCCCAACTCCGTAAAGGGGTTGTGTGCGGGGGTAGTGGGCTGGAATATTTTTCGAGACCCGAATCCCAACCTCTATTCTGTCTTTTTAGGATGTCAAAACCTTTTAAGGTCTTGCTTAGGACCAACACTAAAGACCTTTTATCCAAACCTTGTTCATGATTTTAATCATATTTTAAATTCCTAAATAAAATTAGTTGATATGAAGGAATTCAGGGGAAGGGACTCAAGTCGAGAAGAAAATATTAGGTATGTCTTATGCTCCAGCATGGCAAACAAGAAAGCGGTAGGAGGATGACATGTGTCCTCTTGTGGGACCCACACTCTAGACAGACCAAGAAGAAAATCAGGCGCCATTTTGAAAAATTTTCGAACTAATTGAGGATTTCTTCTTCTGTGAGTCTCTTTCTTCGCGCCTCTCTCACTCTACCCTCCTCTCTCTCTCTCTTTCAAAGCCCATATCTAATTACACCCCATGTTCGATTCTCGTGATATTTGCGCCTTTTGATTGCTCATGTCAAGAGCTTTATAACGAGCCTAACACAGCTATGCGAAAATCACCAAATTATAGACCCAAGATTTCAACCCAAATTAATGTCTAAAGTTTGGATTTTTAAACTGAGCACTATTTTAGTAGCTCATCATTCTAAAAAGGGTTAATACCCTGAAAAACCCCAAACTGGTACATTTGTGACAAATTTACCCCAAACTATTTTTTTGACCATGAAAAACTTCAAACTAGTATACATGTGACAAATTTACCCCGACTGATTATAAAAAACCCTAAACTGGTATATTTATGACAAATTTACCTTAAACTAATTTATTCGACTGCAAAAAACCAAAAATGGTAAATTTGTGACAAATATACCCTCTGCTAAATTGAATTAATACTACAAAAAAATCGCAAAAATTGTAAACTATGACAAACGAAGCGTAAAATCCTAAATTGGTATACCGGTCAACTATCACATGTCATTTAACTTAATAATTTGAAAATAAAATTTAACGAAAATTAACATAGGGTAAATTTGTCACAAGTGTACCAGTTTGGGGTTTTTCAGAATATTAACCCTTCTAAAAAACCATCACCTATCTTAACTTAGGAGTATGGAAAGTTTCGTTGATTCCAAGACCATCAATTACAATTTGAGTTAATATCCAGGAAAAATCCCAAACCGGTATACTTGTGATAAATTTATCTTAAACTAATTTTTTAACTACAAAAAACCCAAACTAATATAGTTGTGATAAATTTACCATCTATTAGTTTTCATTAAACTTTATTATCAAATTACTAAGTTAAATGACATGTGAGGTTGATTGATATACCAATTTATGATTTTACTTTCCATTTGTTACAATTATATAAATTTTGTGATTTTTCAAGGTATTAATCTAATTTAATAGAGAATATATTTGTTACAAATATATCATTTTAGGGTTTTTGGCGATCGAATAAATTAGTTTGGGATAAATTTGTCACAAATATATCAGTTTAGGATTTTTTTTATAATCAATCGGGGTAAATTTATCATGGGTGAACCAGTTTGGGTTTTTTATCATCAAAAAATTATTTTAGAGTAAATGATTTAGGGTATTTCAGGATATTAACCCTTACAATTTTGGTTATGGAACCTTTTTCAAGTATTGGAAGGTTTTACTAAAAATTGACTAGCAATTACTTCTTCATTCGACGTTCATTATAACTAGATATTTTGTTGTGTTAAAATGCTTGTGATCCCCACTTTTGCACCCGTAATCGAGAAATTTGAAACTTCCCAACATCGCAAATAGTGAACACTCAATTCTAAAGGGTCAAAAATGGATTGTTTGTTCATATTTGTATAACAATATGAGTGTTAAAAGACTTGTTTTAACAAGTAGAACCAATTTCTTAGGAATAAACCATATTTTGGGTCATGTATCTGATCGCTTAACCTTTGGCAAACTTTCGAGCAACCTAGGTCAAACTTAACAATATGAGTGTTAAAAGACTTGTTTTAACGAGTAGAACAAATTTCTTATGGGCCATGTATCTGATCGCTTAACCTTTGGCAAACTTTCGAGCAACCTAGGTCAAACTTAATTATTCAATGGAGGCAAATTTTGAGATGTCAACACTTTGGAAATTAGATGATGAATGATTCAAGATTAATCAAAGTAGGCTACGTTGCTAAAAGGACGTCATGGGATGCTAATTCCTCCTATGTGTAATCAAACTCTGAGACTTAAGGCTTGTCAGGAAACATACCAAACAGCGCATGATTCTATTATTTTGTTCTCCGGAAAAAAAAAATCCATTTGATAATGTTTTTGTTCCCGAGAATAGATTTAGAACATAATAAAGAAATAAACAAAAAAAGTTGCTTCTTTATTCCTGAAACAATTCCATAATCAAGTCCAAACCATTTTTTTCTCTTTTCTTTTCTCCTTTTTCTTTTCTTTATTCTCCATTTCCTCGTCTTCTTCCCCTAGAAGGTCGCCAGCCAAGGTTTGGCGATCTCGTTGGAGTCTCGACAGATCTAGTGGGTCGAGCCTCATAAGTGGCTCTGAGAGGCAATCCTTACTAGATCTAGTGAGGCGAGCCCAACGAAGCTCCCCCAAGGCCAGAAACCTCGACGGTGACCAGCTAGAGGAAGAAGAAGAGAAAAGAGAAAATAAAAAATGAAAAATGTAATCAAATTATTAAAAAATTAAAAGAAATTCTTAGTCATCAAAAAATTTAAGTGTTGTACCGGATGCATTTCTATTCCAAGAATAGAAAATTTGGACGGTTATCAAATACTTCTAATTACTCAAAAACTCGTCCAAAAAATAGAATAAAAAAAAATATTTGAGCAGAAATTATTTCCGAGAATAAAATGGTTACCAAATGCACTCTTAAAATCTTTACGTTTTTGTAGACCAGTTTCTATCCCAAATATACTTAGGTAGTGGACTTTCTTTTCTACAATGCCTAAGCCTTAGTTCGAATCGAGTTTGAAACCAAAACTCTCCTCAGAACGATAAAGTGTCTAATTGGT
Source organism: Eucalyptus microcorys (assembly GCA_014182515.1). Lineage (NCBI taxonomy): Eukaryota > Viridiplantae > Streptophyta > Magnoliopsida > Myrtales > Myrtaceae > Eucalyptus > Eucalyptus microcorys. Next base: position 18,964,382 of record CM024564.1, read on the forward strand.
CTAGCTTTTCCTAGTCGATTGGTAATGGCTTCAATCTAGTTTATTATTGTTGTTGTTGTAATTGTTATTGTTATTGTTATGGTTGATGATGATGATGATGATGATGATTGCATCCTCTATAGATTTCTCAAACCTAGAATTTGGGAAGATATTAGGAACCGATGCACTACTAACTAGCGGCCTTCAATTTCTAAAATTCGAGTTGCCATAATTGACAATAATTAGATGTAGAACATAATGACTATATGATATGACAAGACAATATTCACATGCAACATGAAATGGCAAATAGGATTCAAAAGATGATGATAGAATTACATGATGCAACAATGTCCACATGCAATATAACAAGGCAAATCTAATGTAAAATATAATTATCAAATGATATAATATAGCAATAATCACATGCAGCATGACTTGGTAAATCAAATTCAAAAAATGATAACGAAATGAGATGACATGGCAAATCAACTTTTAGAAGATAATGGTGAAGTGACATGACATAATAATAATCCCATACAACATGACATGTAAATTAAATTCAAAGCATGACAAATGAATGACATACCATAACAATATTTACATGCTGAATGATACGACAAATAGAATTCAAAAGATGATAAAAAGGGATAAAGACACCATAAGTGTCATAACTTTTGTACGTCGCTTATTTCAATGCCATAACTTTTTTTTTAGACCACTTAAGTACCATAACTTATAAAGGAATTAATTGAAAAGTTATATGGTAGGAAAATAAATTATGGCATTCAAGTGAGTTTCGTACATAAGTTACGATACTCAAATAATCGGAAAAAAAAAAATTATAGCACTCAAGTGAGGGCTATAGAAAAGTTAGGCACTTGTGGTGCCTTAGTTTGAGGCTGTGGGAAGCACACAATAAAATCTTGATGCATTCATTTGGAGAGAATACCAAGAGAGAGAGTCTAAGTCCGAACCCATCAACATATCCAGTTCAACTCATATTCACTCAAAAGTTTAGGCCAATGAGTCATAAGCCAACAATGATATTTTAACTAATCCATATTACACCAATTCTATGACATAAGACATTTGTGCATCTCAATAATCTCCCCCTCACATGTAAACTCAGTGTTGGTTCATTCCTTCTTAATTCATGTATCATTCTGCATCAACATGTCTTAACTAGAATCCCCTACATCCAACCTCATCCTTGGTATTTTTCTCTTGACCGGCTTATGAAGCTGCCAATAAGACTGTGTTGCTATGCCACAATGTTCATGTGCCCATAAATCGTGTTAGTAAGCTATTAACTCTAATACCATTGTTAGAAATGCACCATAGAAGCTTAATACCTACACTTGGGAAGATTGCCAAAAGAGAGCCAAGGTTTGAGTCTATAAACATATCCAGTCGGACTCATTTTTACTGAAAAGCTTAAATTAATGAGTTATGCGTTCAAATAACACAAATTCTCTTATGTGAGACTTTTTCTAACACAACTTTAATGTGCATCTCAACAATTTCCTCCCTACATATGAGCTCAAGTATTCTTCTGCACCAACATATCTCAACTTGAATCTCCAACACGCACCTTCATCTCTGGTCTCTTCTCCAAAACAAACCACGAAGGTTGCTCGAGATAGTGTTGCTACACCCACCTTCACCCTTGTCTTTTCTGCCAGACCAAACCATGATGACTAGCTTGGAAGACACATTGGTTAGGTTCCTTTCATGAGATATTTACCAAATATTGATGCACATTGGTAGGTAGTCACCATTTAATTGCAGCACATTCGATACCTTCACCAAGGAAATTGCCAAGAGAGAACTCAAGTCTGAACTCATCAATATATCTAGTTGAACTCACATTTACTTAAAACTTAATCTATTGAGTTATGGACTAATTATGATATATTAATTGCCATACACCATACCAATTTTCTAATGTGGGACTTTTTCTAACACCACTCATATATTTATTTCAACAAAGCTATCTCAACCAGAATGTTCCTAGTCCCGTAAATGTCATGCTTGACCTTCGATTTCACTTGATTTTTTGGAACCATGAAATGCTTGTGTAGAAAGCTTTCTAAGGAGCCCAATATCGATATGTAAACTCGTGAAATCAAGAACCCAAAGTTGTCAACCCATATCAAGGCCATAGGCTCGGGATTATGATCCAGATGTTATTTCGACAACTTAATATTTTTAAAAATCATTATTTACGATAAACTAGAGATCTGAAAAGTTGCGGATGACTCCAAAAATCTTTCAGTATGGTTTTGGGCTCTAGTACCTTTTCCGAGTACATGAAATTTTGATCGAAATTTGATTGGTTATAACTTACTCATCTAATGTCTAACTGACCCTATTTTTTGTTGAGCTTGGAGTGCTTGTGATGGCCGGTTTCACGATCTACAATAGAAGTTTGGAAATTGCATATTTCACAATGCTGCAAGAAACGAGCAACATAAAAAATTAACTATCAAATTCGGGTGGCAACATGGTGTGAAAACTCTTTTTTACAATTTTTATGCTTAACATGTGTTTCATGACTTATATGTAATCGGTGGCAATCCATTTTGACAAGTAAAATATGATTGGCAATTCATACTCAAGTACATTATTGGAGTATTTTGAATGTGTCAATTTTTTTTATGCTTAAATAGGTGTTTCATGACGAATGTTATCGGTGGCAATCCATTTGGACAAGAACAATATGATTGGCAATTTGTGCTCATATACATTATTGGAGTATCTTGAATGTGTCAAGCCATATCATCCAAAAACACCATATGTTCGTTAATCATGCTAAAAATCCACCGAGATCGTGCTGATTCCTGCCGTTGTTGGATTTGGCCAATTAAAGCGTTTAATCGCATCAAATCATGCCAGATATTACCGGCCCTACTTCCAAATCTATCCACTCAGGGTTATCACCTTTTTGTCATCGTACCTTTTTAAGATACTGTTCCTTTTTTTTTTCCCTTCAAAACTAGTTCGCTGGTTTTGAAATTTCGAAATCTTCATGGCAGACCAAGTTTGCCCCTGGAGAAAAGACAGAAAAACAGGAACGATGGAGGCCTAAGATGCCACCCATAAAGTGAAAAAGCAAGTGGCAAAGTGCTCGATATGAACCTTGCACTCACGCAAGTTACACACTTGCTCGGGACCCCGTCATGAGAATATATGTGCTGTCACTAAAGATAAGAATTAAGAACATTCCGTCCGAAAACATATCGTTGATGGAGATAGCGTGTTTCATATTTTATGTCAACTCAATTATTGCTTTGTCCTGAGCGAATGGAATCTCCTGAGCTGCTCTCTCAGGCTTTTCCCCGGATTGTCTAATGGATGAACTAGTCCTGTCATTCCTGTTCATTTCACCCATATCTAGGACAAAAAAACGTCATTAACATGTTGCACAGAGAGAGAGAGAGAGCATCACCAAATGAGGGATAATCTTCCTTTTTCTAAATCGGGAGGAAGTAATCCCCATTAAGCTTTACAGCAAGCATGCAAAAGTACCTAAAAACAAACCCTGATTTATCCCTCGATGAATAAAATGAGAAAAGAGAGAAGAAATTAAAACACAGGAAAAAAAATAAAATTCAAATGATGTATTGGAACATAGCTTACAACAAAATTTTTGCAACACTAAACCAGCGGAAGAAGAAAGAAGTGCTTAGCATTCAGCATTTCAGCCTTGTGAAATGCATCTAACTCCATCCGACACGTCTGCCATTTGCATCAAAGCATATCCAGCCACATATTATCGTGAAGATAGAATTAAATTCTCACTGTATACCTGGTGGTTGTTGAAAATTAGATCTTCTCAATCACCCTGAGTTTAGCACTCCTGCTCCGGCGATTCAACTTCTCTTCCTTCTCAGATGGAGTTATCGGTCTCTTGGTTAAAATCCTACCCCTTTCCCCTTGTATTATCTGTCTAATCCACACTTCCTTGTCATTGTCGTTAGTGATGGTACTTGTAAGATCGCTCTTCATCTCTTCACTTATCTCTCCATCTTCATCAGTTCTCTTGCCTCTTATGATGTCGAGAAATGTCTGTTTGACAATCCTGTCCTCCAAACTGTGGAAGGAGATGACAGCGAGCCTACCACCAGGTGCAAGACACTCAAAACAAGAATAGAGAGAGTCTTGCAACGTCTTGAGCTCATCATTGACTGCTATCCGTAAAGCCTGAAATACCCGAGTTGCTGTTTTTATCCAACCTTGTCTTCCTGCCATTGCAAAAAATGATTTAAGGAAGTATGCACACTGAACTAAAGGTTTGAGTAGTAAAAGGGTTTCTCAAATTTCCATGAGGTGTCGGCAATCAAGATTTAGAAATTAGTGACTAAACATATGTTGTCATTATAGATTTTGTTAAAATAGGTACTCAAAATAGATGTAATAAAGATGTTGTCTATACAAACCTTTTGTCCTGGGAGTTGAGTTTGGATTAGACTAACGAGGTCTCCAGTGGAATGCAGTCCACTGTGCAAACGAAATTTAACAATCTTATTCTGCAAGGAGAACCAATTGCTTTCTTCACCATACTCCCGCAAGATTCGTCCAACTTCAGATTCAGGCCAAGAGTTTAAGATGTCTTCTGCTTTCAAACTTGCCTGCCAAGTTCCTGTTTCAGTCAGTAAAACACAATCTCATGTAATTCAGCATCAAGCAAAGGAAAAACATGTAAAGGACAATAAAACAAGCAGCAAGGTGCAGCTACATAATCTTTCAGCATAGAGCGAACTGAAGGCAATAAGAGATTAGCTCTAGCTCTGGGCACATCTACTGGATAAATAACTCTATTCATACATAGTCACGTAGCATTTTCTCATTTACTTTAATTTTGTCTTGTGAGATTTTGTGAGACAACTGTTAACTATTCTAAAAGTTTAAGCTATTAGATGAAGGCGTGATTTATTATTTAAATATTTAAATATTCTAACGCTCCATCTCACGTGTAGGCTGGACTTTGGCTTTAGCCTAAAGTGTAGAGATATTCGATTAGGGAGGCAAATAAAGGTGTGGAAGATTCGAACTCAGGACTTTCTAGCTCTAATAACATAGTAAGATTTTGTGGAACCACTGCCAGCTATTCTAAATACTTAAGTTATTAGATGAATGTGTGGTTTATTATTTAAATATTCAAACATGTCTTATAGAGTTCATTTTGCACCAAGCTACAAAAGAGGCTGGATTACAGCCGGAGGTTGTGTTCTTTGGAAACTGTGGGGAGTAGAGCACTCTTCTCAACTGAAAAGCCATTGCGAAGATGGTGAAACAAAAGAAGTTGCTGTGAAGGAGACAAATCATTCAGAGACAATGATATCTAAAGAAAGTTTCTGTTCTGTTAGATGATCAAGAGCTAAGAGAAGGTCCAAGGAATCTGATGCCTCCCATCAAGTTAGTAAATATGTTGACACCAACTATTACACTTATTTTTTGGATTAGTAAATAAAGGACAAAGGGAAAGGCAAAATGCAACCATTTTTTCGTAAACTTCATCCCATTACTACCACCCATAGACAGAGAGATTGACAACAGATACTTTAACCAATATGCCAATTATTAACAGTGTACCTTTTACAAGGCTTCAGCTTCTAGGTTAGGTTGAAAGGAAGAAGAAGAATTGGTTAAGGGAAAACACTTTTTCGTTTTTTTTTTTTGCCAGATTAAGGGAAAACACATCGCAACAAGAGAGGAAGACAAGACAATAGAGGCTAATCATGGTCCATTTTCCACGTGATCCGGGACATGAGGGATCTGTTAAATGATTTTTGGCTTGGGTTTTCACTATGTCCTCAGCTGCCACTGAGATCACAGGAATGATGAAGATAAGATAGCAAATAGAGAGTGAGCCATCTTTTTCTAGCTTTTCTCCATAATTTCATCACAATACATGCAACCCACATCCCTGAGATTTTCAAATAACATAAGATACTTCTTCAAAGCTCAATCCACAGAGAGCTTAATGCAGCATAAACTATCAAAATCTAAAAGATTATTCTTAAAAAAGCAAAACCAGTAGAAAATCAAAACAGCTCTCACCTGAGGATCCATTCTCATATCAAGAGGTCCATCATTTAGCACACTGAATCCTCTTTCAGCATTGTTGACCTGTAAAAATTCAGTGAGGAACTTCCAAGGAAGTATTTTATGGAATTAACAATAAGAAAAGGTTTCCCAGGATAAGCAAATAATCGAATAGATATGTCGAAGTCAACCTACAGAAAAGTGAGAAAGAGAGAAATGTAAGGTCCAAGGTGGCTCTTCTTTTTTTTTCCTTTTCTCGTCTTTTCACTAACTTTTTTGTACTTGGATGAAGGGGCAAAAAAACAATGTCTTTATTCAAATTTCAGAGGAAAAAATAGTTTGCTTCATATGTCTATGCTTTCAAACAACTAGGCCTTATAAGGAGCTCGAATTCAACAACTCAAGTATCCTCTCTTTCTCACCATTTTTCCCTCCCAAATCACCTTTAACTACAAATCCACTTTAAGTTTTGACCCATTCTCAGCACCTGCATAATTTCTTAAAATTTCAAAAGACAACCATAAAATATGTATGAGGTGGAATGTGACATTTTAAGCCAGTTTCAACAGAAGATGTCATGTCCTGGCTTGTGCACATTTAGTGTATTGTTCAACTTTTTGGTAGATCTGTCTACAGCTAAGGAATGCAATGAGGTTTGAAGAGAAGTTGAGGTGAAATTTTAGCTACTGTGAAAGATATTTATCACATGCATGGTGAATCTGAGCCTCAGAGTTTCCGTGTCATGAATATTTAGGTTCAAAAGAAGGAATGAAGCAGTAATTTAAAACTCATCTAGTTTGGTTAATTTAAGTGGATAAAAGAGAAGCATCTAAAGGGATGCTTCTTATCCTTTCCAGCCTACCTTAAGTAAGTATAGGCAGATGATTGGTGAAACAGAAGAACACACAAGCACCAATGTAAATTTTTTAAAGTGACCAACCTGCATCGATGACACTCCCAAGTCCATTAAGATGCCATCAAATCCAGAGTCCATTAGCTCGTCACCAAACTCATCAACCACGGATTTTATAAATCTAAAGTTCCTCAAAAGAAAATATCCTCTTAAGTTTGAAGACGTGGACGAGGAATCATCATGCAAAAGAGAATCGATCTTGTTCTTTGCCATTTGATGTGCCATAGGATCAACATCCATTCCGAGATAACATTGCAATTCTGGGTGTGCCTGGATGATCTGTTATTAGCAAGAGACAAGAAGAAGAAAATAATTAGACATGCCCTTAAAGCAATAGTACAGAAGAAAATCCTAGAATCAGTGAAAGCCATCTCCAAAAGAACAAGGTCATGAGAAAAGTGGCACACTTTTTATTCATTTAGAACATAAGAAGATGAGTACTACAAATGAAATAAACAATTTGAATCTGAGCCCATTTGTGACCAGAATAGATGCATCCAGAAGATTTTTTATTCCATTAGTAGGACCTATATTAATCATAACTATGGGAGGGTACAGAATTGCAACTTCCCACTAGAAGAAGTGAATCATAATCTAAGAGAATAAACAAAATGTATTTATCCTAGCAGCAAAATAAATAAAGTCCATTTGCTCTCTCTATTTATGAGTACAGATAATCATCCTCATTAGATAATGGAATAAGATATTCAAGAACCTTAACAGATAGTATTTTCAAATGCAACGTGGACATTAAGAAAACCGCCAATGTTATCAATGCTGCTACTCCAATGCTGATAATTGCTTGCTCATATCACAAGCAGTGTCCAAAAATCATTCATGATGCTAATTGTTGAGTGAAAAGGTGTTATTAAGCTGCTCAAGAAAGGTATTCATTTCTTATTGCTGAGCCTCGTAGACTGAAGGTGGATGGAATATCTTATGGTTGGTAGAAGCAATAAAGCACCTGACTCAGCTGCTAAATTCAGCATCAGCAATTCTACGCTAGTCTGCTAACACACTCATTCACCATTTTCTGAAAGAGATTTCCATTTAGCCGATCACCAAGGACCTCTCCTTCCCCAAAATTTGTTCCCCTAGCATTTCCCTATCTGCTAAACTACTCACTACAGAAAAGGAAATGAAGCATAGATAAACAGTTCTAAAGAGGGTCCAAAACCCACAAACAAAATCCAGGATGTTAATCTTGACTCCACGCAGATGTCAATTTCCATGTAATACACCTTGCCCAATAACTTCAAATTAAGTCTCTGAACGTCCCACAGAACCCCAGTATCCATCTTCTCACGAATTATTACGTAAACACAAGCGAGTTTTGCTCAAAAAAAGAACAAATTGACACTAACAACACCAACGCGTAATAAATATATGCACACTGACAGCGGAAGAATGGCCGGCGGCACCGACGGTGCAATCGGCGAAAGACCGAAGCTTCCGGCCCGAGAAGACGTCCAGCACCTCGCCGAGCAGCACCGGTATGTGGCTGCTGACGGCGAGCAGCTGCTGGACCGTCTCATCGTCGAGCTCTCTCGACGAACGCGTCCTCCGCTTCAGCAACGCCTCCATCGCCGTACCTCCTCCCCCATTCGTACCCTCCACCTTCCCCTTCGCCTTCCCCTTCCCCTTCTCCTTTTCTCCTTTTTCTCCTTCTTCTTAGTCTTCTTCTTCGTAGTCCTCGTCGTCGTCTCCTCAACCGACGCGTCGCCCTTGCTGCTGCTGCTCAAGAAACGGGCTCCGACGCAGCGAGACCGCGATACGAGGGGCGAAGAGCGAAACGGAACCGACCCACCACACACCCACGAAAGCTGGGGAGGTCTGAGCACGGAGGGAGACGACAGCGTCAGCAATTTCAGCGCTCTCGCAGTCGCCATCTCCAGTCACGACCCAAGAACCGAAACCCAGGTTGGTGTCGAGTTCGATACCACACGGCACTGAAGAAACTAGTCCACTTCGATTGGGAGGAGACGGAGCTCTACTTCCGCCATGGAAGCTCGTGCGAGCTCACTCCTGGCGCCGGCTGCAGGGCGTTCACCCAAATCCCAAATGTGAAGTTCGTATCCAGATATTCCGTTATTTGCGAGGCAGTCCCTCTGTTTTTGAGAATTTATGATTTTTGGTGCGAGAGGGTGTCCTAGGAGTTCAATTTTGAACCTTCTATTGCTAGGTTACAATTCTAAATCTTTATTATAACAAATTTAGGTCCTTCCCTCAAATTTTCATTCCTAATTTGGTGAAACTTTCTTGTCACCGCCCGCCATTGACATGTGATGTAGGCCTCTTCACATAACTTACACTTTTGGTCCCGTACTTTTAGGAAAGATCGATTTTAATCGATGCACTTTATTTTAAGTTTTAATAAAGAAAAACATGGTCTCTACATTTTTTAGACGAAAACTTAACTTTCATAAAACGTCAACATGGTTTAATCGAGTCCTAAAATCGACGCCGTCAAATTTCCTAACGGAAAAAGTTGATGTGGCGTGAATGTGGCTTTTTTTAATCGTTTCTCTCTCCTACGTGGCAAATAGTTAAAAAAAATTCCGTTAGGAAATTTGACGGCGTCGAGTTTAGGACTCGATTGAAATATCTTGACAAGTTTTAGAACTTAATTACACTTTTTGCAAGTTTTATGATTCAATTGCATTTTCGTGACAAGTTTTAAGATTTCTGCAACACTTATCCCCTGTTTTAATAAAGAAAAACATGGTCTCTATATTTTTTTAGATGAAAACTTAACTTCATCCATCCCAAGTCTTGTGAATGTGGCAAATCAAGACCAATTATTAATTGGTGATTCTTACATTTACAAATGTGTCCAATCATATTGATTGTAGACTCCGTTTGTTTTGTGAAAAATATTTTTCAACTTGTCGTTTTCTCGAAAATGACAATGATTTTTCGGTGTTTATCTAAAATATAAAAAATAACTAGAAAATACATTCCATCATTGAACAAGAAAACTAATTTGATTTTTTTAAATAGATATATACTATCATCAATAGCTAGGGAACTAGACATAAGCACTAAGGTCCCAATCTGTCCTCAATGGACTCAAGCTCGAGTGTTGGGGACCTAGACATAGGCGTGGGAGATGCTGGTAGGGCTCTAGCGTTCTAGGCTTGGCCTTGATAGGAATCAGACCTAGGTGCAGACATTGGGGAAGAGTATTAAGTAGATTAACCTAGCTTAGCTCCTAAATTTTTCACTTACCTCAAATAGAATGCTTGATTAAAATCAAAGCTTTAATCACCTTCAAAGCAATATAATCAAAACAAAGATTAAGATATCATAACATTCTATCAAAACTAATTTAATAAAGGAGAATAACCCACAAATTCACCTTGTAAGCTCTTGAAAAATGAAATTTTGAAGTTTTGGCAACACAAGAATATAATATTTCCTTTCACACAAAAGATTGGAATGCGAAAATAAAATAGGAAAATCTCTTTTTCTTCGTTTGCAAGAACAAGTTGAATTTTTTTGACATTTAAAGACATGGAGATCTATTTATAGGCCAAGAGAGGTGAGAACAAGTAACTTAAGTTAAGAGAAACAGTTACTTGAAGTCAAAGAAAATGTTAGGTAGAAGTGCAAGAAATGTGTATTCAAGTTAGATAATCACAAGTGGCATGATTACATGACTCCATCCAATGATAAGGCAAAGGGGGATGAACCAATCTTGAGTTAAAAACATGAGGTCTAAAGGTAGAAAGGGTATGTGTTCCAATAGAAATACTTCAAGTGGTCTTAAGTGAGTAATTAGGATGCAAGTAGCTTAATAAGATTAGCCACAAGGAGACATTTTGATTCAAATGAAAGATGGCTTCTTAGCCAAGTAAAGTGGGTGAGTCATCAATGCATTAATGTGCTAAAATTGTCATAAATGATAATGAATAATGCAATGCATGACCTCATAGTTAGCCAAGTTCAATTTCTCAAACAAAGGACATGTGACTTAAAATACTTGGTGGAGAAATGAAAGGAGATGATATAAATTAAAGAGGAACAAATGGCTCACTTGCATGGCTTCAAAGTAGATATTTTGTTAAATTTTCAAAATACCAGTAAATCACTATGTAAACAAGGAAATTGGTGTTTGTTCCAAGCATTGATAAATTGGAAAAATATTTTGAACTTCACTAAAAACATTGGTGAAAAATAACAAATGCCGGGAAAATCTCAATTTAGTAACTTTAAAATTTGAATATTCTCAAATGCGCAACTTGAGGGCTACATCTAATATGGCAGTATATTAATGACCATCACTTAACACCGCTGCCATACATGTCAATATCTATCACTAAACTTAATGCATCAAATTTAGACGATAACATTAACGGAAAATCATCCTTCATAACTTCTGCACCTCACAAAATTAATGACCTTAAAGGCTTCAAACACTTATCTTTAAATCCTAAATGTTATCAACAAGGATAGAAAATTACGAATGTCATAGGGATACTAGGCCTGCCTTAGTGGATCGGGCTCGAGCAATAGGGAGATGGCCATGGGCACCAAGGTCCTGAGTACAAGTATCGATGTCCCAAGTCCCACCTTTGTTGGCTCGAGCCTGGGCACTAGGTTCCATGCCTGGCCTCATTGGACTTGGGCTTGGCCTTGATAGACCCCGATGGACCCAACCCTACCCAAGGTTTTGGGTCCAAGCTCCAATTTTTAGTCATACTTTGAAAAATGATTTCAATATTTTAAAGAAGAAATCTTTTTTTGAAAAATGATTTCTAATATTTTAAAGAGGAAATATTTTTCTTGAATTTCTAAATTGTATATACAACAATGCCATTTTCTATACGATTGATCTTATAGGAGTACTAGCGTAGATTACTTTCAAATCTTCCAACACAACTAAATTTTTAGCTAATAGGCAAAATAGTTTAGATATGATAGGAATTTTTGGATTCTAGTAGGCAAGTTTGTGAAATAAAAAGAATCTAAGATTGAATCCACTATATACAACTATTTTATGTTAAATGATTTTAAAAAGAGTTCCTTAAGCTAATTTCTAATAAAGACATGAACATTAACTATAAAAGAGTCACACCCATATATATCATGAATTAAATAACAGCCAAGCATAATTTAAGCCTATTTTGGATTATAAACGTGACAAGTGGTGCTTAAATTTTAATCTATAAATGGTACACTAACAAATATTGTTGCAAAATCTAAGCACAATCAATAATTCCGTAGACTCCAGAAGGTATGAGGAGCGTAATTTAATTTAAAGGCTTGTACAAGTAGGAGCCACATGTCGATAATTAGGCTCTATTCGTTTCACGGAAAATGACTTCCAGGAAAACGTTTTCCGGATTTTCCAGTATTCGTTTTACGGAAAATGAATTAGTCAAGGAAAATATTTTCCATCATTGGAAAAAACAATCTTTAAAAGTGAGGAAAATGTTTTCCATAACTTCTTTCACCTTACTTATTTTCACCAACACATTTTCGTTTTATTTTTATGCTTTCTTTTCTTTATTCTTTTTTTGAAAAATCGAGTTTTTTATTTTTTTTTTCCTTTTTTTTCTTTCTTTCATTTTCATCTTCTTGGCCTTGGCCGGTCACCAGCCACGGCTGCAGCCGACGACTAGCCACGAGCCAACTCGAGCCTCGCCCCAAGCCGGTGAGGCTTCGCCTAGCCTAATCTAGGGAAGCCAAGATTGCCCGAGCTCGGCGAGCTCAAGCCTCGCTAGATCGGGTGAGGTGGAGCGTCGCCGGCCCGGGGCGAGCTCGGGCCTTGCTAGATCCGGCGAGCTGGGCGAGGCTCGAGCCTCGCCCGAGCTTGCCGAATTTGGTGGCGGAGCTCAGGCTCCCGATCCAAGCGAGCCCGAGCTCTGCCGCCAAATCCGATGAGCTCGCGGCTTGCCAAAGCCCGGCGAACCTCCGGCGAGCTTGGGTGAGATCAGCCGAGCCTCGAGCTCGCCGAATCTGGTGATTGCGTCTTGGTCGGCCGCCGAGCAGCCGGCCATCGTTAGGTCCCTGCGGCGGCGGAGGAAGGAGGAGGAAGGAGGAAGGAAAAGAAAAAAAAAAAAAAAAGCAAAAAAGATAATAAATAATAAAAATTTCGATTTTTTAAAAATACAAAAAATTAAAACATTCATTTTTAATATATATATCAAATAAAACTAATTTTTTGGTCAATTAAAATATTAAAATTCAATTTTTTGATAATTTTTCCTAAACAATTAAATTAACTAACGAATGATGGAAAATATTTTCCACTCAAAGTTCAGGTTTCAGCCAAAAACTGGAAAATATAGTCATTTTCCAAGAAAATAACTTCTTGAAAAATATTTTCTGAAAATGTGATTTTTCCAGGAAACGAACGGACCCTAAGTGTTAACTCAACAATTTCCAGCAAAAACATACAAAAATTTAATTGATGACTTAAATTATTATTTGAGAGTAATATAAGATTAGTATTATAACCAAACAAGGTATAATAACCAAAAGTGAACACCGCAAAACTACAATAACAAAAATGTAATTTCCTTCTTTTCAATCATGTCTTTGTTAACTAAAAGAATAGAGCATTTTTTAAGAATATAAATCCTTTTAAATATGTTTGTCCTTTCATCAAATAGAAAAATAAAAAATTTCTAATGGTAATCTAGGTCAACAAATTCAACCATAGATCGACCTCCTCGTCCACCTAATTTTCCAAGGATGAAAGATAAAAGTTTAAAAAGAAAAGGGCAGGAGAGAGGAGGGGGCCGGCAAAATCAGCTAACAAGCTATCCCTCACATGTCTAACAACCCTCATTGGTGACTAGGTGCCCCGGTGATACCGCCTAGGACCAACACGGGCATACGTGTGTATTCACTTACGCACATGCAAACAAATGCCGCCGGAGTGCCAAGGGTAGCAGCCCTCCCCGACGAGTGGCAAAGCCGACGAGGATTACAATCCCTCCTCGCCCCTCCTACCCTTGGGTATGTACAAGTGTTTGTGATGGAGGGTGGCGAACATTGCCTAAGCGCAATAAGGGCTGTCCAGCCCTCCTACCCTTGGGTATGTACAAGTGTTTGTGATGGAGGGTGGCGAACATTGCCTAAGCGCAATAAGGGCTGTCCATCCTCATATGGTTAGGAGATGACTCCACTACTCTTGGTTGGCCGGTTCTTTCGAAAAGAGATTTTGTTTTGATATTGTTGTGAATATTTATGATATAGTAAACTCACTATTGGATTAGTATAACTACATATCATAGAAAAGGAAGCGACTTCATACTTTTTAAGTCCTCAATATATCTTGGGAAAATGACACGAATAGTTTGTAAAATTTTCATCAAATGTTTAATGTTATTATTGAACTTTTAATTTGTCAAATATGATCATCAAATTAATTCTAAATATCTAGTCCATCAACTTTCAATTTGTTAAATTAGTCCATTGACTTTTGATAGCAAAGTTGAATTAGTCCTTTGGGACTATCACAAGTTTCCATAATTATACTATTGCCCAGATTTTATAAAATCTTTTCAATTCAATCCATTTCCTAAATCAACAAAAAAATATTTGATCATTTTATTACCTTTCTACGTTTTTTTTTTTTTATCTTATTACTATAGTTCCATTTTAAGTATATTTTAACTTAGGATTCTATAAACGTAAAAAGATAACATTATTTAGAGTTATATTGACTTATATTCCTTTTATTTTAGATATAAAGTGTTTTCATAAAAATATTTAATAACAATATTAATTTTTAGATAGATAAAATTTTCAAGCTTTTGTGTTTTATTTTTTTTAATTATATACAATTATAACTCAAATTAGGAAACTTATACGGCGGGAATACCAACTCAATATAACTCAAAATGAGGTTTACTATTACTATTATAGATATTACAAGCTGAAATGTACTTAAATGAAACTACTGAAACATTTTAAAGACCAAAAATGTATTAAAAAAAAGTCATAAAAAGATAAACATATTTTTTTGTTGATTGAAGAAATGAATTGAAATGAAGAAAATATCCTAAATTCTGAGTAATAATGTAATTATGAAAACTTTAGAATTTTTTAAATAAAAATTCAAGTACTTGATTGAACAAACTAAAAGTTTATGGACTAGATTGAATATTTAGATGTAATTTGAAGACCATATTGAACAAATTAAAATTTCAAGGATGATATTGTATATCAAACCAAAATTTTAAAAACTATTTATATCATTTTTCCATATATCTTAACTAATAATATTGTTTGAATGATATACACATATATACCAACAAATGTCATGCCCCGATTCCTACAAATATAGGAATGACACTACCATTGTCCTTCTTCAAAGACATTGCCTCCGATATAAACCAACATAAACCTGCTATATATCCGTTTAATCCAATGGATAAATGCCCTAAAAGTTCCAAAATTTATCATGGAAGTATAATTGAGTCTTAAAACTTACAAAAAAAATGCAATCAAATTTCAAAACTTATTAAATTGGTGTTATCAAATCTTTTTTTTAACTTTGTTCAACTTAGTAAATGGAAAATATTGACGTAGTTTTTTGGTAAATTCTTTCTTTTATGTGGTGATAACATGGTTGAAACATGAAACATAAGTATAACACCACATCGTTTTTGTCCAAATCTTATTTTTAATACAAATTTTATGTAAATCAAATGAAAAAAAGAAGAAGGTAAATTTAAAGTACAAAATAAAAAAGGGAATGAGATGAGAAATTAGGCGATGAGGCCCTTGTCATTGCTGTTGCCCAATCGGCACCCCACCATCACTAGGAAGTGGGGCTACGGCGGCAAGGGCAGCATCTCTCTCTCTCTCTCTCAGTTGAGATTATTTTTTAATCTAATTTAAATAAAATTTGCATTATATAACAGGAAGATAAAGCCCATCTAGTCTTCTAGTATGAATGGACGGGTAGCATTTGACACAATATCCTAGCACAACATGGGATTAGGCATTTTTTAGGAGGATGGAATGAGGAACTTCTATGGGTGATTAGGGCAATAAAGGACAAAGATTTGGTGGCAAGACTCCTCAAGGTATCTTTCCTAGCAATCATATATTGCATTTGGATGGAGCACCATCTTAAACAGTTTCAAAATAGGTCAACTAACATCTATATTATTTTGACCAAGGTATGTAAAAATGAAAATGGTAGAGCTTCGTTTTATAAAAAATTTAACCTCCCAAACAAATGTTGTATTAGCTACTATGTGAGACTTCTTACCTCCATTGTTTTGAATTATTAGCTCTATTTGTAATGCCACATTTGCCTTTAAACTATTGTACTTCATCTACTTTATAATACTTATATTTTTCACCAAAAAAATTGCATTAAAAATCAAATTTAGACCAAAATGAGGTCGTTTTAGTCATATCATTGCCACGTAGGATAGGGAAAAAATAAAAATAAAAAAGTCATGTCAACATTTTATGTCAATCAAGTTAAACAAAGTTAATGAAATGATTTGATTGTATAAATTTGATAAGTGTTAGGACTTGATTATATTTTGGAAGTTTGAGAACCCAATCGCACTTTTATAACAAATTTCAAGACTTCTAGTGCACTTATCCCTAATATGATAAATCAATAAGTTGGTTACAAGATAGAGTTTCTATAATCCGTCAAGAAATATGTATGCATCTCCAATTCAACTAAATCCAAAATTTATCATCTTTCATACATATGTGTGTGTCTATATATATAGGCTTAGCTCATACCCAAAAATCTTATTATCAAAGATTCCTTAGTGGTCTTGTTCTACTTGCTGCTAAGAGAAAACTTGAAAATCATTTTGGAAGAATGATATGAGCAATCATAATCCAATAAGTGGTACAAATCTCTTCTAAGTAATCAAGCATACATTATGTATATTTATAAGTCAATACAAAAACATATCTACCCCAAATATAGTATATAATAGATGTACCATATTAATGAGTTATATCATTATGACAAAGGTTTATATGTAAACATTAGCGATTTATTTCATTAATCAATCTCTATCATATCACACATTACTAGTCCATTCCATTGATCAATTTAGTGATCAATATCCAATTATGGTCATGCTTAACGCCTAGTGACAAAGGCAATCAAGATTCTCCCGTTGGCTAGGTTTCCAAAAAGATATCCTGAAACAGTTTGCATATTTAGACCCTTTATAGGTTGTTCTAAACATATCAACATGAGCATCAAACTATTATCTCATCCTCCAATAACCTATAAATCAAATCCAAAATTTATTTCATAAATAAGAATACATTGATATATTAAAATGTATGCCATTTGGCAATCCAACTCAACAACCAAAATTCATTTCACAAACTAGGTTCTTAAATCAGTACATATAACATTTCAAAAAGTATTTCTCAAACCATTTAGCATGATCAATTGAAACCATTTCAAAAGATACTTGCTTATTAAATCAAAAGTTAGTTGAAGGTCGATTTAGTTTTATGTAATAAATATACTTTTTCATAACTTATAATATAAATTGAATTTCTTATCATTTTCAACACATGTGTGGTGTCCTGATCCAACCCCAATTTTCGGAATGGGATTTTAACGGTGGCAAATCTTTGAGCGGGATTACAATGAAGATTAGTAGACCATGAAACGCCGAGCAGGCCACTTTAGGGCGAAAACTCGATTTTTATCGATAGAACGTAAAAATTTGAAAAAGTAGAAATGGAGGAGGACCATGTGGGCCCAAAGCCCACAAGTGGGCCAATGGGCCCCATGCCTAGGGATGGGCGGCCCAAGGGCCTCACGCACAAGGGAAGGGTGGCCTAAAGGGGCCATGGGCCCTCCAAGCCCAACTCGGCCCTTTCACAAGATCTTGCAACAAATGCATCTATATGCATGAATAGTATTTAATTTTCTTGTAAAGTCTCATTTGTCCTCTCTTCAAACTATGGACAAAAGGGCATTTTTGGATGAGCCAAAGGGAAGGGGGGCCATTTGGTTGAAGGAGAGAGGATGAGGTCATCCTAAAGGTTGGACAAAATAACCTTAGCCTATTTTTACATGTGTGCATATTAAGGCATTTAGCTTTGGATTTTGCTTCTTCAAGTGAGATTCCTCTCCATTAGTTTGCATGGTTGTGAGGGTTTCATGGGATTAGGAAGTACAAGGTATATAATGGCAAGATCTCTTTCTCATTCTCTCTTCCCCCCCCCTTTTAAATCACACGGTATTTTCTCTCTCTCTCTTCCTCTTCTCTCATTCTCTCATTCCCTCTCTTCCTTGTGCTTAGTTGAACCACCCCCCACCATTCTTCGCCCATGCCACCTTCATTTTCCTTTCATTTTCTCCCTAAATCTCAATCCACTATCCACTGCCCATTGCCCACTGTCCAAAGTCGAGGCCGCGATTCCCACACCACCATTCTCATCACTATGCCAAACCTTAGAGGTGAAAAGGAGATGGTCCAGCCCCTCACCACCACCTTCCTTCTTCCTTCTTGCTCTCGGTTTGGACGTTGCAAGCCCAAGGAACACTATTTGCCCACCTTGCTGCCATCGTGCCTCAACCACAACGCCATCACAAGCCCCACCATGAGCTATTTGGGGCATGACCAACCACTGCCACCACCATCCAGACCTTGTTGCTCCTTCATCATCACTTACCGAGCTTGGAATTTGGAGTGAGTGGCTTTCTAGCCCATTTAGGGTTGCTATTACACTTAACACTTAGATTAGGCTTAGATTAAGGTTAAATGACATTTTGGTTATGTGATAAGTAGGTTTAAACGATAGATTATCATAGGATTCCGATAGATTATCTGGATAGGTTATCGTAGGTTTCTGATAGGTTATTGCGATAGGTTATTATATGATTTTAATAGGTTATCATGATAAGTTATTATTAGTTTCCGATAGGTTATCGTGATAGAGGTTGCGGTAGGTTATCACGATAAGCCTTGTTAACATTCGATACGTTATAAAAATATGATATGTGATATGTGTTAAGTTATTATGATATGTTATATTAATATGAGATAAATTATTGGATAGGTTATGATAGCATGTGATAGGTTATCAAAAAAAAGTTATACTTAAATGCAATGACTTATCTTATTTTAATGGGTGTTCTATATGTATTGGATTCCATATTGATTGGTGCATTATTTGATGGTAACTTTGAATGTGGTATTTGCTCTTGTATCCCTTAGAATAGGAAAGGATGAGTGTTATGATGTTTAATAATGGTAACAAATAGGTATGTATGCAAGACTAAGTAAGGATAAGGTTATTGAAGTGTCATGTGGTACTATTATGCATTATGTTATGAAATGGAAACATGACTACTTTTACGTATGCACGATAAAGATGTGATCATAGAGTATGATAGCACGACATGGGTGCATGTGATTGATACTATTGCATATTGTATAAGCATTGCACACTCCTACATCAATTAATGAGAAATATATGAAATGAGCCTGAGTGATATTATGCTCGTGTGATCACCTAAATACCATTATACATATGATTATGCAGGGTGATAGAACCATCCTGATGTGTATGATTATGTGGGACAATGCCCGATTAAGTTTGGATGCCCTCATGTCAACAAGATGTTGTTCGTGGATGAATTTCAGAACGAAGCTCCTCAACTAGAATGCCATCTTGAAGCATATACATACGCGGGATGATGTCGTACTTGATGGGACAAAATGATGCCTGGTTATGCTGGAAGACCGTTGACCTTCGGGTTAGCTATGGCCCTGAGCGCAATTGTAATAATCTAGTTATATATGTGTGAAATGTGCATAAGAATGATAGTTGATTATGTCTGGATTGTTACATGGCATTGGTGCATGATTATAAGAAATTGCACGTTTTTATTTTTGCTTCATAATATGTGATTTGTTGTAAAAAATGCTTATGTGTTTATATTGCGATGGCCTTAAGGAAATGAGATAACCATTCATGTTAATAGTTAAGGCAAAGCAAGATCTTTGCTATTGATCTATCATTGATAAATAACTCACGCGTTTAGGTCGACTCCAAGGTGAATTACCTTCTTGTGTGAGGATTAGGGAGCTTATTTTATGAGTTTTATCTTGTTGTTGGTTGTTGAAATGTTTTCAGCCCTAAGAATGTTTGAGCCTATCACCATGTTAGGTTAGAGGTCTCCATTGAGCAAAGCCATTAGATTACTAAATATCCGATTGAAGGGACCAATGCACGTTATGAGTGCTATGTGACCATGATATGGGTTAATAATGGGCTCCAAAACTTAATGCCCCATCACTTTTTGGTTTAGTACTTTTGGGTAGGGGACGACCTGTATGGCTCCATCCACGGTTTTGACAAACCTTTGAGTGCAGGGCTAGGGAATACTAACTAGGATGTGATGGACATGGATGTGCTAGATGGGATAGTGTCCGATCCAGAGGTCGACCCCAATATGATTGTCAAGCTAGAGCCCTAGTACATACAACTCATAGGGAGCTAGGTGGTAGTGGGGTTTATCACTTTTTGAAGTCACCCTCATAGTATTAGAGATGCTAGGCTTACTTGGGTTTTGGAGATAGTTGTGGCCGCATTTTTGGGTTGTTTTGATGTGGCATTGCAAGTGATGCTAAAGCTTGTGTACTTAAGTTTGGATGTAAATGGCTTGTATGATGTGGTGACATTATGAAAGCATACACACACGCGCGCGCCCACACACACACACACACACAAGTGTGTTTTCATGCTATTCCTATTTGAATAGTTGGGTGATTTGTTTCTCCTTTCACTTGTGTATAAGTAAACAATAATATGGATGGGTTGGCGATGCCTCTTGGGAGGTTGGAATTAAATGGCCTAAGTGACTTGAGGGATGCCGTGCATCCAAAGAGGGTTGGGGCATGATAACATGAATGACATAAGCACCATTTTCCCGAAAATTCCAAAACCAAACAAGGAAAGCTACTTGGGTCGACAAACTTGAAATTTTATCAATTAAATAAAAGCATTACCAAAACTCAAGTAGATAAGTATCTTAACCACTATGGTTTGCCCCAGTGGCCACCCTTCCAACATGGAAGGGGGAGATAGGGGGTTCGAATCCCCACCTTCTTGGAAGGTTGGGGTGGAAATGATTTAGTTTCAAGTGTGGGTTTTGACTCCCACGCTCTACAAGGAGGTATGACAAAAGTTTGAAAATGAGAATTAGAGTATTAATAGAGTAGGACTGACAAAAAAGAAGAAGAAGATAAGTATCTTAACTAAGGTACAAGTAAACTACACTTATTTGGCAACTAAATGACTCATACATGCTAACAAAAGACTCACTCAAACAAGTTATTGATGGTTGTTAGCTACACATAATTAAGGCATTGAAACTTTAAAATTAGCTTTAACCAAACCGTAACTCAGAATCAATTTACATCGGACCCCATGGCTTTACAACATCCTACATTGTCATTACCACATAATTTCACAACTCAATAACTTCTAAGTCAAACTAAGCAAACTAAAATCTACATAAATTCAAATTTATGGCTTATCTCCTAAAATTCTTTAGATTAAATGAACAAATGATTTGAATTCTTATTGAGCACTACGAAACAAAGTTAATCCCACTTGTTGAAGTTTTCGAAACTTGCACACATAAAACCCCCCTCTTTTCTTCTTTTTTTTTTTCTTCAACCTTTCTTTTTCCTTCTATTTTTATCTTCTTTCTTCTTCTTTTTTTAACGTGACTCTTCAAAGATATTTCATTATCAAAATATGAACCTATCTCTACTTTCAAACAAATGAGTGTATTTGCACATTGCCTCTTCTCAGGCTCTAAAGTGGCCTCTCTCTCAAAATAATTATGCTATTGGAACTTCACGTATGGAATAGTTTGGCACTACAATACTTGATCAAACTTCACATATGAAATAATTTGGCACCACAATACTTGATCATTCCTAGCTCCAATGGGAATAGGTTGTTTTTCATAAGTTAAGTTCTCCCTTAACCTCAATATATTTTCATCAAAAAGAAACATGGAAAACATTGTGTACACTGGATAAAGCTAGGGGCAAAGCTAGTTTAAGCAACTATACTGATCTTTTTTATGATCAAGAATAGTCTAGCATATATAGGACCTAGTAGGGCTAACAACATAACCTAGAATGGGGGTTGAATAGGTTGAAATAAGACAGCAATCAGCAAACCAAATTGTGAGAGATAATAACCAAGGTATGTGATGATAGCAAGTAAACAAAGCAAACAATGAACACTAAAGATAGATTACACAACGAAGTATAGTGGTTCGGCTTTATACTTAAGCCTACGTCCACTCTCTAGCTAACAATCTAACAGTGGCTGGATTCCACTAATAATCAGCATTGCAAGTTAGAACCGACAAGTATTATTCCTTTCGCAAAATAGATCACACTATCAAGATACAACTACTGCATTTCCACTTGTAAACTACTTCATAGAGAAGATTTCTATCTTAAAGCACAACTACAACAATCCTAGAGTCCTCGCCTATCCTAAGCTTTGCCGATCCTTCTTTATAGAAGTCATCAATCCAACTATTAGAAACCTTCAAAGAGATCTAGCTAGCCATTTTAGAGTTGTCTGAGACATTCCAAAATCATGATTGCCCATACAATAATTTCTTTTGACTTTTGCAAGTTTCCCAAAATGGTCTATTATAGCTTTCAATTCACTGAAGTAGAAGTTTGTTAGTTAGTTTTTTGATATCTTTCCTTTGTTTTTTAGTTATGGTAGTCTAGACTTGTAATAACTCTTTTCCATACCATCAATAGTCATCTTTAGATGCATATCTCACCATCATTAATGCTAACTCCTCGTCAACACAATTTGAGAGTCACCATTAGCACATGCAGATTGTGAACGATTTAGTTGACGATAACAATACGACAAAATTAATGATCATTCCACTTTTATCAATATCCAAAGATCCTCTATTCAAAGATCCTCAAAAACACTAGCTTAATATAGGTACCTCAAGTCACCATGAGATACCATTCAAACTAGTGCTTATTCACCTTACATGTCATAACCTACTTTCTCATCTTTACTAATACAAAGAATAATTGACATTCTTATAACTACTATCATCTACACTCATCATTTTCAGATGTTAGTACCAAAGACAATTTTGAAATCAACAAAATTCCATAGGAATATTTTAAGGAAAATTGTCCAAAAAGTTTTAAACATATTACACTTTTGTTAATTCAATCCTAAACCTATCAATAATTGGCCAATTTGAGTCCATTAGGCTAATTTACCCTAGAAAATGCTTACATGGATATCTAGTCAGTGCTAGCTATCCTACGTGGTTGAACAAGCATTGATGTGGACATCGAACTTAAAAAACGATGACTTTTTTTTTTTAAAGTTTCTAGGGAAATTCCTCCTAAATCAAAACCCTCGATGACACTAGCTCTAACCTAATTTGCTCACCTAACTCCAAAAATTAGAACCCCATAGCGTTGAACTCCAAAAATTTGCTTGACGACATGGGACAACGCTTGGCGACGGTTGTCCGATAGTCGACAACGATTGACGACGCTCAGGATGAATGGGGGATTTTTGCAAGCAGCTTTCAAGGGACCTTAATGACAACAACTTGGTGAAGTAGGAGGAGGTAGAGACATTCGAGTCATTCTCCACCAAATCGATCGAAACTCTCCATTTCGATCGACACCTTTGTTCATCGCATTCTCACATCCAAATCTTGCAAATTATGTAGTTTGTAGCATGAAATAACTTTTCACCCTTTCAACCCATCTGATCTACGTGCATCAGCACTTTTTTTTTTTTTTTTCCTTTTGGAATTATGTAGTTTGTGATATAGGTCAAATATATTTCAAATTTGTGGAGGTTTGTGTAGTTTGTAGTATGCTATGCTATTTATGTTCCTCCATATTTACCTCAATGTGTTGGCTTGATGAATGACTTCTTCCAGAGCTGAAATTTGCAAGCTTAGATTTTGTAATGTGTTCCTTTCTCTATGGAAGGAGGTAAGTTAATGTTGTTTTGTCGAAATTTTGTAGGTTAGTGCTACAAAGCATGGTGGGATTGCCATATTCCTCAATCATTCTTGTGACGTAGCTCCAATTGTTTGTGTTAGTTAGTAATATATGCATGAATAATTATTGTGAGTTCAAAGACCAGCCTAATTGCTTCACCAAAATCATCATTGTAGATGGTCAAAAGTGGATTTTTATATATGCAAAGTAGCATATAGCCACCGGTGAAGAACTTAGTTACAATTACAAGTTTCCTTTGGAAGAGAAAAAGACACCTTGCAACTTTGGTTCTAGCATATAACAATTCTTAGTTCTACATGTCTTTAACTTTGTTTTGCTTTAAGCATGGTACATCTCTCTTAAAATTTGTTGATTTCATTTATATATTGGCTTTAGGTTGGAGGATTTGTGGGGTTGCCGTTTTAATGAACTCACATGCGTATAATCCATTTTTCAGTTGAAAGATAGTAGAGATAGGAATTAGAAAGCTCATGCTCTCCATGGTCTCTGAACTTTGGAAGAGAAAAAGATACCCTGCAACTATGGTTCTAGAAGATAACACTTCTTAGTTCTACATGTCTTTAACTTTGTTTTGTTTTAAGCATGGTACTTCTCTCTTAGAATTTGTTGATTCCATTAATATATTGGTTTTAGCTTTAGAGGACTTGTGGGGCTATTTTAGTGAACTCACATGCATATAATCCATTTTTTAGTTGATATGCAGTAGAGATATGAATTAGAAAGCCCATGCTCTCCATGGTCTCTAAACTTTGGAAGATAAAAATATACCCTACAATTTTGGTTCTAGAAGATAACACTTCTTAGTTCTACATGTCTTTAACTTTATTTTCTTTAAGCATGGTACCTCTGCTTAAAATTTATTTAATTCATTTATATATTGGCTTTAGCTTTAGAGAACTTGTGGGGCTACTGTTTAGTGAACTCACATGCGTATAATCCATTTTTTAGTTGACACATAGTAGATATATGAATTAGAAAGCTCATGCTCTCCATGGTCTCTGAACTTTAGAAAAGAAAAAGATACCACACAACTTTGGTTCTAGAATATAACACTTCTTAGTTCTACATATCTTTAACTTTGTTTTGTTTTAGGTATAATACTTCTCTCTTATAATTTGTTGATTTTATTTATATTGGCTTTAGCTTTAGAGGACTTGTGGGGCTACTATTTTAGTGAACTCACATGCATACAAACCAATTTTTTAGTTGAAACATAGCGGAGATATGAATTAGAAAGCTCATACTCTCCATGGTCTCTGATCTTTGGAAGGAAAAAGATACCTAGCAACTTTGGTTCTTGTTAATACTTGATTTTTAGCCAATGCATTGTTAAAGGTAAGAAAACCAAGATTAGGGTTTTTGATAGCAACAGAGCCCATTTCTCGAATAAAAAAAGTCATTTTTCATTTCTTTTTTTGACTAATTATTTATAGGTAACTTCCTACTCATTTTTATTAAAAAGTCAAATGGTTGACTTTTGAGTTGATTTTTTAGTCAACCCTTTGACTAAAAGTTAACCTTAGGTCAAAATTTGGTTTTTGCATAACAAGATTCCTTTTAGCCTTAACATCACTTTGATCACATTAGATTTCAAAAAATTCAAAGATTTTGTCATAAAATCAACCATTTGGAAAAAGTCAACTAAAAGTTTGATTTTTGGTTAAATCTCCAAAACCTTGTAAAATATAGAAGTCTATAAATCAGTTTGTTTTAGCTTTGATTTGACTTTAATGTTGAAAAATTTGCAAAAATCAATTAAAAACATCATTTTTTGAATTTTTATTTTTAAGTACGAAATTGACCAAAAATAAAATAAATTTCATTTTGTTTATATGTTAGCTTGGTTCATTTTATGATATTTGATCTTGAGATTATTACCCATTCACTCGTTTCAGCTAGTTTTGTAATTTGGCATGTAGGCATACAAATTGCCATTTTTAGCCCTAATTAGGGGTTCAAGTCGATTCTTCATGATTTGCATATCAACACTTCTATTCAACCCATTTTCTTGAATTGAATTCGAATCTGGGGTCAATTTTGCCAAATTCACTTTAGGGCTTTCCAATTTGATGAATTTAGCTTGCTTGAATGTTGAAAATCAAAGTTAATGTGTTTCAATTGATGCAATTTGACTTGGCCCATTCTAGACTAAAGTCTAATTGAAATAATTGAGATTCAATTTGGCCAATTGAAGTTCAATTGAAAACATGAGTCTAGTTTGTGGCATCGTTTCAATAGAAATTCAATAAAAATGAACATTTCGTGCGTAATTAATCGACCTAGGATGGTTCAATTGCGTCCAATTTGATCCAATTCATATAGAAATTTGTAATTTCATTCAAATTGGATAGAAAATAGAAAAATGGGAATAAAATTCAAGCCGGTTGATTGGGTGTTGACCAGAGTTGACCGACGTTGACTAACGAATTTTTCTAGCCATTTTTTGGTCAAACATGGCTGACCTAGTCATGCCCTTATTTTACGAATTTGCTAAATTACCTTTGGATTTACGAAAATGCATATTGATTAAGCTTTAACCTCAAGAACGATCATAATCGTTCATCAATATCGCATCTTCACCATCCAAATAGGCATGTGCATATTAGCTTTCATTTTAAATAGACTTAACCACTAAATAAGTTTGTTAGCTTGGAAAGATCACTTCCTAGCCCTTAGATTAATCCAAGGGCTAGGGTGTGATCTTAAAGGGGTACAAATCTTTTTTTTACCTTCAAAAAGGGGGGCCCTCATTACTTTTTCAGATCCGGAATTTTTCTTCTCTCTTTTCTCTCTCTCATTCCCGCTTGTGCTCTCTCTCTCTCTCTCTCATCGCCTCTCTCACGTCAACTCTCTTGCCGCACCTAAACCACCCTTCATCAATGCCACATTGGCGGCACACCATCACACTAAGCACTAGGGGTGTCAACAGTTCGGTTTGATTCGGTTTTTTTTGAAAAATCGAACCGAACCGAACCAAAATTTTGGTTCGATTCGGTTCAGTTTTTCGGTTTTTGCGTTTCTTTTTTTTTTTTCATTTTTTTTTGTTGTATATATTTTTTGTTTCCAAAAATAAGCTCTTATCGGTTTGTTGGTTCGGTTCGGTTCGGTTAACCGATAAAAAGAATTTCGATTTTTAATGAGAACCGAATTGAAACAACCGAATTTTTTGGTTCGGTTCAGTTTCCGGTTCAGTTTTTGACACCCCTACTAAGCACCATCGACCTCCCCTCTCAACCCTCGCAATCACCGATTGTCTTTTCCTTCACGAGCAAGCTCTAATCGAAGCTACTTCTTTTCAACACTAAAGACCGACGCACACACCAATCCTCGTCTTGGTGGTTCCCGATCAAGATCCAGTGGTCTTCAGCCTCTCATGGTGTTCGACAGTTGTTCTTTCCCTTCTGGTGACTTACGATGACAATCCTCAAAGTCCGACGATCTTTGATCGAGATTTGATCAGTTGCAATTCAAGAAAAATCAAAAGGTAACGATTGGAAACTCAAATCCAATGAAGTAAGGTTGAGTTAGTTGACCTAGGCTAAGTGTGATGCCCGCAATACGACACGACTAATGTAATTATTAAAATCTTTCAACTTTTCTCAAGCATACAAAAGTGTAAATGGCTAAAACAACCTGGGAATGTATGTAAGCTTCTATGAATAGGGCAATCTTGTTTCATTTCTTATTTATGAGCATTAGGTTGTGGGGTTGGGTACATTGGGGAAAAACAAAAGGGTTAGTACTCTTGACAATATCCGACTATACATCAATCATCCCATCCCAACCTAATTATACACATAGTCACCTAATCCTTGCCCTAGCTCCATAAAAAATGATCCATGTCCTAAAAACTCCTCTGTTTCGCTTGCCTCCATCCTATTCGATGGGGCTGCTGCTATTCCTTGGTCTATTGTCATTGTCGTACAATGGGAAGGGGGCCCACCACGCGCCCATTGATACAAGCTTACAGACCAACAAATCCAAGGAATATAGGCCCCATCAATGCCCTTATGTCGACTGTCAAACGGGAAACAATCCTAATAAAAACCATTTCCAAAAAGCTAGGATCCGTGAATTCATCCTCATGCCACGTGAAATCAATTGGGACTCCATAATGAATCATGTGGGAGGCAAGTTGGGCTAACCTTTCTACAAATCTAAAAGAGAAGAGTTAGCTAAAAGTGAGTTTAACACTTAGCAAGCAAATTACTAACCAGTTTATATACCACATAAGTCAATAATAGCAAATGCGAGGAAAAGCAAAGAATCATTATAATATCAACTTGCCTAAGAACCTTTTCTCAAAATTAGGTTAGTAAGAGAAACTTTTCTTCTCAAAATAGGACTCAATAAATCTTAAATAAACTTTGAAATAGCAATTGATCAACTTTACTATAAATTGACCATCACCATCTTCAAGGGAACCTCGTTACCTCTCGAGCATCTCACACCCATCCGACATCGCAAAGACATCTAGGGGAACGTGTTACCCCCATAGGCATCTAGAGGAATCCAGTTATCTCTTCAAACATCCCTACTAAAACTTGGGGCATCGTTGTCCCAAAGACCGACAGCATTCTTAAACCACACTCATCCCATGGTGCAACGATTCCATAATTCAATTGAAACATGTCATCCACCGAGTTAAAACATGGAGACCCATTCAATTTCACAATCATTGACCTATTGTCCATTTGAAAACTAGAAAATGATGTAGGATGGTCGGTTATTTAGTATCCGCCAAAAGACAAGTGCAAAAGGGGAATTCCAAAGTCCCGAAATCAATATAAAATGCATTTTGTCCATCCTCATAAATCAATGGTATTCACTAGTCAAATCCACTTGAAAAATCATGAAATTTTAACATAACATGGATAAGGCTATGACGAACCTTTTTGTGAGGACTTGGGGCCCAATTTAGCTTGAATGAGTCTCGATAATTTTCTAAAGTTCGGATCAAAACAGAGTGCAATTTCAAATTGCAATCAAGTCAGGAAATTGCATTTTGGACATCTGCATGAACTCCAAAAATCATGGAAAAATTCCTCGTCTAAAATTTTTATGAAGGATTCTAGTTCAAATTATTTGTCAAAAATGCAGTAGAAAATAAAAACCGAACAAAGGTTTGGAAATGGCTTCCAAAACAATTTTAAACTCAAACAGTTTTTGAAATATAATTTTGCACATATAAAGTCCAAAAACTCTGAAATTTAAGTATGTTGTAGAACAAGCCAAAACGCACAAATTTCGTAAAGAAAGTCCCATCAAATTTGTGAATGATCTTCCTATAGCAATTCACATTGGCTCGTTGTTTAGGAAGCCAATCCATCCCTATGATGGCGTCAAAATCATACATGTCCATCACTACTAGATATGTTTACTAATCTCGTCCACCTATAGATATCTTATATTTCTTGCACACTCATGTAGACCACACCATATCTTTGAACGGCATAGAAATATTAAGAGGCGTATTGAGCTTTTTTTTGATGTCTATCCTTGGCCCTTCAGAAATCTCTTGACCTTCTCCTCTCGATCTTCAACTAATCGAGGAGTGTACCTAGAGACTTCATAAAATTTGGCTTCATATTGGTCCATAGTTATCTCCTTCCTTCTAGCTTAGCATAATCATAGAAATTTTTTTGTATAAGGCCCTAACAAACTCATCCTACACTACTGTTGTACCAGCTGGAAAGATCGTATCCCTAAAGGCTCTCCACCAACAATTGGCTTTCCTTTCATCTGGTACTCCGCTAGAGTTATCTTCATTGTATGACTACAATTCAACAATCTATATATCCTCTCCATTCCATTAACTCATTGTTCTGCCTCTTCTAGATTCCCTATGTTGGTAAATGATGGTGGCTTCAATTTCAAAAATTGATTCACCAGTCCTTGGGTGTGACATTTCACTCCAGTTTGCTGTTGGGATTGCTTCTCCATCAAATTCCCTATATTGGCAAGTGCCTTTAAGATATCCTCCATACGAGGTTCTACCCTCAAAGTAGTGGCTTTTGCCCTTGATGGAGAAGAATTTCTTAATCTTACCATATTTCCCTACAAATTACTGAGCATTACCCACGATTAGTGACCCGATGTCACTAATTGCATAAACGTCAATGTAATCGCATCAGTAACATATGCATGTTACTAGAATACATAGGTAACTTACAATTGTTACCCGTACCTTATGAGTGACGGTCCATCACCCGCTATTCAAAACAAATCAAACATATGCATTAAGTATCTTATCACAAGCATCCATATTAACTCCTTCTATCACTAACGCACTTTATCATTCCAATCAAAATCTATGCTCCGATACCACCATAGTTGTGACACTTCCACTATGTCA
The DNA here is from genome assembly GCA_014182515.1 of Eucalyptus microcorys. Taxonomy (NCBI): domain Eukaryota; kingdom Viridiplantae; phylum Streptophyta; class Magnoliopsida; order Myrtales; family Myrtaceae; genus Eucalyptus; species Eucalyptus microcorys. The sequence continues at coordinate 18,994,704 of CM024564.1, forward strand.
TGATTACTATAATTACTAAAACTTTCTACTTTTGTCAGGCATGCAGAAGCGTAAATGCTAAAACAACCTAGGAATATACATAAGCTTCTATGAACGGGGAAATCGCGTTTCATTTCTTATTTATACGCATTAAGTGACGAGGTTGGGTACATTAGGGAAAAACAAAAGGGTCAATACTCCTAACAACATCTGCCTATACATCTATCATTCCATCCCAACCTAACAAACACATAGTCCTTACCCTGACTCCGTCAAAAATCATCCATGTCCCAAAAACTTTTCTATTTTCTTGCCTCCATCCAATTCGGCGAGGTTGTTGCTATTCCGTGGTCTGCTATCATTGTCATATAGCAAGAGGGGGCCCACCATGCGCTTGTTGATACAAGCGTACAGACCAATGAATCCAAGGAATACAAGCGTCAATGCTTCTATGTCAACCGTCAAATTGGACACGATCCTAATAAAAACCACATTCGGAAAGCTAGGATCCGTGAATTCGACTTCATGCCACGTGAAATCAATTGGGACTCCTTAATGAATCATGTGGGAGGCAAGTGGGGCCGACATTTCTACTGATCTAAAAGATAAGAGTCAACTAAAGGTGAATATAACGCTCAACAAGCAAATTACTAACCAGTCTATATCACATAAGTCAATAGCAGCACATGCGAGGAAAAGCAAAGGATCATTATAACATCAAATTGCCTAAAACCTTTCTCAAAATCAAGATAGCAAGAGAGAAATGTTTCTTTTGAAAATAAGACTTAATCAATCTTAAATAAACTTTGAAATAGCAATTGATCAACTTTACTATAAATTGACTACCACAATCTTCCAAGAAACCCCGTTACCCCTTGAGCATCTTGCACCCATCCAACATCACGAGGACATCTGGGGGAACCGTGTTACACCCTCAAGTATCCGAAGGAAAAAGTTACCCCTCTAAGCATCCCTACTATAACTTGGGGCATTGTCATCCCAAAGACTGATGGCATTCCCAAACCACACACTCATCCCATGGATCCCATGGTGCAACCATTTCATAATTCAATTGAAACATTTCATCTAGCAAGTTAAGACACAGAGACCCATTCAATTTCACAATCATCAACCCATTGTCCATTTGAAAACTGGAAAAATGATGTAGGACAGTCGGTTATTTAGTATCCGCCAAAAGACCAAAGTCTTGAAATCAATCCAAAAGGCATTTTGTCAATCCTTAGGAATCAGTGGTGTTCACCAATCAAATCCACTTCAAAAATCACAAAACGTTAACACAACGTGGATGAGGCTCCTAGGAACGAATTTTTATCCAAATAGAGCACAATTTTTGAAATTGCATTTTGAAGGACAAAAATCATGGAAAATTCCAGAGTTTCCAACTTTTTAGCTAGTTCAAATTATTTGTCAAAAATGTGTTAGAAAAAAATATAAGTATATTTTGCACATACAAAGTCTCGATAATTTTCTGAAGAAAGAATTTGTATCACAAAAATCAAAATAGAGCACAATTCCATATTGTCAAATGTCGACCAACATTTCAACAAGGTCTACTTGCAACATGAATATCCCAAAAATTGCATTTTGGACATCGAAATGAACTCCAAAAATCATGGAAAATTCCATGTTATAGTTTAGGATGTGGTCTAAACCTTTTATGAAGGACGCTAGTTCAAATTGTTTGTCAAAAATGTGTTAGAAAACAATATAAGTATATTTTGCACATACAATGTCCGAAAAATTTGATGTCCATCCTTAGTAGGTGTCCAGACTAACTTATCAGTAGTAAAGGCAGGTCGGATAGGGAATTTGACAATTTCTATACTAACCGGAGCATCAAATAGGTGTTGAATTAGAGGAAGTTTCCAGGTCTGGGTGAGAGGATCAATAAGATCGGCCACTCTCTTTGGCTCCTCTCGTGCTGCAGGTCTGCCTATAGGTCCTATAGGTAACCAGCTATCCTCCCGAATCTTTATATCCTTACCATCCCTGACCGACCATCGTACATTAGGTAGGATGGCCTCTCTGCCGAAAAGAAGACTCTGCCATCCCCATGAAGGACGTGTACCTCTAGCTGCCGTATGGAAGGTCACTGAGTTGAAATACAACCCCTTAAAGATTTGACCCCACAACGAGCAAGGTTGTTGAATTAAGTGCCAAGCCTGCTTCCCAAGCATCGCTTTGTTGAACGCCATCAAGTCTCGAAAGCCGAGTCCTCCACCATCCTTGTCAACTTTAAGTAAATCCCATTTCTACCAATGCACCCCAACCCTACTATGATCAGTCATCCACCAAAATCTGGAAATTTTCCGTTCAATAAGTTTACACAAAGATGTTGGAATTTTGAAAATTGACATCGTATATTGAGGAATTGCCTATACAATAGATTTGATTAGGATCTCCTTTCCGCCTTTGGACAGAAATCTTTCTTTCCAACCCTCAAGCTTTGAATTTATTCTCCCTAATATCCAAGCAAACATCTCCTTTTTAGATCTGCCCCACTCTGAAGGAATACCTAAATATTTTCCATAACGGTGCAACACCGGCATATTACTAAAAAAAAGAGGCCTGATTTGTTCCAATTTATAACCTGTCCCGTTGCCATACAGTACTGATTGAGAATATTAGCAAGATTCTGACATTCCATCAAAGTGCCTTTGAGAAAGAAAACTGAATCATCAGCGAAAAAAAAGATGCGAGAGTGTCGGACATGACATGTTTAGCTTTATACCGGTGAGATGGCCGATATTAATTGCTTGGTTAATGAGGGTGGATAGAAGATTCGCCAGTAAAATGAAGATATAAGGGGAAAGAGGGTCGCCTTGCCGGATTCCTCTTGATGGCCGAAAATATGAAAGCTGTTCTCCATTAAACTGAACACTTAAAGAGGTTGTAGTGATGCATTGCATTACCTTTTGAACCCATCTTGGATGAAATCCCAACCGCAGGAGATAATCCTTTAGGAAATCCCATTCGACTTTGTCATAAGCCTTTTGCATGTCTGTCTTGAGGAGTACATTGAAGTGTCTCTTCCTTTCCCTTATTCGAAATTGATGTAAAGCCTCGTGGACAATGAAAACATTATCTTGTATTTGTCTCCCGCTCACAAAGGCAGCCTGCTCTTCTGAGATAAGCTCACAAAGCCAGGGTTTCAGGCGATTGGCCAAGATCTTGGATATAACCTTGTACGGATAGTTACAAAGGCTGATGGGTCTAAACTGATCTAGACTTTCAAGGTGACTATTTTTGGGTATTAGAGCAATGATCGTCTTGTTGAGATCGCTAGGCAACACCCCTGAACTAAAGAAGTCTCTTACTAATTTGATCAAATCATCATGAATGATATCCTAATGGCATTAGTAAAACATCCCATTTAAACCGTCTGGACCCGGTGCTTTAGTTTTCCCCAGCTGAAAAGCTACTTGTTTCACCTCGAAGACAGTGATTGGACTCATTAAATGATCATTCATATCAGCCGATACAACTTATGGACACTAATCCAAAATTGGAGCATAGTTACGTGGGCCGCATGTTGTATATAACTGTGAAAATTAGGCATATGTTAGCTCCTTCGAAGCCTGATTGTCCTTCACCTAGTTGTGATTCTCGTCTTGTAACATACCTATCATATTTCGCTGCTGTCTTTGAATAGTTTTTTTTTCGTGAAAAAATTTTGTATTCTTATCTCCCCAGCGCAACCAATTAATTCTAGATCGCATAGCCCAATACTTTTCTTGCTGCCATATATTTCTGATCTCATTTTGAAGATGAGAAGCTTCCTCAATTTCAATGCCAGAATGATATGGTTGATTTATAATGATTTAAAGCTGTTGTTGTAATGCTTGCACCTTCAGGTGGCCATTAGGAAATTTAGAATGGCTCCAAACATGTAAAGCTCGAGAAACCAGTTTTAGTTTATGTAAAAGGTCTGAATTGCTCACCTTAACTGAGTTCCATGTTTTGTAGATGACCTCTCGGCACTCTTGATCTTGGATCCAATAAGCTTCAAAGAGGAAAGGCCTGCGGCTCTTTTTATATATAGCTGAATTGGACAAAAGAAGCGGGCAATGATCTAATCCCAAGGCCGGCAAAGCAAACACCTCCGCCGTAGGATATTGAAGTCGCCAATCTATAATACACAGAACACGGTCCAGTTGTTCCTTAACTAATTCGTCATCGACTCGATTATTCATCCAGGTAAAGGCACATCCCTTACTCTCTAATTCCATCAAAGCATAGTCATTGATGACAATCCGAAAAGAGTTTAAACGGTACCAGTCTGACTGGCGCTTACCTACCTTTTCCTAGGGATAGAGGATCTCATTGAAGTCCCCAGCACAAAGCCAAGGTAGAGTATTCGCGTTGCTGATCCTTTTGATTTCCTCCCAAAATAACTGGCGACTGTGGTAGGATGATGGAGCATGAAGACAGGTCAGCCGCGTCAGCCTATCATCCATGGAATCATGACATAGCATATCAAAAAGGTACTCCGAACACTATTCGATCTCTAAAGATATAGTTTCATTCCAAAAAACTGCCAAACTCCCTGCTAAACCTGCCGGGTTACACACAAAAGAGCTACTAAAATGTAATTTGCGTTGCAATCTATGAAGCATTGTTTCATGATTCTTGGTTTCCATTAAAAACAGTAAGTCGGGCTTTTCCTTGGCCGTCAAGGCCTTTAGTGCTTGAACTGTCAAGGGATTGCCCAAACCCTGACAGTTCCAATAAATTAACTTCATTTGTGCGGTGGTGGCTGTTTAGGTGTCACGACCCGAACTCCAGGCACATGCATATCCCTCAATGGTCGATGAAAGTTTGCAACATCCCAGGAACTGTTGCCGACCCATTTATTAGTTTACGCATGCGGAAACGTAAGACAATCTCCATTCAACAAAGCAGTGGGATAGAAACGTATGATAATATTTTTCTTTCAAGCCACACCTACAATACAGTAGTACTTATATACAGACCAGGGTTCGCTACTACACTATCATACTTCTCGACCTCTCTAGGGTGAACTGTCACCCATCATCTAGCCTCGACGGAAGAACCGTCATCACCTGGAAGGAGATAGCGAGAGTCCTACTCTTCCTTCACCTGCAACCGACTGTACATGACCTGGCCTTCCTCCATTTAGGGACCTGAAAAGTTTTAGCCCACTAAGGGGTGAGATCACTTCTCAGCAAGTTAATCCCCTAAATCCAGAGTAGGAGAATGGTACACTCCACATGCAATCTAGTCGCGTTTATTATAACTCTTTTAATACCAACATGTTCCTGCATATTAGTGCCAATCAAAACATATCTAACAGTATCGAGACCACATATCATATGTCACAAATGATGTCAATGCACAGATAACAGTCTTCCGGCATAACCGTGCATCGTCTCACTCCGTCGAGTACGGCAACGTCTACATCTAGACGGCATTCCATAAAGGGGCATCGGCCCAGCCTCCACTGCGACCGGCATCCGTTGACGTGGGGGCATTCCTGAAGGAGCATCGTCCGGCTCAAGGGCTCGTGACGGAATCTCATGTCATGTATGCATGCACTTGTCATCATAATTCAGTGATCAATTGCATATTTCATTCACAACATCAATTAAGCAAATCTCCAGCAAGAAACATCTCAAAACAGATATAAACTTCCACCGATCGAATTGGCGAAACTGCCCAATTGCGCACTTTCGGGTTCAAGACCAGAAACCAATTCATATGAGCTCGAAAAGCTCTCAAACTTGAACATGTGCTAAAGGACATATAAAAAAAAACATTTTTCATGAAGACACGAGGCCCAGATCCTTCTGGATTCGGCCCAGTAATTCAGTCAATCCAGTACTAAAATCAGATCAGTTTCCAGCAGTTCTGTTTTCCGAAATCAACTTGGTTCGGGGTTTAAAACAAGTTCATTTGGTCTGAAATTCGAGTATGTTCAACTAGAAAATGTAACAAACAACTTTTGTGAAGAACTCATTTTTAAAATCGAACCCGAAGGATTAGTAACAACCCACAAAATCCTTACAAGTCGCAAATTCCAGTGCAGTTCAAGTTTCTGTTTAAAGATAACGAAGCCAAAATCATTTTCCTTTAAATCCCCAAAAATCTTGAGAAAAATATATGTTATATATAAAGATGTGTAAAACATTTCTTTAGAAGGAAATTTCTTCAAAATCGCAACACATATGTGTCTATAAAAATAATAAATCATACACGTCCTGAAAACAGTTTTACAAAACATCCCCTGTTTTTGGCCGAATCATCCTCTACAGCTCTTATCTTGCTATTTTAACTAAAACTAAGCCTTTCTATAGCTAATCTAACATTTCTAAACTAATATTAACTATCTCTAATCTCGCCTAAACCTTTCTCAACTAATATCAATCCCTAAACAGAGGTACACAACCCCTATTCCAGATTTAGGAAAATAACTCACCTATTTGGAACTAACGGCGGCTCTCACTTGTGGCTGGACGGCGGTATGTAGACAGTGATGGCCCATGGCCATGGCGCAAGATGGTGGCTGGTTTGGGACAGGACAGCAGCACACGGTGCTGTTTTGGAAACAGAGCAGAAAAGAAACTAAAGAGAAAAGGAGAGGAAGAAGAGGGAAGTGGGAGTGGGGGTTGTCGAGAGGAGGAAGGGGGGAAGAAATAAGTGCGGAAGAAAAAGAAAAGAGGGTAAAGCAGAAGACTAAGACCCTTCGGCTAAGAGAAAAGAAAGGAAAGAAAAATAAAGAACAAGAAAGAAAAGGGAAGAGTAAAAAGGAAAGCAGCCCATTTGCTGCTGCACTTCGGTTTCCTACGGCAAGAAGAGAGGAGAAAGGTGGGGAGTAAATGCCTGGAAGTTACTCAGCATTTACTCAGCATTTACCTTCTACTTTTGGCCCCAAATTCCATGGAAAATTGGCTCTCCATTACTACCTTAGGTCCCACTATCTTTTCCAAGTCCATCTCCATTAAATACCAAGGAAATTGAGGTGAAATTGTAGGTGAGAGGGATTCCTACGAATTTCCTTTTGAGGAGACTTCTCTTCTTTCTTATTTACCAAATTAACACTTAAGTTAATTGGGTCAAGTCCCCTAGTAGTCACTTATAAATCCTCATTTAAACTTCTATAACTCTTTCTCCAATTGTTTCATAATAAATGCCCAAAACCTATTTAAAAGTGGCATTTCCTTTTTATTCTTTTAATTTGCTACTCTTGTCCCTTTTCCGTTAACAATTCTTGTCGTCCATAAATTTTGAAAAGATGCAACAACATTCCCGGGATTAATTGTGCGTGACAATTCTTAATTTCTGTAATCGACATCATTTCCTCGATTAATTTCAGTCAAATGTGATTTTAGCGCAACCTAAACTATCGGTTAGTTTTTGGGAATTTTCGATGCAACTGACCCGTGGTCGATTATTCCCGAGCCACAACGTACATCTTCGACGCATTGGCGATTCTCAATTGTCGTGAAAATCTCGAGGTTTCAATACGAGCACAAGGTACCAAAACAACAGAAAAATCGGTTTAGTGCCGATCGACGAGAAATTTGTAATTAGTTGGAATCACACAAGCCTAATTTTATCTCTATCGAATCGACCTATTTCCGATTTTTGATAGATTTTCGACTGTGCTGAAATGATCCTTGTAGACTAACACGGTCGAGCAGTCGATTCCTGTTCGAATTCTCAAGTCTGTTGCATCAAAATCCTTTAATAACTTTCCCAATTAGTCTAGTTATCTCATGAGTGATCAGCTCAGAGAATAGCGCTATAGGCACGTCGACGAAAAGCCCGATTTATTTAATTGAAAACAGAAGCGGAAAATCAGACTGTCACATTAGGGCCAGCCACCATCACCCATTGGGTCGCCTCATTCGCTTCTAGAACTAGTGTATCCAGAAACGGAGAATCATCAAAATCACTAAATGCTAAGTGTTTCATATCATATGGTGAATACCTTTTCGATTTTTTAGCTGAGCCCAACTTTGGAAGAGCCATAGTTCCTTTCTGTTTTTTCGTTTGCTGTTGTCCCATGGATGGGTTGATGATGGCCTTTTGTTTCGCACTCGCAGGGATCACAGCTATTGTGAGACTTTGCTCAATTTGCATCAACTGTTGTGGAATGTGCTGATCAGTTGCTACTTTGTCAGAGGTGGGTGGAGCTGTTGGTAAGGGTAGGGTGACAACTAAATCTTGCTGAGTCGACACTGGCACAGTCGACATCAAAGCTGGAGGTGTCTCAGGAATTGTCTCTTCATTCTATTCAGCACTCTCTGGGGGGTTATAGAACACTTCCCAGTAAGGACTATGCTCTCCAACCTCCGCTCTTAGCCATTGACCATAAGTCATTTTATCTTTACCATCCATTTTTGCCTCTTCAAAAGGATATACTGGACAATATGTGGCATAATGGCCTATCTTCCCGCAGGAATAGCAGAAATGAGACAGCCATTCATATCTGAAGTCAATCCATAGTGTTCTCCCATCAAGGCGAATCAGTTTGCCAGACTGTAGAGGTTCGGCCAGGTTGACTTCTACTCTTACCCTGCCAGCTTTTAATCTGGATTCGTCATGAGAATTTGCTTTAACCTCTATAACTTCACCAACCTGTTTCAAAGCTTTTCTAATCACCTGCTTTGTACTCCATTCCAAAGGCAGTCCGAAGACTTGAACCCATAAAGCGCAATGGCTAAAGTCATAAAGATGTAAAGGCGTGTTAGGAATCCATGGTTTGAAGATTACTGACTGACTTGAAAAAAGCCATGGGCCACCTTCCAATATCCGTTGTTTCTCAATCTCTGACTGAAATTTTGTTGTGTACAGACCTCCCTCTCGCTGGGAAATGTCGACCTGGTCTGTTTGCCAAACACGCTTCAAGGTACTCTGGAAGGCTTGAAAGTTTAAAACTGATTTAGATAGTACTTTACCCACTAGTAGCAAATGACATTCCTCTAATTGTTCTAGTTGGGGTTCCTCTTCCCATATTTCTATTTCCTGTGCAGGGCATAGTCGTCCCAAACGTTTACACAAGGCAACCATTCGCAAGGAGTCATCTCGATTATCCGAAGCCATATGCCGCAACACACTTAGTACAAATTTCAGCAGAGCATTATCAACAGGGAGAGAGAGAGAGAGCATACGCCGCAACACAATCAGTACAAATTTCAGCCGAGCTAAAAAGAGACCAGGCAGGGAACAAAGACATTCCGATGGAAATAAGGTTTCCTTAACTTCAATGGCAGGAAAGGCGAAGCGGACATTCTGCCCATATCCGATTTCAGAATATTCGATCAGAAACAAACAGTTCTTCAGATGGAATTGAGACACCACTGAGGTGAATTATTTCATAGATAAGGTAATAAACCCTCTAGAATCCAAGGAATCGAGTAACATCTGAGGTGAATACTGAAATAGATGTAGCAATCAACCATCCCAATTCAAGAACAGAAGATAGTTAGGTCAAACTTGGCTACCGACTCAGGTGCGAAAACCATCCGGGAGAAATGGCAAATTGGAGACGCCATCGACGAAGGCTTCATTGGGTCAAGAGCGAACCAAGAAAGCTGAAAGAATCGGATGGATTAAAAGTAGATTAGGGTTGCGATGGAGCAATAAACTACCATCGGTGGGTAGACGGTGCTCTGCATGTCGAGAGAAAGTTTTTGTTTCATCATATCTTCACTTAGGGTACATGTCCGGTTGAAAAGGGGAAAAATGCGTGCTCAAGGTTGAATGACACAAAAACGGGGCAAAATCCGTAGACGTTGCTAAAGTCAGGTTCGATCACGGATTGACCCATGGTTTTGCCAATTTTATACAAGATTGTGTGGTACGAATTCCTTAGGGCTTTCTTCATGAAAGTTTCACCTTATACTTTTTTCTACTATATATTTTAATTCTAGATTTTTCGGAATTCATATGATTTGTATTGTTGCCTTGATAAAACACAGGATTGTGTCAGTTTTCCTAGACAAGTACTGACCTCTAGATGATATCGAATTTCTACCAACTTTTCAATAAGAAATTTGGACGAGTGTTCTTCATGAAAGTGTTCTCCATGGTTTTTAGAACTCATTAAACCTGAGAAACGTCCATTTTGCTTCTATTCCAGTTCTGCAATCTGCACTCCATTTTTGGCCTGGATTGTTTAAATTGTTGAGAGTTGTACAAGCTGAACTGGGTTTCGAGTTCTTCACAAGAAATGTTCTTCTACGCCTTGACTACGTTGTATTAAAATTTCATAATTTTTTAATCTGATTTACTTAGGTAAAGTTGACAATTTCCAAAAGCGTGCAAACTGCCTTTATGGGACAATTTTGGGATTTTGGATAAAGTTCCTCTTGTAACTTGCCTTTTTAAGACCAGTATTGTCAACTAACTAGTTTTATATTATTTCTATGATTTATAAGTGGATGAGGGTTGGTTTTTTCTAAACTTGAGTTGTTTCCTATGCATTAGCAACGTGAATGACATTTTTAAATTGAATAATTAAATGGTTGCACCATGATTTGAGTGTGGTGAATTCGGTCGGTCCCCACAACAACAATGCCTTGGGTTGTAATAGGGATGCCTTGTCACGCCCCAAATCTCGAGCGCATGCCCATCCTTCGGTGGTCGATTAAATTTGCGACATCCTAGGACGCGTCACCGACCCATTTAATTTTTAATGCACATGCAAAAGCGAAACGATACCCCTAATAACAACCAACACAAGATAGAAAAATAGGAAACATATTCACAACCAAAATACTTTTATAAACACCCTAGTTTATATACAACAGAAGACTAAAGTCTAAAGACAAAAAGTCTACCCAAGCAGAAAAGCCTACAAGTCCTCTAGGCACTCGAATCCCCAACTGAAAACTCCGAGGTCTCCTGGAGATTTGGGTCCACCATTGCACCACCAGGAGGGTCAGCTGTACCCACGCCAAAAGCAACTTCTAACACCGACACGGGGACCTCAAAATCCTACAGGGGTCCCTCTCTATGTCCATTGAGCCTACAACGATACCATGCTCTGAATTGATGGGGTACCCTAGACCCGCATCGACCCAGACGATGGTCCTCACAAGTTCATAGACCCAGACTCCGTGGCCCCCGAGAACAGGGATATCGGTGACCTGCTTGGTAATCGTCTTGGGCTGGCCAAAACGTTCCGGAGAAACCACCATCTTAGGACTTGAAAAAGTTGAGCCCACGACGGGGTGAGACAATGTCTCAGCAAGTTCACCCCCTAAACTCCAACTAGGAAGGAAATACGCCTAGAGGCAGCTATACACACAAATCAGAAGACTTACCATGCCTCAGTTCCCTCCTACACGTTAATACAATTCATAATCTCAACCAATCAATCCCATCTATCAATCAATACCATCTATCAATTCAATCCTATCTATTAGTTCATCGATACGATCACTACTCACATAAACTGAAATAGATGGTAATAGCTCTCACAAGCTAATATATAAATGGTAGCTCGCACAAGCTGATATATAGATAGGTGGTAGCTCACACAAGCTGATATACAGATCGTTGCTCTCACAAGCTGATAAACGATCATTACTCACACAAGCCGATATACAAATCGTTGTTGTCACAAGTTGATAAATGATCATTGCTCATACAAGTTGATATACAGATCGTTGCTCTCACAAGCTGATAAACGATCATTGCTCACACAAGTTGATACACGATAAATCAATCCCGACCAAGGACCTTGTGCTTTGCACACCAATTCCTCAATTAAAATAATGAACTTAGCCTAATATCATCGTGTTAAAAACATCCGATAAAAATAATCGTGTGTGGGTACAAAGTCGGTCAGAGCCAAAATGTTATATATTTCTTTTCAAAAATCTCATTATTTAATATAGTGCCTAAAAAAAATTTGGCGTTAAAAATCGACGCTCCGATATTTTCTAATTAAATACCGAAATTACTCAATTTTGGGATAAATACCCAAAATTACAATCACCACTCAATTTGCACAAAATAACATTCAATTAAATAAACCAATCACACCATTGCAATAAACACGAAATTTCGGTCACCGGCTATCCTGGTATAATTTGCGAAAAATAATAAATAATTAAATAAATACCAAAAATAATTAAATAAATACAATTAATTACCAAAAATGCAAACTTAAGCCGGAAATGCTTAATTAACCGCCCGAACGGGCCAGGAAAATTTTCAAACCTATCTAGATAAATAGTACAACTTATCTAATCTCTAATCTATATGTTCTAGCCACCTAACATGCACAAACGAATAATTAAATCGTTAATCCATTCTAACTAACCACTTAAACCATACTTAGCCTAAACTAATCACTCATTAAACTTCATTAACTCTCTAAGCAGAGTTTAGCAAGTAAACTCACCGGTTTAGCGATCCGGTGAGTCCACGGCGATGGCAACGCGGAGACAGACGACAAACCTCCCAGCGGCGACGCCAAACAAGGCCTGGAAGAGGCCTAAAATGGGCCTTGAAGTCCAAGGAACCTTGCTGGTCTTCAGTTCTGGTTGCTGGGCCGAGCAAGCTGGAACGGGCTCGACTTGAGCTGGAAACAGCACGGGACGGGCGGACAGGGCTGTTGCAGGCAATGGCGGGCGACGGCAGCAATTCTAGTGGCCTAAATGGTGGCCTAGCAACTCAGGAAATAGCTAGGAGGCGCGAGACAGGCGAGACAAGCGGCTGGGCTGGCACGCGAAGTGACGACAAGCGACAGGCGTGCAACCGCACTGGGCGGCGGCTAAGGGCGTCGATAGGCAAAGGGGCTTTCCTCTGGTTTCTCTCTGATTTTGGAGCTTCAAAAGTTGATCAACAATGGGGAAAGCAAGTCCCAAGCTTGAAAAAGGGGCTGCTGAAGATAAAAGGTCCCTCTAAGCCTCTAAAGTCTTCTATTCTATCTCTATCTCCATTGGCAAGGCTCCACCACAATTGGCTGTCATCCAAGGGCAATTTGGTGCGCACAATTTCCCTTAGAAGCAATCCCAAGTGGTCCAAAATGTTGATGGACCCTTGGCCTACAAATTTTGGCCAATCCTCCCCAAATTGAATAAATTCTCTTTCAATTGGATCCAATTTGATGTCCATAAATCCCACCAAGGTCTCCACACCTCAATTCACATCTTTCCACGTCAATTGAACCAATTTTAATCCCAAAACGCGACCACAAACTGTCCTCGATTTTTTCGGCAAAAAATGGCCCTACTTTGAAATTTCGTCAAAAATCTCGGTTTGCAGAAAAATCTTTGGAGGGTGAGTCAACGATCCTAAAATAAATCATCATATAACAGAACTTTCAATTTATGAAATCGGGTTCAAATTTACGGTTAATTTCAATCTGACGCGATTTTAGCGTGACCTAACCTACCGAGTAGCTTTTAGGAATTTTTAGTGCAATTGACCCGTGGTCGATTATTTTCGAGTCACATTATACATCTTCGACACATTGGTGAATCTTGGTTGTCATAAAAATCTCGAGATTTCAAATACGGACACAAGATACCAAAACAACAGAAAAATCGGTCTAGTGGCAATTGATGAGAATTTTACAATTAGGTGGAATCACTCACACTTTGTGACATCCTAATTTTCAAATTTCGATTTCGATTGGATAAGTCGGGTCTTTCATCAACGTGACTATAGTGTTTTTCTTTGAGATGGCCACTCATGAGGAAACTGACCTACCTGATGAAGCCATTAAAAGATTTTAAATGCAATAGACTTGAAAATTCGACCAGGAATCGACTGCTCGACCTTGCTAGTCTACAATGGTCATTGCAACACAATTAAAAATCGATCAAAAACCGGAGATAGATCGATTCGACCGAGATCGCGATCAAAGTGTGGGTGATTCCACCGATTGCAAAATTCTCATCGATCGGCACTAAACCAATTTTCTATCATTTTGGGTACCCTATGTCCGTATTTGAAACCGCGAGATTTCACGACCACCGAGAGTCGCCAATGTGTCAAATGGGTTCATTGGTTTGAAGAAAATCAATCACGGGTCAATTGTACCAAAAATTCCTAAAACCTACCCGTAGGCAAGTTCACACTAAAAGCACGTTTGATTGAAAATAACTGCGAATTTGAACCCGATTTCAAAAATTGAAAGTCCTGTCATGTCATAGGTCATTTTAGAAACGTCGACTCATTTTTCGAGAATTTTTATGTGAATTCGGGATTTTTATGGAAAATCGTTGCGGATGATTCGGAAAACAAACGGAAATTCGGATTGGCCAATTTGAATGGATTTTTGGCATCTAATGTAAGTGAATTGATGAATCGAAGTTGTTTGGGTTTTTTCTGAATTCAAATTGGACCTCAATCGGATTTGTTTGTTCAGAAAATCGGATTCCGAAAAGAAAATGAATTAAAATTCGGAATTGAAGGAAATGGCCGTTGTTTTTGCCCAAAACTTGTTGTTTGAGGGAAACTTTGTTCAAGAAAGCAAGTGTGGATCAAGTACTTTAGCATGGGGATTTTTTGGGATCAAATTGGACTAAACAAGAGCAAGTGGGACCAAGAATTTCAGTTATAGGATTTTCCTTTTTAATTTCCTTTTCTTTTATTTCCTCCCCCATGGATGCACGCCCCTCTCCTTTTCCTTTTCGTTCTCTCTCTCTCTCTCTCACGCGGAACCCACCCCCGCCGACGTCCCCTCCCCCTGCCGTATCCCATTTCCCTTTCTCTTCCATTACTTTGATTTTGACCGACACTCCCCCATCCCCTTTCCCTTTTCTCTCGCTCAGTTCCCCCTCCATCGGCCCATCTGTTCTTCATTTTTTTTCGGTTCTTCATGTGCTCGATCAAAGACCGAGCCATCCCCCTTGAATCCTCCTCCTTTGCTGTTTGTTTTTGTTACACCGAAACAGCCCGTCGAAGCCGCAAATCCAGCCCTTCTCTCCGCGCGAAAATCAGCCGCGCAAAACAGCCAACAGTCAAGGGAAAACCAGCAGCATCGTGGGCTTTGCGGGCCAAGTTTCGGGCCCGATTTGTGCTCTGTTGGTGTCACCGTTTTGAGAAGAATCGAGCCTCGTCGCTTCCCCGTCAAATTGATCCAAACGGATCGTTAATCCGATGAGTTTTGCTCACTAATCTCTTCTTAGTTTGCTAATGATGCTTAAGAGTTGATTAGATTTAATTAAGTGCAAGTAGGTGGTTAAATTAGTTTAGAGTAATTTAATTAGTGACTTAATGATGCATGTTAGGTGTTTGGTTTGTGTAATTAGCAAGTAGAGACGTACTTCTATTTATTGAATGCATCTTGGGATTTTTCCCGAGCCGTTCTAGCGTTCAATTAGGCATTACGAGCCTAAATTGGATTTTTAGTATTTATTTATTAATTTTCGAAATCAATTTAATTATTCATTTATTTTCCGGAAATTAGGTAGGGATAGCCAACGACTGGAATTTTATGCTGATTGTCATGGTGCAATCCGTTTATTTAATTGAGCTTTATTTTGTGCTGAATTGAATCATTTGTAAAATTGGGAATTATTCTTTAACTGAATAATCTTTGGTTATTAATTGAAAAATAATCGGGCGTCGGTTAATAATGCCAAAAATATTTTAGTGGACTATAGAAAAGGTGGGAGCTATGGAAAGGAAAATATTATATTTTCGCTAAGGCCAACCATGTGCCCACGCACAATATTTTATCAAATATGATAAAAGATTAGAAGAAATGCTATGTGACGTGGCTCGGAGATTATTACATCGCTTTGGCATATAAGATGCCTTAGAGAATGTACATAAATTGTTGAATATATATATCACCTTAATCATGCATGTGTGGCGATAATTGATCATGCCTGTGTGGCGATAATTAATCGTGCCTGTGTGGTGTAGTACGTGCCGGAGTGGCATAGAATGTGCCTGTGTGGCGTAGATTGTGCCTGTGTGGTTGTATTTCTGTGTGTTGAGTATTGTGCCCGTGTGGCCGAAAGTAATTGGAATGCCTAAAAGAGAATGCACTTAATTGGTTTATATTGGCTCTGTAATTAAATATATCACCCCGGCGAAAACGACGCCCGAGAGCATGCACATAAAGTGTTTATTGTACATCACCTTGGCGAAAACGACACCCGAGAGCATTAATGTAGCTCTGTGACTAAGTGTACTATTGGAGGTTATATAGTGTGGAGTGAAATGACCAAGAGATGGTTCGACTGACATGTAATCGACTAGGTCGATTGATCGAGATATCGATCTGTGATGTGATTGCTTAGGTGCCTATTGGATTATGTTAATATGCAGGTGGAATCTGAGGCCAAGGTAAGTCCTCTGACCCGTGTGTGCATAGGCGGCCCGGATAGCATATTGGTTTACTAATTAGGTCTTAGGGAGTAGAACTTGCTGAGACATAATCCCATCCCAGTTGTGGGACAACATTTCAGGAGGAACATGAGGAGAAAGAACCCAAAGAGGAGGACCCTAATGAGGAACCAGAGGAGGATTCCGAGGATGATCCAGAGTAGGACCCGGATGAAGATTGAAACCCCCACCCTATTTGCAAACCCAATATGTGAACTGATAGGTGTTAGATCAGACTTTTGTGAATAGTATTGTAAAATAAACTATGAGGTTTGGTTGCATAAAAGTGTGGTTGTGATTTTTCAGTTGTGAAAAATATAACCTTACTTTTCTATCATATTGTTTTATTGTCTGGGGATTTTATATCTGTTTCTGCATGCGTATTAAAATAAAAGAGGTCAACGATGCGTCCTGGGACGTCGCTATTAATCGACCAAGGTGAGGGATTAGCGCGTGCCCGAGGATCGGGGCGTGACATCCCCTTTTTGTGGTATCAGAGCATGGTCGTTAGTTGGAGTGGTAAGGTGGGATGAGTCATGGGATAGTCAGTAGGAATAGCCTTTAATTCACGCTGGTGCATGTCTGTGATACCTTATTTGTAGCTTCTTTATGAGTCACTCAAATTCTAATGTGGTATTAGAATTAGAAAACATGCTTCTATAAAGGTCATGTAGTATGAGTGATTAGGAGCTGAAGGCTCCTAGTAAGAGGACGGTAGTCTCTGGAACTCGAGAAAGAACGCCGACGAGGATCGATGCCCGAGGTGGTTATCAGAGCGCCGGCTTAGGCCAGCGCGAGTGTAAGAGTACCGTCATAGGTCGGTACTGAGAGTGTAGCAGCACCGAGTGATCCTAAGTCCAGCAGGATCGTTCAAGCGTAAGTGTTCCTTAGGAACTTGTCAAGCCAGTAAGCTCGGGATCAACCCGCAATTGTTGCCATACCTGCCAAGGTTCAACATGAAGATGTGATCTGGGAGTAAGACGTTGCATTCAAGTTGAAGTTTAAATTCAGTAGAGATGGAAATCAGTTTGGGAAGGAACCTATGACTGGAAGAAGACATGCTATTTCACCAACAGGAAATGTGAGATAGGCAAATCGGCATCAGATCAGAACGTTGTGTGTCATGGAAGACAACATGAACCGGCCCCGTACCATTTTAGGACGGGTGGTTGTTCTAACTGTGACCGACAGGGTTACTTGGCAAGAGACTATCCGAGAAGGCCGATGGGACAGGTTGGAAGGAATGCATGGATTAATCTTGTGTCCGATTAGGGCTAGAAAGTGCTTTGAGGGTAGTCAGCACGACCCTCAGGGAAAGGACTATCAATTGGAGTTCAGGAAGAAGCCATCATAAGGTGCTGCTAAATAGAAGGACACCAACACTGCTACTACCGATAGAATGCCACTAGGAGGGCGAAAAGAAACAGGAACAGAACCAACCATGTTTTGATTAATGGAAGAATGTTTTGAGGTGATTTTATCAGAATGGTGCCTCAGAGTGTTTGGAATGAAATTGTGGAATTTCAGTTGTATGTTAAGATTGTAGGAAAAGAACCACTGACTAGAGTTGTACTTGATTAGCCGTTGGTGTACAACTTTATCACCAAGTGTGAGAAGAATTAACTCCTGGAGTGTCTTGTGATGATAAATTGTTATGGAGGAGTAACCTAGCTTATTCCAAGAGCATGTAGAAGTGCCGAGTTTTATTGAGAGTCGAGAAAGGTCCTCGACTTCCTTAATCTCATCACGTGAGGCAACCCGTTTGTTAGACAGGGATTGCCAAGATGGCTTGACGATGTCATAGATAAGACAGATTGAAAAGCTAAAGATTGGGGACATCTCAATAGTTCAAGAATTCTTAGATGTGTTGTTACAAGAATTGTCAGGCCTGTCGTTAGTAAGTGAGATAGAATTTGTGATTGAGTTAGCAAAGGCTTCTTACTAGTTGTCGTTGTCTAAAGTGACAAAACCGATGGTGCAGATGTGAGGATTGATGAACAAGGAATTCATGCATATCAGTGCATTATCTTAGGGAACATCAGTTTCGTTAGTGAAAAAGAAAGAAAGATGGTTCGTTGCAATTATGCATCGACTCAATCAAGTGACGACCAAGGACAAGTGTTCATGGCTGAAGATCAATGAATTGTGTGACCAATTACAAAGAGTGTCGATACTTTCAAATGTCGACTCGAGATCAGGGCGTCATCGGTTGGGGATCAGAAATAATAAGGTATTGAATTCAGTATTTAATACTTGAGATGATTTTTACAAGAGTATTGTAAGGCCATTTGGTTTGGTGAACACTCCAGCTGCTGTCATATAATTGGCAAACCAAGTGTTCAAAGAATATCGAGTTCAGTTCGTGGTTGTGCCTATCAAGGATAATCTCAACCAATCAATTTAGTCCAATCAATCATTCCCATTTATCAATCAATACCATCTATCAATTCAATCCCATCTATCAGTTCATCGATATAATCACTACTCACACAAGCTGAAATAGATGGTAATAGCTCTCACAAGCTAATATATAGATGGTAGCTCACACAAGCTGATATATAGATAGGTAGTAGCTCGCACAAGCTGATATATAGATCGTTGCTCTCACAAACTGATAAACGATCATTGCTCGCACAAGCTGATATACAAATCGTTGCTTTCACAAGCTGATAAACGATCATTGCTCATACAAGCTAATATACAGATCATTGCTCTCACAAGCTGATAAACGATCATTGCTCACACAAGTTGATACACGATAAATCAATCCCGGCCAAGAACCTTGTCCTTTGCACACCAATTCCTCAATTAAAATAATGAACTTGGCTTATCATCGTGTTAAAAACACCCAATAAAAATAATCGTGTGTGGGTACACGGTTAGTCTGACCCAAAATGTTATATCTTTCTTTTCAAAAATCTCATTATTTAATATAGTGCCTAAAAACATTTTTAGCGTTAAAAACTGACGCCCTGATATTTTCTGATTAAATACCGAAATTACTCAATTTTGGGATAAATACCCAAAATTACAATCATCACTCAATTTGCACAAAATAACATTCAATTAAATAAACCAATCACACCATTACAATCAACACAAAATTCTGGTCATCGACTATCCCAATATAATTTTCGAAAAATAATAAATAATTAAGTAAATACCAAAAATAATTAAATAAATACAATTAATTACCAAAAATGCAAACTTATGTCAGAAATGCTTAATTAATCGGCCGAATGGGCCGGAAAAATTTCCGAACCTATCTAGATGAATAGAACAACTTATCTAGTCTCTAATCTATCCGTTCTAGCCACCTAACATGCACAAACGAATAATTAAATCGCTAATCCATTCTAACCAACCACCTAAACCATACTTAGCCTAAACTAATCACCCCTTAAACGTCATTAACTCCCTAAGCAGAGTTTAGCAAGTAAACTCACTGGTTTAGTGATCCAGTGAGTCCACAGCGACGACGACGCTAAGACGGGCAACAAACCTCCTAGTGGCGACGCCAAACAAGGCCCGGAAGAGGCCTAAAATTAGCCTTGAAGTCCAAGGAACCTTGCTAGTCTTCGATTTTGGTTGCTTGGCCGAGCAAGCTGGAATGAGCTCGGCTTGAGTTGGAAATGGCACGGGACGAGCGGACGGGGTTGCTGCGGACAACGGCGAGCAACGGTTGTGATTCTGACGGCCTGAACGGTGGCCTAGCGACTTCGACGGTGGTTTGGCAGCTTGGGAAACAGCTAGGAGGCGTGGGACAAGCGGGACGAGTGGCTGGGCTAGCGCGCAGCACGACGGCAAGCGACGGGCGTACGATGGCTAGGCGGCGGCTAAGGGCGTCGACAGGCAAAGGGGCTTTCCTCTGGTTTCTCTCTAGTTTTGGAGCTTCAAAAGTTGATCAACAATGGGGAAAGCAAATCCCAAGCTTGAAGAAGGGGCTGCTAAAGATAGAGGGTCCCTCCAAGCCTCTAAAGTCTTCTATTCTATCTCTATCTCCATTGGCAAGGCCCCACCACAATTGGCTGTCATCCAAGGCCAATTTGGTGCACAAAATTCCCCCTAGAAACAATCCGAAGTGGTCCAAAATGTTGATGGACCCTTGGCCTACGAATTTTGGCCAATCCTCCCCAAATTAAATCAATTCTCCTTCAATTGGATCCAATTTGATGTTTATAAATCCCACGAAGGTCTCTAGACCTTAATTCACATCTTTCCTCATCAATTGAACTTCAATCCTAAAAACGTGACAAAAAACGGTCCTCTGATTTTTCCGGTCAAAAACGGCCTACTTTGAAATTTCACCAAAAATCTCGGTTTGCCGAAAAATCTTCAGAGGATGAGTCGATAGTCCTAAAATAAATCGTGACATGAAATCAGGTTCAAATTCGCTGTTAATTTCAATTTAGCGCGATTTTAGCGTGACCTAACCTACCAGGTAGCTTTTAGGAATTTTTAGTGCAATTGACCTGTGGTCGATTATTTTCGAGCCACATTGTACATCTTCGACACATTGGCGACTCTCGGTTGTTGTCAAAGTCTCGAGATTTCAAATACGGACACAGGGTACCAAAACGACCGAAAAATCGGTCTAATGCCAATCGACGAGAATTTTACAATTAGGTGGAATCACCCATGCTTAATCACATGACTCAGTCAAGACGACCTATCTCCAGTCTCTAATCATTTTTTAACTGTGCCGTAATGACCCTTGCAGACTAGCACGGTTGAGCTGTCGATTCTAGTTGAATTCTCAATCTATTGCGTTAAAATCCCTTAACGGCTTCACCTGATAGCCTAGTTATCTCGTGAATGATCAGCTCAGAAAATAGAACTATAGGCGCGTCGATAAAATGCCCAACTTATTCAATTGAAAACAGAATTGGAAATTCAGGATGTCACGTGCCTAGAAGGAAAACTAGGTTCCTCCAAATGCCTAGAGGGTAATAGGGGTCCCCACATGTCCTCATAATGTCGGAATGGGTGTGAGATGCCTGGAAGGGCAAGCTGGGTTCCTCTGGATGCCTAGGGATGTAACACGGTTCCCCCAGATGTCCTCGCGAAGCCATGTAGGTGCGAGATGCCTAAAAGGGTAACGGGGTTCCCTCCGAAGATGGTGCCAACTGAGTTTTTATAGCAAATATGATTAATGGCATCTTCAAGTTGCATTTGAGTTACTAGTTTACTAGTTTCAAAGAAATTATTTTTTCGACCTACTATTTTGATTTTGAAGAAGGTTCTCAAACAAGCTGGTTTTAGAATGATTTCATATATTTTATATTTTGAGTTTTCCTCACATGTGCAGTGATAGATTTATATAGTATAGACAGATAGATAATTTGCTTGCTGAGTTTATACTCATTGTTTGTTGACTATTCCCTTTCATATTAGTAGGCATGCCGATTCTGTCCGCCTCCACCTTGATTCGTTGACGATGTCCTTGTCGACTTCTCTAGTCATATTACTGAGTTCGTGGATCTCAACATTTTGGAGGTAGTATTTGGTAAGTGCATCTCGATACTGACAGTGGACATCGGATCCCCAGTGAGCCCCATTTTCTTGGGATTCGTAGCAGTGTACACCCGGATTAGTGGGCGACTAGTGGGACCTCTCCCACACCCTAATGAGGACAGGATCAATGATGGCAACAACGAGGTGGAGTAAGGTAAGGACTAGAGGGTGGCAGAGTAGCATTCTTGGGAAGTCAGACAATGTTTTTTTTACATATGGTGGGTGGAAGATAGGTGACATTGTATATATGTTTGACAAGTTAGGAAAAGATGATTGATGGAGCTTTTGACATAGTCAAGGGTGGTAGGACCCTTTTTGTCCCTCGGTGTACCCCAACCTATGTCACTTAAGTACATAAATAAGATATGAAATGTGATTGCTTTAATCAATCATTCTATTTGAGGTAAGTGAAAGCTCTAGGGGCTAAGTTGAGTTAATCTACTTAGTACTCTTCCCTGGTGCCTTTACCGCATAAACTTGCACGAAAAAGTAAAAATAGATATATGATCAGATTAGATAACACTTGACTATTAGGTAGGTACTAAAAGGGCGTCAATAATAACATTAGCATAACTCAAGTTCTCAAATTCTAGATCTCTAGTTGCGTAGGTATGGAGAGACTGCTCCGATCCCTAGATTGGGCACTCTAGTGGCCCCCAAAAACGAAGCTAGTTGTGACTCCTAGATACCATTTAGGTTATCTAAATACAACTTTAAAATAAATTTACCCATTGCACGAGGTATGTGCTTTGGAAAAGCTCATGGTTATGACTATAAGCTCAAGTAGTTGTGACCGCAACAAAAAGATGAAGTAATGTCATCTTGTTGGGGGGAAGTATCTTGAGTGAACTTTCATAGTCAAATATCTCTAAACTTTACCTTTACGACTTTTTGTCAAAAAATGGCGCTAAGGTCAAGTCACGACAAATCCCGCTATCACGTAAGGTGTGAGCTTGGGAGAGCTCACGACCATGACCGAGAGACCTCGTGGCGCCTATCCTAAGGGATGAGATGATGGCATCCTTGGAATTACATGCCGTGAGGACACTCTCATGGTTAACCACCTCTAAACCCTACCTTTACGCCCGTTTGTCGATTCAATTTAAGGCACCGAGGTTGGGTCGCAACAGTTCTGGAAGATAACACTTCTTAGTTCTACATGTTTTTAACTTTATTTTGCTTTAAGCATGGTACTTCTTTCTTAAAATTTGTTGATTCGATTTATATATTGGCTTTATCTAGAGGACTTGTGGGGCTGTTATTTTAGTGAACTCACATGTGTATAATCCATTTTTTAGTTTAAACACGGCAAAGATATATATTACAAAGCTCATGCTCTCCATGGTCTTTGAACCTTGGAACTACTATGGTGGTGTTGACTTTTGTCATCTTATTTCCTCTGTCTAGGTGTCATGGATCATTGAATTAAGAACTGTTTAGTATTCTTGATGTGGATTCATTGAAGTTTGTGTTCTTGTTTTGTAGTTTTAGACTGTGTAGCGAATTCATGAAGGGATATTCAAATTCATCATAGATGATGGCATTGGTCCCTCCAATTAAAAACAATGCATCTGTGTTTTGCTATTGTTGCTTGAATATCCTCTATGAATAGCAAGGACGAAGGACAATCGAGGAAGAAGATATCATGGTTGCCCGAGATATAGCTACAACAATAGAGGGGAAAATTGTGGCTTTTTTATTTGGGTCAATGTGAAAAGTAGTCAATCGACAATGAGTGTGTCTAAATTTGTTTATCAAAGCAATGTCAAAGAAAAACTAGTGTCAACCCATAACGAGGATGATGGCAATTCAATGGATGTTGAAATCAAAGCTCTTAAGGCATAAATGAAATGTGAGAAACAAGATACGGCAAAGCTGAAGAAAGAAAATTCCAGATTAAAGAAAATAATGATTGTGTTATCGATGTCTATAGTAATATTAGCTCACATGTTATTTGGAAATTTGAAGGTCAAGGATGTGATGAGTTTGCCATAGTATGTTATCATGAACATGTTTTGCATTTGTGGACATAATTTATATGAGGATGTATACTCTATCTGTGGAAATATAGTGGGCATTTTGTTTTCAGTAAATGAATTCCACTTTTGAGGTCTGAATATTGGTTTCTTCAATTTGTATATCTTTACAACCTTGATTTTGATGTTCCATACACAAATTTGGAGCTTTTAGCAGTTCTTTATGCAATATTGCCAAGTTTTTGTGTGAGGAGTGCTATATAGATCACTATGGTATCTTGTAACATAGAGTTTCTTGCAAAAACTTGTATGGAAAATAGTACAGCTATTCATCAGGCAAATGTCATGATAAGTGTACCATAAGCACAAGCAAAGTATTACAGGCACAAGCAAAAAGTCTTCTTCCTGAGATGTACAACAAGCATTGATCATTATGTAATCGTGAGATAGATGTAGAGTTTTTTTATTTATTAATTTCTTATAAAAAAAAGTCTTCATCCTCCATCTAGGGCTTTACAGGGATGTTACTAACATCCCAAATTATCACTAGCAAAGGCAAAGTATTCATACTTTGCCTTATTGACTGCAAAACGAGTGAACAGTAAGCACAAGTAAATGAGAATTTGATTGAAGAAGATAAAACTCCAAGTTATCAAAATGAAAAAGCCATAACACTATAACCCAACAAACCATAACACTACTTCACTGAACCATATCAAAATGAACAAGCCATAATAACATTTTACTCCAACAAGCCATAAACACTACTTCATTGAACTAACCCATCATTAACAAACAAACAAAAATCCACAAATACTATTTCACTAAACTTGTCTGTGGCAACAAAATGAAAAGAGCCACCACACCACTTCGCTAAACCCATCATCAACAATAACAAAAGAGATAGCCACATCACTTCCCAAAACTCATCATCACCAACCAAAAAAAAAAGAAAAAAACCATGTCACTTCCTTGAACCCAACCCTGATAAATGTCTATCATTCTTATAGCTTAGAGTTGCTTTCTCTCAATATATTTCTTCCTTCTTGATGACCTTGCTACTTTAACCAAACTTCAATTGGAGCTTCTTGTGATGTTGATTCAACCTATGCTTGTATATCACTTTTTTTTCTCTTGTCCTGTTTGGCACTTTTACTCTTAACCTAGTATTATTAAAATTCATTAGTTTACAAATTTTGTTCATAAAAATGCAGCAAATCTAACAAAATGGAAGTACTTATTGGAAGTGTTTGTGGTGCCGTTGACCCAGCCTTCTTAGCGGGGCATGTCAAACTATGTGTCCCGTCTTCTTGCAACTTCATCATCTTATCTTCATTTATATCCTTAACATTCTAATACCACTTGTGACCTCCCCTTCCTCTCTTCTTTGTATCTATTTGCATCGACCAGGCTTCACCTTTACTAAAAGTGGTTCAAGTGCCTCCTTATTAGTCTTTTTCCAAAAAAACAAAAAAAAAAATCTTCAAACAGGTGCAACTAAGAACTTTGTCTTCTTATAACACTCATCTATATAGTCATACGCATCCTCCTGCCTATTTTATATAGTAGAAATGGAGGTGCTGACACTTGGAGTTGCCAAAACTTGACACGGAGGAACACTTAAGTGTCAAAAGTTCGATAAGGTACACTTAAGTGCCAAAATCAAAACAAAATCGATCAGTTAAGTGCCAACAATGAGAAAATCCGATTAAAATGCCGGTGTGGTGTTTTTCCAGCAAGACAAGTGGGAAATAACATTGTTTTGTACACTGACGTGATTAAATAAGCCAAAAACAGCGTCATTTTGCATGCTGGCGTGGCTAGATAAGCCAAAAAAATGTCGTTTTGTCTCATATTTGAATTTCAATATAAATATTTATTAAATTAAATTTAAAACACTAAATTATTTATTTAAAAGAAGAAGAAGATTGCAATTTGGTGAGTGATGTGCAAGCCCTCGCCACCACCTCCCTATCATCGCCGGGCCGGCGAAAGTGAGGGGAGGGTTGGCGAGGTTCGTGATCCTTGCCCGAATTGCAATCTTTTTGTAAAAATAATTTATGTTTAAATTAAATTAAATTAATATTATATTAAAATTCAAATAAGAGGTAAAACGATGTCGTTTTGGCTTTTCTTTGCCGACTCAGCTTTCCGACAAGTCACGTAAGCAACTCATATTATTAAAAATAAGCCATGTCAGATTTCCGGCACCCTTCGTCACAGTTAGCACTTAAATGTCATATTTTTCAAGGAAAGTGACACTGAAGTATACCTTTCGGAACTTTTGAGATTTAAGTGTTCCTCCGTACTAAATTTTGACACTTGCATTATACTTCGCCAGCAAAAATGGCATGGGGACAAGGGATGCCGGTCAGTTGCCACCTTTTACAAGTAAATTCTCTCTTGAACACATTTACCACATACTTCACACCCTTCTCCATTACCTCATATCTAGCATCACCATTCCATATAACCTGATAGTAAGTTGCACCAAGTCTATTTTCTTCCAAATTCCTTACAATCCTTAGACCACAATCCCTTCTCCATCTAACACATGCATCCCTCTGTGTATTCATCATTGTCATCATCATTATCCTCATTTCTTCTAACATACTATAAATGGACTTACACCAAGTATCTATTATTCTTTCATTGAATGTCTCACATAAGTTGTTGTCAATTATGTCACTTTTAACATTAGTAATGAAGAAACCCTATACCATTGCTTTCACTCTATTTAAACCAAGTCATGACATGTAGTAGAACTGATTTTCTTCAATACCTAAGAATGTTCTTCATAGTCAATTATAGTATTGCTTTTAGCACACTTCCAAAACAATCTTTACATTTCTACCCCTTTATACTTCTTGCAAAAGTGTCTGACAGATATCCTATACTCAGCTGTTGGCAACAACTCAGCCACAACTTGTATAAAGCCCTACAAAATAGGATTTCAAATGTAAAGCATATACTACACATATAATCATCTAAGAGGAATAACAATAAAAAGAATTAAGAAACTTACCTTGCTTGTCACTAATTATGACACATCCTTGTCCATATGTGTTCATAATTTTGAGATCCAACATCAAATTCGTCAAGTCCAGGTTTTTGTGCTCTTAACTCTAACAACTGTCCAAACAACTTGATCATTGGCACTAATGATCAAAGAAATAAGAAACTTACCTTGCTTGTCACTAATTATGACCCATCCGTGTCCATATGTGTTCGTAATTTTGAGATCCAACATCAAATTCGTCAAGTCCAGGTTTCTGTACTCTCAACTCTAACAACTGCCCAAGCAATTTGATCATTGGCATTCCTTCCAATAGCATACTAGATCTCCCATTTACAAATTCCCTTTTAGAAGCAACCATCTAGCCCCACAACTTTTTAACATTCATCAAGGAAACCTTTCTTACATGCAACAAAATAGATATATATATTCTTTCAAATAACCACTTAGATTGCATATCAGGCTTTCCAACCTTAACTGTAATAACACTCTTAGGATTTGTCGCCCTAAGTTTCTCTGCATAATCCAACAACTTTGCATTTTCTTTCCTATAATTTCCCATCAAAACTCTATAGGCAAGCAACTTAGCCTTTGTATATTGATCCATACTTACATTTAAGCTCAATTGCACCTTGATAAGATCTTTCAAAGCAAGAGTTTTGATAGTTGGCATTGCTCCAATTGTAGCAAGATAGTGGTTTGCCAATTAAAAACTTGTCACCCTCTTATTTTTGAAACTAATGGTACATGTATGTTCTTTGTGGTACATCTTCACGTGGAATAATCCAGTTCTAATATCAAAAAATGCAAAGATCTTCCAAAGACAATTTTGATCAACGCATTTTGCCCCGATATACTTCTTTTCATTCTTGATAAGTTTTATCTCTTTACGCTCGGCCACTAAATACTTTATGAGAACATCTTTGAATTGCCTACCATCATCAAAAACTAATTTATATATATAACATTTTTGTTAACATGTAGAAAACTAATTAAGTTCAGCAAAATTCAAAAATTATAATTTTTAAGATCCTTTAAATACTTTCAGTAAGTTATTTACATAGTGTGAAGAATTCTATATTTATAGAATATATGTAATAAGGCTTGACAAATTCTCTTATGGGCACTCTTTAACGTTGGTAAAATTACCAAAATAGTCCTAAATCTATTATAATTATTTCAATTCAATTATAGATCTTTTTTTTTCCAATTCAATCCTAAAATTTTTCCATTTGTGCTAATTTTGGCCAGCCAACACTAACGTGTCAATTTTTTTTTTAATTCTTTTATATTTTTTTATTTTCTTTTCCTTCTTCCTCTAGCCAATTTGCTAGAGGCTAAGACCGACAAGGCTTGGCGAAGATGAGCCTCAACCACTGCTAACGATATGACATCCATGGTTTTGGCCCATGAGAAATGGCCATGGAATCAATGCACCAATAATGGGGATATCGGTCATGGACCAATAAACTCAATTAGAAGTACAATCTAGATCAGTCATGGCCCAATCGAAGGATTAGCCATGGGCCAATTAAGGGATAGGCAGTGAATCGATCCACTAATCACCCAAGTCGACCCACGCTATTCGGCCATGGATCGATCACTCAACCACAAGGGTTGATTGTGGGATGTTCACACATCAGCACGAATGGATGGATGATCATGGATCGATCCCACGTAGTCATGCACTAGTCACGGGTGATTTCGCTTAGTCATGTACCGATTGTGAGCAACCATGAATCAATCCCGTGCAAACGTGTGTTGATCATGGATCAATCGATTCCACACAACCACATGACAACTAAAAGTCGACCACGAATTGATTATACTCAGCCATGGATCAATCATGAATTGGTAATGGATCACTTGCAATGGATCACAAACCCGTCACGGATCGGTCGTGGATTGGCTTAGTGACCCTATCGCCTAGCCATGCAACAAGCCATGAGCCCGGTCATGCGCAGGTCATTCCTGGCCATGTGCAGGTCAGTCTCAACCATGCGCTAGGCCATGATCCTGGCCCTATGCTAGGCCATGAGCTAGCCTTATACCCAATCATTGCTAGCTAGTCCTAGCCATGCGCCGGCCAAGATAAGCCATCGACGTAGCCATGCCGGTTAGGCTTGGCTACTTCCAGCCTTGCTCGATCGTGAATTAGCCATAAACCTGGGCTAGAATGGTGCAATCGAGTTGGATGAATATGAAAAGCTCTCGCCTAATAATGTGGTACTTCAATCGGCTTCCTTTTAATGTTTGCAAAGTGTATTTGGATGTTAGTCATTAAATGAAGAGGATGAATCACCAACTTAGGTGGCAAAAGGAGAAGTTGGCCATGATTACAAGTTACTTGAGTAGCAAGGAACATGTGACCAAAATCCAAAGGCCACAATTATCAAATCTTAGGCATTTAATGATGGAATGAAACATCAACTTATGTGGTAAAGAACTTAGGTGACAAGGAATGTAGGTAGCAAGAAGGAGATTAGCAATGATTACTAGAAAATTTGGCTTGGAGAACAAGATAAGTCATGATTAAGAGGTAATTCATGAACTTAAGTGGACCAATAAGAAGAGTACACAAAGGCCCTTAGTCATTTCTCTAGGGATTTAAGGCGCCACTTCATCAAGCTAGTCGTACCACCAAAAAAGAATTTATTGGGCCACTTATAAAGGCCATTAAATGAAGAAGTGCCTATATATAGAGCACCACCCCTCCATTCCCACCACTCTTGGCTCATCTCTTCTCTTTCTTTCCTCTTGCGCTTTCTCTCTTTCTTGCGGCCTCACTTGCCATTCGCCCTCACCACTCAACCATTCTTGGCCAACTGCCTCTACTTCGTTAACTGTAAGTGAAATCTCTAACCCTAACTAGGGTGATGTGCTACATTGTTGGATTTGGATGCGTGCTCACCCGTGCTTGATCATGTGCATGATGAAAAGTGTTTTTGTATAGTTTGCTCATGTCTTGCATGCATAAGTATGTACATGGCCAAAGTCACGAACGAGTCTCGCACAGCCTTGAATCGACATTGTGGCGTGTCAATTTGAGCCGTGAGTGGCTTGGTCATGCTCTCATTTTGGCTTAGTTGTGTACATGTTAATGATTATTTTTGTATGATTTGCCCATGTCTTTGTCTGCATAAGTATGTTCACACCCCGGGTTAGACGAATCTTGCTTAGTTTTGGATCAACGTTAAGGCATGACAATCCAAGCCTTGCTTGGTCTTGGATTTGCATTTAGGTGTGTCAATTTGAGTCTCGCTTAGCTTCAGATCGACGTCTAGGTGTGTCTGTTCAAGCCACAAGTTTCATGCCACGCTCAACTTATTAGTATAGTTATGATATTATAGGTCATGGCATACACACACTTGCATGAGCACGTTCTTGGGCCTTGTTTGCATCAGCTAAGATGAAAAATAATGAACTAGATTGTGTGATACATGATGTGTGGTCATCTAAATGAAAGATAAAAGTCGTCAATGCATCTTGGTAGCAATTTCCCCTCCACCAAGGACAATCCTTGAGGGGGATGGTCTAGGAGCACACCCCAAAGAGGACAATATCAGTTTGGGATGAGGGATGGTCTAAGAACATGCCTTTACTCAAAACGATGCGTGACATTGTTTTGTTCCTAAGAATGGGATACCTGGTTTGATGGTCAAATGCCCCGATTAAGCTAGGAAGCTCCTGAAAGTATGAGAAGAATTGTTTGATGATGATTAATGAATCTTTTATGCATGTTGATATGTGTTGTTTGATAAGTTTGTTAGTAAGTTAAGGTAGATCATGTTTTGACAATAAGCTGACATGGTTCACATGCATAAGATGCCTGACTTGAAGTTGGATGCCCCGATTGAATAAGGGAGAACCGTTTGAGACAGTTGATGAACCTCTTGTGCATGTATGATATTTTGTTTGATATGCTTGTTGATAAGTTGAAGGTGGATCAAACATTGATGGTAAGTCGAAATGATTCACATGCATTTAGTCAAGTCATAACAATAGTATTGTTATTGATCTGCCATCGATGCTTTAGGGCGAGTGATGTTCGCATGCTAAGTTCAACGACAAGACGTTCTCTTATCTAAGGATTAAAGATTTTACTTACTAAGTCTTCAACTCACCCCGTTGTTTTTCCTCAAATTTGTAGGTATGGAAGTCTCATCCTTTTAGAGCAAAGGCCACGCTAAAGGAAAAAAGAATTACTTGGCCTTCAACTGATAGAAGATTAATGTAAATAAGAAAGTGCATGTGGAAAAGGGCTTGTAAATATACCGACACTAAATAGAAGCGGTGTGTTTCATGCTAT
This sequence comes from Eucalyptus microcorys, assembly GCA_014182515.1. Lineage (NCBI taxonomy): Eukaryota > Viridiplantae > Streptophyta > Magnoliopsida > Myrtales > Myrtaceae > Eucalyptus > Eucalyptus microcorys. Next base: position 19,025,839 of record CM024564.1, read on the forward strand.
GTTTGATTGCCTATTTGATTGTTGTGTTATCTAGAGATGGTTGTTGTACACACTTCCGCATGCTCATAAGAATAAGATAAAATAAAAAAGAAATGAGTTGGTGATGTGCTTGGGACGTCGCAACAATACCAATGCCAGTCACATCCCTATGGTGATGGTGTCCATGGATGTGACAAGCGAGGCATCACCTAGCAATGGCAAGGGCAAGGCTCGACCTTACCAGTGACGGTGAGGCCTCACTAGCAGTGGTCGAGGCTTGCCCTCACCAGTGTCAATGAGGGCGAGCCTCCCTAGTAGTTGACGAGGTCAATCTCGCCGGCCTTAGCCTCTGGCTGGTTCAAAAACTGATTAGAGAAAGAAGGAAAAAAAAAAAGATAAAAATTAAAATATACATATTAAAAAAATTGACACATCAGCACTGGCAAACCAAAATTGGTCGAATGGACTAAATTGGCACAAATGCAAAAAATTTATATGACCGTTGCAAAATAAAAATAAAAAATTTTATGATTGAATTAGAAAAATTACAATTGACTTAGCAATGTTTTGGTTCAATATATAATGTTCTTTCGTACTTTTAATGAGGATCCTCGTCAATGGGAGTAGCAAAAGAAAGTTGACTTGACGCATTGTTATATTCTCTCTCGAGTTATTAAGAGGAAAAGGTAATTTTCTTCTCGCCAATGGTAGGTACTTGAATTTCAATAAAACTTCTGCCTCCCGCATTTTGCTCACATTAAGTAAAAAATTCTCCTTTTAAAGTGAAATGTATTATACATGTATAAGAACATTCCTTTTATACTTAGGTAAACACAATTCAATTTTTTTTACTCAGCCCATATCATTTCATTAGTCGCTTAATCATACATGTACCGGATATGATTATATTATGTGATACTAACATAAATCATTAGATAGCTTAAGAATGAGAAAACTTACTTGCCAAATACTATTTTTTGTAAAATCTCATGATAACGATAAAATTTTATTTTAGCATACTAATACCAGGTGTTTGTCTTGTCACGTAATTTTAACAAAAATGACGGTAGATACTCGTCTATGTTGCGTACCTTTCAATTTCCGTCCCGTAGATTTCCAACAGTGAACGACATAACTTCGTATTAATGTATATAGACCTGTTTATTCTGATACACACATCTTCAAATTAGATTTGTTTTGGGCCTGATGGTCCACCTAGGCTTCCTACCAAGCCCAAAGAATAAATGGATAGGCCTAGGAAAACACTCTACATGTAATAGCCTGGTCCAATAGCAACTTAGGCTTGTCTTGTAGGCCTCTGGTCAGCCCTTGTTTATTATTTTACCAGGTTCACTTGAAAATGTACAGAGTATATCTTCAACAAGAGAATATATAAATATATTGTCGATATATTATAAAGTCTCCTGCAGACAACAATAGTAAGGAAACTAGTCTTGCTTTAAAAATTGCAACAAAAAGAAAATTTTCTCCACGCCAATTGGATTATATTTTTTTGGAAAATATGACACGTTTTAGTTATATCTAATCACGAGTTGGACCGATTGAGGGGACTCTACTACGGCCACCTCGAATAATCCTGTCGGGCCCTAATTTTGTTCATAGTGTGTCGGCTTAGCTAATTTATTTGGGGCCAGGCATGCCCATCATATTTATCAAGAAAGAATTAAACTTTTAAAAAGTGAAATATCCAAACCCTTCGTGTTATATATATATTTTATTTTAATTATACAAGGCTATTTTTCCTTTTATTTCTTTTTAAAAGTATTTTAGTTTTAAATTTCAACATTGAAGCACATTTCTAAGAGGAATAAGGGCTTAATTGGGCTTGAAAGTTCGGGTTGAATCAGGTCGGATGGACCTGGTTTGAGCCAGTTAAAGTCTGCTTCATTATCACTGTATGTCAATTTGGTATGGAAATTGATGTGGACAAACTGACTTAGTAACATAAGATTCACACAATCGAAGTTTCACATGCATCAATGTGCAAAACACAGTAACAAATTATCTCAATTCATCAATCCATCGAAGAGGCAAGTTGTCTAACAAATAAATACATTTAAGTAGGTTGTAGAGCAGATCTAATTCTTTTTTGACAAGCTAGAAAAGACCTAATTCACTAAATTAGAAAACCAAATGAGACAGCTCCTAACAATAACTAAGATTCTATAGATAAGGAAGGAATCAAATGAAATTGCGAATATGGATTATTCCTAGGGGTGTGCAATGGGAAACACTCGAACCAATAACTGCTTGAATCGAACCCAACCGATTGATTCTGGGCGGTTCCCAAAAAGGGTGGTCCAGTTCCAAGTTCCCACTTTTGGAACCGGTGGCCATTGGTCCGATTCCCGATTTCCACGATTCCAAGGTGGGGAACCAAATCTACCAAACTAGATCGGTTAATTTTTATATATATTTTTAAAAAAAAATCTTAAGAAACAAACCTAATTTTTCCTAATTTCTCCCATTTTTCATTTTATATTTGGCCCAAAATAGAAAATTTACCGATTTCACCAAATCAGACCAAACCAATCGGTTGGTCCAATTCCTGATTCCAAGACTAGTTGTTCCAGCTCTTGATCTCAGAATTTGGGAACCAATCCTCCAGGTCTAGTTCCTGATTCCACCTAATTATTCCCGGAAATCCCATATCATTCTCCTCCTATAGGAAAATTAGGTTTCGATGAGTCGTTCAAACGGCACCAATCTACTTTGATCAAAGAACACTCACCCTCAAAATCTAAGGGTGGGACATGATCATACTCTTTCATGCTATCATCCACAATGATTTTTCATGATATGCACATTTCTGCCGCTAAAAATTTCGCAATTATATTTAGGCTCCGTCTGTTTCATGGAAAATAAATTATTTGAAAATTATTTTTTTCCAAAAATGATTATTTGTATCGTTTGAAATAATTAGTTAATGAAGTATATTTTCATTATCGACAACAATTTATGTTCCAAGCACTTTTGTGGATGATGAAAATATTTTTCATTATTTATTTTTGTAAATGATATAAATAATCATTTTTGAAAAAATAGACTTCAAATTATTCGCTTTTCATGAAACAAATGGAGTTATTTTCCAAATTTTCCCTCCACCATAGTACTCCCTCTTTTTCAATTCATGCTTCACCAATTTCAATTTCTTAGTCTCCTGGATATCCATGTGATAAAGAAAAATATAACCCTTCTTCGCACACCAATCCATAAGTTCCTCAACAGTAAGATATTAATTGTAATTCTCTCGATAAGCTAGATGCCGGTTATTCAGCATTGCCGGAATCAGTTTACCAAACGGTCGGCACATTCGATTGTTTTTTTTTTTCTTTTTTTCGGAGCATATTCAGATACTTCGAAACTATTGTCAAAGAGCTTGCAACCCGCGCTTTTGGCTGGCGACATGGTTGTCTCCAAAATCATTGATTATGAAGCTCGTGTTCCCACTTTGATACCACCCGACGCAGTGGAAACGGGACAATGAACCTAGATAACATTGGGTACACCCTAGAAAAGTTGCATGCACATCAAAGGGCAAATCAATTTCTGAATAAATATTAGAGAAAAAATACTTCACTAAATAAAAATCCTAATCATATAACTTCTAACGAGGGTAATAATCTCTATTCGAACAATTACTCCAAACTAATAGTTATCTCAAATGAAATCTCAAAATGGTATGTTATGACATATTTACCCAAACTAATTTTCCTCTTACAAAAAAATCTTAAGCAAAATCTCTTGACCAATAACCTATCATGCATTAAAATGCATACATGTTGATATACGTGAATTTTCCACGCTAGGCCTATCATTCTCCACGTTAGATCAATCCTTGTAGTCCCCTATGATATGTGTTGAATGTACTTAAATGGGATATTAGATGGAATGTTAACGGAGATTTGGGCCAGCAATAATTAGGCATAAATGTGTCATTCAACATTAATTTGAATTTTTTTGTGAGACAAAAATTAGTTTTAGTTAAATATATACTAATTTAGAATTTTTTATGAGATAAAAATTTAAATTGATATCGATTTTAGATTTTCAATAATATTAATCTTTTATATATCAAGTGAATTCTTTGCTTTCCATGTTTCAGAAAAAAAAACATATTCCACCTTGAAGGGAGTTTGATTTGAAATGAAGGTAGAAGAGCGAGAGAGAGAGAGAGAGAGTAGGTAGGAAAAGTGTGGGGTGGGGAAGGAGGGGGACAAAAGGCACGTAATTAAGGAAGAGAGAAGGGATGTTCCTGAGATGTTCCTTTCTCATTCCGCCCCTGAAAACACCCCCCTCCTCTCTCCCTCTCCCTCTCCCTCTCCCTTTCCTTTCCATTCATTTTGTATTGGTTTGAGAAATCGCATAGGGAAGAGTGCAGTGCCAAACTCCAAGACAGAAAAAGAGAGAGAAAGGAATAGTCAAGAAGGAGACTGATGCAGAAGGGAATGAGGATTAGTCAAGTCATCTTCACATGGATGGGATGCGTTGGATGGATATGGAGAGAGAGAGAGAGAGAGAGAGAGAGAGAGAGAGCGTCTCTCATGGTGTTGGCAGTGTCCAATAAATGCTGTGCATTCAGTGATCCCAAATCGCATATCTTTTCTTTTCGATGGAACAATTAAAATTGGTGAGGGGTTTTTGGGTTTTGAAGATCGAATAGGAACCGGTGGGGTCAGAGGGACACCCCGAAATTAATGCTAGCTTCTTTTGCTTTTGCTACGTTCTAGCTCCCCTTGTACCACTCTCTAGCCCTTTCCTATCTTTTTGCCATTTATATATAATACTTATACAGAGAGAAGGAGAAGAAGGGGGGATATGGTGTGCATGGTCTTGGCATAGCAATAACAAATTAACTCCATCTGTGATTTTTGTTTCAAAAAAAATGTATAACTACATGTCTTGATTGATTCACTTCTCTTCATGTATTACTATTATGTGGTACAATAAAAGCATAAGGTATTTTCCCATATTCATTAAAAAAAAAAAGCATCACTCGGTATAAAATCAATTAGGGGTCAATTACTTATTTTATCAAGTAATAACAATTAACTACACACACATAATTTGAAAATATCATATTTGTAAGAGTCTTGATCAATATACATCTCTTCATGCGTTACCGTTATATGGTATGATGATTTCATAAGATACCCTCTCTCGCAATCGTAAATAATATAAAGAAAAAGGTATTTAGTATAATGTTTATTATGAATGATACGAGAATGTATATACATGACGTAGTCCATATCAAACTTTGTATAACAAGTGATGTAAGCAATTATATAATCATTTTAAAAAAATTGATGGCAAAGTGTTGCAACGCAAATTTAATCGAGTGCTTATAATAAATAATTTACCCACTTATGATTTCTTCAAATCATTGTCAGTTCTTCAAATCACTATATCTTATCGTTCTTGAGTTTTAATCTTTATCGGCATAACACGACAAATCAATTGCACATGAGTGCTCAATTATGATTAGTGAAGCAATAAATACATTTTGACGCATGAGACTTTTTGCATTTCGATGTTCTCACCATCTTTAAAACCATCTCTTTCACGCACCACCCGTACAATTCCCCCGGGGATTGGAACCCCTCCTCCCCATGTCACAGAAAAACCCCAAAAATTCCACTCCTTAGCTATATCCCTCATCGCAATGTCGCAAGCATAAGAGCATTTAGATACTTTCGAAATTAAATACGAAGATTGCATCCAATTCGACAGTCGCTCGGTTAAAATGAGCTATTTAGCGCGATGAACCAACATGAACAGTGCATAGAATTGGTCGAGTATAGGTGCATACTGTACAACAAGACGTGTTTGTGTTTATATCTATTTGATTATAGAAGAAATTTGAAACCCTAAGTTTATCGCAATGACCCTCGGCCTAAACCCTCACCATTTTTTAACGGGTCCACTCGTCTACCCGAATACTGAACTAGGCTACATTGAGTTATGTAGTTTAATTAGGTTGGCTTTACACATCTTATCGATAACAAGATCATTAAAGAATATCACATGTTATTTAAGGTGTGTTTGTTTTGCAGAAAATGAATAGTTTGGAAATAAATTTCTTTACATGATTACTTATATCATTTACAAAAATGAAAAAGTGGGAAATTTCATTGTTCACGAAAATATTTAAATATAAATTGTTATCGATAAAAAAAATTATGTTTACTAATAACTGTTTCAAGCGATACGAACAATCACTTTAAGGAAAATATTTTCTAAATATTTTATTTTTTGCGAAACAAATGAAGTTTAATTCTAAAAAACGACCCTCTTAAGTGATGTGATATGAACACAAGCTAAGATCGAGGCTTGTCATTGATTCGAGCCTCAACTTCCTCTCTCCTGGTTAACCTAATCTTGATTTAGGGCTGCATCGATCTCATGTGGAGGTCGTCTTGTCGCTGGTTGGCCATTGTTCGAGGAAATCAATCGAGATAAATACGGCACATTAACTTCAATTCCCTACATACCAAGTATAAGTGATTTCATGTACAAGGCTAATTAGATTCTTCCGCGGTTCTGAGTTTACCTCCTTAAGACGGATTTCTAATTGTTTTAGAGAGAGGGAGAGGGAGAGAGAGGTGGTTGTAGTGGCGGCAACAGCCGGTGATGACTCGCGGAGGTTGAGGCAGAGAAGGAGAGTGAGCTAATGAGGCGTTAATCGATTTGGCGATACACATGTAAGGTAAGGTTACATGTAGTTTCTTCTGTCTTGCAATAAAATCCTATAATGACCCTTTGATTAGCAGGTTGCATATATCTCATATACACGAAATTATATTGAGCGATGTCCATATTTGTAAACACCAATCAGAAAACTCCTCCTTCGAAAGATAATATGAGTCCATGAGACACTTATAACAAAATAAGGACATACGCAATGAGCATTGGAGATGGGAGCATGCCTTTCATATCCTAGCGATATAGTTAATTGTTCATATTATTTTATTATTTTGAATACATTTTTAACTTAGCACACATCTTGACACACGACTTTTCGCTCCTTCTCGAAGCACATTTAATGTAGTCATGTTTGAAATATAGAGATTATAATCTCGTAAATTTTTTTGTTACTTCAAGGTGAACTTTCTAACAATAGAAACAACTCATTTGTATTCTCATATGTGCCGAATGAGCTTATATCAATCAACGGTCTAGAATAAGGGCTGTGCAATTGATTCGGTTCTACCTAGCAATTAGAATAAACCAGCCATGAAAAGAAGTTCAAATATTTCAAATTTTTTGAATCGGTATTGTGCGGGTATGTTTCAGTATCTAAGTGCTAAACCCACCCATCCATGTGGTAAATGAGCTTAACTTCTCTATTGCTTTTTACTTCTATTTGCTTTGCATGGATATTTTACTTTTTGAGTCGTGTTGTTGCGCATATCATATTGTTGTAATCACTATTTATTTTGATTTTTTAAAAATTAAACAAAAAGAAGAAAAGAAATAAACCAATTTCCAGAAAGGAACCAGGATCATACTCGATAAATAGGGTGAGTTACAGGGCAAATATGGTATATTTCAAGTTTAAAACAGGAAACTAATTCCAAAAGAGTAGATTCTAATCACCCCTGATCAAGAAAACCCTCATGCCTTGCCAAGAACTCAAGGCCAGATTCCCAAGGCTCAAGGACATGATGCAGATCATTTAATAATCAAAACCTTTTGGGTCAAATATCTCAAAAAAGATTTAAAAAAAAAAAATCTCTGGGTCGAAAGTACCAGCTAAGAAAAGTCCACGATTGACTTTGGGGCGATGTGCTATTTTCTAGATTAGGAAGAGTGACTCTTCATAGACCAATCATGGTTCTCCGGTTGCCCGGTCTATTCAAAATCAAAGCTGATCGCAAAGCACTCTTTTGGCCAAAATGAATAGGGAAAAAGAAAATCAATCCTGCCATGAGAAGAAAAGACATTCTGACGTGATAATTAATTTGTTAATATTTCCCATAAGTTGTCAAATAATTTTTCAAAAGATTTAATACCACAAAAATCTTCAAATTATGCTTACTATAACATAAATACTCCAAATTTTATTTTATATTATTGGAAATCTTAAATTTATCCATTATAACGTAAATACTTAAGTTTTCTTGACAAATATACTTAAGGAATATATATCACATATATATAAACTTGGATTTTTTCATGACACAAAAAAGCTGGAAATATTTATATCACACTGGGTTTAATTTAAGATTTTTTGTGATACAAAAAAGTTTAGAACATTTTTATCACAGTAGATATAGTTTAGAATTTCTTTTTATGGTATGTGGCCTTTTCATAATTTTAATATTTGAGTAACACTTCTTTTTTTCTTTTATATATTTTGCCCCTTTTTTCGTATGAAATGGAATAATTCAACATTCCAATATTGAATCTATCCCTATAAGGTAACTTGATGTGATCCGCCGGTCACAGCTCTAGAATACTAATATCAAGCTGGTGATGCACAATAATCCTTGGATTTAACCTTTATCCAACTAATTATGGAAAGAAGTTATAATAATTCCCTCTTGATGGAAGAAAGAATTAACCTATTTCCATATAAAAACTGGAAAATTCGGGGGTCCCTAATCTACCTTAAGTATGTACATGTGATCTCCATGAATATGTGATTTCACCATAACACGTACAGTGTTTACATCTCCACGAACAAAAGCATCATCCAAACCCTAATATTGGACAACAATAATTTGAAGGCAAGCTTATTTTTGCTTGTTATTTAATGAAGCAATCATGTCTTACTTGGATCGGTCTGTACTAATCCTCACGGATCCACGTGAGCCATCCCTTCCACCTGCACAGGACTTAGGTTCTGCTCACAAAATGACATATATGACCTGAAAATATTAGATTTCAATGAGTGGGAGGCGCGAGAAATTCAGTCGCATGAAAATTGAGGTCTTTTAAGTCTTACCTACTTAACCTAATTTCTCTCTATTGAGATTAGGAGTGACTGTAATGTGTAAAATGACCCGAAGGGAATGAACATGGATTGTGCCAGTGCCTCCGTAGCTGTATGTGTGAGAGAGAGAGAGAGAGAGAGAGTTTTCTGGGGGAGGGGGATGGCGTAGATGAAGGGTACCGCGTGCGCAGGGGAGCTGATCCTGAACAGTGTAAGGGACTCTGCCACCGCATTTAAGGCCCCAACATCATTACCCAAGTACGTCATCATTGTCGTGCTAAATGCTAAATGCCATTTCTCTCTCTCTCTCTCTCTCTCTCTCTCTCTCTCTTCCCTCTTTGAAATGCAAATTCCCTTTTGTCTACCGTTGAATTTACAGAGGACATCTCGCAGCTCCTCACCAGCTGCACACCAATGCGATTTTCATTTTCAAAAGAATTTGTTTACTTAATATCAAGTAATCCAATCCTCAAAGCGTTGTGATATTCGGTAGATTCATCAGATTATTGGAAGATTTCATAAATTCGAATCTTTCCATCATAAAAGAGGATGGATTATATTTTTCCTATATTAGGGATTGGAGAATTTTACCCTGACCGCACTTGTAATCAAGAGGATATAACTGATGGACATCGCATATGAGTAAAAGATCTTGAATGTATATAGATATATGCGGTGTATACATTCGCGATCCATTATTCATTAGAGTGGTTGAAGGAAGTTTTCTCCAATCACGGGCAGGCGAAAATGTGACTCCAATAATATAAATATGTGATTTTAATAAGTTTTCAATACGTTGTAGAGTATTTTTACCTGTAACCTACACTAAGACAGTTTTTATAGGTTTAACTTCAATGTACATGTAATGATGCTTCAATGTACACCTACAACATATTAGTTGTTTGATCTACCTTGTCGACTTTCATAATTCCAAGATCCGCTTGGTTAAGATGGGCGTTTCCATTACGAGAGAAAATGAGCATATGCTTCTCCAAAGTTATCGGAATAAGGTGATTCTCAAACTTAACTACAAACCTGACTTGCACCCAGATGGTTTGTATAAATCAAACTTTTTTTTTTGGGTAATAATTCAAGAACATGAGTATAATCTAAAAGACTTTGAAACACCACATAAATCTTGTTAGAGAGGCCAACCAAAAAAATTAAACTAATAAGTAGAGGGAGATCACGTATATATATATATAAAGGATATAAACCCATAGTTAAGCAACATGGAATGTTTCAATAGATCTTATGTTCCTTTGACATATGTAGATGGCCTTGACTCATAATAATCTTATGTAATTAATGGTGTTTCCACACCTTCAGTTCCTACCTGACAAACCCTAATGCCTCAACCAACCATGTTAATTCAGGGTTAATAAATTGAACTTCCATGTGCTATGTAATAGATATTTTTTTCGAACTTTGTTAGCATGTGTTTTCAAGGCTCTTCTCAGACACCTCAATGATACACCGTCTTCATCGTGTTATATGTAATCAGCACATTAAAAGTGAAAATATTTTTTTTATTAAGTATGTTAAGAAGTGTCCGGGTCGGTAGCATTCGCCAGCAAAATAATTCTCTTTTTCTCTCCCACATTTTCTGTGCTCTCTCCCCCCCGTCTATGCATCGGATTTTGAGAATATTTGCAGAACAGTGATCCCATTAAATGTCTCTCTCTCTCTCCCTCTCTTTTCTCTCTGTCTGAAGAGGAGAGAGTGAACATTGGGGGTCGTGGCCAGGGACTTTAATTATTCTCACCCACCACCTTAGCTAGCACGTTCCATTCGCTTTGTCTTTTTAGGTTGTCGTCTGTTCGATTAGCAAAAGAAAAGGAAGAAAAAAATGACCGAAAATCAGCAAAAGAGAGAAAGAACAATTCGAGTTCTGTTTCTGTTTTGGAACCTTTCTCTCCTAAGTCCAACCAAGCTGTCTGTCGTCTCCAGCACTGTTCCCAGCTGAGACCCTCTTTCGTCTGCATGCATGGCCCCGGAAGAGAATATGTAGCACCCGACGATGCTTCATGCCTTGTTCCGCCTCGCTTTTTGCATGGGTCTTTTCCGGAATACGGGCAGCTCCCCAGCATTGCATTATTAAAAATCATGTCAGTTGCCCAGAAATAAAATATAAAATAAAGGAGAAGAACGAATGAGGTGGTCACATTGGACTTTCTTATGGCCGTCAAAGAGATGAAGGGCTTCTTCTGCTCCCACGCCCTTTACATCTTTGATCTCCAATCTTGAGATTTATAAAAAGATGTTGGTTAATGAGGTCTCCCGAGATATTTTCTTAGTAGACTTTACTTGAGATATTATTGTGCATAACACAATGGCGGCCGATGCATTAAGAAGTGTCAAATTTCTTCAATTGGTTGCTTAACAAGTATTTCTGAGACACTTGCTAATAAAATCTTGTATACAATAGAAAATGATGGGTAGAGATCATAAAGAAACTAGAATGGGATTCTCCAATATAAATAATGTGATATATAAGAAAATGTCGTGTTACATGATACCTTTAATAAGCTATGACCAATATAATTTGAGTTTACTATTTAATTTGTATCATTCTTATTTATCTCTAAACTAAATCTGTATTTTATTAATTCTATTTTAACCTTATTGACTAGAAAAGAGATCATTCACCCCTCCTTTGGGCGGAAAAAGCAAGAAACAAACAAAATTTTCGCTTATATTTGGAGAAAGATAATCTAAACATCTCACTTTTATTTTAAGGATGAGATAAAATCTTTTATTGGATTTGAGAGATCTCATGGGTCTCTTATCAATTTACATCTTTGCCCACTGCAAAAATATCTAATATAATCCATCTTAATTAAACTAATATGGGATTTAACGGAATTTGTTGAAAAAAAATTGAGGTTAAAACTAAAACGGATCTGCTCTTTCTATGTACTAGCAAAAGAGCGTACCCGCGTAGCGTGTGACGATAAAACAATTAAACGAAAATAAATCTTTAAACAAAAAAAATCTGATATCAACTTACCAAAGGTATGGTTTAATTAAAAAAAGTAAAGAAAAATTACCAAAGTTATGAAACAATTTCAAGTTAAGTTTGGAAAGTTTTAGAGATTTAAGGAATCGTGATATCAAGCATTAAAGATTCAATTTACACTCACGTTACGATTTTGTCCGTCGTTTGTTATTATACCGTTATCAATAATTGATTATAGGTATCGTATAAAATTTATGAATTGATGAGGAAATGTTTGAGGTTGAATCATCTTTAGAATTTGTAAAATTATATAGAAAGATAGGGATAGACTTGGTAGTGAGATCACTAGTTTTTTTGGGAGCCATTTTTTTTTTTTTTAACATAAGCATGGGCTTTTACTCACCTCGCCATCAACTACGTTCAGCAGCCAACCATTTCCGCCACCAACAAGCAACTAACTTGTCCGGACAATTTACTAGCTGGGGAATTACGAATTCTTTAGTCAATCTTTTCTTCAAACTTAACATTTTTATTGAATTTAAACCCTATCTGGAAACTTCACGGCCTATAATTTTTCACAAATATATATCTTTATTGATGTTGAGCGTGTAAAATTACAGGCCTTTATGCCGATGGTGAAAACATGGTGCATAATTCCATGGTAAAGTAACGTAACATGTATATTTTACGAATACATTTGCGACAAATTTACCATAAACTAAAATTTTCACTACAAAAACCCTCAAACTAGTACACATGTGATAAATTTAGCTCAAACTAATTTTTTGACAATGGAAAACCCTAAATCGATACTTTTGTGATAAATTTACTCTTTGTTAATTTCCGTTAAATTAGATTACTACCATGAAAAATCATAAATTGGTACACTTGTGACAAATAGAAGTAAAATCCGAAACTCACAGGTACATCAACTACCATGTGTCATCCAACTTAGCAATTGAATGATAAAATTTAACGAAAACTAACAGAGGGTAAAATTATTACAGGTGTATCCCTTTGGAGATTTTTGTGGCAAAAAAATTAGTTTAAGTTAAATTTATCACAAATGTATTAGTTTGAGATTTTTGTGGTATTACCTATTTTAGTAATAAAAATTTTAAAGTTGAAATGCATTAAATCTAAATGAGGTAGCTTTGGTAAACCGATATCAACTACTATAACCGTAAGGAGTATGTCAAGCATGGACTCTCTTTTCTATAGGTAGTTGTTGCCAGAAAGCAAAACAAAGTCCAATGAGAAAAATTACAATCAAAGTATATGTGGATTTCGCGGAACATCGAGCATATGACTTAATTAATATGATCAATTGGAAAATAAAACTCAAATTCCAAGCAAAACGGAGGGAAAATCGAGTTGAAAAATAAAACCCTAAAAAGTTAGCCCTAGTCTCAAATTAATCCTTTTGATTAAATCATCCTAGACATCGTAAATCAGAAGACTGATAAGATCCATTGTGATTTATAATTGATAAACAAAGAATTAATCCTTAAGAATTAGTGAGACTAATTCACAGACTTGAGGGACCTAATGGAGGGAAAAGAAAGGTGCACTGTAGTAAGCTATTTTAGGATCACCAGAAAACCATTAAGGAAGAAATATGATTTTCATTGGTAGCGCCTTTGCCTCTCCACCTCGCGATCCGGGCATTTTTCGAAAACTTGTAACTTTGCTTACAGTCGAAGATCAATGTCGAAAGATGAAAAGACTAATGCGATTTCAAAAATCCATCCCATGATTTATGGCCTAGAGTCTTTCCTTCCTTAGGTGGAGGTACGATACTGCAATTCAAATCTTAAACCATTTAAGAAGTCGCTGCCAACAACTTTTTCGGTCGATTGCGATCCTAAACTCTGAAGTGTTAGGTATAGTCGACGAATCACCTAGGGGTCAATCGGTTTAAGACAAACTAAATATCTAGGATTAGGATTTTGGTTACATGCGGGGAAGGGTTAGAATCTCCATGTCTCCCTTTTGATATCGCATTCCTTGGATAAATGCTGCCATGCAATATCATGGGATTTTCCTAATTCTAATATACGTATAGTTGTCTTCTGGATTCTGAAAACTGAAAAATTTGGCACCCGCCCTTAGGTGAAATCGCCACATCATGAGGTGCACGATGACTCTGACTCCATCATGCCATGTGTGGTTCGTTGTAACAAATATGCAAGGCATTCAAAGCAAATTAGACAAATGGATGACTCCAATCCATAGCAAACGACAGGCCAAAATAGGCATGAAGCCAACGCCAAACAATGATCATGTACTTTGTATACGCATGCAAGAACTATGTTCCATTGCGAAAAAGGTTGTTTAATTGTCTTACACCTATTTCTCGAGGGACGCAAATTTTTTTTATTAAGCTTTGCTTATTTTATGAAAAATAAATAATTTAAAAAATATTTTTCTAAAAATGATTGTTTGTTAATCAATGAAGAATGTTTCATTATCGATTAATTTTTTTTTTTGTATTCATCCAATTTCGTGAGCAACACATACAATTATTTTTAGGAATATATTTTTTAAATCATTCGTTTTTCTTGAAACAATTGCACCATCAGTTTTGGCATTTTGCATCACAACTTTTTCTTTTGAATAGAGCTTTATGTGTTCCGAAAGAGTTGCACCATCAGTTTTGGCATTTTGCATCACAACTTTTTCTTTTGAATAGAGCTTTATGTGTTCTGAAAGAGTTGTTTTACGCAAGGCCAAGATCGATCAAAGAAAGCATTAGGATGTTCAAACCAAGACTTAGAAGATTCACCAAAAAAGTTGTGTTAATCGAATATTCTGTTTTGGCGATTTCTTTTCTTGCATTTTTACTGATTTATTAAGTCGACTTATGGCATACCCTTTAGTTGCAATATTTAAATATATTATTAAACTTATAATGATGTAAATATCGCCCCCATCAAATTTCTAGCTTTGTTACTAATAGAATGGTTGACATGCGAAAGAGTTCGGTAGAATTCCAATTTACGTTGTTTCACTCAAGATTAATATGTTTGTGTACATTTTATGTGAAGACAAATTTATAAGGAAATCCTATCTGATACTTCTCATCCGTTATGATGTACAGTCAAGCCAAAATAATTAATTGCAATTTCATATAAAATATCGTTTTTAATCTGAAAAAGAAAACTTAAAAATGAAGTGAATTTGCTTCTCTCCTTATAGTCTTGAAGTCAAATCTTATTGGGAGCATTTCAAAGAGAAAAACTCAAATGCAACAAAGCAATGCAAAGGCTTGTCGAGGTGTGTGAAAGCTGGCCCAAACACTATCTCATGTCTAAAAAAATTTGTTGAATGTGACTATTTACTCGTTTTTACATAATAAATAAAAGATGCACGTGTAATACTTGTAAATATGATGAACATATACCGATAAAAAATAAAGAAGATATTAAGTATTAATTTATAGATTTTAGAAAGTGACAAAATCAAAATCAAACCATGTTTCTCGGTGTACATATTTTCAAAATGAAAGACAAAATCCACCACCGCGTTAATCAGGACATGCGACTCCTTCAGGTTCTGTTTATTGATTTTTAGTTTTTTTTTTTTTTTTTTTTTTGAGCAAACCAATGTCGTGTACTCATCCACTACAGCTAAAAAATAATAATTTGAGTGGGACCCCATTGGTCATTTTTGTCCAATTACATGTCTTGCCAAACTGGCGACGCTAATTGGTTGCAAACTTATAATTGAATTGCGAAAAAACTACCCAATCAATTGTAAACCTACTATATGAATATTAATTAAATTTTTTATTTTTTATTTTTATCAATTTAATCTTAAATTTTTGCATGAAATTTATTGACCACCACATCAATGATTTTGAATAAAAATTAATTAGAAGGACTACATTGAAATTTCACGTAAAATTTTAGAATTGAATTAGCAAAATTAGAAAATTTAGGATTAAGTTAGCCTTCATACAGTGGGTTTAGAACTAATTGCACAATTTCTCCATCAAAAACTTATTCGCAGAAGCATTTCTAGTCTAAGAAATTTACAACAATTTTAAACAATATTTTGCAAGATGCTTAAAAGAAAAATAAAATAGTAACCCCTATTCTAAATTTCAAATGTAAAAGTATTTTTAATTTAAAATTGATTTTTGAAAATAAATTATTTGGAAAAGATATTCCTTAAGATGATCGCTTATTTCATTTACAAAGATAAATGAACAAAAAATATTTCCATCGTCCATAAAAATGCTTAGATTTAGATTGATTTCGACATAGTTTTTTGTATTGATTAATTATTTCAAGTGATACAAATAATCATTTTTTAAGAAAATATTTTTAAAATAATTTATTTTTTGCAAAACTAACGAATCCTTAATAATAGATCCAGTTACTTCAAACAATCATGTCACTTTACATAGTAATTCACTTCTAAGTCCTAGGCACATTTAGTAGATCTGGATCACAACAGCAATCAAAACGGAGCAATCACTGGCCCAAAACCTACATTAGTTTGGGGGATTATAGCGGAAATTGTACAACAATACCAAACAGATGTGGAGTATATCAACATAGTTTAGTTGCCACTTACTTGGACATGTCCTCGTCCTAATCCTCCATGCTCACAATCACTCCCCTTCATCTTTGGACCGAATTGCGAGAGGTTCATATTAATTCTTGTTCTAATCATCTTTGAGACACCGATTTACTTGAAAGAATCCTATTTTGATACTATATTTAAAGATTTTGTTTTAGTCCATCTAAGTCCGAAATCTGAAAGTAGATTTAATGGTGATCCTTTTCGGGGTCAAATCACACTAAGTCTTTTTAGTTTGATCAAAAGCAAGTCATTCACGTCGAAAACATGGAGATTTACCCGAGATAATTTACTTATTATTTTTTGGTCTTTTGGATGAATTGAATGCCCATCCCTCTCAAATAAAATAGACCTAGATTTTGTCCCATGAAAATATATCTATCATTTATCCTCTTTCAAGAATAAAACATTCCGGATCTGTGACAATTACCTTATAATTCTTGGTAATTAACTGAAAGTATGCTTCTAACTAAAAACAAATGTAATATGCGAACTGCCAAGCACCAATACTATAAGTTACGTCGGTATATGTTGATTTAACCTCGTTATTTTGTAGGACTAGACCGGTAGACCCCACTACATTATTTAAATAACAAATTTGACCATAATGGAACTTTTTTTTTTTGGACATGGCCCTAATAGAACTTAAAAAGCAACAAATAAAGACCAAAAAGCGAGTATGAACCCACTTTACTATTCGCATTAAAGACGAGTAATAATTGAAAATGGAAATTCTTAATCCCCCAAATTTGTTTTTTTTTTTCGTATGATTATGCTATTTAAGCTTCATTTACGTTGAACTTGGGTCAAAAGCCTTGCTGATGATCTAAAGTTCTCTCTCTGGCTCTCTCTCTCTCTCTTTTTTGGGTTATCTTGTATTTGTTTTTATGCTTATTTGCTCGTTTAGGGGCTCGCAACATACTTGCATTGGGCATAAATTTGCGTTTTCTTACAACACCTCCACTCGATCAAATGAAAGAAAAAAGAAGTTAAAATAGCAACATGAATTATTCTTGAAGCCCTAAACTTGGTAATTTTAATGAAGATCCTCGTTTCTTGTGAGTATATGATCTTCGGAAATCACCAATTTATTTTTTAAAATTTAATTTAATTTTCACTACGAGAATGCATTTGTTTTTTTTTTTTTTTTTCTTGGTCATACTCTCAATTAAATTTTTCCGAGAGATCTTCATCGTTCATGATGACTGTAATAAATCAAAATACGCTACTGTCCACCGGAAATGTACCTGAAGAAAAAGCTTAAAAGAGATATATGTAATGAGTCCATCTCATTGTTATTCTTTTTGTTAAGTTCTTATTCTTAGTCTAATAAATTTACAATTACCTAGTTTTTATACCATATAGTCTTGCGACTGCAGGCGTACAAGTTTGATTAGGAGACTATCTAATTTAATTTAGGGTTTTGATAATACTGCTGGCAAAAACCACGGACATACTATACTGATCATTACTCTAATATTGCACGTGATTTAGGAAAAAAATCACGTAAAATGCACATCAAATAAACGAAGACTAGTGTCCCACGTGATGGTGCTAATGAAGAAATCCCGGGAAGCGTTGAAAATATTATCATTAGTACTCCATGAATACCGTCATTAGTCAACCGATTCCCAACAAAAGCGTACGGCAACCCCCGGCTTATAAGAAAAGAATTTAACACCTTCAAAATGCCACGTCGCTAGATTACACTCTATGGTCCAAATAAAATAAACTAAGAACATTAAGATGTAATAAGAAGTCCGCCCAAAGTAATTAGGGTACCAAAATTACATAATTCTTTGAAACCCTAGATATATTGACTGAGGTGTCAACAGCATCAATAGCAAGGTCAACGAGAGAGAGAGAGAGAGAGAGAGAGAGAGAGAGAGAGGAGGAGGAGGAGGAGGAGGAGGAGGAGGAGAGATCTTTATGCAAATCTGGCACACAAAACCTTGCCACCAGTAAGCAAAATCAGGTATGTTTTCTTTGAACCTATTGCCGATGATTTATCAAGAACCATCGACAGGCTTCTTGAGAAAGGGAGGAGAATAATGTAACTCCGTACTCTAAGAAGGGTCGATGTTCCGGCGATCATCTCCGGTGGCAGTCCTAGGCTGATGGAACTGGCCCAATTGGCCGATGCTCGCGGAGACGTTCATGGCGAGAAGGCCCGCGTCGTAGTTGGAGCCCGCGTCGAAGCCCCGGATCATCTGGTGCTGGTGGTCGCGGGGGAAGAACTGGTGGTGGTAATGATGGTGGTCCCGCGAGCTGGCAGAGCCGAGGAGGTTGATGCCGAGGTTCTGGGGGTGGTTGTGGGTGGTGGCCGCGGCGGCGGCGGCGGCGATGAGGCCGTGGCCAGCGGCGAGGCCAAGGCTCTGGTACTTGGAGAGCTCAGACTTGGCGCAGGTGAGGTCCATCTGGAGCTGGCGGAGCTGGTGCTGGAGGAGGGAGATGACCCCAACGCAGCCATAGACCGGATCCCGCAGGCGCATGTCGGCCTCGTAGGCGAGTGAATTGACCGCATCCTCACGCTGGTGGGGGTGGAGCTCGTTGAGAAGCTTCGTCACGTTGCTTGCCCCGAAAACCTTGTGGACATTGGCAAACTTCTGTGGCTGGTCTGGTGGGAAGTAGGGCGCAAACACGCACTCGGGCTGGCACTTGCGGCGGAGGAACTTGCAGGCGGCGCACGGGGACGTGGATGACGACGCCATCCTAATTCGTTCCCGAAACTCTCCCGGTAAATGCTGAGAGGGAAATAGAGATCGAAGAAAATTAGTGCATCTACTCATTAGTCTTCTTCTTCTTCTTCTTCTTCTTCCTTGCTTTCACTTTAAGAAACACAATTACATTATTACTTTACACATGTAGAGTGGTTCAGCTACCCAATTACCTGGAACGATGGCTGCGTGCAAACTAGCGAAACTCCGGATCCTGTGTTTATTGTCTTGTAAACATAAAATTCAATTGTAAGAGGTGGAGAATAAAGAAGTAAAATCGATTATGAGCGAGTAACTATGTGGGAAAAATAGATAAGTGCTGTAATACAAGAGAAATGCATAGGATGGTGTTTTTACAAAGAGATCAGAGTACACCAGTCTACGAAGGACTTCGAATGAATTAGGTTTTTGCCATACTAAAGCGATAAATAAGAGGAATTATTCATGCAAGAAGAAGGGAAAATCTTTATTTCTATTTTAAACTTCCGAAGAACATAAATGTATGAAGTGATAATATCCCGGCAGGATAGTCTCTTTATATTTCGACCAGAAAAGAGAAGAAAGAAAAGAAAAAAAAGACCTAGCAGGATCTGCTGAATGATTACATGGATTTCATTTCCGATCCTCTTACAAAAATGCAATTTTTAAGGAATCAATCAAAAGAGAAAAAGGATCTCCTCGCTTTCCTTGAGCTGGGCAGATCTAGCGAGCTGCAAAAGGAAAGGCTTCGTCTGCCCACCTCCACATACTCGCCAGAAGGGAAAAAAAGAAAAAATAAATTGTCAGCAGCTCAAGATGAAAAACCAGTCTGGGCTTTATAGAGACGGTGATGATGCAAACACCCATCTCTTTCTATGTCCCCCTTTGGAAAATTGTCAGCAATGAAGAGAGAAAACGAAACAAGAATTGAAAAAAAAAAAAAAAAAAATAGAGTACCTGGGCAAGAGATTTCGATCGTAAAAAGCTGCTGAAAAGAGAAGGGTGAGAGCCAAGAACAAGAAGTGGGAAGAGGAGAAAAATAATGATATGTTAATTGGGTTTTGGACTTTTGATGGGGGGAGGTGTGGGGGGGTTTGAAAATTGGATCTTGTGAAGCAAGGCACTTTTTGCAATCTCGCTTCTTTCGAGAGAGAGAGAGAGAGAGTTTTCGTAGCAGATCTTGCTCCGAGCTCTTATTAAAATGACTCGAGCACACTGTCTTCTCCAAAAGACGAGCCTTTCGGAGTTCTACGCACACGCAGTTGAAGGGTGGGATCGATGAAAGGAACGCACAAAGCAAGACCATCATTTAAACGCGTTGCTACATGAAGAATAAATAGATAAATGAGCGAGTAAAAGAGGCAAATGGAAATGATTTGACGAAAAGGGATTGATGGAGAAACCAGCTTGATGTGATTTGGACTGTGCGGCTTTCATTTTTTTTTTTAATTTTTTATCTCGGGATGGAGGATCACACCGATCTGTAATAATTCCATCATTTCCCGTTTGGCTTGGGGATCCTAACTAGTCAACACGAACACACGCACACACGCAGTCTCTTCTTTTCTTTTTCTTTTTCCTGAAAAGAGAAGAGGGAAAGTGGTGCACGAGGAAGGAAGAAAACCAGAGGAGAAGACTACAGCAGTTGAAAAAGGATATCACAGCATGTGCCATGGCTCAACAGTCAAACCTTTTTATTTCTCCAACTTCTCGTTTCTTTGCCTTCTTTCTCTCCCTAAGCTCACGTTGACCCGTGCGGATAGTTGGATCTCCCCGAGGCCTTGAAGCTTTTTCACACCCCTCCCTCCCTCCCTCTCTCTCTCTCTCTCTCTCTCTCTCTCTCTCTGTGTCTCTCTCTGTTGCTGGGCTTTCTTTTTTGTCTTTTTCAGCTGCTCGCTTCAACCCGCTTTCGGTTGAATCAGAATTTCTCGAGTGCAACCAACCCTTCTCTCGTCTTAGGTCACTTTCTTTAGTCCACCTCTTTTCGCCCCCTTCGAAACCCTCCTTTCGAAACCGTCTGGTGTGGGGGGGATATACTTTAAGGGTTCATGCAAAATTGGCTTCTTCTCGGCTCTGTCGCTGTTGCTGTTGCTGCTTCTGCTTGTTCGGAAGAAAACAAATTGTTAAGAGAATGAGGGACATAAAGATCATGAAGAGAGAGAGAGAGAGAGAGAGAGAGAGAGAAAAGATGCCCAGGAGAGGAGGCTAAGGAGACGGGGATAAAGCAAAGAAAGGGAGTGTTTTTTTATGAGGGTCTGAAAGTGAAGGTGGAGATGGGGGAGGTGAATTTAAAATAGGGTTTTCTCTCTTTTCTCAGGGTTCTATTTTTAGTTTTTCTTTTTTCTTTTCAGGAGGGTTGGGCTTTATTAAGAAGGAGGGCGATGTTATTGTTCTTTGTTGTCCATGTTGTTAGCAGTGAGACATGTGGATTCTATGTTTCGTGTCGTGACACGACAGCCATTGATGGGAACCCTAGTTCGAAGTAGCATCTTCTTGCTCCTCTCTCCTTGCCTGAGAGAAACCCTTTTTTAATCTTTCAGGTTGGGGGCATCTGGTGCCCTACAGTATCGGGCTATTCCACATCTATCTTAATGTCAATTAAGGGGGGGGAATATCATGATTGCTGCTTTCAGATCGCTGGTTAGCCACGCAACGAAAAACTGCAGAAAAGAAGAAAGAAAACCACGAGAGAAAAAGAGTTAACAGCCTACCACATCAGTCTGATGGGTTTGACCAGTTGGTTAGGCATTTAAAATCGCTGAGGGGGAGATACACAGAGACACATCTAATTCCATGACAGGCCTGACCACGTTTTGTGTTTTTTTGGTTAAGTTATGGCTTGTGAAAGCATAATCTATACCACAAATTGTGTCCTAAAAAACATGGATTCAAGAAGCATATGCGCAGCCACCCATTGATTCTGTCGAGTCAATAGTAAGAGTGAAACATCTTTCCTTGGACTTCCTGGGGTAAGTTCTGAGTATAAACTTCGGTGGTCATTGCTATGGGTGTCACAGGTTCTGGTTTGGTTATCTGTTCTTGTTTCTATTCCAATGTAGGTAGCGGATACCAATGCTGTATAGTTACCAATTGCTTTGTTCCGTATATCATAATGCCTCCCCAAAATAAATAATTTACTTATCAGCATCATGTCTACTGTTCATCATACCGAAAAAGTATTGATTAACAAGCTCGTGCCCCAACCCAAATTCATCCAAATAACTTACCTCTGAACTTACTGCTAGATTTGCTCGATCTCTGGGGTGAGCTCCGACTTTCAAGCATAAAAACCCTCGCATGCCTGGAAATCCTGCAATTTGAAGAGAGTTTGCTTCTAGAGTCCCATAGTTCTAATTTGATAAGTGCTCTCTCGGGCTAAGATCAATTGCCTTGGGATGTGAGTGCACTTATCAAGAAATGCAAGGATTTACTTATCAAGTTTTCGATCTCCAAATAGCCCATTACCCAAGAGAGTACAATAGAGTAGCAGACTAAATTGGATAAACCCAAAGAAGAAAAGCTCTTCTCCATAATTAAGTCTCCTATCCCCTACAAGCCTTATGAGATTTACTGTGTCGTGGAGTTTGGTCATTATCTCCAGGTGTTATTCCTTAATGAACTACAGTGAAGTTTTACCGACGAGAAAGAAAACGGGTGAGTGCGGGACGATTTTTATTCGTCCAGTTTAGTCATCAAACTGGTATAAACAACGTGAGTACCATTTGACGAAAAATGGATTTAAATTGTAGCATGGAACCCAAAGAAATGAAAACCATTTCTCGTAATTTCGGTTAAGCATGTTATCATTGAACTGGACTCAAAAGGTTGCAGTTTGAAAAGAAGGGATGGTGCCCACATCCAGAAGGATATTCACCGCCTGGTAGGGATGATTGTTTAAAAAGTTATAAACCTATTGTTCGGCGATCAATTTAGTTATAAGCTTTTCAATTTAGCTAATTTATTCCTAAATATTTCAATGATTTGTCAATATAGTCCTTTGGCTGAAAATCTCCGAAATCTTCGACGTGGTTGCTGACCGTTCTACGTGGCATGATTACCACGATAGTGATTTTCGACTAAAATTGGTTGAAATGGCTATATTGGCAAATCGTTAGAAGTTTTAAAACTAAACTAGCCAAATTGAAAAGTTTAGAATTGAATTGGTCGTCGTACAGTAAATTTATGATGTTTGGACAATTTTTCTCGATATGGTACACTTCGAGCAAAAAGTCAAGCTCAAACACGTGCTTTGGGAAGGCAACAAGCCAGCGGACTGGCTCGGGAACTATGGATTTCAGGCGAAGAAGGGTTTATGATTTCTGTCTGTGCCTCCACATGGGCTTTCTTTGTTGTTTTCAGGAGAATACAATCTCCACCATTTACCAAGAAGAAAGAAAGAAATAAAGAAAGTCAATTGTATTTCATTAGTATAGTGAGTTCAAATTCTTAACAAAAGAGATGTGCCATTTGTGGAATTTTAGACAAAAATTTTGAATTGTTAATATACAAGAGATTAGTCTCTGATATGCTATATCAAGAGGCTTATAAATTGTTACGTAAACAAATGCGGCTTTGTGAATGTTCACAAGTGCAGGGACAGGCGTGCATGTGTTTGTGTCGCGCCATGATATGCAATAGAAAATTATAAAACAATCTCATTGTCTTCGTGGCTTTGGACTAGGGCATTCTTCCTCTCTTTCTTTCTTTCTTTTTTGAGTTAATATCACGAAAACCCCAAACTGATATGTCTTTAACAAATTTACTCCAATGGTAAACTTATGAAAAATTTATTCTCTATTAATTTCCATTAAATTTTATTATAAAATTATCGAGTTGAATGACACGTGACTGTTGACTAGTCTACTAGTTTAGGATTTTACTTTCCGTTTATCATATTATTACCAGTTTTGTGATATTAATCCAATTTAACATAGGATATATTTGTCAGAAATATATCAATGTGGAGTTTTTGGCAATCAAAAAATTAATTTTGGATAAATTTTATCACAAATGTACTAATTTAGGATTTTTTGTGGTTATTTGCGATAAATTTGTTACAAATATACTAGTTTTGAGATTTTAGGTAATCAAAAAATTAATTTGAGATAAATTTATGTCGGGTATACAGTTTGAGATTTTTCGTTTTTATCTTGTATTTTTTTTTTTTTTTTTTGAGCTCTAAATAGAAATATATTCATGAAAAATCCAATTTATAGAGGCAAGACAAATTCACCATATTAGCCCAAGCCTAAGCCCAAGCCCAAGCCCAAGCCCACTATATTGGGCTTTGACAAGACATGGAGACCAACGACAAACGCCCCGTCGCAGCAGAACATCTTCGCAGGTCATATACAACCGGAGTTTCTGGAAACTGGAAAGCGGGGGAAAGCGAAGATGAACACGGCGGCGGCGACGGCGACGGTGACGGAGGCGCCGGAAGCGGCGGCGACGAGGGTGTACGTCGGAGGAGTGGGGGGGAGCGTCGGGGAGGACGACTTGCGCAAGATTTTCGGGGCTCTGGGGACGATAGGCGCCGTGGAAATCGTCCGGAACAAAGGGCGCAGCTTCGCCTACTTCGATTTCGTGCCGGCGACCCAGAATTCCCTCAACAAGCTCTTCAGCAAGGTCCCCCTCTCTTTGCTGCGAATGCATTTCCTGGCTGTTTTTTTTTTCCTTAGTTGATGATTCTCATTCTGATGTCGCTTGTGTCTGAATTACATTCGGTATGGAAAGAATTGGTTTTTGCATGACGTTGAGGGCCAGTGGTATACAAATTTTATTGTTCTTGTGCTTTGATATTTTGGGGATGCAGAATGATGGAATTCAATAGTGGGTTGTGCTCACAGGAAGGTCTGGTCTTGGCTTGTCATGCTAGTAGTACTTTGGATTTTGTCTGACCCAATTTAATGGTGTAATATCTTGTGTCAGATCCTCTTAAGTGGGGGTGAGAGGATGTTGTTAGCATGTGTTGATGAGCGGAATTGTGGACAACAACCTTGAATTGAAGATATGGAGGAATTGTTGGGTAAAGAGAAATGTTGCTAAAGGGAAAATCTATAAGCACAGAAAAAAAGATGTAGTAGGAGAAATTTGTTTGTATACGGATACAGATAAGAATTTTTAGCAGGAAGAGAGGGTGGGACCATGGTAAGAGTCCTGCTGAAAGGAACTTTTGCCTTTTGTGGTGAAATTTGGGATTTCCAAGGCCCTGCTCCACATTTCAGTCGCTACTGGTTTCAGAGAAGAGCCTTTGGAAAGTACTCTGTATCTTAAAAGCTATAACAATGCTTACAAATATTGTTCTAGCAACACCCTTTTAAAGTGCTTTCTCTGGTTGTTCTCACTTGATCGAGGCATGTGTGAGACCATTACCTTTAGGTACTAAATATCGGGTTTTTCAATGATTACTTGTTGAAACTACTGTAGAGGTGTAGCATGAAAAAGTGCTTTGATCATAAGAAACAATTTTGCGCAACCCTTCATAAATGGCAATGGTGTTTTCTGCTTCTATTAACTCTACATTGTCATTTCTTATTACTATTTGGTTATGAGGAAATTGGATGCAATTTAGATTGTATTTAAGTTTCTATATCCTTTGTTAAATTTGTTCGTACAGCAGACTGTGGAGAATCAACTGGTGTGTTTTTATATTTTGAAGTGACCTCTCTCATCTTCATAGAGATCCCATCAGAGTCACTTTCTGGAAAATCAATAAAATTGTCTTTCTTTGAGAAGATTCAGCATTTCTCTCTGCTGTCCAGTTTCCCCTTCTTTGCAAGTTTTTTAGAGTCTAGCCGGACTTTTAATTTCAAGCCAAATCTCTTGGATTGATACAATTCACAGATAGATGTCTCAGTTCACAAATTAATTCTTGATTCTTTCATGCCAAAACTAGCGCTCTAACAAGAATTTTATTGTTGTAGAGATCATAGGCTGAGTTATGGAGTACATATGTATGTTTCCTCTTATTTTTTCCTCTCATCTGCTGAGAAGGAGACTTTTATCAAGCTACGTCAATTTTGCATTTACGCCACGTAATTAGATAGGTTTCAGATTTGTTCTTTTGTCCCTTTCCTTCTATTGACTAGCAGTGCCCTTGTATATCAATGCTCACTGAAGTTAGGCTTTCTCCAGTAACTGTTTTCTTGCCTCTGTAATCACTGTCATAGGCCCATCTGATACCACTGGCATCAAGCTCCTTTAAATTTTTTTTTTTTTTTTTTTTTTTTTTTTTTTGTGCATGGAGTTCAGATAGGATGGCTAAGTGAACATGTTTTTTCACCCATCAAGAACCAGCCAGTCCACAAGAGCTGGTATATCTATTGAGTTTCATATTTGCTTTGTGTACAACGATAGCAGAATGTAATGAAGAACAAAAGACTGAAAGAATATGTGATTTGTATATGGAAAAGCTATTTATTTAACATTTTGTCCTGATTAAATGGTGCGTTTCTTTCCTGGAAAAAAAGGCACCTCTCTTGAGAGAGAGGTTGCCTTTTTCGTGCATTGTCCACATGACAATGTCTTTGCTTTTAAATAGGTGTATAATGCTGCTGTACTTTGTCGCTGGTTTTACAGTCTGAAAGGTGCTAGTGCTGTCCTACTACAAGTGTAGATACTGGAATGTTGACATCAAATATTCTGCACCATCCTAGTTTCTTGCATTTTGTATTGTGTTCCTATTTCCCTAGGTGATACAGGAGGCTCCTTTACCTGCAAGAACATATTGCAGGAACAGTCCTGATCCAAAAGCATCCAATTTTTCTCCAGATTGTGTTTTCTCTAGAAATAAATTGAAGGCCAAATTCTTTTTCATAATTGTAACTGTCCCCCCAATATTCTTTTGTCCTAGGTGAGTTGCTTTGTGTGGATGTATAGTATATCCATTTTATTGCTAAGAGAAAAAGAGAGCATAGGAAAACCCAGCACATGTATATGCATTGCTTTTCATGTTGCCTTTGCATAGGCCCATCCACTCTTCTCATATGCCGGCTGTTTTGGATAGTTCTGCTTACATTTTAGCGGGGATGATTGCTTATTCTACATGTTTTCATGAATTGGAACTGCAGTATAATGGCTGTGTGTGGAAAGGGGGTAGGCTAAGGCTTGAGAAGGCAAAAGAACATTACCTTATTCAACTGAAACGAGAATGGGAGGATGATGCTGAACAGAACATCACACCTTCTGATGCTCTCGATGCGAAGAAAGACCCAGCAGCTCCAGTGAAGGCCAAGAACTTACTTGATAAAGAGAAGCATCTTCAAATTTTCTTCCCTAGATTGAAGAAGGTGAGCTGTATAAAGTTTCCAGAGGTGCCTTGCTCTTTCTCATTGATTACCCAAAGTTGTTCCTTTTCTGTCTCCTTGTTCAGTATTTGAGGTGGGGGTATAATGTCCTGTTTTGAATTTTCACTAGATCAATTAACCATGGGGCATGCATCCTGACCGATACGATTAGATTGTTTTAGTATTATTTAATGGGACTAGCTGTCATCCTCTCATCCTTGAGTTGCTTCTCAGGTGAAATCTTTGCCATTTCGAGGAACTGGCAAGCATAAGTACAGCTTTCAGAAGGTTGAGGTTCCTCCCCTGCCAAAGCTTTTCTGTGACTGCGAAGAGCATTCTAATCTATCTCATTCCTTACAAGTGAAAAAGACTCATGAACTTGACTCACAAGTGAAAAAGACTCATGAACTTGACTCTCAAGGTGGTGTAAATGCTGAAGAGCTTGATATGATGAATTCAGTGATGAACAAGTTATTTCAAAGAGAAGCAGAATCAATCCCAGCACGCAGTGGGAATGAACTAATCAAGGAGGAAAAGATTTCTTCAGCAGGGTTTCTGGAACCACAACTGGAAGAGGACATGGTAGATCATGACGACGATGATGACAACCTCGTGATTAATATGGTTACAGGAGTAGGAGATGGAATTACTGGGGGCCATATTGGCAATTTCTCAATGAATCAGGTGAGTTTGATGGGTCTTATGTCCACTGACTGAAACTGCTATAGCTTGTCTGTGTTAATATGCGGCACGTCTTTTTCATCTTTTATTTGCAGGAATCAAAAGCTCACAAAAAAACTTCTGGAGATGGACCAGCACAAAATAGGCTTCCTATAAAGAAAAGGGACGGCGCATTGCCAAATAAGGAAGATAAATCACTTTCTCATGGACATGGTGCGAGAAAGGAGTCATCTTCGTCTTCCAACGGGCAAAATGATAGTTTGCCTGTTGATTCTGAAATATCAAGAAACAGTCAGAAACTAAAACCTGTAGTTTCAGAATCAAGGACCCAAAATATGAAGAAGCATCCCTTATGGTCCCAGAAGTCCTCATGGAAAAAACTTATCGGGGAGAGAAATGAATTTGCCTTCTCTGTGTCACATGTACTGTCAGGTGGTGGCACTCCAGGGGATGAGCAACTGCTTTCTGATAACTCGAATGTGCTCAGTGTGGACTGCAAAAATCAGCACGGCGATGAGCAGCATGAACATGCAGAAGACAAGACCAATGAATCAGTGAAATTGGAAGATACAACTGAAAGTGAGTCTGCGATACAAAATAAATCCTCAGCAAAGACAGGTGGCACTCCGGGGGATGAGCAACTGCTTTCTGATTACTCGAATGTGCTCAACAGTGTGGACCGAAAAAATCAGCATGGCGATGATCAG
The DNA here is from genome assembly GCA_014182515.1 of Eucalyptus microcorys. Lineage (NCBI taxonomy): Eukaryota > Viridiplantae > Streptophyta > Magnoliopsida > Myrtales > Myrtaceae > Eucalyptus > Eucalyptus microcorys. The sequence continues at coordinate 19,054,689 of CM024564.1, forward strand.
CATGAACATGCAGAAGACAAGACTAATGAATCAGCGAAATTAGAAGATGCCACTGAAAGTGAGTTTGCAATACAAAATAAATCCTTAGTGAAGACAGGAAGGGGCAAATCATGGCTCCACAAATCTTCATGGACACAATTGGTCACGGACAATAAAAGCAAGTCATTCAGTATATCAGTGATTAAGCCAGCTCTAAATTCTGAACATGGGCCTCCAGCTGATAATATTGCTAAGAGCAAGCAGCATGATGAATCTGTACAAGATGGTTCCCATGGCTTGAGAGGTGAAATGGAGGAATCTTCAAGTGCTGCTTTTGACTCAAGCAAGGCTTCCCAAGTTATGGAGCAGAGTCTTCCGCAACTGGAAGGTTCGGAAGGGACTTTGAACTTGAGTTCGCTTACTGTTCAAAACAGCAATAAAGCTGCTGCTGCTTCATTGACTGAGGAAAGACGAATTTCAGTTCCAAATCAGTCAGTCATTAGAGTGGATCGAGAATGCCATTTTATGAGAAGTGAAGCTTCTATACGAGACTGGGCGAATAGTAAAGCAGCTCTTGCTAAGTCGCTTAAAAGAAAAAGATAATCTGCAAATTTGGTGCTTCAAGTAAGCTGCTCTACTGGGGTGATCTATAATGTTTCGAGGCTGTCAGATTTCCTCAAACAGGTAAGGCTTAAAGCAGAATTAGGTCAAGGATGAGTTCATTCTAACGCTTTTAGTTGGGGCTCTCTTGGTAATCCTTTTTTGACTGTGAGTAGTACTCTTGACCTTTGATTCATCGGGTAAAAGACCATATGTTGTTTTCTCCAATTTAAACGAATAGGAGAGTTGTCGAAGAATTGAAGCATGGTGTCAAATGGTTCTTTCAGTTCCGGTACAAAGAGTGATTGTTCCACTGTGGTGAACCTTAAAGAAAAAGCCTCTAATGACATGTTCTTTGTTCTGCATTTTTTTCCTCAAAGTGACGTTTACTTTCTTTTGTAGGGAGAATTGATTTATCCAGCTCATTTGGCTATAGCTTCCGTGTCGAGACACGGTCTGATGTTTGAAAGTCGAATTACTTTGCACTACATCCTGATGTATCTTGATGCGGACAGGTCGGATCTGAACCGGGGGGCATAAAGTCTTCCCAAACATATTTTGCTCAATTTGGTTTGATCTGAAACTGAACTTTTGAAGCATCCACATAGGTAGTGTTAATCAACGGCTGATTAGGAAAGCATCATTAAACAAAGGACATACTTGTGTAGGGAAAATTACTAATTTAGTTATAAAATTATTGTATAAATACTAATTGAGTCCTAAATTTTCAATTTTGTCAATGTAGTCCTTTTGGTCAATTGTTGCCAAAATCGTTGAAGCTGTCCACACTAGCATATCACGTAGGATGATTGGCAATAATTCGATACCACGTAAATGCTTTTCGATAGCAATTGGTTAGAAGGACAATATTGGAATTTTGTGCAAAAGTTTTAAGATTTGGCCATGTCAACGATTTTTAGCGACAATTGGCCAGAAGGATTATATTGATAAAATCAAAAATTTTAAGATTGAATTAGTATTCATTCAATAAGTTTGTAATTGATTAGGCAAATTATTCCTACTCTAGTAGTATATCAATAATCGGACTTCACGAAAATAAAAGGGAATTGCAAGGGGAGTATAAACCAAATGAGAGTTATGCGACAATCTCTTTACCCAAATTGTCTCCTGCCACGTTTCAACCTCTTTCGATGTCTAGTTGCTATCCCTTTCTAGTCAACTCGTTGTCTTTCAGGAGGTGATTGTTTCTCATTCAAGGCCCATTTATATGCACACGCTGATCGACGAATGGGGGCCTAAAAAAGCATTCACTGGAGAGCTCTGGCAGTTCATGATTACTGCGAGGAAGGTTAGGTATCGGAGTAAGATTTTGCTTTGCTCTGCTCGAATGAAGTGGTGCTTTTGCATCCATAGTGCTCTCCTTTTTACAGTTTCCTAAAATGATATTGAGAGGATTTTGCTAGCTAATTATATTGTTTAGCTAGGAAAAACTTTATATACCTCTCAAATGATTTTGGGAGAGACTAGTGGGACTTGCTTGTTGAGCGACATTAACTTCTTTCGGATCCCTTTTCTCCATCAAAATTCTAAGCTTTGGTCGCACATTTTCACCGTAAACACTAATTACATGCCATCGTATTGATGATTACTCAATTTCAAAGGGGTTAAGGGGGAAGATGGTTCGAGTCTTGAGAATAAAAGTTGAACCAAATTCGTGCAAATACCGGGTAGTAGGTATGAAATACCGCTACAATAAATTCAGTATCCCCTAAAACTTGAATATAATCCAGCATCAATCACAAATTTATTCAGGTAGTAAATTTTCTAGCCGTTATACATGTTGTATTTGCCTCGTTTAGGCTTGTTTTATTACTTCGGACTATTAACGGCATAATGTCACTACCATCTATAGGTTTTAAGTAATTTGTCATCTCAAATTTTCCAAATGGGCGCGACTAGGTTAAATCGTGCCCGGCGTGCGGCCTATAAGTACCTATGAATGCGCAATTGGGGCTCGCCATCTCGAGATCGCTGAGCGGCTCCCTTACGGTGGTGAAGCGGGTCTAGGAGCGCGTCCAAAGCGATGGCGACGGTAGGAACCAGCATGTGGGTCCGCCATGTTTCGTGGATACCTCCGGTAGAGCCCGATGCGTGGAAGCTCAACTTCGCTGGCTATTTCATAGACGAGGACATGGTCGCCGGCACCGGCTGCATTCTTCGAGATCAAAACGGCGTCTTTGTGGCTGCTTGCGCCGGGCCGGTGAAGAAGTGTGGCACCCCGACTATGGCCCATCTGATGGCGCTAGAACAAGGCCTAGACGTTGCTATGAGGCTTGGAGTCGACTATCTCGAAGTAGAGGGCGAGCATCCGGACGTGATCCGGATGATCCAACGTACTTTTATGCCATCAACACCTGGAATGGCAATCCTTCTCGACCGATGCTTCGATCTGCTGGATGGATTTCGCAAGGTGATGGTGAGGCGCATACACCACCTATCCAATGAGGCTGCAAATGTTCTTGCAGCTAAAGGGAGGCGACTCGAGGAGGTGGTTCACTGGAATGATGAACCGCCTTCGGATATCGCTTCCATTTTGGTCACCGACGTGATCGGGCAATGGGTTCATCGCCGTGATCAGTGACCGGTCTTCGTCCATGAGTCTTATGTTTAGTGAGAATAAATGTAACTATAGTCTATGGCGATGTGTTTGGGATTTGGGGGGGACTTCTGTTGTGGATGCTGTAACAATTTCCTTTGTTGGGATAATGTATCGAAGGCTTTGCTGAACAATGTTATCTTCTTGATCATCATAAGAACTAATGATGCATCTGAAGTCTGCATAGATTGGATTTTGCTCTTGCTGACAGGCTCTAAAATAGTTCGATTTCGTGACCTACGATGGATTCACATCCGATACTTTGTCAAGTCCTCTTGATTATGTCGTGATTTTTGCGATATAGCCTTATCTTCACAGCTGTATTTTGTTGCAAAATCTCTATAATCGAGTGCCCAAAAGTTTAGATAGATGTTACTCTTGATGCGTTGATCATCTAATATCATATGAGCCGTACAAAATTACGTACTCCTGGGCTTCATTTACATTGTCAAATTCTTCTTCACTTGACCACGCGAGATTTTTTTTTATTTTTCCTAATTGAGCTTTCTCTTTTTCTAATTCCCCAATAACCGTCCAATGCGAGGTATAGTCATCTTGAAAAATACAATGTTGATCTCTTGCTGATCTCTTTACATCTTCAGATAAATTGAAGTTCATGTTATGTATATGTGCATCAAGGTGACATTTTTCTTTGTGTTGCGCCAAAAGAAGTTCATCTTTGTTTTCATAGTTTCTTTGCTTGGTAAAAATTGAAAAGTAAACTCTGAAAATTGAACTGCTGAATTTGAAAGTGTTGATAACCAAAAAAGTTGTTCGATGACAATTGGATCTGGATAGCTGAATATGATCGATTTCTTAGCAAACATAGAATGACAATTACCATTGATCGGTTTAAGCAATATACTACCTAAGTTCCCATCAATTATTTTTCCCAGTTTAATAAATTAAGTAACACTCTCTTACTTATCATATTAAGTGAATTACTGACTTAAATGAGTCTTTTGAGTCAATACCAATCAAGGTTATCCATCAAATTTAATATCATTAAAAGTCGAATTTTCAACTTCAACACTTGATTGGGTTATCAGACACCCTCAAATTGTATTTCACGAGGATGTTGTTTAGAAATGGTAAATACTGTGACATAAATGGAGATACATACATAATTAGATGTTGGATAAAGACTACAATTAAAGCCAGCTAGATGGAGATCTGGACCAGCATTAAATAAAATGCACATAAATGATACATACTCAATTAGATTTGTATACTTATAAGTGTATGTGCCATTAATTTGTTGCCTGTTATTCGAATAGGTGACTTGCCAGTTGTGAACTGGGTAATCCTTAAAGACATTTATCTAATTTACATGTGTCTAAATATTTATTGGGGCTTGTAATCTCACCTATTTGGGGAACTCAATTAATGATTTTTTTTGTTCATACTACAAAATATTAATTTGAATTAAGTGTGGATATCTTGCCAAACAATACTACTAGATATAGAAACTTGTGTTGTGGAGCTTCGGTGCTGATATTATTGGGGCAAAACAGTTAAACATGGAAGGAAACGAAAGGAAAAAAATGGCAAAAAAAAGAAGAAAAAAGAACAAGAAAAGAAAGAGCAAGATTGAATATTCTTTAATAGACTAAGCAAACAAAAGGGAAAAAATGGCCAAAAAAAAAAATTAAAGAAAGAAAGAAAAACAAAATAAAAAGTGAGATTGAATGTTCTTGAATAGACCGTCTTGCGATGAGGTTCGCCATTTTCTACCAGTTCTTTATTGACATGATATGATTCGCCCGGACCGTATGAATTTGCTCCAAGTCCAAACCGAGAGATAATTATTGTTTACGCCTTTCCAACCCAAGTATTGTAAGCTCGCCCATGAAAAAATAAAAAAGGGATAATTTTACGGATGGTCTCGGAACTTTAGTCCAATGTGCAATGCGTTCATGAACTTTCAACTTGTTTAACGTGCTTCTTGAACCTAACATTTTATGTCATCCCTAAAATATCCAATCAAGTTCCTAAATTATATAAAAATATCCAATGTGATCCTTTCATCATTTCAAGTTTAGGGATTAAACATATATAATCCAACGAATAAATAATGACTAATTAAGTTTTAAGTCTTTTAATTGTATCAATTTAATTCTAAACCTTTTGACAACTTGCCAATTTAGTCATATACATTTTATTGCGCCAATTTAGTCCTAAACTATGATTTAAATATTTGGCCAAAAGGACAATATTAGAAAATCGTCAAAAGGTTTAAGACAAAATTAGGGTGCGTTTGGTTAGACTTTTGGGGAAAGTCTTTAGGAAAATGCAAATGACTTTAAGTGAAGGGGGATTTTCAAAATGCAAATTGCGTTTGGAAAATAATAATTTGAAAGTCTATTACGAAATATCTTTGAGCAAAATAGTGTTTGGAAGACTTATATTTATAAAACACCTTTATTATTAGAAAAAGAAAAATATATATATTTGGTGGTAAGGGCAGCGGTCGTCGGCGATATGGGATCGCCAATAGCGGCCGTCATCTAAGGTCGCTGAACCTTAGGCGGTCCCTAGAAACCACCGGCGAGGGCCGCCCGAGGTCGGGCGATCACTGGCGGGGGTCGTGCGACCCCCGGTGAGACCCTCGCCTGAGGTTGACGGGCCTCAACAAGGGCTGCGCCTTGGTCGCGCAACCTCGCCGGCGATCGCGCGACCCCAATCGGCCGTCGCCAAGGATACGCAACCCTTACCTGAGGTTAGGGGACCTCGGCAAGGGCTGCGCTTGGGTCGCGCAACCTCGTCGGTGGTCGCGCGACCCCGAGTAGCTGTCGCCGAGATGCAAATTGCGTGGACCCCACGGAGGCCGCCGCGACCCAGATGGCGTGGAGGTCCCACGACACCCTGGTGACGGTCGCCAGCCTCCTTCTAGCCGGTCACCGGCCCCTTGTAGCCCTATGCAACCCCGCCGACCGCCCTTAACGAAGAAGATGAACAATGAACGCCGAAAATGATGAACATTAATTTTTACATGTGCAAAAGGCTGAAAGCCCAAGGCACCCCAAGACCAGCCTTGGGCTTTCAGCCTTGAGAAGGCTAGCTTTTGGGTAACGTGACTTGTAAAATTTTTTCCAAACACCTCATATTTAGCCCAATGAACTTTAGGTGTTCAAAGCCCGCTCGCAAAGCAGTTTCCAAACGTAGTGTTGTACAATTGAAAGATTTAAATTAACATATGTACAATAAATTTAAAACCCTTTGGACACTTTTGCATTTTCTTAATACTACACTTGATTCATATCTCAATGCGGCGACATATGACAAGCATCAAGGAAGCCACCGAAGAGATAACCTTAAGTTTGGATAGAGAACTAGAAAAACCTAGGTCCTGTCTTCTATTAGGACACGAGGAAATAGAAAACAAAGCAAAGAACAGCAGAACCACACTCGACCATTTCGCAGGTCTAATTATTGAAAAGACACCCAGCACAATAAAGAGAGAGAGAGAGAGACAGCTAGGGGACGCACGGCGGAGACGGGGCGGCGATGAACAGGGTATATCAGCATCAATAATGTCGAGGGAATGGGTTTAAGGTTTTCTAAATGGAAGGACGGGGTCAGGAAAAAATGACAAGGGTATCAAGAAAAGGACAATGAGAACTTCGTAAATTCAAGTTTGTTGGTGAATCGGACATGGTGTCGCCACCGTTGCCTAAACGGCTCCTCAAATCCAACACCACGAGGAACGAGCCAAAAACACTGATTTCTTGTCATACCAGAAACCGTGGAGACCCCTCGCCTCATCGGGCATTTCTGCTCTGGCAATTGGCGAGAGCCATGAATGATGACCACAGTGATTGATCTCATCAAGGGATCAAAACTCAAAGAAAATGACGTCATACAAACAGGCCTGACATCCAAAATCTGCTCGAGGAATCACTTCATAATTCTTGTTGTAAAACAAGAACGAAGTCAACAGAACCCTCCCGCCTAGCTCCACAACCTGGGCGGAAGATTCTTTGCGAACCAATTCAAGCTGACGACAGAGTAAAATGCACAAGATGATGCAACAACTCGGTCAAAAGCTGTATTTGAGCAATTGATTTCACCAACAGTTATGGAAGATACCATAGTAGGAAAAGTTGATGAAAGGGGACAGAACAGCTTAAAACAATTAAAATTAAGTCCTCCGACCGACGGTTGTTGAACAATTACAGTACATTTAAGCATTACAAGAGCCTTCCGCACACTGGATGCGTCCAAAGCCATTGAGTTGGTGACATTAAATCCGAATTATCATAAATACTGAGAAGCAGTTTTGCAGTTGACTGTCAGCCAAAATATAGGCTTCCAGACAATGTCGAATTACCGTGACACTACCTATCTTATCGTGAGTAGCATAAGACTACCTATCTTTCAATTCCTCCTCGAATTGACGCAGTTTCTCCCGAACTGGATGCAAAAATTGTTTCAAATCCTTACAGATCTGCTGCTTATCTTGTTGCAGAAGATCCTTTTCCTCACTTAGTCCGACATCCATCTACAAGTATTGTAATGCCAATAAATAGATTAATCAGTCCTCCGACCAAAAAAAAGAATAGATAAATCAGACTACCCATGCAAATGACCAAATTGTTCAACCAAAGAAGAAATCAACTAGTCAAATTATTCAAACACTGGGACTTGAAAACAGACATACCTATAGACAAAAATGGACAAGATGGCCAAAGAGATGAGTAAAATCAAAGATTTTGTTCTACCAGATTGCTGGATTGTCAATAAAGACCATAAGCTATCCAGCCAGCTAGGCACCGCGACCTCTCAATGTTACACATCTCTCACGCTCAACTCATCCTTAGAGAAGTTGCCAATACATTTTTCTGATATAAACCCATCGTCATTTTATTGTCCATAGCAAATGTGCATTTCTTTAGTTTTAGCCATATCCAGAGATTTCTAGTCATGCAAGCATTAATATTAATATTCACCTGTACTAAGTAAAAGATCTCAATATCATCAAAGAATGTACCTGCAGGTCATCTAGCTCACCAAATGAAAACTCAGGGATCTCCAAATGACCTTTGACTTTCTTTTTCTCCTCCTTAATAGTCCACTCTCCTTAAATAGACACAAACACCCGGTCAATGTCATTGAAATTTGTCTGTTTGCACACAAAATGTGTGTGCATACATGCATGCATGTGCAGGTGTGAGTGGGTATGTGGGAGTGACAGTGCACGTGTACACGTGTGCATGTGTGGTTGGGGTGTGTGTGTGTGTGTGTGTGTGTGTGTGTGAGAGAGAGAGAGAGAGATGCACGCCAACCCTTGATTCTTAACTTCAGCTCGTAAGTGTAACCAACCCTTTTCTTGTTCCGCACAGTCACCAGGAATGCCTGAACAGTCAGACAAAAACAACAGTACAATTGTTAAGTGCATTGTTATTAAAATACCCACACTTTTATATGAATTATATGTGCCTACACTTTTCACTAAAGCTTCTAAAACTTGCATGCTTTCTCATCTTTGCACAAAGTACTATTTTCTTGTAGTAAGACGATTCATACACTTATAAAATGCGTACCATAATGTACTCTAGTAAAGATGCCTTTCATTTTTAGTGCATTCCATACATGTTCACATAATGAATGTAACATTTCACTGTTCACTAATTCATTGGTGGCATCACACATTACCTATCTTAAAAAATATTACATCCTTTTTGGTTTCTAATTAGATAGTAGAAAATAGTAACAAATTCCAAGTATAAAGATTTTTTATTTTGCATGGTACAAATTCAATACGCAAGTTATTTTCAATTATAACATAGATGAGGCAAACCCATAGAACATTTGTAAATCCTTTTATGTCAAGCCAATATTTTCCCGGTTCTCTTTGAGGCAAAGACTATACCCTCATTATCCATTGCCGTACTATTTTCATCCTCTATATTAGTAATAGAGGTTAAGCAAGAACTAGAAGAAACCACAATCAAAACGAAGATAAGCATCAGTCCTGCCTCCTCAATGAGATAGGCCTCCCAATTTCTAGTATGTAAAAAGTTTCTCAACTTCAAGCTCAACATGATTTGATGCAACCGCTTGAGGATGTTGAACAAGTAGCAAGATGTAACAGGGAAAATGAAGATGAGGAGTACGTATGTCAACAGGCTTTTTGGCTAGTCCACGTGAACAAGATTGGCCAGTTAAGCTTCCTTTTTCATTTAGCAACCTTGTCAGCCAAATTTAATTGATCTGAAGTTTGACTCAATGAGTTCCCATCTATTAAACATCCCTAAAAGTTTTTTATACGCAACACCAGATTCATACGAGAGAGACAGACTTACAACAATAGTTAAGAGTCAAAAGTCAAGAGAACTCTCGAAGCCAGAGTATTAGCTGTTAATAACTTTCCCCAATAAAAATAATGTCTTAGACTAACTTAATAGGGCCAACTTCAAGAGAAGCCATTATCATACTTATATATCTCAATATCGTCATATTAAGTCTAGATCTCTAGCACTGTTCTATCATGAGTGCATCAGCCACTACATGGAAAATCATTTCAACAGTTGTTTCAACATTTCTGAAAGTCCTAGTTGAGAACACAATGAAAACAGCAGCCATAAGGTGATGACAGAAGACTTTTTCTAGTATGAACCAGTCTTCTTCTTTAATCTTCTAATTTTTCCTATATTTGATCAGTATGTTAATACGTATGATATCAAGCCCAGGCAAGAATGCATTTTCATGGGCTTGGCTTCACCTCTGATGACTAACTAGCATATTTACCCAGTTCAAACCTCAAGAACCACATCATACAGTTTTTTCTTGGAAGAACCTTGACATATTAGCAAGAAGCTTCCATAAATTTTATAAGGATGGGAACAGAATGAGAGATCATAACGTGTCAGCAAGCTAAACATAGAATCATCCACACAAATTCTAGATATAAATTTATCCACCAACTACAGTAAACTGTAAAGACCAAGATGCTTTTGCAAGATCTCCAAGCCCATCCAATGAAAGTTTAATTCCATGAATGAAGCCATCAAAAAACTCACATCACCACTGCAGTTTGACACTTCTGATATCTCTGCACAGCCACCATTGAATTCCAGTGAGCCGATCGATGTGAGCAGCTCCTGCAACGGAACCACGATAAATGGTGTGACCGAATACATGGGATTTGCATGGAAAGAAATCGGCATTGCAGTCAGTCAGGTAGTCGCCCTTCAGATACACTCTCTCTTTAACTATTCAGATTTGTTATAATGCTTAGGCTGGCTCTTAAAAGAATTTGCTCATCCAAAAAGATGGGAATAAGTACTAACCCACCAAAATTCCGATTCCCCGGAAGCTTATTCCAAGAAAAATATTTGACATCTCAACTAAAAAATGGGAATTCAAAAGTTGCAAGCAGCAAACTGACCCGAATCCTATCTGAAGCCCATTTATTGAGGTTCTTCTCCTCCCAAGTTCCAGCCTGACGAAAACAGAAGTCACAAAACCTTTTCAGCCAATAGCAGAACACAAAAAACTGAAAGATAAAAAATAACCATCCACGCTATCCATCATCCTAAAGCGTCACACTTCCACATCACAACAGCAACCAATCGGAGACAGAAACGAAGAAGACGATCCAACCACCTTATTCCACACGGAACCGAGGGTCGCCGGCGACCGGGAATCGGAGACCACGTCCTGCGGCGTGAGCTTCCGCGGGACCGGAGCGGGCGCGGCCTCCCCCGTGGCCTCCCTCACCCAGTACCTGTACGACATCGACTCCTCCTTCTTCTCCTCCTCCACCGACACTCCTCCCTCCATCTCAGCGATCCCCCCCGCTGCCTCACCCCCGCCCTGTCCACCGGAACCGTTCACTGCCCGCGCCGCCGACGGAAACCGAAACAGATCTCGAGGAACGGGAAAAACGAGTACTACCTGCGCTGCGAATGCGGCCGGAATGGACCCCGATCAAGGACTCGCCGGCGACCACCCCGAAACGGCGACGGCGACGGCGACGGCGGCGACGGAGGTCCGTTCAACGCGATCTGCCTAGGTCTCCGGAAGCTTCTGGCTCCAACCGCTCGGTCTTCGTCAACTGGGGAGCTTCCTCTGTAGGCGAGCAGCATTATATACTAACGAGAAAAGGGGTCAAAAAAGAGAGATTTCCAAATTTGTGGGGGTGGATTTCGAATAATTCTTTTTATGATTTTTTTTTTTTTTTTAATTTGTTTCTAGATTCATCTACCTCAATTGAGACAACGATTCCCAGCTTTTACTCGCGCGCTGTTGGCATTTCCCTTCTTTTCGCTTTGCCTGCTCTTTATTCTTTGCTTGGTACTATTTTCCACAATCAAAACTCATAATTTCCGGACACCGTAAATGCCGCATTTGGATGCCATGACTGATGCGGGAGGATCCAAATTAGCTCCCACAACGAGTACGACACTATCGATGCTCATTTAAGTCAAGGTAGAATTTGGTAATTACATGCTTCAATGGGTCGAGAATTATTAGATTTATCGATTCACCATATTAGTTGTCGATTTCCAAGTTAATCAACTATATATGGATGGGAGGTGATGGATATTTGATGAACTTTTAAGATTGATATTTTTCTGGTCAAGGTTGGTGGACGAGTTTTGAAGATAAGAGGCTGAAAAAATCGAGAATACAAGTTCTCTTGTCATTAATTGCATCTCTAAGTTCCTAAGAGTCTTTATTGTTATGTAAATTTTAAGAGTTAAAACTGAGTTCTCAGGTCATTGCTTTCTAGTTCTCATGCCCTTTAATGTATGGGGAAGTTCATATGTCTATTTATTATTTGTCTATTTCCTATGTTGTAATTCTCCCATAAATTGAGAAGAGTTCTCGTTCGTGAGATAAGCGATTTTGATAAATGCAAACACATGTGATTTTCCTCTATTTGAGTGACTATATTTGGAGATTGAAAAACTCTTGTTTCGGTTTCTTTATCCTAGGAGAGTGGATTACACCTTGATGGTGAGCCGAGAATAGCTTTATCCTCAGCTGATGATTTTCCTTTTAAGCCCCGGTGGTGAGCTTATTCTATACTGAAATCTTATATTCTTGGTGGGTTGCTTGTCCTTTAAGCCTTCCTAGTGAATTTTATCGATTTCAATCTTCATCCTTGATTGGTGGCTCGTCCTTTAGGCCTCTTTGGTGATTACATCCAACCTGCATTTCTTATTTACCCATCAACAACCATCCCCATACACACTATTCCCAAACACAACTAGAAATTTCCCTCATTTCGGAATCACTCGCCCATGCACGCATCAATAGCCATACTATCTAGCAGTAGGTCCTTTAGATTGAAAGTCAACTATACTCCAACCTCGAATCCTTGGTGAGGAACATTATGAAGCCGTGCAAGGAGTAAAGTAAACTTTACAACGTTACAAAGAATTTTAGGGCATTATAGCTATCGACACATGATTAAGTGCGCTTGTACCGAGGTTAAATGGGCTGGTGTCATGAAGGGGTTGAGTTGTTTACACATGAAAATAATCATGTTGTGTACAAGATGACCATTTCACCCTGTATGTGGCACGTAGATAAGTGGATTGCACGGATTAACATCACTTGTATCAAACACAAATATTGCTCGTATCTAATATGGAAATCACTAACATGCACGGCAACTGTCCTTTTATTCTTCTCCTCTTTTCTTTCTTTTTTCCCTTTTTCCCTCTGCTGACCACCGTGGGCCTCAGCAATGGCTGGTGACCTCCGTTGATCTTAGGCAAGATCTGCCATCATTGGCCTCAAGCAACATCGGCCTCAAGCAAGGGACGCCCTCATTTGAGGCCAACAAAGATGAGAGCTGACGGTGGGAAAAGGGAAAAAGAAAAGAAAAGAAAAAGAGAAGGAAAAAAAATGAAAAATTATCCATGTATGCATTAATCGTGCTACTTAGGACAATTGTCCTGTACATTAGTAATTTTCAATTAAAATTAATCAAATAGACTCAATTGGTCAAGCATGAAAATGTGAGGTGCGGACACCGCAAATAATGAAACACTTAAGTGCCAAAAATTCCAAAAAATACACTTTAGTGCCGACATTGGAGAAGAATGGAACACTTACGTGCCAATGGCAAGAAATTCCAACTAAACTGCTAATGGAGCATTTTTCTAGTGAGATAAGTGCAAAATGACATCATTTTGTGCTAAAGCCCCAAAATTGAATTTAATATAAATTTTAAAAACTAAAAAAGAAAAAAGACCTACAACAACACTCGGTGAGAGCTTGCACAACCCTCACCTCCACCTTTCCATTGTCATTGAGAAGGAGGAGGGGGAGGGTCAAATCGAGCCCTAAGCAATGGACAAATCAAAGGACTTAGCCGACTGTTGATGAGGGCACGTAGGCCCTCACATAGATCTAGGGTAAGGGTCGCGACCCTCCCCTAGATCCAATGAGGGTTGCTAGCTCTTGCCTTGCAGGCTCTCGTTGGTGATTGGCCAAGGTCGTTAACTACTGCCTAGGTCTCAGTGACTGGTCAACCCTTGCCCCACCTTCGTCGAGGCAGTGGCAACAAGGGCTATGCAAGCCCTCACCAAATGCTTGTTGTAGATCTTTTTATTTATTTTTTTATTTTAATTAATATTTATATTAAAATTCAATTTCATATTGTCCTTGTCAAACCGAGTAAACTACTTAAATTACAAAAAAATGCCACACGGCCAAATCACCAAGTGTTCCACTTTTCTAAAAAAGTAACACTTAGGTGTACTTATTGAAAATTTTGGCCCTTAAGTATTCTCATGCCAACTTTTGGTTATACTTTTGCTCAAAAAGAGTTTAGAATTCAATTGATAAAATCAAAGATCTAAAACTGAATTAACAAAAATATACTAAATTTAACACTTTTTGGATAATTTTCTCTTTAAATGTGCTAAACCTCTTTGTTCTACTTACGCTATGTTTTAGGCATTACCTATGCCTACGTTTTTTATTCCTCAATATCATTCAATGATTTCAAAGTTTTTTTGTTTGGGTCAGTCAATGATTTCAAGTTGCATCTTGCATAATATCATAAATCGAGCTCTCTAGTACTCCTATAATTACCTTAATGACTTTCATAATTGGCTGATAGCTTTTCTTTATCGGACGCACTAGTGGGTATCTAACAATCAAATTGCAAGAATAGAGCGAAAAGAAGAAGAAGAAGAAGAAAAGAGCAGGACAAATCAAAGGACAAACATCATATTGTCCTTGCAATGACAAAATTGTCAAAACAAATCACGGCCAAATCACCTCTCCTGACACCTGATTTGAACTCCCCAGAAAAACTTAGAAATCTAAAAAAAAAAATATTAAGAAAAGTTCATATAGCTAGGCAGGTGGTGTCCTCTCTAACCCTACAATTCAAGTGCCAAATCTGTCGGTTTTCCTGTTGACTGCTCTATACTCACATTGACTTCCCAACTTTATGACAAACGGCGGCTCATAAAAATTTCGACCAGGCGGCATCGGCTGCTGCGCTGCGCGGTGCACACAAAGGCTGGACTTGCCATGAAAAAATTGGCCTCGACTTGGAGACATAACGTCCTTCTGACTTAGCAGTTTGAATTTGCGGTTAACAGTCGCCAGAAAATATGCACCATCTAGATCACGCAGGGAGTCCGTTCGGTGGCGCCCTCAATTAATTTTTGGCTTTGGTCTTTTCGGCTTCAACACAAAGAAGAGAATGCCTGCAACAACGAGAAAAGCTGGGACCGTGCTCATATCGAAGATGACGTGCACTTTCCTTTCTCGCATGCACTGGACAGGATGAAGCAGCGCAATGGTTGAATTCACTTGATGAGCAAACCTAGACAGCAAACAAACAGCTAGTTAGGAAACTGATCATAAACACCATAAATACAATAAATTTCCGAGATTGCCATAGGAAAATTACAAATCCTGTATTTAAGTTGCAGAGAATGATGCTTTTCCCTCCCTATTATGTGGCAAGGCAAAAGAGAGCACTGAGGCAAAGACACTTAGAGATGGAAAAAGCAAAAAACTACCGACAGTGAAACTAAATATTTGAGGTACAGCATCAGCCACTCAGCATAATCTGCTTTCAGTGAATACGGCTAATAATATTTCCCGAAGATACATTCCTTCCCCAATTCCATTCTGCAAATGTTGCATTTGCATCTGGGAATACATGTAGTCCAATCGATTAGCAGTCTCAGCTGGCACATAATTACCTCAATACTGACAGCATGAGCTTCAGACTCGACAGACTTAATTACTATAGTAATGGCTCATATGAGCCCCTCATAGCAGCAGCCAATAAACATGCCACTGAACTAGTTTCTGCTTTTTTTTGCACTCAAAATCTATAAGGGCAATAAGGTGCTAATCATCATGATAGCAGACTAGAGTAGCATATCAAAACTCATAATCAGGAATAAGAGATGAGGGGTATCCAACAGTCTCCTAAGCACTCTCCCAGATCAGAGAGCTACCCCAGCTGATTATGAGTTTTCCAGCAATTCTATAAACCGATAAAACAAGCTACCACCTCTACTTTGTAACCATACTCCACTTATCTTCAAAGGCTTGTCCAATTCTACACATTTGCTGTATCTAATTATGCACCCATATTACTAATTACCCTTAAAATAGCCCAATGGAAAGATCCAGTTAGTAGTTGCCTCACCCTTTAGATGCATCCTCCAGTGTATTCAAAAATCTCAAGGCATCTGTATAGCGCAATTCTCCAACACTTGTTGAGATCTGAAAAGAAAGATAAATTTGTCCATGTCAATGTAAAGCAGGAACTTCATCACATACACTTTGACAGGTACAGACTTCAAATGGGAATTGATTAGAAGAGGAGAGAAAAAGACATACTGACCCTTTTCCAAAGACCAATCAGGGTATTGTATTTATACACTAGCTCGCGCTCCTGTGACTGAAAGATTTTATACGTCTTCTCAGCTAAATTTCGTTAAGTCTGTTGATAGTAATTTTGGCTTGAGATCACTAAAAATAACCAAACAGAGGTTCCAACTGAAATAATAAAAAATTAAAAAATTCATAAAGTTTGGGACGAACAGCTGTAATTCCCATCCGACATCAGCTATGTTTATTCAAGAAAAATGGTTTATAAGATAATAGTCTTCTCATAACATATCCAACCCAAATGAACTATATGGTCCACATAATTGCAGATTCCTTCAAGTGCAAGTCCCAAATAAAATGAACATCAGAGGATATAGTTCAAAAGCCACCAAAAGATTTTCTAGTATGGAAGCACATTAGAAGGGCTCAATAAAAGTTTAGCAATATGCAGATGCAACCATCTAATGGCAAGGATACTGGTCTGCTCAACAACTAAAAGGTGGATGGCCGAGTTGACGAGCTGTATTGATTCCTCAAGTGCTGTAAAGATATAGCTCCGAGCAATGCTATCGGAATGAAAACTTGAAATGTGCCAACCTTGAGAAGTCACAGAAAAGGGATTACATCCCACCGACCAAACCCAATCCTGTCAAAGAGGATGCACACATAAACAAACAACCCTAACATGCCAAACCGCACATGTCTCACTGGGACAATCTAAATACAAAAAGTACAGTAGCAATGACATGCCAGATTATAACAAATCAAGGATTATAAACACATAACGCCACCTGCTGGAATATCAAGTTTCTTCAAGATATAGCATTTCAAATTTCACTGCTCAGAATACGATAATCAACATCTCAACAGAAATTAATCAAGAGAAATACCACCAGGTTAAAAAAGGAAGTGGATGATGAGCATGCACAACTAGACCCCATCATCTATGCATGGGAAGTACTCAGCCCATGTTTTCATGAGTATGCGCATAGTCTCATACACATTGACCCCCAAAAAAATCAATGAACTTCTTGCGTCTATACATGCATGCCCATATCAAGCATGCTTGTTGCACAAGCAAGCGATAGCACAGATTCCACAAATGATATAGCAGAATAACATTAGCAGCCTCAGGAACTATAAAAATAAGTTAATCTCATAAAACAAAGCGATGCCCAATTGCACAAATAAATGTCCATTTCTCATATGAGAAGCTCCAGAAATGAAAGCATTATACAGAATGGTGACAATATAGGAAAACAGACAGTCACACATCGTTGCACATCAGAGTTGAGGCATACCTCAACTGCAGTTTCATGGACGTGACTGTAAACCAGATGAAGAGGAAGCAAACCAGCAAGATGTTCTGCAGCAACTGATAATGCAGCTTTTACTGGCCTCCTGAACGGAATCAAGCATAAAAATACATAAAGCATTAAAACCAGCCCCATCCTTGGTTATAAAGTAAATCCTATAAAGATTTAAGCAAACAAGAAAATCTGGTACAGCAAACACCTCAAACTTTCTTATCATCACCACTCAATATGCAAGGGAATTCTGTACAAAGCTAATTTTTGTATCATGTATTACTGAGTTTTACCAATTCAGCATAACTGACTCAACCTAAACATAAAATTTTGGAAGGATGGGTGACTAAAAGCTTAACATCAAACACTAGGAAGTCCAAATAAGTCCCACTACCATGAAATGTCACATGACCGAGTGCAGAAGTAAAGATAACTGGGTTGCAAAAAACATGGCCACATGGGAAGCCTAGATGTCAACCATCAGATATAGCTTAATGAAAGGGCCAAAGGCAAAATATTATACCTCAAATCCCACAACAATGACTCCCCATTGCATTGCAGATGGCTCTCCCACGATGGCGAGTCAGATTGTACTACTATAACCATATCAGAAAGAGCTTTTGCCTGATGATGCTTGTCAACCAACAAAGGATCGCTATGAATAAACCAAAATATTGGAACTTCCAGGGTTGACCTGCTATGGGCGTGCATCCCTGCATAAAAGCAGGAACTGGCATCATTACCAGTATAAGATGTGAGCAACAAGCTCTCCAAGTAGAACCCCCCCAAAAAAAAAAAAAAAAAAAAAAAAAAAATTGGATCGTTTCCACACAGTACAAATCCAGTTAACATTATATGGATTCTAGAATATATAATGAGAGCTAAAAGGCACAGACTCTTGTTGGAAACAGCTACTTGAAGCATGTTAACAAGTCTCTAGTACAATCACAATTATAGAAAAAGAATACTGCTAATGCAATTTCCGCCTGTAAGGCATCAGTTTTTCTCCTCAGAGCTAAGTAAGAACACGTATTTACCATGGACCATCACTGGCAGTGGTGGTACAGCAGTACCTGAGATGCACACT
This sequence comes from Eucalyptus microcorys, assembly GCA_014182515.1. NCBI lineage: Eukaryota > Viridiplantae > Streptophyta > Magnoliopsida > Myrtales > Myrtaceae > Eucalyptus > Eucalyptus microcorys. The sequence goes on from CM024564.1 coordinate 19,073,104, forward strand.
TGATGTGTATGGACTTAAAAATGCCTCACCACTTGTCTGGAATCATTCTTCAGTAATAAGCATGGTAATCCCCTCGCCACCCCCCACAACCACCATGATGTTTGCCTCTTTATAAGATGGCTCTTTCAGCAATCAGCATCATCTTTTTTGCACTTGATTCTTTGTTTGTTGTCACCATAACCCCTCCAACTAAAATTTTTGTTAAAAAAGATCTAAGGCATGTTCTTTAATGCCCAAAACTAAGTCTCACATGGACTCCTTGAGTGTTCTTTCCTTGAAGATGGACCTCAATGGAAATGGTTCTGATCTAGCTTTGTTTAATTCTCAAAGCAAAACTTGAGACTTCCTAATTCTTGTTGAATACACGCACATAGAGAATTCTCCAGTACTAAACTTTCTGAATCTATATTAATCCATGAATTCATGTACATCCTATCCAACAAAGGATCTAGGATTACCAAGATACACTACCTCAGCAAAGACAGACAAGACAACAACATCCCTACCACTCTAATGATAGCACTTGTGGCATGAAAAGTCAGAAATACTATTCCACAGGGACAATCAAGAAGTATACATATATTTTAACCTAAGTCTGTTGTACAGGAGCCCATGTGCATATGTGTGAGAGAGAGAGAGAGAGAGGGGACCTTTAAGGGATTCATGATCATGTAGCCTCTGTAGCTGATACTGCAAAATTGAGGAATCAAGATAGGACCGAACAGATTTCCTGTATGTCCCATTAACGAGTATATATGGGACCGTTGCTGCTCTGCGAGCCACTGAAAATGCCATTGCTAAAGCAGGATCCTCGGAAAGTGGTAAGCTACATAAATTAAAACAAACCGAGTAACTACATGTATTTGAAAGGTTAAGCAGCTATGTCCAAATAGATCCACCAACTTTATGCTTCTTAGGCATACCAAAGAAGAAACAAAACTATGCTTATTGGGAAAGAAGCTGGACATCACAGAATAACCCCAAGCATACATGTGCTCACTGAAAGTAGATTTCTGAGAGGGTAAAAGCAAAGAGGAAAGTCCATCCTTGAGAGCTGTCAGATCAACTGGTAACTTCTTAATGTGTCTAACCTTCTGCATCCAAAGAGAGTTACACAGCACATGAGTCGCTTATCTGTGATGAACTTTACTTACTAAATCCAAAGGTGAAATATATAGCAATACCTCCTGGGTAATGAAGAAAAGCTGAAAGGATATCTTTTCATAGTAATGGAATGCTCCATCAGCCATGGAAGGAGATATGATGTGTCTCATCGATCCCCACAAGGTTGCCCCTAAATGAGCCAGAAAAGTATCTCGAGCAACTGTGTAGTTTTGAAAGTCCTAAACAGAGAAGAATAAATTTTAAGAGGCCGTTCTGATTCAAACTCATCTATACAAAAGCACAAACAGTGTTTAGAAAGTTCTGTAAGAAACAAGATGGCTTTTATGTTGAGCGAGAAAGTAATACTACTTCTAAGAAAAGAACCAAAATAAATACCTCATGAGTATCACTGAACAAATTCCAGCTTTCCATTCGTTTCAACGCTTCCATGGCTTTTCTCCGATGACCTTCATCTTTGTCTTCCCCTTCAAATTCTTGGAGTTCAATTTTTAAATCCTCCATTCTCTGGTCAAGTTCTGACATGACAACACAAGCACCACACAAAATCACTACCTTATGGCAAATTAACACCCATGCAAATTGGAATCACTTCGGACAGAACGAATATTTTTTAATAAGAGGGATATCAAGTCATCTGACTACGTTTAACAGTCTACCAAAAAAGGTTGGAAAAAAATTTGGAAAAGAAAAATTTTGCCTTCTTATATTATCTGCATGGCATCACACATTCACTTTGGTGAAAAAACATGGGCCTCTGGAAAACTTAGCCACTGGATAGACAGAAGCAAATCTATTACTGTAAACTTGACAGATGTTCGAAAACCCAAAAACTTGGTCATCATCACAATCACCACCATTCCATTGCCACATAAGATAACTTTTACAGAAGAAGCCACTGTTTTTAAGAATGAGGCCATACCTTCACAAAGGGCAAGCTTAACTTTTCTTCCCTTACAATGTTTGAATGCAAAAAGCTCATATATGTCAATCTCTGCTAGAAGAATATCAATGGCCTGATGGTCCTTCTGCCATTAAAACCAAGCTATGTAAGTATCAGAGACGAGATCATGAAAAATAAAGTCAAGGAATCCATGGAAATGCTTCACCGACTACTTAGAAATTATATATTCTTCTGCCTGGTATGACAATCTAACATCAAAATATGGAAGTCATACTTCCAGTGGTGGCCTCCTGAGCTCACCAAAACTGCTATAGTGCCAAGCAAAAAAGTAGATCCATTACACCAGAAGTGAAATTGCCCCAAAGATGGAGTAATTGATCGATTATATTTACTGATACAAACTGCTAAAGAGAAAGGATCAGTGGAGTTAGGCTGTCAGTGAAGAAGTGTATTTATTAGCTTTAGCATGTCTTTCAAACACTCTTGAAAGGCTCCTCTAATTGAAAAGATCTATAGTAAACCAAACATTTTTGCTAAGCAGACATCCAGTTGACAAAGAATAGCAGGTTAAGTTCAAATTCACCGTATGGAATAATGCTGAAGGAATTACAACTAATGATATGAGATGAATTTGTAATTTGCATGCCAAAAGACTCGTACTGCAACAGTGCATCACAGAGTTGAGATGCAGACTCTCTCATACTTATCCCAAGAGTTCAGCAAGCAGAACTATGAGAAGTTGAATCCTTCTCCTTTGTATAATTTTTGCTCTCTCCTCTATTCTCTAATGGTAGATCTGTTAACATTTGTTCTTTAGAGAGAAGTTAGAACCTTGTCACTTTCTCATTTACTCTCTTGGTAGATTTGTTAACATTTGTATTTTGGGAGGTGAGAACCCTCATCCCCAATTCTCCTATGACTCCCCTTTTCCCTTCGTGGTTAAAGGGCTTTCTCCCTCTTCCCTTCCTTTGTAATTTATTCTAGGATGGACTGCAGAGGAAAATGCTATGCAAGGCTTCCAAGATGGGCTGGTTAATGATTAACAAGTGGGAAGTTACTTCAATGTGCCATCTCGCATCTCCTCTTCCCTGATGACACCATCATGTATGGGGATGACATTCAGCAACAAACTTATTTGTTTTAAGGCCATTTAGGGACTTCTGATTGATTTGAGTAAGAGTGACTTTATCCAGTTGGGTGTAGTAACAATCTGTAATTTGTTGGCAAAGATTGGTACATGGGTAGGACCTCTTCCAGTCACATACCTAGGACTTCCATTGGGCACTAGCTTCAAAAACCAACCCATTTGGGAACCCATTGTTGAGGAGTTTGAGGAGAGATTGTTCAGGTGGGAAAAACTTCCTCTCTAAAAAGAGGAACATTAACACCCTTAACAAAAGCGCACTTTCCAATATTTCTATTTTTAATATTTTAGGATCAGAAGAGAGTAAGACAAAAACCTAAACAATTACATCTTTACACATTTGACTTAGTGAAAGATTACCAAGAAGCTCTATTCATAAAGCATATGAAGACACCCATGGAAAACCTCAACTACCTTATCTATATTAACCTGCCAAACTATTTCATAATACTACTAAATATACTTTGACACTGCCCCCTGAGCTGGAGCAGATCCATCTTGCAACAAATTGACAGAAATGTCAAGCACAGACGATAGCAGAGGCGCAACTTTCTTCAACCATAGATGAAGAAAGCACTACATATACTGAACCTCACAAGATAGTAGTTGTGCTCAAATCAAAATTGGATTTGAAGACAACAACAATGAGGTAAGTCGAACCTTACATAAAAGACAAGATGTGACCAGATTGGAACATAATAATTAACTGATGAAGCTCTAAAGAAAAAATATATTTCAAAAGTTGAGACCTCAATTTTCTTTTCTATCCTGATTTTGCGTTTTTAGTGCTTTCTTTTCTTTAAGATCACTCTGTTAGTTTTGAGAGCAGATAACATTGACTTCTGGTTATGAAGCAACAGCAACAGATCAACAATGAAGGAGAGGCAAAATCCAAATCCTAGACCCCATAGACAGACAAAGGATGGAGACTTGACTCAACAATAAGTAATCTGGCCTTTAAACTTGTTGCATGATAAAAAGAGTGGCCAGTCTACAATGAGCACTGGTGATGTCCATGACCAGGATAACAAAGAATGAAGAGTAAACAGAGAGCTACTGATGAGGCACAAAAGCTAAAAGTAGCTTGAGCAATGATTTATGACATTGAGAAGAGGAAAATGAATGGCAACAGCTCCTCAGCTTATCGCAGTGATAGCAACAAGGACTATTAGAGATTGACGGCATTGACCATTATGACTGGTAGCAAAGAAGAGCTGATTTGGGTAAGATCTAGATAGTATATGATTCAATTTGGGTTTTGTTCCATCTCCATTTATGGCTCTGATACCATGTAGAGATATTAGAATTGCAAGAGAGTGAAAATCAACAAATCTTTACTCAATCCGTCTCCTCCTCCTCATCTGCTTCTTTGGTTGGTTTTGGATAGAACAGGGCTAGTAATTTGCATATCTGTGCCATAGTTCTGTCATGTCACAGTTGTCTCGTGTCAAATTTATGTCAAACATGAACAAGATAATATATTTTAATAATGTTATATCTTTGAAAGTCAAATGTGAAATGTTTATTAGACAGGTTACATTACATGACATTTTTTGGATATAAACTCCTACACAAATGTGTAAAATTATGTTTAAACATACTTAAGGGTGGCTGGTTAACATGGGTACCATGTTAATCTATCTAAAAACATGTCTAAGCATATCATAAATGGGTTGAAAGGATCAACCAGCAAATGACACCTTTATTATCACATATAACAGTTTGACCCATTAATGACAAGAACACAATTAGTGTCAACTCAAACACGCGTCTCATATATACAGTTCATGTCAAAAGTTGCCAGCTCTAGGATAGAATAAAATGAGAGCTTTTGAAGGGAGAATATTCTATCCAAGCACTTATTGTTTTACAGCTTCGATATAGCCAGGATTCACTATAGGAGCTATATTGCATTCTTTTTCTTGTAATTGAGCTGCTTTCTTTTTTTTTTTTTTTTTTTTTTGGCTGAGCTCTTTTTATAGGTCACATTACATGATGCCTCATAGTGAATATCTCTTCAATTATAAGCAAAAAAGAAAAAGGGAAAACAATTGTAGTCCTTGAAAATCTAACAGGACACCAAAGGAAGATCAAAACAAATCACAACCAAATTTCCCACCAGATTATGATTCTAGTTGCCTGCACAGGAAATATCTAACTCTTTCCTAAGTTCACCGACAAAGATCAACTTCTTTCAAACAGAATAACGCAGAAATAACAAAAACATTACACTCCAAATTAAAAGACTAATCCAAATGGAATGGCATGTGACATCAATTAACACTTTTTACGGAAGAAAGGCAGCCTACAAGATTTGCAAATTTCACTTGACTGATTTCAAGTTCCAATTATATTTAAAGGGCAGGGATCAGTTTTAGAATAAGCTTACATCCCCAAAGACAGCAAAGTTTTCCTGTATTGCATCTTGCAAACGATCTTCAGCTTCTTCTTCTGAGATTTCTGGTTCCCAAAAGAAAACCATGAATAAGGTTGGAAATTTTTTCGTTATTCAGTTGATAAGCACCAGATTTACTCAGATTAAATTTAACAGATCATAACAACAATATGATGCTACTATAAAGAGCTACCATGACAGTCCTCATTAATCTACTTTGGGAACCAACAATAAATAAGGCAGATATCCAGTTGCTGTAAAAACATTTGTAGATGTCCAAAAGCTATATCGGTAGTAACTCCATGATAATTAGACCATATTACCATTGCCAACAGAAATCTGAGTTGTTTTGGATAAATAAAACCAGATACAAAAAATCACCCAATCTACCTGCAACAGCACCAATGGTTCTTGTCACATTTGGTAGAGAATATTCTGTACGCACACCTTCTCCACCAACAGCAGGGCCCCATGAGAAAGGGCCTGCGCTTAAATCAATGAATGCCCACCTGATGAAGAGTTTATAAGCATCAAAGGCTAAGATGAACCCTTTCAAATCCACAGAAAAAGAGGAGAGACTCCAACCTGTCCTTTCCAATCCATGCATCTGTAAGACATTCTGGATGAAGACCGCTGAGATCTCCAGATTTTAATTCCTTCTCAAGTAGAAGCTTTATATCCTGATTCTTTCCTTTCAATAACTGAAACCACAGAATGGATGAATTTGTTTACAATGAAGCATAACTTCAAAGCCAAGTCTTTCAGATGGCTTCTATAAAATATCCCCATGCAGTATGAACAATAAGCCAGACTGTTCACCTGCATAACTTTGCTCTCAATCATGTCTGCCATGTCCTTCCCTTGATACAGCTTCTCAACATTATCGAGTGCTTCTTGGCAAATGTTATACCATTCAGCCTGCATAACTAAATATCAGAAAATAGGCTTCTACTGTAACAAATGAACACTGGTACTCAAGCACAGATGGAATTGCTTTTTCATGATTTTGTGTACAAGAAAATTTCTACATAATTGATCTATGTCCTCTTAATTGATTATGAAGATATTTTGATCTATTTCTTATTAATGAATAGTGCATGAATAGTTATTTTTTATTTATATCATATTCACAGTCAAACAAATAGAATTCTGCCATGCTTCAATGATCTTCATGATTATTAGGTCTGTGCGAGAATAAGAAAAATATATCACCAAATTAGTTTTGTTGGAAAAATAAGAAAACATAATCCATCAATATCCAAATGTGGTGGGGAGTCAAGATGAGGGACTAATTTGAAAAAGGGTAGTGCAGTGAATGTCGAGAGGTTACATAGGCGAGCAAGCGAGAGAGAGAGGGGGAGGGAAGAGGGGGGGAAGAGAGAGAGCTGCTCTTTCCTCTGAGTGAGAAAACGCCTGTTGAATTAGAATTTTTATTGATGAGACCAGTCACTATTTTTATTTTAGAGCCTCCTAAATTCGGGTAACTGCACAAATATCCATCTGCTTTTTGCCCTTAAACAATGAAATGGTAAATCATTTCATTAGTTGGTAGAAGAGCTATTGGTAATTTTTGATGGACATTGAACTATACTTCTCCCTTAGGATAGAATAGATATCTAGCATCCCAATAAAATGGACAATGCTAATTAAGTATTTGAAATTGCTTTTCCTCTTCAAGGCAGTGTGTTTGTTAAATTAGGTCATATGTTCAAATCGTAAAACTATCATGAAGAAATTGCCATTACCCAATCAACCAAATCATCATCAATTTCGAAGTCAGAAAGAGAAACTACATCTCCTGGATGCCTATTCTACATAGCAATTGCAGTGTTCTACCAGTCCGAGCAATAAACAAGAATACTAACCGTGTCAATGTCTTCAGTCACTGTCAAAGCAAATTTTGCCATTGGATGCTTTTCATACAGAGGCCTCTTTATCTTGTCAAGAGCTGGTGATGATTGTAAATGGAGTAACTTACTTCGAGATAAAGCATCACAGAGAAAAAGTTTACCACAATGAAAGAGTACTGGAAGGCATAAGAAAGAATACTTCTTACCCAAAATGCTTTCAGGAATGCCTCCAGTCTGAAGAACCTTTGCTTGCAAGCTCTTGTTCTGTAACATTAAGGGATGGTAAGCACAATCTAAACAACCAGGCTGGACATTGAATATCTAGTAAAACATCACAAAACTAGCAAATTAAATGATATAACTAGGCAATGCATGGAGACCATAACGCCATCAGGAACAAAAGGAGGCAAAGAAAATGCTGAGACCAGAAAAAGACAAACTTGGAAAAAAAAAAAAAAAGAGGCCATCTTATTACCTCCTTAAGGAAATCAATTTCCGACTTGGATAAACCTCTCCTGGAAAAAGATTGAACCAAGAATGAGCCAATTTAAAGCCAGATAATCAACAAAGAAATTGAAGGGGTACACATCCCCACTTATACAGTAACTGGCATGAGAGAAACAAGAGTAGCATTTTAGGGCGTGAATGATAACCATTATGTTTCTCTATTTCTCTATTTTTCTATTCTCCAGAACAAATTTGAAACAGAAATTTATTTAGTAACGCAATTTCATTTTTCTATTTCTGAAACAGATTTCTACTCCAAAAATAGATTTGGACCAGAAATCATAAATTAAAATTTTTAATTTTTCTACTTTTGAAACAAAAGTGAGAAATGAAAACTCTACTCATCATTTACTCTCGTCACCACCCATTGCCCACCCGCCACCCGCAGCTGACCATCGGACGCCCACCGCCGACCATCAGACACCAACCACCCACCACCCTTTCACCTCCCACCGCCGATCACCGGCCAGCCTGCCCCGCTGCCGATTGCCGATCATCGAACGGCGGACGCCTCCCATCACCACTTGGGAGGGAGAAATTTTGTGTCGTTATTAAACAAATTTCTATTTCAAGAACAGAAAATTTATAAGGTTATCAAACGTGTATTTTTGTTTAGAAACTTGTACGGGATATAGAAATAGAAAAATCAATTTTTGGCCTCTGGAACAGAACAATTATCATTCGCGCCCTTAGTAGTGAAAATTTAATTTCATTAAAAGATACTGTTCTACTACATTGGAAATACGCAAGGACAAGATACAAAAAAAAAAAAAGTCAATATTTAAATAAGAAACTTAGAGCATATGAGAGTAAAAGCACGAAATATGACCAAAAACCCTCAAACAGAAAAGATGAAAATAATCTCTCTCTGAGAACCTCATCCAAATATTGCCTTCCTACTCACCCTTTGTCTCAATTTTCCATAGTTGGCATTTGTTGAGTTAATATTGTTTTTAGAGGTTTTAGGTTTAGTCCGATCTATTTGGCACTTCAATGGGATTATCTATATACATCAAAAAATTGAGAGCTGAAAAATATTAGCTGTCCGAAAAGGTAGAAGCTGTAAGGATGTGAAACAATGATCATAAGAGGACATTGCTAGATAACTACCCAAAATGTGCTGCATTACCTCTTGATTAGACCAAGAGTAGTATATAAGAAGAGAAAGAAAAACGACCTGTACCCCTGGTTCAGGTTCCCCATTTCTGTCCTTCAATTTAAAAAATTAAGCCTTATCCCTCAATTAACAAAGTCCTTAAATAAGTAATCCGACCTAGTCTAGGAGTCTAGGTAAGGATCCTATTACCAAGAAACAGTCTCAATCAGGCAAGGATTTAATCATCATGTATATTCATGCTTATATGTACTGAAAGCAACTGCAGCAAATAAAAAGTCAATATTTAGAAAAGGTCAACCTCAAGACATTTACCTGTATCCATATTTAGCTATTTTCTCATCATGCTTGGGATTCAAGACGAAAATGTTGTATGCATTTTCAAGTTGAAGATATTTAACAAGGCTAGTGAAAAGAGCCTCAACCATGTCAATGTCTACTTGCCAAAGAGGATGTTCAGTTTCCCTGTTCAAGGACAAAATTAGAACAAAGAGCAAGATGCTCAGTCCAGCAGCAACACAAAATATTAAATAAGTACCAACTTCCAGGAGGAGCACAAAAAATGTGAATAGAAAAGAAAAGTATCAGATACGATCTTAATTTCTTTTTTAATTCTAACCATGCATTTAGGAGGAAAATGCCCCAGATGCTACCTAGTTACTAAGATGGATAGCTCCTTGACAATTGCATAAGATACATGGATATACTCTTCCACATCAACAGAACTGCTGACATGCAACAGCCTACCTTTTCTTTTTCTTGAGCTAGTTCAGAGAAGTTTAAAGTGACGTACCAAACCAAATAGGTAGAGGCCCAAGGGGCACTTAATAGACATACGTTCAAAATTTTGTAACCAAGTAAAAAGACAGATCCATGATTACCTGGGTTCAGACACATCATCCTTGCGAGCTAGCACGTTTATGGCACGCTCAAAAACAGAAGATACCTTCTCGCCCATTTGGATGGCATGAACTGAAAAACTGCACAAGCATATTGAGCATCATCATCTAAAACTTGAAAGCATGATAATAAATTAGGAAATCAACTTGATCAAGTAGAAAAATTTTCTAAAAGGCAAATGTGATATTCTCAAAAGCATACTGCAGATGCACAATGCAAAAGCCATTACTTGTAGTTTACATGACTGATGATAGGAAGGTGATGTCCTTGCTCTTTATCAACGGTTGTCTTGTAAAATGGAGTGAGAACTTCTCCTAGCTGAGGAACTCGTGTGTGCTCGAATATATGATCGATTTTAGTGAACCAGCGCTCAAGTTCTTCAGGATGAAGCTTGAATTCTGTGTGAGAGAGATTAGCACAGGAAAGTCAATAAGAAATCAGTGTCTGCAGACAGGTTGAGATATAGGTTGCTGGTGAGCAAATTGATTACCTTCATTCCCTTTCCCATCAAATCCTATAAAGATGAAATTGACTGGGACAGGAAGGTACATAGAATCAACTTCCAGAAGCTTGAGGTAGTTCGCAATATTGCCTGACAAGTAATAAAACACATCCCATATATCAACAACCCATCAACAGGAAAAGTAAAAGACAATAAACATGAATCCATGATGAGAAGAAATAGGAACCAACAAAGAGTAAAGGATCAGCTGATTAGTGCAACTTAATGAACTCAATTGTTCTTGCTTTAATAGCCAAGGAGACTCCCAAACTTGTCAACACTCCTATTTGAGAACACCCACCATCTCAATTTACCAAATCCCTATGAGCATGGACTTAATCTGTTATTACATAATATCAAAGTGGGATTGGACTAAGGAATTCATGCTTCATCACAAAAGGCTTACAGTTTGATCCATTTAAGAAGTGCAACTGATACAATTATAATTTAAGCACATGCTAGCATATGAAAATGGCGTCTGAGCTCCTTTCTTAAGAGAATTGAACCTGGCCTAGGATCACTGCCAGACTCCCAAAACAGACTTAAGCAAAGAACTTCAAGCTCATAGTCTTTGCTACATAGAATTGCTTCCAACCAACAAGGGTAGAAGAGGACCAAAGTTGCAACAAAAACATTGAAATGAAAAAGGCAAAACATCCATCTAGGAACATGTAACGTAAGCAAAAGATTGAAGTGAGCAAAACCCATACTCTAACTACCTGCCCTGGTATAGTTGAGATAAGCCATTTTGCCAGGGGTGGTCAAATCCTCAAGATCTGCAGATTTTTCAAGAAATTGGCACCAAGGTGAACAACAAACTTAACAATAGACTTTCATATTCAGGACCTCAGGAGAACAATAAACAAGGCTTACCACCGCCTCGTATAACAGATTCACTCCAGAACCTACTCTTCTCTCTGAGGTTAAACAGCGAAAACACCGAAGAGGACTTTCCGCTCCTACGATTCCCGGCGGGGGATCCAAACGACCCGGCCACAAGGAGCTAATCGAACAAAAACATTCCCAAAGTCAGTACAGAAGCCGATTCCCGCAAAGCCACAACGAAATCGTTCTCCAACCCAAAAGTCCAAAGTGCAAAGGGCGCCCAATCAATCATCAACTACTACTACTTCACCGCACGAAAAGGCAAGCGTACAGACCCACTAAACCCACCAAAAAAAATTCAGTTTTTTTACCAGCAGAAGAGCGGAGATCATCATCAGCTCTACCCGCCGGCGATCATCCGAGGCGGCCGCCATTTGGTTCCACAACCGGGCGCCACCGGCGGTTCCCCCGACGGAGCGACGGCGATCGGGCGACGGATTCGTGGCCGGTTTAGGGTTTGAGGCGAGGGAACGGCGATCTCTCTCTCTCTCTCTCTCTTCGGTTTCTCCACCGGAGAACCAGACTCCGACGAGCCGAAGACGACTCCCCCCTTCTCTTTTTCTCTTCCCTTCCGTTTTGCAGCGCGGCTCGGCACGGGATCCGCGTCAAGGTTGCCAAGGAACGAGGACGATGAATCCGAGTTGACTCGGGACCCGAGATGGATACGTGTATTTAGGGGGAACAAATCTGAAAATGTGATGAATTTAATGCGATGCGTATACCGATTGAAATAATTAATTGGCTATATATTTTTTTATTATCGCAACAATTTATATCTTAAATTTTTTCGTATGGATAAGAAAAATATTTTTCATTTATTCATTTTTGCACTTCATACAGAAAATCGTTTTAAAAAATACATTTTTCGAATCACTCATTTTTCTGTAAAGCAAATGAGCCGACATGTGAAGGTTAATAAAAGAAAGAAAACATGGAAGGTTGCTCCTTTTTCTAGTTCATCTATGTTTGCAATTAATCCACAAGATCGATTCAAAGGTCTACCTAGCTTTCACCTATATTCAATTATAATAATTATAGTGAATCATCATCTCTAATAATCATTATTCACTATTACAATCCATAGACTAGAAGTCATATTTAGACACACGAAAAATATGAAATATTAACAAAATAATACTCTAATATTGTCGAAAATGGAAACTTAAACTAGTAATTCTAGATCATATGCTCATCATTGGATACCATGAAATATTATAGGATTGCATGAAGATATGGAATAAGAAAAACACAAAGACTTGCTCTAGATTCCAGTTTATCCCGTTGGAATTGGCTTCCCAATTACATACCCTAGAATTTGGAACAGAATCGACCACCAATTCGCTGTCTAGTTTGCCCTAAAACTATTAAAGTCAACACATAATATGAGATAAAGAAAAGTCTTAATTGGACTTCGGTCCTTAACCGATTCGAGTAAAGGAAAATGAAATTATCAACTCTAACTTTGAAGACAGCTAGAATCTCTGAAGGTGCAAGTTATCAGCCAAAGAGGAAAAGGTTGACTAGTCAATTTGCTTAACAAAAAAGAAAACTTCACCACCTTAAGAGTAGTATAAATAGGGCAAGTCCTCTCCCAATTGGGCCTAGGAGTGCAAGACGTAAGATAGGCCACAAAAAGTCCCTAATGGTGAGAGCCATAAGAGAGTGAGCCTCAGAATTAGAACAGTTGAGTGTGTGCTAGTATCTGCTAGTTTTCTGAGTCTTTTGAGTGTGGTGAGAAAGAATTTATTGTAATAGTTGTGTGAGATAATTTTTTGAATGTTATACTTGTGTCGCAGTCTGGTATAATTATTCTATCTCGAGTTGTCCATTACAGTTTTCTCACTTTATCACCACAAGTTTTCACATACCCTACAAGTGGTATTAGAGAAATGTTGTGCACTTTATAATTGGTATCAGAGCCAGCAGGCAAGGGCTATATCAAAGGCTAGGAGGTTAGGAATCGAAGTATCAAAACTAGTGGTTGGAGACCGAGAACCTACAGTAGATGATCAAGGATCATGAAGTCAAAGCTAGCAATGGCATCAACAAGCTTCGTTCAATTGCAACTTCCTAAGTTGAATGAAAGGAATTTCAATAACTAATCCATTCGGATGAGGGTTCTTTTCAAATCACAAGATTTGTGGAACCTGTTGGAGAATAGGTACACTGAAATGGCCGATGCTGAAGTATTCAATACTTTAAAAAAGATGGAGAAAGATTTACTAGTGGAAATTCAGAAGAAAGATCAAAAAGTATAATACACGATCTTTCAAGCCGTGAAGGAGATGATATTTGAAAAATATCAAGTGAGAAGATCACCAAAGTAGTTTGGGATATTTTGCAAAAATCCTACAAAACGATGGTTGTTTTAGGTGAGTCCGACTCCAAACACTTTGAGGAGATTTCAAGTCTTTATGCATGAATGACTTTGTGGCAACAATCAAAGAAGGCCGAGATATATCAACCATAACATTAGAATGGTTAATGGGTTCATTGTGCTCACATGAGCAAAGAATGAATTAAAAGCTCATCAATTCGTCTCTTGAGCAAACACTATGAAGTTGGGTACCTCACTCAAATCAAGGAGGCCATCATGTTACCCAAGGTCATGGAGGTGCCTGAGGTGGAGGTGGAAATTCGAATGTCAAACAAAGATGATGAAACATGCACATACCATTAATGATGACAAAGATGTGATGCTAGTATCACAGCTGAAGGAAACAACACAACCCATAAGATTTATGAATGAAGGACTGTGACTAATCCTTGACTGGGCAAATCTCAAAATTCCTAATTTTTAGGATTTTCTTGAGTATTCTAGAATATTCATGGGGGCGGACGATACTATAAATGTACACTCTTATAATAAATGTGGGTAGTTGGGTAAATAGGGGAGATGTAATCTCTACTATCAGGAGAAAAGATCTACAGTTACAGTTGAGCATGTACTTACTTGTATATATTGTTGGCGTGATTTTCTCTCCTATCTTAAGAAAGGAGATTTGTTAGTATTTTATTCCTATAATTATGGGATCTCTTCCTTTTTCTATTTTTATTCTGGTTGCTTGTTTCCTTAGTTGAGGCAACCTTTTATGTATATATGGTTGAACAATGGCAGATGCTCAAATAACAAAAAAAAAAAAAAAAAAAAAAAAAGAGACCGAAAGCTTTGCCCGAGGACGTAGGCATATTGCCGAACCTCGTAACCTTTGTGTCTTTGTGTGAAGTTTTGTTTTTCTTCATGGTATCAGAGCGGGTTATGACCCTAATTATTTGAAGAACTCGCCTCATCCTCTCTGTGTCGTTTTTTTGTTTTTGGGTGAGCACCATGACAATTTCAGCACTAGAATCTGGAAAACTTCCTGACAAAGGTGCAAGCTCTGAATCAGCGAAGGTTGTGGTGCATGAGGGAAACAGCCAACGTCTTACATCTATTTTGCTGAATGGAAGGAATTTTCTCCCATGGTCATGAGCAGTGACCATTGCGCTTGGAGGTCGATCGAGGCTTGGACATATTACTGGGCAAACTAAAGCCCCCGATGAAAGTCATCCAAATTTTGAAGAATGGCAAGCAAGCGATCACAGCGTTATGACTTGGATCTTCAACTCAATGGAGCCTAAAATCTATGAGATTTTTGCTTATTCAGATTCGGCCAAAACATTGTGGGATTCGTTGTCTGAGATGTATGGTCAAGCCAATAATGCATCTCGAATCTTTGAGCTTCAACAAGGTCTTGCTACCTCTAGGCAAGGTGCAAATCAATCATTCACAGAACATCTAGGGAACATAAAAAAACAGTGGGATGAACTCCGTCAATACAGACCCGCAACTCAAAATGTGCGTGACTATGTGCAAAGGGAAGAGCAAGATAGAATTTTTTTATCTCTTGGCAAGCCTAAGGCTGGAGTTTGAAGACATCAAATGTGACATTCTTATGAGGCCGCAATTGCTGTCCTTTAATACCGTTTGCTCCATAATACAAAGTGAAGAAACAAGGATCATCAGAACACTCTGCAAACGCTGTTAATTCTAATGCCAGGCAAAGTGATGGTGGTACTCGATTTGTCAAAGGGAAAGGAAAGAAGCCCCTTCGTTTCCATTGCGATCATTGTGATCGAGATGGGCATTCCAAGGAACGATGTTGGATTCTACATCCTCAGCTACATCTAAATAAGGACAAAGGTTCGGACGCTAAGACAGCAATTCAAGGGAATACCATAGACTTCCAATCCAAGTTGGAGTCTCTAGCGCTGTAGGTTCAGCAGCTACTTCAAACACATGGTTCGGATCTCTCTAGCACTGAATCCGTAAATTTGGCCAAGACTTCTGGTAATATTAGTGCACTTTTTGTTGAGTCTAGAAATCGATTTATTGTTGATTTCGGTGCCACAGATCATCATGTGTAGTTCTCCACATATTCTATCTAATACTGTTTCTAGCTCTTTGTATCCACCAATCACAGTAGCTAACGGAGTGCAGGTGCCAACCCAAGGTGTTGGCAACTGAATGTGCTTTCGAAAAAAACTGAGGCTTTATTGATTCTAGGATTATCTTCTAATTTAATATCTGTGAGCAAATGTGCTAAACAGTGGAATTGTAATGTCATTTTTACTCCACACAAGGTGTTGTTCCAGGATCGCAATACCAGGAGGATGATTGGTGAAGGACAACTTCGGGATGGGCTGTACACCTTAGATTTGCATGGCGAAGCATTGGTGTCTAGGAAAGGGAATGTGGATACCTCTCATCTATGGCATTGGCGCATGGGTCATCCTTCAAATCGGGTGTTGCAGTCCTTAAACATGTCTTTGACTCATGATTCTAGTAGTTGTGACCCATGTCACTTTGCTAAGCAACATAGGTTGCCTTTCCCTAAACATTTGCATAAATCAACTGAATTGTTTGCTTTGGTACATTCAGACATTTGGGGATATTCTCCTGTTGATTCTAGAGAGGCTTTTCGGTATTTTGTTACCTTTATTGATGATAAATCGAGAGCTACTTGGCTTTACCTTCTTAAGTACAAAAGTGAAATGCTTACTGTTTTCCAGGATTTTTGCAATATGGTGAGTAATCAATTTAATACTTCTGTGAAGGTTCTTCGTACCGACAATGGTACCGAATACACCAATCATATATTTCAGGTATTTTTACGAAGCAAGGGTATTATTCACGAGACAACATGTGTGGGTACTCTACAACATAATGGAATAGCTGAAAGAAAAAATCGTCACCTACTAGAGGTCACTCGGGCCTTGTTATTCTCTGCGAATTTGTCTAAATCCTATTGGGCAGATGCAATTCTGACTAGCTGTTATTTAATTAATAGACTCCCTAGTCGAGTGTTAGGGTATATAACTCCTATGGAAGTGTTGTATGGGCGAAAATTTGATATATCTCACTTGAGGATTTTTGGGTGTGTCTACTATGTTCACTCTCAAACTAGAGGAAAGCTAGATCCTCGTGCCAGGAAATGTGTGTTTGTTGGTTATTCATCTGTCAAGAAAGGCTACAAGTGTTATGACCCTTACACAAAGCGTATCTATATTTCTCGGAATGTTGTATTTGATGAAACTCATATGTTTTTTCCTAACAAGAGCCACATTCAGGGGGAGTGCACCGATTATTATAAGAAGTTTTTCTATGAATTGGCTCCTGTTCCTATGGATGTTAATGGGACCAGTGAAGCCAAAGTCAACAATGGGGGTGTCGAAGCCAACAATGGGAGCTGTGCTTCGGGTCACGAATCTGCAGATCAAGAAAATTCAGAAGTGGATCGAGAGATTGAGGCAACTGTTGTTCCAAAAGCTGAACCTAGAATTGCCACTGACGGGCTGATAGATGAAAGGGCAGCGGATGTAATCCAATTATGAAGATCATCTCGTGTCACTAGACCCTCAACTCGACTTCGAGATTTTACTACTTATTATTCGGTTCAACATCCCATTCAAGAATTTGTTGGATATGACAAATTATCTCACAATTTTTTGAGTTTCTTATCTGCTATTGAAGAACAATAGGAACCTCACAACTATGAGGAAGCAAGGGAAAAAGCCATTTGGATTAATGCAATGAAGGATGAACTTTAGGCTTTAGATCGAAATCATACTTGGGAACTTCTACAACTTCCAAGAGGGAAGAAGACAATTGGTTGTCGATGGATCTATAAGATCAAATATAATAGTGATGGATCAGTTGAAAGGTATAAAGCGAGGCTGGTTGCAAAAGGATACACTCAAACATATGGTATAGACTACAAAGAGACATTTGCACCTATGGTTAAAATGAACATTGTGCGTGTTCTTATGTCGGTAGCTATTAATTGTGGATGGTCCTTGTTCTAAATGGATGTAAAGAACGCATTCCTTCATGGAGATTTGGAGGAGGAGGTTTATATGGATCTCAAAGATGGAATTGTTTGTAGGTTGAAGAAGGCCATATATGGTCTCAAGCAATCACCTAGAGCTTGGTATGGTAAACTAAGTGCTGCACTCATCAAGGTTGGATTCAAAAGAGGGCATCAAACTCGTCAATGTTCACTAAGGCTGATGACAAAGGTATAGTTGTTGTACTTGTTTATGTTGATGATATTGTGATTACATGCAGCAATCAACCTGGAATTGAAGCACTTAAGCGGCATTTGAGCAAGGAATTTGATATCAAAGACCTTGGCAAATTGAGGTATTTTTTGGGTATTGAGGTGGCGAGATCTCACAAAGGATTATTTTTATCTCAGAGAAAATATGTCATGGATTTGCTGAAAGAGACTAGGAAGTTGGGAGTTAGACCGGCCAACATTCCTATGGAGTATAATAGTAAGTTCATTTCAGATAACACTCCATTACATGATGCTAGGCAGTTTCAGCGACTTGTTGGACGATTTATTTATCTGACTATCACTAGACCTGACATAGCATATACTGTTAGTTACATAAGTCAATTTATGCAGAAACCAACTCGAGGGCATATGGAGCTAATAAATCATTTACTACAGTATTTGAAGGTCACACCTGGGAAGGGAATTTTAATGAAAAATAATGGTCACACAGAGCTTGTTGGCTACACTGATGCAGATTGGGCCGGGAACCTTATAGACAAGAAATCTACTACAGGGTTTTGTACTTTTATGGGAGGAAACATTGTCACTTGGAAAAGCAAAAAAACAAACGGCGGTTGCTCGTTCGAGCGCAGAGGTAGAATATCGGGCCATGGCTACTACTATTAGTGAAATTGTGTGGTTGAGACTTCTGCTTCAGGAATTGGGTTGCAATTGCATGACCAAGCCTACAAAGTTGTTTTGTGATAATCAGGCTGCAACTCATATAGTTTCAAATCCAGTGTTTCATGAGAGGACCAAACATATAGAGGTGGATTCCCACTTTGTGAGAGAAAAGGTGCAAGACAAGACAATTGAGACTCCGTACATTCGCAGTGAGGGTCAATTGGCCGATGTTTTTACCAAAGCATTACCCAAGGGAGTATTTCAAGAAATGACAAGCAAGTTGACCTCCGACGAGGTCTTCGGCCCAACTTGAGGGGGAGCGTTGGCGTGATTTTCTCTCCTATCTTAAGAAAGGAGATTTGTTAATATTTTATTCCTATAATTCTGGGATCTCTTCCTTTTTCTGTTTTTATTATGGTTGGTTGTTTCCTTAGTTGAGGCAACCTTTTATGTACATATGGTTGAACAATGGCAGATGCTCAGATAACAAAAAAAAAAAAGAGATCAAAAGCTTTGCACGAGGACGTAGGCACATTGCCGAACCTCGTAACTTTTGTGTCTGTGTGTGAAGTTTTGTTTTTCTTCATATAGATAGATCTCATTCCTCTCATTTATATCGACCTTATAAAAAAACAATTTTCAAAGTTTATATCTCTACAACCTTTGTAAGTATGAGCGAGTAAGGCTGACTTGGGAAGAAATTTCTAAGGCCACACAATAAAGGTACGCCAGATCAATCAACCCATGACAAATGATACAAGAGTAGGATCCCTCCAGTGGGTAGGTGATTCAAAGAGAGCTTGTGATTCTCCCAATCTTATGAAGGTAGAGAATAATCGCTGGGATTAGAAGCAATCAGACAATGTGCGGCTCGTCTAGTTTCTAGGATGGTAATGGAGGCACAATTTGTTAACGCATTTTCAATAAGGAAAGAATTCTCCATTAGTCTATTAAGATCATGAGAAGCTTAGTAGGCGAAAGAAGATGTAACATCCTCAATCCAACCTTAATCTACGGAACAAGATTATAATGAGGATCGATAGATTGCGAAAAGCTCAGAAGGCCACTTTGGAACGAAAACTCAATTTTTCACCGGCGGATCGCGAAATCTTGGAAAAGTGAAAACGGGCCATAAACGAGGAACCATGGGGGCCCAAGCCCACGAACAAGCCCATTGGGCCACACGCCCACCCATGGCCGGCCCAAGGGGGCCCATTAAGTCAATTAGGCCCATTTTAGATTTTTATGAACTTACACATTCATAAGCTCATATACATGAATAGTGAAATGGGGCTATGGTTGAGGGTAATGATCATTTTGCCCTTTCTAGAAGCCTAAAGCTAATGAGATAAAAATAGTAGGCATGAAGAAGGGAAGTGCCGCCCAAGCAAGAGAAGGAGAAAATAGAAAGCCTAGCCTAACCTATGAAGCACAGACACATTGCAGGAGCTTCTGTGTCGTGTCGGACACGTGTCATGCTCGAACACGCGGTCAACGCGTGTCGGACTTTCCGATACATAGTCAACTCTTCTCGACACGCATATCCGAACGGCAATGGAGGGAGGAGGTGAGGGCGAGGGAGTGGAGGCGAGGTCGCGAGTGATGGCGAGCCCACAAGGGCAAGAGAGGGTTAGAGGAAGAGTAGAGACTGAGGCGACCCAAAGGGCCGCGACTATGATGTTGCGATGGAGGGTTAACGGTGAGGTTGCAGTTGCGAGAGAGGAAGGGCTGGAGGTGAGGCGATGAGCGGTTGTGATGAGGACTAAGAGAGAGAACAAAGATCAAGAGAAAGAGGAGAGGAAGATGGTCATGCGAGGAGGAGGAGAAGGAGGATGACGGCTAAGGTTTTTGAGGGAGGAAACTCATAAAGAATTAAAAATGGAGATTCTAATGGATTTGGTGTGATTTTTTTTCATTTTGGAGGGAGGGGGAAGTGATAGGTGGTGGGGAAAAGAAATGAGGAAAAAAAAAGTGAAATAAATTTTGGGGGTGGGGATTGGGTGATGGGGAGAAAGAAACTAGGGAAAGAAAAGTGAAATAAATTTGGGGAGTGGGGCTTAGGGGGTAGACCTAGAGGGGACTTTTTTTATCAGAAAAATAAATAAATGAGGCTAAAAAGTGGTTTTGGAAAATAAAAATACTGAATGTTGAATAATGATAAATTTTGGTCATTGTAGGAGATCATAGATT
This sequence comes from Eucalyptus microcorys, assembly GCA_014182515.1. Lineage (NCBI taxonomy): Eukaryota > Viridiplantae > Streptophyta > Magnoliopsida > Myrtales > Myrtaceae > Eucalyptus > Eucalyptus microcorys. Next base: position 19,093,840 of record CM024564.1, read on the forward strand.
TATTTAAATAAGTTGATTCTAATTTCTTATTAGTCATTAATTTCATCAATAACTTTTATTAAAGTTAGAAACATGTCTCCAAACATGGATATGTATTAACTATGAATATGTCTTTCAAATTTCCAGTGAATAGATTTATTAATATTATTAGTGTAATTCATTGCGGGCTCTTTTTTATTATTTATTTATTTGTAAATTTGAATCAAATTAATTAAAAATAAAAATATTCATTTAATATACATGTTAGAAGTCTCTATTTTTTAGAAATGACATATCGACGTATCATGTTGTATCGCGTGTTGGTGCTACTTAGAGCTTAACTAGTCTACCTAGCCTACCTCTCATTTCAAGCATGTGCATAATCCAAACATTTATAAGCTAGATGTGAATATTTTCATGAGGCATTTCTAACCATATAAAGAGCTTGGTTGTGAGTGAATTAAGGGAAATGGCACTTCACTCATTAATGCTTGCATTCATTTTTCTTATCCCTCACACTCTCTCACTCCCTTGGTCGAACACCCCTCTCCCTCATTCTCTCTCACTCAACGCCCTCATCTCTCTTCATTTCTCTCAGTTTGAGCCATTGCCACCCCTTTGCCGTCCATTGTCCACCATCTAGCTTGTTGAGCCACCCTTGCATAAGATCTTGTCCTATCGTCGTTCCCGTGCGTTGGTGTGAGTCTTGAGCCCTTGCCAAATCTTCCTCATGTTGTGAGCCACTGGCCTTTTGCTGTGCTAGCTATCGTCCACCATCCAACTCACTACCACCGCCACTTGTTGTTTAGCCAAGATCCGAAAGTGAGTAACTTTCTTACCCTTATTTAGGGTTGTAGTTGCACTTAGAAGTAAGATTAGGATTAGATTAAGATTGATGGGGGTTAAATTAAGGGAATAAGTGGATTAAGGTGATAAGCTATCATGATAAGTGATAGTTAAATGTGATAAGCTATCATGATAGAATATAATTTGATGTGATAAGCTATCGTGATATGCTATAATTGGATGCGATAAACTATTGCGATAAGCGATAAATTTGATATAATAAGCTATCATGACAAGTGATAATTTCATGCGACAAGCTATCTTGACCGTGATAAGAGCATATTATATGGTAAGTTTTAAAGTAATAAGTGTTTATTCAATTCTAATTTAAAAAATAATGTGTGTTTATGAAATCTTCATTTTGAAAATGATGAGTATTCTTGGCACTATGTTTATAAATAATGAGTACTTATGAAAGACTATTTTGAAAGGTGAGTTGTTATATTATTTAAGGAATTGATGTGATGTTATATAGTATGAGGTTGTTGTATGATTGCCTTGGTGAATGATTAGTTGAGGGATTCATATGTCATTAATTCATGACTTCTTTGTATGCGAATATTGTTAATGTATGATGTATGAATACTAAACACTTTTGCATTGGCTAATGAGAAAGATAAATTTGGCTTGAGTGGTGATATGCTCACGTGATCACATAATAACTTCATACTCGTATGATTTTGAGAGATGATGCCCAATGGATTTCGGATGCCCCCACGTCAATGGGATGCCATTCATGGATGGATTTAGGGACGAAGCTAAGAATTGGAACGCCGTTTTTGAGTGAGGTCAAAACATTGCCATGCCAAATGGGACGAGACAATGTCTGGTTAAGCCCAAAGACCACCAACACGAGTGTTGGTCATGGCCAAAAGTGGTCATGATAATTTAGACCCATGTGATGCATTGTGCTTGGAAGTATTAGTATTAATGTCTAGATTATTAAATTGTGATCATTGTATACTTGTTGGAATGGTGTACTTGCGTAGTGATTTATTATGCAATAACCGGACACGTGATAAGGTACAATATGTTAAGTTGCCCATTCCCTATTTATAGATAATGCAAATCAATGACTTTGCTATTGATCTGTCATCAATAGATAAGTTGTATGTTTAGGGTGACTCTAAGGCGAAGTACCTCCTTACATGAGAATTAGAGAGCTTAATTACTGAGTTTATCTCATTGTTGTTGTTTAAACGTTTCAATCCCTAACTTTTACCCAAAAAAAAAAAAAAATTGTTTCAGTCCCTAACCATGTCTGAACCTTTCCACCATATAAGTTTTGGAGTGCTAATGGACCAGGATATAGAGGTGACCTCATATCCCATCGCGGGGACCGACACTCGTTACGAGAGATACGTAACCACCATATGAGTGGATGAGAGATTAATGAACTTAATACCCTACCAGTTTATGGCTTAGTACATCTAGGGAGTTGAGGATCTATTTGGCCTTCTCCGAGGATTCGATGAGCCTCCAAACAGGGGACCTAGGAACACCAGTTAAGATCCCATGGACCCAAACGTCCCTGATGGTGCTGTTACCGACTTGGAGACTGACTTGGATCAAGATCCTCACCTTGAGCTATGGTACCTTGAGCCAATAGGGTACTAAAAGAGTGTAGGGTGCAAAACTTTTTGAGATCGTCCTCATAGTAATAAAGGTGCTAGGCTAACCCCAACCCCCTTTTGGACTAGTATGAAGGGATCCGCTCCGCGAGCTTGTGTATTGGGTAAGCTTTTGATGTAAAAAGTTAATGTACAATGGTTAATATGGTTATATATATATATATATATATATATGTATGTATGTATGAAAGTTTGTTCTGATATGTCTTATGTTATTCATGTTTATGAATGATTGGGTAGTTTTATTTCTACTTCCGCTTGCATATAGTCGAAAGATAAAATAAATAGGTCAACAACACCTCTTGGGATGTCACAATTAAATGACCAAAGAGAAAGAGAGTTGTCGCGCATCTGAAGGTCGGGAGGTGATAGAAAGTGCTATTGAAAGGTGCAGTTGGCTAGATATCACACCTATCGGGCCATTGTTGATTGGGAGGCGCCAACTAGAGTGACGAAGTTGAGAAAGGAAAAGTTATGGGAGTGGACGGATCAGTGTTAAAAGGCGTTCTATTGGCTAAAGCAAGCCATGATTAAGGAGCCAGTGCTCGTGCTGCCCGATCATGCTAAGCCTTATGAGGTAAAGATTAATGCCTCCAATTATGTTATTGGTGGTGTTCTTATGCATGATGGACACTCAGTGGCATTTGAGTCGAGAAAACTCAATAATACAGAACGACGGTATACATTCTAAGAGAAGGAAATAACCATGGTGATGCATTGCCTTCGGATGTGGAGGCACTATCTCTTGGGATACCGATTCTTCATGAAAACAAACAATGTGATCACCAGCTATTTTTAGACCTAAAAGAACTTGAGTTCAAAGCATTTTCATTGGAGAGATTACCTAGCAAATTCGACTATGTGTTTGAATACAAGCAAAGAAAGGTCAATTCAATGGTCGATGGGGTTGAAACATGACCCAACGACTAAGGCGCTCTTTTGCCCCATTTGGTTCGGCTTTGAGGAAATGTAATTGAAAAAATGCAAATGCCCTTGGACTAAAAGGGTTTTCCAAAATGCAAATAGCGTTTGATGAATTATAATTTTATAGTGCATTAGGAAACACTTTTGGCTTAAATGATGTTCGGTAAAAATTACATTTTTTAAAGAACTTTTGCTAATTTTTTTTAAAAAGGTTTTTTAATTTTTTTGGTGGAGTTCATCCACTAACGGCCACAATAGCTGCCAAACGGCCTCGCCTGAGGTGGCGCAGCCTTAGGCATCGCCTGGGTCACCGAGACCTCAAGCAGCACATCAACCCAAGAAACGATGCTTGGGTTGCTACGACCATTGACCTGAGTCACCGCGACTCAAGTGTCGTCTGAGGTCGGGTAACCCTAGGCAATGGTCGCCAATAGTCATCAGCCTCCGATCGACTTCTCCAGGCAAACCATAAAGAAGATGACAATAAATGAGGGCCAAGACTTACATTACAAGAATGCAACTTCCCAAATAACCTCTAGACTAGCCTTAGGGTAAAGGCCCGTGGAGGTCAATGGAAATGCAATTGTATTTCCCCAAGTTGAGTGAAAATTAAACCCAATGCTATTTTTATTTAGCCAACGAACTTTAGAGTCCCAAAGCACATTTGGAATGCTAAACCATATGGGGCCTTTAAGCATGTAAGGGAGGGTAAGCCCCGACAGTTTTGGTGTGAAGACACACCAAGGGGTGACGATTGTACAAGTCACTCCATGGGCAACTAATGAAGGAGGTGCTACGCAAGTGCCATGATTCAAAGTACGCCTGTCATCTGGAGATCCACCACATTATGGCGCTTATAGAGTATCATTACTATGGACTATATCTGTGTAATGATATGGAGGCCTATGTGAGAACGTGTCATATGTGCCAACAAGACAAACTACAACAATAATTGCTTTCAGGGCTTCTAGAACCACTTCGTGTCCTGGAGCGTCCATGAGAGAGCATCTTCATGGACTTCATAGTGAACTTGCTGAAGTTCAAAAGGTGTCAGACTCTTGTTGTCATGGTGGAACGACTCTCTAAGTATGCAACGTTCATGCCTGCTATAGAGGATTGCTCGATCGAGGAGACGACCAAGTTGTTCATGAAGCACATCGTTAAGTACTTGGGTATACCATAAACACTCATGAGCAATCATGATCCTCAATTCATAGGGTGATTTTAGACCAAACTCTTCAAGCTGCTAGCGTTAGATCTTAACTTCTCTACGAGCTTGCATTACCAAAGCGACGATTAGATGGAGAGGGTAAATGCACTCTTGGAGTTATAGAGCACGATGCTAGTGTATTGGGCAAAATTAATTAGCGTAGCCTAGTTCTCCTAACACTCATAGCAAAGCGAGTCCATGAACTGAAGTCTGTTCAAAATCTCCGAGCGCGGTTGCCATGAGCTATTGAGGGAGTAACCCATCCGCTTACATGTTTGTCAAGGATTGGTATAAGCAAACGGACTTGGCATAGATGTCTCTACACAAGGCCTCGAAACCCATGAAGAAGTGAGATGATAAGAAGCGACATCACATAGAGTACCAAGTCAGGAACTTGGTGCTAGCCAAACTTCACCTAGTTTTTCGATACAAAGAGGTGCAAAATGGCATGATTTGCCAGTACAAGGGGCCTTTCCGAGTGTTGCAATGGGTTAAGAAGCTCACATGCAAGCTAGAACTCCCACCAAAACTAAAGGTACATCCAGTATTCCACATTAGTATGCTAAAACCTTTTCACGTACATCAATGGTGATTTGGATAGAGGAGAGTCGCAATGACTGCCACTTAGGACTAAGACTTCATATGATTGAGACATCAACTCCATCATGGCGGATTGAGTCATATGGAAGCGATACCATGCGTCGAAGCGAGAGTACTTGATTTGATAGAAGGGTCTTCTAGAGAGCGAGGATAATTAGGAACCAGTAAGGCATTTTGGTAATTCAAGAAGCAAATCGATGCCCTCCATGCCAAAGATACAATGAGGGTGTCGCCCTATTAGGTAGGGGAGAATGTCACAGCCCAAGGAAGCGACACGACCTCCTAAAGGGTTTTTGAATGAAGGACCATGACCGATCCATGAACGAGCCAACCTCAAAGCTCTTAGCTCCTAAGTTTTTATAAATAGTCTAGAATACATTTAGGGGTGCTTGATACTAATAATGTACACTCTTATAATAAATGCGGATAGTTGGGTAGATAAGGAGGTAATCTCTAACGTCAAATTGAGTAGAGATTTACAGTTTCGGTTGTGCATGTACTTGTATATATAGGGTCCTCATCCCCTTCATTTGTAAATACCTCACAAGTAAATACAATCTTTAGAGCTTCTTTCTTTGGATTTTCTCTTTCTACTTCCTTGTGAGTATGAATAAATAAGGATAATTAGTGAAGAAATTCCTAAGGCCACACAAGTAAAGGAATGCTAGATCGATCAACTTGGGACACTAGCAAATACCATGAAAAATGAAAATACCCTTTTCAAATATACATGTGGTTTCAAGAGTCAATGGAGAAATGATGCTAGCACTATGAATGGCAAATAGTGAAAAAGTTATGGTAAATGACATAGGCGAACAAAAGAAAGAAGCATTCAGCTAGAGGGAGCTCACCGAGATCGTGACAAGGACTATAGAAGGCATATCAAGCAATGCTATGTGTATGGCAAAGTAGGTCACTTGACAAGAGTTTGTTAGTTCAAGTAGGGAAAGGGAAATGCCACAACTTTTACCAGGAAGGAAAATGACAGTAAAGAAGAATGAAGTCTCAAAGCGACTATTACAACAGAGGAGCAAGAAGAGCTCCTAGCCATCGATATCATTGAAATAGATGATGTGACAACCATTGACATGTCCTCGGAGAAGAGCAAGCAGAGGGAAAACTTGATGAAGCTAATAGCAACTTCAAAAAGTAGTTGCGAGAAGGAACTGCAAGAGATCTTGAAGAAGCGGGACGAAATACTGAGGCAAAAGGACAAGGAGCTCAAGGTAAAAGAAAGAGAGCACAAAAAGCTCTAGTATGAGGTTAAACAAGTCAAGAAATGTTGCCCGAAGAAAAAGATGCTAAGGCGCAAAGATAAATGGAAAAGCGTAGAGAAAAAGTCCTATGAGAACAAGGACCAAGATGTTTACCCTAAAGTGCTTGCGATGGATCAATTGAAGCATGAAATGAAACCATGAATGAGAGGCTTGACCACATGAGTTGCAATCTCAAAACTCTTTTGAAAGATTTGAGTATGGAGACTATAAAGCAAGAAAAAGAAACCGATGTGCAAGTTGAAATGGCATTGATGAAATCCGAGTTTCACAAAGCCCCTTTAGAAGTTGCAATCATAGAGGTAACTAAAGTTAAGATAGAAATGCTAAATTAGGGATTTATCTTGCAAGTCTAGAATTAGCATAGGAAAAGACAAGTACAATATGATATAAGAGAAGAGTATTAGGTGTTAAGAGGGAGTGTTGGAGTCAACACCTAATAAAAATAAAGAAAAGTTCTAATTGGACTTTGGTCCTTAACTGACTCGAGCAAAGGAAAATGAAATTACCGACTCTAACTCTGAGGATAGTTGAAATCTTTCAAGGTGCAAGTTTTCAGCCAAAGAAGAAAGGTTTGATAAATCAATTTGCTTAATAAAAAAGAAAACTTCACTACCTTAGGGGTAGTATCATTAGGCACGTCCCCTCCCAAATGTGCCTAGGAGTGCAAAATGTAAGATAGGCCACATAAGTATCCAGCAGTGAGAGCCACAGAGAGTTGGCTTCGTGCGTGAGCCTCGAAATTAGAATAGCCAGGTGTGTGCTAGTATTGGCTAGTCTATTTTAAGTCTTTTGAGTGTGGTGAGAGAGAATATATTATAATAGTTGTGTAAGATAATTTTTTGAGTATTATAATTTTGCCACAATTTAGTATAACGAGTATATCTCGAGTTGTCTATTACAATTCTCTCATGTTACCACCACAAGCTTCCGCATACCTTCTTCCGCATACCTTATAAGAGTATTAAAGAAAGGTTGCGCACTCTATAGAAACCATGCTCATCCCCAAAAAATGGTTGTCTCCCTCTAAAAGTCTAACAATACTCAAAACTAAAATGACCTCTCATTAGAAGTGAGCATCTAGATCGATTCACCCCGATAATCAAACTAAACTAGCCTAACCCAATTGCTCCCAAGGTTGGTTTACATAGGAATCGTGAACCTTCATAACTATGTGAGAGCCAGCCTTGTAAGGGTGATCTCTTTGCCTAGAGTGTAGCTGAATATGTATCTTCATGGTGTTGTTGTACACAACTCATAGGGTTTTGGCATTGAAAATTAAGACATTCCCTGCAAGTGTGACAATAAACTTCTATAAATTTGATAGAAAATCTTACACTTCGTTAGGGAAAATTATCCAAGAAGTCTTAAAATATATTATATGACGGCTAATTCGGTGATTAACTTTTCAATTTAGACAATTTAATACTAAACCTATTGACGATTTTCCAAAATAGTCGTTCCAACCAATTTTGACCGGAATTATTGATATGAACAATGTTTGCAATTTTTTAAGAATTTTCTAAATTTTTCCTTTTTTCCTTTTTCTTTTTTTTCTTTTATCATCATCACGACTAGCCAAAGGCAAAAAATTAATAAAAAAATTCAGAAAAAATTTAGAAATTTGCAAAAATCATCTACATTAGCACCAACTATCCTACGCCATGTCATGTAGAACAAACGACATCTACATAGTCAATTTGCAGTCAAAATTGACTACATTGATCAAATTAAAAGCTTTAGAATTGAATTAACCGTCATATAATATGTTTAGAACTTTTTGAATAATTATCCTGACATTTTTTGTCCATCATTTCATTTGTGATTATGTGAACGATGGTGATGTGAGATTGCCATAGAAATACTTGTCTTAAGAGTGGCTTAGAGGCTAGTAATCCATTTGCTTTATATAGATAATTCACGATTTTGTACAAAAGTTTAAATTAATTTTCCTTATAATAACTTTTCTTTATTTACACAAGAACATGAGAAATTCAATATATTTTATTTCGTGCAACGTACATGCAATGTGCGTGGAACTCACATACAATTGCACAGACATGAATGAACATGTTCTTATCATTAGAAAAGATACTACCTTTTGGAATTTTGAATTTCCCTCTAAAATATGCATCTCCATATTTCACGTTAAATTGACGATTCGAGAAGCGTTTTATTATTTGGGACAAGCAGACCTGACGCTCTGCAACTCCCTTGCCTCTTCTCAACCACGCACATTCACATCAAGCACTCCATGAGTGGTCCGCCACCGTACTGGGCAATGCCTAGTCCCATGGATTATTCCTAGAATTTTGGCCCGCCAGGCCGAGGTGGCGGATATCATCTATTGAACTCCCTACAAAAATTTTAAATTACTTTTCGATAACTAACATTCATTTATTTACACAAGACACATAATAAATATGACACATTTTATCTTTGTACATTGTATGTGCAATGCCAGTGCACCTCGCTGGCTCTTGCACGAACACAATCTTATAATTAGAAGATACATTGAATTTTGAAATCTTGGACTTCCCTTTAAAATATGCTTCGCCATCTTCAACCTTAAATTGACAATTCGAGTAGAATTGTAGTGTTCCAAGACAAAGCAACCTGGCAAAAGACATGGTTGCAGTACTTCAACTACCTCACCTCTCCTCTAACCCCAACCTAGAAAAAAAGAAAAAAGAAAAATAAATATTATATTCTTAAAAATAAAAATAAAAATAATTAAAAAATCAATTTTTTAAAAATAAATAAATTTTTAATTTTTAATTTTAAAAAAATAATTAAAATTCGATTTTTTTAAATAATTATTTTAAAAATTATAAGAATTGTCCATTAAATTTGTGTTATATAAAACCATTTTAGCAATATCATTTTAAATATATATATATAAACTTTTTTAGGTTTCATTAAATGGGTCGGGTACGGGTTGGATATGGGTCGGGTTGGGTATAGGTCAAAAATTTTGCACTGTAATAAATAGATCATAAATGGGTGAAATAAGTCGATTTGGGTCGAACCATTTATGACCCGACCCAAACCCGACCTGACCCACCCATTTAACAGGTCTACCCCAACCTCACACAGGCGTAATGCAACTGCACAAGTGATCCGCCATCGATACAAGCCGTTTCGAGTCCATAGTCTATTCCTTGAAGTCCCGGTCTGCTACGGCGAGGTGACCAATATCATCTATCAAACTACTAATCCTCTGTATCATTTAACTCATTAACAGTTTCGTTCTTCTCTTCAAAATGTCTAATTCATTTTCATTGTGCAGCCTCCGCCTCTGCCTCCTTCGAAAATGTGTTGTCTCCGAAGAAGGCCTCGTTGATCGACTAGTGTGGGGTGACAAAGTCATTAAACCTTAGGTCATCGCTCTCCGCCTTGAGGTGGGACCAAAGGATCAACTCGAGATTGGAGAGATCAGCATCCTGGATGAGAGCCTAGGAGAGATCGTTGGGAATGAGGATGCCATTGCCGTTCTTGTGGAAGACTTGAATTCGTGGAGGTGACAATCTTTTGAGTCAGTTGCGCGCGTCTTCAATTCAGAACTTCTTCAATTTAGGTAACCTTCACTGGGGGAATACCAGGCTAGGCAATACTAGCAAATGGCAGTGTCTGCCCTCCGGTGGGTTCCATCCCCCTTCCCTTGTGGGGTTGGGGGTGTGGCATGGAGAGCCCATGGGTAGCCTTTCCCTTGTTAATCCGGGGGGAGACTCCATTTCTGGGGAGGCCTTTTAAGGACTTACCACAGGTCCTTCAATTCAGAACTTCTTCAATTTAGGTAAAATCAGAACATCTATTGACCGTGTTGTCACTAGAATGAGCATGTGCAAGTGAGATGGCTAATTGGTGAGCTAGATTGTGTTTCGCAACTAAAGTGACCGCTTCAGGGTCCCTCGGAGGACCTTTTAAAAAAGATATATACTTTATTTGGAACATCCATTTGAAATTCTTTTCACCGTCTCATAGTGTGCCTCCACACAACACGGGAAAAATTGCATAAAAAATATAAATCCACACATTTTATCTGCATTGTCAAACATTTTCTGCAATACATAATGCAATCAAAAATTTGCCTGGGCAAGAATGCCCGATATTATCCAATGCCAAGTGCTTTTGAAGTGACATACTTCAAGGACCATCGAGACGTGATCTTGTTGTCTGACGTTCTCAGCAAATGTCACTTGGCAAGTCAGTGCTCCTATCACCGAAGCCCAGTCTCTTCTTTGGGCCTCTCAGAATCTAAAACTCGCCCACGGTAGAAATAGCCTGCCACGATATTGGACTCGCTATCCCCTGGCCCTGAAATCCACTGCTCGTGTCTACAAATTTCTTCTATACGAATGAAAGTGTTTTTTTCTGACCCAACAAATTTTATAAAAATTCTACATCGTCTTCTCCATTGTGTCCTACCCAGTGACCGGCGAGGGTCAGCAGGCCCTTGCCTATGACCAGCAAGAGTTTGCCAAAGGCCCTGGCCGGGATTGGAAGGAAAAATGGGGAAAAGAAAGAAAAAAGAAGAAATGTAAGTAATATATAAAAAAATTGTCCTATTGGCTGGCATAGCCAGCGTCCATTTTAGCAAATCCGAAATTGGCTGGATAGATTCAATTCGTAAAACGTAAGGTTATGGACTCGATTGACCAAATTGAAAGATTTTAGACTCAATTGGCCAAAAATGCAATAAGTTCAAGACCTTTTTAACAATTTTCTCATACCAATTCGAGATGCTGGTTAATTCGAGATGCCTGGTTAATCGTAGACAAGTGTTTCTGCCTAAATAAATTATAATTGACCAACGAAATGTGTACAATTAGTCGAAACCTCCCTCTCTTGATCTCTGTGACTTTCCCTATCTTTCTTCATTTAATTGATTAAGAAAAGGATTGTGGCAAGAGTTCTTGCTTCTTACTTGCAAAGGTTTAATTTCCTTGCACTCTTAAGAGTTACTGATATTTATCTTGAGAATTAAATCTTTTGAAGAGATATTACCATTTAGAATCTTGGACTTCCCTCTAAAATACACACGGGATTTAATATATGCCCTTGAGAGAAAAAAAAAACTGAAAACCTGAGCCAATCCAATCATGTTTTCAGTTCAATTTCTATGCGAGTTGAGTCATAACAAAAGCACACTCCCCATGTTAGGTTGGGTTAGGTATCAATGGAAATTTGACTCAAACTCAACCGTTGACACTCCTAAAGAGAAATATATAATAACATAGCAATAGATGCATGAGCTCTCAACATACATCATGAGAAGACTACTACATCTATAAAAGTAAGGATAATGACAAATGATATATAAACTTTGACTCAATATGCAATATGATCCCTATCTTCTAACTTATCGAATACGATCTTGAACTTTAACCCATTATGCTATGCCGTTTCCAAACTTTTAATTTGTTAAATGTAATTCTTAAACTTTTTTTTTTGTACATGTTTAAGTTAATCACTAGGCTATATGAAAATATAACACTAAACATTTACATATAATCCAACGACTAAATCCAACATATATCAAAAATTGAAAGTTTATAGACGATATTGCACGTTGAGTTAAAGTTCAGAGACTATATCACATAAATTAAAAGCTCAAAAACCACTTGTGTTAATTTCATGTAAAAACAACATCTTCAAACTCACATTTCCCAACCATTGGGGGTTCGCCCAAGTGGCCACTCTTCCAATTTGGAAGGGGGAGATGAGGGGTTCAAATCCCCACCTTCTCGGGGGGGATTGGGGTGGGGACGATTTCATTTCAAAAGTGAGTTTCGACTCCCACGCCCTGCAAGGAGGCAGGGCAAAAGTCAGAGAATGAGTGTTAGAGTAGGATTAGAGTAGGACCAACAAAAAAAAAAAAACTCACATTTCCCGTGGGATAATAAAATATGACCGTTCAATTGCCGATGCAGGCCTCATATTGTGCGGTAGGCATGCAGGCCGGTAACCAAAACTCGCAATGAAATTCCCTAACCGATGGTGGTGGGATCCACGGACGGCACGGCACGAAAGCAACAAAGAGCCCAATAAGCCACGAAAGTCTGACGTGGGACAATCATAAGAACCGAAAGTGACTTGTTTTAGGTGTGGCCCAGAGGCCGAAATATCCATCTGCTCTATAGAGATAGTTAAGGATTTTGTATAGAAAAAACTTCACATAACTTCCTTTATAATTAGGGTTAATATTACGAAAAATCACAAACTCATAAGCCTATAATAAATTTATCATGCGTCAATTTTCTTTAAATTTTATAATCAAATTATTAAATTAGATGACATGTGGTAGTTGACGAGTTTCAATATGAGATTTTATCATCAATCTATTATAGGTGCATCGATTTGTGATTTTTCATAATAGTAATCTAATTTAATAAAATTTAACGAAGCGTAAATTTATCACAAATGTACTATTTTAAGGTTTTTATTAGTAAAAAATTAATACAGTAAATTTGTTGTACTGGTTTTTAATTTTTGTAATAATAACTCTTTAAATCAATATTATTTTTTTGTGCAAAATATGTAAAGAATTCAATATGTTTTATTCTGTGCATCGTACGTGCAATGCACTTGCAATTCACATGCAACTTATACGCATGAACACAATCTTCTTATTAGAAGATATATTATTTTTGAAATCTTGGAATTCCCTCTAAAATATGCATTTCCTTCTTTACCTTTAGATTGGCGATTAAAATATGTTACATCAATCCTGGACAATTAACGTTGTCCCTTAATCTAAGCTAACGATTGCCTAGTTAGAGACGTTGAAATTAAGAGGATTCATAGCCGATACAAGTTAGAACTTATGAAAAGGGGGAAATGAGCTAGTATTTCAGAATGAACCTCCGGTGCAAAAAAAAAAGAAAAAAAGGACAATGGAAATCAATCATTCCATAAAGGATTTTTTTTTTCAAAATTTGTAACATAATTTTAAGTTAAAGGACACAACAAGAAGTGCCATATAATTCCGTGATCACGTGGGTTTCACAAATTTTTCGAACAATTACTTAAATATTATAACTTTAAAAAATCTTTCATTCAAGTGAAGTCGATGATTTATATGACCGGAAAATATGGGGAAAATTATCCAAAAAATATTACACCAATTGGATATTCATTAATTCAGTCTTAAACTTTTTAATTTTGCCAATTGAGTGTTAAACATTTTCATGTTTTGCAAATTGAGTCTATCTGATTAACTTTGGCCAAAAATTACTGACGCAGACACCAACCATGCCATGTAGAATATCCGACACTAACGTAGATAATTTTTAATAATATTTTAATATTTTTCTGAATTTATTTTATTTAGTCACTTTTGCTTTCTTTTCTTTTTTTCTCCTTTTCTTCTTCCTCCTCTAGCTAATCATTAGGCCTCGACAACTAGCCAGAGTGAGACTTAAGAGGGTAAGCCTCGCCCGAGGTTGGAGAGGTCGAGCTTTGCCAGAGGCTAGCAAGTCTGGTCGGTCACTAATGCCTGATGATCAGCTACACAGGAGGAAGAAGAGAAGGGGAAAAAAGAGAGAAAGAAATAAAGAAAAGAAAAAAGAAATAAAAATATTTAAAAAATATTAAAATATTATTAAAAATTATCTACATCAGAGTCGGCCATGCCTGGCATCCGCATCAACGATTTCTAACTAAAGTTGGTTAGATGAACTCAATTGATAAAATGTGAAAAGTTAAAACTCAATTAGCAAAATTAAAAAGGCTTAGGCTTGAATTGACAAAATTATAATATGTTTACGATTTTTTTGACATTTTTCCCAAAAATACAGCATGAACTCATCGCGAAATGAAGCCAGCGAAATCCAGCCTAAAATGACATCGTTTTGACCCATTAGTTTGCAATAAATTAACGAATTGAGGCTAAATAAAATATGTTCTTTAAATCCTAACCCCAAATTCAGGAATTGAGGTAAAATCACCATTGGAGAGATTCTTAAGTTTTCTCATCACTCTCTCTGTGAATTAACTCTGTATCACCACCCCCACCTTATCTTCACTGCGAATTTCATCCCGTGCATCACGCGTGCAGTACACATGCGATCCACATGCACTGCGTCACTTTTTGGAATCTTGGACTTCCCTTTAGAATATGCATCTCCATATTTAACTTTAAATTAGAGTTGGAAAAATTATCCAAAAAATCTCAAACCTATTATAGTTTCGTCAATTCAGTTATAAACTATTCAATTTTACTAATTAAGTCTTAAACATATTCATGTTTTGTCAATCAAGTCTATCTAGCTAATTTTGGTTAGAAATTATTGACATAAACGCTAGTTATCCTGTGTGGCACAACCGGCGGTAACGTATACAATTTTTAATAATACATTGACACCCTTACTGGCCATAGGCGAGGGTATCTACCATCGCCCAAATGCAAGTGAGGGCACCTCACCTTGGCAAGGCGACCAATGACCTCACTGGCCTAAGTTTAGAAAAAAAAAAATTAAAAAAAGGAAAAATTAAAAATATTAAAATATTATTAAAAATTGTTTATGTCAACGCTGATCATGCCTCATATGATGCCTAGCATCCATGTCAATAATTTTTGGCCAAAATTGACCTAATGTACTCAATTAACAAAACATGAAAATGTTTAGGACTCAATTAGCAAAATTAGTAGGTTTACGATTGAATTGACAAAAGTGAAATAGATCATAACTTTTGGACAATTTTTCCAACAATTCACCATAATTTAACTTGGGACAATCAATGTTACGTCGAGGTAAAAAAAAATGCCATAGGTACCGTAACATAACATAATGCTTATTTCAGTATTATAATTTTTTTTAATCATTTGAATGTCACATAAAAAAAAAACTCAAGCACTTCGAGCCTCCAACATATTTCGATGTGACATTTAGGCTCCGTTTGTTTCACGGAAAATATTTTCCGGATTTTCCGACGTTCGTTTCATAGAAAATGAATTCCGGGGGGAAAATGTTTTTATGAAAGGGAAAAAGTCTTTTAAATCAGGGGAAAATGTTTTCCACTTTTGAAAAGTGGAAAACATTTTCCTCACTTGATCTCTCTTATCTCACACTTTTACAAATCTCCACTTCCTCCTCCCCTTTCTTCTTTCTTCTTTTCTTTTTTTATCAAATTATTTTTAAATTGTAATTTCTTTTTTAATTCGAATTATTTTTAATTTCCTTTCCTTTTTCTTTTCTTTTTCTTTTCTTTCTTTTTTTTTTTTTTTTTTTCTTTATTTCCCATCTTCTTCTTTCTTAGCTAGTCGTCGGCCGTCATTAGGTGAACCTCAAGCTCGTCAATCTCAAGCTCGCGCTTGTCGATCTGGTGAGCCTCGAGCTTGACGCTTGCGCTCGCTAATCTAGTGAGCAGAAAATATTTTCCTTATCGAACGTCGGAAAATATTTTCCGAAACATTTTCAGGTTTTAGCCGAACACCAGAAAATATTGTCATTTTCCTGGAAAATGACTTCTGAGAAAATATTTTATGGAAATTGTCCATTTTTTGCGAAACGAACGGACCCTTAGAAAAAAAAATTCAAACCAATGAGAACAAAGGACGAGATGACAGGGCATTTGTAACTAAAACGATATCATTTCATCTTAGGAAAACTGATTCCTAGATCCCTTCAATTACAATGTCAATTCCGACTATTAGGAGGCATCCATGAAACCTTGTCCTGCTCCTACTTTCTATTGCAATTTCAGCACCTTATTTTTCCCAAATTCCTCAATTGTGGATTGGGGAACAGAACAATTTTAGTTTCAATTTGTTAATTTGGGGGCAAATAAGTATGATGTACAATGCCGTTCAACTTAATAATTTTACTTTGTCGATGAGCCACATCGGATGTTTTAGGATTTTCTAGGCACTAAACTGATTGATTTTTTTCACTAAAGTGACACTCAATTGATCAGGAGGAAAAGAAAAAGAAAGAGAGAAGTTAAAGCATTAAAGTGTACAAAGTAAGAAAGTCATGACACTTGCAGTATCATTTTTTCATCAGCGCCACGTCAAAGAAGTTGGGAATATTATCTGACCCACCTCCCCAAAACAAAAAGAAAAAAAAAAAGGAAGTTGGGAATGGAGTGGAGAAGCAAAAGATATCCACGATCCATTAATGGATTACGTATACGGTTGATAAAGGTGAGCAGGCGCCAATGGGCAAAAAAGATAATAAATGTTGGGAATCATAGCCTATACAAGTACCAAAAAAGGTGGAACGAGGCCGTGTTTTAGGATAAGCCTCCGATGCCGGAAAAAACCGGATAATGTTTTAATATCTATAAGGGAATCTCTTTAAGTAAAAGTTGTATCTAAAGTTTTAAAGGAATAATATCATGAAAAACTCTAAATTGATGTAATCATAATAAATTTATCTTAAATTAATTTTTTTATCATCAAAAACCTCAAATCGAGTGATAAATTTACCCTTATCCACTTAATTTTACCGTTAAAATTTTAAATTAAATGACTTGAGGTTTTAACCTTTGCATATCATAGTGTATTAGTTTATGATTTTTTGTAGTATTATTCAATTTGATGAAAATTAATAAAGGTAAATTTATAACAAACATATTAGTTTATGTTTTTTAGTGATAAAAAATTAGTTTTAAGTAAATTTATTACATGTATACCAATTTGAAATTTTACATAATTAAAAAATTAATTTGAAATAAATTTATCTTAAATATGTTAATTTTGGGTTTTTCATTTTATTAATCTAATTTTGAACGGGATGTTCGCTGATGGAAGAAGACCAAGATTCAGTAGAGAGCCAGGCCTCTACTGTGACTGGGGACCTTTTTTAATCCTTGAAAAAGCTGCAGCTATATCGCGGTAGTTGTTAGAGACGTGAGATTTTGGAGGTCGGGTCCTGCTCAAGATGTGGACACCACAGAAGTTATGGCTATCGAAGGATGGCTTATCGAAGCGGTTGCGAGAGGGTGATTGTGATGGATTCAATATTCTGCTTATTTTGCAAATTACGAATTATTTAAAAAGTGTTTTTCTAAAATTGACATATTCTATCATTTAAAATAATTAACTAATAAAAAATATTTATATTATTGATAATAATTTATTTCTAAACGTCTTTTTTGGACAAGAAAATATTCGTTAATAATTTTTTTTATAAGTGGTATGGTTAATTATTTTTAAGAAAATATTTAACTCGTCCGTTTTTGGCAAAGACATATAGCTCGTATTGATAATTGAGGCTACCCCATCTCAAAAGGCTTTTGCTGACCTGTTGAACTATCTAGAGTCAACACGTTATTGGAGGTTCTTGGTTTTCTTCAAGAAAACTACTTGCCTCACGGTTTTCATAGTCATATCAATTAAGACGTTGCTACCCCAATGTAGACGGTGGCATCAAGTTGTGCCAAGTATATGATGTTGCAAGTGTTGTTGAAGCTATTAACTGGATATGGAAAGTTACTTTTGAGACTTGGAAACTAAGATCTTGTTTGGCAAAGCTCCGGGGAACACTTATTTCTATTATTTTGTTCTCCGGAATAGAAATATAATAAAAACACGTTTGGTAATTTTTTATTATTTATTTCTGGGAATAGATTTGAAACAAAAAGAATAAACAAAAACAAATTTATTTTTTGTTCTTGGGAACAACTCAAAAAACAAGTTTTTCTTTTCTCTTCATTTCTTCCCTTTCTTTTCTTTCTTTTTCTCTTCCTTTCTTCTTCCCCTAGTTGATCGCTGGCCACGGCAATGGTTGATGATTGGCTAGATGAAGCCTGATGACCTTGCCACAACCTTGCCGACCCTCGATGAAGTCACCCCAAGCTCGTCGACCATTGGCAAGGGTCCCCTGAGCCTCGCTCAACCATCGCGAGATTGGCGTCGCTGCGGTAGCATCGCTTGGCCTCACAGTGACCAAGCGAGGTTGAGCCTTGATGGTGGTCGGGCGAGGCTCGAGGGGACCTCGCCTATGGCCGACGAGGCTCCCTTGAGGTCATCGACCTCATCAGCCCTCATGTGGCTGGTCATCGACCAGCCATGGCCAAGGCTGGTGACCTATTAGAGGAAGGAGAAGAAAAATAAAAATATAATAAAATTATTAATAATTTAAAATAAACTTCAAGTCACAAAAATATTTGAGGTTGTACCAAATGTATTTCTATTTTGAAAACATAAATTTTATATAGTTACTAAATGCTTTAAAATACTTAAAAACTGTTCTCAGGAACAAAAATAGAAAGAAAAAAAAATCGAAAAGAAACAGTTATTAGGAATAGAAACGTTACTAGATGCATCATAATATTAGGGGCCGTGTTTTTTTCATTGAGTTCTTCACAATAAAAGGAAAATATTTTCAATAAAAATCATTTTTAAGGAAAATGATTAATCTTTATTTATTTGGTTATTTAACAAAGTGATTTCCTTTTTGCTACGAGGGAAAGTTGTTTTCCTTAATCTAAATTTGTTTTCAATCCATAAAAAACGTTTTGTACGCATGATTAGTTTTCTGTCATTCAAATACCAAAAAGTCAAAAAATTAATTTCTCGGCTTTTCTTTTGAACAAATAGACACTTAGGTCATGTCGCTATTTGTAACGTGTTAATCGGTAGAGATGTCCAATCTTAGGCAACTGGGTCCTAATCTGAGTTAGAAGCTGGATGGGTCCTTTACGGGTGGCGCGTCTCCCCCAATTCCCTCTTTTGAGTTTGATGCTTTTTGACATATGCATATGCCTCTATAATTTGTTGATGGTTTACTTTAATTAGCTATTATTACTTTAATTCGAAGTAAAAATATTTAGTACTAGAAACAAAAGATCATAATGAAAAAGTGGTTTTGTTCATTTTAATCGTAATGAAGGAAATGAAATCAAGATCAAGTAAAAAAAAGAAAAGGACATTTTTTAAAGGAAAAAAATGAATGCTTATAATGGGAAAATTATTTAAAAAGTCATAAATTTATTGTATGGTGATCAATTCAATCATTAGCCTTTTGACAACTTAGTCATAAATTTTTCAATTATATTAATTTAATTCTAAAATTTTAACAAATTTTCAATTTGGTTTTAAACCTTTTGATTTGCCAATTTAGTCATTTATGTTAATTTTGACTAGAAATCGTTGACGTGATAATATGTAAACATCAACCATCTTGCTGCACAACACTAAAGTTGACAACTTTGCAATTTTTTTAGTTTTCTAATTCTAGTTCTTTTTTTACCTTTTATTCTCCACTAATGAGGGCTCTAAGATTGGCAAGGGCTGCCCTCACTAGGGAAAAAGAGAGAAAGAAAAAAATTTTAAAAGATAAAAGAATTGCAAAAATTATCTATGTTAGCATTGGCTGTGTTACATATGCTAGCTAACACTAACTTGATTGCTATGGTAGAGAGTTCGACTTAGTCAATAGGATTAAATTGGCAAATCGTCAAAATGTTTATGACTAAATTGATATAACAAAAAAGTTTATAACTAAATTGGTCATCATGTAATAAGTTTATGATTTTCTAAACAATGTTCCTACTCACAACCATAAGCCACTGCACAACCATCAACCGCAATCGAACCACCACATCATGGCAGCTTAGGGCTAGCAACAATCACACTTGAGGTCAATGACCATTGTGTGATGCTAGTCCAGCATTGGATTCAAAAATTGAAAGGATCGTGGACAAAAAGCAAACTTAGCAAGAAAGATGGATTTGTGTTGGCCTACAATTGTCGTGATCTCAATGAATGGTTAAGTAAGAATGCAATGCGACCACCATCGCAATGGTTCTTGGGGTTGGCGATCACCTTTGTGGTCGTGGATTGATGCCATCCTCCATGAATTTATAAAACAAAGCCCTAGGATGCGCCTGGGAAAGCAAATCTCATGCTTAGGTGATGCAACCCCCATAATTTTGAGTGATTTTCGCTTGAGCGCACAGTACAACCACCATGACAATGGTCCTTAGAATCGGCGACCATTGTCGTAGTCGAGAAGTCCCTGATAGATCTACAATGCATGACCAAAGGTCAAGAGCAGAGTGCAAGAGATCTCCTAGCTCAAGGACATGTCCAAATCCTTCGACCCGATAAAGAGGTGAATCATTCCATCCCGGATTTTGTCTCCGTGACCAAACAAGGCCTATGACTCGACCAAACGAAGAATTTTGTCGGCCTCAACGCCAGAAAAAGCTGTGAACATGCAGCGGGGGTGCCTTCCGAGACATTCAAACCGCATCGTACATAAAGAAAAAGCGCGAGGAAAAAGGCTCACGCCCCTCACCCACCCGCTCGTCCAATGGCAAATGCCTGTCGAAGCTTGAACCGGAAGGTGTCGCGGGCCCCAGCACAGCCCCACAGTCGCAGTGTTTACAGCAGCAGCAGCATTGCCCGAGATGCCGCCCGAGACGCCCGAGCTCGCAATGATGACACCTGAACTCACTTGTTTTGTTCCCTAATTTTATATCAATTGATGGACCGTACATGGCATTAACTTCGGCGCACAAGTCATCATAGCCCAGAACTCCTCTCTCCGTTCTCACAAAGAGAGAGAGGGAGAGAGAGTGTTACCACTTACCAGTTACCAGTGAGCGCGAACAAGTCCCTGACATTTTTTTTGTGTTTCTTTTTGCAGTGTGGATGGTGGGTTGCGTTGGGCTTGAATAGATTCTTGAGCTCGGCTGTTGCCCAACAACAGGATCCTTACCTTCATTTCGTCATCTTTCTCTGCGCTGGCTTCGCCCCTCTCTCTTCTTCTCTTCTCTTTTTTCCTTTCCATTTTCTTTTTGTTTGCTTTAGAAATCCATTATCGTTCACTTCTGAGCCCGCTTTCCGTTTTTCTTCTTCCCATCTGGCCTTCCCTTTATTCGCTTCCGCTTCAAATCTGGTTTAGGTTTCGGCTTCCTCACTTCCTGTCTTTATTCTAGCTCGAACCCACCATACCCATTTTCCAAAAAATGAATATATTCTCTCTTATTTGCGACTTTCCAGTTACTTCCTTTTCCATATTCTGAAGAATATGTGATGTGGGTTTTGAGCTGATTTTCGCCTAATGCAACATATACCCACTTCTGCTCTCGTTTCTCTTACCAAGTATCAGCGAAGATTCTGCTCTGTTATCTTCTACTTCAGAGTTTCCGAGTTGCTCAGAATCCCCACTTCACTAGGCTGACTAGATCCCTGGTGGAATTTCTGCTGTGTCTCAGTTTTGCTTCTGGGTCTGCATACATGAAGTAAAGGTCGTGGCTTCTGAGCTGTGTAAGCAACATTTCAAGTTCTTTTCGCCGACCCGAGTTCCTATTTTGAGGTATCAATCGCTTGTGATGGGGTGGCTGGTGTCTCTGGGGTTGGCCTGGGTGTTGTCGCTCTCAATGGTGTGCTCAGTCAGTGGGATAGGGGCTAACTGGGGTACTCAGGCCTCGCACCCTCTCCCACCAGCAAAGGTGGTGAGGATGCTGAGAGAAAATGGCATCCAAAAGGTGAAGCTTTTCGACGCGGACTATGGGGCGTTGAGAGCTCTGGGAAGGACGGGGATTGAGGTCATGGTGGGGATTCCCAACGACATGCTTCTTCCTTTTGCGAGCAGTGTGAAAGCTGCTGAGAGATGGGTGTCCGAGAATGTCTCCACTCACATCACCCGCTCTAATGTCAACATAAGGTATTCGGTGCCTCACCACCTTTGCCTGTCTAAAATCTTCCCGATTACTTGTTGAGTTGGAATTAGAATGCGTCTGGAAATGGAAGGGGCAAGCTTTCTACTGTTCATGGCAAGTGTGAATGATATAAAGTCTAGGTAGATTTTTTCGCTCTGCAAGAGGATTCTCTCTGCAAGAGGGACCGTGACGGACCCAATATTTACTTCACACATATCTCTCCATTGGAGCTGAAATTTTAAAGCTTGTAATTAGTACCGGTACTAGATAAGTAATGATGTGCTCATTTGTCCTGGTTATGGGTTATATGGGAAACGTTTAGATAATATTCCTGAATGGTTTGAGAGGTGTTTAGAATGTAGATATGATTACCCTCAATTGTGATGATAATTGGAACATGAAGGAAGATTAGGTTAAACAAGATGGCCTGCAATGTGAGAGTGAGGTAGATTGGATGAGCAGCTGCAGTTTAGTCATGAATCCAGGGAAGAGATCTTGCTGGAAACAGAACAAGAAACCAGTTACTTCTAAAGATAATTAATCATTTGGATGTATGTAGAATTCATGCGAAGCTTTTTTCTGATAATGCGAAACTAATAAGTCGAATGATTGGATTAGGGCATTCTCTCGTGCTCGTTGTGAACTGATTGTAGGACTTCACAGTATGTGGGTTGGAAGTTAATATAGGGCAAGCGATTGTCTTGTATCAGATGTGAAGAGTTTTTGTAATAATCTTGAAAAATTACTTGGAAGGACGATCAATTCGGATGGGATGTATACAATTAGAGAATGAACTGATTGTTGATGGCTTCGAAGACAATGCAGATGGTATATTTGAAACTTACAAATTGAGGCCGATAAAGTTAAGCACATAGTCTCATATCATGTTTTTATAGTTACTTATCTGTATTTTGTGGTTCCTCATATGATTTAGAGTTCACTTGTAGTTTTTTGTGCGATAATTTTGATGTTTTGCTGTGACATATATGCGGCTCATTAAGTATTTAGCAAATGATAAATGTGTTCCATTGACTTTTCAGAGTCAGGCTATATGGCGCTTTATGTTTTAATTTCAGTAGAATTGAAGTCTTGTATGAATTAGTTTTTTTTCTAAAAATTAGAATGATTCTCCTTGAAAACCTTTGTATTTAAACTCTATTGATGTTCCAAGAAAGCTTTGGAAGCAAAAGCCAGATTATTAAAGTTACTGAAGCACTATTGTGCTGCTACTTCAAAATCAGCTTTTGATTGCTTCAGTTTCCATCTGCTTTTGCTTTTGAAGGCTTGTGAAACTTTCCACTAATGCTACTGTCACTTTCTGAAAACGGAAGTAGCTTTTGGAAATTCCTCCCAATTATGTACTTGGAATATTAGTGTCAATGATTCCCCCTTTACAGCTTAAGATTCTGTATTGTAGGGCTTGAACCAGAACTGAGGGAATTTATCACTAATGCTTCATTTAGATACTATAATCAACTGAGGGTCTTAAGTTTTCCTGCATAATTTTTAGTTTTCAATTAACAAGAATTCAGTTGTCGTGTATCCTAGAGTGGATTGACAACATAATTTCCCCCTTACTTCAGTTGTTTGTTTAGTCATATTTTACTTTGATGGGTCTAGTGGTTCCTATGGGATAAACGTAGCTGCTAAAGCACACACATATAGGACGTTTATTCTTCAAGAATTACAGTTAGGGGATACAATATTTTGATAGGCTAACTGGTTCATGTTTGGAACAACTCATGAATTTGTTGCTTTGATTTTGTAGAACAATCATTTTATATACCTTCTACCTTTCTGTGATTCACATTGGAGGATTCTAATATGCCTAGATTCAAGCATGGGTTCCATTGTCATCCATATGTGTTGAAAGATTTTATTTTATTTTATTTTTTGTACTTTCGTAGCCTATTGTTTCCTGATACCTAAGCTAGAGGGTTATCATTCGGAGGAAACAAATGAAATCCATTATACATGGCAGTGCGGTAGTTTGATGGAGTGGATGAGAGCTTTGTGCTTGAGTAGCAGTTAGGAATATCTATATTAGATCAATATGAGGCATTACTTGAACTTTTTAGCTTATTGTAATAATACAAGAACAATATAAGGTAAAGTTCCTTTCCTTTCTGCCTCCTTTTACACACTGAAGTTCCGTGGCAGAGCCCTTGTCCTTTATAGCAAGAAGTTCTGTGCTTTCCGCCTTAGCCATTGAAACAGGGTCAGCTGCACCTCCTCCATCAATAAAGAAAGCGCTCTACTCTCTTATTATCCTTCTTATTCTCCATAGTGGGGCTCATGTGGGGTTGACCCTCTGGAGTTAGAAATGCAACTTTATAGTATTATTCCATGGGCATATGGAAATGCTACCAAGAGATTTACACGGCACAACAAATAATGCCTAAGAGAGATGGATATACATTCTGCACAAGCAATGGTATGAAAACATTAGAAGGTTGCTATGCCCATATCACGAGCTCGTAACTGCTCAACTGACTTACCCTCTTCTTTTTCTGCCAATTATGTAGATAAAAACGGTCAATATGCATGTTGAATTCTATTGGGCTCGTCAAAATTCTTGGCATAACTTATTGTGGTAGCAGATCATCCCAATCGTGGAAAGGTTCCGGTGAGAGGTAGCAATGCTTGTAGCAACTATAAAAGACGGAGAGGTGCAATTGGGGGTTGGTAATGGAAGAGCAGCAGTCATAGAAAGGAGAAATGAGATCAAATCCTGTGCTTTTGATGTGTCCAAATTCAGTGAACTAAATCTTATAGTTGTTTCAGAGTTTTTCATTCCTCCTTTTGTGACCAACGCTGCAGCTGCTAAATGAGATCAGATCCTGACTTATGTTGGTTAGGCAAATGCTCGTACCCTCACATTTTCTTTAACTTCATTCTTCTGCATAATAGTCACTGCATCACTCGTGCTAGCATCTTATGGACAGATCAAAATGGTTAAAAGTTGTCCTTTCATGAATAAGGGGCTTACAGCTAGCTTTGTATCATGGCACCCTTAAATACAGTTATGCTTCATGAGGTCGTCGCCAACAAAAAAAGTTAGTTTCTTCAGAAATTGATCAGCTGATGATTCCAAATGTCTTCTGCTTTTCTGATTTCCTTATGTTATATTTCACCTGACTAAAGTCGCAAATGCTCTCTTTGTTGCATGTTGCTGTTTAATTAACTAGCATTTTGTCAGTTAATGTACCACCTGCCTTTTATCTTGTTGAAAATCAGTCATTAGGACTTGAATGACATTCAGCCAAATGGTGATTGTTCCCAGTTTTTGAGTTTAATACTTGCTTTTGATTTGGGTGGATTTTTGTCTTCAATGGAGTGACGATGGCCCACGTATGATCCAGAAAGGTTAAAACTCACTCCATGTGACACTTGCTATGTTTGGTTTTTTATTTATTTTTGTCCTTAAATTTTTTCCTTGTGCTCCTGAGTAAGGATATTCTTGGTAAGGTCTAATATATATTTGATTCGAGACTTTGTTTCGCCCTTTTCCCGTCCAGCTCCTATGGGCTGTGATTTTATTGGTTGGCTCTTAAAGAGTATTTTTTTTCGGTCATGTGGTGAGCTTAACCAAGAGATCCATCTTATGACATGTAGGTATGTTGCTGTTGGCAATGAACCTTTCCTGAAAACCTACAACGAAAGTTTCATCAAAACAACCTATCCGGCCCTTCAGAATGTCCAATCTGCCCTCATAAGAGCTGGCCTTAGCAGCCAAGTGAAGGTTACTGTCCCCCTCAATGCTGACGTCTATGCTAGCTCAACTGGCTTACCATCTGGTGGGGATTTTCGTGCAGACATCCAGCAGTTAATGATCCAAATTGTCAAGTTCTTGAGTGATAATGGGGGTTCTTTCACTGTGAATATCTACCCCTTCATTAGTCTCTACACTGACTCCAACTTCCCTGTGGAATATGCCTTCTTTGATGGCAATGCATCCCCTGTAGTGGATGGCAGCACAACGTACTATAACATGTTCGATGCTAATTACGACACGCTTGTGTGGGCCCTGCAGAAGAATGGCTTTGGGAACTTGGCCATCATAGTTGGAGAGATCGGGTGGCCCACTGATGGGGACCGGAATGCAAACCTGGTCTATGCCCAGCGCTTCAACCAAGGCTTCATGTCCCACATATCAGGTGGCAAAGGAACTCCCATGAGACCAGGACCCATTGATGCATACTTGTTCAGTCTGATTGATGAGGATGCTAAGAGCATTGAGCCGGGAAATTTCGAGCGTCACTGGGGAATTTTCAGCTATGACGGGAAGCCGAAGTACTTGTTCAATCTTGGCACCGTCAATTCCAACGGCTTGATTCCTGTACGAAATGTGACCTATCTCGAGCCGAAGTGGTGTGTATTGAAGTCGTCGGCCAACCTCACAGGTGATCAAATGGCGCCAAGTGTGAGCTATGCATGTTCAAGGGGCGATTGCACTAGTCTCGGTTATGGGACGTCTTGTGGGAATCTAGATGCTGGAGGGAACATCTCGTATGCATTTAACAGTTACTACCAGATAAATAATCAGCTTGACAGCGCTTGCAAGTTTTCAGGCTTGGCGATGACCACTAGGACAAATCCTTCAGTAGGGACTTGCAAATTCAACATCATGATCCAACCCTATTATGGGAGTGCGGGAAGGCTACATGGCTATCTTGGAAATGTATTCGGGTCATCACTCAGCCTGATTGTTTTGTTACTGATGATTCTGTGACACTTCATTTCTAAGTTTGTAAGGTACCGATTTTTTTTCCCTAAACTATTTTTCTCTGGTTCTAGGATAGCGGGAGTCATGTGCTAAATTGATGGTGTAGTTATACCTCAAATTTTGCAATGTAGGCATGGGTTTACTAGAGTTTAATTGATATCATGACTCTGTTCTTAATAACTTTGTCAGCACTAATCTTAATTAAACAGGATTCAGGTGAAGGCCATTGCATAGAGACAAGGATGGCATCAACGCTTGATTCACTGTTTCAGTTGGCAAATTGATCGGTGGATGAGGCAAGATCATGGTTGTCACAATGCATATCACCAGGATGAGGCACAATGCGAGGGTTACTTAGAATATGTTGTCTTGGAAAAAAAGAACATGAATTGTCTTCCTTGCTCTTCCTTAGTGTGTACGCAGCGAATGCATCATGCACAAGCGCACGCAATATGTGCGTGTCCTATTTCTTGGGTAGCAGGGGTTTGTTTCTGGGTGTTCAGTTGTGCCCTACTCATATGCTCTTCCGCGCTCATGATAGGTTTGCCTATCAAGAGGCGATGCATTGTTGACAACAAATGGCGGGTGAGCTCACGGATGGAGCTTTGTCAAGTCTAAGAACGTTTATTTGTGATTTTTTGGGATCAGTTTTGTTTTAATCACCTGTAATTCAGGCTTGGCGAAATGCCTTTCCTTGTGCAAGCGACAGTGCTCTAGCCAATCTTGTTTTCTTTGTGGCGCGTGTGGACGTTCTGTACCAATCGGGTGCCAACTCTATAGGAGATGTGCTCCCATGAATTGAGCACCCGATTCGGAAACATTTCAGTGAACTTGAGTAGAAGGAGCAAATAAGAATAAGATCTCCTCTAAGTCAAAAAAGAAGAAAATCAATAGGATTTTCGGGACTTAAAAGGTGTGGATAAAGAGGCTTTTGATAGATTCTCCCATTGAAGGAGTGTTGTCTCGTTTGAAGGCTCTTGTTAAGTGCAGTTCAAAATGCCATCGGGATCATGTTACTTCACCATAATGCTAAGTTTTCACCAGATTGAACCATGAAGGTTGCTTAGAAATCATTGGCTTTGATAATTGTTGGGGTGCATACATCATTTATCCAAGGGGATCAATAAGAAGAAGTTTATCAATAAGAAGAAATTTTAAGTCTGAATTTGTCAATATATCAAGTTGAATTCACCTAATTTAAATATAAACTGATGCGTTAAGGTTAACTATAGTATATCAATTAGTCTACACTAGGCCAATTCTTCAGGTGGAACTTTTTTAACACAAGTACTTTATCTCTCACTGTTTCCTTGCCACAATTCTAATGTCAAAGATGTCTTGGTCCACATAGATAGGATGCGCTTGGTGTGAGTAGACTAGATATGATCCAATTTTTTCAAGACTTTATGGCGAGCATTACTTCTATGAGCAAGTGTACTAAATCGCTCGATAAGATGAGTGGGCTTATGTAGGCCCGGTCCACATTACAATTTTTCCTAATTTAGACAAATAATTTATCTTAGATTGGAGTAACTTTGCCGTTAGAATCAATACAATTCTTAAACGATCATAAGTTTTTTCAAATATGTGCAATAGCAATAATCATCAAATTCTTCTTCATTTTTATCTTGCATTTTTGAATTATGACATCTATCCTTTGCAGTTCGCACCCTCAAATTTGTAAAGCTCCTGTAACTTTCGACATGAGGTGTCAAAAAGAGCTGATGCCCACGAGTTGCTCACCCTTTATTTTGTATTAGATTCCCATACTCAAAAGTCAAAAGTAGCAAACAGCAGGTTCTTGAAAATCTCATGATGCAGAGAGGAGAATCTTTAACCCAGGATGAGAGACAGAGAGAGACAGAGAGAGATGCTGATGGTTTATGTTGTGCTATCTTTCAGGAGTAATGTCATGTTCATCTCAACATCATCATCGAAGACAATGATGCCAATTCATGGGCAAAAGTGTGGCCACACCCATGCCCCTGTTCCATTCATTCAGCTATCGTCACCAACTTAAAACTCAACAGTTTATCATCAGAACAACAGGCTTCATCATCATCTTTCTTCTTCTTCTTTCTCCTCCGAAATAGCACAAGACAGGACAGGGGCCATTTAGAATCCACAAGTTGTGGAGGTTTCTGTACAAGGGCCTCCTTCAGCCTCGCTTCCTTCACTAAAAGCACCCGTTCTTAGACCTTCCGAGGTTCATATCCTTTCTCTGTTTTGGCCGAACACCCTTGGTACACAGGTTATTGAACTGAAGGTACGCGTCCACTGCAAGGCCCGTGAGAAAAGACATACGGGAAGCCATGTGCAAAAAACCAGAGGCATGCAACTAATTTCTTGATCCCCGTGATTCTTGTCATTATGCCTGTTGGTCCCGTTTGTCCTCTAGTTTCACGTGTGAGGTCTTTCGCTCGACTGTCCTGCATACAATAAGGAGGGTAAAAGATGCATGTTCGACATGCATTGTCGGGGAAAATTGATGGAGACCTATAGCACTGTAACCAATTCAATCTCAAAACCCTTTAATTCTGTTAATCTTTTTTCACTTCACTTTTACTTGTGCCAATAATTGTTTGATTGGAATAGTAGTTTTATGCATTTTCATTCAATTTTGAGTTATTGACATTTTCATGTATTAGTAATTGAGTTCATTCGTTCAATTTTAATTGCAAATCATTAACATAGACATTTGTTGTCCCACATGAAACGTTTAGCGTTGATGTGGGTAAATTTTAATTTTTTATTCTTTTTCCTTTCTTACCCTCCATTGGCCTCAAGCGAGGGCTGGCCTCCTCAAACTGGGTGAAGGTGGCCCTCATAGGCCTTGGCCAAGTATTGCCCTCACCAGCCTAGGTGAGGACAAACCTCATCAGGCTAGGGGATGGTGACCCTTGGTTGAGGGCTCTTTGCCTGAGACCAGACCTTTGGGAATGAAGAGGGAAAATAAAAAGAAAAGAAAAGAAAAGAAAAAGAGAAAAAAAAAAAAGAAAATAAAAAAGAAAAAAAGAAAAGATCTAAAATATTAAAATATTATTAAAAATTATAAACGTTAATGCCAATCGTGTGACGCAGGATAGCCATTATCCACGTTAATGATTTTCGGTAAAATTGGCTAGATGGACTTAATTAACAAAACGTGAAAATGTTCAAAACTTAATTAGTACAGTTAAAAGTGAAGCCAAAAAAAAAATGACATGATCAAAAGGTTTAAAAATTAATTGGTAAAAAATATAATAGGTTTATGACTTTTTAGATAATTTTTCTTGCATTGTCGACATGATTCCAGTTAAGTAAAGTACGATCCATATACTTCTATTTGACTCGAAGTGAAAGGTGGGAAAATTTCACACCAAATTCACTTGGCATCCTTGAAACGAAATGCTTAGGGCTCTTCCATTCTTCGATTTGCAGAAGGGGGAATTGCCATGGACTGCTAGTAATTTTCCTTCATACTTTATGTTAAGCCGTTCTCGGTTGATTTAGGTACGCCTTTATCAACTGGTAGAAGCGTGTGCGACTTTTAAAAGCAAGAAGGTTCGTGAAAATCATCCATTTGAAAGAGATATAGCGACAAATGCATACAGGGGCTACCGGCGAGGAAATGGATTTGATACCTTGTAAATTGACAGTCTCGGGTTATGTCGAGCAAAGGGTAACTCTAAAAGTTCTCCCGAAGACAAGAAGAAGTGCTACAACTTCGCCTTCGTCATGCCACAAGGATGAGTCGAGTTTATAGGTTTATCCTGCAGACAGTTCTTGGATATTAGGACCATTGTACTTCAAATTGTCAATCGAATTTCTCAAATTTTCAATGGAATGGTGATGACATTGACCTTCGTCAAAAGCACATCTGGAAAACAAATAAGTCATGGAAATAGAGACCTATACAGGCCTCGACCGGAAAAGTTGAAGGAGCCAGATTCGCCCTTGTACTGATTCTTTCTCTGTCCTTTGATTTCTTACGAAACTTAGAACCAACGCTGAGCAGAAGGCAAGGAGCATATGGCCATAGAAAGATCCAAGGTCGACACCTTGATCACCTGTGACAATGCCAGGGAACAAAACCTCAACATTTCGCAGGTGGCTGCTCATTTCGGCGTTCTGGTGAGGAGCCTTCCATTCTGCCATTCCTTCTTATCATGACTTCAGCTAGGACCACTCAATGGAAAGTAAACGGTACAAGCAGCATTGATGGTTGAATCAGGTGTACCCCAATATATCAGGCCACAAACTCTTGAATCGGGCCTGAAACACCAAATCAAAGCCAACATTGTGGACTGAACTGATCTAGATGGTACGCATGAGAGTCCTGACTTGGGTTCAAAATGTATGGCTTTGCCTCTGAGCAGTTGGAAACTACTCTAACGATCGACATTAACAGCAATAGTGTAAAACTGAGGGAAAGCACAACAAAAGAAGAACGAATAAGCTGCGTGACTTTAAGGAATGAACATTATAGACTTGTAGTGTCAGCAAAGTGTGCAGCTTCTGAATATCCATGCCACAGACAAATATATGGTCTCATTTATTAGTCAAGACCACAAGTGCTGCAATTGTGACCCTTGCAGCTTCTATGAAATAACTACCAAGTAGCATCTCTAACAGATGATCAAAGCAAGAATTTGAATTCTAAAACATTATCCAAAGAACAGCATCCAATGTTCTGTGAGGGAAACAACGTTGGACTGTTTACAAAGAAGGGATAACTTATGAACCACCAATTCACTGGAAAAGATCACCTGAATACATGAGTTTTTCCATGAAGTTGGTTATTGATACCTCCTCTCCAACAATAAAGTCCAGACAATTCTCAATGGTGCAGACGCAGTGATCCTCATCTTATCGGACACTCAAGCAGAACAGTACAAACCATGCTGATCTTAGAAAGCCACTATATTCACCCTCGCAGCTTTTTAGCTTCTCTATGTTCAAGCTTTCACCTGCAAGAAAAGTAGAGGCAACATAAGATTTATGCCTGGTAGCAGTCTTCTGGTCTCAGATGACTGAAGCAGAACGTTTTTATGCACAAAAGGAGGTGGAGGAAACACAATTAAATTGAAAATATAGGATATCCATTATTAATTTCACTGTATATTCATCAGATTATCAGTACTTCCATCTGAGGTTCTTCTGACCCACAATTTTCTTAGGCTCATAACCAAAAGTTTTATAGAGCCGTTATGCCTTGGCTCATAGCTCTCTCATGTGTGTACTACCATATAATTGGTTGTTATGGTTATCTTCATTTGAGATCTAATCCTTTTTAATT
This sequence comes from Eucalyptus microcorys, assembly GCA_014182515.1. NCBI lineage: Eukaryota > Viridiplantae > Streptophyta > Magnoliopsida > Myrtales > Myrtaceae > Eucalyptus > Eucalyptus microcorys. Next base: position 19,125,926 of record CM024564.1, read on the forward strand.
TCGGCTTCTAACTTTGTTTATGTTGAGCCAAGAATCCTGACTTTGGCGACCATAAATGTCAAACTGTTGAAGATCAATGCTAATGCAAATTCAAGTGCAAAATGGTCCAGACTGAAATTTTTGTTTTGGATTAGGCGGGACTGTCGTCTATGATTTCCCTTAGCCTTGATCTGAGCATTCCCAAGTTGAAACTTCGATTCCGTCAGGACTCAAGAGATGCTCCAACAACAAATTGCACCTCACTCCTACCGAAGTTTAGCACAGCCCATTTCATATATTTATCCGAAGGTAAGTGCTAAACAATGTCAAGCCACTGAAAGGATCTCCCCCCCTCCTTCGCTCTTGTACAACAAATTGAATAAGTAGCCGTGACATATTTCAGATCTTATTAACAAGCAAACCTGAAGGAAATTTTCAACGTTCAGCAAGAAAGCTAAAAGTCATCCGAAAGCAACAACATATACTAAATAACCCTTATTAACTCCCTAAAAGGGGATTTGGGCTAACTTAATCTCTGTTGCTTCAATTCTCATGCTTCTTTATAAGTTTCTAACATTTGAATTTCATAGAAAAAAAAAAAAAAACAATCCGACAGAAAAAAACCGATAATTCAATTCAAAACAGGCAAGGTCCTTCTTGTCCTTGATTGGGTTACTCCGGAGCCAGGACTGAAGCGATTACTCCCAAACTCAGTACCAAATACCATAATGAACAAACCCAAATGCCAAATTGGTTTAGGAATCAAAGAGCTTATACTTTCCGAACCAACAACACCGGGTGCAAGCAAGCTCCAACCGCATAACTCGTCCGAATCCTGATAAGTTCTCTCGGACAGTCTAAAGCCACCGAGAGCTTGTACCTTCCGACATCATCACAACCCTCATTCCCCCTTTCGTTCCCCAGATGCAAAATGACTAATTCAGACTAACCCAGATTCCCATTCTCCCCCATTTCACCCAACAAGGACTACCCAACCGAAGGGATGGGGAAGGGAAGAGATGGAGGAGGAGGGAGCAAAGTAAACTACCCGGTTAGCCGCGGCGGCGGCGGTGGGCGTCGTCGTCGTGGGCGGGGGAGGGGGCTGGTAGATGCGGGCGCGCTTGAGGATCTCGGCGACGACCCAGCGCTTGCGCTTGCTGAGGGGGGGGAGGGGTCGAGGCGGACGCGGTCGCCGATGTTGCACGAGTCGAGCTCGTCGTGGGCCATGAACTTGGAGGTGCGCTTCACGAAGCGGTTGTAGATCTTGTGGTGGAAGAGGCGGTCCACCGCCACCACCACCGACTTCTGCATCTTGTTCGACACCACCATCCCCACCACCCCCTTCATCTCTCCTCTCCCTCTCTCTCTCTGTGATCTCTCTGTGATAAACCCTAAGCCCCCTGCTTCCCCTTTCTTCAACTCGCGTCGTGTCCAAAATTGTAATTTCGTCGAACGCCTGCCTAAACCCGCAAAATCTGATTTTTGAAAAAACCCCCAAACTGATATTCTGTAATAAATTTATCCTAAATCATTTTTTTAATCACTAAAAACCCAAAACTGATAAACTTATAATAAATTTACCATAAACTGATATACTTGTAATAAATTTATTCTCTATTAATTTTTGTTAAATTTTACTGCCAAATTATTAAGTTAAATGACATGTGACAGTTGAAAATATTTATCACAATTTACAATTTTGTGATTTTTTTATGGTATTAATTCAATTTAGCGTAGGGTATATTTGTCACAAATTTACTAGTTTTGGATTTTTTGCAGTTGAATAAATTAGCTTGAGGTAAATTTATCATAAATGTATCGGTTTATGGTTTTTAAGGTTAATTGGGGTAATTTTGTCACATGCATACTGGTTTGGAGTTTTTCATGATCAAAAAAATATTTAGGGTAAATTTGTCACAAGTGTGCCAATTTTGAGTTTTTTATGATATTAATTATTTTTAAAATAAATATTTATATAACAATTAAATTTAAAGGTAAATTAAAAAATAAAAAAATTTAAGGAAGGGATGATAACTACTTGGCGCCATGAAGGGCCGATGAGGGTGGAAGTGGAGGATGGCCAGCAAGTTTTACTTTAAGATTGATGCAAATTACTTTTCTTTCAACACATTAAATTTCACGTACCATTTACATGCCTAGCAACTTTTAATTTTCAATGTCTGCCTTTCAATTATTTTACTTTTTCATCCATTTGCTTGCGTATTCAAAATCAACAAAGAACCCCTTTTTCATGAATTATGTCTTTCGTCTTTATTTTGAGATTTACACATTTTTTTAATGGAACCAACCTACATATTACAATAATTGAATTGTTTAATCGCCACATGATGTGAATTTATTCATACACCATTTCCATCGAATTTGAATTACTTGAAGGTGATAATACACATAACTATCATATCATGGAAGAGGGATTCCTACTACTTTAAAATATGTTTCCCTCGTTCTCTTCCATAAATACCTTTGTCCATATACACTTTTCTATTATACGAGAATGAAATCAATTTTGTATTTTAAATAATATATAGTTGTCTCCTACTTTTAAGGATATAATTGGCCCTTCTATCTATTTATTCGTTTTAGCATCGCATAACATATATTTACTCATATAGAGATCCTTTTTCATGAAATTCCGACAATTCTTGCATCCTTACATTTGTTTGGATCTATTCTCATATATTTTTGGCGGACATGTGAAAAGGGAGATATCGAATAGATATCGGACCCATCTATACTGTTTTCTTGCGTGGAATTTTGACTCTTTTTTTTTTTAATCTTATTATGTATTTATGTTTCGACATTTAGGTTTATATTTCTATTCATATTTAGATAATCTCATTGCATTATTATATAAATAAAAAGTGAAAAAAAATTCATTTAGATGTGTTTAGACGTTTTCTTGCATTTTATGATATGATTAGTTTAATTTTTATTGCTAGTTTCATCAGATAGATTAGGAATTTTGTATTTACTAGATTGGTGCACGCTTATTATTATTATTTTTTGTATAGCTCACAAAGATCCTTTCTTACGGTTTATAACAAGTCTTTGTGTGATTTTGTCGGGTTTTATTTTTTCTTTTCCACTCTTTCTTCATCTTTGTCTATATTGTGGATCAATTTTTTTTTTTTGATGACCGAGAGACTGCCGGAGATCACCCTTCAGGATCACACGACCCATTGGTGCTCGGTAGCACCAATGTGGTCTCGCCACAAGCCGCTATTTATATGTAAACCCTTGGTGGCTGGCCTAGTAAACCACCCCTGGGACCCCCACTTAAGTTGCGAGCATTTGGAAATTCGAACTCGTTCCCTCGGCGATGAGGTAGTGAAGCCCAACCATCACGGCTACCTACGGGTGTGGGTATCAATTAATTTTATTGCTTGAGCACTTATACATGATAATATTGTATTCTTACAAGAAAAAGGACGTGGTAATTGGTGTTAGGCAAAACTAATGTAACCAAGTCCCCGCAAAAAGTAGGGTGGGCGTCTGCACCTTACTTGGCTTCTAACTGGCCTAGAATGGGTTAATGACAACTCTAATTCATTAAATAATGAGAAGTCAAGTTCCGGTTGATGGAGCTTGGGGGAACACATGCAAAGCATATGCGCCAACCTGCAAGAGGGTTATTTTGCGCCTAAGGAATCTATTAAATTCCTTTAGGATTCGCCTTTAGAAAATGTTTGTGAGTGATCCTTCGATCAGCGCATGGAATTTGGGGCAATCAACTTTAGTTAGAAGGGAACAAATGTTTGCTGATCTCTTTTTGAAAGGAGATGTCAGGATGAATGTTTATGTTTGCAACTTCAAATAGCGTATGCAAAACATAAACTGTTGTGCATATACCTTTTTCTGCAGCCGTTGATCCGTTTGTTCTTGATATTTATTTTTAGCACTTTAATTTCCCTTCCTTCCGTTTTAAGAACCCATGCCTCTTAAGTAATTCAACTGCCCAAATAAATCCATTTTGCAAATTTCAGCTTCACAAGTGTTCTAACAATTACACCGGGCCTTGTTAGGCGCGGGCACATTTTTCACAATACCCCTTTTCAATCTAGGTGGGGAATCGAATGAATCAGCTTGGTTAGCGAACCTTCGGTTATGATTTCTTACATACCCAAAACCTTGGCGAAAGGCGAATCGGAATTCGAAGTCCTCGACGTCTGTTGTAAGAGCGATATATGCCATGGAAGTGATGTAACGAGCATCCAAGGGTCATGCAGAGATCTCCATTGCCCCAATTTCGGGACAAAAGAAGAAAAAAATCTCGCGAAACGTTCTCTTCGAGTTTGAACCACCTTTTTTTTTTTTTGGTCTTAATTTTCGGATCTCAATCCCGCCTGGTCACAAAGATGATGATCAGCACCAGAAAATCGTGGAGAACCTTAGTGCCAGATTGAATTGTGGCAGACACTAGATTAATGCATGTTGCATTTTTCTTCAAATTGAACATGAAGTTCTTGACAAATCCTTGTTTTGTCCAATTCCTGACGGAAGGTCGGCACCTAGTCGGAAGAACTCCGAAGGCGCCATGTCAAACTATAACGGAAATTCGTCCCCTCGTAGAGAGTGCGCTCCTGAGGCATCATTTCTATAGTTTTGTCGTGAGGAGGCCCGGGTAGCGCAAGAACTTATTTGTACTTGGTGGTTACAGGAGTCCAAGGGAGATAAATTGGAGGTTTTTCCACTTTTCTTCTACTTAGATAAGCATTTTGTAGGTTAGAGACGCGCATAATAACCATTCTATTTTTTATCATAACTATTTTTCTGTTCTTGAGAAATGTTTAAAAAAGTACTCCGTTTGGTAATATAATAGTTTTTTATTTTTGGAACAACTTTTTAGTCTATAAATAGATTTGGAATAGAAATGAAAAGAAATTATTTTCTACTTTTCTATTTTTGAAATAGAAATTAAAAATAAATATTATTCTTATCACTCGTTATTGCTACTAGTCAGCTACGTATCTGTCACCGGCCGTTGTTCGCCACTACTGTTCATTGTTTGCAACTGGCAATTGATCTCTAGTTGCCGGCCATTAGTCGCCAGTGGCCATCCGTCGTTTGCCATCTGCCATTCGATGTTTGTTGGTGGCTGTCTGCTAGTTGTTGGTGGCCGTTCGTTGATCATTGGTCGCCATTGTCATCCGTCGATGGTCGGCTGCCAATCGCTTGTCTGCCGCCATCACTCAAGAGGGAAAAATTCAGTATTATTATCAAACTAATTTATATTTTGAGAATAGAAAATTATGTGTTGTTATCAAACGCATATTTTTTATATAGAAATTTGTCCAGTAAAAAGAAATAAAAAAAATTATTTTTGGAATAGAAATTGATTTTTGGAATAAATTGATCATTATTCGCACCATAGGGCTTGTTTGTTTATTATTGTTTCTGTTCCCTGGAACAAAAATTTATACTCTTTTGTTTCGGGGAACAAAAAAGGAACAGATTCGCGTGAATAGATTTGGAACAGAAATAAGAAGTAGAAAAAACTTATTTCTTGTTCTCGGGAGCACTTTTTAAGAAACAAAAGAACAAAAACTCAAAACTCTTCTTTTGTTTATTTTTGCTTCAGTCTGTGTCCTCTGTCTCATGCTCAGCCATCCACCTGTGCCTTCTCTGTCTCAAGCCCCTCCTTTCTTCGGTGTCTCTCACAACTTCTCCATCGTCATCCTCTTCGGCACCTCCCAACTCGTCATTCTCTCCGATGCCGACAGTTGCTACTCCTTCACTAGCTGAAGCTTCTGATTCGAGGTAAGTTTCACCCTTCACTGGCTGTTGCTCCTTCATCGGCTGAAGCTTCTGATTCGATGCATTTGGCAAGGGCTTGGCTGAGTCGATTGACGAGGGCTTCAGCGAGAGCCACCCCTCGCAGATCTAGGCGACACTGCTCGGGGCTCGAGTGTGATGGCTCACTCAAGCTAGCGTTTGACCAGATCTGTGAGACGCTCGCTCGAGTGAGCCCTCGCGCTCGAGCCTCGAGCGAGCATCACTACTCTGCTCGCTCGAGCGAAAAGTAATGCTCGCAGGCGAGTGCTGCTCGCTTGAGAGAGCGTCGCGAACAGAGTAGCAACGCTTTGCTCGCTCGAGCGAGCGAGCGACTCGCAGGCGAGCAAGGTTTTAGTAGTGTAAGGCTTGAGGAGCATTGTTAACTTAGGAGTAGACACAATTTTGTCAATGCATTTGCTAGTTTTTGCTTATACACTCTGTTTTACGTGGTAGATTATGGTTATGCACACTTTTGGGATTTTTAACTCCATTTAAAGGAAAACGATATCTTCTTAACGATTATAGAGGGAATGAGAGACGGCCAATAACAACAAGAGGTCATTTGGGGCATTAAAGAATCGCTTCACTATTTTGAGACATATGCCTCCATTTACAATTTGGAAGCAAGCACTTGTTGTAATTGCATGTTGTGCTCTCCATAATTACATTTGTAATCAAGATAGGATGGACAAAAACTTTTCCCAATATGGAGATTCGGAGTATTCATTCGGACCTAGAGAAGTGGAGGTTGCAAATGATACATCGCATGAGCAGGCACTTAGGATAAACATGCTTAAGATAAGTGTTACAAATAAAATGGCAAAGGATCACAATATGCATGAGATTTCATGACTTTGTGTTTCCAACTTTTGTAATATTGTTTTTAATTAATCACTTATCAAAGTCAATGTGATGAAGTTGAACAATGAACTATATTACTTCGTTATTTGTGATGTCATGTATGAAATGGTCCATGAAGAGATCTATAAGATACTCTTATTTTTGCTAGCTCTTATTGTAAGAACTTTACTTACAAAATTTTCTTCCAAGTATGCACATATGACCATGTTTAGAATGTTTTGCTTCACTCACCATGAATAAAATTAAATTGATGAGTATTTCATGAGAATGAGAATTCAATACCAAGTTTACACATAAAAAAAAAAAAAAACTCTTGAGAAAAATTTGGAATATAAATTTTGTACAGTTACCAAACGTGTTTTTGTTCTTTTTTCTATTCTAGTAACAGAAATTTTGTGCAGTTACCAAATGCGTTCTTTTGTTCAGAAATTGTTCCTGAAAACATAAATATAAAAAATTATTTATGTTCAAAAAATAGAAACGTTACCAAACGCGCCCTTAGAGTGTCTCAACTTTTTTTTTTCCTGCCCAAATTAGCTTTCCCCAACTTTGTCTTCTTTTTTCTTCTACTTGGATGAACTTTTGTAGCTTAGAGCATCTTCATCTTTTTTTATGCCCTGCCGAGCTTAAGGGTGCACATGACAAAATTTGGAATGAAATTGATTTTCGGCTAGATCTATTTCGGAAAATTGATAAGTTAAAAATTTTAGCTTTTGATTTATTCTTCAAATCTATTTACGGAATAGAAATTTGTTTCAGAAATAGAAAAATCAAATTGCATTACCAAACGGTTTGCTCCAAACCACGTTCCGAGAACAGATAAATAAAGAAGTTGAAATTTTATCATGCGCCGCGCATGACAACCATTCTGTTCCAGAAATAGTTTCTGGAACAGAAATAGATTTTTTTTATTTCTATTTCTATAAGCAAAAATAACCGTTTGATAACGACACAAAATTTCTTCCTTTCGGATGGTGGCGGCAACGACTAACGACCTTTAATATAAAAAATAAAAATAAAAATGATTTAGTAACAAAAAAAAAATAATAAAATAAAATAAAATAAAATAAAATAAAATAAAATAAATCATAAAAAATAAAATAAAAATATCATTTTATTTTACAATAAATATATCCTTAAAAATAAATTTATTTTATTTATTCTATTTTATTTTATTTTATGAATAACTTTACTTTAAAATGAATAAAAATAAAAAATAAAAATAAATTTATTTGGCAAAACACTCAAGGCAAATAAAAATAAATTTATTAAATTTATTTTTAATAAAATAATTTATTTTTATTTATCATAAATAAATTATTTTTAATAAATTTAATAAATATTTTTAATAAACAAAAAATAAAATGATAAATAAAAATAATTTATTTATTTTTATTTTTAAATGAATAAAATGAATATATTTATTTTTATTTTTAATAAAATGAGGAGAGGCGGAGGAGGAGGAGGAGGAGGAGGAGGAGGCAAAGACGTAGAGGAGATGTGGGAGGACTCACCGAAATTAGGGTTTAGTGGGAGAAATTATTTATGATTTCTCTTCTAGAAATCGAAGTAGAAAATTTCTATTTCGATTTTTTCTTCCAAATCAATTTACGGAATGAAATCTATTCAGAAATAGAAAAATTGAGTAGGTTTATCAAACAAGTTTTATTCCGAAACGGGTATGGAATAGAAAAATTATTTCGGAATGAAATTTTGGTTATCATGCACCCCCTAAAAGTAGCCCGAAGAGTGTTCACCTCTTTTCGGAGCACCAAATTTCTCCCTTCTTTATGCCCCGATGAGCTTTTGTAGCACCAAATGCTCTGATGAGATTTTGTAGCTTGGAGCACCTTCCCTTTTCTTTCTACCAGGGTGAGCTTTCTGTAGCCTGGAGCATCTTTCACTTTCCTCTCCGCCTGGATGAGCTTTCGTAGCCCGGAGCATTCTCACTTCTTTTTGTTCTGGATGAGCTTTGCGGGACCCAGTTCACCTTTCTATACCGAGATGAGCTATTGTTGCTTAGAGCATTTTCTCTTTCTTTTACCCGGATCAGCTTCTAGCCGGGAGTGTTGTCACCTCTTTCTACCCGAATGAGCGTTTCTAACCCAGACCAAATCATTTTAATCCTAAGGTTAGTAGTCCATGGTTGCTTTCTATCATTTCTAGGTTACATCCGCGTGAAAAATTATTCAAAAAAATTTGAATAAAAAATGTCATGACCCTCCCAAGATAAAATCCTTAACAGAGTTTGATAGGAAACTAAGTGAGTGTGATTGATTCCTCTTGTGAGGTGGTACTTGTGCTTATAACAATTACATGTTTTGGGTATGTTCATATAGTTTATTATATAATAAAATTTTAGTTAAGGAACAACGAAAGGGAATAAAAGAAGAGATAAGAAAAGAAAAGAAATAAAACAAGAGGGGGGAATATTTAAAAAATAAGTACATGAAAATGAAGTTGAAGAAACCACATTTTAAATTAACAAATCTAGATTTGAAAAAGGATTTTTCTAATTTTTTGAGAACTGGGGATGATGAAATTTCTAAGAAAACCCCTTTGTCTTCTTCTCTCTCTTTCTACTTTGGAACTCTAATTCATATTGAAACTTCACCAAAGAGGTGAGAGAGTCGAAGAACTATACGTTTTAAAATTGCAAGGCTGAATGATCATACTTTCTCTTTCTCACTTAATTTGACATTTGTTGGCCCATCTATATCGTTGATGTTGTTGTAAGCCATTTACATTTCTTGTCAAGGTTGAATGTGTGGATGTGGAATATTGTAATGAGCTCCTTTGTTGTTTAAGGTTTATTTAGTTACATACTCGTGGACCAATTGCTAGAGGTTGTTTCTATTTGTAAGAAATTCTTACCATTTCCGTTTGTGTAGTTTCAAATTTATTTACATTGTTATGTAGTTCCCACCAAGTAATGGATGCAATATAATATGAAAATATTTGATTTTATTACTACCATTCACAAAAAAAAAATGAATTGAATATAACAAAATTTCTGAATTTCATATATTATCCTACTTAGTTCTACCATGATTAGAAACCTAGACGACCAAATACAACCTAAAATTTAGCATGATGATTAATGGCTATGGAATCACCTTGCCTAATTTTCCCTTCGTTGGGTGCATTGGGGAATACTCTAGGGAAAGCCTTTGGAAAAATGCAAAGGAGTGTAGGTGAAATGGTTTTTTCAAAATGTAAATAACGTTGGGTAAAGTGTAACTTGAAAACACATTAAGAAACAATTTTGATTTAAATGTTGTTTGGAAAAAATTATAATTTGTAAATGACTTTTGCTTTTTTTTTTTTTTTAATCCTTAAACCTTCGCCAGCAAAACTTAGCCAACGATGAGCCAAATCAGCCAATGATGATTAGATCAAGCAGTTTCGCCTGAGGTTGCTTGCTTAGGTAGAATTGCTGCAAACTTAGGTGACGTTGCCTGACGTTATGTAACCGCAGGCGAGGCTGGCTGGCAGCTCGATCTGGCCTCGCTAGCAACCTAAACCCTCATCCGTGACATCATGTGAGGTGGGGGACATTTCCCAAAAAAGTGTGGTTACATTCCAATTTTGCTCAAAATTCAAAACAACTTCGGACTTACTTTGAGTTAAAGGTGGCTTTAAAAATTTGTCAAATAGTACTTGCATCTCTCTAAGGGTTAATATCATAAGAAGCCTTAAATTAGTATATTTATGATAAGTTTACTCTGAACTAATAATTTATACACATGTGAGAAATTTATCACTTATTGAGTTAAATGGCATATGGCAGTTAACGGGTATATCAATTTATGGTTTTTATCTTCCATTTGTCATAAGTATACCGGTTTGTGATTTTTGTTATATTAAGCTTATTTAATGGAAAATAATAGAGGGTGAATTTATCACAAGTGTAGCCACTTGAGATTTTTTGTGGCAATTACTTTTGTTTAAATTTCATCATCTAGTTAAAAGAAGACATATCCAAATTTCTCACCGGTAAATTTAGGATTTTTTATGGTATTAATCTTGTTTGGAATTTGCAAGGCTATTAAACATAAAATTGCTTCATTTTGGTGAAAGACTAATGAAAAGAAGGCATTCATTGGAACAGATGGGATATATTGAAGATCAGGAAAGAAAAAGGTGGAATGGGTTTTAGAGATCTTCTCTCTTTCAATAGAGCAATGTTAGGGAAGCAGGCTTGGCGGCTAGGACAACAACCATCTTCTCTTTGGAGCAGATTGTTTAAGGGACTATATTATCCCCATACAGATTTTTGGCATGCAGCAAAGGGCCTTCGACCTTCATGGGGATAGCGAAGCCTGATCTTAGGGAGGGATTTGATAGTACCCCAAGTGATGTGGAAAGTAGGAGATGGATCTAAGATAAAAATTAGGGAAGATAAATGGCTGCAAAGAGGTATTATTGAGGGTCTAATGAATGTTAACGAACCCTCCTTAGTATCAGAACTCATAGATCAAGAGCAAGGTAGATGGGACGAAATGACCATAGTAGCACACTTTGATGAACATTTTAGCTGAAGAAATTCTGACTATCCCAATTAAGCCTCAAACAGAAACAGATCAGCTTATATGGACTGGTACTCAGGCAGGCAAATATATAGTAAAAAGTGGTAAAAAGTGGGTATAACTACATCAAGGAGGATATAGAGCAATGTTAGGTGAACCAAGCCACAACTTCGTTTCAACCTCCCCCCTCACTCTGGAAAGATATTTAGAATTTGCATACTCCATCGAAGATAAGAATTTTTATGTGAAATTTATGCCAAAACGCTCTCCCAACGAAGGATAACCTGTTTCGAAGAAAAATATTACCTGACCCCATATGTCCATTATGCAATTATGAGAGGGAAACGGTTGAACATCTCTTCTTGTTGTGTTCGTGGACAAGACAAATATGGGACAACCCTGTGCTGAACATTAAGATATCAAGTCAGGGCTTGACAAGGATAGAAGAATGGTTCTGTAAACTCAAGGAGAAGGCAACTAACCCTCCAAACCTGCACTTGGTAGCTGTAACGTTGTGGACTATTTGGAAGGCCCAAAATCAGGCCATCTTTCGGGGTAGAGAACTAGAGGAGTTGGCCTTCATTGATTCAGCACAAGTAGTACTGAAAAGCTACAACCGATGGAATCCAAGGATGGGTGGATCTAGAGACAGAGCAGATGCCGGATCTGAAAATAGAGTAGCCTGAATAGGGATTAGCGAGCCAAATGAAGAGCTGCGATAGGGGAACAAAGGATCGGGTGGGGAGCCGCAACCTGCTAACGAACGCCGGGAGCCAGAATAGATGATGGATCAGGAAGCAGAGCAGATGAGTCGAGCGGAGACCTGCGACTAGGGCCGAACGGTGAGCTGAGCCCGGGTAACAGAGTGCTGGGAGCATAAGTAGACGCTGGATCATGCAACAGAGTAGGAAGTGGAGAAGAGCAATCTCAGCTCAGAACCTCCAACCATCGAGATGTTGGTGGAGCTGGGTGCAGAGTAGGCGGATCTAGGAATAGAGGGCTGAACAGTGAGCTGCGATCTCGTACCCGAGCGAAGGGAGCCAGAGAGGATAATAGATCGGGAAGGAGAGCAGGCGAGCCGAATGGAGAGTTGCGCCTTGGACCGAGCGGTGAGCCGAGACAGGGTAACTGAGCATCGGAAGTAGAAGGAGACGCCAATTCAGGGAGCAGAGCAGGAAGCGGGGAGCTGCGACCTTGGCATAGAGCTGTGGACCATCGAAGCACTACTAGTTGGAGGATCCACGAAATCGGCAGATTTGGAACTCATGAAGATGAACCATTTTAGACATGGATTCCACCGCCGGAAGGAGCTTTGAAGATCAACATAGATAGGACGTACATACCTGGCTCATTGGGGAACTCCATAGCTTGCATCTGCCAAGATTCGGGGGGGAGGATGGTGGGAGGAGCAGCTCAAGCGATTAGAGCCTCTTCTCCCTTGATGGCTGAAACCCTAGTTTTATGGGAAGCCCTCAACTATTTCTTCCCTAAAAGACACGAAGTGCTTATTATTGAGTCAAACAGTTTGCAATTAGTCAAAGATATAAACAGTTCAGATCAGTTGAGTTAGGAAATTCAACCTATTGTCAGTAAGTGTAAGGAAAGAATGCGGGCCTTCTTAAATGTTCATATAGTCTATTGTTGTTGCAGACTGGGTAACCAAAGTCCAAAAGAAAAATTACTTATTTCTGAATTGGGTCTTGTCCCCTCCTCAAACTTTGTTGGATCTTTTATGTAACGATGCCCATTTACCGGCCTCTCATCTTTGCTCGCTTAATGAAATATTTCCGTTTCTGGAAAAAAAAAATCTCGTTTGGACGGTGTAAATCTCGCCCGAATTAGGGGTATCTTCGTCCCATCACCAAAAGCGGCGTGGAAGAAACAAATTTCCCCCGTGGATTTGGCCGCCCCTTTCCTTAAACAGTAACTGATAGACGTCCGTCATCCATTATCCATTTCAAAGCACAAGATACGCAGTCTCTCATCTCCCGCATCTTCTCGTCGAGGCACCAACCCGACGACGGGGAAGCGCTCCGATCCTCTCGCGCGATCGACCGCCGCCGCCGCCGCCGGCCGCCGGGCCTCCGCGTTGATGCTTCTTCGCTTGGCCCGCGATGAGCAACTTCCATGCCGACTGAGCGGGCTTTCGGGGCTTCCGGCTTCGCTTCCCGGGCGGCTCTGAAAGATGTTGGCTCCGGATAAGATAAATGAGCACTTCGGTTGTTGCGGCTCGCGGCCTCGTGTTCTTCGACGCCGGCGTCGGTGGTGTTAGCCGCCCCTCGCGCTCCGCGAAGTTCTCTGTCAAGCTATGCGGGGGGAGGGCGCGATTCGACGCCCTGATCCCCAATTCGAAGGGGAAGGGCCGCCACGGGAGGCGGAGGAGCTGGTGGAAGAGGTTCTTCCTCGAGGACGACGGGAATTGGCTGGGGCTGAGGGACGAGGACATGCGCGAGGACGAAGTGGAGCATTCGGGCGGCGACGGGGCGTTGCCGGACGGCGACAGGTTCGAGGCCTGGAAGAGGAGGGCGGAGGCCATTGTGGAGCTGAGGGAAGCGCAGCAGGACTCGAGGAACGAGGAGTCTCGGATGTGGGAGGATTGGCTTGTTGATGATGGCGCGGCCTCTTGGGATGATGGGAATGGCGGAGCGGGGAGGTCGGGGGAAGAGTTGGTGTTGGATTCTGGTGAAAGGGGTATTGTTGAATCAGTGAGCGACGTGCTTTTAGGAAGAGAAGATGAAGATATGCTGTATGAGGATCGCGTCTTTCGGTATGCCTCGCAGAATTCGGTGGGTGCATTTATGCCGTGTCTTGAATTACAAACATAGCTTCTGTTTGGTCTTGCTAGCTTTTGCTACAGTTCAGCTTGTGCAGTGCTTGCTTTCTGTTTACATAAGATCATACAAAGGTGGTTGCTTTTTTTTTTTTTTTTTTTGGGGGGGGTGCTCGTTTTGGTCAGGGGGAGATGCCTTAATGAATTGAGCGGCTTCATTTTGTATGTTTATTTACAACTTAACTTCTAAGTATGTATCGAAAGATGGACGGCAGGGTGCTCTCTTCTTCACTTGAGCTGTTAAATAGAAAGATGATGCAATTTTGGTTGTTGTCTTTTATTTAGTTCTTCACTTCGCATGTATAGAAAGAAAATAAAACTTAGGATTATCTATTTCAAGGTTATGTATTGTCTGTATTTTCCCAAGATTCAGGATTAGAAATTGGATTGTCCGATATTGTTGTTTGAACAACTGTTGGCATTGCTTTTGCTGGCTCCTCTGAAGAATCAAGAGATGAAAAAAGTGTATTTGAACAGACTGAAATACTTCTAAACATGTAAAATATGATTGATTGATTAAAATGGTCCTCAAACATGTAAAGTTGTGGTCACCCATTCCTGCTTAGATGCCTAGTTGGAGCTAGGTTAATGCAATATGTCGTCAATAAGCTGCACTTTTTTTATGATTTGATCACTTGTTTTTTTTATAAGAGCAATGAAATAGGTATGAGACTGCATTGAATGTCTGATAGGGAGCTGTACATGTTTTTAGCTATCTAATATGCATAGTATCAAGAAGCATTTGACTGAGAGATCTTTTCCTAATGCAAGTTAGTGGTGTTGATTTGAAATTCATTGATGACATTGAGCAATTAATCCATCTACAAAATAGATTCAACAGGTGGAAAAATCTTGAAAATTCACCAAACAAGGTCAAACGGGGTTTCAGCCGTAGTACATTTGGAAATATTGACATTCAGTCAAACAAGGTCAAATAGGGTTGTGGACTAATCTTCATGCCTTTCTAATTTCAAGGAGATCCCCTTGTTTCTCCTTAACAGCGAGTTGATTCTACTTGAGCATGATTATATAGAAGCTCGAGTTTGTTACTGGAAAAACATAGTATTCCCCTCTGCAAACACTTAATAGAGAGACTGAAGGTTCTAAATTGATGAGTATCTCTCTTGAATCTTATTCAAAGCCGGGTGACATAAAGGGAACTTCTTATGGCTCTGTCGCCTCAAAGCTTCTAAATTGATGACTCTCTCGTATCTTATTTAAAGCTGGGTTATGGAAAAGGGGACTTCTTATGGTTCTATTGTCTCAACAGCTTAGTCAGAACTATGTTATCTATGCTTTTTCCCTATAACACAGTTGCTCCAAGTGCAACTTCTTTGTTCAATTCTCATCAAATGTCTCTCCCACTCCTACAACCCTCACTACCCACATCTAAACCCATAAAAGTGAAAAGATATCATCCATTCTAGTACTTTGCTTCTTATTTTTAATGCTAAAATCTACTGCAGAACAATTGCTAGGGGTTTAGAATATACATTCTGAATATTTACTGTCATTGGATTCAGAACTACTTGGAAAATAGTTTTCCCGAAGAGCTGTGATTTATGATGCATTTGGAAAAGCTTGCTTAAGTAGCCGATGAAAGAAATATTACTGAGACTCACTTGCATTGCGAGCTTGGTAAGATGGATGCTCTTTTCATTTTAAGCAATTTTATCTTGGGGACAGAGCTTTCTAGATAAAAATCCATTTTCCATGCTCAAATCTGACCAGTTATGCCAATTGACAGAGTACATGTCTTAAGAACACTTGATGAGATAGCTGACTATATGTTGTTGTGGTTGAAGTTTACTCTATTGTATGGTTGATGCTCATTGTTCGTTTAGCTCATACTGTTGCTTTGGCTATACATGTGTTACATCTTCTGATCTCAACTACATGAGATTACTTGCTGAATAAATGAAAAATTGTCATTCTTTGACTTGTAGGCTAAGTTTCTGGCGATACTAATAATTATACCCTGGGCCTTGGACTTCATGGTTCATGACTATGTTCTTATGCCTTTTCTGGACAGGTAAACATCAAGATCTCCATGATATTTCCTTTTCTTTTTTAATTCTTTTAA
The DNA here is from genome assembly GCA_014182515.1 of Eucalyptus microcorys. Classification (NCBI taxonomy): domain Eukaryota; kingdom Viridiplantae; phylum Streptophyta; class Magnoliopsida; order Myrtales; family Myrtaceae; genus Eucalyptus; species Eucalyptus microcorys. Next base: position 19,142,001 of record CM024564.1, read on the forward strand.
TCATTGTAGAGTGTGATAAAACTACTATGAGCTGGTGATGTATTTCTTAGACTCTGAGTGGTTGATTTTAGCTTTGTTAAAAGGAACATCAATAAGGTTCTCTGTTTTCTCAGAGAAATACCCAACAGGGAAAAAGAACATTTCTATGAGACTTGGTACTTCATTAAAATTAGGAAGAGTGACCAGATATCTTCCCTTTACATTTTACAGCCAGTTGTAGTTGTTGTTCTACCATTTGCAACAAAAGTATTCTGATAGGTTTGCCAATTTAACTTGTTTTGTCCTTCCTGCATGACTGCATCTTGTGGTGCTTGATGCTTTACCTGAGCATCTTACTGTTGCCAAGTCTTTTAATGTCAAGGATGGTCATCGAAAAATCATTGTTGCAAGATTAGTACTTGCATCTCACTAACTAATTTGTGGTGCATTTGAAGGCACATGGGACCACCAAAAATTTCTTCTCAAATTTTAAATTCATATCAGGGCCCCCCTGGCTGCCCCCTTAAATATTTCCTTGGGACTCTTCATCTGTTAAATGCATCTCCTCACTGGAGTATCTAGAGGCTTTGGTTTCGCATGTCCCAAGCAACTCAAATGAGTTTCTTTTATATGGTCCTTTCTTGGTGCCGCGCCTACCTTTCTCGAATGGCTTCATTTCAAATCCTCCCTTTTCTTGGGCTGGCACATTCAATGAATCATTCTCATCTTTACCACTCATCTTTTTTGTGCATGCTGGTGTTTAATTGCCCTGCAATACATTTCATAAAGCATTGTGGGCCTTATTGTTGTCCAATAGAGCTTTCCCTAAAGTTTATGATTTGGCATTCAGTCTTGCATCAAATTCAGCTGTTTACTCTTTTGTCCTAATCAAAGTCATTGGGAAGTTTCCCTAACTGATCAAATTACACACTTCGGTTTTGACAGGTATGTAAAGACTGTCCCACTTGCAGCCCAGGTGCTTGATGTGAGAAGGCACCAGAAACTTGAAATGGTTAAAGAACTGAAAGTTGAAAGGGCAAGATATAGGTTTGAGGAAGAGATTGGTAAATCTCCTCCACTATCTGACGAAGAGGCCTGGTTGGAATTACGGCATAAAGCGTAAGAACACCTTTTCCGTCTAACCTTAGTTGATGTAGATGTTAAGTGAGAGATTGCAAATTTCTTTCATTATTATTTCTTTTTCCACTTTCATACAAAGAGATGTTGTACTTAATTCATGGAAAAGAGAGGCAAGCTAGTCAACTGAAATGCCTATGCTAAGAACATCCAATTAGGAGTACACCCTAAAACATCCATCCAAAAATCTGAATTAAATAAGATAGGGAAATAATCATTGCTCTAATCTTTCAAATTTTTGCAATTGGTGCGTTGCGACCAGATGTGGCCAATTTTGTCAGATAATGAAGTTGTTTGTGTGCCCATGTAGCAATAACGTGGCTTTGATCAAATGCTCCACATATTTGCCTCGTCAACTGTTCATTGGAAAATTAGCTGGATTTTAGTCCAGGTGCATCGATCGCGAAATATTCAAATTAATGAACTGGGTGATTGCAATAAAAGTTTAGTTATCTGACTGCAAAATCCACTAAACTTCAGTGACCATGAATGAAATTCACCCACTCTTAACCCTACTTTTGTTTTTTAATTGATAAAATTCCTCTCTCTTTGAACATGTTGTAAGTTTTAGCTTGAGAATTCATACAATAGAAGAAATAATGTAAATCTTGTGATATATGTTTCTTTTCTTGTTGTTCGAACAGCTTGGAGTTGCGAGATGAGTGGAGACTAGAAAATCGTAGAGCGTTTGCCAACATTTGGTCAGACATGGTATTTGGGATTTCACTTTTTCTGATTTTGTACTTCAATCAAAGTAAGGTGAGTCCTTGTACGCTGCCCTCTTCAGTCTAGTTGTAGTATTCTTTATAACGTGTGAGGTGATAGATTCTTATGATATTTTCATGTATAAGTTGCTGGTTAATCACCTCAACATAATAATGATCCCATAACATATGGAGTTAATGATGAATTAGCTGTCATAGTTGTGCAGCTTGTGCTTGAAATGCGGGTGTGCTAATTACGATAGAAAACATTCCGGGTCGGTCTAACTCTACGTAAGGCTCTCAGATTAGGATGAAGTAACTGGAAAAGAAATGAAAAATATTGAAGGAAGAAGAAGACAAGGAACAGTAATTACCTTCACTTATTTGGATGCATTTAAAGATGAAACGAGGTGGGAAAAGGAAGCTAGTAATTCACTATGTTGTCTTATTCAATTTTAGGAGTTTATTAAGAATATCTCAGGAGATAGGTGTTAGTTTGTAATTTAGTTTTTGGTTGTTCATCTGAATGTATGCCATGTACTTCATAAATGCGACCAGATCATCAGTTTTCCATGAGTAACCTAATGCACACAAACTTTCATAGGAATATGCTGGTCTGTCTCTTCCTTTTTGGTTATTGTCTTGCCTGTCGAATTTTCTAACATTGTGACCATTTACAGGTAGCATTGCTGAAATTTACAGGTTACAAAATTATAAATAACATTTCGGATACTGGGAAGGCATTTCTTATTATTCTTATCACGGATATCTTCTTAGGGTAACATTCCTCTGCCATGCTATGACACAATACTCCTGTCATTTTCAGTCAGAGTACACTTAATGGGAACTGGTCGTCCTTCTTATGCCAATTGATGTAAATGCAACAGTTTGCAGAGGATATCTGCATTTGAAGAAATTAATATCTCTCAGTTTGGACTTTAAAATTTGCTCATTTCTTCCTCTTACGTATTCCCTCGACCTCAAATTTGTAATTTGGCAGTTTTAATGCTATAATGCTCATCATTATGTTTTACCTTTCCTTACTGGTCATGCTTTAGGCCATTGGTTCACTTCGATGAAAGGTCATTTGTTGATTCGTGCATTTTTTTGTTGCTACTCTTTATGAATCATGTTTAGGCTTTTGGAAAGTAGATTTTAATTCCTTTGAAATTACTGAATTTCTTTGTGACACACATCTTGTCCTGTTATATAGCTCATGCACAATTTCAATTGGTTGCTTGCAGGTATCATTCCGAATCCGGTTGGCAGACTTTGTTAGAAGTGATTGTCGAGCATTATGGGGTGGAAGTTGATCAGGCTGCTATTACTATTTTTATAAGCCTGATTCCAGTCGTCATTGATGCTTGTGTGAAGCTTTGGGTATGTACTTCATCAAACTTTTTGTGGCAATTTTCTGATCAAGAAATATCTCATAGATTCAAAGTTACATCTATCTGATTCGTTCATGAACTAGCAAGAGGTGCCCAACCTTACAAAACTATAAAGCAAAGGGGATGAACACTTGTAAATGGGAGCACCTTAATGAGGATGCTGCCTTCAGTGCTGATAAGCGCTGTGATTTTTGATTTAACTGCAAGTCTGCAATGCTCACTGTCTTTCTTGTTGGAGTACCTCATGTAGGAATTAGAAAGTATTTCTGAGATTATTTTTTTCCTAATATCTAGTCTCACATCAAATAGGAAAGCAAAGAGGCAGTTAGTCTGTCATATGTAGACAACCTTCTGCTCACCAGCGTAATCATGTTTTCATTAATTTGGAACTCATTCCTAGTTGATTCCTTTCTTGTACCCTGATCCTTGGTTTTGCATGCATGCATGGAAGTTTGTGTTCTTGATTTGCCCTCCTTCGAAGGCCTTGTGGAAGAACGAGAGCTCCAATCTCTTTCTTCCAATTAGCAATTTTTTTAGCTGAGATTTGTAGTAATGGTTTTCCATATTTGGCTGTTAGAAGTAACTTTTAGTGTACTGCTGACATGGTCTCTGCAATTAATATGCTCGATACGATCTGTTGCTCTCTCTCACTTACGATTTGGTTCCTTTTTTTGGCCATGACATGGACCATTCGGTTCACTAATGCTTTTCCTCATTAAACAGTTATTCAAGTTCCTCCCTAGATTGTCACCCAAGGTATCAAACATATTCCGGGAGATGAAGCGGCATTGAGTGGAGTTATTTATTGGGATATCTGATGCTGGTCTGAGAAAATTAAGCGGCCCTCATCTCCATTACTACATTCTTTTTTCCTCCACAGTTTTGCTGAACCACTCTTGGTAGAGGCTTTTCTTTCTTTTGTAAGTATAGACACCATTCGATAAGTGAGGTCTCCGGGCAACCGGTTGTCCCACCTCCCACGTACTGATTCATCCATCAGTTAGTTGATTTGTTGTAATATAGAGTGCTAATAATGCATGGTATTTTCAGTGTAATAAATTATTTTCCTCAGGACAGGAGTCAGGTTAAAATTTCTGTCTCTTCTTTTTCCCCTTCCTGTAATTGAAATGACCTACGAATTCCTCAGAAAGTACTTCAGAAAGAGTTCAGCGAATTGGCCAAAGTTCTGAATCCTTGGTCTACAACAGCAGAGGGAGATGAATACTTCAGCAACTCGAGGTCCCACGGCGGTAAGTTTCTATTTCTATCTTTTAAAAATCTATCAACTCCACTAAATAATTTGCAGACAGTCATAGCAATTGGGTGAGATTGTAAAGAGTGGAGTACCAACTTTACATTGGACTAGAATTTATTCCGACTATTCAGCTTCAACCGTCAATTCTACGTGTTTTACCATTGCAGATATTGAAATTGGATCTCTCTTATTCTATTAGATGGTTTATGTTGTTAAATCAAAGTTTCTATTGGACCTATGGGAAAATCAAATACGATTGTAACAATTCTACAAATCAATAACTCAAATCAGCTGCCTAGTCACAGTAGCTCTGTCGATGCACCGGAATATTAGGTTGAACTGAGCATTTGTGGCAGGGTCCATTTTATTTGTTTCTAATCTGGATTCTATGTTATCGGCCGAGCTGGGGTGATGGTTTGCGAGATCCTTGCCGACCCATTGCGAGGATCTTGCATACCTTCACCAGCAAATTGCGAGGGTCATGCAGCCCCTCAGCCCCCCGTGGCAACGATCATGCAAACCCTTGTCAAGTGGCAGTGAGAGTATTGGAGATAATCACCAAAAAAGTTCTAAATTTATTGTAAAAATGTTAATTCAGTGTTAAACCTTTCAATTTGGTTAATTTAGTTCTAGTTCTTTTGATAATTTGCCAATATAATTTTTCCAGACAATTTTGGTTGGCAATTGCTGATGTAGACATTAGCTGTCTCACATGGCACAATTAGCAAATACAAGCAATTGTTTGCATTTATTTTTTATTTTTCGAATTTTTTTTCTATTTTTTTCTCCTCCTTTGGTGATTGACCACTAGCTAGGGTTGACCTTGATAGCCTTAAATGACGCTTGCCTTCATCGGATTGGACGAGGCTCAACCATTGCTAGAATTGGCGAGGTCGAGGGTCACCCAGCCATCGGCGAGGATCTAGCGAGGTCGACCCTTGATGAGGCTTGACAATCAATAGTAGAAGGAAAAAATAAAATATTTTTAAAAAAAAATTATTCATGTAAGTGCCGATTTTCAATATAAAAATTATGCAATGTAAGATGGTTAATGTTTATGTTAATGATTTTCAATTAAAATTGGTCAAAATGATTATATTGATAAATCGTCAAAATGTTTGAAATCAAATTAGCTAAATTTGAAATGTTTAATATTGAATTAATATTCGTATAACAAATTTATGATTATTTTGTAATTTTCTCGAGATTGTTGGCAACCCTCACTTCAAACAGCCCTTGGCGAGGGTGATGAGGCCCATGTCCCTTGGCAAAGGGGGCGTCGCCCTAGCCTTTGTCTCGCCCCTTTCCATGTTTGTTTTTCAATTTTCTTAATTCTTGGTTTGTATTTCAATTTTCTTTATCTTTGCACAACTCCTAATGATTGCATGTCGTAGTCTCAAGTTTTCCTTATCGGTTATAGTTGAAAGTGTTAGTATAAACACCTAGAGGGGGGTGAATAGGTGTGAAGACAATTTTTCGCAAAGAATAATAGAAATATTTTACTTTTGAAATTGAGTCTGAAGAACAACAGACTTTTGAAAGTGAGTCTGAAAAACAACAGACTTTGAGCGAGTTCAGCCTTTAGTGGTTAAATAGAACTACGAACAAAATAAAGAAGTTCAAGGAAGAGAATAAGAACACATAATTTATAGTGGTTTGGCTTAGATTAAGCTTATGTCCATTCTCCCACGCTAACAGCCTTCTAGCTGGATTCCATTATGTGATCAATAAAAGATTACAACTTTGAGTGCAAACACTTAGTAGTAGATCACACTATCTCACTACGTCACTCTTTTGGTATTTCTCTCATAATCACAAGCGTTTAAGCTCATAAGAGACAAGTGTATGATCGAAAGTCGCTCAGATTTTGAAATTATAAATTCTACGCTTTGTCTCTTACTTGCTCAATGGTCCTTGATCTTCTTAAATACTCCTCTACTTCCAAACTAGTTATTGGACAGTATCTAGAGGATCGTCTTCCAATCTACCAATTAGACATATCTGTATCTAGAAGATTTGGTAGCCGTTGAGTGATAGAAGTAGAATCCCAAATTGATTCTAATCGCACATACAAACAAAATCTTAGTTTTCATAAGTAGAGCTTCTTCATTTAGAAAGTTATTGTTTTCATGATCCAATCGTCAATCAATTAGATTGAGTCAATCAAATTTATCTTGATGTAGAATCCAAACCAGATCACTAGTCGTTATACATTTGGGCTTGTGTTACGTTCTGTCAAGTTGTTTCGTTCTGAATATGTGTCTCGTTTTGGATGTAAAGTCCGAGAGTCTTCAGATTGAAGTAGAGTCCGAGTGTCTTCAGACTGAAGTAAAGTTTTAGTGTCTTCAGACTGAAGTAAAGTCCGAGTGTCTTCAAACTGAAGTAAACTTTACAATTTGGACGTAAGTCCTGAACATATTCTGCTTCTAAACAGATTTAGCCTTAAGGTCTGAACAAAATCTGAACAAATTCAGCTTCAGCATAGAGTCTGTCTTCTGGTTCTTCCAAGTATAGACTTTTGATAATACCCTTTACATGTTCTATCATCTGTATAGTCTATTACTCAACTATCAAACATGTTAGTAGCCTTTGATTTATTTTGTCATCTTCAAAACATTATAAGGGATTTCCCTAATAATTTCCCCATTTTCGATGATGACAAAATAATATCTGAATATGCAGATGTATAATCACACTTTCTAAAATATTAATAAATCAGTCACCAAATTCAAAAAATTTGATTTGAATTAAAAGAAAGTAAATAGTTTGAGCATAACAATATATAGAAAAATAATCACAGCTTAATATTATAATATCAACCAATCAACACATATGCATATTTATTTTCTCTCATCCTTTTTGTTATTATCAAAAAGCGATAAAAAGTATCACGTAGAGAATATAAAACGATAACAAATATATCTCGCATGAATTACAATTTCCAAAAAATAAATAAGCTTTTACAAAGTAAGTCGAATACTAAAGGATATGCAATATAGCTCACTTCGATCATATATATCAACAAATATCCAATAAAAATCACGGATGCATCATAAAATTCACTTGACCCATTTTGTTATGATAATATCAATAAGAGATTTGTTAATGACAAAAGGTAATAAAAGTTTCACTAACTGGATTTTTTTTTTTAGAATTTAACAAGTTCTGTCGCATTTACCTTTTCCTTCCTTCCATAATAAGTAAGATCATGATCAATTCAAAAAGATTTTTCCATAATTGATCAATGCTCCCCCTCAATTTGTTGCCTTTTTGAGGTGATCACGATTCTTTTCCTTTCCTTTTGGATTCACTTTCTCTCCCTTTCGTACGACACATAAGGGATTTCCTCAATAATTTGCAAAAACTTTGCACAAGGAAGAGAATTTTTTAGCCTCTAGAAAGTAGTATAGAATCTCCATAATTTTCAGATTGAGCTTTCCAAAATCCATATGGAAGATTCTTTTTCTACCTGCAAATTCTTGTGTAATAGATAACAAACTTTGCAAAAAAAATATCACGTAATACATTCCTTCGATTTGCAGATCAAACTTGTTAGTTATAAGATATCTTCTAAATATAGCAAGAATATCCATGCATGTGCAATAATATATTTCAAGATCAAAGGGATTTCCTTAAGCATAAAACTCAAAAATATATTATTGATGCATTTCGCAAAAAGAAAGTAGATATTTCTATCAGGTGCCAAATCAAGTAAAAACTTGCAATGCCTTATATTTATGACAAAAGATATTTGCAATATAAATAATATATAATTCATAGGCAATCATCTAAAATCATGATAAATACATGTAGAGATTTGCAAGGCAGGATAAAAAATATTCTCTTACCTAAGGTATATGTTTGCAATATGCCATTAATTAAAAAAAAAATATTACCAATCTTCGCATGAGATACCTTTTGATTGCACCTATGTAAACTCGCAATCATTCTTCCCTTATAGAATTTCATGCAATGCACTCATTTCCTTTTTGGTATCCATCAATTTGGATCCTTCCATTTCGTTAGAGAAAAATATAAAATCTCCATAGATAATCAAATATTCTTTCCTAACTTATCATATTTAAAGAAAGAATATTATGCACAATAATATCTTGAAAAAGAAATTCTCACTTAGTCAAAGCACAATAAAATCAAAGAGAATAACATCCTTGAATATTTAAGAAAGAATATTTTGCATAATAAATTAATATAACGTAAAACAGATTTCTACTATGCAAAATATAATAAAATCTGAGAGCATAAAATCAAACCAAATAAATTCATTTGTCTCTACGCAAAATATTAAAAAATAATCACACGTATCAAATCAAATCTCGAATCACAAAAACAAATCACACGATTTTTTCTTCAATACAACAAATCATTGAATACGGTCATAATAAAGTCTAAATTAATCAAGGCACAAAGAGAACGCAAGTATAATGAGAAATTTTAAATTATGTACTCAAACCAAATTGAGAATAAAAAATATAAATTCTTTACCAAATTCTCCTTCTTCTCTTCCTTTATTTCCTGTAAAAACAACTCAACTTTTCTTTAATACCCATATTTTCTTGGGTCCTTGAAGGTTAGTAGAGTATGTTGCTTTTACCCAATTTTTCTTAACAGATCTCCAGAATTTAGGATATTCTTTTTCAAAGTATTTCGAGTCTCCACAATTTGAACACTTGAGGGTATTTTGACCAACGGGTTTTGTAAAAATCGTTTCAAAATGCTTCTTGTACGTAAGTCTAGGAGGTCTTTGTCTAATTCTCTCATTGACTTTAGGAAAATCTATTAGAGAATCACTTTCCTTATTGAAACCAAGTCCCGACTTGTTATAGTAAGGTACTTGTATAGAAATGATATGCTCTAATGTTTTTGAACCCCTTGAAAATTTTGTCAAAATATTTTAAAATTCCTTTTTTAAAGAATAATTTTATTTGACAAGTAAATCTCGACTTTCTTTGTTTTTAGAAAATCTTTGTGCAAAATTTCAAACTTTTCTTTTCGAGAAATATCCTATTGCCTAAGCTGAGAATTCTCCTTTTTAAGTTTGGAGATCCTTTTAAGAGAAGATTTGATATTTAAGCAGAGCTCATTTATATACTTTGAAACTTTGATAGGAATTTTTGAATGACTTATCTCGATTTCCTCATCGGATTCTGATTCCGTGTCTAAGTCAGACTTTGATTCTGAGTCTGTATCCGAGTCGTACTCTAATTTTGAGTCTGGTTCTGATTCCGAATTTGAGTCTGAGTCTGAATGTGCGATCAAGCATATATTTCCTTGCTCATCATCTTCTTTCATGGTCCTTTTCTGTCTATTCTGCTTGTATTGTCTTCTTCCATTGAGTTTCCTCCATTTTCTACTCAGCTTTTTGAATTTCTTGATCATAAAAGCAAGTTCTTTGTCGTCCATGTCATTTTCTGAGTCTGTATCATTAGAATCGGTGTTAGATTTAAGTGCAATGGACTTCTTACCTTCGAGATCTTCATCATTGATTTGTCCCACTTCGTAGGATTGAAGAGTGCCAATCAATTCATCAACGGAAAGTGGCATAATCCTCTAAGTCTCTTGGATTGAGATCTTGACATGGTTCCAATCTTTTGAGAGACCTCACAAAAGTTTGTTGACCTTCATTGGGAAAGAAATTGGCTGACCTTGATATTCTAAACCATTTACAATTTCTGTAAAACGGTTGAACATATCTCCAATCGACTCTCCTTGCTTCATCTTGAAGGATTCATGTTTGCTGAGCATGAAGTTTACTTTTGTCTCTTTTACACGATTGGTCCCTTTATAAGTGACATAAAGTCTATCCCAAACTTCTTTTGCTGTTTCACATGAAGAGATTCTGTTATATTCAGCAGGAGACAAGGTGCAATATAAAGAATAAATGGATTTTGCATCAAGAGCTTCTCTTTTGGACATCTCCGTCCGAGACATAGGAGCAGGGGGTTTGGTTTCTTTGTCTTTGCCATTCTTATTTGATGTAGACGCAGCAGTGGGATTGATTCATATTTCCATAACATCCCATTGCAAGGGATCTCTGGATCTTAAGAATGCATTCATTTTGTTTTTCCAAACGTTGTATTCATTTCCATCGAAATATGGTGGCTTGGTGTTGCTTTGCCCTTCCATAAGTCCCGGTGCCAAGATACTAGCCATAGAAGATCTTTAGCTCAAAAGTAAAAACACTTTTATAAAACGAGCACTTGGCTATGATACCAATTGAAAGTGCTAATATAAACACCTAGAGGGGGTGAATAGGTGTGAAAACAATTCTTCGCAAAGAATAGTAGAAATATTTTACTTTTGAAACTGAGTCTGAAGAACAATAGACTTTTGAAACTGAGTTTGAAGAACAACAGATTTTGAGTGAGTTCGGACTTTAGTAGTTAAATAGAACTACGAACAAAATAAAAAAGTTCAGGGAAGAGAATAAGAACACAGAACTTATAGTGGTTCAGCTTATATTAAACCTACGTCTACTCTTCCACCCTAACAGCCTTCGAGCTGGATTCCACTATGTGATCAACAAGAGATTACAATTTTGAGTGCAAACACTTAGTAGTAGATCACACTATCTCACTAAGTTACTTTTTTGGTATTTCTCTCATGATCACAAACATTTAAGCTCACAAGAGATAAGTATATGATCGAAGGTCGCTCAGACTTTGGAAATATAAATTCTATGCTCCGTCTCTTACTTGCTCATCGGTCCTTGGTCTTCTTAAATACTCATCCATTTCCAAACTAGCTGTTGGACAGTTTCTAGAGGATCGTCTTCCAATCTACCCATTGGACAGATATGTATCTAGAAGATTTGGTAGCTGTTGAGTGATAGAAGTAGAATCCCAAATTGATTTTGATCGCCCATACAAACAGAATCTTGGTTTCCATAAGTAGAGCTTCTTCGTTTAGAAAGTTCTTGTCTTCATGATCCAATCGTCAATCAATTAGATTGAGTCAATCAAATAGATTGAGTCAATCAAATCTATCTTGATGTAGAATCCAAACCAGATCACTAGCTGTTATACATTTGCGCTTATGTTACGTTCTGTTAAGTTGTTTTGTTCTGGACATGCTTCGTTCTGAATATGTGTCTCGTTCTGGATGTAAAGTCTGATAGTCTTCAGACTAAAGTAGAGTCTGAGTGTCTTCAGACTGAAGTAAAGTCCGAGTGTCTTTAGACTGAAGTAAACTTTACAATTTGGACATAAGTCTGAACATATTCTGCTTCTGAACAGATTTAGCCTTAAGGTCTGAACAAAGTCTGAACAAATTTAATTTCAGCATAGAGTCTGTCTTCTGGTTCTTCTAAGTATAGACTTTTGATAATATCTTTTACATGTTCTATCATTTACATAGTCTATTACTCAACCATTAAACATGTTAGTAGCCTTTGATTTATTTTGTCATCTTCAAAACATCATAAGGGATTTCCCTAACAACAGTACTAAAGAACTTTTTTTTTTCTACTATAACGTTCATTACGTGAAATAGATACGATGTTGTCCTAGAGTTCAATTAGAAATTGAATAATTAGACCTTGACGAAATTATGTGGACAGGGTAATTATTTTTTTCCATGCATATTACTCGGGTATCTATTACGGGTGTGCAAAAAGAACTGACCGAACCGGCTAATTTGGTCCAGTCCCAAGGGGCGTTAGCTTGGTTCTCGGTTCTCTAAAATTGGAACTGATGAAATCAGTCCAATTCCTGATCATCAGTTCCAAGGATGGAACTGCCTAATTTGGTTCGGTCCCAAGAGGCATTTGTTTGGTTGCCGGTTCTCTAAAATTGGAACCGATGAAATCGGTCCATTTTTTGGTCATCGATTTCAAGAATGGAACCGTCTAGATTGATTATTATTTAAAGCTTTAATTTTTTTTCTTGAAAATTATCAAAAAATAATTTTATTTCTTAATTGTTAAGGATTTTCTAAATGTTTTTGAGATGCAAACATTTAGACAAAAGTCAAGAAAGGCATGCTTTGGTTGGAGCATGGCTTGGTGGCTTTTATGCATAATTCCTCTCATGTTCTTTGCATGCCCATTCGATGTGGGACTCTTGGCATTTATATGGAAGGCTTGATACAACAATAGAGACAAGCTACGAGTCCCACATTGAAGGCGTTTGATGGAAGGTTAGATACACAATAGACTAGATAGACAAGCCATACACCAAGAGTCCCACATTAAATAGGTACGTAATGAATGTAAGAGAAGTTGGGCATGAAAGCCAAGTCATGTTCCAACCAATGTCTTTCTTGGCCTTTTGGGTAAGATTAAGTATAATATTTGTTAAGTGAGTGAAGTTCACATAATTTTTTTTTTAACATTTTGATCTTTTCGTGGGTAAAGAGCAAATACTTGGTTTTAAAGGGGAGGGGAAATCAATTTATTGTTGGTTCCATTGGGTTGATTGGGAATTGGGTCCGGTTCCCATTCCGTGACTAGTTGATCTGGTTCTTGGTCCTAGAACTAGGAATCAGTCTTACTGATCCAATTTTCGGTTCCTATCCCGTCCCACCTAAGAACTGGGAACCAAACTGGGATCACCCCTACTATCTATGTAAATATATTATAGCAAAGTCTTTTCTAAGCGTTACCCATAATAAGTGTACCATAGAGGACTGACAATTGCTAGAATTGAACTCTCGTTGCATGAAAAAAATTAGGTGTTTTCTCTAAATTTAGCATGGCATATATTTTTATCACTCCTCACGCTTCCCCTCTCTTTAATATTTAACTATATAATTCAAAAAATAGTTTTCATTGTAAAATAATATAATATATATTTTTCCATATAAGTTAATAGACAAAAGTTTTTACTGTTTATAGATACTATAGTATTCAAATATTCCACTTTATGTTTGTGCATTTTTTAATACTAATTAGTTGCTTTCTAATTTTGATAGTTTAGTTTTATGGCTACCTTTTAGAACTAATGAAACGTAAAAATAATCATGTATTTATACTAAATTGGTTCAAGCTTCATTTTAATTATACTTTTGTATGACAAACTGCAGAGAGCAGGTATACAACTGGCATGTCTATTTAGTCAAGGAAGAATTAGGGGATAATCGTAGCAAAAATTAAAAATGACTTCGCGAGTACAATTCTTTTTCTCCGGATGCTCCAACTGCTATATTGTCATTGTGTTGATGATGGATATCAATATAACTTGTGAAAGTTCAGGGGAGTTGTCCTTCATCCTTTCTCTTCATGTCTTTATATTTGAGGATCAATGGACAAAAAAGGAAATGAAAGAGGACCTGATGATTATCAGTACCGAAAGTGAGAGGAATGACAGTTTTGAAAGAGCTAGTACGAACATCTAGAGGGAGGGGTGAATAGGTGTTTAAAAAAAATCTTGACAAATAAATGCGGAATAAAACTAGTTGCGAGCAAAGTCTGAATAAGGATCAGAGTCTAATAAGCGAGCCACCAAACTTCTAATAGATGTTTAGAATCTGTTATGCGATGGAACAGACTTCTGAAATAACTTATAAGTATGCAATAGATTTAAATATAAAGAGTTAAGGAAAGAGAATATTGCACACCAAATTTATAGTGGTTTGGCTTAAATCAAGCCTACGTCCACTTTTCCGCATTAACAGCCTTCTAGTTGGATTCCACTATGCGATCAACAAAAGATTACAACTTTGAGTGCAAACACTCAGTGATAGATCATACTATCTCACTAGGTCACTTTTTTAGTATTTCTCTCACGATCACAGATGTTTAAACTCACGAAAGACAAGTGTATGATCAAAGTTCGCTTGGACTTTGGAATTATAAATTCTACGCTTCGTCTCTTACTTGCTCTTCGGTCCTTGGTCTTCTTAAATACTCCTCCACTTCCAAACTAGCCGTTGGATAGTATCTAGAGGATCGTCTTCCAATCTACCCATTGGACAGATTTGTATCTAGAAAATTTAGTAGTAGTTGAGTGATAGAAGTAGAATCCCAAATTGATTTTGATCGCCCATACAAACAGAATCTTGGTTTCCATAAGTAGAGCTTCTCTGTTTAAAAAGTTCTTGTCTTCAAGATCCAATTGTCAATCAATTAGATTGAGTCAATCAAATCTATATTGATATGAAATCCAAACCAGATCACTAGTTGTTATATGTTTAGGGATTGTGTTACATTCTGTCAAGTTGTCTCATTCTGAACATGTTTCATTCTGAATTTGCTACATTTTGAACTTGTGTCTCGTTCTGGATCTTGTCACGTTCTAGACTTGTGTCTTGTTCTGTATGAAGAGTCTGAGAATATTCTGTCGGAAGTAAAATCTGAGCGTCTTCCGTCTGAATTAGAGTATGAGCATATTCTGCTTCTGAACATATTTAGCCTTAAGATCTGGACACAGTCTGAATAATTTCAGCTTTAGCATATAGTCTATCTTTTTGTTCTTCCAAGTATAGACTTTCACAATATCCTTTATACGTTCTTTCATATGCATAGTTTGTTACTCAACCATTAAACACGTTAGTAGCCTTTGATTTATTTTGTCATCTTCAAACATCATAAGAGATTTCCCTAATAAGTTTAAATGAAACAATGCCTTTCTAATCTCAAGTGAAAAAAAAAAAAAATCTCAAGTGAAAAATTTATCAAAGTCTCTAGCAATTTGGAATTTCATGATTGTGTGCAGATGGTAGAAATTTAGCAGATTTCTGTGATGCCTCTCTACAATAATTTGTAGCCCTTCATCGTTCTGATTCTTCAGTTGCTGTATAAACTTGGCAGATCACCAAAAGGAAAAATATACTCCTCAAGAATATATGGGTGAGGTTTTGGAACTACATTATTACAAAGTAGCTTTGCTATTGAGTAGATTTGTTTATTTTTTTGGTCGAAAGAAAATTGTATTCATTACTTAAAATGATATAGAAGTGCATAAACTTCATGACCAAAAAAAAGCAAAATAGAATATGAATACTGAAAAACAAAGTCAAATCCAAAAAATAAGGAGGATCAATGGAGCATCAGCAAAATTAAGTACAAAGTCGTTCTACAAAAACAGATCTGTCGAATAATATCAACGGCCTATCACTGGATCTTGTGTCTTTGTTAGTGATGAGCACATGTTGAAAATTTATTTTTCAATAATTCGACATTGTCAACTGGCGGTGTGCATTTAGGTTCATCTTTCTCTATACATTGTAATATAGAAACAATCAGATTAGGTTAAATAAACACAGATCTAACATGTAGAGAAGCAAATTTTCGTAATTTAACGAGACACCAAAATTCCTGCAATTTTCATTGAGAATAAATGCAGGGAACTTGTACAAGAACAGAGCAGAGGGGCATCAGATCCCCAAAAGAATAATTATTAAACTCTTAGATTTAGATTGGGAGAGGATAGCATCCAAAACTAGAATTAGATTGACAAAATTCAAACTCTTAAATTGAGAACTAGATTGGAAGAAGAGCTCCAGCTAAATCGGAAAAGAAGAAAAAGCAAGAAAAGAACAACAAAATGCAAACAAAATCAACAAAAGAGAGAGGGGAGGGTGATACTAGCTCAAACCCTCCCCCATGGCCAAAGGTTGAAGGAGACAATGGGAAGAGAGAGAGAGAAGAGACTTTTGGGCTCTACTATTGAATATACTTGGCTTAGCCAAATGGCCAATAAAGTAGAAAGAGGTCTTAAAGCTCTTTCTCAAAGTAATCTGTTGACAAGAAATATGGAACAATAGAGGAAAAGAGTTTTCGTATTCAATGTACAAGAATGTACCCATATTTATAGTACAAGAAATGAATCGGAAAGAATATGCACACAATCCAATATCTATGATTTATTGTATCAATTACAAAATCAAATCCCAACGGAGAATAAATTTGAATCAATCAATGGATCGGAATGGATCTAATCAAATCCATTCTCCAAAAACCCCCCCAAGTTGGCAGCTTATATAAATCAAAGACACCAAGCTTGCTTAATAGATACATGTGCTATCTTTGGGACAATGGCTTAGTGAAAATATCTACATGCTGTTCCACATTTCAGATTCCTCATGTCATAACAAGATCCTCTTTAGTTTTTTTCCGAGTAAAGTGACAATTGACTTTTATGGGCTTTGTTCTTTTGTGAAAAACGGGATTCACCGCTAGTTTAAGCACGGTTTCATTGTCGTGAAATAATTTACTTGCACCATTGGTTTTCACACCAAGATCCAAAAGCAATCCTTGTATCCAAACTATTTCGCAAACAATTTTTGCCATGGCTCATTATTCTAATTCGACTGATGATAGTGAAACTGTTGATTGCTTCTTCGTTTTCCACGAAATCAAGGACTTTCTCAATTTTATGCAAAAAGCAGTAATTGATCTTCTCGTCATTGGGCAGTTAGCGTAGTCTATATCACAATAGGCTGTCATCTGCATACTGCATTCATGAGATAAATGAATTCCAAGTCCCATACATCCCTTTAAGTATTTTACATCCTTTAGCGCTGCATTCATATGAGATTGCTTCGGATTGTGCATGAATTGACTAAGTATTTGTATCGCATAACATATATCAAGCCTGGTCAGGGTGAGATAGATTAGTTTTCCAACAAGTCACCGAAATCCCAATGGGTCCTTGAGCAGTATATATCATCATTTGGTGAAGGAGAGCTTGCATCATATTCGCATGTTAATTTGACATTTTGTTCGATGGATATGAGAGCTGGTTTGCATCCCAATAAACCTACTTTTGATATAATTTCTAGAATGAATTTTCGTTGATTGAGACATATTCCCTTGTCAGATCGAGTTATCTCAATCCCAAGAAAATATTTGGGAGGTCCTAAGTCCTTAATATAGAAAGTGAGATGCAAGTATTTCTTGAACTTATGAATTGTGACATTGTCATTACCCATAACAAGTATATCTTCCACATAAATCAACAAGTAGATCGATGAAGTACCTTTGGTCCAGGTGAACAAAGCATAATCGTTCCTAGAGTGTTGAAAGCTTGCATTTGTAAGTGCAACAATAAACTTCGCATACCACTGTCGAAATGCCTGCTTGAGTCTTTACAGGGACTTGCGGAGATGACACACTCGAGACTCGCCCTATCTACTTAAGCCTTGTGGAAGTTCTATATAAATTTCCTCGTCAAAATCACTATGAAGGAATGTGTTATTGACATCCATATGATGTAGATCCAAGTTACGAAGTTTAGCAATAGACATGAAAGAATGAATAATGACTTCTTTGGTGACAGGGGAGAATGTCTCATCATAATCAAAACCTTCATGCTGTGTGAATCCTTTAGCAACAAGTCAGGCTTTATAACGGTTAATAGAACCATTTGTGTTATACTTGATTTTGTAAACCCATTTGCAACCAATGGCCTTTTTGTGGGGAGGCAGAAGAACAATATCCCAAGTGCTATTTTTTTTGTAAGAGCAGCTAATTCTTCTATCATCGGCCTTTGCTAGCGAATATCACATGCTACTTCTTCATAAGAAGAAGGTTCCTGTTCTTCATATATTTGGCTGATGCAACTCATATGTTCTCATGATAATCGACTAAATGAAACATAGGAGGATACTACCTATCGTGTATCGGGGTATCTAGAGTAGGGCAAATGTAGTCCTTAGTCCATGTAGGAGGGTGAACGTTTTGTCCCCAACGTTTGGGCCTGTTAACATGAAATTCCTTGATGATCGGTGTTGATGATCCACTGATATGTTGCTATGATGACGAAGTATTAGACTTATTTCCTGTATTAGAAGTAGTAGGAGAGTCAACCAATACATTTGGGGATTTGGGGCATGTTGCCGCAGGACAATGGCCTGTAGATGGTTGATCAAGCGTAATTAGAACATACTATGGCTTCATAAAAAATATCTCTATTGATAAGAATTTTCGATGATTCGATCCTTGTGTCAATGACTCGTGAGGGTGTCATTTCTTGAAAAGGAAATATATCCTTGTGGAAGACAACGTTTTCGTTAATGAGGAAATGCACTGTGGATATCTCCATAACTTGGTAACCTTTCTCCAAAATAAGGTACCCCATAAAAAAACAATGAAGAGCACGAGGATCCATTTTGTCTTGATGACCCACATTCGTCACATAACAAAGACAACCAAAAACTTAGAGATCATCAATATTTGGTTGTTTTCCAAAAAGCATCTCAAATGGGGTTCATCCTTTTAGAATTCTAGTTGGCATGCGATTGATTAAATAGACTATCCTGACCACACAATCTCCCCAAAAAGATTTTGGAATGGAAGCTTCATACTTAAGTGCTCGGGCAACTTCCAAAAGGTGTCAATGATTATGTTCAACAATTCCATTCTATCGGGGAGTATATGTACAAGAGATCTCATGAAGTATGCCATGAGAGGATATAAAAGATTGGCACTCAATGGAGAAAAATTCACGCCCATTATCCGGGCGAATTCTTTGAACAATTTTATCTAACTACATTTTAATCATGGATAAGTATTTTGAGAGATAAGAAAATGTTTGACTCTTAGACTGCATGAGAAATACCCAAGTGGCACGAGAATAATCATCCAAAATGGTAAGAATGAAGCGAGATCCATCACGAAATGGTGTGTGATAAGGATCCTAGATATCGATATGAACTAGTGAAAAAATACTCGTGGCTTGAGATACACTAGTTGGAAATTGTGCTCGCAATTATTTTGCCAGAGTGAATATCGTACAATCGGGATAAGGAAAACGAGTACCATGACCCAAACGTTTATGAAAAAGACAAAATTTATTACTGGTAGTGGCATTACAAGATAATCTTCTATTTAATGAAGATAAACCAAAATCTTTTGGGAAGTTGACCCAAAAATACAACCCTTGTGCCATACTACCCAAGCCCATCAGTTTCCAGATGAAAAGTCTTGAAGGAACAATTTTCGGAATTGAAATTTGCATGATAGGAATTTTCTTCATAGACTTTGGAAATAGATATGAGATTGAATTCAAATTTAAGAATGTATATAACATTTTTAAGAGTAATGTTTGGGCTAAGGTGGACAATGCCAATTTTTCTGACATTAGTGATGTCCCCGTTTGGGAGACGAAGAAGTATGGGAGAATTATATTTTCCATGAATATCAGAAAATAAAAATTCATCACAAATTATGTGGTTACTAGCGTCTGAGTCAATAATCCTTGCATTAATTAAAATCTTATTGAACTTTTATAATGAAGTACTTGAAAAATTTACAGCTTTGTCGACCTTCTTTAACTGATTTGGTGCCTTTATAATATTCTCATATGGATCCTGAGTAATTGGCTAGTGAGTCTTCTCAATTCTTTGCACACATACTTGATAGGCAGAAAATTCTTTTTCTTTTCTTTTTTTGTTAGTGGGCTTACAATGCAATTTCCAACATGTTGCAATAGTGCGATGTGGACGCTAACAATATTCACATTACTTACCCTTTGGAATTTTGCCTTCCCTCTTTTTGTGATGATGTGGCATGAGGAGGGCCATTGGATTCGGCCCCATAAGTCATCGAATAAGGACCCTTGAATCCACACCCTTGCCTGTCATTTGGGCCGTTGGATCAGAGTGGATATGGGTCGTCAAATTCGTGCCCACGCCTCTAAACTACACCATTGGTTCGGAAAGAATAGAAGCCCTCCGATCCTCGCCTTGGACCATTGAATCTGTGGTTTCTAGGGTTCCCATTTTCTTCTTCAAGCCAGTGAGCACTTCCTCCCTAGTTTCGTTGCTATGCTCGAGGACTGCCATGGGTGTGGTCGAAGAATCTCGCCGGTGCATCCAAGAGCCTTGTTGGCGTAGGAAAGGCCACACTCCCTTTTTGTGCCTAGAGCTCATGAGTCGTTGGTTTTCCTCTTGAATGGCTAACTAAAAAATCCGTTGAGGGGTGGAATGGGCTCCATGGCCAAGATTTGCGAGTGAAAAGGTATGTAGCTGTCGTTTAGGGTCAAAAGAAATTGGTTTGCCTTCTCCTTCTCCCTGATTTCCTTGTATTGTTTGAGGGTTGTCTTCGGCCCTCGAGCTGTTCCTTAGTGGCTTTGAGTTCATTCCAAAGGGCCAATAGCCGGTTGAAGCAAGTGGTAATTGAGAGGTTCCATTTCTTCAACTCGGAAAGTTCTTTGGTGAGTGAAAACATTTTGACCCTATCCAATTTCCTGTACATCTCTTTGATATTGTCCCACATAGTTCTTGCATCTTTAGTCAGAGGAAGCCCAGTCATGACCTCGCTAGTTGCGACCTCGAATGCCACACAATTCTTGATCCAGGTGCGGATAAGCTGGTTGCAATAGTGCCAGTGTCGTTGCATACGATCGTTGGCCAGAAAAGGAATGGATTTATCAAGGAATCCTTCTTTGTCTAATAGCTTTGATACCAGTGTTGGGTGGTTTTGAGCCTCTCTCATCCCAAAAGTTAGCTCAAGGGGTGAGGCTTTCTTTCCCACTTACAAACTAACCACCTACCTCTTTGACAACCGATGTGGGATAAATCTCAACAATCTCCCCCTCACACATTGGGCTTAGCTCGGAGGCCATAACAACCCTCTCGAGTGATTGTTGGGTCTAGACTTATGTGTAACTTGGGCTCTGATACCAAGACAAGAAATCTGGAATAATGGAGGAAAAGAGTTTTCTGTAAATTTCATCATATTCAACTGAGAAAATCAAATCCCAACTGAGAAAATCAAATTCCAACCGAGAATCAATCTGAATCAATCAATGGATCGAAATGGATCAAATCAAATCCATTCTCCAACATCTGCATCAAAATGAGAAGCAAGAAAAGATTATACATGTAATTCTCCTTGAGAAAGAGAAGTATTATCACGAGAACACTTGCATATGTGACATGTTGAGAGTAACTGGCTGATAAAGGTATATTTGTCTATTTATTTCTTATTATTTTATATATGGTGGCATTCAGGGTAATATTGTAATTTTGATCTCTTGGCTTTATTATAAACATATAACCTGGGGTTACATCGATCTAACCAAGTATTCAATTTAGTTTTTGTCCCTCAACAAGGTATCAGAGTCAAGGCTGAACTGAAACCCAAACCTTAACCTCGATCTCTTCTTTGTGTAGTCATTCTTCTTCTTCTTCTTTCTCTCTCTCTCTCTCTCTCTCCCCGCCTCCCTCCCTCCTTCCCTCCCTCCCTCTCTCTCTCTCTCAACCCTCTCTCATCGCAGTTTCTTCTCACATTCTCCTTTGCTTCCTTTTAGAGTGTAGGGCTACACTAATGAGGTGATATTTTGAATTTAGTGTTTGCCCTAAATCTCCCTCTATAAGATAAACTAAAGTTTCATTGCAATTTGCAATAAGTGGTTCAACCTCTTTTGCGATTTTTTGGATCTTCTTGTTTGAGATTGGTTTTGCCTTACTGTTGGTCTACAATTGGCTCATGTTGAAATTGTTTTTGCAACACTTATTACTCATATAGGTTTATTCTAAGAAGATCTTTAGGCATTTCGACGTCTATTAAAAGCTTCTGATGCTGCTATCTCCTCTACAGTTTCCAATTTAACTTTTCCTTCTACTTCAGATCTAGCCACTTATGGTACCTTCTTTAGGAGGATTACCGGGACGCGGACCCCTGGAGTGCCAAAAGTTGGCACAAAGGGACACTTAAGTGCCAAAAGTTACGAAAGGTACACTTAAGTGCCAAAATCGGAGCAAAATAGATCACTTGAGTGCTAATCCGGCCAAAATCCGACCAAATTGCATACATGGCATTTTCTGGCGACTTCTTTTACTGAGGTGGCAAACGTTTAAAGAAAAAAAACCCACGTGGACGACAAAACGACGTCGTCCATCCATACTGAGTGAGCTGACCTAAACGACGTCGTTTTTCGTTGGTGTTAAACGACGTCGTTTAGGTCATTTTGGCTTAAGCACACCTGGCTGTCGCTGTTCCTTCCCATCTATGTTCACATTAGATCTCAGTCATTGCCGCCCTTCTCTCCGTCGTCGTTCACGCCCATAGGTGGTCATCGGTCGCCGTTGTTGGTTGTCGTCGCCACTCAGCATCGTTGGTCGTCATCCCCGCTCACCATCGTCGCTCTTCCAGGTTGGGCCCCTTCTCCCCCTCCCTTGTGATGAAATTAGGGCTCGTTCGATTATTTTATTAGGGCTCGATTATTTTATTAAGGCTATGATGGAAATGCTGTTGAAATGCACGCGCTCTGTTTGGCTACTCCCTTGTGTGGAGATGCTCGCCTCGGTCGATGATTTTTGCATTCGAGGCTCGAGTGAGACGAAATATTAACTAATGTAGAACTAGGAACTAGTGTGTTTGAGTGAAAAGTTATTGAATTAGGTGACTGGAATAATGGCCCTTAAGTGCTCTGCAAAGAGCACGCAACTTTGCTATCAATCTGCTTTTGTTCCTTTGATTATGATCTTTTCGTTCTTTTAGTCTTCTTTCTTGATTGTTGTTTCTAATCAAATAGTCGACATATATGCAAGGAACATTGAGGAGTGCAAAATTTGTTTTGATACTTTATATAAGTTCATTTACCTGCAAGGGACAAATTTGAAACCACATGTAAGTACCTCCTTTTAAAGTTTATAAACTATTAGCTCTTTTGACATGTAGTATTAGTCTACTGTGCAATGGATAAATTTAGGGCTTGGATTGTGTAATGACCTCTTGACACAATATATTAATGGCCAAACATTATAGATTAGGGTATGATTTCTCCTCTTGGCTGGATGAGAAACAGAACTTTCACCCTATAAATTTACATCAAGCTTGCCTTAATGAAATTCTATATGTGTTTTCACAGGAAAAATAGATTTGATTAAGTGGATGTACATTCTCACATCGCAGGTTTAGTTCAGCAAAAGATAGTAGACAAAATTGCTTGGGTTGTGCTTGTTGTGGGGACCTATGCTTGTTGTGGGGACCTCTGTTTTTGGTTTATATTTTAAGGGAAGGGAAGGGAAGGGAAGGAAGGCAAATAATTAAAGTGACGACCTCTTGGCTGTCATGTAGGGGCATATTCTCAGTGTGGGGGCCTCTGTTTTTTTATTTATTAATATTGTAAGGGAAGGGAAGGTAAATTATTAAAGTGGCGACCTCTTTTTTGGCTGTCATATAGGGGCATATTGTCAGTGTGGGGACCTGTTTAATAAATTCCATGAGAGTGGGGGGACTCCC
The DNA here is from genome assembly GCA_014182515.1 of Eucalyptus microcorys. Classification (NCBI taxonomy): domain Eukaryota; kingdom Viridiplantae; phylum Streptophyta; class Magnoliopsida; order Myrtales; family Myrtaceae; genus Eucalyptus; species Eucalyptus microcorys. Next base: position 19,165,614 of record CM024564.1, read on the forward strand.
TTGTGCGATTGTCTATTGTTCTTTGTGGATGTGGTCCCAAAAACTAATTATTCTTTGTCTTGTTGTTGGTGCAGAAATGGCTCATGACAAGGATTATGTCGCTGTCATAGTTTGCTACGGTGGGGAATTTGTAATTGGGGAGGATGAGTGGGAGTATGAGGGTGGAAATGAGGGCACCATTTTTGTCGACATTAAGAAGGCATCTTATATAGGATTTGTTAGGGATATACTAACTTATTTGCCTTGTAAAGTTCATAAGTTGTTGTATTGTATTCCTGGGAAAGGCTTAAGAGATGGTTTGCGAACCTTAGAAAACGATCATGGTTTTAGGGATATTCTATACCATTATCTTCATGGTGAAGAGGTAAAAATATATGTCGAGTACAATGAAAGTGAGGATGAAGATGATGATGAAGAAAACACCCAAATAGAACAAGAAGGAAATGGTATTCAAGGTAGTACTGAGGTTAGGGTCGAAGAAAGGCAGGATAGACATGATGGAGAGGAGAGGAGCACAGATGCAGTTCACCATAGTGATGATGACATAGGTGATGTCACAATCACTGGATTAGATTGGGAAGTAGCTGAATCAAGTGATGATGATGATGAAGGGTTGCCTACTACAAATTTCACAAGTGATAACGACGACGAGGAGCTTGTACAGTCAAGAAAAAGGCAAAGGGATTTTTTGATAGATAAATTTGCAGCTTTACAGGTAGCTGATGAAGTTCCAAATAGGGCCGAAGGCCCTGTAGATGCTGTTGCCGCTGGTGAGGAGACTGATTATGAAGAAAGCCTTGAGAATGTTACTTCCCAGGATGAGCTTGAAGAAGATGAAGGAGCTGTGCATACAAGGAGAAGGAAAAGTAAGTTTCCTTCTTATGATCCATCCATTGCCTCTCCTACTTTGTCGGTAGGTATGAAATTTCAAGATGCAAAACAATTTAGGGAAGCTATCTTGAAGAACTCCATTGTTGCACAGAGGAACATTGACTTCATTAGAAACACTAAGGCCTTTGTAAGAGCTAAGTGTTCGCAGCAAAATTGTCCATGGAGGATCTATGGCGCATTTGTTAGGAGAAGTGGATCTTTCCAGATTAGAGCGTACGAAGAGAAACATACTTGTTCCATTAATTTTGAAAATAAAAGGATAATAAGTGCATGGTTGTCCAAGCATTTTTCTAATTTGATTAAGATGATGCCTCAGATGAATAGTACTCAGTTTAGGTTGCTGGTGAAGGAGCAGGTTGGCATCAATATAAGCAGGAATCAATGCAAAAGAACAAAGCAAAAGGTGATGAAGATACTCATTGATTAATACAGCAGCGAATATGGACAGGTGTGGAATTATGCTTGGGAGTGTAGGCTGCAAAATCCTTCAAGTAAAGTGTATGTAGAGGTTGTGGAGAGACCACTTCCTGATATTGGGACTAAGTTTGATAAGTTCTATGTTTGCTTCGATGCATGCAAACGAGGATTTTTATCTGGTTGTAGACAGATTATAGGATTGGACGGGTGTTTTTTGAAGGGCTTGTGCAAGGGAGAATTGCTGGCTACAATTGGAAGAGATGCAAACAACTAGATGTTTCCACTGGCTTAGGCTGTTGTGAAGGTAGAGAATAAGGACAATTGGTCCTGGTTCCTAAAAAAATTGATGGCTGATTTGGAGATAACAAATGGTGCATGGTGGGCGTTCATGAGTGACCAACAGAAGGTACTCTTTGAAAGATTTGGTCAATTGTTTGCTTGTTGATATCAACATGTCGTTTGCTTACATTTCTTTTCTTTTTTTGAATTATTGTAGGGACTGGTTCCAGCAATAGCTAAGTTGTTACCTTATGCCGAGCATCGAATGTGTGTGCGGCACATATACGTAAATTGGGCAAAGAACTATAAAGGGGAGAAGCTGCAGTTCAAATTTTGGCAGCTAGCAAAGAGCACGAATATGTCTGACTTTAGGATGGCCAAAGAAAAACTGCTTCAATTGACAAGGGAAGGTTATGATGCACTGTTCCAAATAGAACCGAAGTATTGGTGTAGGGCGTTCTTCAGCGAGGAATTCAAGTGCAATAACATAAATAACAACATCTGTGAAGCATTCAATGAGAGGATAATAGATGCCAGATGCAAACCAATTATCTTGATGCTTGAAGACATAAGGGTTATGGTTATGACTCGGCTGCACAAACAAAGGGATGAGGCTGCAAACTGGACTAGGCAATGTGGTCCTAGGATTGCTAAAAAATTGGATGAGAACTTGGCTACGAGTAGGTATTGTCATCCCATTTGGAATGGGGATGAAGGATATGAGATAATGAAAGGCTTTGATAAGTATGTTGTCCATTTAGGTACAAGGAAGTGTTCATGTAGAGCATGGCAAGTAAGTGGAATTCCTTGTGCACATGCCATATGTGCCATTCAATTGAAGGGCCACAACACAGAAGACTACCTTGATGATTGGTACAAGAAACCGAGATATCTTGCTTCGTACCAATGCATGTTGCAGCCAATCAGAGGTACCAAGTTTTAGGAGCCAACAGATCACGAAACACCTCAACCTTTGCCACTAAAGAAGAGAATGGGAAGACCAAAGCGAAAATGAAGAATGACGGAGGGAGAGGTCTCAAGTCAGCGTAGGATGAGTAGGACAGGTGTAAAGATGAAGTGCTCTTTTTGCCACATAGCAGGGCACAACACTAAAGGCTGTCAATTAAGGAAGCAGCATGAATAGTTGAGGCTAGTCGAAGGGCCTAGTGAAGGGACAATTGGAGAAGGACAAACAGAAATGCGAAGTGAGTCGTCTGTTCTTCAGTCGACAATAATAAACCCAGTAAGTCATGACAATTGTGTTTATGTTGTTTTATGGTTTGTATAAACAGATATGTACATCTAATTGACATAATGTTTTTGTCTTTGTCAGGTCAGAAGAACGACACGTGAAGAATTGGTCGAAGCCTCTGCTGTACCTGAAACTGAAAGGTCTATTCAAACAAGGCCAAGTAGATAGCCAGCTCAACGATTGGCCGAAGCAACTGGAGGGCCAGTTAAGTTGACCGTTCTTCAGCAGAAGCAGAGAAAAAAAATACTCGGTAACTTAAATAATTTGTGTTTAGTTTTCCTTTACAATGGCCTGATGTTATATTTATGATGTCCTTTGTCTTTTTCTCAGGTTCGAAGAAGGCAAGCTAGAGCTTAGTTGTCAACAGAGGGCCCAATTGAAGGGTCACCACAAGATCCATCACCAAGGTTACCACAAAGGCCACTAGAAGGGTCATCACAAGGGCCACCACAAAAGCCAACAAAATGTGTCATTGAAGCTGAAGGGCTAAATGGAAAAACAACCAAAAGAAAGCCAAATCATGAGCCACCTATAAGAAGGCCATCTACAAGACATTTAGCGTTCGAATGCCCAGAAGAAGCTCCTGCTGTAGCTGAACAGCCACAACAAGAGCCCAAGAAATCACATGCGAGAAGAAGGGCTAACTAATCACAAATACCTGAAACTGACGTTCCCATTCGAACAAGAGGAACTCTTGGAAAGAGGCTAAAACAGTATGGTTATGGGCTTTATATAGATGAGCGTTCTGGAACAGTTATTCTTAATGTAAGTTTTATAAGCTTACTAGGCTGTATTTAATTTAATTTATGGTGAAAACTTTTGTTAATAATTGAGTTTTCTTTTTGAAGCCTGGGAGAAGTTAAGAGGTTCTTATCTCTGAAGGCCCAACTCAAGAATCAATGGCTGCGCCAACAAAGAAGAAGAAGACATTGGCTGCGCCAACAAGAAAGAAGAGTAAGAAGAATCCAGTTACAGGTCCATCTGAATCAGTTCAGCCTACAACAGTTGTAGCTCCAGCTCCTTCTCAATCAGTTCAGCCTAGGACAATTGCACCTCCATCATAATCAACGCATCCCGAGACAGTTGAAGAAGAAACCTCACATCCAGTTAGAAAAAAGTACAAGGATTATGAATCAAGTGAAAGGAGCACGAACATGAGGCGTTGTGCATATTGATTAATGAAATGGGATGGGATATGGTTTGTGGGGCTGATGAGTCAATTGTTTTACCGTGGATGTTTTCTTTTAAATAGTTTGTCATCGACTTTGTGAAACTTCATTTCAATATCAATGAAATGATCTTGTTGCTTGTCATCTTTGGTGTCTTTTTTATTTTTTGTATTTTGTTTTTACTTTTACTTACTGCTTTCTGCTTTTCATGGTGGATCTGTGGTGGTGACTGGGGTGCTTGTGTGGCTGGTGGTGGCGGTTGGTGAAGCCTGATGGTGGTGGGTCCACTATGTGGATTGGGTTGGGGCCTTTTGCTGCAGCTAGTATAGTTTGCATGAACCCCTTTTGCAACTGACCCACGACCCACCACCAACAGTGGCTGCTAATGGTGGGTCTATGGTGGTGGCTATGTGCTAGTGTGGTAGCTGAGATGTCGGTGCTGATGCCTACTGATAGGCTGGTGGGTCTATTATAGGGGTTGGGGGGTTGGGGGTTTGTGCTGCACTTAGTGCAAGATGTAAGTGTGCAATATGCACATCTTGCACCAAGTAGTGTTGGTGCAAGCTGGTGTAAGGCACTAGGAACTTCTGCGCTGCAGAATACTAGCAGCATAGTGGTGGCTCAAGTGGATGCCTGGGATGCTTGATGTGGCTGGTGGTGATGGCTGGAGGCCGATGGTGGCCAGTGGTGGGCACTCATAGTGGCTGATAGTAGCTCATGGCTGGTGCAGTTTATAGATGAAACGTACAAACAAAATTGACACTTAACTGATCACATTCTAAAAAACCCGACACTTAAGTGTTCACTTTGAATCACAAATGGCACTTAAGTGATCACTTTTGATACTAACTTGACACTTAAATGACTTTTTTTTTAATCACGATTGGCACTTAAGTGATCACTATATACAACTTATAGCACTTGAGTAATCACTCATGTCTGTTCTATTTAAATGGTGATTTGCAGCAAACCAGAGAAGCTACTGGTTTATATATACGAATGTTCAACTTATGCCAACTCCATTCAATTCATTGCTACTGGTTTACATTCAGTTGAAGGAAAGAAGTCATCACAACACATCCACCCAATATACATTCCATCATCACCGATTTATATTCGAGAATAAGCAAAAATATAGTACAAATAGCATCTCATTCATTCAAACAGCATCTCATTCATTCATTCATTCCCTTTCCTTGACCTCATTTACAACTATGGCAGTCGGAGAAACTTCTTCTCATCTTCCAATACTTTACATTTCATCATAAAGTAGGATAGACAAAAAAATAGCAACACAATAAACGCTCGGTAACACTTCCGTTCAATATTCATCTTTGAAACTTCATTCTTCAAATGGTTAGCAGCAGATGCTTGAGCTTGCATTGAGTCAACCTCATCCAAGTCGTCCATAGGTGTAGATGGAGGTTGATGACATCCATCAAGTAGGTCCAATATCACCTCTGTGGCTCAGTGAGAGAATTTCGCATCAACCCATTCGAAATATTTGCATTTCGACCCTTCTTTGTATCGGGCACATCCATAGAATCTTCTCCTAGGATTCCTTCGAGTCCACGATGTTCTTCTTGGACTTGGTAACCCACAAAAACAGAAACACTCGCCTTCTCCTTCGCTTTGGCGAGAGAAATTTGAGCCGCTGCTGAAAGTCCTGCTCTCCATTCCTAATATTCGACCGTAGAATTTGGGGCAAATCGAGTTAGGGTTCGAGATTAGGGCTCCAATGCTTCAATGGCAATTTGCCTAATTTAGGGTTTTAGATTTGGGGCAATGGGGGAGACGACGTCGTTTTGGCTGATTTAAGGGCTCTATTTTGGCCAACCTGAGGAGACGACGTCGTTTTGGGTGAATTAGAGCTGACTTAGCTCTCCGGCGAGCCACCTCGACGAGAAATAATCATATTTAATTGCCACGTATGATTTCCGGCTGCTTTCGCCGGAGGTGGCACTCAAGTGTCCCACTTTTCTTACAAAGTGGCACTTAAGTGTCACTTTCATAGCTTTTGGCACTTAAGTGTCCATTTGTGCCAACTTTTGGCACTTGAAGCGTTTTTATGCCGAGGATTACCTTAGTTGTTTATAGGCCATGGATCATTGATACAAGGGCTACGGATCACATGGTCAGTTCTTCTTATCTCTTTCATTAATACACTCCAACTTCCGGTAGAGACAAAGTTTGTGTAGTTGATGGAACTCTCTCTTCCATTACTAAAAAATGGTCCATCAATTGTTTGTCTATTCTTCCCTTGTCTTTAGTTTTACATATTCCATCATTCTCTACTAATCTCATCTCTACTAGTAGTCTAACTCGAGACTTAAACTATAAAGTAACCATTTTTTCCTTATTGTGTTCTCTAGGATGTGATAATGGGGAAGGAGATTAGATTTGATAGATTAGATAGTGGTCTTTATCTATTCAAGGATACTAGGGTTTCTACTTTGATTTTGTCTTATGCACCTCAGCAAATTAATTTGCATTGACAAATATCCGACAGTGGCGTTGTAGATTAGGTCATCTCTCTTTAGGAACTTTAGAAAAAGTTTTTCGCAATCTCATTTTAGCTTGTAATAAAAATGATTTTTATTTTTATTTTTATATGAAGCCTATATTTGGCTAAACAAACTCGTTCAACATATCCATTTTTAATATAAAAGTTGTTTCCCTTTTCATATGGTTCATATTGGTGTATGGGTTCCTTCCCAGCATTCTTCTATTTCCGATAATAAATGGATTTTCATTTTTATGGATTGTGATTCTCATACAACTTGGGTTTATTTGTTGAAACATAAGAGTAACATTTTTTGCTATTTTCAAATCTTTTCACAAAATGATTTAAACTCAATTCAATGCTATTGCGAAAATTCTTCATAGTGATGATGGCACTTGGTACAATGAGGGTCTATTTCAATGATATCTCTCTAATCGTGGCATTATTAATTAGAGTAGTTGTGTTGATACCTTAGCATAAGGCGAGTTGCCGAAAGAAAGAACTGACATTTGTAGAGATCGCTATGTCTTTCATGTTTTCTCATCATGTCCTAACTCTATACTAGAGTGATGTTATCTTAACCATTGTTAGGGCTAGATGAATCACCTAGAGGGGGTTGAATAGGTGATAATGCAGAATAAAAAGAATTTAAAATGTTATTGCAACATAATAATTACTTATCACTATTCGAACAACTATCAGATCCTACTAGTGTGCAAATAAACCTTAAGAGAGATAAGAGAGAGAGAGAGAGAGAGAGAGAGAGAGAGAGAGAGAGAGAGAGAGAGAGAGTAAGGGATAGAGAACTGCATGCAAGCAGTTATAGTGGTTCGGCTTTAGCAAGTTTACGTCCATTTTTCTGCGCCGACAACCAACTGATTGGATTCCACTAGATTAATCTATCAGAGGTTATAAGATCTAAGTAACGAATACTCAAGGTCGTGTGAACAAATCCTCACACACTCTCAACCTCTAAAAGATTATAGAGTATAGCTCTTAGAGACAAATTTGAATGAATGAAGAACACTTAAAACTTAGGAATTATAGACTTTAGAATTTTAGCTCTCTACATTAATTTCCTTCAGTTTCTCAACCTTCTTATATAAGCCTCTATATCCAAGCTGACCGTTGGACATTTCCGTAGAGGTTTGCTCAGCCAGTCTTCCTGTTGGTCTTGAACGTTGTCAAAAGACCTGACAGCTTTAGAGTTGCTAAGATTGCAGTCTCTCGTTGATTTTGCCACCCATACAGTAGATAGAGTTTCCTTAAGTAGAGTACTTCATTTGGAAAGAGAATTTCGCTTTGATTCATCCAAGATTCACTAAAATTCATCTAAAGAGATTGGATTTGATATTCCTTCCTTATTGGATAAGTCTCTTAATTAGAAAGAAATCCACCAATTTTCTGGCCGTTGCACGAGGATTGTCTTCTAAAACAATTTCCTGATAATCAAATATCAAAGATATGAATTACTTCTGGACTTAGAGTCTGATAAATTACGTCTGTTGATGGTTATCAGAGTTTCCACTTGGAAAAACTTTTCATCAGAGCCAAAGAAAGTTTTATTTAGTCATCAAAACTAGTAAGGGAATTTTCCTCAGTTGTCTCATCCTTTTTGATGATGACAAAACTTTTCATAGTAGAATCGATATAAAAAGAAATGATTTTGATAAAGCTTTTAAAATAGCAAAATATGTATTTAGAGTGCAAATTTGATCTATAAGAATGAAAGATATAATAGTTGAAATTCTTATAGATATTTTAAATAAAAAATAGGTAAGATTTAACTAGTTTTGCAAAAATTTGATCCTCAAAATAGTAAACGCAACACATCAAAATATTTGAAAAATATCCTCAAAGTTTCGTCTGCGAAGTTCTGCGCATTTCTCCCCTTTTTTCTTCTCACCAACAGAAAAGGTAATAATGGTAACATAACATCAAACCATAATAGCAAAACAATAAGTTCAATACTTAGTGAAGAAATTTAGGAGAAAATTACTCTTGAGTTTTTATTCTCTAGAGAATATATAATTACATGAGGCATCTAGCCTTTTATAGCTGCTGTTCAGCTAATTATTTGCGCTACCTACTGAAGCAAAAAACTCGATATACTAGCCATAAATCTGGTTAGTATCTGTTGGTTGTAACAAAAAAAAAAACAGCACCTTAAAACGTAGGAAACAAATTCCTAAAAGCTAACCAACAAAATCTGGAAACAAAATAACCACACTTCTACTGCTAACTAGAAAATCCGATTTTGATTTTCAACACTCTCCCTCAAGCTAGGTTATGAATAACTATCATATCTAGCTTGCACCTTAGAGTCTTGAAACTATTTCTGGATAAGATCTTGGTCAATATGCCTACTGTTTGATGATTGGTTGGAACATACGAGAGCTTCAAGATTCCTTCCTCAAGGTTTTCTTTGATGAAATGTCGATCAATCTCCACATGCTTTGTTCTATCATGATGAACTGGGTTCTTGGCAATCTCAATAGCAGCTTTGTTGTCACATAATAATGACATAGGATTGGTATTAGTGAATCCTAGTTCATTTAAGATTCTTCTCAGCCATATGCCTTCACATATTCCTTGACACATTGCTCTAAACTTCGCTTCAGCGCTACTCCTAGCAACAATGGGTTGCTTCTTGCTTCTCCAAGTAACCATGTTGCCCCACACGAAGGTACAATACCTTGTTGTTGACCTTCGGTCCATGAGAGATCCAACCGAATCTGCATCCGTGAATATCTCCACGTTTCTCTCCTCCGTTTTCTTAAAGTAGAGCCCTCTTCCAAGACTTCTCTTCAAGTACTGTAAGATTCGAAAAACTGCTTGCATGTGCTTCTCTGTTGGTCGGTTCATGTATCTACTAACCTTACTTACTGCGAAACCAATATCTGGCCGAGTATGCGAGAGATAGATTAGTTTGCCAACTAATCTTTGGTACCTCCCTTTGTCCGTTAATGGCCCTTCTTCTTCCATCTCAGTTTTATTTGTAGAATCCATGGGTGTGTTGGTTTGCACCTAAGCATACTAGTTTCCTTCAAAAGATCAAGAGTATATTTGTGTTGGGAAATTGCAATTCCTTTCCATGACTAAGCTACCTCCATACCTAGGAAGTATTTGAGTTGACCTAGGTCTTTAACCTCGAATTCTTCTGCCAAGATATTCTTCAGTTTTCCAATCTCCTCCAGATTGTCACCAGTTAGGATTATATCATCGATGAATACAATCATTATTGCTCTTTTACCTTCAGTTGGCTTCTTGACAAGCATTGTATGATCTGTTTGACATTGAGTGAAATTCAACTTCTTAACGACCCTTGTTAACCTCTCGAACCAAGCACGGGGTGATTGCTTTAGGCCATATAGGGATTTCTTGAGTTTGCACACCTTGTTGAAGCTCTCTTTAGTGTCAATTCCCAGTGGAACCTCCATAAATACTTTTTCCTCCAATTCCCCATTCAAGAAGGCATTCTTTATGTCTAATTGATGTAGGGGCCAGTCCAAGTTAGCTACAAGGGAGAGCAACACTCGAATGGAGTTTAGTTTGGCCACCGAAGAGAAGGTTTCTTCATAGTCTATACCATATGATTGCGTGAATCCCTTAGCAACCGGCCTTATCTTGAAACGATCAACATTACCATCATCATTGTGCTTAACTGTAAAGACCCACTTACATCTCACCAATTTCTTCCCAGCTGGCAATTATGTATATTCCCAAGTATTATTCTTCTCAAGTGCATGAATTTCCTCAAGAATCGCTTTTTACCACTCGGTTTGAGCAAGTGCCTCCTGGATATTCTTGAGAATTTGAATGTCGCTCAACGTTGAAACAAATGCCTTGTATTTAGGAGATAACTTTTCATAAGACACAAAATTGTTAATGGGATGTTGAGTGCACTGTCTCTTCCCTTTCCTAAGAGCAATGGGCTGATCAAGATCATCAAGTACAACAAAATTTTCTAAGCTTATAGGAGCATTACCTTCATCTATTGTGGGTCTTGAACTTGGGTCCGTCTCTTGAGCTGGCTTTGATGTAGTATGGTCCTCCAACTCCTTTTGAGTTTTTTGCCTAGAGTAGACAATTACCTCTTTATTTTTGTCTTGTGTAGCATCTTATATGGGTAGACACAAAAGGCTTTCGGATGTTGGATGACTCTCGGATGTTGGAATGGGTAGACACGGAAGACAAGTAGAATTGGTATTTGTTTGTTGTGACCCGAGTGAATGAAAAGTGTCCAAAAAATAATATTCCTCACAACTCTCCCCCTGAATGGTATTTTTGGAGTGAAAGGGCTAGTGGTAACATCCATGGTGGTATAAAAACGCTTTGTTTGTGGGCAATAACACTTATATCCACTTTGATTTGGAGCGTATCCTAGAAACACACATTGAGGGACTTAGGGTCTAGCTTGCTACGATATTACTGATTTATATGAACAAATGCTGTGCAACCGAATACTTTGAGTGGGATATGTGAGGCAAAACAAATGTGTGGGTAGGTACGAAGTAGACTTTGAAATGGTGTTTGGAAATCTAGGACACGGGAAGGCATACGATTGATGAGATATGTGGCTGTCAACACTGCTTCTCCCCAAAAATGTTTAGGAACATGGGTGGCTAACATAAGAGAATGAGCGACTTCCAAAAGATGCCTATTTTTCCTCTCTGCTACTTCATTTTGTTGTGGAGTGTCTACACAAGAGCTAATATGTATGATACCATGGCTATTTAGATATGACCCGAGCTGTGAGTGGAAGTATTTTCTCCAATTATCCGTTTTGAAAACTTGGATTTTTGTGTTGAATTGGGTTTGGATCATTAGGTTGAAGGTTTGAAAAATTTGGCCAATATCTGATTTTTCTTTCATTAGAAAAAGCCAAGTGAGTCTTGTATGATCATCAATGAAAGTAACAAACCACCTAGAAATAGAAATGTTATTGACACGAGAAGGTCCCCAAATATTGCTATGAATCATGTGAAATGGATGAGAAGACTTATAAGATTGCAAAGGGTACGAACTATGAGTATGTTTGGATAATTGACACACGTCATATTGAAATTTTATTGAATTGAACAAAGAAGGTAGCAACTTTTTTGAAGTACGAGAAATTTGGATGACCTAACCTATAGTGCCACAATCTTACGTCACTCTCTTCTTTAGCACGAGATGCTACACATGACATCTTCTTGTTTTTCCATTTTGAGGCATTAACTCGCAGAAGGTAGAGGCCTGTATCCATCTCAGCACTGCCAATCGTCATCCCCGAGTTCAAAACCTGAAATTCACATGAGTGTGGGAAAAATTTAGTAATGCAGCCTAAATCTTTGGTTAACTTGCTGATGGAGAGAAGATTATAGCTGAGTTTGGGAATAAATAATACTGAATTTAGTGTTATATCTTTTGAAATAACCACTGATCCAACACTAGCCACCTTTGAGTAAGAACCATTAGCAATTTGAACACTTGTGCCATTTTGACATGGATTGTACTCGTTGAACACCGTGATATCTCCGGTCATGTGGTCGGATGCTCCTGAGTCTACAACCCAAGAGGTGATTTTCTCATATTTAGCATTAAAGGCATTTAGAGAATTATCTTGTTAAGCTATTGTTGCTGTACTAACCCCTTCTGGATGGGTTGCCTTCTGAACTGATTCTTGTAGCAGCATTTTTAGCATCTCTAGCTGCTCTTTGTTGAAGGGACTCGAATCTACCAAAGCGATTGTTTTGGTTTGAACTACGTTGCTTCTGCTCTCTCGATTTTGAGTAGGATGTGAGCCTGATGGCTTCCAATCATCTGGCCGACCATGAATTTTCCAGCATGTGTCTTTTGTGTGACCCGTCCGTTTGCAATGATCACACCATGGACGACCACCCCTTCGCTAGTTGTTGTTGTTTGATTGAGTGCCTCGACTGTAGGATGGTTGAGATCCTTGAGCTATTAGAGCAGAATTTGTTGGATTGGTCTAGTTGTTTGACGAACCAAGCATCACCTTTTGCCGAGTCTCTTCTCTCCTGACCTTAGCAAAAACTTCCCGTACACTAGGTAGGAGCTTTATGCTTAGAATTCATCCACATACCTCATCAAGCTCTTGATTCAAGCCTAGCAAAAATTTGTAGATGCGTTCTTGATCTTAAATCCGCTTGTACTGCTTGCTATCTTCAAGACAACTCCTTATCATATCTTCCAACATGTCAAGTTGCTGCCAATGATGTATGAGTTAGTTAAAATAATCAGTGACAGAAGATTCCCCTTGCCTTAGGGCATGGAGAATACCCTTGATCTCGAAGATGGCCGATGTGTTATCTTTGGTTGAATAAGTTTCATGAATAGCATCCCAAATCTCCTTTGCTGTCTTGTAGTACATGAAATTCTCCCTTGTTTCATTCGTCATCGAATTCAGCAGCCAGCACATCACCATGTTATTTTCCATCTTCCATGTTCGATAATTTGGGCTCGTCTCCTCAGGTTGTACGACAGCTCTAGTTAGGTAATCTTCTTTACCTTTTTTGCAAACGAAAATCATGACAGAATGGGACCATTAATTGAAGTTGTGACTGGTAACTTTATGATCGGTGATGAGAAGAGTTCCACCTTCGGATACATTGATAGGTTGGGTAATGTGAGGAGAGTTTTGAGCTCTAGGGTATGAGGTTTCACTCTCAACCTCGCTTGCCATGGTAGCTCTAGGGTATTTTGTCATGGTGGAAACACTCAGAAATATGGTAGAAAAGAATGGTCCAGATCGAGCTATGATACCATGAAGAAATTTAGGAGAAAATTACTCTTGAGTTTTTATTCTCCAGAGAATATATAATTACATGAGGCATTTAGCCTTTTATAGCTGCTATTCAGCTAATTATTTGCGCTACCTACCTAAGCAAAAAACTCGATATACTAGCCATAAATTTGGTTAGTATCTGCTGGTTGTAACAAAAAAAAAAAAAAAAAAAAAAAAACAGCACCCTAAAACGTAGGAAACAAATTCCTAAAAGCTAACAAACAAAATCTGGAAAATCTGGAAACAAAATAACCACACTTCTACTGCTAACTAGAAAATCCAATTTTGATTTTCAACACTTAGTAATAACCAATCAAAGCAAACGCCAAAAACACACGCCAAAAACACACACCTCAAGCAAATCGACAAGTCAAACAGAAAACAAGCCAACACAAACGAAATTAACTTAGAAATTTTGAAAAGAAATTGAAAAGATTATTTTGAGGTGGAAGATTGGTTTAGGTCTTGAGCTTGAGGGCTTGAAGGAGGGATATCATCTAGAGGCATGAATACAAGGAGGTAGTGGCTCATGTGATTGATGGCGGTCTCAAGCTTCTTGAGTTTTTTGTCCCCATCCTGCGTAAGCCTCTTAATATGGTAGTTCATATGCTTGATCTCATCTTTGAGTTACTTTAGTGTACTAAGAATACTTTTGTTCGAATCTGCAGCAACTTTTGTTTGAGGAATGAACTTTATTGATAGATCATTCTCTCCTTCTTTTCCAACTTGCCTTGTTTCCTTAGCCCTTGTAGCCTAAATTTGCTTCCCCTCAATCACAGCATCCTTGTTAGCTTTTGGTTTTCCCTCTCCATCTGCTTCCTTTTGTAATCTCAACATTCTCATATGCAATAAAAGCAGCGATCTGAATTTGTTCTAAGGGTACCTCTTCATTCTCCACTAGATTCTGAGGTACTTCTTCCAGCACTTGGTCTCCGCGATCCTGCACTTCCTTAGTTGTTGGATGTTCATATAATGTGGCTATGTCCATTATAGTAGGTGTTGGATCACTGACCACCATTTTAGGCACCACATCCTTAATTGATGCAAAAGTATTAGCCACTTCCTGTTCCTTTTCTTGCACAACTGTTGGGGGATCTTGTCTTGCTGTTGTAGGAGATTTTCCTCAACTATGGCCTGTCAAGCTTAGTGTCATCTATAGTCTTATCCTCTAGATCTTTGTCCATATCAAAGTCTTCAACTAGTATGCTATCTCCAATCTTGTTAATCGGTCTATCCATATCATCCTCCCGATCTTCTGTCAAATCTAGATCCTCAAAAGATTCTTCAGTCAATCTTTGCATGAGTGACTGAGATTCAGCTTGAGTTCTTATTTTTGCTCGAGGTGAGGCTAACTTTGCTACTAGACCTTCAACATCAGTTCGAATGGGCTCGCCATATTTGTCTTGCCACTGTCCCTGAACAAATCTAAATCCCATCTTCTTCATTATTTTTTCATCCATTGATAACAAAGGGAGTTACTTCTTTTTGAAATTTGCTAGGATCTCAACATCATAATGCACAAAAATTTTTGTAATCAAAGATCCATAGGGCAACTGTCCTTTGGAAATCAAAATAGTTCGGTACATATAAAGAATGACCATGTGTGCGAGTGAAAAATGATGGTTATTCAAAAGAGTCAGATGATCTTGGCTTCATACCGAGAGACATCTATGCTCGAGGAACCTTTTGGCCGAAGACAGTTAATGATAATTTTGTGCAAAACAATCTTTTTTAGGGGGAAGTTATGACGTGAAACATGAGACAGAGTGTGTCGTGAAAAATTTGAGATACCCGAGAGAGATTGATAAGTTGTGTCAGGATCAATATCAATTGGGACAAACTCTGAGTAATTGACATCGAGAATTCTTGCTAAACAGGGGCATGAATAAGAATAGATGTATCAAAGATGGTAAATTCAATGGTGTCAGGGGAGTAAAACGACAAGCTTGAGTAAAAAGTATGCAGTTGAAGAGGGATAATTTGGAAAACTTTCGGCACACAAGTTTTTCAAAAGAAGTTTGTTGAAAATATGTTTTATCTTAGTCCCAGAAGATTCAAAGAAGTTTGTTGAAAATAGCTTTTGCAAATATTCAGCATGACCAATCGATCTGAGCAATTTACCAACTCTGCTTCCAATAGCAACAAAACCGGGAACTTTTTTTTTTAAAGTTCATGAATAACTTCTCATCGTTATCACCCTTCCTACCATCATCTTGATCGTTTGAAGATTTTTCTTTCCTCTTAGACATAAGGGTTTTAACAACTTTTTCCCTCCACTTTCTAGCAACAGAATTAACCCCACTTGATGTTCCAACCACCACATTTGATAAAATACGAATAGGTTTTACAAACATCAAATCTAGGGCCTCCTCATTGTCAAACCCGATTGTAGTCAACAGAGTAGAGATTACCTCCTGATTATCTCCCAGACTTCACAACGAGGCAATGGCTTCCTTTTACTTGCACCTCTTAGCCGACGAGTCACTTTCAAAGGTGGCAGGAACCTTGTTGTTCCATTGGCACTGTACGAGGAATCAGACAGTTCGAAGTGCTCAACACTTCTTTTCGCTCGCAACGCCATTTTCGCTAGACGTTTGGAATTTCATGAGCGAGAGGGCCTAGACTTCATTCCTTGAGCGGATTTTGGTGCCATGGATGGTTTTAATAGAGAAAGTTTTGATCTTTGAAGGGAAGAAGAAGAGGGCTTCGAAGAAGGAGGGTTTCTGGAGAGGATGACTTAGAGGAATGAGTCTCAATAAAGAAGTAAAAGAATAAATAGAGAGAATTTTGGAAATCGAATAAAAGAAATTTAAGAGACACGATTCTTCGAAGAGCGGTTTCCAGAAATAATTTTGAATAAAATATATGATTTTCAAGGAATAACTGTAATAAATTTCTAAATAAATATTGAGAGAGAAATTTGTACCTTAATTTCGGACAAAAAAGAACTTACCCACCAAAGGAAAAGATATTATCCAAGGATTCTTGTCTTTATACACTATGATCAAATGGGTTAATAATCCCTAGTTCATTGTTGATAAAATCAAAAGCTTTCTTTTCTAAAGGCTTAGTAAATATATCTGCATATATCTACTAACTGATTTTTCGAATCGATGAATATTAACATCACTGCTTTGAACACGATCTCTGATAAAATGATGCTTGATCTCGATATGCTTGGCTCTGGAGTGCAAGATTGGGTTCTTCGTTAGATTAATGGCACTGGTGTTGTCGCACTTTATAGTTGTATTTGAGTCTTCAACACCAAAATCTTTCAACCGTTGCTTCATCCAGAGGATTTGAGCACAATGGCTTCCAAGTGCCACGTATTCAACTTTAGCTATGTACTCTACTTCTTGGAGTGTTAGGATACCAGCATGTTACCGAATATCTAACAGGTTCTAGATGTACTTTTCCTGTCTATTTTGCACCCTACATAATTTGCATCAAAATATCTGGACAAAACAAACTCTGACCTCTTTGGATACCAAAGTCCAAGAGTGGATTAAGTGTTCACATATTTAATAATTCTCTTTACGACAGATAAGTGAGACTCCTTAGGATCTGATTGAAATCTTTTACACATGCAAAAGCTGAATAGAATGTCAGATATAATAAGGATTCTATCATACTTCTATACAACTTCTGATTAACCTTGTTACCATTTTCATCCTTGTCAAGCTTTGATAAGTGAGACATTGGCGTTTCTATCATTTTTGAGTTATCTTGAACTTCTTCAAGTTCTTCGGCATACTTTTCTTAAAAGATAAAGGTGCAATTCTTTTTTTGGCTATCGATACTTGATTTTTAGTTGACGCATAAAACAGGTAAAAAAAAATCGAGATTTGGGTTTCCGATTGCAACGGCACCCATTTTTTAACCAAAAAGTGTTGTTTTCACTTCTTTATTTTATATTGTCGCTTTTACGCATTTTCCTATTTATTTCTAGGAAAAGCCTGAAAAATCAAACAGTTGACTTTTGAGTTAACTTTTTGGTCAACTCTTTGACTGAAAGTCAATATTAGGTCAAAAATTGGCTTTTCATCCAAAAAGATGTCAACTAGCCTTAATTTCACTTTTGTCAAATTAATTTCTCAAATTTTCAAAGATTTGACTCAAAAATCAACTTTTTAAGAAAAAGTCAATTAGATGGTTGACTTTTGGTCTTAAAAGGTGGATTTTTGAGTCAAACCTTTGATAAAAAAAATTCGAAAAATTAGAAATCCTAAAAACATTTTGTTTTAGTGTCAATTTGATTTGTGTGTTGAAAATTTTACAAAATTCAATTAAGAACCTTATTTTTCGAATTTTTCGATTTTATGTTTTAAATCGACAAAAAATAAGATTATTTTTGTTTTAGTCATAATTAGGTGTAGTTCCTTTTACGGCATTTGTTCTAGGAACTATTTTAATCCACTCGTTCATTCAATTTTGAGAATTGCCATGTCGAAGGGTGAATCGCCATTTTAAGCCCTAATTAGGGGACCAAAATCGATCATTCATAATTCATGAATGGACGATTTTTTTCCATTCATTTACTTGAAATAAGTCCATATCTGAGATCCGTTTTGAGAGATTCACATGAGAACTTCCCAATTTGTGAATTTCACTCTCTTGAGCATAAGAAAATCGAGCCGTCAAGCTTTAATTGATGAAATTTAGATTGACCCATTTAAGACTATGGTTTAATTTTACGAATCAAGTTCCAATTTTCATATTAGACCTCGATTCATTTTTGACCTAGGTCTTATCACTTTAATTTAAGGTCAATTTTAATACATTATGTTATCCTAAGCATGGGTAATTAGTCAAATAGGTTTATTGCAATGTTAATTGAATTCAATTTCAATTAATTTGCAATTTTGGACTTATTTTAACCTTTAATGCTCGATTGTGTGCACCTATAGTTTTTCTCTGTGGTTTTTCATAATAATCACTCAACTAAGTTAATAGAAAACCCATATATTGTATTTATTGGGGGTATAATTGGCTTAATTCGATTTAAATTGGATAGTTACTCTGCAAATTGGAGAATTTTTCACTTTAAAAATCAAATTGCATATATTTTGGATCCACAAAGACCACATGGACATGAATAAGCAAGAATTGGCCAAAATTGGTCAAGAACCGATGAAATGGGTGTGAATTGGTTTAACTAGTCCGACTGACTATCGGCGAGGCAGGTGAATTTGGCCCATTGCTGGCCAATTTTGGACCTCTGGTGATTGGTTTTGGGATCCTCACCTCATGAACTTTGCTCCCATGCCCTTGCATTTCCAAGATTTTGTGAATTACCCCTTGAGTTTTGGAAATTTGTGATTTAGCTCCTAATTAGGCTTTGAAGCGCAATTCTTGTTTTAAATCCTAATTTTCATGAATTAGGCTCATCCGATTGATCATACGATACATCTTAATGGTGTTTATCCTTTTAAAAAATTTAATTTGGCCATTAAATCAAATTTTGGACTGTCAGATTAAACCGACGACCAAGATTTGCCAATTTGGGACAAGTATAAAAGGGATTTTCCCTTCATTTTTGAGGAGGGGGGCTCATTTTTCTTGCGGATTTTCTCTTACTAAACATTGAACTCCCTCCCTCTCTCTCCTATTGTTCTCTTTTCTCTTTCTCCTGAACAGCCCCTCGTTAGTTTGACCTTCGCCGTTGCTCGTCGGCTTCACATCGGCGATCCACTAGTCGTTGCCTAGCCCCCCCCCTCGAGGTTATCCTCTTTCTCTCTTCAATTTCCTGGTGGCCGATGCTCTATTTGACAGCTAGTCAACTAGCTGAAACTGATGCTCCATCCCGCGATTGAAAGAACAAGCAACCGAGTCGGTTTTTGTGTTAATCGGCTTGATTGCTAATTCGGCGGTCTAGATCGGTGGAGCAGCCCTCGCCGATCTCTCTCTAGCTTTGTTCTTGACCCTACGATAGTTGGGAACCAATAGACTAGCCATCAGATTAGCTCCAATGGCTTGATCTTCCACCAACGCTCGAAGACTAGTCCGGTTGGACCGATTCTGTCCTAGAGTTGAATCGGCAGTTCGGCCGATCCCGTGACGGTCCACGGTAGTCTGATCTGATCCTTAGAACCTTGATCATGTTTTGGTGACGATCTCTTCGTCCGATTGCGTCCAAATCAAATATAGACGCAAAAAGGTGTATTCTCGAACTCTAATCCGATGAAATGAGATCGGCCTATCTAATCGGGGCTAAGATTGAAGATTAGATCCATATAATTTGCTTCGATTTGATGATGATGGGGTTGCTTGATGATTTGCTATGATTGAAACTCATTGAGGTTGAGTTTGTGGTTGATTAAGTGTGATTTATGTTGATTTGCAATTTAGTGCACCTGTACATAGCTCACTGTTTGGCCTGAAGTAAGGTATTAGATGAGCTTATTTGATCTTGGCGGCCCTGACTGACCCTCCCCCACCTTCCAGCGACGACGGGGAGGCGGCGGCAGCGAGGGCTGAGCCCTCAGCCGCCGGTTACCTCCCTCCTCCTGCTTCCCCCTCCTTTAAAAAAAAAAAAAAAAAGTAATTAATTAATTTTTTAAATTTTAATTTAATTAATTATTATATGAAAATTCGAATTATAACAAAATGACATTGTTTTGCACGCAGGTCGCCGAAAAATTGCCACGTCGGTGTTTTGGCCGGATTTTCTTCCTAGTGGCACTTAAGTGATCCATTTTGCTCCAATTTTGGCACTTAAGTATGACTTTCGTAACTTTTGGCACTTAAGTGTTCATTTGTGCCAACTTTGGGCACTCCAGGGGTTTTTTTTTTTTTTTTTTTTTTAAAGATTTTTTGGTTATGTTTTGGTCAATCAAAATAGCTTAAAACTAAGCCTAGTTTGATTGGCCATGCACCCAATCCGAACGGAATATGAGTGAAATTGAGCTTCTAGATGAACTAATTGGGCTTCATATCCTTCATTGGACTTGTAATGCATGTTTTAAGGATTCTAGAAAAATAAGATTCATGTGGATCACTCATCGTTTGGTGCGATGCCTAATTCCATGAGTAAACCTTAGGATTCACCTAAAACACATCTTAGGGACTTATAAGCGTTATTGGCCATGCATGAACACAAATGACCACTAATAGTTATAAGTCATAAAAATGAATTGGGTAAGTGTCTAGAGGGATGGATGCATGAGTTGTAAAGGCTAACCCCAAGGCCTTAATTGTTCATCTGTGCATTTGATTTCATTTGTTTGGTTGTTGTTCGTCATTTCTTGTGTTTTTGACTGTTTTGTTGTGAATAACCGTTTCTTTCCATTGTATGTACTTAGTTTTAGTTCTTA
Organism: Eucalyptus microcorys; assembly: GCA_014182515.1. NCBI lineage: Eukaryota > Viridiplantae > Streptophyta > Magnoliopsida > Myrtales > Myrtaceae > Eucalyptus > Eucalyptus microcorys. The sequence continues at coordinate 19,186,228 of CM024564.1, forward strand.
GTTTAGAAATAGATTAGGCCCTTGGAGGTGGAATCTCATCAAGACATGAAGATGGTGAAGGTCGATCTCCATTCCGATCATATTTTTTTGTACCTATTTTCCCGATATATGTTTCGGGTTCTTCATTTTTATAAACACCTGACGACGTGTGGGTTTTACTTTTTGCATTTTATTTTTGCTTGATGTTTAGGGTTGCATGTCAGGTTCACTATTTTCCCTGTAATTGTCTACTTAGTTGTTTACTTATCGTCTCGTCCTTTAAATTCATTTGTGTGATTTCCTTTTCTTTTTCTTAGAAATGGAATTGCATAAAAAAGACCATCCACGCATGATTAGTTTGTTTAGGCTCAATGATCTCGAAAAAGTAAAAAGAAATGCATGGACACCTTAGGTAACATAACATACTGTTTGGTATCGAAAGGACGCTAATAGAAATATTAGCTTAACCCAAATCCTCGAACCTATGTATTTAGTTGCGTAGAAATTGGGGGACAACTTCCAACTCTTGATTGGGTTTTCTAGCCGACCCCCCAAAAATGAGGTTAATAGCGACTCTCGTCTTTATTAGGTTATTTTAAACAACTAGATCAAATAAAAACTAAACCCATCATGAGGGGTATGGACCTTGATGAGGTTCACCACAGTTTAGCATACCTGCCATGGAAAGTTCCTAATTGATGAAGTGACGCCATCATTAGGGAATAGAGTACTAATGGGAGGGCTACTATGGTAAAGGTACCCTGAAATCTAATTTCTACACTCGACCTACTCTTTCAAGGTGTGTTGCCCATATGGGTGCGGATCATGACACCTTCTGTTGTCACATGAGGTACGACCTTCGAAGAGTTCGCGACCATGTTTGAGGGAACTCACAAATAGTTCGTCCCGAAAGGGGAGGTGATGACGCCTTTGTGGATGCAAACCGTGAGGGAACTCCCATGGCCAAGTATCTCTAAATTTGACCTTTTCCCTTACCCCCTGAGGTGAGCAATGAGGTTGGGTCGTGACATTGTCTTATTTTAAGCCCAAGAAAGAAAGTTGGTTTACTCATCATACTCATCTCGAATTCATCCTGCATTAGTCTTGAGAACTTTTTGCAAAGACTTTCACTAAATGATCCAAAAATAATATCATCAACATAAACTTGTACTAACATAATATCTTTACCTTCTCTTTTTATGAAGAATGCAGTGTCCATATTACCTTTGACAAAACCATTCTAGATAAGGAAATTGCCGAGTCTTTCGTACTAAGCTCCGAGGGCTTGTTTCAGACCATACAACGCTTTCTTTAGTTTGAAAACATGATCAAACTTTCTAGGCTCTTCAAATCTAGGAGGTTGTTCTATGAACACCTTCTTTTTGATGAATTCATTCAAGAACGCACTTTTAACGTCCATTTGGAAAAGTCTGAAATCATGAAAACAAGCGTAAGTGAGCAGAAGTTTGATAGCCTTTAACCTTGCTACTAGAGTGTATGTCTCGTCGTAATTGATTCCTTCTTCCTAAGAGTAGCCTTTAGCCACAAGCCTTCCCTTGTTTCTTATGACTTTACCTTTGTCATCCAGCTTGTTTCTAAAAACCCATTTTGTTCCAATCACCAAATGATCTTTTGGCCTTGGTACAAGTTCCTAAACTTCATTCAGTTTGAATTGATGTAACTCTTCTTGCATGGCTCCTATCTAGCTTTCATTGAGAGAGCTTCCTCAATCCCTTTCACTTCCAAAATGAGTGCTAAAGTGCTGATAGCATCTTTTAGAGTTGATCTTGTTCTAATCTTGTCTTCATTATTCCCAATGATGAGGTCTTTTGGGTGATTGGACTTGTGCTCCTAGTTTTTGTTGTATTTGTCCTCAAATCTGGGAATTTCTTCTTTGTTAGATTGCTTCTTAGGTTCATCAGATGTGGTAACGTTTGATTCTAATAACTTCCAAAGATCTTGCAATTGGTAAAGAGAATCCTGTTGTTGGGAATGTTCAAGCTCTTCTACATTACCTTTATTGTTCTCGTCAAACTTCACATTGATTTATTCTTCCACCATTTGAGAGTTCCTGTTGTAAACTCTGAAGGCTTTGCTAGTGGACGAATATCCTAAGAAAATTCCTTCATTTGACTTTTCATCAAACTTTCCAAGTCGATCGTTAGCATTCTTAAGAATAAAACACTTACAGCCAAATACTCGAAAATATGATATGCTTGGTTTTCTGCCTCTGAAAAGTTCATAGGGAGTTTTCTCCAAAGTAAGTCTAAGAAAAATACGATTTAGAATGTAGCAGGCGGTAGCAACAGCTTCCGCCCAAAAATATGATGTAACTTTGCTTTCGATTAAAAGAGTTATTGCCATTTCTTACAAAGAACAATTTATTCCTCTCTACAACACTTTTTTGTTTGGGGGTGTAGGGAGTCGAAAATTGATACTCAAATCCATTTTCATCACAAAAATTAGAGAAACATTGATTTTTCAAACTCACCCCATAATTTGTTTTAATGCAAGAAATAGTATAACCCTTTTCATTTTGAACTCTTTTTGCAAATTTTGAGAAATATGAAAAAGTTTCATGCTTATGTGTGAGAAAGAAAAACCAAGTATATGTAGTGTAGTCATCAACAATGACTAGACAATACATTTTTCTTCCAAAGCTTTGAGTTCTTGTTGGTCCTAAGATGTCCATATGAAGAAATTGCAAAGCACATTTAGTGGTAACATAATTAATGGGTTTGAAGGTACTCCTTACCTATTTTCCAAGAGCACACTCTAAGCAAGTTTCAAAATTTTCAAATCTAACGTTTGGTAACCCTCATATGAGCTTCGTTGTTGACAGCTTTTGAATTTGCTTGGTGCTGATGTGCCCAAGTTTCTTGTGCCAAAGGTCCGACTCATCTTTGATGGATACCAGGCATTGTATATCATCGGGCTTTATGTCTAATAGGTATATATTTCCATGCTTGCTCCTTGTGAAGGATTGCTTGTTGTCTTGACTTGTTTCGGAGCACTTGTCTTCTTGGAAACAAATTCTGAAGTCGATGTCATAAAGTTGACTAATGTTGAAAAGGTTATAATTCAGACCTTTGACTAATAGTGAGACTTCCAATTTTGACTGTCCCCTTGCCAATTATCTTTCCTTTGTTGTTGCCACCAAAGGATACACTTCCACCATTGAATTTTGAGATTTCAACAAACTTAGATGGATCTCTTGTCATGTGCCTCATGCATCCATTATCAAGGAACCTTTTTTACCTTTTTCTTTGGTACTTGCAATCAAAAAAATAGATTCAAGCCTTCTTTGGTACCCACACTTGCCTGGGTCCTCTTCTATTAGAAGGTTTAGCTATACCTAGAAAGTTTCTTCAAAATGGTTTCCAACCTGTTGGGCAATCATTTTCAAAATGATTTGGATTCTTGCAGATTGAGCACTTAAGGAAACTTCGATCAATAGGCTTTACAAATTGTTTCTAAAAATGATACTTGTAAACGTTTTTTTTTTTTTGATGTCTTTGTTTTATTCTTTCCTTGAATCAAGGAAAATCATTTTGAAGATCATTTAAGATTTTGCAACCAAGACCATACTTGTCATAATAAGATATTTAAATTGAAAGAAAATGTTCCAAGGTTTTAGAACCAATAGAAAATCTTTTTGAAACATCAAAAACTTACTTTTTTAAAGACTCATTTTTCTTTAAAACAAGGTCTTGATTCTCTTGAGCTTTGAAAAGATTTTCTCAAGTGTTTCAACCATTTCCTTTTGAAAAAGATCCTATTGTTTCAATTTTGAATTTTCCTTTTTCAATTTGGAGATCTTACTAAGTGCAGCTTTGTAATCAGAACATAATTCATCTATATAGTTTGAGACTTCCTCAGGTTTATCAAAATTGCTCACCTTAATTGCTTCTTCTGAATCTGAATTTACCATCAAACAAATGTTGACACATTCTTCATCACTTTCTTCACATTTGGTATCAATCCAAGTCTCCACCTTCAGTGCTTCCTTTCCTTTTTCAAGTTTGCTTTTCTTTTTATTCAGTAATGGGCAATTTGGCTTGATGTATCATCTCTTTTTACATTTGAAGCAAATCACATCTTTGTTATCTGCTCTTTCATTGAAGTTCTTCTTTTGACCAAAAGGTTTGAAAGGTCTTTTCCCTTTGAAATATTTTTCCTTTTCTGGCCATCTTGCGGAATTTCTTCACCATAAGAGCCATCTTTTCGTCATCTTCATCCTCATCCTTAGAATATGTATCATCAAAATCATAGTTAGATTTTAACGTAATCATTTTCTTACCTTTGGTGTCTTTTTTATTTAGACATTCTTCAAAGGATTGGAGTGCTCCCACATGTTCATCCACAGAGAGAGGTGATATTCTTTGAGTCTCTTGGATAGACGTCTTAATGTTGTTCCACTCTTTTGACAGTCCTTGAAGAATCTTGTTCACTTTCATAGGGCCTGATATAGGTTGCCCTTGATATGCCAATCCATTGAGAATGTCAGTAAATTTGTTGAACATGTCAGTTTTGGATTCTTTAGGTTTTATTTTGCAGGCTTCGTATTGTTAGAGAAGAATATTTATCTTCATCTCCTTAACTCAATCAATTCCTTTGGACGTCACCTGCAACCTATCCCAAATTTCTTTCGCTGATTCACATGAGGAAATTCGGTTTTATTTAGTAGGAGATAATGCACAATATAAGGAATAGATTGCATTAGCATCTACTGCTTCTCTTTTAGTGATGTCCGTATCATATAGAGTTGAGACTTCTAGTTTTTTGCCTTCTTCTTTAGATGAAGAAGTTTTAAGTATTATGCCTTTCAGAACAACATCCCATTCCAAGGGATCCTTGGATATGATGAATGCTTTCATCTTGTTCTTCTAGATGTTTTAGTCTCTTCCATTGAAGTACGAAGACCTTGTATCACTTTGTCCTTTCATCAATCCTGGTGTAATATTGCTAGTCATAGAGAGATCATTAACTCAGAAGCAATAAAGCACATCAATGAGGAGTAACCGAGGCTCTGATACCAATTGTTAGGGCTAGATGAATCACCTAGAGGGGGTGAATAGGTGATAATGTAGAATAAAACGAATTTAAAACGCTATTGCAACAAAACAATTACTGATTACTATCCGAACAACTTTCAAATCTTACCTGTGTGCAATAACCTTTAAGACTGATAAAAAAAAGAAAAAAAAAAGAAAAGAGAGTAAGGGATAGAGCATTGCACACAAACATTTATAGTGATCCGTCTTTAGCAAGCCTACATCCATTCCCCCGAGCTGATAGCTGATTGGCTAGATTTCACTAGATTAATCTGTCGGAGGTTACAAGATTTGAGTAATGAATACTCAAGCTTGTGTGAACAAATCCTCACACACTCTCAATCTCTAAAAGATTACAGAGTATAGCTCTTAGAGACAAATTTGAATAAATGGAGAACACTTAAAACTTAGGAATTATAGACTTTAGAATTTCAGCTCTTTGCATTAATTCCTTTTAGCTCCTCCACCTTTTTATATAAACTTCTATATCCTAGTTAACCATTGGACATTTCCTTAGAGGTTTGCTCAGCCAGTCATCTCGTTATTCTTGAATGTTGGTAGAAGATCTAACAGTTTCAAGGTTGCTGAGATTGAAGTCTCTTGTTGATTCCGATGCCTATATAGTAGATAGAGTTTTTTTAAGTAAAATACTTCATTTGGAAAAACAATTTTGCCTTTTGAAGATTGATTCATCCAAGATTCAGTAAAATCCATCTTAAGAGATTGGATTTGATATTCCTTCTTTCTTGAATAAATCTCTTAATTATAGAAAGAAATTCACCAATTTTCTGGCCATTGCATGAGGATTGTCTTATTTTTCTTCCTATGGGAGATAACGTTAGGATATAAGTGGGTGTTTATAGTCAAACATGAGATGTATGGTAGTGTGGACATATGTAAAGCACGTATGGTGGAAAAGGGATTGATAATGATGAAATCAACCAATTGAAGAAGTTTTTTAAGTGTGGCGACCCTACCTCGAAGCGGCTTAGACCACTTAGGAATTTAGCTAAGCGTAGACTTAACTCAGGCTCTCTCGAGTCGATATAATTCGCGACTTAGGGTATAAATCATTAACATGCAAATGATTTTTAATTAGAAGTCACTACTGATCAGTTTTTGGTGGGTCGATTAAACACTCAAGTAAAGTATTGGGAGTTATATTTTACTCCTAAGAACTACAGATTGTAAGTTTGGGAATTTGATTACGCTAGATTACTCTAACCTCCTTTCAGTACCTTTTCTCTTTTATTTTCGATTTTTCTTTTTTTTTGCATGCAATTTGAATTGAATTTAACCTATCTCTAACATGCAAAGTGGTCATGCGAGTGCACAATCATTAGTGAACACTCAATAAAACATGATAACAAATAAATTGCAGACATAGGGAGAAAATGCTTACCTCTGACCAACAAAAGTATCTGCAATGTTAATTAGAAGATCGCATCAACAACCTAAAAATGATTTTTAATTAACATGCAGTTTCATTCAAAAGCTTTTATTTATTTATTTAGATTTTCTCTTGTTTAATGAAAAACATATTTTATGTAGTTATGCTACTAATCTAACATACATGACCTAAACTACATGACATGCATGTGTGTTTTTTTTTTTGGTGAAAAATTGAAAATAGAAAATAACCAAAATAAATAACCTAGTTCTAGATATTATCCAATTCAATTTAAGGATTAAACTAGGCTGAATCCTAATTTAAACTGGAATGTTATCTTAACTAGATAATCCCTAACCTAGAATGCAATTATATAGAAAGAGCTATCTAAAATTATTAAAAAAAGATCGTATAGAATCCAATTAAACCTGCAATCTTATCCTCGAATGCAATGTGACCAATTAAAATCTGCATCTTTTTGTGATTTTCTTTTAAAATAAGAATCAAATAAAATCAAGCAACGGACAACATCCACCACCCAAGATATCATCCATATCCATTTAAATTTGGAAATAATTTGACGAATGGTTTCCCAGGCATGAGGATTAGATTGGCTAATTTTTCATGCAATCTCAGGCATAAGCTCAAATTGACGATTTTCCGTATAATCGCATATCATATTTTGAGCGGGAGATCGGATTGACGATTATAACACATTATAAAATTAGTGAATAATCCATCTCCTCGATATTTTGGATAAGATAATATATCAAGGAATTCAATCAAATGTATCAATAATATATCCAATAAGGAAGTGAAATATTCAAAAATAAAATTAGACAAGATTTTTACCTAATCCAAATATCATCTTCCAAATTTGGCAACTTGCGAATCACGATCAGTGGTGGATTGGCGGTGAGTTGGTTAATGGTGTTGGTGTTCACGACAGGACGGAGAGACTCACGAGCTCCAACTGACGTCGAGGTCAGCTACATCACGTCTCGGTTTGGCACGGCCTGGCTTGAGCTTGGACGGCAGCTCGCCTTCATTGCTAGGAACTCTGCAGATGGCTTAGCAGGCTGCACGGGAGCGGCTCGTGTCGGGGGACAGCAGCTCGGTCTCGGAGGGACGTTGTGGCTGCAGCAGGCTCGCCAGGGCTCTGTGGATGGCTCGACACTGCAGGAGCTCCGGGCGGCTTTGCGGTGATGATGGTGCCATCCACGGTTTAGTTTCAGCAGCGACGTCGGCTTTTCTCGAGCACCAGGAAACCTGTGAAAGAATCAGGAAAAGATTAATCGTCGAGAGGGCTTGAAACGCCGGGAACCACCTCGAGCTGCGACTGAAAGCTGCTGGACGTTAAGGATATCGGGCGCGAATTGGGGAGCAGATATGGACAGCAGCAGCTTAGGACAGCGCACAAGGGCTGCAGAAAATTCGCTGGGTCTATTGGTAGGGGGTTTAGAATGCTTGACTGCAAAACGTTGACCAGAAGACCACGTAGATCTACTGATGCAATTATCGAACACCCGGACTCCTCGACGATTGCCGACGAACTCTGCTGGATCAGCCAAGTGGAAGAACACCGCCAGTGAGCAACCGAGAACAAAGTTTTGCCTTTTTATCCCTCTCTTTGGGTTTTTCCTTTTTGTCTTGTAGCCGTCTCTTCTCTTTTGCGGAGAACGTGTGTTCTCTGTGTTGCGGCCGTGACTCCCCTTTCTCTCTATTGCGCTCTTCTCGATGAGGCATTGTGTATCGATTGTAGGGGGAGGATTGTGTGGCCTCCCCCCCACAATCGTGAACCCAAGGCTTTCTTTCAGGAGTAAAATATTTCACTTCCAAATTACATATTCAACTTGGGCCATTTTCTGATTTTTTTCCTATAGTTAAATCAGAAAATAACATGAAATATGTTTGAAGCATCTTATTTAATAATTCGATAATTAAGTTATTCCAACTTGCTCTACAATGCAAATTGCTGCCACACAGATATTCTATGAGCTTAACCAAAATTACATGCTCTAACAGACTTAGTCTAGCTTATTAATTGACTTCAGAACCTTCCATCTAAGTTCATCCTCTGTTATAGGCTAAAATTTAGTCTCTAAATATCTATGCAATTTAATAATTAATTGGGTCACTAAAATTTAGGTGTTAATATTAAGCAAGAGTTCGAGATAATGATCTTGGAAAGCTCCGGTACTTTCTTAGAATTGAAGTTGCAGATCTTCAAAAAGTATCTTTCGATCCCAAAGAAAGTATGTCCTTAATGTTTTGATAGATGATTTATTGGGACATAGTCTCTCTAATATACCTATTGAGGTCAGTACTTGTCTTCAAGAAAAGGATGGTGCTTCGGTGGATAAGGGTCATTATCAACGATTAGTGGGCAAGTAGATTTATTTGTCCCTCATCCGACCTAATATTGTTTTGCTATGAGCCTAGTGAGTCACTTTATGCATCATACATACTCTACTCATATGAATGTTGCTCTTCGAATCATTCGGTATTTGAAGTCCACTCTTGGGAAAGAGATCCTTTTGTCTCCTTATGATGGCTAGAAAATTGAAGCCTATACAGATGTTGATTGGGCTAGATCCCTTGACCATAATTCTATTTTTAGGTATTGTACTTTCTTAGGAGAAAATTTTGTTACTTGGTGCAGTAAAAAGCAAAATGTGATTGCTCAATCTAGTGGATCTAGTGCTGAAGCAAAGTTTTGTGATGATAGTTTAGGGAGTTTGTGAGCCGTCATGGCTTAAAAGATTATTTGAAGAATTTGGTATATCGATTCAATTTCCTATGATGTTATATTGTGATAATATAGCCTATTAGTATTGAGATTGACAAGCACTTTATCGAGAAGTTGAGAGTTTTTTGTTTGTATGCCCTTTGTTCAGTCCACTGATCAACTTGTTGATGTGTTCACTAAATGATTATGGGGTAAATCCTATCATCCTGTTTCAGTCAAGCTAGGCATATATTATATTTATGCTCCAACTTGAGGGAAAGTGTTGAGAGTATTTGACCAATATAGATATATTTGTCCATTTATTTTATGTATGGCGGCAATAAAGATGATATTATAATTTTGACCTCTTGGCCTTATTATAGATAAATAGATAGCTTGGGGCCACATCCACCTAACCAAGCATTTACTTTAGATGTCTCTCGACATGATGTGATTACAGTATGCTGATGGATACCGGCATCAGCTGTTCTATGAGCTATCATCGCACTCGTACAGAATTATAGACTTCAATGTAGTTCCCTGCAGTGTTGTTCCAGCTGTTGTCTCTCTCCATCGCCTTCCGCACAAGGCCGGTCCATTCTTCTGGTTCTGCAACAGCAGTTATAAAGTAAGTCACACAACGAGAAAGATAGTAAAAGATAAAATATTTTGTCCTAGTCCAGATCACAGCTTCTTTTAGTGGTTTTTGCGGCTTCTTGCAATTCTTTAAGTGGAATAGTCCTTTAGGAATTTCATTGAAGGAAAATGAAGCCATCATTGCATAATCAAGTTCTTGAGACAAATTTCGTGAGTCAATGCTTTCCATCTGATGATTCTCTTCACAGAACTTAACTATACAGAAAAAGGTGAAATGGCGGCACTGATTAGCAAGAGTTTAGATCTCAGTCCAACGGCTGGAGGAATTAACAGAAGATGTAAAGCATCAATTACTGGGGAGAGGTTGATATGTAGAGGGGCCTTAGAAAAAAAAAAATTAAAATAGGTCTTGCTAATTCTGAGGTTGTTGCACTATGGCCTCTGTAGTTCCTTGAGCCGGTGAAATGACATAAAGTGGCCAAGAAAATCCGTTCGGCAAAAAGGTTTTCCCATTTACAAGCTTCCACCGAGTGGTTGCAGACATCAGTAGCCCCACGAAAAGCATATTATTGATATTAATTCTCTTTTAACGATGTGGATTGGATAGTTCCTACACAACAGCGATCGGTTTCAGACTTAATATGTTATGAGGTTACAAGAAAAGTGTGGCAACAAGTTGCAAAGATTCAAGCTCAAACCTAGAAGCTACTTATAAGTAATTAATGAGAGCAGGGAGAGAAAAAAGCAGAACTTACTGTTTTTATAAAGAGAAAAGGCATGGTCTAAAGCCCAGTTCAAGGACCCTTCATCAATTCCTTCAAAGACAAACCTAGGAAACACAAGAAAACCTTCAGTGACATCATGTCATGTAAAGCAGCAAACAAGAGACACCAAAATCTGTTGCAGAATCAAACTCCCACACTAACACCAATTCTCAGTGATAATGGCATGTAATTTCCTGATGCAAATAAGAATCGGGAGAGCACTACATGCTGAATGACCAACACTTAATACAAAGAATGTCTATTAAAGTATTAGGAGATAATTAAATCCATCTTACTCCTGAGATTTTTCCAAATAATTTATAAATGCACAAAAAATTTTCATTTAACCAAAGGATGGTGGTGCAAATTCCACCTCTTTCGAAGAAAACTCAAGTTCAATGAGTCTAAACAGAATACCCATTTGCCATATGGCTGTTTGAGTGATCATCAATGTCAAAGACCGTGTCAGCCAGACCACCAGTTCTCCTCACTATTGGGACCTAGACATGTAAGTGGAAATCAGATTAAAAACTGATCGCACATAATTAGTTTTCCGCACAATTAATAAGTACCCTCTAAATTGATAGAGGAACAAAGAAGTAATTGCATGCATTAGCCACGTCAAACTGTCCAGTTAAGCATCCATAAAGATTAACGCTTCTGTAAGTCAATAAATTATATGAACAGTAAAAACACAGGTAATCTATGCTAATAGTTTGTCCTAAAACCTTGTGTACACAGGAGGTGGTAATAGTTCCTATCACAAGTACTCTGGTGACCACCCAATCATAAACAAAATGCCAAGAATAATTTATTCAAGGAGATACATACCGCGCCATATCTCATTCCAAACATTTGGGCAAGTCCACAAGGCTCATACAAGGAAGGGACTAACACCATGTCAGCTGCAGCATAGAGCATGTGGGACAGCTCTTCACTGTAAAAAGAACAAAAGAACACATGATCTAATATCAAATACCGTTAGCAATAGAGCCCGTGCAGCACAGGGAGTCTTTTATTGCAAATTGAAAATAAACAACATAACATAACTCCAAATGTAACTACATAACATTATTTCAATAGAACTTCCAATGTTCACATGGTCATTAACTTAGTTATTAGCTTCGGTCTCCTCTTCCCTCAATACCAAAGGTAACTGTCCTTTTTTTTTTTTTTTTTTTTTTGGGGGGGGGTCTTAACTGCCTGATTCAAGATTCTTGTGTCAACCTCTAACTTCAGTGTACGTTTTTAGTTTAAGGTTTCTCCAAAATAAGTCTACTGAAACCTGACTTTACATTCTCATGTTATAAGTTTTTATTTAGATTAGGCAGACTGGTTAGCACCTTGAAGTTTAGTTCAAAATGTAGTTTAGGTTAAGCAATAATCTCAGATCTTAATTATGTGATTTGATGTGCAATCACAATGATTGGCCACACACGGTGCAGACGAGGCCAGCAATGGCACTATTTAATCGAAGATGACTGCTACCCACGAAATCAGCCATTGCAATAGGTAGTATGCAGGAGGTGTTGCAGAAGGACGGATGAGGAAAACATTACTAAGTAGGAGGTATTGCAGAAAGACATAAGGAAAACATTTCTTTTGCCTAATCAAGTCATCCTGCATGAAGCTTATGATATGAACCTCCTTTTAATTACTCCATACTGCTGGAGTATAAACATTAAAGAAAGGGTTTACTAGATGATTATGCAGAGAAGATCCTCTCTTAGGAGCTGAACAACAGGTGAAGTCTTGGCTAGGAGACCATTACTTTCAGTAAGGTAATTTACCTGTACATGAGAAGAATACGGATTGCAGGACCTTCATTGTACTACAAAGTGGGGGATGGAGAAACATATGTCAGAGGATCCCATGTCGTGAAACTCATGAAGAAAAACTAGCGAATAATCACATTGATAACTTAACCAATCAAAAGCTCCTTAGGTGGAAGCATTTGTTTCAGTTTATATCTGGCAATCATAAGTTTAACCTTCTAATCTATAATTTTAATTTTAGTTCTTACTCCCTAGAGACAAAAAGGTTTAGTAGCAGCTCAACAAAATAAGAGGACTAGATCAGAAAAATTCTTAGCTCTGAATAGGAAACACATCTGCTGGGGGAAAGCAAAAGAGACCAATGCTCAATCTAGAGTAGCAAAAATTCAGCCAACCTATAGCCCCTATCAAAGGGCAAGGAAGATGATGTTTTCCATATGCTACTCAAGTTTCATTTACTATGTTGTGGGATTTGTCTTAAGGAGAGAGAACATTTTTTGAGTAATTTCTGCAAAGCACATGCAACCAGGTGAAGTTGAAAAATCGACACAGTTGCCTATGCAACCATAGCATAAGACAATGTAGACTAGATTGAAAAAATGGCACCGATAAACAAAAATTATAGTTTGACCCAAAAATAAAATAAAATTATAGAGCAAATGACACGTACTGAAAGCCATCTTTTAGAAAATATAAAAACAAATTCCTTAAACAGGAAAGAACTCTAGCTCTTGTGACAAAGAGAGAATTGCTAATAGGCACAACTGATTTGCAAATGCACACTTGCTCAGTAATTCACTTGAACTTATGGGGCGGTCTTAATAAATCAGTGAAAACTCTCCCTAAAATTTTATTGTGTCAAAGGAGTGAGGACCAACTAATTTAGCCAAAAGCCTCATGACTCATTGCAAGTATTTAACTCTTTAGCAGGCCCTAAGATAAAAGAGCACTGAAGGGACAAAATATAAGTTTTTGTCCATCTGTCCATTCTGACAGCAGGTTTAGCACAGGTTACAAAGAAGCTACAACTGAACATGGTAAAATTGTCGTTGACAATGCCATCAAATGCTGTTCACCTTGACCGTAAACTGTCCAATGATTTGCTAATGACGGATCAATGACATCTCACTGAATCTTCTAGGGAAAAATAGCAAGTGATAATCTCTGGAAAACTATATAATGGAAAGAGAACAAGGCTGATACTTAATGTCAAGAAATGACTTGGTTCACACAGTAAAGAGAGATGACAAGTTCTGGTAATTCTAATCTGGAATTTGTTAAGTGCTCAGAGGCAATCATTGACAAGATCCTTCTAAATTCAACAACAGAGCATAAAATTATAAACCACAAGACTGCTTACCAAGTCTGCAAGATCTTTGAACTCTCTTTCTACCCGATCATCAGGAGCTTTTCCTAATACAACCATCTGTCCACCCTGGAAGTTCACAGAGCAAGAAAAACTTGTCAAGGCACTACAGCATTATTACTGATAAAATATAGTCAAGAAATGTGCTAAGCAGATAAATCATACATGAAACTAGAATGACAGCATAAAATCTGCTGTTTGCAAACTTAAGTAGATAAATGTTTGCTCTAAATGACTCTGGCCTTGTTAACTGCTATTTTTTCCCTCGAAAATAGGAAATGAGCTCAAAGTATGCTGAAGTATTACTTATTCTTTTGCAGGAAAACATGGTCGATGATGGGGATTTGACAAACAATAGTTAAATATTGTGATATAATTGGTAAGGGGTGCAACCAGAATAGAGAGCATTACTTGCAGTTTCTAAATTGCTCTACTAATTTGAATTGGCATTGTGAAACCAGAATGTGATGCAAGCATGATCAACTGTTAACTTATAACCAAAGTTCTGGCGTGGCAAAGCTATTTGAACTTTGATTTTCTAGAGCTAATTAGGGCTTCCATGAATCATATATTGCGTTGACAGGAATATCTAACAGAGAATAAAAGTTTAACAAGTAGCCGACTGTCTACAATCCCACAATGACTGCTAGATTAAGTAAGAATTTTAGATAATGTACAAAGGTTCCATTATGACCGGATAGTATAGGGAACAGGAAGATGCCTATCTTTATGTTGGAGAGCCTGTGGAAATCGTAGACAGCTAGCTTGCACTGTTCTTCTAGGCTCCATTTTTTCTTTAAAAATAGGGCATTTCTCATCAAGCAAGGCATGACACTTGCATGTATGTGCGAGCTTTTTAGACGTTAATGTTGTGTTCTACAAGTTCTTCTGTAGTCTCTATGGTTTCTGATATTTTATAGAGTTTCTTTCCCTATTTTTTGTGATAAATAATTGATAGGGAAGTAATACTATGAGACAAAGCTAAAATTTTAAAACTTAGGCCTCGATTTCTAAATTGGTAGAACGTACAACCCTCAATCTGATCCTAATTATCCAATCCTTGAATACTTCAAAAGATCCTAACAACCAACCTTCTTTGCAAGGGAAATAGATTTGGTCTAGAAATTACTTGAAATATTATAAAAAACAAAGAAGTCAAAGTGATGACAGAAGATTGCTCATTCAAGTTCTAAAGAATATAAAGCTAGTCTTCAGGAAAAGAGTTCCCAGACAGCTAGGTCAAGCTAAAATGCCACTGATTTGACTTCAAATCTAGAGTTACATTTAAGGAGTGACTCCAATTTAGCGGAATTTAACTCAACAAGCTGACAACCTGATATAATTGCTGGAATCGTGGAGTATTCAGAAAAATCATAACCTATGTCTTTTAATACCATATTCATAGGTGTCTAACCATCCAGCATTTAGAGAGTACATTTTGATCTAAGAAAAGATGCACAGAAACATACATATTGCTAAACCATGTATTAGTTCAGTGACTGCAACTGTCCTGACATTCCCTCTTCAATTGCCTTCCAATGTGCATCAGTGAGAGAGAGAGAGAGAGAGAGAGAGAGAGAGAGAGAATGGAAAACGTACGAGTTCCTCGATGTGCTTAATTGCATGAATGATCAAATGAAGCCCCTTTTGAGCAACCAATCTAGTAATACAGACAACCAAGGGCACCTTCTGCTGGGTTCCATTAACCACATCTTTGCCCTCCGCTATGCCTGCGCTTTCTACAGGCAAGCCAAGCCCCTTTTGGACATAGTTTTTGCAGAATTTTTTGCCTTCTAGTTTTTGAGCTGGGAAAAAAAGGTGGAGAGAGAAAAGGGGGGGGGGGGGGAGAGAGAGAGAGAGAGAGTCAGTAGTACTTATTAGCTTACTCATTAGCATTGAAATCCACTCAACCCAAGTTCACAAAAACTTAAGGTATACTTTGATTTTGATCCATTTTCTTTCCTAAGAATGGTATAGCAACTATGCAGTCGCCTTTCATGTCGACCACCTCCTGAGGAAGATCAAATGATTCCTCTCTCACACAATTAAGGTGACTCACGTTGCAAGTACAGTAACTAATTCAATGACATGTCAGTACTGTGTAACCCTTCTTTTGAGTATTAATTTACAGAATGAGCTCTGAAATTGTAGCATCCACAAGAATATCCAAGGAGATTGTCATTTTTAAACAAGCTCAATATATCGTGTTTATTTCGTCACTAATTCAATGACATGTCAGTACTCTGTAACCCTTCTTTTGAGCATTAATTTACAGAATGAGCTCCCAAATTGTAGCATCCAGAAGAATATCCCAGGAGATTGGCATTTTTAAACAAGCTCAATACATCATGTTTATTTCGTCTAATCACTGTACAGAGCCTCATCAGACTAATTAAGACTACCAGCATCAGATGGAACTTTTGCTTTGCATATTGGCAGCAGAAAAATCTCTGGAAAAACTTTTACATCTTCATCCATTAAGGGTTATGTCAGTTCATTCTCCCCAATTGGGTCCTTATCCTTCTTCCATAAATACAGAACCATTCACGCAATAAGCATTGTAAACTTTCTTTCTTGCTGTTAAAACAGAATATTTCACATACCCATGCCTCAGTTAATCTCATGCAAATTGAATAATTTGCAAGCATGTTTGATTAATCCATCTTGCCAGTGAATATTGACAATCAAAGCTAACCATTGCTTTTGAACAAGAAAAATTCAAATGCTTAGTGCAGAGCTATAACAGCTAAAAAGTTGATTGTGACAATACAGGTATTTTGTGAGACACTTCTTTGTGAATGCAGAGGCAGAAGAAGAAGAGGGTAAACATGTCACATCTGTGCTATTTTAGCATTTCCTCATGAATAAAGGGACAATTAGATACATGTATACGCTACATTCCATATTGCTTAGGTTGGGAAGGTTGTGAAGGCTTTGTCTTTGATCTTCTTGGAAAATGCTGATTAGGCAATGAGAAAGGTGAAATGACATGGGGATCACAGATGTCTCATTTTAAGTAAATATAACACTCTGTACATACTCATTTCACTGAGGCAGATTATGTTATAATTTTAGGCAATTTTAAGTTCTCAAGAGTCAAACTTGACAAAAAGGTTCCCACACCGTAGGATGGTGAAACAACTGGACAGAGATTAAATCGAATCTCACTAAAAGAGTCCTCTCCAGGTGTATTAGAATTTTTATCTATTTCATTGCCATGCTCACACAATTGTAAACCTACCCCTCTATATAACTGCTGCTCTTTCTCTTGCAACTATATGACTAATTGATGAAGATGTTCAATAGTGAACTAGGACATATTACACCAGCAGTTAGCACAAATAGTGGCATAGACTTAAGGGAAGTGTTTCATGGTGTTTCTGGCTTTTAAATTTATGTTTCATCTATAGCTTTTGTTAAGGTGGTAATATAGGGATTATACTTTTAACACATTTGGCTATAGCTTATAGTAAATAATTCTAATATTGACCAGTTCATATGTTCAAAAACCTCAAGATAGGTCTATTGAGAATGATTTGAAACCCCTTATTTATTTTATAAATGCAAAAAGCTAGGTAGAATATCTATAAGTTGGGGGGCCAAAATTATAAGCTTCTTATCTAGCTTATGACTTGTGTCAAAAGGAGAAGTCATATCACCTCCCCCCCTCTCTTTTTCTCTCTTCCACCCCACCCCCCCAATAAAAAATAAAAAAAAAAAAAAATAAATAAACCAAAAAAGAAGACCCTCTAGTATTGCTCCTGGTCATCTGAAAAAACCATAGTATTAGGTAGGTTTACTACCATGCTTTCTAGCGGAAGACAATAGTCATCTCAGGAAGTAGATGCTGACACTCTTGTCCACCCAAATTGATGGAGGTCTCCATTATCATGCTGCCTATTTCATCTGGTTAGACTCTTGGTAGGATCAGACATTCGCCAGATGCATGCTCTTGCCCAGCAATCTCCACTCTTGAAATGCATGGCATGACCAAAGTACTTGATGTTATGGTAGAGTTAGAGTCAGATTCCATTTGATACCACCACACAGATTAAGTTCAATCCAAAAGAGAAGGCCAATTAGCCTGTTTATATGACCCAGTAAAAAATCAGGTGTCCTACAGTGAAGTTATGAACTTTAACTCCGGAACATGATTAAGGGACCCTTTTCTGTTTAGTTCACCTCCACATTTTATCCCACTTAATCCAAGAGAAAGACCAAACTAGAACTATAAGAATCTTGTGCTGAAAAGCAAGTGGTATAAAAACATCATAATCATAGTTTTGGCTCGCTGGTTGCACACTTTTTAGATTACCTTAAAAGCAACAGTTACAAAAAATTAAGAAAAACACTCGGTAAATATGGATGGAGGATGCTGCAAATTAATGATAACCTTGGGGAAAGGGTAGAGCATCACCATTAAATTTAACAGGCAAGAAGATATCAGTGGCAGGATTCCAGATTGCAGGGTCTATCCCGTTCAGTATGCCAAAGTACCTGAGAAATTCAGTTGGCATTATTAGATGCAACAGAACAGCTTCTATGCAGCATATAAGAACCAAATAAAAGTATTTTTCTCTAACAGTAAAGACAGACAACACGTGATAACAAAAGCAGAAATGTAAAAGACTTATGTCAACAGAGCATGGATTTCTATACATCAAGTGTGAGTCTGTTTCTCTCCAGACTCACTTTCATGTGAAAGAACCATAAGTAGTTCAACGCTGGAAGGGCACAAAAAGATTCAATTGTTAAAGTCAGCTTATATGTCTGCCCTGGTATGACCTAGGAATTGAACATTTTCCCTGAGGCTGCGTTTGGAACCAAGGTGAGGAGGAAAATGAGAAAAATGTCCATTAATTCAAATTTTCCCTTCTCTCTCCCTACTCACAAAAATTTAGACTCGAATTTTCTTCATCTCCATTTACCCTAATTTCCCAAACATAGCATGAAGGATCAATTCTTTCAACTGTCTTTTCAGCTTGGCAGAAAGATGCCTAGCAGAGTTTACAGAAGTAGTACTGTAAAAGTGCATTGCAGAAAACAAGGATTATACAGAATTTTTCTCAAGTTCTTTCAAGAGCTTGAGGAATTAACTCAGAGCTGGAACTTGAAAGCTCCACCATAGGGTTCCCCAAAAAAGCGAGGTTTCACAGCCCTAGAATAGGAAGAGCTGCGAGTCCCTACTCACTAAAACAATAGATATATAGAATCCAGCTTCACTTGTATATGGAGTTTGTCTAGGCCTTTTATGCATGTTAAACTCTGCCACCTCTAATAGCTTAAGCTTTTGGCTTAGATATTCTGACATAGTATCATAGACCTGTTTCAATTGTCCATGCATTTTTTTCTTTATCACATCTCCACTTCAATCGCTAGTTGAGGCGGGGAATTTCTTGTTTAGCTGTTAGGACTGTTGCTTGTATGGTGAAGCCGATCCACTTAAATGCACTATGGATATAGACTTGGATTTGAAAAACATCGGCAGTACTGGATAAATTTATTTGCTCAGAGTTGCTGACTCAAATTAATGAAAATAGGCAGTCATTGTTCCCTGAAGCTTGTTCGCATCAATGAACATTAGCCATTTTAGCTACCAAAACACATCAAGTTAGCTCTAAGCCCGCAATCACTTCCCCCATACACAAGTAATCCCTAAAAATGTGGACAGTTCTTTCCATCTTTGACATGAATTTAATCCATGATTACGTCAAGGGTTCAACTACATTTGGAGAGATTTTAGAGGCTAATCAAGCAATGGTCATTTATGGTCAGAAATAAATATCATTTTTTAGTAGAATCAGTGGCTTCTTCTCAGTCGCTGCTTCTCTGATGCTACTTAAACAAAATTGCTCAATAATATCCCCCTCCACAAGCACAAAACTGAAGGCACATCTATATGCTGAAGCTTGCATTTGCTAACTTTGAGAACATGACTTGATCATTTGATCTCTAAAGCAAACCAAGGCATTGCTGATTTCACTCATCCACAACTTGTTCATTTAAGCAAATACATAGGTCATTCTATAACACAGTAACCATAAAATTATGCTGCAACAGTCTCCAAAAATAAGGCATTATAAAGATATCACAACATGACAAAATTCAAATGATAACTAAGAGATTCTCCAAAAGATCAAAGAATATCACGCAAATAAATTCCTACAGATTTTTTTGGCCCAAAAAACTTGAAGAAGCTAGCATTTGACTTGAACTAAAAGCCCTAAGAAGTCTTTCAGCATACAAAAAGTTAATGTGCATGTAGGACTCTGAAGCATGTAAAAAGATGAAAAAATAAAAGTGAAAAGATGCACTTCATTATAATTAGCACTCAATTCCACAATAACGTATGACAACATATCAGACTTCCCACTGTCACATGGATCTGAGTAAGAGAGAAGGTTGATGGTGACTACACTAATCAATACTTCAGAAAGCTAATAAAATAAGCCCAGACAGAGCATTTGAAAGGTGAGACTAAAAGCATAGCTGAACTAGAAAAAGAATACTCACTATAGTGCCAGATCCTTACTTATCTCGGTTTCTTATCAATGTGCTAGAAAGCCATCCTGAGCAAAGTGTTTCCTTGAGATATGTTGGGGAGACTGTCCTGAAAATCAAAAACAGTGAATTGTTAAGTATAAGATATTTATGAAGTTCTATGAATGAAGTAACGTGTATCGGCAATCATGAAATCAAAATCCTATCCACCAATTCATTTTAGCTCACATCTCTTGCATAGCATATTTCTGAGACATTACACGTTCTAATATTTTCATTCTGCACATAGCATCACACAGAACTTCTGAATGTGCAACAATAAAATAAATCATGATTTGCCATAGCTCTAATAAGGAAAAAAGTTACAAGTTACCAAATGCAACAATGATATTGAATACTTTATGAGGCCTAAAGAGCAATCTCTAAGATCCAGCTAAAAACAAGGCTGATGAGCAACATTCGTGATCATCCCAGTTTGGAGTGTGTGAGATCTTAAGGGATCATTGACAGCTGTTCTAAAAGCTTAAGCTGCTACATGAAATGTGCGCTTTAATATTTAATTACTCTAATACTTCCCCTCACGCGTAGGCTGGACTTTAGCTAAGCCTAAAGCGTGGAAACATATAATTGGGAGACAAATAGGGCCAGGAAAAATTTGAACTCAGGACCTCTTACTTTGACACCATGTGAAATTTTGTGAGATCACTGCTAACTATTCTAAAAGCTTAAGCTGTCAGATGAATGGCATGATTTATTTTTCAGTTACTCTAACACAGTCTTCTTGAGGCAGTTCAACTTTAAATGGTTCCACAAACAATCAAGGAATGGATACAAAAATTGATGCATCACTCTTCCAAACTGTTGGATCCTAGATGTTACAGTTCTGAAAGGTTGGGAGCTGAAAAGGTTTGAAGAGAGTGAATTCGTATCTCCCTTGATGTGTAAGTTTTAAAAACATTTTTCTTTCAATTAGGGGTTAGCATCAAGTCCACATACAGTTTGGAAGGAAATGGAATGGGATACATGAGGATTTGGAAGTTTTCTTTTGTGAAAGAGATTAAATATCTGAATGACATAAAATAGATAAGTGCTTCCTTAGAAGAGCGAATAGCAAGAAAACGGACCAAGGGTATTACCAGGAGGTAATTTCTTGGATGCAAAAACCAACGGTTTTGTGGTTCAGGGGAAGACAGAATAACCAACTTCTTCCAAAAGACAGGAGGGCAAGTGACACATGATCTTGTGAGTAGGATTAGGACAGAGAAGGCCTTTATGAACAGGGTGCAACAACAAAAGCAATAATCCACAACCCCTTGAGGGCACTGTCATAATTCCAATAAAACTTAGCTTTTGACAACAAGAGTGGAAGGTATGTCTCTCAAAAACATCACCATATATTTCCAGGATAGTCCATACACCTGTCCTCCCTAAAGATGGTAAGGCTCAGGCACATAAATAAAGTGCTAAGAGGGGCCGCAGGAAAGAATTTATGTCTTCAGGGAACTTCCATCAGAACTTTGCTTTTCTTACTTTATTAGGATGATGAGGCTTCAGTGGCTGGTTGTTTTGAGCAACATAGGCAAACATTAAAGAAAGAGTTCAAAACAACCCCAGAGGACTAGTCAACTCTCAAAGCTGTAAAACCAAGCCATATGCTCAAGTACACACTCAAGCACCAGAGATTCTTGTTTGGTTCCATGAACACCTAAGATAGGCACTTGTTTGAGCTCGGTATATTTCTGAACTAAGATTATGAAAAGTCAACTATGGCAGTGACGCCAAAAGAAATTTGACACATATTTATCAATAGAGTTTTCAGTAAATTAAATGTAATAATTTCTTTTGAAGAACTTAAAAAAGTTAACTTCCCAAATGGGACTCTAGCAGAAGGAACTTGAGAGTAATCTGTAAATGATTGGTTAAGGCCTCAAGCGTAAACTGTCTCCACGAAAATGCAGTTGGATGTAATGATGGGCTTAGGCCATTTCCCAAATATTTTCTGAAGGCTTCTATAGATAGATGCATATAACTCCCCCAATCAGGATAACTTACACAACTGCATTACTGTAAACAATTCCTCCTTTCAGCAAACTCAATCTCTCAGGATTATGACCAATTGTTCGATCATCTACTGCCTGCCATGATGGTAAGAAAGAGACAAATGATTTTGATCATGAAGTACAAAAACCTAACAATAAAGGGGAAATAAATGGTGATTGAAAACTAAAAAGGATGAAGACTCTGACCTGATGAAGATTATTTTTTGAAGGAGACATTTAACCAACATTATGTGAAAAAAATTCTCATCATTTTTGTAAAATAAGCAACTAGCTTTGACTACACCAAAAATTTCAGGAAATCCACCCAGGATTTCAATGATATTGGATATATGGAAAGTTTTCACATTTCTCTTAGAACTAAGTCAGATGAAGCTTGGTGTCTCTAAATCCATGCTCACACAACTACTTAGCTGCAAAGAAGTGATGAAAGTATAGTAAAAAAGAATATACTGATCAGGAAAAAAAAAAGGAAAACCAAATTATTGCTCTTCAATCCTTTCTGCCTAGAAATCAGATCCAAGTGACACCATTTTCAACATCCTCTGCAAATAGGTAGACATTTGTTTCTACAGTAGAAGCTCAATTCCTGATGACAGCAACTAAATAAGGATGAATCAAAGTTTGGCAGATATAGGAACCATGCAACCAAAGATATATCCCATGTGGGAGTGATATTTAATTCGTGACAAGCAACAATGAAGCTAAGACATGTTGTACAAGGAAGCAGCATAATAAGTGCCTTTCATTAGTGGATTCTCCTTTCAAAATGAAGTGATTGATGCTTTGATCCGCATCTTATCTGATCCTGGAGATTAGTGAGGTACTTCATGGCCCTGGGTTTGCCCCCTTAGGCGGGCTTCTACATCATTGAAAAAAAAAAGAATCCAGAGCTATATGTGAAATCTAAAATTAAGTCCTTATCAGACCTCAATCGAGGATATTGTTGATGGGTTTTATGATTGACTTCCAACAGTAGCTTGCTATAGCAATGGTAGATATAACTTGTTCAGTTACATTTTTAAATTTATTTATACAGTTGAGTGCTGGTAGAAATGCCCTTTGCTCCTCAATTAAGGAGGTAAAGTCATAGCTAAAGTTCAAATAATGGCAGAATGGGTCAATTACCTGGACTGGTATGCGGAGTCTATTTATGTTGGCTAAGACTGTAAACATGAGTACAATCTATGGCTCTTTCCTCATCTTTTCCAAATCTAGCCTCAGTAATCCATATTCAGAGCCAATGAATCTGCCAGGACACTTTCCTTCATCCAATTTTTGTATGTCGTCTTTTCTCCTTGAAACTCAGTTCCAAAAGAATCTGATCTCTAAATCCTCATATATTTTGGCCACCTTAGAACTGCTAAGTCAGACCTCGTGAACCTTATGAATCTGACTGATAAATTTATCTACTGATGTTCTCAAGAATTCTATGGTAGATCAACATGACTCTACATTCCACTAGAAAGCAATAACATAAAATAATCCTTTCACAGATGTTCAAACTGAAAGGGTTAATGTAAGTGAGCATTTAAAGTAGCCACACGGGATACTGATGTATGGTACACATAATTAGAGGTCAGCCATGACCATAAATCATTAGCTTATGTAATGCACTTAAAGCTTACCTTATCAATTGTTGCATAAATTGCACCATCAAGACCACATTTACTGAGCTGCTCTTGTCTGCCAATTTAACACGGCGGCATCGAGCCAGATTGTAATCACATACAGAGAAAGGAAGGAACTATTAGCATTTTTTTCGAAATGTGAAGACAATTAAGCTAAATTCTCGAGCTTGAAGGAACCTAGGCAGCTAATTTAATCCTATACCTAGTTCATCAAGTCAAGAACTGCCATTCCCTATATCATTTAGCTCTATAATTTGAACAGAAAAATCCAAAATTGAAACCACGTAATGAATACATTCCCTCATTTCCATCCAAAGCATTCTGAGTTTCCATCTCACTAAAATATTGATCTATTTTCTTCATAAATGATATGATTGATCTTGGTCAATGGAAACTCTACTCTATTTACGGAAATACATGAAATTTTGCCCACTAAGGAAGTGAAGCCTCTTTGAGTCTCATCTCCTTTTTTTTTTCTTTTGAGTCCATTCTTCAGTTCAGTGTGAAGGACATCTATTATGAAAAGAAATTCAATTTTTCCTTCTTTTCAGCCGGGGATTTGATGGTATAAGAATTTGCAAGGAAAATAGAAATCCAAACTAAGAAAGTGTTCTTTTACTGATTTCAATTCCTTTAAGATTATCATTAACAAATCCTCGGGAGGCTACAAATAAGTATCAAAATCAATTTTGTGTGCCCGTGGCAAAAACTTTCCTTTGGTAAGCACTAAATAGATGTTTTGGTGAGGTAGAAATTTAGTAGATCTATTTTTCAAAGCAAAAGGAGATTTTATGTGAGAAAGGCATGAAGGGGGAACCACCCCAGCACAAGAGTTACACTAAGAAAAATACAAACAAATCATCCAAATTAAAATTTTGGTTTTACAGTCATCCAAAAACTCAAAATTTGTAACCATTTATTTGTTGTTTACATCAAAGGCTGTTGTTCTATCCCAAAAAACATTGATGGAAGGATAACAGCATCTAATAATCTTTCCTCAAAGTTATTGACAAAGCAATTTTCTTTCCAAGCCCATAGTTGTTCGCCAACTAGAAGCTTCAGCCGAATGAATGCCTAAAAGTCATAATATTTCGTACTAGTGTTGCTCCAGAGCACTTAATATTACCTATTGATTTATTACTCCACTCCACAACTTTTATCACAGTGTGAGTATCCACACAGACACACAAAGCCTCACAAGGGAAGATTATAAAGTTTCACTTACTAAATGACAGATATTTAATGGGTTTATTCACACTATATTCAATAACGTAGAAACTGCCCTAGACGAATCTCATCTAGTAAGTGACTTCTGCACATGGGTTGACTTGGCGCACCCTTGGTTCCTATGACTGAATATTTTCTTTCTAAAATTGATAAAGGCTGGTCAGCTGGCAGAGAAGCTAGCCGGACCATGAGTCCAATTATGAATCAAATGGAGACTATGAAATATTCTGAATTATTTACAGAACTTCAATTGACTGGAATATCTAACATCAGCAAAAATATAAATCAAAGATCCAACAATCAGATCATATCTACAGATCTATTAACAGACTCATGAAGGGTGCACAACTAAAAACTTACTCAAAGCCTTGTTAATAATTGTCAGGTAATCATCATAATGCAGAAATTATCTTTAACTCGAGTACAATGCAGAAAACAGTTTTAACCAACCTGCATTCACCATAATGCTCCATATTGTGGATTGTCAATGTTATTCTTGGTCTCTGGACATAAAAAATTCTGTGTCAATTAAACTCAATAATCTGTAATGTACATCTGTTATGAATGTAAACAAGAAGAAATAACTACTTGAAGACAAAAGCCACCAACTGCTATGCTATATAGCAAGATAGCAGAAATATCTTCAATCCAACTCCAGTTCAGCCAAGTAGAATAGCAGAGAACGTACCTTAAGTGAGAGATGATGGTACATATCCCAGTAAAGAAGTGGCAAAGCACTTGTTTGCCATTCGTGGACGTGAATGATATCAGGCTGCACTCCAGTCACCTGCCGTGATTCAGATATATTGCTGAAGATGGATACGGCAATGCCAACACAAGTAGCAAGATCCAAACATTGTTGTCGGCCAGGGGAAAAACTTGGTACTGGCTTAACTAACAAACTCCTTTGAAGCTTTAATAGATAAATAAATACATAGGTAACGAAACTCCTGCATTGCTCCATTCTAAAAAATAATCCAAAACATGCTGATACAGCTCATCGTACAATTGTAGCAATGATTTTATAACAAACCAAGGCAAGACCTACTGCATTAAAAATACTCCAAAAGAAACTCTCAAGATTGTCATTCCCCCAAAGTGAGGTTTCCATTAACATCAGCACGCCAGCTAATGCATGACATACACCACCAAGAGCGGGAACCCATATGATAATGGTACTAACTCATTAGCTGGCTTCATCAGAAGCCACACACTACAGGAGATGGTGGATAAGGTAAGAATGGTTTCCATGGCATCCACACTGCAAGGACCCATTATTCTGATGCCATTTGCAACAACCACAGCCCCAAGACCACAACCACAAGGTCCAAGCCCCAAGAACCCAAATTGGAAATTTGGTGGTCCATCTCAATTTATATAGTGCGTGGAAACCTCCATCACTCTCCATGTTGGACTTGGGTACTCACAAACACACAGACATGTTATGCACTGGACACTATACATGTAGCTCATCTATCATTTCGTAGAAATGAAAGATAATTTGACCAGCGGCTGTAAGCTTGCAATTGTGACATTTATATGTGATTCATAAATGTAAATTCTCCACTATACCACACACGATGAGCCAGGCTGACTAGTTAGTTATTCCTATCTTAATAAAGTGCAGATAAAACTCTCCCACTACCGAAAGTTATACATAGATAATAACAAAAGAACTTGGAAAACAATCTCACAGTGACAAACCTGCATCCACTCAAGGCAAGCACGGCTGAAGAATATATATGCTTCCAGCTCATTGTATGAACCCCCATAGACATATTTCCCTTTAAAGAATTGATTAGACGGTTCAACAAATATGACGGGAATGCCAGAAACTTCCCCACGATATGCATTAGTCAGTATCCAATTTCCATCATGGAACGAATTATATGTAGTTATTAATGTGAGATCGATAATGTGTTGCTTCTCGATGCATTCGTAGAAAGGAAGCATGACATCAACTGTGTGACCACGTGCCAGGCATGCGCGAGCAAGTCCAGTCACAACATCACCGAGACCTCCAACTTTGGCTATAGGAGCCATCTCAGCAGTAACATGGATGATGTGCATGAGATTGGAATCCTTCTCCACATCAGCTGGAAGCCCAACGCTGACATCCCAAGTAGGGAATTCTTTCTTCCAAAATGGAGTTTCATCACTAGGGGAAGGCCACACCAAGTCTTTCAACACAGGATTGATATCCACCACACTTTCAGCTCGTGCCTGCATTAAACAACAAATTCAAATTTAATTATTTTTTTTTTATTATAACGGGTCAGCATCTTTTGCAGCAAACAAGACCTTACAGCATCTATTACAGTTAGTTCTGCACATTGTTTTCCGCATTGAATTTGAGTAGAAGATTACACCTCCCTTTGACCAACAACTGGCGGTAATCTACGTTTCCTTGGAGCTAAATTTTTCTGGCTAAGTTCCTCCTTACCATATTCCATGTGACGATAGTTCACTATTCTCAGACCAATCACCACACTTCCTGTTCGAACTGCCCATCATACGCAATCATTGCAAAACTAACTCAGTGTTTCCATCAGTGAATGTCAAACTTCCATCAAAACAAGCAGATTGCTCCAATATTACCAAGTATCGAGTTGAAGAAGCAATAAGCCAAATCAGTTTCCACCAAAAACCCAGAAAGAAATAACCACGAGCCCACGTTTAAGAGGCCAGTTAGCATTCAACAGGCCGCAATATAAGTATAAATGGGCACACACAATACCGGAGAGATTACTTGCCTCCAAGTGGACATTCAAGTCCTGGGAGTTTGTGTCCACAGCCTTGATTCTGCGAGAGGCAGAGCTCATGTTGTAAGTGGCGGTGGCACCGGTGGGAAGACGTGAAGACTTCTTTCTTCTCAGAGAGACTCGTCCTGGAATCAAGCTCGGGTGACCAAAGGCGCCCACCATTGTGTACTCCATCTTTCTTTCTCGACAACCGAACTGCAGTGAGGTCTCGAGATCGGCATCGATCGTTTTAAGATTCTAAAATTAAAGTGCAAGCAAGTGCTGGACGTTTGGCAGGAAGTAAAAGGCCAAATCCGAAAAAGTACATAAAACAATATCTCTGCTTTTCCAATTACCAAAAGATAAAAAATTTTAAAAAAAAAATACACAAAGAAATTCCCAATTATACCCATTGCGATAAAACTTTTTTTTTGTGTCACAAAAAATCCAAGACTTATCAATTGTAACACGAATAACCCCAACTTTCTTTTGGTCAATATTTCAGTTTCATTCAAATTCAGAGTATTTGTGTCATAACGGGCATAGTTTGAAGTTTTTTAATAATTTCGACAAAAAAATTACACAAGCTTTTATGTTTTACTAGCAATACACTCATTGTTGAATTAAAATTTTAATTATGAGTTGTTTGAACTTGAATTCAAATGTCGCATGACCAGTGAAGATAAATTGAATAAAAAAAAACGAAAAAAGAAAAATTCTGAAAATTTATTAAAATTGAAAACTCATCCACATCATTTTCGGAGTGGGCCATGTAGGATGTCTAGTATTCATATCAATGATTTTTTGGTTAAAATTGGCTGAAATGACTATATTAACAAATTGTCAAAAAATTTAAAAGTATAGTAATCCAATTATGTGAGAGAGATATTGCACGAGCGAGCGAATGCAAACAAGGAGAGAGAGAGACCAAGTCAACACACATATCGATACATACAAAGGAGATTTGTTTATTTTGAAAGAGAAATTAACTTTGAATGGTGAGGTGTTATTTTCTCATGAATGGCCACCTCGTTGTCCACATTGGACTCGTTAATTTATATATAAGAAAGCCAAAGAGGAATCAACATTTTACTAAAAAACTCACACATGATTATTTGTCAAAATTTATCGCCGGAGATACTTAAGAGATGAATTTTTCTCTAATGTGATACACAAGTGATCTGATAAAAAAAATTTGGACGAAAGTTATGGCACCTTTCCCTAATTAAAAATAAAACTCAATCATCATATAACGAGGGGAAAAAGTCTAGATCACATGAAGCCCTAACTTCCACCATTGAATCTCAAATTTAATCTCTAAATGTCCTACGTTTGCTATTAAATGTGTACTTGTGTTTTCTAAACAACTTTTCATTGATTGAATGAGAATTAAAATTTCAAATCTCTAGGATTTTGGCAAAGTGATTTTACTATTTCAAATTTGTTGATTTTGATTGTTTTCTATGTTTTCTACTTGTATATAGGATGAAAGCTACTAAAAATCCTAATTATACTTATCATGATCCATTTACCCTAAACTATTTTTTATGATACAAAAAATTCCAAAGTTGTGCATTTGTGATACATTCACATCAAATTTGTATGATGTAATACATTTACTCCAAACTTCTTTTTGTGTTATCAAAAATCCAAAATTTGTATTCGTGTGACATATGTATCATAAAAATTTGGTATCATAGAAAAGGAGTTTGGGAATTTTGATGTTATGAAAAACGTTTAGAGTAAATATGCCACATATATATAAGTTGAGGGGTTTTTTTGTACTACAACAAAAAAAAAAAGTTTGGGTAAATTTGTCACATAAGTACAAGTTTGAAATTTTTGGTGTTGCAAAAAGTAATTTAAGGTAAATGTATAACAATGGACAAAATTTAAAGTTTTTTTTTTTTTTTTTTTTTAATGTAACTTTTTCCCTTGTAAGCTAAAGGGAAAGTTATAAAACTTGTCGCGGTACTATTACTTGAATTCAAATTCCGTCCCTTTAGGAATGCTGAAAAGTACACCTGATGCCCCCGTCCTTTTAGGTATGCTGAATTTCAATGTTATATTGTTTTCCCAACAATATTGGTCATCATATAGTTTATTTGATATAAAGACACCATAATACTTTTGTATGGCACTTATTTGAAAGTTACAATTTTTTTCAACCACTTGAATACCACATCAATGTAAAATTATTCATTTTGAATGCCTATTTCAATAATTTGTCCTACTTGGTTTTTTTAATAATACTTTATATCCAACATGGCTTTTTAAAAATAAATTCAAGTCCAAAGTGGACAATGAGACTAAAACTACAACGCTTCATGCCAAGAATCGAGTGGAAAAAAACTGATTCTCTCTAAGATCGAGGTTCTTTTATTTCGAATCCAAGAAACATCATGGCTTGAGTCTGTATGAGGATGGGTTCCTGAAGTAGAGTGAGTAGAAGCCGAGAAGGCGGCAAGGCCAACGGAGAACAAGAAGAGGAAGGCTGACAAATGGGTGGCAAGAGGCGCCGTTTTCTTAATTGTTCTTTGAAACGGTAGTTGTCCCCTTTTCTCCAATCTTGAATTGTTGAGTGCAGAGATTGGTGTCGGAAGATATGCTTCAAATATGTCAAACTTGTCCGGCAATACTTTGAATCAATCCGAGATTGTAATTGATTGATGAATCAATCTAGGAATAGAATTCTTTTTATTCTCTTAGGAAATATTATTTCCTTTCATTACTTACATTTTGTACTATATATTGGACATTTTACATTTTGCACTATATATTGGACATTATGCATTGAGAATATAATGAATGAACTGTATAGAATACAAGCTTCTTCTACACCCTATCTTTGGACTTGTGTCATGGTACCGGAGCCTTCGTTTTTAGGCCTAGCTTCAGCACCTTTTTGATTGCCCTCCGGATTCCCTTTGCTCCTTCATTGTTGCAGAAAAAGACACTAACCTGCAAAATAAGGTTAGCACTCTAGTGTAGAAATCAGTATTTACATTCCAATCCAAAGAAATTTTTTAACAATACCATATACCTTTTTCTTATCGATAACATGCCAAAAGATCATTCATCAACCTCTGAGAAACGAATTCCAAAGGAGTTAACCCGACAAGAAACTTCATCAGAATAGAACCTACCTGCTGAAGATACCGTGAATTAGGAGCAACAAGTCCAGGCCTAGTCGAGCCATGTCCAGACTCAGTTGATCCAATGGCTCCCTTTCTAGGCTTTGCCAAATCAAGGGTAGCCCATCATGGGCCAGCCTACTTTGGGCCAATTCATTGCAAGCCAGTCCATCTAGTGGCTGCTTGTCCAAGTACCATCTGCCCCGTGGCTCTATGGGCTGACCCAAAATGCTCTATGGCCTAAGAATCAAAGCCACGGAGAACAAACCTAGCCCAATGGAGGCCCAGCAACCATAGTTTGGGCAAGCCCATCCATTGGACTAGGAAGGATTCATGCGGGTCAAGCATCCTATTTGAGTATCACGAGTTTGAGAGGGAATCTCAAACCGATTCCTCAACTTGGCATTTTACTGTATTCAATCCCAACCGTCGGTAGTCATTTGGAGTTTGGCGACCCACTTTACACTTCCATCGTTGATGGGGAAAGCTTTGGCTTATCACTAACTAGCTCACCGACTCAGAAAATCCTTCAATGTGATCATAAGAATTTTGGCGAGTCCTCGTCACAAAGGACAAAGATGGTTTCCTTGACGGAATCATCCTTGTTTTGATCGACAAGTGTCTAGCCCGACTCTAGAGAAAAATAAATCAACTTTTCCAAAGCTAGATAGGGAACTACATAGCCCTAGATGTCGTGGTTAGATTGCCTTCGATAGAGAACTCAAGGATTACGTGGGAAAATATAAAAGAGAGGTATGGAAAATTGAATCAGGCAAAGCTATTCTCCATCACCAAGGCAATATCCACATTAAAGCAAGGAAACAAGTCTATCACGGCATGCTTCAACAAGCTCTGGGCACTTTGGAATGAGCTAGAAGCAGCCAAAGAAAAGTTTGAAGGGCCAGGTTCAACCTTACAATAGTACAAGGCGATTAAGGAAAGAGAAAATGTCACTCACTTCCTCCTTATTCTAAACAATACTTACCTTTTGTTTTAGACTCAGATTTTGGCCATTGACTCAATGTCCTCGCTTGGCTGGATTTGCCAACTCACTACACTTGAGAAAAGCCAGCGCCTCACTTAATCGGAATATGTTAAGGCGGGGGAGAGCGTCTTGCTCAAGGCTCAAGCCAAGTAGAGAGGATTGACGAGCAAGTCGTATAACGAAGGAAGGAGGCGGAGTGGACTAGGGTTCGTCGAGGACTTCAATAAGCCTAGGATGGACAACTCAGATTTCAAAGCATGATGGGACGACTCCCATTCTTTCCTTTCAGTTGCTAGATCAGACAGATATTATGAAGCCATGTCAGCTCTGACCTTCAAGTCATCCAACGGTCCCGCTTTTGCCATGTCATCAAAAAAAAAAAGGGCAAAATTCTAGAGGAAAATATAAATTATTTTGCAATTATTGCAAGTGTTCACGTCACACTATTGATACTTGGTGGAAGTTGTAGAACAAGCTTGACGAGAAAGAAAAAAAGGAAAAAGGAATTCGCAACTACTTATCAAGTCACTCGCCAATACACTGATAAAATTCATAAGCCAATTAGTCATGACCAATATTAGTAGCTTATGAAGGCCTTGAAGAAATTGGATACTTCTCACATAATCAGAAGTTTTTTGGGTACTTCTTATTGCTTGATGATCTCAATACCAACTGATGCATGGACAATTAATTTAGTCGCTAGTGACCACATTATATATGACAAAAGTTTCTTTTCTAATACCCATGAACAATTACTTTTTCCTATCTTTACTTGTCTTCGAATGGAAATATCACGTATGTTGCTATGATTGGAATCGTAAATCTTAGCGTTCTCATTACGCTTTGAAACGTCCTTTATCTTCCTACTTTCCATTTCAATCTCATTTCTATTTCTAGAATTTGTGAGAAAAATTCTTGTCGTGTCATTTTCAACTCTGGTAATTATTTCTTTCAGACCTTTTCAACCAGTAAACTGATAGGCTTGGGTAGTATCTCAAAAAAGCTATATTTCTGGACCAATTTTTCGAATGATTTTGATTTATCTCGTGTTTTATTGAATAAACAATCATTGTGTAAGATAGCTATTAATGATAAAAATTTCATTTCTCATCAATGATTGGGTCACAAAGCTTCCATTACGTATTCTCAGTGTCACATTTGTCCTCTTGCAAAACAATCACATGCTCCTTTTTCCAACAAGTAAAAACTATGCTAGCAATGCTTTTTCACTAATTCACATTGATGTTTGTAGACCATATTATACTCCACATTGTGATAGTTCTCAATTCTTTCTTACGATTGTAGATGATTATTCCCATGCTACATGGGCTTTCCTCATGCAATCAAAGAGTTGAGTTTTCCTTCATCTACAAATGTTTCTCTCCCTATCTTTCTATCCATAAATAGTTTGGGAAATCTGTTCAAAGGATTTGAACTGATAATGGAAGAGAATTCTTCAATATCGAATGCAGATCCCTATTCTCTTCTCATGGAATCCTTCATGAGAGTTCTTATATCTACACCATGCGGCAAGATGGGATACTTGAGGGTAAACACATCACTTGTTAGAAGTCGTGCGTGCTCTTAAGTTCCAAGCTTCTATTCCAAAAACTTTTTGAGAGATTGTGTGGTCATTGCAACTTAACTAATCAATCACGTGCTAACTCATGTTCTTGATGAATGAACTCCATTTGAGTTACTTTTTTGGAAGAAACCAAAACTTCATCACTTGAGAGTCTTTTGTTGCTTGTGTTATGTCACCACTTTGGGACCTCAAGATAAAATGGGTCATCGAGCCTATCGATGCATATTTATGGGATATTGTGTTTACAAACCATCCACGAGTGATTTTTTTTTTGTAAGTGGGGATATTATTTTCAATGAGGATAAATTTCCTTTTCATGATGAGGCATCTTCCGCTGAAAATTCTGTCACAACAACATCTTCTCATCGATTTTTATATGAAGATGATTTATTTAGTGTCAATATATCTTCATTGCACCTCTAGAAGGTTTGGTGTTTATCTCTGGCATTAGTACCAATATCTGATGAGATTCCTAATGCCATGATAGCTTTGAACAACTCTATTGAGGATCCTTTCGTGCTAATCTAAGAGATTTCCAATCATTCTTCAACAGAATCCTTCAGAACATATCATTCTTGATCAATTATCTTTTGTGCCTCGACATGATCCACCACAACACTTAGGTCTATTACTCATCCATCCACCTAGACT
Organism: Eucalyptus microcorys; assembly: GCA_014182515.1. Lineage (NCBI taxonomy): Eukaryota > Viridiplantae > Streptophyta > Magnoliopsida > Myrtales > Myrtaceae > Eucalyptus > Eucalyptus microcorys. The sequence continues at coordinate 19,220,393 of CM024564.1, forward strand.
AAAAATTATGTCTGTGCAGCTTTGAATTCACCAGGTACCCATTATCCTATTTCCTCCTATGTTTTCTTTCGTCAGCTATCTGTGTTGTATTAGCCGCATATCCAAGGATCAACGATGATCTTCTTATAATGAGACAGTTAGTGACCCATGTTGGCAACGGGCTATGGAAGCTGAATTGCATGCCTTGATGGAAAATCAAACGTGGGACATTGTACCACTACCGCCTCATCGCAAATTGATCGGTTGCAAGTAGGTATACAAGATCAAATACAAAGCAAATGGGTTCATTGAATGTTACAAGGCTCGATTAGTGGCCAAAGGTTTCACGCAACAATAAGGTTTTTATTACCGCGAGACATTCTCACTAGTAGCAAAGGATGTCACCATTCGATCCTTCTTATTGATTACCGCCTTTCATGATTGGCCACCACATCAAATGGATGTTCATAACACATTCCTCCATGGTGATTTGGACGAAGAAATATATATGGATCTTTCATAGGGTTTATAGAAATAGGGGGAGTCTAAGATATGTCGTTTCCATAAATCCTTTTATGATCTCAAACAGGCTTCCCAATAGTGGTATGCCAAGTTTACCAATGCAATTACTACTATAGGATTCAAGTAATCTAGGCATGATTATGCTCTATTCATGTGGACAAGAGTTAATATCATTTATCTATTTGATGATATATGCTGATGACAAACTTATTATGGGAAGTGATGAGTCTACCATCTAAGGTCTTAAAGAATATATACATTCCACTTTTCACATTAAAGATTTAGGATAACCTAAATTTTTTTTATTTTTGGAATTGAAATTGCCCGATTAGACCAAAGAATCTCCCTTGGCCAACAAAAATTAGTACTAGGAATCATATCAAAAGCAAGTCTATTAGTATGCAAACTGGCTATTATTCCTATTGAGCAAATTGCAAAGTTAACCAAAGTTGATTATGATGAGGATTTATTATCTCTAGATGATGATTTGTTGCTCAATGATCCATCAAGCTATCAAAGACTCGTTGGAAAGCTTATTTATCTCACCATGATTAGACCAGATATATGTTGTGCAATACTCACACTTAGTCAATTCATGCATATCCTGAAACAGTCCCATATGAATGCTGCTCTTAAGATTTTGAAGTTCTTGAAGAAATGCTTAGGATGATACTTTTTTCTCGAAAGTGTACCATGGAGATGGCAGCCTATTATGACACGGATTGTGTGACTTGTCCTATAAGCCGAAGGTCCATCACTAATTTCTACATTAAACGCGGGGAATTGGTACTTTCATGGAAAACAAAGATAAAATCCAATGTGCCCTTGTCATTAACCAAAGCTAAGTATCGAGCCATGGGTAAAACTATATGTGAAATAGTGTGGATATAAGGCCTACTTTTGGACGTTGGGGTTCAAGTTAAAGGACCAACCTTGCTATTTTGTGACAATGATGTGACACTCAAAACTCGTGGCACTCAAATTTGTGGCAAATCCCATAGCACATGAAAGAGCAAAGTACATAGAGGTTAATTGCCATTTCACTCGCGACAAGATTGAAGACAAAAGGAATCGGAACCATAGAGTAACCTGCGAACATCTTTACTAAGCCCTTATATCAAAGATAACATGTATATCTATAAAACAAGGTAAGCGTCTTGGACATATACAAGCTGCTAGCTTGAGGGGGAATGTTGGAAGTTATGCTTGAAATATGACAAACTTGTCCGATAGTACTTTGAATCAATCCGAGATTGTAATTGATTGATGAACCAATCTAGGATTTGAACTGATTTCTTTTTTATTTTCTTAGGAAATATTCTTTCCTTTATTACGTACACTTTGTACTGCACATTGGACATCGTACATAGAGAATATAATGAATGAAGTTTCCATAATACAAGCTTCTTTTTCACCCTATCTTTTGACTTGTGTCAGTTAGGAAATGGACAATCTAAAAGTTATGTTGGTTTCTTGTGTAGCTGTGATCGTTGATGGTGTAAGTTAAAATTATTTGTAGCCATGTCCGCTATGAACGTTGTTTGGCGAGTTAGCTTGTTGCACCCAACTCTTGATCTCCACTGTGTTGGCTCTATTGTTAGGCTCGAGCAGGAGAAGTGGAGAAGGAGCTTCTTGAGCATGTCGTTTGGCTTATGATAAGGAATAGTAGAGAATGGTGCACATATCGTGAGCCACTTGAATAGAAGTGTTCTTGCACAGATCATGAGGAGTACTTTTTGAAAGTGCTAGTATGTGCACCTAGAGGGAGGTGAATAGGTGCTTAAACCAAATTTTGCGAAATATAAGATAAGATCTTACTTTTGATTTGAGTCTGGTAGACAATAGACTCTACAAGGAAATCACACTTACGCAAATAAAGTTACGAACTGAATTAAATAGATCAATGAAGAGAAAAAGAACACAAAGTTTTATAGTGGTTCGGCTTAATTCAAGCCTACGTCCATTCTCCCGCACTGACAGCCTACCAGTTGGATTTCACTATGAATCAAAAGAGTCGTTACAGTATCACGTCCTTGATTCCACAGTGTAGAGACTCTACCACACTTTCTCAAGGCTTCACAAATGTCTAGACTCTCTTTTGAGTACAAACTTTCGCTCAACAATTAAATCAGCAAAGAATAAGGAGATTCAGACTTTGAAAATTTTCTATCATGCATACACTCGAGTAACTAGAACGTCTTCCTTAAATACTCCTCCATGCCTTTATAACCGTTGGCACATTCCAAAGGAGTTCCTACCAATATTCCCGTCGGATAGAATCATTTAGTACGATCTTGAGTTACCAAAGGAATGTGAGGATAGCCCACCGATCCTGCTCGCCCATACAACTGGGATCTAGGTTTCTATAAGTAGAACCTTTTATGTAAGATTTGCTAATCAACGGATCAAACTTACTCGATTTAATTTAAAAACGAATAAGAGATCTTGAGATGCTATCTCCAACCGTGAGATCTTCTTTAATCGCTAGAATCAAATCCTTATACGAATCTGGATAAGTCCTTTCTTCGACGGTCTAGAAACAGTCAATGAGGGTAGACTTTAAGTCTTAAGTCTGACGGTCTTCAGACTTTGACGAAAGAGTCTTCTAATCTTCAGACTAGACTGATGGAAACGTTTTGTCAGCTTCAAAACAAGTCAGGAAGTTTTCTCCAACAATCTCCCCCTTTTTGATGGTGACAAAACTTTCCTACAGATTTGGATATGGATACCTTTGACCTACAAGACAATACTTAAGCAAACAAGAATATCTCATAAAAATAAATGGATTAGGTTTAAGATAGTATCGAGTCTGCATCCACAGAAAATGGGTTAGTCCTGCAAAAACAACTCTCTTTGCCAAGAATACCACAGTGCTTAAGATACTGCAAGCCTGCAACCATTAAACAGTTCAAACAATCCAAACCAAAGTGCACAGTCATCCAAAGTCTAAACAAACCAGTCCAAACCAAAAAGATTAAAGTCTAAGCCAAATCAGTAGCCAAATCAGCACCAACTTCTCCCCCTTTTTGTCAACATTAAAAAGGTAGAGAAGAAAACAAAAATAGATGAATTCAAGATTGTTTTGGAAAGCGAATGAGCTGGAAATCTCCCATCGACTTGACAGTTTCCTCCAGCTTTCTCAGATCCTCCTTCAGTTGCGTTATTTTCTCACCTTTGGCATTTGCTTGAACTTGAATAGAAATGGCTTGAATTTGATCGAGCAATGAAACTGAAGAAACCTGAGCAGCATTCTACATAGCCTAAAATTCGCATCCCAAGGCATAAATCTGTCCTCTCAACTCCATAAGAACATCAAGCATCCTTTTAAAATCTGTTGAGTTGTCCGTTTGAGTGCTTGCTTCAGCATGATCAGTTTGTGGAGTATTAGTAGATGATGGGATTTCAGCATGAGCACCCTGACTTGGAGAAGAGACCTCAACATCTTCTTCAGGAAATTGAGAAGCATATACTTCTTTCGGGTCTGCAGGAGAATGACTAACACCATCACTAGTGAAAGCAAGTGAAGAAGTACCTCTTTTCTCAGCGGCCCCCCTGTATCAGTGCCTTCAGCTGGAGAGAAGTACTCTTCATGCTCAGTTTCCTCCTCAATGGCATGATGACGGTGTTCTCCACTTGGTTCGTCTTCTGCAGTTTGTTCTTCGTCTTTTTCTTTTCTCATTGATTCCCTCTCTTCACTTCTTTTCTCAGCTTCTTCTCTTTCTTGATTCTCTCTATCCTTTGTCTCTATAACAGGCCGCTGCAAGTTCCTTAAAGCAAGTGCAGAAATGGTGACATCTTCCTCATCTCCTTCATCCTGCAAGATGAGTGCTCTCTTTTTCCTTAACGAAGCTAACATAGGCTCTTTGCCTTTTTTCTTTGCAGCCACAGGATCTTGTCAAGTCTTGACAGGGGTCTTTTCCTTAAAACGCTCTAAAGCCTTATTTAGTTCTTTCATATGCATTTTTGAAATCATCTTCAATCCTATCACCATTTGATCACAGGTGTGAGTGCACAGAGTCTTAGGAGGCTGAATGTTGAGATATCTGAACAAACGAGTAATAAGAGCCGAATAAAGAAGCTGTCCCTTGTCCTTGACCATCGATTTGTACATGTAAAACATGATAGTGTGCGGCAGAGAGAACTTTTCACCAGAGTTGATAGCATACATCAGCTTTGCTTCTGAGTTGGAGACATCAGTCTTTGATGTGGACTTGGGTCTAAGACAGTTGATAACAATCTTATGCAGCAAGATATTTGAGGCATTCATCCTCGAGTACAAAATTCGACCTTCTGCCATCCTATCTCGAACAAGCTCCACAGTCGCACGACCAATAGACACACTTATTGATCAAAACATCCCCCTCTCTACTCCAATCACATCGGCCAGAATGTCCATGTCCACCACATAGTCTTGGTCTCTAACACTGAAAGAGAATCTATTCACGTCCAAGAAGCTTAGATTGGAATAGAAATATGCAGTAAGTTTTGGATGGGCAACTGTTGTCTCAGAGCAAAATATCTCTAGTTGAAGCAACGAAAATTTCTCCCTTAGCTTTACATTTAGGGAGTCGAGAAAATCAAAATCCACACTTCTTGGGTTCATTACCCCATGCTTCAGCAACTTAGAATACAGTCGCGTATGTTCCTCAGAGCGAAACAAATCTACCCTTCTTCCTCGAATATTTGCGGCAACACCCATTCTAAGCTTGAAATTGGCAAACATCTTTTCATTATCATTCGTTCCATCAAACTGATTAGGACCCCCAAAACATGGATCACTTGGAAAATTCGCGAAAGCTTTTTCTACCGACCTGGCAGGAGCAATCCCCAAATGTTCCATCGTTTGTAAAAAATGGGTTTCATTTCTATACCCATTTTCTTTCAGAAATTTGTCAATGAAGGTCATCAGAGAACCTCCATCCTTTAGGGTAGAGTAAAGCTTGAAAGTAAATGCAGGTTTAAGAGTTCTTACGGGATCGACATCCTCCAAAATTTCCTCCTCCTCTTGGAGTTGCGGAACATTCTGAGGACTATCTTGACGCGGTTGAGAATGTTGTGGACTTTGCTGTTGCCTTGACAGATCTTCTTCCTCGGTGAGGTCAAAATGCGTAGGTTCCTCACGCACATGCCGTGGTCCCCTGCTTGCAATCCTTGAAGACTTTCTTTGGAATGACATTGTCACGGTCTTTGAGAGAGTTTCCAAACTCGATTCGCGAGAAAGATGAAAACTTTAAGATTAAACTCGAGAGAGAAAGTAAAAAGTGAAGTCCTTTGCCTTTAGGGTTCGTGAAGAAGACAAACAGTAAATAAAGCAAGCGAAATGAGGTATACGAATCGTTGGAAGAGAAATTCCTTTTTAAAATTAATTGCCTTTTTGAAAAATGGATAACTATCATTTCAAAAAGATAACTTCCTTTTCGAAAATAATTTCCATAATTTCAATGAACTTAGGAAGATAACATCAATCAGTTACTAATTAATAAACAATCGTACCTTTTCGAGATTTTATCCGAAAATATATTGCTAGAACAGAAATGACTTATAGTCTTGATCCTTGAACTTTTGAATCTGAGCGTCTTTAGACTTTTATCCCTGAGTCTGAGCTTCTTCAGACTTTAGGATATTAAGTCTGGATCGAATAGATTCAAATAGATTTTTCTTCAGTGGCTTTGTGAAGATATCTGCCAGTTGGTTCTTTGAGTCAATAAATTAAATTGAGACTTCTCCATTTTGAACGTGGTCTCTAATAAAGTGATGTCGAATCTCTATATGCTTTGCTCTTGAATGAAGAATTGGATTCTTGGTGAGATTAATTGCGCTGGTGTTATCACATTTGATCTCAGTGCATGAGTTTTCGATTCCAAAGTCTTTTAGTTGTTGTTTTATCCATAAGATTTGAGAACAACAACTTCCAAGAGCCATATATTCTGCTTCTGCCGTTGAAAGAGCTATTGTACTTTGCTTCCTCGAAAACCAAGATAGTCCTGTTTCCAACTAATTGACAAGTACCGGAAGTACTCTTTCTATCAACTCTACATCCTGCCAGATTTGCGCCTGAGTATCCAAGGAGAGTAAAGTCTCATTCTTTAGGATACCACAGACCTAATTTAGATGTTGTGGCAACGTATTTGATGATGCGTTTCACAGAACTTAGATGAGATTTTTTGGGATCTGTTTGAAATCTGGCACAAATGCAAACACTAAACAGAATGTCAGGTCTAGAAGCAGTAAGATAAATAAGTGAACCAATAATGCTCCTGTATAGCTTTTGGTTAACTTTCTTTCTTCCTTCATCTTTGTCCAGCTTCGAAGAACTTGACATTGGTATATCAGTCTTTTTGCAATTCTCCAAATCGAACTTTTTGACAAGTTCTTTTGCATATTTTTCTTGGTGAATGAAAATTCCTTCCTTCAGTTGTTTTACTTGTAATCCAAGAAAAAAGGATAGTTCACCCATCATGCTCATCTCGAACTCATCCTACATAGACTTAGAGAATTTCTTGCACAGATTTTCGTTAGGTGATCCAAAAATGATATCATCAACGTAGATTTGAACAAGTAGAAAGTTTTTATTTTCTTTTTTAATAAACAGAGTAGTATCCACTTTACCTTTGATAAAGCCATTTTGGATTAGAAATTTACTTAACCTGTCATACTGAGCTCGAGGAGCTTGTTTTAAGCCATACAACGCATTTTTCAGTCTGAAAATAGAGTTTGGTTTCCTTGGGTCTTCAAAACCGGGAGGTTGTTCCACATAGATTTCCTCTTGGATAAATCTATTCAGAAATGCACTTTTGATGTCCATTTGGAATAACCTAAAATTCTTATGACAAGCAAAAACAAGTAATAATCTAATTGCTTCTAACCTTACTATTGGTGCGTAAGTTTCATAATAATCAATCCCTTCTTCTTGCGTATATCCTTTGGCCATGAGTCTTTCTTTGTTTCTTATAACCTTTCCTTTCTCGTCCATTTTGTTCCTGAAAATCCATTTAGGTCCTATAATAGATTTACCTTTTGGTTTAGGAGTTAATTCCCAAACATCATTAATTCTGAACTGCTTGAGTTCTTCTTACATAGCTTCAATCCAGCTTTCATTAGTTAAAGCTTCTTCTATGCTTTTGGGTTCTATTTTAGAAATAAGAGCCACAGCACTAGACTCTTCATGCCTTTTAGATCTTGTACGAATCCCTTCATCAATGTTACCAATAATGAGTTCTTTAGGATGACTAGACTTGTGCTTCCAGTTGCTGGTTAGTCTAACAGATTGTTGAACTTCTTCTTCATTTGATTCTTCAGTATTCGTTTATTGTTGTTCTTCTGAAATCTGAGCTGCTTCAGGGGAAGTAGACTTTGTAGGGTCTGGAGCAGGTTCAGATTCTTCAGATTGAGTCTGAATCGATTGATCTTGAAATTTGACATTCATTGATTTTTCCACAGACTGAGTCTTCTTGTTGTATACTTTGTAAGTTTTGCTAGTGGTTGAATATCCAAGGAAGATTCCTTTGTCTGATTTTTCTTTAAACTTACCAATTCAATCATTTACATTTTTCAATATAAAAAATTTACAACAAACACATGAAAATAGGAAACGATTAGTTTCTTTCCTTTGAACAACTTATAGGGAGTTTTCTCCATAATTGGCCTTAGAAAAACTTTATTAATAATATAACATGCTGTAGAGACAGCTTCAGCCTAAAAGCGAGAAGAAATGTTGCTTTCAATTAAAAGAGTTCTAACTATTTCTTGCAACGATCTATTCTTCCATTCCACAACTCCATTTTGTTCGGGAGTGTATGGAGAGGAGAACATATGCTGAAAACCAGATTCATCACAGAATTTAGCAAAGTCTTGATTTTCAAACTCACCTCCATGGTTTGTCCATATGCTTGAAATAACATACCCTTTCTCATTCTGTACTTTCTTAGCAAACTTTTCAAAATAAGAGAAAGTTTCAGACTTACTTGAAAGAAAGTATACCCAAGTGAATCGTGAATAATCATCCACAATTACTAGACAATATTTCTTTCCACCAATGCTTTGAGTTCTAGTAGGTCCAAAGAGATCCACATGTAGGAGTTGCAAAACACGATTAGTGGAAACTTGAATTATTGGTTTAAAAGAACTTTTAACCTGTTTTCCCAACACATATGGTGTGCATAATTCAGACTTTTGATATGTCAAGTTGGGTAGTCCACGAACAAGCTTCTTTGAGGAGATCTTGACAATTTGCTTCATATTGATATGACCAAGTTTCCAATGCCAGAAATTTGCTTCATCTTGAATTGAGATTAGAAATTGAGATTTTTCTGGATTGATATCCAGAAGATAAATATTCCCATGTCTTCGTCCCGTGAAAGTCTGAGTGAAGTTTTTACTAGTCCCCGAACAAATTCCTTCTTGAAAGTTAATTCTAAAGCCTGTGTTGCAGAGTTGACTGATGCTCAAAAAGTTGTAATTGAGTCTTTCTACTAAGGAAACATTGTTTATTGTGAGACTTCCAATCTTTACTGTTTCACAACCAACAATTTTTCCTTTGTTGTTTCCACCAAAAGACACTTTTCTACAATTCACTTGCTTAAACTTTATAAAACATCTTGAATCTCCTGTCATATGCCTTGAACATCCATTATCTAAGTACCATTTAACATTTTTCTTGATAGTAATCTACATTTAAAAAAAGGAACTCAAGCTTTTTTTGGTTCCCACACTTTCTTGGGTCCAATTGAGTTAGTGCAATATACGGTATTTGCCCAATCTTTCTTAATAGGCCTCCAAACCATAGAATATTCTTTCTCAAAGTGTTCTGAGCTGTTGCACTTAGAACATTTAAGAGCACTACGGCCAATAGGTTTTACAAAGAATTTAAAATTCTTTTGTAGGTCTTTGTTTGATTCTTTCCTTTACTTTTGGAAAATCGATTAGAGGAATGGTTTCAGAAGTCATTCCCAAACCTGATTTGTTAAAATAAGGTCTTTGTGCTAAAAGAATCTTTTCTAATTTCTCGAGACCCTATAGAAAACCTTTTTGAGATATTTGAAATATCAATTTTTAAAAAAGTTGTTTCTTTTGAAATAGATTTTGCATTTTCTTTCAAAGTAATAAAATTTTTATCTAAATTTTTGAACTTTTCTTTCCAAACAAACTCCTGTTGCCTTAGTGTTGAATTTTCCCTTTTTAGTTCGGAAATCCTCTTAAGAGAGGTTTTGAGACTAAGATATAGTTTATCAGTAGGAATTTTTAAGTTACTTACCTCGATTTCATTATTTGAGTCTGAATTGTCTCAAAGTTTGAATCTGATTCTAATTTTGCCATTAAACAAATATTAGCACAATCATCATCACTTTCTTTGCATTCGGTATCACTCCAAGTTTCTGCTTTGAGTGCATTTCTGTATTTTTCAGCTTTTCCTTTCTTTCTCTTCAGCAAGGGGCAGTTGAGTCTGATGTGTCCATTTTTCTTACATTCAAAACAGATCACGTCTTTATTGGATTCATCATTCTCAGCAGATTTATTTTGAAACTTTTGAGAACTTTGTTTCTTCCAATTGAATCTCTTTTCTTTTCTGTTCAACTTTCTGAATCTTCTTATCATGAGGGCAAGTTCTTCATCATCCATATCGTCTTCAGAATCTGTAACATCTGAATCATCATTAGATTTTAAAGCAATAGATTTGTTACCTTTGGGATCTTCTTCCTCATTAATTTGCTCCACTTCATAAGATTGAAGTGTGCCAATCAATTCGTCAATGGAGAGTGGTATGATTCTTTGAGTTTCCCTTATTGACGTCTTTACGTGATTCCAATCTTTGGAAAGTCCATGCAACAATTTGTTAACCTCCATAGGTCCTGAGATTGGTTGACCTTGATAGTCAAGACCATTCACAATTTCTGTAAAACGACTAAACATGTCGGTGATAGATTCTCCTAGTTTCATCTTGAAGGCTTCATATTGACTGAGCAGAATATTGATTCTAGTTTCTTTCACTCGATCTGTTCCTTCATAGGTAATGTGCAGCCTATCCCAGACTTCTTTAGCTGTTTCACAAGAGGATATTCTATTATACTCAGTGGGAGATAATGCACAATATAGGGAATAAATTGCTTTTGTATCAAGAGCTTGTCTCTTGGTTATCTCTTCTTGAGTCATGTCGCTAGCCTCTGCAATGTCTTTTCCTCTTTTTGAGACTGTTGGAGCTTTAGGAATAATTCCCTTGTCTACCACATCCCATTCTAGAGGGTCTTTCGATCTTAGGAATGCTTTCATCTTGTTTTTCCATATGTTGTATTTCTTTCCATCGAAATAATGCGGTTTGGTGTTGCTTTGCCCTTCAACCAAACCTGGAGCCAACATACTAGTTATGAATCTTTAACTCTGAAGTAAAAACACTTCAATGAAATGAGTACACAAGCTCTGATACCAATTGAAAGTGCTAGTATGTGCACCTAGAGGGGAGTGAATAGGTGCTTAAACCAAAATTTTCGAAATATAAGATAAGATCTTACTTTTGACCTAAGTCTAGTAGATAATAGACTCTGCAAGGAAATCACACTTATGCAAATAAAGTTAGGAACTGAATTAAATAGATCAGGGAAGAGAAAAAGAACACGGAGTTTTATAGTGGTTTGGCTTAATCCAAGCTTACGTCCACTTTCCCGCACTGACAGCCCACCGGTTGGATTTCACTATGAATCAAAAGAGTCGTTACAATATCACGTTCTTGATTCCATAGTGTAGAGACTCTACCACACTTTCTCAAGGCTTCACAAATGTCTAGACTCTCTTTTGAGTACAAACTTTCGCTTAACAATTGAATCAGCAAAGAACAAGGAAATTTAAACTTTGAAATTTTTCTATCATGCACACACTCGAGTAACTAGAACGTCTTCCTTAAATACTTCTCTATGCCTTCATAACCGTTGGCACCTTCCAAAGGAGTTCCTACCAATATTCCCATTGGATAGAATCAATTAGGACAATCTTGAGTTACCAAAGGAATGTAAGGATAGCCCATCGATCCTGCTCGCCCATACAACTGGGATCTAGGTTTCCATAAGTAGAACCTTCCATGTACGATTTGCTAATCAACGGATCAAACTTACTCGATTTAATTTAAAAACGAAAAAGAGATCTTGAGATGCTATCTCCAGCTGTGAGATCTTCTTTAACCGCTAGAAATCAAATCCTTATACGAATCTAGATAAGTCTTTTCTTCGACGGTTTAGAAATAGTCAATGAGGGCAGACTTTAAGTCTTGAGTCTGACGGTCTGACAGTCTTCAGACTTTGATGAAAGAGTCTTCTAATCTTCAGACTAGACTGATGGAAACGTTTTGTCAGCTTCAAAACAAGTCGAGAAGTTTTCTCCAACACTTTTCACAATTAGCGAGTCACTATTACAGCAAGGATGTTGAGCAGCTTCTCCTTCACAAATCGTGAGCCACTTCTCCTTCTCAGGTTTTTTTTTTTAATGCCTCAAATGGAAGAACCGGAGCTAGGGTTTCAAATGACTTCTAATTTAGCCCTAAATTAATGTCACATCAGGTCTTTCGGTAACATAAATTGCCAACGGCAATCAAGTGAATGCTTTGACACTTAAGTGCATGTCGTATAAAAAGAGTAATTGAAAAAAAGGGTTATGATACTCTTGTGCACATCTTATTAGTGTTAAAATACTTAACCTCGTACCATCAATTGAGTAGATTTTATATAGGGAATTTCATATTTCATTCCAAATTAGATTTTAATGGTGCTACCTATCGTTTAATACATGGATCAACAAACAACTACAATTAATATTGATGGTTTTATCAGTAGTATATAAACTTTTTAAAAACTAGTCTTCAAGGGGTTGGTGGAGTCATAAAGGCTTGTGCTTGGGCTTGTGGGTGATTGATCCCAAGTTGAAGTCCTTCTGCCTTCCATTTTCCAATATCCTTGACTTACATGGAAGTTAGTCTGTGTGGTCGGGCTAGTTCTCCTCCATTTGGCACTTTACCAGTCAGACTTTTGTAGTGTAGCTGGTATGGGAGTCCAGGTCATCAAAAAAAAAAAATTTTAAAAAACTACTTAATATCAAGAGTCAAGATTAACCCTTTATACTGGTAGCTTCCCCATGGACAAGTCTTTACAATCATGGTTATAACAATAAAAATCATCTATTTTCTATAAATAGTCATACATAAACTTCTACATGGATCTACATAAAAACTAAGGAATAATTGCCAAATAAGTTCTAAATCTATAAGACATATGCCAATTTAATCCTAAATCTTTTAATTTGACTAAACATTTTTACAATTTGCTAGTATAGTTCGTCCAGCCAATTTGGATGGAATTGCTAATGTTGACTCTAGCTATTCTGCATGGCACTACTAGCATTGATATGGACAATTTATGCAATTTATTAATTTTTCTTTTCTTTTTCCTTTTTTCCTTCTTTTTTTCCCTCCTTTTTCCCTCGCTAGTTGTTAAGCCTTTGTGATGACCAGTGACCACAGGTAAGGGTCGATGAAGGTCGACCTCGCCCGCTAAGCGAGGCTTACCCACGTTCTCGTAGGGGCAAGGTCACTTGAGGTTAGCAAGGTTGAGCCTTGCCCGAAGATGGTGAGGCCCACCCTTGTTGGCCTTGAATGAGGCTCAACCTTGCCAAGGTGAGGATGCTTGAGGCTGGTGAGGGGCACCCTTGCTATTGTTAGAGAAAACTTCCTTATTTGTTTTGAAGTTGACAAAACATTTCCATCAGTTTAGTTTGAAGACTTGTAGACTCAAGTGTAAAAGTCTGATGAACTCCAGACTCTATTGTCAAAGTCTAAAAACTCAAGACTCAAGACTCAAGACTCAAAGATTTAAAGTTTGCCCTCATTGATAATCTCTAGACTGACGAAGGAAAGTTTTATCCAATGAAGAAGACTTGTCCAGATGCGAGTATATCTTTTAGGATTTGATTCGTACGGTTGAAGAAGATTTCACGGTTGAAGTGAGCATCTCATGATCAATTATTCTTATTGATTTCAATTCGGATAATTAGATCTTTTTTTATTGACGAAGTATACTTGGAAGGTTCTACTTATGGAAACCTAGATCCTGATTGTATGGGCGAGTAGGATTGGTGGGCTATCATCATATTCCTTAAATGACTTGAGATCTCCCTAATTGATTCTATCCAACGGGTAGATTGGAAGAACTCCTTTGGAAGGTGCCAACGGTTATGAAGGCATGGAGGAGTATATAAGGAAGACACTCAAGTTATTCGAGTGTATGCGTGAAAGAAAAATTCCAAAGTCTGAAGCTCTTAGTTCTTCGCTGTTTCATTTCGTTGAGCTTAAATTATACTGAAAAAAGAGATTAAATACTTGTGAGACCTTGAGGAAGTGTAGCAGAGTCTCTACACTATGGAATCAAGGACGTGTGATTGTAAAATCTCTTTTGGTTCTTAGTGGAATCCAGCCAGTAGGCTGTCAGTGCGGGAGAGTGGACGTAGGCTTGGTTTAAGTCGAACCACTATGAACCTTGTGTTTCAATTCTCTTTCCCTAATCTCTTTACTTTGATTCATCGCATTATATTGCTGTTTATAGTCGTTTACATCTTCAGTTTATTATTCTTAGAAGTCGAATTAATTTGTTAAATTTTTGCGAAAACTTCTTTAATCACCTATTCACCCCCCTCTAGGTGCTTTTACTAGCCCTATCAATTAGTATCAGAGCCTGTGTGCTCAGTTAATTGAAGTGTTTTTACTTCTGAGCTAAAGATCTATAGCTAGTATGTTGGCTCCAGGTTTGGTTGAAGGCCAGAGCAACACCAGACCACCCTATTTCGATGGAAATGAATACAGCATATGGAAAAACAAGATGAATGCATTCCTAAGATCGAAAGATCCTCTGGAATGGGATGTGGTAGAAAAATGAATAATTCCTAAAGCTACATCTGTGTCAGAAAGGGGAAAAGAAGTTGTAGACGCTGACGAGATGACTCAAGAAGAAAAGACCAAGAGACAAACTTTTAATACTAAAGCAATTTACTCCTTATATTGTGCATTATCTCCTACTAAGTATAACAGAATATCTTCTTGCAATTTACTCCTTATATTGTGCATTATCTCCTACTGAGTATAACAGAATATCTTCTTGTGAAACAGCCAAAGAAGTCTGGGATAGGCTACACATTACCTATGAAGGAACTGATCTAGTTAAAGAAACAATGATCAATATTCTACTCGGACAGTATGAAGCCTTCAAGATGAAATCAGTAGAATTTATTACTGACATGTTTAGTCGTTTTATAGAAATTGTAAACGGTCTAGAGTATTAGGGATAGCCAATCTCAGAACTAATGAAGGTCAACAAATTGTTGTGTGGACTCTCCAAAGACTGGAATCACGTGAAGATTTCAATAAGGGAAACACAAAAAATCATGCCACTTTCGGTAGACGAACTGGTTGGGACACTTTAGTCTTATGAAATAGAGCAAATCAATGAGGAAGAAGATCCTAGAGGTAAGAAGTCAATTGCCTTAAAATCTAATGATGATTATGATGTTACAGACTTTGAAGAGGACATAGACGATGAAGAGCTAGCACTTATGATAAAGAGGTTCAGGAAACTGAACAAAAAGGTAAGAAGGTTCAATTGAAAGAAACAAAGCACTCAAAAGTTCCATAATAAATCAACTGAGAATGATGAAACCAACAAAGATGTGATCTGCTTTGAATGCAAGAAAAAGGGACACATCAGACCCAATTGTCCTCTGTTGAAGTAAAAGAAGGGAAAAACTGAGAAATATAGTAAAGCTCTCAAAGCAGAAACATGGAGTGATACTGAATGCGAAGAAAGTGATGAAAATTATGCCAATATCCGTTTAATGGCAAAATCAAAATCAGACTTAGATTCTGAGACAGATACAGATTCAGACTCAGATAGTGAATTCGAGGTAAGTGATTTAAAAATTCCTACTAAAGTCTCAAAATACATTGATGAACTTTGTCTTAGTCTCAAAACATCTCTTAAGAGAATTTCCGAACTAAAAAGGGAGAATTTTATACTGAAGCAACAAGAAAATTCTTGGAAAGAAAAGTTTGAAAATTTGAACAAAAATTTTGCTGTTTTAAAAGGAAACACTAATTCTCTTTCAAAAGAAAATACATTTTTGAAAAATGATATCTCAAATATTTCAAAAAGGTTTTCAATAGGGTCTAAGAAGCTCGAAATGATTCTTTTAGTTCAAAGACCTTATTTCAACAAATCAGGCTTGGGAATGACGTCTAAAACCATTCCTCTAATAGATTTTCCAAAAGTAAAGGAAAGAATTAAATAAAGACTTACAAAAGCCTTTTATAGAAATCATTTTCAAAATATCTTTGTAAAACCTGTTGGCCGAAGTGCTCTTAAATGTTCTAAGTGTAACAGCCCAAAACACTTTGAGAAAGAATGTCCTATGATTTAGAGACCTATTAAGAAAGATTGGGCAAAGACTGTATATTGCACTAATTCCATTGGACCCAAGAAAATGTGGGTACCAAAGAAAGCTTGAGTTTCTTTTTTAATTGCAGGTCACTATAAAAAAAAATGTCAAATGATATTTGGATAGTGGCTGTTTAAGACACATAATTGGAGATTCAAGTTGTTTTAAAAAGTTTATTCAAGTAAATGGTGGAAAAGTCTCTTTTGGAGTAAATAGTAAAGGAAGAATTGTTGGGTGTGGAACTGTAAAGATTGAAAGTCTCACAATCAATAATGTTTCCTTGGTGGAAGGGCTAAATTACAATCTGCTTAGCATAAGTCAACTGTGTGACACTGGATTCAAAATCAATTTCCAGGAAGAAATATGTTCGGGAACTAGTAAAGATTTGTCACAATCTTTTACTGGACGAAGACATGGGAACATCTATCTTCTAGATATCAAAACATAAAGGCCTTAATGTCTAATTTCTATTCAAGATGAAGCAAACCTTTGGCATTGTAAGCTTGGCCACATCAACATGAAGCAAATTATCAAGATCTCTTCCAAGAAACTTGTTCGTGGCCTACCCGACTTAAAGTTTAAAAATTCTGACTTATGTACACCATGTGTGTTAGGAAAACAGGTAAGAAGTTCTTTTAAACCAATAAATCAAGTTACTACTAATCGTGTTTTGTAGCTATTGCATATGGATCTCTTTGGAGCAACCGGAACTTAAAGCATTAGTGGAAAGAGATATTGTCTAGTGATTGTGGATGACTATTCACGATTTACTTGGGTTCACTTTCTAGCAAGTAAGTCTGAAACATTTTCTCACTTTTCAAAGTTTGTCAAGAGAGTACAGAATGAGAAAGGATATGTTATCTCAAGCATATGGACAGATCATGGAGGTGAGTTTGAAAATCAAGACTTTGCCAAATTCTGTGATGATTATGGACTTTAGCATGTTTTCTTCTCTCCGTACACTCCAAAACATAATGGAGTTGTGGAAAGAAAGAATAGATCTTTGCAGGAAATGTCAAGAACCCTTTTAATTGAGAGTAATATTTCTTCTCGTTTTTGGGCTGAAGCAGTTTCTACAGCTTGTTATATTATTAATAGAATATTCTTAAGGCCTATTTTGGAGAAAACTCTTTATGAGTTGTTCAAAGGAAATAAGCCAATTGTTTCTTACTTTCATGTATTTAGTTGCAAATGTTTTGTGATGAAAAATGTAAATGATCGAACTGGTAAGTTTAAAGAAAAATCAGACGAAGGAATCTTCCTTGGATATTCAACCACCAGCAAAACTTATAGAGTATTTAACAAAAAGACTCAGTCTATGGAAGAATCTATGAATGTCAAATTTCAAGACTCTTTGCAGAATCAACTGATTCAGATTCAGCCTGAAGAATATGAAGTTACCAACCAGCAACTAGAAGCATAAGTCTAGTCAACCCAAAGAACTCATCATCGGTAACATTGATGAAGGGATTCATACTAGATCCAAAAAGCAAGAAGAGTCTAGTGCTATGGCACTTATTTCTGAAGAAGCTTTATCTGACGAAAGCTGGATTGAAGCTATGCAAGAAGAGCTCAAACAGTTCAGCATCAATGATGTTTGGGAATTAACTCCTAAACCAAAAGGTAAATCCATTATTGGAGCTAAATGAGTTTTCAGGAACAAGATGGACGAGAAATGAAAAGTGATCAGGAACAAAGCAAGACTTGTGGCCAAAGGATACACACAAGAAGAAGGGATAAACTATGATGAGACCTATGCACCAGTAGCAATGTTAGAAGCTATTAGATTACTACTTGCTTTTGCCTGTTATAAAAATTTCAAATTATTCCAAATGGACGTCAAAAGTGCATTCCTAAATGGATTTATCCAAGAAGAAGTCTATGTGGAACAACCTCCTGGATTTGAAGATCCAAAGAGACCAGACTTGGTATTCAGACTAAAAAAGGCTCTATATGGTTTAAAGCAAGCACCTCGAGCATGGTACAACATCTTAAGTAAGCTTTTAATTCAAAATGGTTTTGTCAAAAGAAAAGTGGATACTACTTTGTTTATTAAGAGAGAAGGTAAAAACTTTCTACTTGTTCAAATTTATGTTGATAATATAATATTTGGATCACCTAACGAAAACCTGTGCAAGAAGTTTTCTAAGTGTATGCAGGATGAATTTGAGATGAGCATGATGGGTGAACTATCATTCTTTCTCGGATTGCAAATAAAACAATTGAAGGAAGGAATCTTCATTCACTAGGAAAAATATGCAAAAGAACTTGTTAAAAGTTCAGATTGGAGAATTGCAAAAAGACAGAGATACCAATGTCTAGTTTTTCGAAGCTGGACAAAGATGAAAGAGGGAAGAAAGTTGACCAGAAGCTCTATGGGAGTATTATTGGTTCACTCATTTATCTTACTGTTTTTAGACTTGAAATTTTGTTTAGTGTTTGCATTTGTGCTAGATTTCAATTTGATCCCAAAGAATCTATCTAAGTGCTGCAAAACGCATCATGAAATACGTTGCAACTATCTCAAAGTTAGGTCTGTGGTATTCCAAGGAATGAGACTTTACTCTCATTAGATATTCAGATGCAGATCTAGCAAGTTTCAAAGTTAATAGAAAGAGTACTTCAGGTACTTGTCAATTGCTAGGAAACAGGACAATATCATGGTTATCAAGGAAGCAAAGCACTGTAGCTCTTTCAACAACAGAAGCAGAGTATGTAGCTCTTGGAAGTTGCTGTTCTAAAATCTTATGGATAAAACAACAATTGAGAGACTTTGAAATTGAAGACTCATGCATCGAGATCAAATTTGATAATACCAGCGCAATTAATCTCACAAAGAATCCAATTCTTCATTCATGAGCAAAGCATATAGAGATTTGGCATCACTTTATTAGAGATCATGTTCAAAACGGAGAAGTTTTGATTCAATTCATTGACTCAAAGAATCAACTGGCGGACATATTTAAAAAGCCTCTGGAGAAAAGCCTATTTGAGTCTATTTGCACCAGATTGAACATCATATCGTTTATTCAGTAAAGTGTGCAAGTGCTCAAGACTCAGAGGTAAAGTCTGAAGTTGTTCAGACTCAGAATAACTGAGTAAGTTATTTCTATTTCAGTATTTTAAATTGAAAAGGTACGATTACTCTTACTAGCCCTATCAGCCATATCCGGTGAGGACCTCCATTAAGCCTCGCCCAAGGTTGTCGAGGGTGATCTTCACCCAAGATGTGACATCTAGATTTTTCACTCAACAAAACAGTGAGCCTCGGATGCCTAATGACCCACGCCATGTTAACAAGCTCATCGTCGGGCTACACCGTTCGCATCCTCACTGCATCATCACCGAGCAACGTCATTTCCACCTCATTCAAGGACACATTTACATCATTGAGTCATCACTATTATCTTGTCGTCAATAAACTATTCTAATCTAAATATTCCAACAATTTCAGGAATTTCCAAAGTAATGGCCCTTTGAAAAAATAACGTAAAAAAAGAATATTACTGTAGGTCTTGAATTTTCCCTCCATCAAACATGAAGACTCTTGAATCTTCTCCATGATGCTGTTTCAGGCCTTGACACCATGCCACATCCTAGCTAGTGTGAAGCGATATCTTAATCAACAATCACCGCTAGAGAGAGAGTAACTTTGACCATGGGAATAGAAAAGAACAAGGGGGGAGAGAGAGAGAGAGTCACTTGTTCTTTCACTTTCACCCTCAAAACTCATCCATTCCTACACACCACTTTCGCTACACCACCAACGAAGTGCAGAAGCCAGTGACAAGGGGACTCCTCTGAAGGAGCTAGTATGGACACCTAAATGGGGGTGAATAGGTGTTTAAAATAAACCTTGACAAATAAGTGCAAAATAAAATAAGTTGCAAGAAAAGTCTGAAAAAGGATTAGAGTTTGATTAATCGAGCCACCAGACTTCTGGTGAAAATTCAGAATAAGATAAAAGATGAAATAGTTTTTGCGATACTTAAAAAATGGTGCAACTGATAATACTAAAAGGAGTTAAGGGAAGAGAAAATTGCACATGAGATTTATAGTGCTTCGACTTTGATCAAGCCTACATCCACTCTTCCATGTTGACAACTTTATGGCTGGAATTCACTAAAGCATTAACAGAGAAGTACAAGGTTTTGAGTGCAAATACCCAATGGAAGAATTCTTTTTCCTTCACTAAGTCACTTTTCTTGTGATTTTCTCTCTTGAATACACCTTACTAGCCATTGGCATTCTCTAGAGGAATTTCTTCCAATCAATCTGTTGGGACAGAATCGATTAAAGAAATCTTGTAACTGTTTGAAGATTGAGATGAAAATCCGTTGATTCTGATCGCCCATACAAGCAGAATCTAGATTTCCATAAGTATTTGCTTCCCAAAAGGGAACTTGTCTTCAAGATTGATTCCATCAATGTATTTATGAAAGGTAAGTGAGATTCTTTGTCAGAAAGCCATATATTAAAGAATAAATCCCTATTGTGTTCATACTGAATCTTTGTCTTAAGATCAATTAATCTGAGTTTGATTATATCTTCGTTTTGGGCTTAATTTCAGTCTGGATTACATTAGAGTGGGAAAGACTTCTGAAACAAATAGACTTTGACAAGAGTCTGTGATATGACTTCAGAATTCTACTATTCTTCAGAATAAGAATAAGAATAAGAAAGTTTTGTCAACTTCAAAACTTGGTAGGAGTTTTCTCAACAATCTCCCTCTTTTTAATTGTGACAAAATTTTCATGTAGATTTAAGCATAATATGAAAATTATCTTGCAAAACAATACTTTAGCAGCACATGATAATTTATAGAGATTACAAATAGTAAGCACAATAAAGTTTGCATAAGCCTACGCAAAATACACATAGTTTGCACTCACAACAAAAAAAACACATCATCCAATAGTCTACTTAAAAGAAACACCAATCACACCAATCACACCAGCATAGAAAAATTCAATCATGCACTAGTCAAAACTTCAAATCTGCAAAACTCTCCCATTTTTGTCATCAGCAAAAAGAGAAAATCAAATAAGCACAAGGAAAATAAGAAAAAGAGTTTGTGTTGAAAAGGATCGAGGTTGCCTAGGAACACGAACAAGTTAGAAATCCTCCAAAGTCTGCATGATCTTCTCAAGCTTAGTCAGGCACTGATGGAAGACAGTCTCAACCTTCACTAAATTCTGAGATGCCTGTTGATTCATGTTCTCAACCTTATCATCTAGAGACTGTACCTTTCTAGTTAGAGATTTTGAGGTAGTACCAAGAGTAGCATGTAACTTCTAGAGTTCAACCTCCATCCCATATTACTGTGCCTTAATTTTCAAAAGGAGTTCTACTATCTAAGGATAGTTTGATTCTGGTTCAGTTTGGGTACTAACTTATGCAAAATGTAGTTATGGAGTATCCAGAGGTGAAGGAACATCAACTTGAACATGTGAAATTTGGTGCTCCCCCTGAACATTAACTTCTTTGTTCTGATCCTCAAGAGAAACTTCGAGGAAATGAGATGCATAAATATTTTCAGCATTTAGAGGAGATCGACTGATGCCGTTATTAGTAGTTGGTTCGATGGTTTGGTCATTAAGAGGAGTTTTCTCACCTACTCCCCCTGTCACAGTGCCTTCAGTCTGAGAAAGAACTTCTTCTTCTTCTTGCACTCCTTGTCTTCCAATACTGGGTTGTTGACCAGCTCCTTTCTCTCCAGCATCTCTTGCACCAATTTCCCTCGTATCTTCTCCTCCCTTGTCAAGCTACTATCCCTTGTTCAGATTTGCATCTCCTTTTTCATCATCTGAGTCATCATCCTTACTATTTTTTACTACATTTTTTTCTCCTTCACTTTCTTCTTCCGATTCTTTCTCGCTCGCATCCTCTTTTTCTTCTTTAGAATCGGCTATGCTACTAAGAGAATCACGCATGGCAATATTTTCCATAATATCAGAGACAGTCTCATCTTCATCATTTTCCTCTTCTTTATCTTGTAGAAGAAGAACATGTCATTTTCTTTTTGGAGTTCACAAGACAACACTCTTCCCTTTGCGCTTCTTCTCAGCTGTAGATCCTATCTTAGCTTTGCTAGCAGATTCTTTCTTCAAAAGTTTTAAGACTCTAGAGAGATTCGTTAATCTCATTTTTGAGATCATTTTGAGTTCAACTTGCATGGGAACAATGGTTCTAGAGCAAAAATTGGATGGCAGTTGAATCTAAAAGTGTTGGAAAAGTCTGGTTACCAATGCTGTATATGGAAGTTGTCCCTTTCCTTTCATGAAAATTTTGCACTTGTGCAGTAGGATTGTGTGAGGGAGTGAGAAAGCAACTCCATTGCAGATGGCCCACATCATTTTTACCTCGAATCTGGAGACATCAGTTTTGGAAGTAGGCTTGGGTTTGATACAATTGATGATGATCTTGTGGAGTAAAATATTAGAAGTAGACATCCTAGAGTAAGTAATGCTTCCTCTTGGAATCCTGTCCTTCACCAGAAACTTGGTGACCTTTTCGTTGGACACATTGATGAGCAAATATCCACTTCTTTCTACTTCCAGAATATTAGCTAACAGATTATGTCAACATCAAAAACTTTATCACTCACAATAAATTGAACATGAGTGGGATCCAAAATAGATAGGTTTGAATAGAAGTAAGCGGTCAATTTAGGATAAGTATCAGATGACTCCACATAGAATATCTCCATCCGAAGCTTGGCAAATTTTTCTTGCAAATTCACCTTGATGGAATTTAGGAAATCAAAATCTACCGTTCAAGGGTTGATGACCCCTCTGTACAACATCTGTGCATAGACTTTCTTATGGTCCTTTGACCGAAACAACTTCCCTTTTATTCCAACGATTTTTGTAGCAACACCCATTTTGTTTACAAAACTATTTCCATATGCTTTCATAAGTGTATGTTCTAGTTCACGCCCCGAGCTCCGAAAAAGGGTTTTGTCAATGAACATATCACGACGAGCTAGTCCTTTTATGGTCTCGGTGTGGTATTGAGGCGTATTGCTCCCGAGCCAAGTCTGGTATTAAGTTGGTGAACATGTCACGACGGGACGGTCCTATCATGGTCTTGGTGCGATATTGAGATATATCATTCTCGAGCCAAGTTGGGTACTAGATTGGTGCTCAAACGTGTTAGATCAAGTCGCGATCCTTGATATGTGCTCGACATGCTTAACGTCTTGGTTTCGGTAAGTCATTTCACATACTCATACATGGCACGTCTTTTGGCCTTTGAACTAAAAGTGAGGATAAGAACCAAATCGTGATGCTTGATGCATGGTCACACGATGGACTAATTTCTAGTCGTCAATCGATGGATTTTGACAACGTTGCCTGATGGACTCATTGTCGGAGGACCACCGTCACCCTTGGATTAGGGAACATTGCCCGATTAAGTTTGGATGCCCGACGGATGCATAGTCGGAGGACCACCGTCACCCTTGGATTAGGGGACGTTGCCCAATGGATTTCGGATGCCCGATGGATTCCGGAAGAGTTGATGGATTTCGGCTATTAATGAATGAACCTCGTGTGCATGAGTTCCTCACATTATGAAAGGGATTTTGGTTATACTTGCATATTATTGAGTAAGACGTGAGTTCCTCATACTATGAAATGGATCTTGTTTATGCTTGTATAATATTGAGTGAGGCATGAGTTCCTTATGTTGTGGGTGAATATTGGTTTATGTTTGCATACTGTTGATTGAGGATTTCTCATGTTTCATCCAAGACAAAATTTTTGTTTTGCTATTGATCTATCGTCGACTAATGTTTTGGATGAGTTATTTGTTTGTTGATAGGCGAGGCACCCTCCTACTCGGAAATTAATGGGTTTTACTTGTTGAGTCTATGACTCACCTCGTTATTTTTCAGAATTGTAGGCATTGAGGTCTCCCACTAGTGCTAGAGTTGCAATCTTGCTAGAGAGGAGGTAAGCACTTGGTCTTTAGAGCATAGAAAATGTAGTGGTTATAAATATGGCAGCGCACGACAAAAGGGCCTGTAAATATAAGTGATGTAATTGTATAGTTGCAAGTGGTTGTTTTCCTAGCTGTTTATTGTTGTTTGGGTGTTGTTTATAACGTTTCCGCATGTGCTTAATGAAAAGATAAAAAGAATAGGACGGCGATGTGCCTAGGACGTCGTGAAAATAACCCCTGTTGCTCGTGACTTTAGGGATGGAGTAGGGATCGCGACAGAAATGCCTAGGGGATAACGGGATTCCCCGGATGATTATGGCAACATGAAATTATATTGAATATGACTTTAATATTTCTGAATTGAACTACTAATTATATGTTGGGAAAAGTTATTACTTGTATTAGTTTGTTATGTATTTTGGAAAGGTTCTCGGGTAAGTTGATATCCATGTGATTTACTAAATTTCTATTGGGGCTATCTTTATCAGTATAGTGATCGATTGGTGGACCTTCTGCTTGCTGGGTTATGACTCATTGATTATTGACTTCATATTTTCAAATCAATAGAATATTGATCCCATCTGCCTCTTCGATTGTCACGACCACAACTCCATCTCGAGGGTCGCAAGCGACAAGGGTTATTTTCGCTACGTCCCAAGCTCATCGACATTATGATTCTTTTTATCTTATTATCATACACATGTGGAAACGTGAACAATTAACTCCCCGGATAAATAACGGCTGGAAGACTATGACATATATCAAGTAGAACACACTAATTTATATTATAATAGTACTTTTACAAGCCATTTTTCTACGGGCCCTTTTTTTTTCTTTTCACATCATAGTACAAGTTTTTCACATAGGCCAAGGGAAATCCTATCTCCTCTAGCATGACTGAAACTCCCAAAACTGACGTGCAACTTCCATGCCTACAAGACTGAAAAATGATGGATGAGTTTTGGGGAAACTTAGTAAGTAAAACTCTTAGTTCTCTACTAGGAAATCATCTCATCATTGTTAAAGCCTAGCAAGTACAACAATTGCAAACAGTGTTGATGGTAGATCAATAGCAAACTTGTTGCTACCTTTGACTGCATGCAAATGTCCATCGCAACATGCTTCGGTGCATATTTACCTTTGGCTTATCAATAAATATATCAACATATTATACTCATGCATATATCGGCACTCATGCAAATTCATTTAGTGTCATCTTGACTCAACTAGGCCTTCCTGGCTCAACTAAGCATCCGGTTTCAAGCTAGGCATACTGGCTCAACTAAGGCATCTCGGCTCAACTTAGGCATCCTGGTTCAACCAAGGCTAGCTTACTTGAGGCATCCGGGCTCAAACCTAGGCATTCTACCTCAACCGAGGCATCCCATTCAATGAATGAGGCATTGTCGCCAATGCTATGTGGTGACAGGCACTTTTTCCTCTTTAAGTGCATGCATAAATGCATCATACAAGCTAGTTCTTATCATTTCTCTTAGTCGACATATGCATGGCCCGAAGGCGTGCTCATTCATTCGTGTGTGTCATGAGTTTCTTATACTTCACTAGCAAATATGTTAGGAACGATCTTTGGTCCGTAACTTGAATCAATCACTTAGCGCTGATCCTCACATCGAACAAAGCTCGGAAACTGTATGCCTCAATACTAATCCAAGACCTCGAGGCTTGGGTACACCTCGCTTTAGTGATGATCCCAAGCTCGACGGACCTTGACTACGACCCGATGTGAATACATATGCTTCGAGAATGACCCTCGGCTCGTGGTTTGATTCAACGCCAAAGCACAAAGTCCCTGCATCCATTTGGACTATGGAAATTGGCATGCTTAGTGCCTTACCCAAACCTCTTGGATTTGGGCGATCCCTATACTGATCAAGGCATAAGATCGACATGCCTCAATGTCGATTCAGGACCTTGTGGCCTTAGGCGACCCTTGCACCAAGTGAGATTTGGACCCGGCATCCTATTTATACTGAAATCAAGGCTTTATGGCTTGGGCGATTTTGTCTTGCAATGAACGCAACTCGGACAAACCTTAGCCTCATTTCGAGCGTGAACAACTCAAGCACACATTCAAGCATAAACATGAGCAAAACCATATAAAAGATCCAACATCTTACCCATGGTTTGACAGGTGAGCACCTAACTAGACTCGACAATGGAGACTACCACCCTAGAGGAGACTTAGGGATCTTACTTACCTGGATGAACCTCAAGCACTAGCTTGAATGACTTGATGAGGGGCAATGGTGCAAGGTTGAGAGAAAGGAGGAAGAGGAGGAGGGTAGGTGTTAATGGAAAAATGGGCTAAAGTGGGTGGAAATGAATGGGAGCTCCTCCTATTTATAGGCACCAAGTTCATCATTACTCATCCAAGCAGTCCAATCACATTTCTTAGAGTGGCATGGTTATGGCATTAAAGTGGCAAGCCTATTTTGCAAGGTGGCATGTCTAGTGTCCTAAGAGAATACTTGCCATCTTTTTATTAAACCACCTATTGGCTTGCTCTCCAAGGCTTAATTTAGGCTCATGATGTGCATATGGTCCTAAGGGACACATAAGCCCATTTGATGCCTAATGTCCTCTTCTAATTGGTTGGCTCTTGCATTATTCACCAAGGCTATATTTTAGGGTCATTATAGCCTAAGATTCTAAAGGACACCTAAGCATGAATTACCAACTTCTTCTCTAAGGCAAATCTCAAGTCATCATGACCAAATCTTCGAGTGGACACCTAGGCTTATGAGGTGGAGATCTAATGGCCTAACTTAATCATTTGAAGGTTTGTTTGTCTCCTTTTTATTGGGGGCATTTAATGAGCATTTAATGAAGTTTAATGATGATAGCATTCTAGGTTGCCAACTCGGCATCCAGATTCTTCAATCATTAATGAGGGGTCCATGTATCGTTTTTTGATTGGTCCACATGTATGCCACCTTTTCTAGAACTTCCAAGATATTTTTGACCTTCATCATGACCTTTGAAAAGTTAAGGGACACCTCATCCTCCTTCATTTTGTCTACTTTATTCTTTCCTTCCTCAAGAAGGTGGTCTAGAGAATTCTATCATCCAAGTTATTCCAAGACCAGAGAAGGGATCATTAGATACACCTCGAAAAATCAAATCACGTACACCTAAGGTTCGACCATCACGTCCCATGCTCGACCGAATCGTTCCTTTGGATGGTCATTCAGCCAAAATGGTCGGTTGTCCTTCATTTGGTTCAAGGCTAACCTTAAAGCTATCCATAGCCTAACACTAAGCCAAGACACTCATGGACCTTAAAATTAGGGGCGGAATAGTCCGGTCTATCCCTGGGCTCATTCCGATTAGCACTCGATCCACTCGTATGATTCATGGTTGGTGCATTACTAATCTATGATCGAACATCACCAATTCAAGATTCCTTTCCAATCACTAAGAATTAAATAGGGAATGATGCATTTTTGGTCAGAAGGTGATCATATTTGATCAAGTTGGATCGTCCGTGTATTGGTGCATAGTCGGGTGGAATCACTCATGGTCGGGCACTGCGATCGATTGTGACCATCCACCGATCCAAAATCATCCCGTGATCAATTCTCGTGATCCAAAAGTCATCTTATGAGCTGGTGGTCCTATCCCATTAGTATAGTTGGTTGAAATTCATGACCAACACCTCGACCAATTCATGATCGGTTGATCGGTCAGTTAGTTGGTCGATCGGTCCATGACCAATCGATGATTCCTTGCCGATTGAACCGATCGATCCATGGCCAATGACCGATCCTTTTTTGGACCTTATGGCCAATCCTTATAGGCTTGGAATCGAGGGTGTTACACCGATGGTCCATTACCGGGTGTTAGTAGACTTCACATGGGAAGAGGACAGGTTCGTAGACCTCGGTAATCCAGATACTATTTTTATTTAGATCAAATCCCACATGGTCATTGATGTGGGCCCCTAACGAGGTAGGTCACCCTTGGGTTCGTTGGGATGTACGCCCGTGTCAACAGGCGCATGATGGATACACTTCGATTGTTCTCCGATGGGCCAAAAACCAAAGGTAGCTTGGCAACATAGAAGGGAGGTAGGAGGGAAGCGGGATTTTGGAGCTAGGAGGATTTTGACGGTGTCAAGGGCTAGGGTTAGGTGACACGTGTGCAATTAGGTGGAGACGAGTGATCGACATACAGTCTAGTGTAATTAGTAGTACTGACTTTTTGAATTTCTCAATGCACCTCACTTGTCGTCTAATGTACATATATAAATAAATAAATAAATGAAGTTGCCATGTTTACAAAAAAATCGCATATGCCCCATAATTACTTTGGTTCCGTATGCTTCTGCATGCTTAAGAAAAGTAAAACAAGGAAGATATTGGCGTTAGTAGTTCTATAGTAGTCATGATGTGTTGGGGTTGTCACACAAGGCTTGCAAGGTTGACCCTTGCTAGATCTTAGTGAGGTGACCTCATTAGCCTCTAGCGACCTTGCCAGTGCAAGTATGAGCCTTGTTCAATGGGAGAGGCCGAGCCTGGCCAGCCCTTTCTTATAGCTTGTCGCCAAAATTGGTTAGATGGATTACATTGGCAAATTATCAAAAATGTTTAAGATTAAATTAGCCCAATTCAAAGGTTTAGAGTTGAATTGGCATAATTATAATAGGCCCAAAACTTTTTTGGTAAATTTCCTTGAAAATTGGGATGCCATTATTTTACATAATGAAACAAATCTTAACGGGATTGTCAAACATATTAGGCATGCTAGTAAACGTAATAATCACCAGTTAATAGTTGGCCTTTATTCAAAATTTTGATAAGTTATTGTAGAAAAATAACATAAGGACTAGTTTTAACATTCAAACAAAGTACAAGAACTAAAATTGGATAGTTGTAACTAGGGGTGTAAAGGAATCGGAAACTACCCAGACCACTCAGAATTGGATCGAACCGCCCAAGAACTGGTGATTCCTAAGCTCGGTTCCAATTTATTGGAATCGATGGATCTTGGTCTGGTTCCTGATTCCAACTATTGAACCGCCCATCGACCGGGCCGATTTTATATATATATTAAATTTTAATTTAAAAAATGAAAAATCCTAAATTCCTAGGCTACTTACTAGTATTTATGTTAGGTATCGCCCATTTATAACAAGTTTGGTGAATGTGCTCTCTTACTTCCACACTTCCTAAGATACTAATATTGTTGGTTCATTGTCGCTAAGTAGGAGTGTCTTTGATGAGGTGACTTCGTTGTGTAATTTTTTGTTACATATTATAGTGCTAATGTGTGAAATTTTGTGGGACCAGTTCCATGGACCCACCCCTGAATTGGACTGGACTGGAAGTCTAGTTCTTGGGTAGATCCATGGAAATTGGTAGTTCTTGATTCTAGTTTTTCGGAGCTAGTCTTTAGTGGGCGGTTCCCGGATCTAAGATGGGAACCGCCCATCCAAACCATGCTCACCCCTAGTCGTAATAGTATGAGGACCAAAAATGCAACTTTTTTAGAAGTTTGCAGTGTGTTGACTCGCTTATGCTACTACATCAGCAATCTTGTCCACATTTTGATGGAAAAATTGAATTTTCTCCTTAAATTGCTGCCGGAGATAAGTTACAAGGGCAAATGTGTCACAAAAGTAGTACAAATATTAGAATTCAATTTGCGTAATAATAGGAGGACGGCTTTTGTAGTTTCCCTAATTATCAAATAAAGGTTGAGGATTCGGTTTTAGGTTCTTATTTGAATTGGATTTTCTCTTAAATTTTTATCAAAAATTGAGTTTCCATTTCATAACAAATTCGCATACTCCATAATAAATAAATAAATAAACCCATCTTATATCAATTGATTATAGTCGAATTAACTCTCAATTTTGGGAGAAATTGCTATGGTTCGAAATTCCGGCGATCACAAGCTGTCATCGGTGAACTTAAGACTCAATTGCACGAATTTTAAAAAGCTTAGGAGCTTGAAATGTTAAGAACTTAATTGCATTTCGTACAATTAATACTTCTAGAACTAGTGGTGTGATTTTTCCGTAAAGTTACCATACTGACGTATGGAGTCCAAGTAAGGCGCGAAATATGGCAGATCGTAATCAAAGTAAAATAAAATTCTAAGGGATAGTAGTTTCCTTTCCCTCGTTGGGAATCAAGCTAGTTGTTTCTCCGGTACTGGTCCATTAGGTTAGCAGGCATTCTCTCTCTGTTTCGGAAAGAAATCCGACTGAGGAAAGAATAAGAAGTCGCTACAGAAGCCGCAGCCTAAGATCTTTGCTCTATTATTGCGTCAGCATTGCTGTTGCAACTTTATTTGTTAGATGGGCTGTCCATGGGAGCCATAGTGTCGGAACCTGGGCTTGTCACCCTTTGTAGTTTGTAAGGTTGTTCATTTTGACTTGGACGTGTGCAGCTCGTCGTGAAAACATAGTACGGCTACTCTGCACAAACGCTTCGATTCCCAGAAACCGATTGGCAAATGATATTAAGATGAAATGAACATGTCGAC
The DNA here is from genome assembly GCA_014182515.1 of Eucalyptus microcorys. Taxonomy (NCBI): domain Eukaryota; kingdom Viridiplantae; phylum Streptophyta; class Magnoliopsida; order Myrtales; family Myrtaceae; genus Eucalyptus; species Eucalyptus microcorys. The sequence continues at coordinate 19,250,807 of CM024564.1, forward strand.
AAGCATTAACGAGCATTTCTTTCTATTTTTATGTGTTTCTTCCTCAACCGATCTCCATGGAAAAAAGGTATTCCTTGCCCCCCAGTCTGCGTTCCAAATTCATATCCTCTTCCGCTTCTCTTTCTCTTGCTCCAAGTTCATATAAATGCCCCTCCGCCATTTCCTCTCTACTTCTCACCTCTCCGCATTCCCCATTGCCTTAATCCTCCACACCCCCCTATTGTGTGGCCCGAGTACCTTGTTGCTTCCTTTAATGTCCTTAGCTTTCCCATGTAAAGCCCATAACGTCGGCCTCAAGCACTTCCAGCCCTGCTTGCTCGTGACGGTCACATCTTCTGCCCCGTTGATCCATGTCTGACCTCATCATGTGTCTGACATTGTTCGCGCTCGATTGTGTTGTCGCTTTAGCAACATAGATCACTTGCTTTACCGACAAGCAAGATCCACACCTACTTTGACGAGCTCATAATACTTCCATCACTTGCCCACTCTCCGTGCTCTATAATTGGCTTCAGTCACCCGGGCCTTCTAGCCTGTGTCACACCCTCTCAAGCCCGGATTCACATCCAGCTTTCCTCACATCCTCCAAGAGCCAAATTGCAAGATAATCATGTCCACTAATTTGACAAATATACATTATGGCTGTCATGTTTGGTGAGATCTTTAAGATTAAAGACGTGGGTCATGCCAATATCTTTCGGTAGATTAAAAACATATGTACTTGAGTTGATTTTCTTCAGAACTTTAAATGGGCAAGCACTCTTCTAATGGAGTTTTTATTTTAATGCACCCTTTAGGAATATGTTTAGGTCTGATATCTCTTTTAGTAAAATCAAGAAGTCTGCTAACGTCAGCTTGAGCTTATTCCTTTACTTAGCACAAACTTCCTTCGAACTTTATCATGAATCTCCTTTAGAAATAAGGTAAAACTGCAAATGACAAAGTGCTTAAATTAGGTTCAGAACTCCTTTTCATAAGTTGGATATTTTTACCTTCGTTCATTCAACTTTTCACCGAAGCACGCAATATGGTGACCCTCTTGGGTCTTGACTAAGTGCGCCTCCAACACCAACATTAGATGCATCACAAGCACTTCAAACATCTTGGAGAAGTCTGGAAAGTGTAAATCAGGGGCTGTGACCAGCCTATTCTTTACATCTTCAAATTCCCTCTCGGCCGATTTTGTCAATGTGAACTCTCCTCTCTTCATGCAATTGGTAATAATAGGTGCCATGAAAGTGCTGAAATCTTTGATGTAGCATTTACAGACTGAAGCCAAACCATGAAAATGACGATCTTCATGCCATGAAGTAGAAAAGGGCTCGTCTTTGATTGCTTTGTCTTGTTTTGAAGGGATTAACTTTCATTCCTTCAGAATAAATAACAAAATCCTAAGAAAGAGCTCGAGAAGTCACAAAAGACATTTCTTCAAGTTTACACACAGCTTTTCTTGGCTAGGAACTCTCATACTTCTTTGGCCATGCAGATCAGGAAATAAGCAACAAGAAAGTAAGCTATAAAAGGCTGAAACACTTGCGTTATAAACAGGTGAATGAAATTGCAATAATTCGAGGTCTTAAACACATGATATAACTGCAGGCCCCATTCAAGAGTAGATTATATTATTTCAGGTTCAAACGTCTTAAACGAGTGAATATTATCTGAGCGCTATGTATCAAATCAAAATCACAATAATTGGGTTGGCAATATGGTTGTGTACCAGCACATGTTTAGGTGGTAGCTGTTGTCGTCACAGCCAATGATGTCCGACCTCTGTTACGACTGAAAACACAGGAGGGAGAGAGGGAGAGATGAAGAGATGGCAGGACTTTAAATTGATAGGTCCTACGGAGGTGTTTCTGCATTGAATACATATATGTAATGCTAGATCAGTCCTGTATATGTTCGGTACCGGTGGGTTCTCATTATTTAGCTTCCAACCCAGATGAATAGTAAAAGGGAAAAGGCCGGAGAAAGGTAAGAGTTGGACTCATCTCTGCATTGGTAAATTTCAGCTTGTGACCACATTACTTGCGGCACCTTGTTGGTCCATAATATTCTGCAAGAGTGGCCCCCACCCACGTGGCGGAGACTCAACAGCCTTCTTAAATGAATCAGTCATACTCTAGGTTCATTTTGTTTCACTAGAGAAGGAAAAAGGATGAAGAGGAAGAGAAAGAAAGCTTCTGAAAACCTTATAGACAGGCTGGTTTAGTCTATCTCGTTGATGAAAATTGAGTACTTCATTGTCGTTCGAGCCAAGTAGTTTGCCACCGTTATTTGAGCGTTCAGTTTCCAGAATGGTAAGCTAATAATAATGAGCATCCTCTGTCCATGTAGATATAAAGGAAAGAGTTGAACAGTTGATGGTGTTTGAAGATCAATATGGGTGGACCCATTTTGCTTATATGGTGTTAGCTGTCCCATGAACGTGCTCAAGAAGAGCCCGTATATAGAGAAAGATGGACAGGAATGAATGCTGACATTGGTTGTTGAGTCGAGGTGGAGTGCAAGACTCCGTGGCAGTAAGAAAAACCATGAAGATGCACTTGCATTTCTCGTCCTCTTTTTGAGTTCTATATAGAAAAGACTAGCTGATTTTAGGGTTAGCTAGTGGCTTTTATGAACTCCTGCTTGGAACTTTTCTTTTTGACAATGAAGGGTGAAAGGAAGTATCCATCACTAACTCATTTTCAAGTCCCTTGTTTAAGCTCGCAAATCAAAGAAATTGTTTGGTTAGTCTTAAAATTAATGTACGGATGCTAATTCAGTTTTAAACCTTTTAATTTTTGGAGTATAGTTTAAACATTTGCACAAAAGTCTAATGTAATCATCGCGATCCATTTTTACTAAAATTGCTGATGTGACAATGTGCTATGTAAGATGGCTAGTAATAAATGAACTACCACTATAATAATTTTCGGCGAAAATTGACTGGAAATTATTAGAGTGACATATCTATTAGAGAACTTGTATATGGCAATTAAAACACATTTAGGATGTATTATGATTCAAGATACCAACATAGTTTAGAGAGATAATTCTTGTCTAGACTAGTATTTACATGGATTAGGTCCATCATGATAGTTGATCATGTGGACTTCACATATAGTCCTCATATGAACAATGGTTGTAATCAGTTCATTCTAGAGTTTGTTAATTTATTGATGGTAGGTGTAAGTCTTGCACGAATCCTGCCTCATGAACCCAAACACATGTTGGCCATTGATCATGTGAGGCCCACTTTTGAGGCCTAAATGATCAACCGATTGACACCTTTCGATAATGGCTTGATTGACCCCTTTCAGACCAGTTTTATTTTAAGGCGAAGGGCTTCTGATAATGTGATAGCGGTCCCAGGAACCATCGACTTCATGAACTCCACCATCAGGAAAAATTGACTCGAAAATGGCATATGATAAAAAGGAATAGGATTTCATTAACCGATTCTCCGTCCTCTCAACATCTCGAATAATCGAATTAAACTAACCACAAGTTGCATTTCCAAGACTTCCTCGCTGTCCTTAATAGTGACATGGTCGGCACAATTTAGCCATCTTGCGGGCTTGGATAAGGATTACCTTTCCCCTTTTGTCTCCACTAGAAAAGGTAGTCTGTCCAAATTGCCTTTCTTTTATCTGAAAATTTTATTATTCTTATTGGATTGGTTTATTTCTCTTTTTTAGATTCATAATTTAACAATCAATTAGAATTTTATTGCTAGTTCGCTGTTTGGATTGCGTCATGCAATAGAATTACTTTTTTTGTTCTAATTGTATCTACATATCTCAATTTTTTTTGGGTTGCTAACTTAATGGTAGAGTACTCGACTTTTAAGTACGTCCAGCATCTTTTATACATTTATACGAAGTTCAGGTGTGTATGGAATCTCTTGACTCATTGAAGAGCAATATCATGTTGGTCACGGGAAATCTATCGAAGGTGCAGCTTTCGATAGATATAATAAGACGTTGACTTCTATTCTTTATCGGTCCCCAAAACTTTAATTTCGGCCGACCGATAGCCAAGGAGCACATTCACATCACGAGGCCGAAACGTTAGTTGCCTTGACATCCGAGTTGCCAACTTTGACACGCCACCTAACAGGGTGAATGAATCGTTTCAGTCTTACCTCCACACGGAGCGGCAGATCCAAGACCTTTTAGATTAGACCAACTACACAAAATATTCGAGGAAGAAGTTGATGGGACGCGAAATATTGAAAACTTATTAGAAAAATGCTTTACAAGTTTTTTTTTTTTTTTTTACAATTAGGAATATATCAATGGTGATTTATTATTTCGATAAATCATTTCTTCGGACAAAAGAAAATTACGTAAACATTCATTTGAAATCTCACTTAGTTGGATTCCATTATGGAAGACATAATTTTTTATGAAGAATTTGTTAAGATATATTTGATCCATGCATCTAATATCATGAAAAATGAATACAAATTTTTTCACTGCTACTTAGTATCGACAATAGGTTCGAAAAAGTATCTAAAAATATTCAATTTAAATATATTCAAACATGAAAACCTTAACCACCTATGATTCCATAGACATTCTTTTCCTTTCTTCTTAGACATAACATAGCCATCCCATGACTTAATAAAGTTTCAAGGGAACTCTTTGGTGTTTCTCTTACCTTAGAATAATCAAGTGGCTACTCTCTTCACGGGAAAAGAAAGATGGACCACCGTGTGGCCACTATTTCGACGGCCCCCACCAACCGAAACGCGAGACATGGCTGCTGTCCATAGCATACCACGTTGCGATATTCATGTACAAAAACAACATCATAGTCAATAAGAATTACTCCACCATAGCGCAAATTTACTCAATTATTACACTTATGACGTCATGTTACAGTTGAATGACGTACTTCTCTCTCACGCTTTTCCTCGCTATAATCAACGAAAGAGTGCGAACTGCTGGGGACTGACATACGTACCAAGCACAATACATTACTAGCACGACTACCAGATACTAAAAGTGATTGACATATATTAAGGCGACACGCTCTATCGTCTTCCCCTTAAGCTTTGTGAGGGTGAAGCCGGACCGGGAGCCCCTTCGCCGGCATAGGCATCGGGTCGACGATGATCTTCTCGTCTGCGAGCAGCTTCTCCCACTTGAACCTCTTGACCAGGTTGTGCATGAACACGAGTATCTCCAAACGAGCGTACTCCTTTCCGGGGCACATTCTGGGCCCTCCCCCGAATGGGACGTAGGTGTACGGCGCGGGCCCCTTCCCGTCGAATCTTGATGGGTCGAACTTCTCCGGCTCTGGGAAGTACTCCGGATTCCTATGCGCTGAGTGTGCGCTCCAGTATAACTGCAATTCTTATGAAAAGATATTTAGATGCAGTTTGAGGCTTTGGTAATTGTTAATGATCCAAGCATATGGTTTATAACGTGTACGATGAAGCCCCCTTGTTTTTTTTTTTTTTTTTTCCCTTTTATAATCCAGAGGCATGGGTGTAGAGACCCGAATACCTTCTCTTATGGATGTTCTTGCATTATTATTGGTATTGACTACTGCGTCATGTCTATATTCTTGTTGGGTCGAAAAGGGAGAGCGAAGAGCTCACCTTCCAGCCCTTTGGAATGGAGAAGCCATTGAAGACGAAGTCGTTGAGGGCTTCCCTGAATGCGCCTTGGAGAGGAGGAGCGAGCCTCATGACTTCACAGGCAACGTTCCACGAATACCTCATCTTCTGGATGTCGTCCCAGTTCAACAACTCGCCCGGAGCTTTTGATTTCGCAATCTCCATTTGTTCTGAAAAAAAAAAAAATAGTAAAAAATCATTATGTAATCTTATATTACTTACTTAGTTATCATCATTTATTATATTTTTTCAATGCTATCGAATATGATAATATGAAAATGAGAACTCTTATGACATCATTTCGTTGTTGTGGGGCACCGTCAAGCTCATGGCCAACTTATAATATGATTATTATGACGACAATCAGTGAATAAAAATCTGGAAAAAAAAACGTGGTCGCACCACAAATGACACGCAGAAGAAATTGAAAGGCCGGCGGTGCAATTAAAAGACGGCAGGAAATCTCAAGTTGGCATCGAATTCATTGAAAGCCGTCCCTCAAACCTAATTTAATGGGCGCATAAAATGCATGAGTGGTTGTGCCATAAATAAATCAGAGAGACGCATAGATTCACGTGGGTTCCATTTTGTTTTCCTACTAAAATAAATATTAATAATGCATGGAAAGCAAAATTTCGATAATGCATAAAACATTTAATTTATTATTAACAATTATAGAAAGAAAAAAAATTAAACTTTCTACTTAATAATATCATTAATAGAATTTATTAGATTTAAAGATAGTGGTGTGTAATTAAGTAAAATCTCCGTTCTAAAACCACTCTAAGGTACATTCCCCTGGCCTTCTTTTCTTTTCTCATGAAATTAATTTTGTTTTGAACTTAGATGCATGCGATTGATATTTAACATTTTGGACTCTTTTAAATGATTCCGTGATAAGGTATTAACATAAAGTTTGTTCATACATGCGACTATCGATCAAGATCTTCAATCCTTGTACTGTGTCCTCATCAATGTCTTGACAGATTTAGCTGTAGCTCTATTCAACGAACGTGAAATCAAATCACATCCGCACGAAATATAGGCTATTTATATCGGGTCATCGTGGAAAACTTTATCCCATTTTACTATTACAGAGTACGATGAGTCAGGGGTCTAATGTGCAAGTTGTCACTATGCGAATCGCTAAGGTCCCAATTCCTTATGAAAAAGTGAAAAGTGCGATCTACGCTAACCTAGTCAATTGAGACATCTTTATAGCCTAACTTTTAAATTCCTCTTATACAAATATAATCTAAGTAGCACTGATACTAACACGTGACATACAAACACGACACGAAACGGTGCCATATTATTTCTCCAAAAATAGAAAATTTCGACACGTTATGAATATATGTTTTTGATCATCTCAATCAAATTAATTTGATTCAAATTCACAAATAAATAAATAAATAAAAACCTATAATGAATTTACACTAAAAACATTAATCCATAATTTATTAATATTATTTATTATTTCAATTTTACAAATTCAACTCCATTCTAATATTCATAAAACTTGGAGAAAAAATAAGCAATTCACATTTTAAACTCGTGGTGTCAAACGTGTTGGAAGAGAAGAGAAAAACACTTAGAGGTGAATTGTGTTTCATAGAAAATGAGAGTTAGAAGAGAAGAGAAAACTAGATTTTTCTTCTTTCCTAATTTATTATTTTTATTATTTTTTTATTTTTCCTATATATACATTTTGACCCATGATTTATTGAAATTTTTTAAAATTGACATCACATGTCGGAATCATACGTCGGAAACTCATATGTCGAAATTCCGACTTGAGTATTGGAGAGTGTCAGGAAAGTTGACTAAATATCGGATTTTCTAACATGTTTTAACCAAATGTCCGAGAGTATTCGAGATTGTTTAAGAGTGTTGGACACGTAATGGAATATTCAACACAACACGAAAGCTCTCAGAAACTGCCAATGGTTCCTAGAATATAATTAAGCTTATTCGACTCCATATGCTGACTTTAAAGCTTTGGAGTTAAATTCAAAAGGTAATTCTCTACAAACCAGTCTCCTTAGCTTGCGTCTCTGACTTTCTTCTGTTCCCCTCACGTCTTAATATATATATTCGAAACAATGACCTTATCAATAAATAATTAACAAGCTAGCGAGATCTTCCCCCCCAAAAAAAAAAAAATGCATTTCACAATTTTGATAGGTTCATGTTTACGGACGGATGAATTCATAGGATTCGCGCCAGAAAAATATAAAAGGGAATTTTTTTTATAACTTACCGCTGTAAACTCCATCGTAGACGTCAGGAAGCTCCGCCAGATACTTGACGATGAAAGTGCAAGCAGCACTCGCTGTGTCGTGGCCGCCTATCAACAACCCTAGGATCTTATCGGCAATGTCGAGCTCCTTCATGTGCTTCCCCTCTTCATCTGTCGCCAGGAGCATGTGCGACAATATGTCCTGTGTCGCCGAGGCCTTCCCTTCGGCCAGGTCCATCTTCCTCTGCTTGATGATTGCCCTAAGCTCCTTCCTGATGAAGTTGGAGGCATGCTTCGCGCGGTTTAGTGGCGTCCCCGGCAGGTCGATCGGTATGGAGAACATCCCAGAGGCGAGGACATTGAACGGGTCGGCAAACTTGGCGACATGGTCTGGGTCCTCAACGCTCATGAACAAGCGGCAGGCCAGCCAGAACGTGTACCTCTTGGCGAGAGGGAACACGATGATCTCGTCCTTACCCTCCCACCCCATGGCGAAGTGCCGCTGAGCGATATGGTCCATTATTCCGATGTAACTGTTAAGAATATCCAATCCAAAAGGTCAAGCTACCAGATAAAAAGAGACTAATATGTATGAGGAGGGATAGATAAATTCCATAAACAGGCGACATGAGCTACTTTAACCGTACCGTTGGAGTGCCTCAGGCTTCATGAAGTTGGGGAGCATCTTCCTCATCTTCTTAGCCTCCTCCTTGGAGGAGGTCTGGGTGGAGGAAGGGAAGACCTTGTTGACGGAGTCGGGCCACCATGCTGTGACGAGCTTGTTCTCATTGGAGAAGAGGAACTTGTTGCCGGCAGCGCCGCACAGGACGGCGGTTGGCTCGGCAAGGATGGAGGTCTTGAAGACCTCGGATGAGTACCGGGCGATGCGGTCAAAGATGAACTTCTCGGGGTGGCCCTTCCACCCGGAGGACAGGAACTCCAGGGTCTCGCCGATGAAGGGGAGGCCGGTCTTGCCCGGTGGGAGGTTGGCGCCGGTGAAGTGGGCGATATGCTTGTAGGTTATGTAGAAGAGGGAGAGGGTGATGAAGGAGACGAAGAGGAGGAGGAGGGAAAGGTAGAAGTGATCCATGGCTCGTTTGCGTTTGTTTCGAGACTTTCGAGCTTTGGTTTAGTGAGTTCCGCTGGGTGTTTTTATAGGGGTGAGAGATCGATTGCGAAGAAGGGTGGTTTCAAATCGTTTGTGTTGGGGTAGTGAACACTGCGATGGTAGATAGTCAAACAACGTATGCTCAAGGGAAATTCGCAATTATACTTCGGTGGTCAAGTCATAGCTGGAATTGCTTTTCTTGTGCAGGCAGGTTGAAAGGTCCTCTTTCGTGTCGTGGACCGTAACCAAACGAATTCGAGGAAAATTAATTTATAATAAGTTTTTTGGATTTTTAAACAATTGAGACATAGAGTAGCCTAATTAGGTTACGACTAACTCCACCATTAGGTTTTGATGATTTTTTTAATTTGAAGTCCAAACAAAATAGACCAGCTGTCTTCCATTAATATATTGAGTGAGATTGGTGATCCCTCGGCACTCACGAAATCGACAGCAAAAGTTTAGTAAAGCGGATCACCTCGCTAATGTGTTATGCTTTCAAAGCATCGGAGCCTCTATCATTGCGTGTATCGATAGGGGGAGCTATTCGGATCAATTTCACGCCTTTTTAGGATAATAGATGAAAGCTTTTCGATTGGCAACTTTTCAATCCAATTTCCAATCATCGTGATGACTAAATAATCTGTTCTACGCTATACGAATCTCAAATAAGAAAATACTTTACCAATATCTTCTCTCGCGCAACATACGTGCCCGGTTGGAGATAAGGATCTGCAATTTTCTTTATAAGAAAAATTGGGATACGAATGTCAAAGGTAGAGCATGCCCAATGTGAAAGTTTTGATATGTTCTTTATGAGAACGACGGCATTTCTGATCATTTAAGTGGTGGGCACTATGCCGCTGAGTTTAGATGTTGGCTTTCTACTATAGTATTAATATATTTATATCTTGGGAAATGTTTTGTTTGTGATCCATGTCTGTATTTATATTACCAGTTGGCCACATGTTGCAAACTATGTTATCATAAGTTGTTTTATTTTGTGAGTAAATCAGTTCGTTCCGGTTCCATTAAGGTGTGATTAGAGCCGGCCTGTGGCCGCTACACTTTGACCGAATACTACGGGCCACGCAGGCGGTTTCCATGGCCGTTCCAATTAGAATAACAACGAGAGAATTGGCAATTCAATTTGACCAACAATAGAGAGAGCGTTGGAATATAATACGCGGAAATAACAGGATTTTGCAATTTACGTCAACGCAAAATCGCCAGAGAAATAAACGAAAAATGATAAGGACACTAGAAATTTACGTGGTTCGATCCAAGTATCAGTATCTACGTTCACGGGGAGAGTCAGCAGCAAATAATCCATTATAATCAGAGAATCGGAGTTTACAATCGCTCACACGCTCGAGTATTTTTCACACCTAAATTTAACCATAAACCCAAAGTGTTTATAAATAAACAACTCACTTGAACATAAACTCACGGCACAAAAATTACTATACGTTCACGCTTAAGCAAAACGTTCTATGTACTCTAAATAAAACGTCTACTTGTTCTTCTTCATACTCTGTTGTTCTTCTTTTCTGTGTGCGCCGCTCCCCGGCTTCTCGCGGCACCCCAATAAAGAACCCACGCTAGGGTTTTTATGTGTGTGCCCAACGCCCACTGCCCTTTTTACTTCAACGAAGATTAGGTTTCCCCTGCACGTAAAAGTGTAACCCTTCTTTCCTTTTATTTTATCTTCATCGACTAAAAGAAACCGCCTTTGAATTTTGTATGCCCAAAGTCAAATATTTGACTTTGGGCCCATCAAGAAAATTTGCAGAGAGGTTCGGCTCCACCAAAGCGAGGAGGAAACTTTTGCTTCTTTTATTTTATTTATTTTCTCTTTTGTAAATATTCAAGAGTCCAGTGAAGCTTTTCTGTTGACCGAAAACATCCAAGCGAATCGCATTTTGCAAACGCTCAAACTCAAGACATAATTTAACAGAGAGTTTGGTCGATCGAGTTTAAGTATTGCTTCTAATTCCATTGAAGATGGTAGGACAAAATGCGTCATCTAAAGTTTATTTAACATTCCTTTGTCCATCTTTTGTCCCAAAAAGTTGTCTTCTTGTTCCGGTGAAAACTACAAAATCTTGATTTGCCTCTTTGAAATTGAAGGAACCTTTGAATCGAGAATCTGCCGTGCATCGGGATTGGCGATGGAATCGTTTGAAGTTGATGCCAAAATTTGTCACTAGTAGATGGAAAATTTATTGCATAGAGTATATTGGGTGCATAATGTATCGAGGAATTTGGAGCCTTTCCTTAAGTTGGATCATCAAGAGGAAACTATTAAGTGCGCAAGAATGGTTACTCATGAAAGAGATGTGTCATCACTTAGTGTGAACTTTTCCAAACTCACATCAATCGCAATTTAGGGTTTCGATTTAATCATATTCTTAAACATGCAATTCAATTCATTTAGGAGCCGCTAGAAACCAGAGTACATAACATTTTACTTCAACCAATCAGAGATTTATGGATATGGTAACTTGATTACACTAAATGAATCTAACACCCTTTATGTATCTTTTTTTTTCTTCAAACATTTTTGCAAGTACTCTTGGCCAATTTTAATTCCAATCCACTAACAAATATGTAACACTCAATAATTAAAGCTGTAAATAAATAAATTACTTGAGAAGATGAAAGAACTTTGATGTGCTAAGTAAATTAAAAGCAAAGCTCCATTATCATCCAATGCAACAAAGATCCTGCAAGATGTAACGGAAGCAAACAATAATATGATCACATTCATGACCTAAACATAATTTCTAAATATAATGATGCAATGTTAATTAATTCTTTTTGGTTTTTGCCTTTTTTTTAAGCATGACTTAAATTAAATATAATGACTACATGCATCTTATTTAACATGCATTCAAGAAGTAGTATTACATCTAAATGACATATATACTATGTTAGTAAAATAAATGCAACCTATATGCCATATTAATGACATGAGTTATTATGAATCATAAACTTGACCATATTATTTAAACCATCTGAGATTATTTTTGTGGCTTATTTAAAATACTAGACTTTAGGAAACTAAACTTGAACTAAATGACTTTTATCTAGAAAAGAAAAGTGACCTAATGATGGGAGGTTAACTCTTTTAGATGCTTCATTTTTTCAACATGAGTAATGCATGAGATGTGTTTATCAACTAATCTACATGATATGATTTTTTATTACACTTATACTAAATTAAGTGACCCAATAAATGACGTGCGACACATGACATGCATACTATGAGACTAACTAATCCAATATGGAATTTATATGACTTAAATGACATTTTTTATTTGAATTATATTTTATCGAAAACTATAAACTATCCTAATTGTATATGAATTCTAATATTCACTATCCGAGACATGAATTATGAATGCACCAAAACTAGCTCCTATAACTGAGTATTGCTATAGCAAGAGCTTATGAGCTCCAAGTTAGGGCTGTCTCATTTGTCTGGTAATCTAGGTGGGCTGGCAAACCTTATTTTAACATACAGATGCCCACACAGTCAACTCCCCTTAGTTCCTCTTCTTATATTTGTCTTCCCCAAGAAGAGGGAATACCCTTTAGATGCTTTACATCTAGGAAGTCTCAAGGATTGGATTCAACCTGCATAAAACCTTTTAAAGACTTGCTTAGATCCAAATTATCCTAAGTCTATATGAATTATAATACGCACTATCCGAGACATGAATCATGAATGCACCTAAATTCTACATACGCAAGTGACATATGATATGGGATATATCCGTGACAATTAATAAACCTTGACATGCAAAGATATGCCTTAACCAAATTCATTAACATAATTCATAACATATTATTTCAAAGTAGCTAAAGTCTATTTTATCAAGCACCACATTATAAATCTCGCATGAGACTTACCTAATTTTTAGTCGACGCATCATTAAAAGGTAAAAAAATCGAGATTTAGGTTTTTAATCGCGACAAAGTCTCATCTTTCGACCAAAAAGTGTCATTTTTCATTTCATTCTTTTGCATTGTCGTTTTAAAGCAATTTCTAGCTCATTTTCATGAAAAACCCGAAAAGTCAAACGATTGACTTTCGGGTTGACTTTTTGGTTAACCCTTTGAGTAAAAATCAACCCTGGGTAAAAAAAAATTGACTTCTTACCCAAAAAATTTCATTTAACTTTAATTTCACTTTTGTCAAGTCAATTTCTTGAAAATTAAAAGATTTGACCAAAAATCGACATTTTAGGAAAAACCAACTAAATGGTTGACTTTTAGTCAAACCTTTGACCCAAAAAATATATAAAATAAAAAATGCACGAATACATTTCTTTTAATACTAATTTGACTTTTGGGTCAAAAATTTCATAAAATTCGATTAAGAACCTTGGTTTCTGAATTTTTCGGTTTTAAGTTCTAAATCGACCAAAAATAAAATTACTTTTATTCTAGTCATAATTAGGAGTAGTTCCTTCATTGACATTTGGTTTAGAGACTATCTGAAATCTGCTTGAGCATTCAATTTCACGATTTACCAAGTCAAAATGCGAATTGCCGTTTTGAGCCCTAATTAGGGGACCAAAATTGATCATTTATAACTTGTGAACGGACGATTGTTTCTTACTCATTTTCTTGAGATAAGTCTAAATTCAAGATCGATTTTGTGAAATTCACAAAAGAACTCATCAATTTAAAGAATGTTATCCTTCTAGGCATTAGAAAATCAAGCAATTAAGCTTCAATCGACAAAATTCGAATTGACCAATTCATGGCTATGGTTTAATTTCATGAATCTAGATCCAATTTTAATATTAGGCTTAGATCCATTTTTGACCTAAGCTCGAGCGCTTCAATTCATGGTCAATTTGAATATGATAAGTGATCTTACTTATGGGTAGCTCATTAGATAGGGCAATTGTGATACTAATTGAGTTCAATTTTTGTTAATTTGCAATTTTGCCAATTGAATAACAAATTTTACCATTTTAGCCATTTAGGCCCAATTCAAAGCACCCATGGTTTCAACTCGTTGTTTTTCATGATAATCATTCAATTAGGTTAATAAAATACTCCTAGATCACGTTCATAATGTTTGATTAGCTTAATTGTATCTTAATTGGCCAATTTCTTCTTAAAAAGGAACAAAATTCCTTTTCAATTTGGTCCTTTAGGGGCCAAATTGCAGAAATTTTTGACCCACATGGGTCCCAAGTGGACAAAATAGCAGGAACCGGACCAAACCAGTCAAGAACCAGTCAAAATCTGGTCGAATCGGATTGAACCGTGCGGCCGATCCGACCATTTGTCGGCGGGGATCGGCCGGTTTAGGTGCATTGCCTGGTCGGTTCTTGGCCTTTAGCCACCGATTCTGGAACCTTCTCAATGCTAATTTTAATTCTACACCTTCAATTTCCCAAAATTTTACAAATTGATCATCGAATTTCATCAAATTGCAAATTAACCGATAATTGGACATTTTGACACAATTTCCAATTTTGGCTTGGTTTTTTGCAAATCAAACCGACTAGATCAATTATCCGATACCTTGAGATCATGATGGAGCATTCAAAATGGATTTTTGACCGTTGGATCGTAATTTCAGCCTTCGGTACTGTCGGGTCGAACCGACGACTGAAATTGCTTAATGTGAGGAGTATATAAATAAAATGTCTTCCATTTTCAGAGGAGAGTTTCATTTGGCACAAAAAATTCTCTCTCTCCTTAGTCTCTCTCTCTCTCTCTCTCTCTTTTCTCCCTGAAAACTCCCACTCAAAACATATCACTCTCTCTCTCTAGTTTCGGTCCATCTCTTGGACCGATTTTGTTCGAGGCTTGAATCGGCAGTCACCGGAGCCCCCAAGCATCCAAGCTACTCGTGATCTGCAGTTCCAGAGGTCTTTGGCCTTGCTATGGACAGAGATGACCAGATCAGTTGTTGGATCTTCACTACCAGTCTGATCTTCGCCGCCAAGTCAAGGCCATTCCATTTTGGACTGATTCTTTGTTTTTTCCTTGAGCAGGTGATTTGATTGATCCCAATCCGATTCGTAGTGGTTTGATCTACATTCTTGGAGTCCCAATCGGGATCCGATGGCTTGATCTAATTGATCACAAAAGAAACCAACGAAAATCGCGACGCCCTGAGTCAAAAATATAATATCTTTATTTTAGAAAATTCCACTATTTAAATAGTGTCTAAAAACATTTTTGGCGTTATAAACCGATGCCTCGATAATTTCTAATTAATTATTGAACTTATTAAATTTTGGAATAAATACCGAAAATTACAAACAACACTCAATTTGCACAATCTAGCATTCGATTAAATAAACCAATCACACCATTGCAATCAACACGAAATTCCGGTCACCGGCTATCCCGGTCTAATTTCTAGAAAATAATAAATAATTAAATAATTATCAAAATTAATTAATTAAATACCAATAAATGCCATAATTGTAAACTTAGGCCAGAAAAGCCTAATTAAATACCGAAACGGGCTCGGAAAATTTCCGAACTAATTTAGATAATTAATACAACCTGTCTAGTCTCTAATTAATCTAATATAATAACCTAACATGCAAAATCAGATAATTAAATCACTAATCTATTCTAACTAACCACTTAATCTTTAATTAACTTAAACTAATCAACCCATAAGAATAATTAACTCCATAAGCAGAGTTTAGTGAGTAAACTCACTGGATTAGCATCCCAATGAGTTCACTTCAATGGGAACGCGGAGGTGGGCCACAAACTCCAAAGCGGGGGCACCAAGCGATGCCAAGAAAGGCTCGGAAATGGGCCAAACAGTGTGAGGATGACCCATGGGCTTCGGTTCTATAGTAGGGCTGAAGGAGAGAGCTGAGCTGCTGGTTCGGCGAGACAGGGCCAGCGAAGGCTGCAGTGGTCTAGGTGAGGCTTCACGGCAGCAGGCAGTGGCTGAACGTGTCCAAGGGGCTTCGACGATGACCCAGGGACTTCATGGGATGGCGAGGAGGTGAGAGAGGGGCAGCTAGATGTGAGAGTACGCGCGGAGGACGCATGGCGCGAGTGGGCGGTGCGACGAGCTCGAGTGGCAGTCCGGTGGCTTGGCGAGCGTCGACGAGCAAGGGAAGGGGCTGAGCTTGGTTTCTCTAGTTTTTGGAGGCTTCAAACTTGCTGGAGATGGAGGGGTCGATGGAAAGGGAAGGGAAGGGGGGACAACAAGCTTGGAAAGGGCCACTTGGTCTCAATCCTATCCCTTTGTCCCCTTGACCATGCCCCACCATGGATGGGCTGGCTTCCTCAGCCTCTTGCAGCCACAAAGCTTCCCTAGGAAGCTAATGAAATGGTCCAAAAGTGGTGGACCAAGGGGAGCTACGAATTTTGCAACATTTCTCTCAATTCCTCTTCAATTCTCTCTTGAATTGATGCAATTCGGCCCTATAAAATCCACCGACGTGTCCTCGATCAAATTGACATTTTTCCTCGTCAATAGAATCAACTTGCATCCCAAAAACGCGATAAAAAACGGTCTCCTGAATTTTCCGGACAAAAACGATGCTATATTGACTTTTCACCGAAAATTTCGATTTGTAGAAAAATCTTCGGAGGATGAGTCGACGTTCCTAAAATGACTTATGACATATCAAAACTTTCAATTTCTAAAATCGAATTTAAATTCGCGGTTAATTTCAATCTGGCGTGATTTTAGCGTGACCTAACCTATTGGGTATAGAAATTTTTGTTGCAATTGACCCATGGTCGATTTTCTTTGAGCGACATTGTACCTCTTCGACACATTGGTGACTCTCAGTGGTTGTGAAAATCTCAAAATTTTAAATACGGACACAGGGTACCAAAACGACAGAAAAATCAATTTAGTGTCGATTGACGTGAATTTTTCAATTTGGTGGAATCACCCACGTTTAGCCACATATCTTAGTCGAATCGACCAATCTCTGACTTCTAATCGATCTCTACTGTAATGATCTCTGCAAATGAGCACGGTCAAGTAGTCGATTTCTGGTCGAATTCTGAAGTCTATTGCGTTAAAATCCCTTAATGACTTCCCCATATAGTCTAGTTATCTCAGGAGTGATCAGCTCAGAGAATAGCATTATAGGCGCGTCGATGAAAGGCCTGATTTATTAAATTGAAAACAAGACTGAAATTCCATGATATCACAGCGGAAGTGTGATATGGCTTGCAAAATACCACCATGGACTCCAATATCCAAAAGGGGAATGAGCTGACCTAGTGTCGACTCCACGTAATCTTGGCCTTCTTACTCAGTTTATTCCATCACTCTTTGAGCTTGATCTTCGAAGTTGGAACGAATTGAACATCGGATCTCCCCATTGTATATAGATTAAGACCCATGATCAACTTTTTGTCAGGGACCAAAAGAAAGTATGATAAAGTAAATAAATTGCATAGTATAAGGCAATAATACTTACTTTACAAAGTAAAAATGGCAACAATATAGACGTGCATGATATGTGAGGCTCAACACCTAAACAACAAGGCTTAGCAAGTTAGAGCCAAGAGAATGGTCTGACTAATCGCAGTCTCGTGTACAAAGGTTGGGTCCTCTTAGCTCTGATTCAGTCAAAAGGAAATCCTATAGTCACACAGTTTTGCTAATAAGGATAAACATTTTGACACCAAGACAAATTTTCGAGGTTGAAAAAGGCAATCTCTACATTGTAGTCTCGTGTTCAAGGTTGGCTCATTTCTCAACACCATCCTAGAATCCTTAAAAGCAGCCTAGATCCGACAGTAGGTTCTGTTTGCAATGTGTAGTGCTAAAACCATTTTAAAATCATGCACAACAATTAATAATACAAAGAACACTTCAATATGTAAGAAAAACATTCAATCTCAACACCTTCCTATAAAACAAAAGGTTAGCAAACACTACGCCCCTTATAACTCACTTCTGCAAAAATATTTAACAATTCATGTTAGGAGCGTACCTTGTCTCCATGCTGCTAAACAAAAATATTTTTGAAAAGAGAAAAAACAAGCCTATATCTACTATGGTTTTTAACTAAGTCCCCAGTGAAGTCACCGAGCTGTTGCGACCTTCTTAAAGATGAATTACCCAAAAGAAAGCTAATAGATTACTAAGTCCGAAGACTTAGCATGAATCCTTCCAAGTCCTACCAATTGCAACTTGACACTCAAAAATCGATCCATTTAAACATGCAATTTTACTCAATTTGAAGCCGAATCAATTAGGGTTGATTAGAAACTCAAGTAAAGTATAGGAGAATACTTTACTTTTGCGAACCAAAGATTCAATAAGTTCGAGGATATGGTTACACTAAAATAATTTAACGCCATTTCGGTGCATTTTTGTTTTAATTTCAAAAATATTTTGCAAGCAATCTTGATTAATTTTGACCTAAGTCACTAACATACGAAGGGTAGTCATGCTGGTGCATAATTAATAAAATAACATTCAATAAACCCAAGTGATATATTGTGAAAAATTATGACTAACCCTAAGCAAAACAAACTATGACTTTATTAAGGTTTATTCTCTAAAAAAAAAAAAAAAAAAACCTACAAAATGTTAATTAAAAATGCATGCCCTAAACATGATTTCTAAATGATATGACTCCTAATCTTTTTTATTAATTTTTAAATGTTAATTATATGCAGTCTTAATCTAAATTTAATATGCATGATTTTTATTCTAATGACATGTGAGATGCAATTCATATGACATAACTTGAACCGTCACAATATGTGTGTAATCTAATTTATGTGATCCTAAATATGCATGTGCTACATAATAAACGGTGTGGTAATTCTATGTGCATGCATCTTCTTTTTATGATTTTATTTTTTATGGCTTTTTTATTATAATCATATTTACTATTTATCAGCTTAAAACTAAGGAACAACTAAATCTATCTTAACCATGAAATTTCCTACGTTCCTATATTATCCTAAAAATGCAATTCTAATGAAATGCAATATGACCTATTATAATGCAATTTTTATATGAAAATCTTTATAAGAAAATTTACTAAAAATTAACACAAGTAATGCAATTAGCCACATAAAAGATAATTCACCCCGACTCAGGACGGAAAATCACAATACTAAAAAATCTAATCCGGTGCCTATCATCTCAATATTTCTGATCATTGTAACCCTCAATATGACAATTTTCATAATTGGACAATGTCTAACAAAATCACCAATCGTGATTAGAAACAAATAATTGTAAATTAAGTAACAAAATAACCAACTTAAACTCGTATGAAGAAATTATCTAGATCAGAAAATTTACTTCTGAAAAGTAGGACCGGTGAGGAAACGATGCAAGGACGAGGACGAGTTCACAGATTGACGATTATTAACGCGTGGTGCTTACATCCATGGTCGACCCGGCACAATTCGACAATGATAGGAGAACCGAACCGGCCAATGATGACTTGGAACTTCAACAGTGGCACCCAACTCAGCTGGCAACAACAAGCATCGACAATTGGGGATTATTGCTTGCTGGAAAATTGCTAACCACTTGAAGCCCTGCAAAAAAAAGTTTGACAAAAGGTTTGTCCAGCACGTGTTAAGCTGCTCGCTAACAATGGGAGAAACTCTCTAGATTGCAAGTGGTTCGCCGGAAAGTTTGCTGAGAAGCCTGGAATGGTAATGTGTTGCGGACACTGCTAGAAACTCAATGGACGTCTTTGATGGTTTTGGGAATGCAAAGCACGGCGACCAAAAACCCGTGAGCAAAGTCGATCGCGATGATTGGGAGCGGGGTTCATCTGTCGGACGGGAATGCAAGGATGCCAGTGAACTCATCGGTATGGCTAAAAGGAGTCTTCACAGGAGCCGAGCCATATCAATAGATAACATCAGCATCGCCAGAGTTGCGAGTTGCATTAAGAAGTTGGTGGCCGTAATGGGAGACTGCAACACTCTTGGAATCTCGCCATTTTGGCTGCAACAAATTTCCCTCCTTCCCTCCCTCTCTCTATGTGTTAGTCATGAGCACACTCGCAAATTTCTTTACCTCTCTCCCACTTCCCTTCAACGAAGCCTCACGAGCACTTTGCAAATTTCTCTCTCCCTTAAATGAAGCCTTGCACTCCCTATTTATTGAGAAAAAGTTTGTTTTGCAAGTGAAGATTTTTCAAGATAATTGCATATATTCACTCAACCGCTAATGATCATCTACCAAAAAGAGGGGATACGCTCAACAAGAAAAATGCGCTATTATTTAAAATTTAAAATCTTTCAAAATCTCCCTCCACAACCGAATTGTTTTATTTTATTAGTCATTTTTTCTATTTTCTCTTTTCTATTTTCTATTTTTTTAGAACAACTTTTTTTAAGAACAAATTTAAATCGGATAAGTTTGGTCCTAAATGTTACTTTTACCTAATTGCAATGTTATGAAATGCTTCATTTAATTTTGATATTTTTTTTTAGGTGTCCATAGGGTTGGCTGTCAGCTTTTGGGGTAATTAATCTCTCGATGCAGGGGCATCTTACCGTTGGCAAAATTGCTTAAGAGCTTTTAATGTTCGGGCTGGGCTAACGGCATCAAGTCAGCGAGGCCCATAAATGTTAATTTATAGAGGCCCTAGGACTTGTTGAGCAATAACTAAAACTTGAAGTGGCCGCAGAAGAAAAACCATACGAGCTTTGTGGAGCCGCACTTGATTCTGTTGGTTTAGCTGAGCAAGTTCCATTTGCTAACTCCGTAAAATGTTCAAATACGTGATTAATCAAGTTAAAATGTACTGTTACTCTCTTTCTCTTATAAATCTGGGGTTAATTAAAAAATAATTTAGGCTCCATTCATTTTGCAAAAATTGAACGATTTAAAAAATATTTTTTAAAAATTGATTGTTTGTTTCGCTTGAAATAATTAGTCGGTTTAAAATGTTTTCATCATCAACAACAATTTATTTTTTTAATATTTCCGTGAATGATGGATATTATATTTGTCCATTCAATTTTCTAAGTGATACGAGTAATCATTTTTGGACAATATCTTCAAATCATTCAAATTTCGCAAAACAATGTACTTTTAGAATAATTAAGGCTAGGATATAAGCTTGGCCACAATATGCAATGTCTATTTTTAAAATTCCCGTTTCACTGTGCCAAACCATTGAGAAAAGAGTTGTTGCCTTTTGGTGGAGGAATGGTGAATCAAAAGTTGGATTGCATTGGAAGAAGTGAGATGTGTTAAAAAAGAGAAAAGATTTAGGAGGAATGGGATTTAGAGATTTAATCTCCAACAAAGCTTGACTAGGGAAACAAGCTTGGAGGTTAACTTAAAATTCATCATCTTTATAGTGCCAGATTGTGGAAGGAATTTATTTCCCTCAACATTCCTCTTGGAATGCAAGGAGAGGCTCACGACCCTCATGATGTTGTCAATAGGAACAGGTGGAAATATAAGTATTCAAAAAGATAGATGACTTAGAAGAGGAATCATTGGAGGTCCGGCAAAATTATGGAGAACCAACAAAAATTGCCGAGTTGATTTTGAAAGAGTAGAATCGATGGGACGAACAGACACTTCACCGTCTGTTTGATGTCCAAATTGTTAACGAAATATTAACAACAAACCCACTGGGGAGCCAAAGCACACAAGACAAGTTAGTATGGACAGAACAATTACCATCCAAAACACGAAAAGGCAAGCATCAACATCTATTCAGCCACCCGCGAGCTTTGGAACAAAATTTGGCACATAAAAACCCCTCCCAAAGTCAAAATACTCACATGGAGTATTTGTCAGAACACTGTCCCTACTAGAGAAAACTTATTTAGAAGACATATTCTACCTGAACCTACATGTCCAATCTGTAAAATAGAAGCCGAGACCGTAGAGTACCTATTCTTGCTATGTTCCTGGACTTCTCGGATCTGGAGTAACCCTACATTACAAATTATAATCTCAAGGCAAGGGTTGTCAAGAATTGATGTTTGGATACAGCAAGTCAGAGTGAGAATAGAGCACTCGCCTTCCTTTAAGATATTGCGTTGTGGTTTATCTAAAGGCAAGATGTGACTGTTTTTCGCAACCAACGTCCAAATCCGATTTATATGGTGGAATCGGCACACAGTATGCTCAATAATTAGAGATGATGGAATCCTGAGCAATCAATGAATCAATTGGAGAGGAGGAACTTATCCCGACGTTGGATTCCACCAAAGGGACGAACTTTAAAGGTGAATTGTGATGGATCGTATGAGGAAGGAGAAACTACCGGAGCCGTAGCTTGCGTCATTCTTGATGAGTCAGGGAATCTCTTGGACGGAGCGGTCAAAATAGTATCGGCGTCTTCTGCTCTACTGGTAGAAACCCTTGCTTCGCTTGAAGCGCTCTCTCCTCGCGTCCAAAAGTGAAGAACAGCTGGAACTAGAGTTAAACTGTTTGGTGTTAATTGATCTGGTGTGCTTTTCGTGGGGGCTCGTGAATTAATGGGCCATTTTTCTAATCTGATGATGGTCCATTGGAGTAGAAAGAGTAACTGAGTAGCAGATTAGGTTGTCAAGGCCCGAAAACTTAACCTTTACTTCCTAATTGGGTAGCTCATCACCCCCTTCCCCCACCCAAAACACACCTCCTCTCCCCCAAGCCACTATAAGACTTGCTTTGTCTTGATGCTCCTGCTGTAAGGTTGAATGTTTAAGAATGTTTCGATTCAATAAAACTTCCTTTGACAAGGGGGAAAAAAGAGTGCTTCTAGAATGATTTGCAACTCCTGTTGAAGTTAGAAATGAGAAGTGATTCACTTTTCCACTAAAGGTTGGCATTTATTCTCATCTCCTATCCCCCCCTCTTTCGGGTAAAAAAAAAAAGAAAAAGCAGCCCTGACCGATTTGGCTCCTAATTTTATACTGCGAACAATTGGTCCCACTAGAAATTCGGTCTTCAACTTGTTTTGCATAGTTTTTACTTTCTTTTTTTTTTTTTTTTTTTTTTTTGTCTAGAAAAAGATAGTTATATAAGAGAAGGGTTTTGAATTTGGAAAGTCTAAGAAATCCATCAATGCCTTAATTATTATGACATAGATTAATCACATGGTATCATTTTCTAAGGGTGCAATTTTCATAAGATAGATTTCAGGTTCTAAATTTGAAACTTACTCATTTTAAAAAAATCGCCCCTCTGATAGAGAGAATAAGTACAAAAAAGGCATAGTTTCTTTCAACTTTATTTTCATTTTGCTTCGTGAGAAATTCTAGATGTTGCTAATGATAAATCCTTGTCAAACCGTCTGTACTATTTTCGTGTCTATACTATGTTTGTGTAAAGTTTCCGTTGGTGTATAAAACAAAACTAGAAATTTCTTAGGCCCACTTTATTATTAGTTTTAGTCATCCAAGTATTTCCAAATACACTACATATAATTTAATATAAAATTCGCTGTAAAAGCGATTTAAGTATATACCTAACAAGTCGATCAACTCTCCCAAAGAACTACGTCAGCCTTTTCAGCAATAGCACAAAACTGCACTACAAAGTGAACTCATGTAAATTAATGTCAACTCATTGACTTTTTCAATGGTAGGGAGAAAATTGGCCTTATAGCCTACCTTGAATAAGTTTTAAAAAAAAAATATATGGAGATTAAATTGAATATCGCATAGATAGAGCTAAGGGATTAAATGACATGTCTAACTATTTGATATAAGAAATGCATGTTTTCACATGCAAGATTCAACATGCGAACCCATGGAAATTAATGTCTAACTCGTTAAATTGCCCAACTAATTTGAAGGGTTTAAGATCTTAGGATTTATAAATTATGATGTAGCTTCAAACCGGAAAAAAGTAATTCATGGCCCATATCAAACAAGTTTAAAATGTGGGATAAAATTCAAACATCACATGGCAACTAGACTTTAGTAATCACATGACATGTTTGAACCTTGTAATAGAAAGAAATATACATATCCCTCATTTTGAGGTTCCGTAGCCTGCGCCTATCGCCGACAATCACAGTCGATTACAACTAACGACAGGTGTGTGTAACCAAAGATAAGACATGATGCACGAAGATGGAAAGAGTTACATTATCGCGTGTATTGGGTCCTTTATTCAATGCATGGTTCACTTGACATTGTTCTTATAGCGACGACATGTAGATATCCTTGTGATATATCTGTCTGTCTGTCTCTCTCTCTCTCTCTACTTTTAGTTTGATTAAGCTTTGTGAGCGTATAGACGGACGGGAAGTCCTTTGGCGGGCATCGGCATTGGGTCGACGACGATCTTCTCGTCCGGAAGCAGCTTCTCCCACCTGAACCTCTTCACCAGGTTGTGCATGAACACGAGTATTTCCAGGCGAGCGTACTCCTTCCCCGGGCACATCCTCGGGCCGCCCCCGAACGGCACAAAAGTGTACGGCGCTGGCCCAGCCCCTTCGAACCGGGTCGGGTCGAATTTTTCCGGCTCAGGGAAATACTCGGCGCTCCTGTGGGTCGAGTTCGCGCTCCAATAGATCTGAGGGGAATCATTCGACACGGTGAGTCATTAGTTCGACGGTCGAATTATGATGAACAAGCAGTCGATAGGATGGGGTTGTGTTTACCTTCCATCCCTTCGGAATGGAGAAACCATTGAAGATGAAGTCGTTTATGACCTCCCTGAACCCGCCCTGGAGAGGAGGGGCGAGCCTCATGACTTCGCAAGCCACGTTCCACGAGTACTTCATCTTCTGAATATCATCCCAGTTCAGTAACTCACCCGGAGCTTTTGACTTCACAATCTCCATTTGCTCTGTTTATCGCCCGATCGCATACAAAGAGGGAGAGTCAGTACATAACTTCGTACGTTAAACAATTTCAAATTAAAAATAAAAATAAAAATTGCCACATGGGGTGTCTGATTCACCAATTAATTTGGTGAGATTAATTAATTAAATAATGATTAGAGAGTTTAAATGTAAAAAATCTCGTCCCAAAAAAAAAAAAGTTCAAATGATTTTTTTTTGGATATTAACAAGTCGACTTTAAAGGTTTTATTTTTTTAATTGTAATTCCTCCAAAAAATCACCGTCTCCTTACCTATGTATGTTACTCTATATTACTGGGATCATAATATTTGCGTGGATATACATGAAAAAATAGACTAAAAAGGAAAATCTTACCCTTGTAGACTTGTTCATAGATTTCCGGAAGCTCAGCCAGATATTTCACGACGAAAGTACAAGCAGCACTGGCGGTGTCGTGGCCACCGATCAGCAAGCCAAGGATCTTGTCGGCGATGTCAAGCTCAGTCATGTACTTCCCATCCTCGTCCGTCGCCAGAAGCATGTGCGACAGTATGTCCTCCGTCGGCGAGGCCTTCCCTTCAGCCAGATCGACTTTCCTTTGCTTGATGATCGCCCTCAGCTCCTTCCTGATGAAGTTGGAGGCCTTGATGGCACGGTTGAATGGCGTTCCGGGCAGGTCGATGGGGATCGAGATGATGCCGGATGCCAGGAGATGGAACTGGTCGGCGAACCGCGCGACTTGGCTCGGGTCCTCGACACTGAGGAACAGGCGGGCAGCGAGCCAGAAGGTGTAGCGCTTCGCGAGGGGGAAGACGGTGACCTCGTCCTTGCCCTCCCAGCCCATGGCGAAGTGCCGCCGGGCGATGCCGTCCATTATCCCGATGTACCGCTGCAGCGCCTCGGGCTTGAGGAAGTTGGGGAGCATCTTCCTCATCTTCTTGGCCTCCTCCTTGGAGGAGGTCTGGGTGGAGGAAGGGAAGACCTTGTTGACGGAGTCCGGCCACCACGCGACCACCAGCTTGTTCTCGTTGGAGAAGAGGAACTTGTTGCTGGCGGCGCCGCAGAAGATGGCGGCCGGCTCCCCGAGGAGGGAAGTCTTGAAGACGTGGGAGGAGTAGCGGGCGATCCGGTCGAAGATGAACCGCTCGGGGTGGCCCTTCCACCCGGTGGAGAGGAACTCGAGGCTCTCGCCGACGAAAGGGAGGCCGATGCTGCCCGGCGGGAGGTTCGGGCCAGCGTAGTGGGACCGGTGCTTGTAGAAGAGGAAGAAGAGGGAGAGGGTGACGGAGGAGACGAAGAGGAGGAGGAGAGAGAGATAGAGGTGCTCCATTTTGGAAGGCTTGAGCAGGATTGGTGTGTGTATGAAGTGAGGCGGGGGTACAGGCAATTTATAGGCAATTATTAAAGCACAAGGAGGAAGGTGTAGAAAGAGGGAGAAGGTGGCTACATGTGAATCAACAGGAAAGAAAGAAAAACAAAAAAAGTTAAAATTGAAAAATAGAAAGATGAAAAAGAGAAATGTGACTGCTCAGCGGTGTTGCCTGAGAGTATAGAGATGATCTCTTGGACGTGTCCTGCGACTATCTCAATAAATGGTCTACACGTGCTCCGCTCTCGCGCGTGGGCATTTCATGCTTTTATTGGGTACATACAAAGCATAATTTGACTAGAGCAATCACAATTTATTTGTTCCGGATCTTTGGCATCAAAAATAAACTAGTCGAGAAAAAAAAAAAAAAATATATATATATATATATATATATATGACTCGAGAACCGCCGTACAGCCGGCAACCAGCGACGTAAACCCGGGACGACGCTAGCGTGGGGACCCACCTCCCACGGAGCCGTACTTAAGTCGCGCAAATGCGACCGTAATGACTCGAACTCCCCCAACCGGAAGAGAGGGGAATGCCCAAACCAACGCATCCACAGCGTAGTGGGTTAGTTGAGAAAAATATTCTCCATCAATTAAAAGAAAAAAAGACACCTTCAAAAATGAGAAAGTAATTAATTTTTTTAAAAGAGAAAATCAATTTCCTTCCTTCTTCTTTCACTCAGACCGAGCATATTCTCTACCAATGCTCTCCTTTTAATTATTTTTGTTTTATTTGTCCTTTTTTTTTTTTTTTTTTAAATTCAATTTTTAATAATTTTTATTTTTATTCTTTATTTCTTTTTGTTTTTGTTTCTTCTTGGTTGGTCACTAGCCACTATGACCAACCACAAGCAAGTTCGTGCTCAGTGACCTATTGCAAAGCTTGAGGCCTTGCCAGACGCTTGTGGCAACACTCAACTAACCAAAATTTGGCGATCTCAAGCCTTGTCAACCTTGGGCGAGCTTGCTCGCTTGTGCCCAATGACTGATCAAGGAAGAAGGAAAAAACGAAATAAAGAAATAAAGAAAGAGAGAATAAATATTTTTAAAATAAAAATAATTAAAAAAAATTGAATTTTTTAATAATTTTCCCCAAGATTGCATTTTCAATACTAAATAATGAAAAAAATATTTTCTAGTTATTTGTAGGTTTTAGCTACACATCGGCAAATATATCATATTCATGAAAAATAACTTTCTGGAAACCATTTTTTGAATAATGGACGCAAAACCAATAGAGCCTAGGCTTCATTCGTATCATCATAAATAAATTATTTGAAAAAAAAAATTATAGAAGTTATTACTTGTATTGCTTGAAATAATTTACGGATAAAAAAAAAATTATATTGACAATAATTTATGTATGAACATTTTTGTGGACGATGCAAATATTTTTTGTTTATTTATCTTCATAAATGATATAGACAATCATTTTTATGAAAATATTTTCCGAATCATCCAATTATCAACAAACAAGCGTGCCCCAAAAGGGAAAGTAATAAAACCCTAAACATATATATTGGCCAATGTAAAATAGAAATATGAATTGGCGTTTAATTTTTGGTATGATTGAAATTCAGAGACTTGTCTCATGCCCTAGAAGAAAACAACAATCAAATTAAATAAAATCGCAATTAGACTCTGTTTGTTTTGCTGAAAATCAATGATTTGAACAATATTTTACTAAAAATGATTGTTTTTATCACTTACAAAATTGAACGAATGAAAAATATTTTCATCGTCTATGAAAATATTTAGACATAAAATTATTGCCAACAATAAAAGTATTTTTTATTGCTAATTATTTTAAGCAATAAAATAGATAATCGGTAGAAAAATATATTTTAAGTCTCCGTTTCCTGATTTCAGCCGACTTTCAGGGTATCGGGATCTCCAAAATATTAAATCTGACGGTAATATATTTTAAATCATTCATTTTTCGTGAAAGGATAAGATCTACATAAGTTGGAACGATATCAATTTGTATCGAATCGCTTTTCTAATTATTTTTGTTGAGGTGAAATAGTCAATTAAATATAATATCATTGATGGGCACAATAGTCATGGAAAAAGAAAGTTGCTGTGGAAAATAATAATAATAATAATAATAATAATAATAATAATAGTAATAGTAATAATAATAATAATAATGGAGTGGGAGCCGTACATTCGGGTGTGCGACTCGTGTTAGCAGGCCAAACAAGGAAAAAGGGGGAAGGAAGGCTCATCTTATGGGACTGTTTGACCGCTTCGGCTGACCGGTTGACTTTTGGTTCCCACGCATCAGCGTACCAAGTACGACCTGAGCTGCTCGTGCTGAACACCAGTAGAATAACTCCACCAGTAGGTTTGGTAAGTGCCCCTCTTTTTAAATTTTTTTCTTTTTTTTTTTTGTAATTTTATTATGTTGTGTGTTGTCAATACAACAGCATTAAAAAGATGGGAGAGAGACAAAGAACCAAAATTGATTAAGTGATCAGACGTATGATTCAAGAATTGCCGCGATTACGCATCTCCTTGCCCCATTTCTCGACAGGCACCACGAATCCCGTGCTCAAATCAAGCTTTCCTATCACATGATTCGAAGGTGATGTCCACTCGGGTATTTATATTATAAAGGTTTCGTGTATACTCTATTTGTTTCGTGAAAAATACATGATTTGGATAACATTATCTCTTAAAAATGACTGTTTGTATCTCTTACATAAATAAATAAATGAATTTTATTATTATTCATAAAAATTTATGTCGATATTAAAATATATTTGGGATCTGACGACACGCCATCGGGACGGCGATGAATAAAGACAATTGTCCGCCCTCCCCTCCCCTCCTTTTCTTTTCAAATCGAAAGATCGTCACCACCAGAACCCGAGAACATAAGGCATTTCGATAGGGATTGAACGTTGGCAATTCATTACCCCACCGCCGGGTGTGGTTAGGGTTTCTCTCGAGGGGGTGGGGTTGGGACTCCGCACAAGGGTGGAGGACAAGGACAGGCAACTACTTGCAAGGGCTTTCATTTAATATGGTCAGGAAGAATCTAGGATAAAAGAGTTGACCAAGAATAGAGATTCTTGAATTTATCGGGAGTTAGAATAAAAATCTCCCCACCACGAAATAATAAAAAAAAAAAAAATTCTTATGAATCTACTTGTGCGCATAATGATTTCAGGGGCTCAATGCCATAAAAAAAAAAAAAAAAAATCACAAGCCGCCGCACCCTTACCAACAAAGAAATTGGGGCAAGATTGCGAGATTTTCGAAACTTGGAGGTGCCATTAAGGTAAAATCAATGGCTTTTGACGTGCCTCCCAACGTAAGATTTTGGTGATGTGAGATTTTTTTTTTTTTTTTGTTGACAAAAAAATCTGTTTTTGGAGTAAATGTGGCCTGTGTATATGGGATTGTGAATTTTCTGCGTGACAAAAAACTAATTTGAGGGGTAAATACCGAATGGATATATCAATTTAAAACTTTTCGTGACACGAAACTTAGTTTGGGGTGAATGCAATATAGGTGTTTTGGCTGGAAATTTTTTTTTCTTGTGACATGTAAATTAGTTTGGGGTAAATGCAGTATGAGCATATTGGCTTGGGGATTTTTTTGTTGTATTAACTCTAATTTTCATAAGCTAGATTGATAACTGGACTTGAGTGTTGTAATTGAAAAATAGACCTGTCAAAATAGTTCATAGACTCATTTCTTGGTTCATATTTAATATTTGAAAAAAAATTATATTTAATGGATGAATTGTTATATGTGTTAGTTATATTCAGCAAATGGGTCATAAATAAGTTTAGAATAGTAATCCAACATCATTATACGGCTATTTAACACACTCGCTAGTCAAATTGTGCTATTGAATAAGATAGTTTTCGTTACATCAATGATCAATGCAATCTCGCAAAAAGATAATGCACCTAATTCAATGAATCAATTATGTTGGTAAAAAACAAGAATAGACACGTATCATTATATGACGACCTTGCTTGTCGTTGTACTCAATACAAGGAAAAGAATAATTTTGTTAGGTGAAGTTTGGTTCCCGAAATTAACGTTGTCGACCGGGAAGAGAGCAGTGTCAAGGAAATCGGATATGCCTATGTGAGCAAGTAATCATGTCTAGGTTTCCAAAGCCTAAGTTTGGTCCGGAATTTATTCATTCATATATTTATCTATTAATTAGGGACCTTGAAGAAGTCAAGAAGCCAATTCAAGGAGTAATTTTCAAGAAATTGACTCAAAAAAAAAAAAAAATTTCACCAATGAAACCTACTTTTTCAGACATAGAAGCAACAACATTTGCTGCATAAATTTGAACTTGACCTTTGGTGATTTGTGACTTTTGACTGACATGAAAAGGTCTAATCGAGTTGGGTACTTCGATACTCAACCTCGACCAGACTTCATTTAAATACCTGTGAAGCTTCGCCGCTCAAATCAAACTAGAATATGACTCCACGAAGTATTCAAGTAATACGCACCAACCGCCGGCATCTTCGCATGATTCCAACAATTATATACTCACTCAGACAGGCTCGGCTACTAGTTTCGAAAGTGCAACAAGAATGAAGAGAAAGGTTCTCCTTATGTAGCATGTGCTTTATTATGAGTAGATGTTTATGGTACGTGTTACTAGGTGTACTAGTTGATTAGCTCTTGAGTAAACCATTATAAAGAGAAAATGTTACAAATAGTTCATAAACTTTTAATTTGTTTAATGGGTTCATGAACTTTAGCCTCGTGTTTAATGTGGTTTCTGAATTTTTAGTTTGTTTAAAGCGACCCTTGAATTTTTTGTACATGTTCGATTTAATTCTTGAAATACATGAAAATATTCAATGTTGCCCATAATCTTAAATGAATGGAATGAGTACAATTTAGTGAGCACATTGAACATGCACAAAAAGTCGATAGACCACATTGAACAAATTAAAATGTTAGAAATCATATTGAACATTAGGCTAAAGTTCAAGAACCATATTGAACAAATTAAATTTTAGAAACCACATTGTACATTAAACCAAAGTTTATGAACCATTCATGTCATTAAACTCGAGTGGTATTTTTCTTCATCAACTCTTGGTAGCTTTAGGTTTGGTGGGTTATAACACCACCCACATTTATAAAGGTCACAAACTTAGATGAGAACTTATCCAAGTAAATTTTGGGTGCTACTTGACTCCTTTGTGTTTCTAAGTAAAAATATAAGAATATCATATATGCAAGTTAAAATCTTTACAAAACTAATAGGTCAGTATAGCGCATAGCATTGATCCGATTTTCCACGCAATCAAGTCCAAATGATTCCATGTTAGGCCCCACTTTGGGATACTAGCTCATCTCTCAACTATTCTCGAGGTCAATGGAGTAATTTCATAGCTCGAGGTTTACCTACCTAAGATGGGCCGCTTCACCATAAATAAATAAAAAAAGACAAGCAAAGTACATGTATGCTGACTTAAGTTGTTTCGACCAAAAAACAAACTTAAGTTGAGGTTTCAGAAATAGCCCAAGTTAATATAGGGACATGCAAGAAGAGCGGACGGGCCCATATGGCGTTTCAACCGTGCAAAGTTTCTAGAGGCCAAATCCTCTATTTGTTTGTCATCTTAATTACGTGAGGAAAATCCTAGAGTTAGGTTGAAAAAGGAAACACTATTCTACTTAAAATCACACCAAACTTATTTTTGGTCCCACAATTTATTTTTGCTTGGGTGCCGGACCCCCCCACCCAACAAATTGGTCATCACTTGCCGTTCCTAATTTGGCCTCGGTTTATTTCCTTCTGGAGTTGGACTCTAAGGTTTCTACAAGGCTCACTCCATTTTAATTCGATATCGAAAGAGCAGGAAGATATTGAGGAGAAAGGACATGAAATAAATGAAAGTTCTAACCAAAGTTCGCAACAATAGACATTTATTTCAAGACGTGGGTCACATACATGTAAGTGTCCTCCTCCTCGCTCCTGGCCCTCTTGTCCTTGGAGATGGAGGGCACGCACATCGATAGTACAAAGTCTTTTTCACGCGCAAATAAAGAAGAAATGAGAAGAAGAAGTTGCAAGGAGAGTCACCCAGCACTTCCTTTTCTTCCCCAACAGTCTGGCGTGGCTACTGATAATTACTGATAAGACATGATCACGACAGGGAGCTACCAAATTAAGCATGGCCTAATCGCGTCTAATTGTGCGGCGACCGAGTAAATCCGCCGTGGGGCGAGGGAGAGCTGGACGGTCAGTCTTGCTGAGGCCGTTTCTTGTTGGACGACAGACAGATATCTTCATGCTCACGACCACATTTGTGTCTGAACTGTCCACATTAAGGAGTGTCTTCGATGCATACTTGGATATCTGAAATAAACACAGCAACATATATGAGGTTTTATGATCGATAAAACTTTTGCATGACTGAATTAATAGTTTATAATCTCGTTTTTAGGGTTCAGGAATACATTATGATGAATCTATGGTGACAGGTGATATAATGATTGATTAGTGATATCTTTCTGCGACATACGAATATGTTATGTATGATATAATTTCTTGGGATGAGTGTAATTGAAGTCCTAAAGTGTCGCGAATTAGAATTAAATCAAAAATCTTTCAACAAGTGCAAAAGGTGAGGGGCTGCTAGCACTTTGCCTACCCTTGTCGACATAGTTGGAGTCGGCTTAAGCCCTCATAATAATTTTATTTATTATGAGGAGCAAACAACGTCTTTGGTCATTGTCGTATTTTTCACTAACAGAATAGCCACATAGAAAATAGAAAGCAATAAGAAAAAGCCACATCAACATTTTCTTGTTGCTAAAATTGGACAGAACTAAAGGAGGTATTTTATTGCACAAATTGGACAAGTTTTAGGATTTAATTACAAAAATTAAAAATTTTAAGACTTAATTACATTTTCTTGATGAGTTTTGAAATTTCGATTGGAGTTCTCCTTAACAATACCAAATGGTAGAAGGGTTCAATTTTCTTTCTTTCTTACTTCTTTTTCCAGAGATCTAAGAAGATTTGTCCATCCCATACTAAACTGACTTGGGTAGGTAGGTTGCAAAAGAAAATACCAACTTTACAGAAAGAAAGTTCTTAATATCCTATCATTGATCAGATCATAAAGGGCTTTCAACCATGAACATGGCAAAATGAGGCCATCAGAGAATCAAGACAACACTTTCAAACTATATACCCAAGCTATGTAAATTACTGCTAAATGCTGAAAAATGGGGAAAGCTAACTTGATAGATCCGAGAAAGCATCTTATGCATCGGTGATGTCACTCTTAAATATAATGCAGACGCGAATCAACAAGTCACAAGTTATTTTTTTTAGATTGGGAGAAATAACGAACTCGGTGATACCTCTCGGCTTTCGGGATTGGAGGATCTATCCTCTCTGGTGATGATGAATATCGCCATGGCTTTCGGCGAAGACGGCACGACTGTCGACACCTCGCTCAAAATATTATTCCCCCAGCAGCTCATCATCTGCAATGTCTCCTCCGACCGAATAAGCATATTCCCTCCTCCCTTCGTTATGGCAATCTCAATGACCTTCTCTGCTCCTAAAACAACCTCATGCTATAATATGCCAAACGTATAACCATAACCAACTTAATCAAAATACAAATGGAGACAGAATTTGTCCAAAAAAAAAAAAAAAAGCACCAAAAGCGCTTACCTCTCAAGAATTTACGCAAGAGATCTGGCGACTCTGCAGAATGATGAATCTTTGAACCAAGAGTAAGCTCATGCCAAGACAGATCTTGCGAGCAAAGGGACAATTTCATCTCCATCGACGAGAACCCAGATAAGAGATCTTGAAAGGGGTCAGCAGATCTCGTTGAAGAATGCTCAACGCTGTGATTACCATATTTTTGGTTGTACAGAGACAGGTCAGTGGCTACAGTAGGGCAATCATCTCTCTCATCACCGTCTGCCAACACGGCGACTTGTTCCTTGAGGTCACAACTTGCTTCCAAGTTCCGCAATATTTGGGGTTTGATGAACCATGGAAGAGGAAGTCCACCAATGTGGGTCGATTCCTGGCGCGTCCAAGGCTGGAGATAAAATGGAAAGAGCTTTTGAGTGAGGCGTTGGAAACTGGATCCGAGGAGCTTGCTAATGATGCTAGCATTCTCATTTGAGACTGATACGGAGTTAAGGACCAAAGAATTCGTAGGTTGAGGAGTTCTCTTCCTCGAGCCTTTGAGTATTTGCATAGGTTCAGGTCGTCGTCGTTGCCGGCATGGGTGTTGAGCAGACATGAGACGAAGAGAAATGGAGAGGAAGAGGGTCAAGAGGAGGAGGAAAGAGAGGAAGAGGAGCTCCATCTCACTGTTCTCCATGTGGGGTGGTGCGAAAGGAGGGAGAGGGAAGAGATGCAGCGGGTATGCAGCAGAACTTGGATACAACTTTGTATGACTGCACTTGGTTTTATGAGTTTTGGACAGAGAAGTATTATTAAGTCACGGCATCTACATATTGTGCATCTAGGAGCGAGTTCTATCTAGTTGTTCCAAATAACTTAAAATAAAACCAGGATGGAGGAAGAGCTGGTCGATTAATCGCTTCTTTTTTTGTTGTTTTATCTTCATCCCAAGCTTTTGGCAACACTTATGCTCATGAGTTTCCGTTCATATGTTTCTCAATTATCGCCAACAAGTACAAAAATGCCACAACACGTCGTAAAATTGATTTACGATATCATGACGAATTCTTTATAATCACATGTAAAATGGCTGTAAAAAAGTCGGTATGGTGCACTACTGTACCTTGAGTTTCCGGAGTCACTAAAGGTTAGCTCATGAGGCCGGAGGGGGTGCCTAAATCACACATTGTCCTTACCAGTTGAGGTCCGAAGTTCAGAATGGACCTTTTAAAGCCAATCCCCTGAAAAAAGGTTATGTCTAAGTTTAATTTTTATACTAATGATAATATCTTGAAAAATCCTAAGTTGATAACGCTTGGGGGTAGACACTTATTTTTCATCAAGATTTGAGCAAATGTTTACCGGAAGTCAACCTAGTTAAAATCGTGATCCAAGGATATAATTGGGTTTTGCTCTTTCTAATGACATCCAATTCACTCAAATAGGACAGCCGGATTGTTGGACATTGTGCTTTCTAACCGTACCCGTCATGGAATTCAGTAAATCGCGATTTTTGTAGATCAGTTGATGAGATAATGTTGATATGGCCATTGGCTTACCAACGCCTCCACAACCACTTAAATCGGAGTTATTTCAAGGAAAATATCATGATTTTTCTCGTCACCGTCCACTTAGTCAATTAGCAGAAATTTACAATCTTGACACTTGTAAAAAAATAGTGCATATTTCCAAAAATTTTGAATTGCAAGCCTCCTATGAGTGTAAGAATCAGAGTTAATCACATATAGAAAAACGATTGGTCAAAGATTTTTAATATCTGGCTATTTAATGAAGAAGTTGAATCTTGAATTCTTGGGCAGTTAATTGGTTATTACCAGAGTCGTCTAAGGAAAATCGGAATCAGTAATCCTTTAATTGCAACTGTGACATGGTCTTCTCAGTTGAGAAGGGATTGTACTATCTGGAAACTGATGGTGAACTTCAGCCAAGGTTTGTCCTGAGATCGATGGAACATAGGCTAAGGAAAATCAAACTATTATTCGGTCAGCTTATTGTTCTTACCTTCTGATGTTTGAGTTATTGAGAAAAATGAGTCAATAGAAATTTTTTCATAATCAACATAAAATTTACAGTATTCTTTTTATAGTCAATAAAAAATATTATAATTAGGAAACGATTTTCGATTTCTATATCGAAAATCGTTTTCCAAAATATTACTTGATCCATTGCTTGGACTTAAGACCCCGCCAATTGGGCATGGGGATTCATACCTATGCTAGGATCCTCGATGGTCAAGCTCGGGTTCACAGAGGCTAGGCCTAAACCCCTTGAGGCCAAGCTTTGGACCCTATTGCCTTTGTGTAGGTCCCCATTAGCCGTGCCCTGGTACTCGGCTCCCTTGCCAAAGTCATTGGCATCCCAAGTGAGTCTGGGCTAGAGCACTATCGGGATGGATGACTTCATAGAAAATTGTTTGCCTATATGCCAAAAGATAATACCGTGAGACTCGGTATGAGATGAACTAAAGTAAATAATACATTGAGCGAGTTAATCTGGGGATATGTGGTTTGGTGGCGAACTAGGTGGAGACTGGTGGGCCTGTAACAACCCCGTCCAACGAGGGTAGGGAATAGTCGTTAGAGCCAGAGGACCTAGATAAAAAGCCGGTGTCAGATGGGGTGGTCATAGGAGCTAGAGGGCCTGAACAAGAAATAACTCTTGACAAACTTCTAGTATGACGAAAGTGGCAAGAATGAATTGAACTATGTATTGAATAGGGGGAGAGTGATTATGATGTGCGCGTGCACGCTCATGTGAAAACTAGAATTAACTTATGGATGTGTCTTTTGATGTAAAAGCAATCTTTGCTTTGGAACTCCAAAGTTAAGCAAGTCTATGCTATAGCTCTACTAGTATGGGTGACCTTTTAGAAATGTGCTTTTTTGTACCCAAAGGATAAAACTGTGAGGCTCAGTGTAAGACGGATCAAAGTGGATAGCATTTCAAATGAGTTGATCCAAGGATATCATAAGGACCTTGGTAATTGAGCCTAGTCCCCAACACTCGAGCTAGTGTCCTTGGCTCTTGGGCTAAGCACAAGGACCAAGCCAAGCGCAACACTTGGATTTTTCTAAATTCGGTGCTAGTATTTATGATATAAAGCTAAGCATTAATTAGCTTGGAATTTTAGATGGCATGTATGGAATCTCACGTAGGTCATTAATGTTGTGATGTACAAAAATGCCACAACACGTCGTAAAATTGATTTACATATCATGACGAATTCTTTATAACCACATGTAAAATGATTGTAAAAAAGTCGGTATGGTGTACTGTACCTTGAGTTTCCCGAGTCACTCAAGGTTAGCTCATGAGGCCGGAGGGGGTGCCTAAATCACACATTGTCCTTACTAGTTGAGGTCTGAAGTTCAGGATGGACCTTTTAAAGCCAATCCCCCTGTTTATCTCTAAGTTTAATTTTTATACTAATGTTAATATCATGAAAAATCCTTGGCTCTTGGGCTAAGCACAAGGACCAAGCCAAGCGCAACACTTGGATTTTTCTAAATTCGGTGCTAGTATTTATGATATAAAGCTAAGCATTAATTAGCTTGGAATTTTAGATGGCATGTATGGAGTCTCACGTAGGTCATTAATTTTGTGATGTACAGAAAGTGCAAAGTATGATTTTTTGCGTCCATAGTCGCCCGAATTGTGATGCTTGAACATTAAATTGATAGACATTAACATATACATTAATTGTGTAGATGTCAGTGATTAACAATTGGCTTAGTAACTATTGATGGGGAACGAAATGCTTCAATATAGGTACTAGATAGCTTTCAAATTTTAAAATTTATTGAGTTAAGATTTCCTTGGATTCGTTATATTTCACTAATAATTTTAGTGGGTTCAAAATATTTTTCCGATTTACTGGTATTTAGAACAAACACTAATTTTCTTGTTTATGTGCTAAAATGCTAGACGTCTTAGTAACCTAATAAAATATTTGTTTTGGGACCATATGAATGAGACATTTGTCATTTTTTTAATTCGAACACTTCTCACTCAATTTTAACCTAGGGTTTTTAACCTAGTGCTATAATTGCTTTTAAACTAAGTTAAACATTCTTATTCCTTTGTAACTCAAGTAAGTTTTCCAGGTATATCCCCTCTTGATTGTATGAAACCTTTTTGAACAACCAAACTTCTAAAAGAATTCTAACTTGCTTTTGTAAAGAAAAATACATCTCCCATCACTTTCCTCTTTTATTTTCACTTCCCAATCTCTTGAGTAAAAGTAAGGGTTCCACTCTTGTGTTGTTGAAGCTTTAATTCACCTTTCAAGAGGGTACAAGGTGGTCAAGGTTTTGGGTTGTCTAAGTCTTTGTTTAAGATAAGTGAAACTCTAATGACTAAGCTAAAATGATCTACTTGATACTCTTGACTTGATTATTTGATGGTTGTTAATTTTAATTAAACTTTGATGTCAAGCCATAATTTTTTTTGATGATAGTGTGTTGAATTGGTGTGTTCATTTGACTCAAATTTATGAGTTTGTACATGCCTAGGTCGTAATTAATCAATGTCCATAAGGCTCAGTGGTAAGTTAGGTGAAAGTGTGGAAATGGAGAAACCAAACCTAAAAGTGATATTTTTGTAGTTTGACTAAAATAATTGATTTACTAGCTAAGTGTTGTTGATTAATCATGTTGTCAATTATTTGAGTTATTGATATTCACGTTGTTGATAATCTGGACTGTTGATGTTCAAGTTATCGATTATTTGAATTATTGATGTTCACATTGTCGATTGTTCGGGTTGTCAATGTTGACATTGCGAATTCTATGAGATGTCGATCATAAAACTTGTTGATTTCCATATGAAATTACTAATCTTTGACTATGTTATCATTGTTTACATGGGAAAGGCAAAGAGTTAAGTGTGTTACTCCTACTTATGTAAGTGATGAATGGAAAATGGCATGGCAATTATATTGCGAAAATGAATTGCATAAGATTATTGCATGTACCGAATGTTGATTTTTTGAGAATGGCTATACAAGAAATAATAAATGTGTGTGGATTTCATTGTTGATATAAGGAAGATCACAAGATTTGAGTATTATTATTTGTTACTGCTATATAAGTATTAAGTAATATTTCCATCACCCATATATTAATAGTGATGATGCCCTATGTGTTGTGATGTTTCGTGAGTTAAAATGCCCTATGCATCAAGATTTCCATCGATTGTGATGCCTCAACATTGAGATGCCTTGTGTGTCAGAATGCCTTTGGAGTGTTCATGATATGTAAAAGTTGAGATGTCTCATATGTTGGGATGCTTCGAGTGTCAGGATGTCCCACCTCCATGGAGGGTGAGTTAGGGCCTAAGGTCAGGCCGAAAGGCATAGTTGATGGACAATGAGTTAATAATTCCGTACTACCCCTTGTTGGTCTCGAGGGACGGAGGGGGCTAGGTTAACCGAAAGATGGTTATCGATTCAAGGACGCAAGGTGCCCCTGCTTTTTCAGGGTAAGAAGGGGGATGCCTTGTTAATCGAGATGGATTGCCAATGATTAGTATGATATATTTATATGTGTCCATTATTATTCATATGCACATAATGATGAACTATTATGTAATAGTTGTTCATCTCAATATGATATGTAATCATCTTGTCGATAATCTTGTGCAATATTGCTAAATGCTTTTTATTGGCATATTATGTTATGATAAGAAAGATGGTACATCCACTTACTCCTAATCTTTCATAGTTATTTTCTACTTGACTGGGGTTATAATTATTTGCATGTATTAGGTTGAGTGGTAAGATGACTCCTACCATAAAATTAGAGATTTCATTTACTGGGTTTTTGCTCACTTCTTAAATTTTGAAAATTCTTAGGTTGGTTCCCCACCGCCACTAATTTTTGGAGCCCTTCTTGACCGTGAATACCAAGATGTGTTTGGATCCAATTTGGGAATAGTTTAAACTAAGTTGATTGTATGGATTGACATAGGGACACAAAAGTGGATCTCTAATTGATTAGTTGCTTGGTACTTCGGTATCGATGGGGTGTTGGTTGAACCATTTAGGGGATTCGATGCTCCCTTGAATTCAACAATGATGATGGCATGTCAATGGGTGAGGTTATCGATCTGTAGTTTAATAAGGTGACTTTGTGCATGCAAGTTTTTGGTGGAGTATCAACCAAACCCGACCTTCTTCCCAAGTACCTCCATTAATACTTGAAAGAGGAAAGATAAAGTAAAAATGAATATTAGATTTCTTGTGCAATGTGCTTCCACATGCTTAATAATAGTACTAGTTTGAACAAAAGATCT
Source organism: Eucalyptus microcorys (assembly GCA_014182515.1). Lineage (NCBI taxonomy): Eukaryota > Viridiplantae > Streptophyta > Magnoliopsida > Myrtales > Myrtaceae > Eucalyptus > Eucalyptus microcorys. The sequence continues at coordinate 19,290,866 of CM024564.1, forward strand.
CGTGTTGCGTGTGACGTTCTGAGACATCACACTAAGCTTCTCAGTGGCCAAGAAAGGGCCCGGGTTTTGGTGCAAATGTATGACCTATACATTGTATAGTCTCTCTTTCTTATTGTTAGTATGGAATGCATGCCATGTACGCATCCGAAATTCTGAATCACAACCGACCAACTTGTAAATACACATGCCTAGGATTTCTATTGCCTAATGTGCCTTCCCTATCTATTCATTTTATGTATTGTCTTCCTCAAGCATAATTTCGTGTTCGTTCCACTATCTAATTCAGCCTTTCCTCGTCACTTCATTTTCGCAATAGTTTGTCAAATTTGCACCACAAATTTTAGGTTTTGGCAGGCTACTAGATACCCTAGCTGGTTTCGTTTGACAATTGACATGGTACCCTTTCGGGAAATGTAATACTAGTTTTAATTTTGTCATTTTGTCACAGCACAGTTTACTTTTTCGTGAAATGTCTCACACCTGTCTTTCTAGATCGGTCGATTGGGAAATAAAAGTGCATGTTATTTAGATCGGATCCTTAAATCACATCAATAATGCATGCCTCATTTAAAAAGTAAAATAATTAATATCATGAAAATTTACAAATTAATATATTTGTAATAAATTTATGCTAAATTAATTTTTTACCACAAAAAACTTCAAACTGGTACACATATAACAAATTTACTATCCGTTAATTTCTATTAAATTTTACGAAAAAATTATTGAGTTGAATGACACATGACAGTTGACGATTGTAATTTTTTGTGATATTAATTCAATTTGAAGGAAATTAATGGTGGGTAAATTCGTGACAAGTGTACCACTTTGGGGTTTGCTATGGTAAAAAAAATTTAATTTGAGATAAATTTGTCACATGTGTATCATTTTGGGGTTTTTTCGTGATATTAACCCAAAATAAAATAGAGTTTTCCTGTCCAAACAATTCCATTCAAATTTCATATTTTGGCCAAACATTAGAAGTTTTTATTTTTATTTTTAAATTTCTTGGAAACTGACCTCTTGAAAAACATTATGAATTTAACCTGATTAAGTGAACTTTCCATGAGACAAATAGATTATAAATAACATTCCTAAAATGTTAAAAAAGAAAAACATGCCTAATGAAATCAAATTTTATACTACCGATGAAATTTAACCTGATTAAGTGAACTTTCCTTGCTATGACCCTAATTATGAGAGATTTGATTGTCTACGAGAAGAGCTTTAAGGCATTGAGTGTCGTGCTACACGTATACATTATCCATTTAGCAATTGAGATAGACAGAATAATACAGTTAATTGCAATGTTTACGTATGTTTTTCTATTGAGTCTGTGATTCAATAATTTATGCATTTAAGCTCCGTTTGTTTCACCAAAAAATAAATGATTTGAAAATTATTTTCTTAAAAAATTATCACTTGTATTGAAAATAATTGAAAGAAAAATATATTCGTCGTTCATGAAAAGTTTTAGGTCTAAATTGTTGTAGATAATTAACAAAAAATCATTGAATAATAAATTCAAGTAGTCATTTTTTATGAAAATATCTTTCAAATAATTTATTTTTTCTTGAAACAAATAGAGCCGCTTTAAACTATGTTATTCAAAGAGAGTCGATTGTAAAACGCTAATAGTCTTGGTACGGCCAACCCCAACTCGAAAATGAATGGGCCTGTCTTTGGGCCAAGAGAAATCAAGTGGACTCGCTAAGGACAGGGATTGGATGTGTTCCGGGCTTGAGAGAGGTAGAGAGAGGCCATCATACAAACATGGTGTCAAAAGGGGAAAATCTTCTTTGTTCTTCTTTAGAGTTGATGAAAAAACTTGGAAAGCACAAAATCCTAAATTTTGGCGTTGAGATTCGGCTATCTTAAAAAAAGTCCATTGAACATCTTGGAAATTACAACTCCCTGTGTGATTTATGTAATGTGGTTGGTTTTGTTCACCATATATGACGGCATGAGTTGTTAGGCATTTTTTTTAATTTATGGTAGTTGACATTTGGTTGATTGAATGATGGAAAAAGTTGAACAAATACCACTATGATCGCTACATTCACAAGAAATGACATGAAAAAAGAGGAAAACAAACATAATTCTAATTGAAATTATTGAACCGATAATACTAAGATATCCAAAACTTGAAGTACAAAACTAGACACAAGCATATAACCCAGAAAGTAAAATTATTGCAAAACATCACATTATTCGACTATGGTATAATCTGCCCTATCTACTTGCCTGAATAAAGATGGCTATAGCAAGTGCAGCTCGATCAAGATCATATCAGATTAATTCCATATCGGCCCAAACCCCAAAATTGATTTAGGACCACAGTACTTTTTATTATCTATTTACAAAGCCTTAAAGGCTGGTTACACGGCACTTTGGAACCATTGAGTATTTTCTCCCTAGAAGAAATCACCACCTTCGCAGTTTTCTCTACTGTGCCATTGATCCCATGTTCAACCGTGACATTCACTTAAGAACTTGAACCATCGTCTTCGGCTCTATGTCGATATGTCGGACAACTATGACCATGTTTCTTACATGCTCCACATTTCTATTTTCTTTTAGCGATCTCCAATGCAGAAGGTTCACGCCTCGTAGAACCGGACCCCTACTTTCCTCTTGATTTTGAAGGGCCGCCTCTCGGCTTGCCAACTATTGGCTCGAGTAATAAAGGATCCGTTGTGTTGAAAGTTACAGCAATATGTTTACAAGCAACTTCCTTTCTGGTGGAAAGGCTTCTAAGGCAAAGTCATGTTTATGGGCAAGGAGCTACATAGGACATTCGTTTTATACCATCGAGGCTTGAACATTCACTCCACAACAAGAAAATTTTGCTTTGATTATAAAAAAATGGAGGAGCCAAAGTGAGGTTTGATCTCTCCGCATATCATGCCCAGGTTGGAAGCTAGTCGCCAGTAGTCCCCTTTGGTTGGCAATTTGTAAAACCACTACGTGGCCTTCTAGGCCTGTGATATACCCTGACTTTGGCATGGGGTAACCTCCCATCCTCCTTTTCCATACCAAGATAGAAGAAAATGGAGGAGTGAAGAACTGATAGGTTTTCGGTGTAAGAGAGAGAACTAGGATTTGTGGGTTTCTTAAGCATTTAAGATGAAGTTTAGCATACCTTTCATTTTTCAATTTAAACTTTTAGAGCGGTTTAAGGCAGTCTCGTAGAAATTTCACTTCATGGGACTTCAATCAATTCACCAATTATCCAAATCTCCACGCCTCTTTGATAGCATTTTATTTACGGAAAAAAGCTATCAACTTCTAGAAATTGAACTAGATTAAGTTCTTTTTAATCTGAAGGACCAACGAGATGATTTGGTGGTTGAGCAACCAAAGAATGCATTTAGATTCTCTAGTGAAAATTCTTCGTGCGTCAAATTTCCACAACAGAGTGTTGCCTGCTTTGCCTGTATTTTGCCGAAAAGTTTAATTATTGTCGCATGGTCATTGCACAGCTCTTATGAATCTTACCAAGCAAAATGAAGGTATTGCAAAATTAACACCCTTAAAGAAAAGGAAAAAAGAATTAAATGACAACATTTTTTCCTCAAAAATGGTTTGAGACAACAGCTCATTCTAAGCAAACATTGTGTGTATTAAATCTACCTGACCAAGCCAATTACATTTTAGAATGTATTGGATCCATGCTGAGTTCCACTAGATAACACAAGTTTCCATTCATTTTTTATATTATGATTGATCATGTTTATCGCGTTATCTAAAGAATCTATACTGATATTTTCTCCCTTGTTGTACACACATGGCATGCGCACCACCTCTTGGCAAGAGTCTATTATTCATCATGAGGTGGCAATCGTGCTTTCTGCTCAAAATATTGAACTTCAAACTATCAGTCCTGTTGATGTCGATCTTGCTTGAGCGCTTTCAAGAGGTTAAGACAATTCTCGCATGATCAGAAGGTGGATTCTCGGTCACTTGTTCAATAATTCCTCCATTTGGTTGGACTACCAATAATTGATTGCTCGACGTTTCGACCCACTATCATGTAGAGCATGCGTGGTCGCTTCCTGAGAAGGCCTAAGTGAAAGCTAAATAAATATCATATTTTAGGTGCATTATTTCTAGAGAAGAAGATGCTCCTAGACTTCCTTCCTTTGCATGTACAAACGATTTTGGCACTGCATACAGGGTTGGCCTAGAAAGAGTGGTTTATGGATGGCCATGCTAGGGTTTCTGTGTGCGAGCAGTTCATTCAAGTCAAAAACTCTTATTCTATAGGATGGAACTCGATTAATTTATTCAAATCGCGTTCTGCGAATCGGATACGATGTTGACATACGAATCGCCACGCATATGATCCCCCCACCACATTTAAGAAGTGCTAGCTCGTCTTAGAAAGTTCTCACCTAATTCTTTGCTTAGGCTTCTTGATGACTAAAACATTCTCCCCAATAAATCAAATACGAACTTATTCTAAATATGTCAAGCTCACAGTCTGGATTCGTGAAATAAAATGTTCACCAACCCTAGAAGCTCGCCTGTAATCATGGAGTCAGCTAGTCTCTAGGGCTAGCTTCGTTCCTCTCGACCAGCGGTGGGGTCGCGGAGAGTTGTCCTAGATTTTCAGCTTAAGAGCTCGAATTTCAAAAACTAAAAAGTATAAAAAAATTGAAGGGTTGGTGAAGGTCAATAAAGTATTGCCATATTCTAATTATGGCATTTAATGTAAATCAAAGAAACTGATTTGCTTACATAGTCAAGATTTTCTGCTTTTGTAGGCCATTTAATGAATTGGTATATCATCGTCGCAAGTTATTGACGAATGGTGCTTATTGCCATTGTTAACAACCCATGTCATTGTCCCATGCAAGAACAAGTAACGCATTAAACCTAACAAGCCCTAATCGAGAAGGAATTATATAGTTAAATGTTGTCATACCATTGGTTCAATAAGACAATGAAGCAAATGAGTTTTGTATGTTAATGCTTCACACCAGTCATTGTCGCGTGCCACCTTACACCCCTAAATATCGCCGCTTAACATCTATACTTCAATGATATCTGATGATATGGTGTTCCGATTCATGAATAATTGAACTTCAACCAACTTGTCACCATGCCGAGGAAAAAAGGGTTGGTATCCGTTGATTATCATCTTCTCAAGTCTTGGAGTTATCTATCCCATGATCGAGTAAAATGGGGCCTTTTGCTGGAGATATCCGGTTGTCATTAATCATGTTAGTTAATGTCGTGATAATCTCTATATAATTATGGGTCCAAGAAGGTAACCTAATCCCTTAGGGTATGAATAATTGAGAACCTGACTTTATAGTTTATTGAAAGATGAGTCATTGAATAAATGGCAAGAGATGGAAATTGCAACACATGCGTATGTAAATAAGCTGTCTAGCAAGTTATGGTCTATGCACTTGAAGTCTATAACATGGCAAGATCGTTTTCAGCAATGTCACTTCAAATTTGATAAGCCTGGTTTTCAGCAAGACAGCAACAAGTGGAAACGGTCCAATTTGATTGAAAGACCATGAACCGGTCAAAGTATTGAGAATTGCGTGCGTTTGAACGCTAAGATCAAGATCGACTATTTTCGGTATTTTTGGCTTGAAATTTTCTCCTCCTCTTTATTGTATAGTTGAAAAGACGGAATCAAACCTATTTTCCAGGGTTTACATTGATTAAAATCAAATCCTCTTGTCAAATGATCAGGAAATAAAAGACAGATCTATGAAAATGCTACAACATGTTGAGCTCTTGGAGAGTTTTAGGGCCAATCGACATCTTCTCCATATGACTAATAAAGAAAGAAACATGTAAGGAATCATAGATAAGATATATACATCAATAATGACCATGGAAATTATAATAATTTTATAGATTATTCAAAATGACTGTGCTAATTATAAAAATTTTGTAGGATTTTTACCAATTATTTTAAAATTTTAAGCTCTCAGATGAATATAATGGTAGATGTATTTAAATCTTGACAAAAGGAAGCCCTCATTTAAGGATAATACAAAGAATGAGAATATAGCAAATGCACACTAAATAATACTAGTGGAAGAGAGAATATAGAAAATCGAACAATATATCCATTTAAAATTCGAACCCATGAAATACCTACTTTTAGTTAAATCTAGTACAGAACTTATTACAACGAAAGATGAATTTATTGGAAGATGACACGATATATTCTTACATTATCGACATAACAATAAATCTACGGTGCTTGATCTTGCAAAGTTCCTTGCAGTATTTCCACGTAAAAGGCTTGTCGTTGATGTTCAGCCGGAGAGCGAGTTAAATTATAACTGGGTCTCTTTCACGATCCTGAGTGATGGGAAAGATGCTTAGAGCACATGCCACTTGTCATTGTTTTGTATTTTTTATGACATTGCTCTTGAAAAGTCTATCATTTCGTATTAGGTTAATAAAATATTATGGTCTTATGTTGATTTATTTATTAGAGAATTAGGTGATTTTTTTTTTGGATTTGTTCGAGAGACTCGACAAGCAGACAATCCGAGTGGTTCATCCGTCATTCAATGCAACTGTTGCAATCAATGTCTCATGGTTTGTTTGTTTTGCATTTTGTTAAAAAAACATTTCTTCCCGTCAAAGTTTACAATATTATTTTAATTTTAAAAATTATGAAAGTAACTTGATGTGAATTTACATGTCTTGCATTTCTGAAAGCTTCAAACGTTTCGGATTTTAAAAAAACAATCAAAGTATGGGAACCGTAGAATTTTGATCAAGTAAAAGATAAAAAGTGAAAATCAGTGCAAACATACCAAATCTGAGGAGAATATACAGAAAAAAGTGAACCGAAAAGAAACTCTGTAAGTAATGAAATTGCTGATATATCATTTTGCTTAGGAGATATTACTGGTTCTCGTAAGCTTTTCATGTTAGCACACCGGTTATTGTAAGTTGACATCATCTGTCTACCTAATTAAATATTGATCATGCACTATTTCTGGAAAAAAAATCAATATGTTGGAAATTACAATATCCTTTAGTTATCTAATTACTTGACAAATGTTTCAAGCAAATTTTTAAGAAAGCCATATTAATAAATACCACGGTTTTAACTACCATTAATGAATGTTTATGTTGCTATTTTACTTAATGCCAATAAAAAATTGATGTTTAAGGTTTATTTTTAATTCAGTCATAGTAATCGGAGGAAACTTCTTCCAACTAGGTTTTTATTTCATTCGAATGCCATGTCTTACCTTCTCTAAACCTATCAAAATGGATCATAAATGCATTTGTTAATTCATATTTAATGGACTGAGTTTTTATATGAGTTAGTTATATTTAGTAAATAGGTAATAAATGTGTTTATAATGACAATGCCTAAAATAATATGAGTGTTAAATGGAGTGATAACTTATTTAGACTAAACCCACTTCTATGACTTTCTTTTTATTCTTTCTCACCCTTATTCGATCTTGCTCTTACTTGCTCTGCGCTCTCTACACAATTTGGGTATGAGCTTTCTTAAATTTGGTTAGATATAAAACTGTCTTAGTGAAATGGACCGGCTCGAGTATGAGTTAGGTTGAGCATATATCACTAGAAATGTATTGTATGGAAATGGGTCAAAATAAGTTAAATAGGTTAATTGGGTCGGACCATCTTCAATCTGACCCCCCTATTTGACAGGTCTATTCTTCTTTCTCTCAATTGGTCGCAGATATTATGCACTCAGCCAATTTGTTGGTTAATATGCAATTACAATCTAAAGTATTGCATACACTATCGTTTAATAAATTTCAAAGAATAATCACACGTGAGCCGAGGTCGATGGTGGCCGCAGAAATTTATTTACATTTAAACGCATACGCATGGCCTTAATGTTGACAGTATGTTCATATATTTGTGGTCCAAATCCAAGCAACGTCAGTTGACAACAATAGTCTCCAGCGTCGTTTTGGTCCGTCCGTGAGGGACACATGGCGATGGCCTGCGTAAAGCTCGCCAAAGCTCGCCTTTGGCCAATTGCCGACGACAGACCAAAGAAGAAGATGGAGGAGAAGAAAAAATATATAAGAACAAAAAGTACAAAGTACAAAGAAAAATAAAAAATAATTAAAAATTCGATTTTAGTGCACGAACGAAAATTAGATCGAATTTCCAATATTATTGAACAACAGATTTTCTAGTTCATTTTCAAGTTTTAGCCGAATATCGGAAAATATTGTCATTTTCCTAGATAATGGTTTCTTGAAAAATATTTTTAGAAACTCCACATTTTTCATGAAACGAATGAAACCTTAATACTTATATATATATATATATATATATATATATTTTATATATATATATTTTACTATTCTAAATACATTTGTGATCTATTTATTGAATATAACTAACCCATATAACAACTTAGTCCATCAAATATGATCAAGAAGTGGATCTTTGACTCAATTGGATAGATCTACTACTTACAGACAATTTTACGTGGGGCATCCAGTTATACTTTAGCTCCCAAAGTTAAGCGATAAACCTTTTTCGAGGGTTTGAATGAATACTACTGATTCACTAGATATAAACAAAATTCATAGATAAACATTAAAATTTTTCATTATTCAATGACGAATGAAGTGAAAAAGCACGTACATTTTGTACCTTGTTCGTCCCCCGATCTTAATTCACACTAAAAAGTAAGGAGAAATCATCCCATGTACATGTCACGCAGTTCCTTTTGTACCATGTCTACACTTCTCTATATACTGGTCTCTTGATATACTACTCTTTATGCAATTTGCAAAGGATGAGACAGAGAAGCATTCTTCGTCATCTACCCCTTGTGCATACTCTATATTTTTCATATAAATTTGCATGCGAGAGGAGGTATTGAACTTTGGCGCGTCACTTGCTTTCTAGATTCATCAAGCCTTCAGGGACATATAAATCAATACCTCACATCACATCATACTTTTTGATAGCAATGGGAATTTCCTGCATCTTGTGATTCGAGGCTTCTCCAAACATTATAAATAAAAACATTCCAACCTAATTCGTGCATAAATTTAATGAGAGTATTTCCCTTTGAAATGAGAAGCTCGACAAACCAAGATACGACCAATTTTTGGATGTTTAATAAAAAAATATTCAGGTATTATATGATAAATTATATACGGTAAGAGTCTAAGGGCGCCATTTGATAACATTTCTGTTTCGGGGAACAATTTTTTAACAAAAATAGTTTTTTCAATTTCGAGCATAAGAACGTGCTTGATAATCTGCAAAAAAATTTCTATTCTAGGAATAGAAATGCGTTTAGTAAATTTGTATAATTTTGTTATTTCTTTTAATTTTTCAATATTTTTATTATATGTTTCCTTTTTTTTTTTTTTTCCTTCTTTCTTCCTTTTGGCCGGTCGCCGGCCTCGGCCATGGCCGACGAGAGCCGATGACCTCGCCGGAGCATCACTAGCCCCGGTGACGCCGAGCCTCCTCGTGGCTAGGCGAGGCTCGGCCTCGCCTAGCCACCGGCTAGGCTCGGTGTCACCGGGCCACCACCAAGTTGGCGTCGCCCAGCGGTGGCCTGGTAAGGACGAGCCTTGCCGGTGGCTAGGCGAGCTCGGTCTCGCTAGATCTGGGTGAGGCCGAGCCTCGCCGGTGGCCTCGGTGGCTAGGTGAGCCTCGCTAGGCCACCGACAAGGCTTGACCTCACCTAGGCAGCACAAGGTTAGCCTTGCCCTAGCTTAGCGAGGCTGAGCCTCGCATCGGCCGGCGAGACTTGGCCTCGCCTTGGTTGGACGAGACTGAGCTCGTTGAGATCTGGTGAGGCCGAGCTCGCCCAGCCATCAGCGAGGTCGTCAGCCCTCGTCAGTCGGTTGCTGGCCCTGGTCGAGGCCGACGACCAGCCAAAAGGAAGAAGAAGGAAAGAAAAAAGAAAAAGAAAAAAGAGAAGAATAAAGAAGAGAGAGAAAAAATTGTTTCTCAGAATTGTTCCTGAGAACAAGAAACAACATTTTTCTACTTCTTGTTTCTGTTCCAAATTTGTTCCTGGGAAAAAAAGTTTTACTAAACACGTTTCTATTCATTTTTTGTTCTCTGGAACAAAAGAACAGAAATTTTTGTTCCGAGGAACATAAATATTTTTTAACAAATAGACCCTAAGTCATATTACTTATACTCACGGTCAGAATTATATTTCATGTGATATGATAAAGAAAATAGACGATCAAAGAAACTCGTGAGTGCATGGAACATCAATCAACTTCCTTCATTGCTTCTTTCACGCCATTACATCAATATCGTCTGTCGTTCTCTCCTTGCTAGCTCCACTTCGTCTGTATCCTTCTGTTTTAACCCTAGAATCAGAATGACATCAAATTGGTTGCATCAAAATATTATCAAGATGAGACGATATATTCTCTAGCTAATTCCTTCCATCCTTCCAAAGTGTCGGCAACCCCCCGTTCTTCACCAATCTCTTTCCACTCGTAGTGCGCCAATATGACACCAAGACAATAATGCCAATGTGAGCTTTGTTTTTTTTTTTTTTTTTTTTTTTTGGTGACCCAGGGAACCCCGCACGGCCGGTAGCCGGAGGTAAACCACTGGGGGCGACACGTGCTAGCCACCACACACGTGCCACCGGGTAAGTCGCCAAAAGTCTCAAAGCTAACCTTCCTGCAACTTGCGTTGCAGGAACTTCGAACACTAGACCTCCTCAATGGAAGTCTAGCGCCTACACAGCTGAGCCACCGCGGCGGGTGGTAATGTGAGCTTTGTTTGTTTCCCCTTGATGCGAGATGAAATGATGTCGAATAACCGAGAGACTTCGATAGATGACATTCCGTGCACAAAGGGATGATCACGAAGACCGCATTGCCTGATCACACAGCGTTCGGTGAGCCATCATGACCGACTGTTGCTCCTAGTTCTGCATGCAACTTGCAACAGAGAGAGAGAGAGAGAGAGAGAGAGAGAGAGAGAGATTTTGGCGTTCATGAGATTTTTCTTACAGTTCAAACCCTAACCAGTTCATCTTTAGTTTATTTTGCCCTAATTAATCATTTTGGAGTTTGGAAGAACTGAGATTCTTCGAAAGGGCGGAGAGTGAGAGCGATATGACGATGCAATGAGATTACACTTGTAGGACCCTAGGAACAGTAAAGGACTGATTGAGCGTTGACAAAACAGACCATCCTCTAGTCATTCTTCTTTTACTGTACTAGTATCGATTCAAGGACGTCCTTGTCCTAAGGACCAAACGTGGCATTAGAGGGAATCAACAGTCCTATTGTCTTCTCTGACAGTCACAAGTGGTCGAGGTTTGCACATGTGTGCAATCTAAATTATGAATCTTTAGAATTGACAAAAGCAAGAAAAGAAAAGAAAAGGGTCACTTCACATAAAGAACAAACCGTCCCTTCTTGGAACCCTACGCTTACGACATTTTTGTTTTGTTTTGGGTGACGAATTCGATGTTGACTCGACTTAATTAAAAGATGTTTTGGTTAGACCTCTGAAGTGATTTCTTCTCTAGAGATCTAGGACAAAATTCCAAACCCTCATCACTATGGGGTGAGCTAACCGTGAGAAAGTTTTTTTATGTGATGTATCTGTTAAATAAAAAACTTACCCCTCATCGACTGCAACTATCAATTAAACATGAATTAAGTAAGTTGGACTTAAATGAAAACTAAATTCACGGTAACAATTTCAAATTTACGTTCAGAAGTTACTTCTTTTTTGCGTTCTTCAGTACAAACATGTTCACTGGCAAGGAGAGAGACTGAGGGTTCCAATACCGGAACTCAAAGGTGGGGTTGCAAGAAAGTGTCTCCAATTAGAGTGATTTGGTGGTCATCCTACAAAAGAAATCTCTATAGACACTCGATTAGTTTAGGGGTGATATTACAAAAAATAAAATCATGATATACCTGAGTGAAGTGAAGTGGCTGAAAAAGTGCAATCATATGAACTATATCGAAACTGGGCTCATAAGAACACAAACTGGAAACAAATGGCCGATGACATTGGCCTTCAAATTAAGCTCCCTATAATGGGCCTAAGAAGTACCCCCCTCTCTCTCTCCACCCTAAGCGATGCCAACGGCAACGGCTATAAGTGTTGTTTATGACCATCATGTAACGATTGTTGACATCTAAATTTTGACGATCTATTTAGTTATTTATCATAATAAAAGTTAGGAAGCCTCGATCCCTAAACAAGAGTAATATTAATTGCATTTGCATATTAGGAGCATTTTAATTAGGCTCATATGAGTAGCATTTAAATTAGATTAGAGCTAATGGGTTCAAGCGTGGAGATCCAGAACTTAATTAAATTTTTGGGATTAAGCCCGTAAGGGGGATAGTCAAATTGATACCATTAAATTTTCATCATGGCCCAAAATTAAGATGGGAGCGTGCTAAATAGGGCATGTGATCGAAATTATAAGTGATACGCTTTATATTATATAATTTTGATCACAAGGGGGCAATAAAGGGAGGTTTCCTGATCTTGAATCTATATTGGATATGCTTTTGATTCAAATTAGGAAATTTTGTATCAAGAGAAAACCCTAGATTCAAGCTTATATAAGCGTGTTATACGACGCAATTAAGAGTAGTATATTCACAATTGAGGTTGGAAAACAAAAAGCAAAAAGAGGCTACAAAAATATATACGTAGAGAAGAAAAGGGGAAGTGCTTCCGCGGCTACAATCACCGGATGAGCTCCTGCCACCGCGTCTGACCACCGTTCGCAGTTGCTACCACCCTTTAACTGCGTTTTAGTCCTGCCTTGGTAGGCAGCACTCCAACCCGGCGACTCCATAGTCCTCTTGTAACACTGATTACTTGCCGTCTCACTAAGCAACCTTAGCAACATTGATCCCTGCACTCGCCCAGCAAGCTCAGCGAGTCCTCCTCTTGTCTGTTAGAGATAATTAGGATAGTTCTTTAGAATATTTTCCTATATTATAGATAATTAGAATATTTTTGTTGGTTTTCTGTATCTTTTAAGATCATGCAATATCTCTTTTAATTGTATATATCTTGATCGGTATATTACATTTGATAATCTCTTATAAAGCCAATAAATAGGCTGATGTATCTTAATGTGATATATTGAAATTTATACAAATTCCCTGATTTCTCTTTTTCGTATTCTTACATTTAATTTTGTTAGTGATTTCCAGCAACCCGCAGTCGCGCCTCTCCTATAGCTCATCTGCCTTCTACTGCACTTGCAAGCTTCACTGGGTCTTTTTCCTGTTGGTTTTCTAGTGAGATCCCGATGAGTCCTCTACAATCCTGGTAGTCATCTAGTTGCTTTGGAGAGCCAATTTTGTCGCTACCTTCCTAGAGGTGAACCACAAAATATAATATTAACAACAATGGATTACTAGGTCAAAGATTTAGAGTGGACTCTTCTAACCCATACCAATCGCAACTTTGAGGTTTTGGTTTAATCAATTTAACTTGCTATTTAATTTATTCAAGAGTTGCCACTAATCTATTACAATTCAATTAGAAACCCAAAGTAAAGTAAGGGAGAACATTTTAATTCATGGATACTAGGACTTAGTTATGCTAGATAAATCTAACACTATTTTGGCACCTTTTTATAACCCCTAATGAAAATGGGCTGATATGCGGAGAATGTCCCTCTCTTGGTTCAAACCTTCTAGAAGAGTCTCTTCGGCCTGGCATTGCAATGGTTTGTCTTTCTAGAGCTTGAAAAGTTTGAGAAGTGGGAAGATCTAGATGAAACTTTAATCTAACAGTACAAGTATGGCACGGACATTGCTTTACAAGGGATGAGTTAGCCTGAATGGAGAAGAAGAGAGCAGAAACTTTCATAACCTACGTCTATAGTTAAGGTGGGGTGACGGCACAAGTTCATCCACCGCTTGATGAGAGAAAGATGATGGAGCTCTCTCTCAAGGCTCTTCCGCAGTATTATTTTGAGAGGATGTGCTCTCGTTGTTAATGTTGGAGAAACATCTCTAAGTAATTTTGATGATGTTCAAATGACCTTCAGTATAATGTTTATTATAGTATGTGCAAATGCTTGTAACAAAAAGACTACATAATATACATGGTGTGATCTAATGGATCAAAAAATGCAATATGTCCTGATACGGATTTTTTGTAAACAGTACCAACAGACCAAAAAGATCGACTGTTGTCATGTCTATGATGATGCTGTAAATAACAGGTCATTGATCCTATGGAAATAACGTTCATTTGATGATGTTCGTTGGTTCAACAAGCTAGTTGTTGTGGCAGTGGATTCACACAACTGCAGAATCCATGTAATGACAGTAACAGAGAAGCTCAGTTGCTTGACAAGTTTGGTAGAAATTGCAGTGAAAGGATAGCAATAGATGTTATTTTTAGGCAACCTACAAATTCTTTGGAAAAGGACTGTATGGGTATATTTGGACAGCAACATCAGCGGTTACTCTAAAGGCTCTTTGCTTATCTAATCAACCTCCTACCGATATATTGAAGACTGTTATAAATGAGAAGATCTCGGAAGCCAAATGTAAGAGAGAGCTATGTGCTAAAGTTTGAAAATTTGCTACACGCTATGCTCTAAACAAAATGCTCTCCTTTGACTATTTCTCTTAATATTGTATTCGTTCTATCTAAGTAATTATGCTAAAAATTAAGTGTACAAGAGTAAGAGTAACAGCTGAGTCCTAATGGTTAGTGGTTATCGATTGTAATTTTCCAAGTAAATTACTAGTGCAATCTAGCCTAACTTATGGTTGTTAGTCTGAATAGTGGATGAAGGCTTGGGGATAAAGCCGAACAACTATACATCGTTGTATGCTACTGTTTTTCTCTTATTACTTCCACAAGAACACATAAAACTCATGAACTTTGGAACATCACTTTGACTATATTTTTACTTAGTGTCAGCTATTTTCCGCGAAAGAATATCAAGTTTTCTAAAACAACCTATTAACCCTTTTTTTCTCTAGGTTGTATTATTAGCCCCAACGGTTTGAACTTCCCAAACTCATTACCATGTTTGAGCGCATCAAAGGGGTGATTAGAATTGGTAAGATACCAAGAGAAGCTCTCAAAGGTTTCTGGTGAAGAAGGAAAAAAGGACTGGCAAATGAAGTAATCATAACCTATGTGCAGTTTTAAGGTATTTCCTGGTAGCTCCACATAGGCCATTTACTCCTTAGGTGGGAGTGTATCAAAACTTTACTCAGAACAAAAGGACCGCACCAAGACGATTCACTCCGTTGCCTAGGACTTTGTTTTAAATTCTTCCGCTGCTGATTG
This sequence comes from Eucalyptus microcorys, assembly GCA_014182515.1. Taxonomy (NCBI): domain Eukaryota; kingdom Viridiplantae; phylum Streptophyta; class Magnoliopsida; order Myrtales; family Myrtaceae; genus Eucalyptus; species Eucalyptus microcorys. The sequence goes on from CM024564.1 coordinate 19,306,148, forward strand.
AAAAGAGATTGGTTGGCAAAGAAGTCCCTTGAGATAACCCTTCAAAGTTTGCTAGCCTTGATGTATTTAAGTCATGCGAGTATCACGTGAGAGAAAGGGGTATAGCATGTATGATTGTTTGGCCTTCAAGAACAATACAAAATGCGAAGTGAAAGATTCATTATAGGTGAAAGAACCTACGTGAATATGTCTAAAAGAATGGGGATTTCATAAAGATTTGGAGCTATCGAGGTGAACAACCTAAAAAATCTTTGTCACCATCATGCTCGAAGTATTAGTAAAAAGCAATTATTATATTCAGGAAGCTTGATTTGACTAGAGTTTGATATGAACAAGAGCCTGAAATGAGTAGAAGTCTGATATTAGTAAGAACCCTTATATAACCAAGGGTTGTCGATATCATCAGAAGCTTGATATGAGCAGGAGTTGATATTACCAGGAGACTTGATATAACCAGCAACTATTGATAAACATCGAGTGATAGCACAACTTGAGACGACAACTTTGTCACGTGATCTTATTTTTTTATCCCAAGATAAAATACCTTATCAATATTATCTAGTGACCTAATAAGAATTCCTAACAAGAGATTTTCTTCAAGTTAAAGCCACTCTATTTTTGGAAGCCAAATATTTAATTGTTTGGATGATCAAATTTATAGGAACTCAGATTAATTGACTTCAACGGCTAAAGTGATTCTCCAATCAATTGCCCAATGGATAACTTAGAGACTCTTGTGAAGATTTTCCAAAGGGAAGTTTGATTGTTGAGGAGTATATGAGAAAATCAAAGACATGAAGAAGAGTATAAGAGAGATCTTCAGTGCAAAATCCAAATTTAAAGAGTGCGTTACATTCTTATATCTTGCCTTTTTAAGCATACTGATATTGTGACACCTTGAGAGGTATTGGCGGTGTTTTAGTGTGTGCTTAGGGTGAGACAACTTGAGCATAAGCTTTACCTGATTTGTGAAGAAGTACTTGGTATAAGCCAGCGCATACGATTGTAACTTCTCATCAATTACTAGAATCCAACTATTAGGCTATTGGGTCAGAAGAGTAGACATAAGCTTGCACTAAGCCAAACCATTATAAAGCTCTATGCACAATGTTTTCTGTCTCTTTCCTTATATTGTTATCTTGCTCTAATAGAATTGCAACGTGCACCTTGATATGACTTGATCTTACGTATCTCACTTGTAACATCTCGATTTTTGACCCTATGAGAAATGGCTACAAGTTCGGTGTGCCAATGATGAAAAATTAGTCATGGATCATTCAGAGGATCGACCATGGACCGATTGGCTTGACTAGAAGGGAGGCAAAGGATTGGCCATGGATTGATTAAGGGATCAGCCGTAAACCAATCCACTAACCATGCATAGACTCAAGCCATTTGGCCATGGAACGGTTGCTCGACCATAAGGGTTGGTCATTGGATGGTCACGTACCACCGCGGATCGATGGATGATTATGGATCGATCCATAGTAGTCATGTTTCGATCGCGGTTGATTATGCTCAATCATGTACTGACTGTGGATAACTATGAGTCTATCCGATGCGACCATGCGTTGGTCACGAATCGACCGCTCCCACGCAACCACATAACAATTGAGAGCCGACTACAGACTAGGTATGCTCGGCCACGGATCAGTTGTGGACTGGCTATGGAACCCTTATGATGGATCTTGGATCCGACTAGGAACCATGTTGTGTGCTAGGTTTTGCGCTTGAGCCTACCCTAGGCTTAAAGTCAATAATGGGCCTAGTATGCTTGGCTAGAGCCAACTCAAGGGCTGACCATTGAGCCCATGCCCTAGGTCACCAACTTAGCTAAAGTAGGTAATTTTGCCTACGACAACCACACAAAGGGTAGCTTTGCCACGAACCTCGTGTCTGTTAGAATGATCGATTAGGGATGTACACAAAAAGCCTCGCTTGGTTCTAGTTGCACTTTCAATGACATATTTCCCATGGTTGCCATATTCTATGGAAATGAACAAAATAGAAACCTTCTAGAATATACTAGGTTCTTCTTGAAGAAGGATGACTCACCACTCTAGATATGTATTTCTAGATTTGATAATGATTACCAAAGATTCACCTTGGGAATTAAATAAGGGACTCTTAGACAAATGGACCAATCAAGAGAAGATATAATAGAAGATTCTAGAATATCTCATTAAATGCAAGGATTAGTCTCTCTGCTTAGGTGTCATTTGAAGATTTGGTAATGATGGCTCAAGATTTTCCTTGGGGAAGAAGCAAAGGACTCAAAGGGCTTAAATGGACCAAATAGAAGAGAACTTGGTGGAATATTCTAGAGGGCCAAAACTTAGAAAGCAAGTTATTTAATTCAAGCATGTGCAAAATATTCAAACCTCATGATTAACCAAATCTAGGCATTTAATGAGAATGGCGAGTCATAAGTTTATGTGGCCTCTAAAGATTTGGTCATCATTACAATTAGATTCTCCTTGGAAAATAGGCAGGCTAAGTCATGATGGCATGTAATAGGTGGTCCAATAAGAAGATGACAAGTGTTTTCCTAGGACCTTAGGAGTGCCACCTTGCAAATTAGGCTTGCCATCTTGATGTTATAGCCGTACTACTTCAAGAAAGACGATTGGGCCACTTGAAAGGGGTAATGATGAGTTTTGAACCTATATATAGGGGAACCACCTCATTCACTCTCACCTTGAGCTCTCTTCTCATTTCTTGCCTTTTACACGCCATTCTTCTATTTCTCTCGACCTCGCACCATCGCCCCTCATCAAGTCATTCAAGCTAGTTCTCAAGGTTCATCTAGGTAAGTAAGATTCTTGTTTCTCCTCTAGGGCGATAAACTCCATTGTTGAGTCTAGTTAAGTGCTCACTCGTTAAGCCGTGGGTAGGATGTTGGATCTTTTGCATAGTTTTTCTTATGTTTGTGCTTGAATGTGTGCTTGAGTTGTTCATGCCTAGAATGAGGCTAAGGTTCGCTCGGGTTGAGTTCGACGCAAGGCAAGGTCGCTTAGAGCCACAAGGCCTTAGATCGAGATTCAAGCATGCTAGTTCTAAGTCTCATTCAATGCGGGCATCGCTTAAGGCCATAAGCTCTTGAATCGGCATTGAGGTGTGCTGGTTCTATGTCTTGATCGGTATAGGGATCACCTAAGGCACTAAAGTGTGCCGGTTTTATGCCTTGGTTGGTGCGGGGACTTTGTGCTTGACGTTTGAATCAAGCCACGACCCAAGGGTTATTCATGGCATGCAGTATGTTCATGCCGAGTTGAAGCCGAGGTCCATTGAGCTTAGGATCTTCACGAAAGTGAGGTGTACCCAAGCCTCAAGGTCTTGGATCGGCATTGAGGCATGCCATTTTCGAACCTTGTTCAGTGCGGGAATCGACGCCAAGTGATTGGTTCAAGTCACAGACCACGGGTCATTTTTGACATATTTGTTAGTGTAGTACAAGAATTCATGGCACTTACGTATGTATGAGTACGCCTTCGAGCCATGCATGTGTTGGCTAAGAGAAAAGATAAGAACCGGCTTGTATGATGCATATACGTGTATACTTAAAGAGGAGAAAGCGCCCGTTGTCACACAGCGTAGGTGGCAATGCCTTGTTCATTGAACGAGATGTCTTAGTTGAGCTGTGATGCCCTAGTTGAGCTAGGATGCTTGGGTCTTGAACTCGGAAGCCTTGAGAAGCTAGCACCGAGAAGTCTTGGTCGAGTCAAGATCCCTTGATCAAGTTAGAAAGCCCTGGCAAGTCAGGAGGGCCAGGTTGAGAAAGAATGACGATAAATGAATTTGCATGAATGCTAGTTATGCATGAGCATGACTTATTAATAAGCCAATGGTAGTTTTGACATGGATGGCATGTGTTTAGATAAAGAATGACATATGATTTACGATTAATCTACCATTGACATTATTTGCAAGTGTTGTACTTGCTAGGCTTCGATGATGAGATGTTTTCTTAGTAAAGAATTAGGAATTTTACTTATTGTGTTTCCCCAAAACTCACTCCCTTATCTTTCAGTCTTATAGGCATGAAAGTTTCACGTCAGTATTGGGAGCTACAGTCATGTTAGAGGAGACAAGAATTCCTTGGCCTATGTGGAAAACTTGTAGTGTAATGCAAAAAGAAAAAGAGAGCCTGTATAGAAAGGGGCTTGTAATAGTACTATTATAATATAAATTAGTGTGTTCCATGTGACATATGTCCTAGTCTTCCAGCTGTTGTTTGTTCCGGGAGTTGTCTATTCACGTTTCCACATGTGCATGATAATAAGATAAAAGAATCGGAATGGCGATGAGCTTGGGACGTTGCGAAAATAACTCTTGCCTCTCAAGACCCTAGAGATGGAGTTGGGGTCGTTACATCACTCATTACTCATATTTAGGATTATACTTACATCAAGTTTGACACATTTGGAATTCCGCATTATTTTGTCAAGTTTCCTGAAATCACTTTTTTACCCCCCTCTTGGTAATACTATTAGCCATATCAATAAGTATTAGAGCAAGGTGTTTTTATTATTTTGAAGTGTTTACTTCCGAGTTAGCAATCTATTATGCTAGCATGCGTGGACTAAGTATTATTGGAGGACAGAGCAACACCACACTTCCCTACTTCAATAGGAAAGATTATGATGTTTGGAAGAACAAAATGAAAACATTCATCACATTTACCGATAGTGTAGGATGTAATACAAAATGGAGTGAATCCTACACCCAGGGTAACCGCTACCACTACATCCTCAGATATGGGAGAAACAACTCAACTCCAACACCCTTAATCACTCCATAGGAGTTAAGTAAAAGATAAGTTTTATATGTTAAAATTCTTTATTCTCTTTTTTAATGTGTATTATGTCTTGTTGAATATAATCATGTTTTTTCTTGTGAAACAACAAAAGAGATTTGGGACAAACTTCAACTGACCTTTGAAAGAACCAATAGAGTCAAGGAGACAAGAATAAACACCGTCCTCAGCAGATATATATCTTTCAAGATGAAACCAGATGATTAGTCACTGAGGTGGTCAATAGATTTATTGATATCATAAATGGATTCACGTATCAAGGGAAATCAATATGTGAAGAAGCGCTTGGGTATAAGTAGGCACTTACAACTACAACTTCTAATCATTTACTAATGGAATCCAACCAGTAGATTGTTAACTCGAGAGAGTGGACATAAGCTAGCACTAAGTCGTACCACTATAACACTTTATGTGCAAAGTTTTTTATCTCTCTGCTCATATTGTTATCTTGCTCGATAGAATCTCACAACACACCTTGATATAAAACAATCCTATGTCACTCACTTCAAGATTACGCTTATATCAAATTTGACATATTTTGAATTCCGCATTATTTGGTCATCACTTATTCACCCTCCTCCTTTTAGTTGATACTGTTAACACATTACTTTTTCTTTTCTTTGAAAGGAATCTTTTCTAGCTCTCTCTCTCAAAGAGAGATAGTTGTTAATACCCAAATTTCTGCCAATAGGTCCATTTAGGTCAAAACTCAAAACTTGAAATCCCTATTGCGATAGCACCACTTTCTTAACTAGAAAGTCATTTTAGAGTCACTAGAGTTCCATTTTGCATATAGGGATAAGGAACATACCAATATATTAGCAATTATCTGTCATTTTTTTAACAATTCAAAGATTGACTTATTGGTCAAACTTAGAAAGTCAACGCTAGATAAACGTTGTATAAATTCTGTGAAAATCACAAATAGATATCAATTTGACTCTTGCATCATAGTTAGACTTTTAATTTTCTTTTTTTTTTTTAATAAAAATGATTGAGGATTGACTTTTTGGTCAAATTGAAGACTTTGACCCTCAATTAAAAATTTCGAAATTCATTTAGACATTTGATTCAGGGACCCAATTGAATTTGATCAATAATTGACCAAAGTTAACTTACTTAGCTCCTAAGCAATAATCAAGCCCATTCATCTTTCCCATTCAATCCTAGCCATTGAGGATTTCATGTCATCTCAATTTGTGTGACTAGGAAATAGCTAATCAATTTAATTTTTACTCATTAACCTAATGTGAGTTGTAGAGCTAAGATTAGATCTTAAATTTGATTTTTCCTCCAATTTTCCTTGCAAAGCTCATTCCTACAAGAATTAGAAAAGAAAAGTACTCTCTCCCTCTCATCGGTGCCGGCGTCAGAAATTACTTGATTTGGCCGATATCAATAGTTGCTCGCTGAAACAACTTCAAAGGTAGGATCACGAGTGCTTGAATAGCAATTCCATAGAATCATCAAAGGGTGCTATGATTAAATCGGTTTAAAATTGGAATTATATCTCCAATCTATGAAAAGAATCGAGTGAGAATGTGATGAAAATCAATGAAATTGTAGTGAAATCGGCTATAGATAAGTTGGATTGATGATTTCCATGACGAACTCCTTAGGGTTTATAGTTCAATTAGATTCATGATGATAATCAATGATGTTTGAATGTTTGAAGAGGTGTATAAATGTTCAAATGGCCGAGTTGAAGATCTTCCAGGCTTAGATAAATGACTAGGCTCATGTATTAAATGAGTTGAACACTCGAATGTTTTTGGAAAATTTGAAGCCTAATCTAGGATTGCTATGTCCTAAGATTTTTACGGAAAAATGATTTAGAATTAGGAAAACATATCTTCAAAGGAAATTATAGATAAGATTAATAACTTTAGTTTGACAAAATTTTCATAAAATTTGATGATAATTTATTCAGACTAATTAAGTACGAAATTATCGAAGAAATTTGGTGTTAGATAAGAGAAACTAATCTCGGTGGTGACTTGCTCTGCAAATAAAAATAATTGGAGGTCTAATTAACAAAAGTGCAAAACAAGAAATTTGTGGTGAATTTCCTGAAGATTAATAACCTAAAATTTCATTAAATTCCACCTAGGATAGTTTGGTTAATTTAATTGAACAAAGTCAAAATTGGAATTGGCCTACAATACTGGTACATAGGAGACGCTTGGGAAAGATCGTGTGATTCTACAGTGCTGGAAGGCTACTTTGCAAAAATTCAAAACATAAAATATGTTAAACGTGTGATAAGCTGTATGCACATAAAATTTGGCGACATTTGGTAGTCGTTTGATATTTTTCCCGAATTTTAAGAGAAGCAGAACGAAATAAGGTAAAACAGGGAGTAGTCGGGCTTACTTAAATAAAATGTACCAATTGGGCAATAACAAGAAAAAGAGATCTAAATGAAAGTCGTGGAGGACATCCTATGTTTTGTTTGAGAATCAGAATCATTCAATTTGGAATTCATTAAGGCCTCCCAATTGCATTAAACACTAAATGGTTAAAAATATGGGTAAAATCGAGAAGTTAACCTTTTGGTCAACTAATTGATTTCATGATTGTTGAGGCTAATTAGCCTCAATGCATGCATAATTGACCTTGTGTGTGATTGAACTGATGTGTTATGTAATCAATTTCGATCGGCTATGCATGATTCAATCGGCGGGTAGTTAGGAATGGCGATGAGATCTTGATTAGGTGCTAAATGACAAAGCCCATTGCTTGAAATTTTTGCAAGTCGGGGTTAGTATCACTTGACATTAATTAATACATCCCTAGATGATTACGAGGTGGATGAGATTACCGAAATGCATGTCAAATTAAATTGCAAGTTGAACCCTTATTATTTTTATTCAATGTTGCTAACGTGTGTATTGAGTGAATGCATGTATGACTGTGGAGTGTGAATGAAGACCCGCGACTACCATAGGAGAAGGCGGCCCCTTGAAGGCACTTAAGTTTAGGTGGATTTGTCTAGTTTAAATACAATTAGAATAAGAATAATTTGGTTAATTGACATAGGAAATTGTAATAGATTTAGTTGAGTTAGTTTAGCCAGAAAATCAAAAACAATTTGACTTAGAATCATTTCCTCAAGTAAAGTGGATAGCATAATTTTGATTTGGTCTCACATTCAAACAAAATGGATAAAATTTTGGGCCACTTAACCTATATTTGAATAAGAAATTACTTTATGAATTCAAGCTTATGGGGAATCATGTCATGGGGTTCAAGAACAAAGCCATGCACATTCTTTGCCTGACTAGTATTAGGTCAAGCTCATAGGAAATAGTGATTGATTTAGTTGAGTCACTTCAGCTAGAAAATCAAAATCAATTTAGCCTTACAATCATTTCCTCAAATAATATGGATACCATAGTTTAGATTAGGTCTCTCATTCAAACAAAAATAGATAGAATTTTCGGTCACTTACCCTTTATTTAAACAGGAAATTAGTCTATAAATTCAAGCTCATGGGGGATCATGTCCTAAGGCTCAATAACAAAGCCATGTACATTCTTTGCCTGATTTGGTATCGAGTCAAGCTCATGGGAGATCATGTCCTGGGGCTTAGACCAATGCCATGTAATATTCTCTATTGGATGAGTATTAGGTTTTCATTTCCAAATCTTTATTTTAAGTCTTTCAATACTTGAGTGTTCATAGAAAACTCTACTTGCGTAGAAAGTAAGGTATCATCCTATGTTTTACTTGGTTTTTGATCGACTATGATAGGCTAGCGGTGACTCCCAATTCGCATAGAATCTTTTAGGATTAATTGAAACTTAAAACGAACCTCAATGTTACGTGAGTAAGGGCTTGGAAAAGCTTGCACCTAACCAAGGGCCATCGGCCTGCTTTTTGGGCAGTACCTCTAAACTTGTCTTCTCGAAGGGTCACTATAGTAGAGAAGCTTTGAGTTTGCCTACTTAGTGCACCCAAGTTTCCTAGTCTATCATCAAGTACTTTATTTACCTTTTTTTTTTATTATTAAGCGTTACTTTATTACTTGTGCACCCGCGTGATTATCTGTCCCATTTTAGTGATTTAAGATTAAATCAAGAATGCTCACAATACATTTTCAAAATAAAGAGAATAAGTACCGAAAGGGAAATAGTGGCATAATCATATCCTTGTATTAACAATATTTGGTTTGTAGAAATAAAATATACTTCCACATTTTACTTGGGTTTTTGTCCATAGCTCCAAAGTAAGTTTAATCGTACGTATGAATTGAAACCTGTCACGCCCCGATCCTCGAGTGCATGCCCATCCCTCACTGGTCGATTAAATAGCGATGTCTCAGGATGCATCGCTGACCCTTTATGTTTAATACGCATGTGGAAGCATAATAAAATCTCCACAACAGAAAATAATGGGATAGGAAAGTATGGCCAATTTTAAAACTTTTAAAACAACCACTCTTATATACAATGCAAACCATAATGCATATATATACAAGGAAAACTATTAAGTCAGGTCCAACTTAAACAAGTTCATAAAACACAGTCTGTAGACAGGGGTGGGGCTTCATAGACTACGGGTCTTCATCCTCCTCTTCATCATCCTTCTCACTCCAACTGGAATATTCAGCAGACTGCACCGGACTTCTGAGATCTTCAAAATCCAGATCTGCTGCATCTACGACCGAGTCTTGAGGAAGATCTGTGGTGCCCTTTCCAAAAGCGACCTCCAGAACACACAGAGGTATCTCAGACTCCGGTAGAGGACCCTCTCTCTGGCCATCCTGAGCCTAGCGGTACCAAGATTTGTATTGGTGGGGCACCTTGTGAGTGAGACCCGGATCGACCTAGACTATAGACCTCACCAGCTCATATGTCCAGCCCCTAAGGCTCCCATGCAACGGAAAGTAAGAGGTCTACACTGTAATCTTCTTAGGCCGACCTAAAAACTCAGGAGTGACCATCTAAGGGTCTGAAATGTTTATACAATAACCAGTGTGACAATGTCTTAGCAAGTTCAACCCCCTAAGACTCGATTAGGAAGCCAATACGCCCTAAGGACTGCCTAAGCACAACCAGGCGTCAGAGGACTTACCTTGACCTCAGTTCCTTCCTGCAAGTCAGTTCAATTCATAAATACTGACAGACATAACACCCAATCAAATCAGATTGAATCATTGATCAATCGACTCAGCTGATCACATGTCAACAAGACCACTCTCAGGTCATTTCAATCATTCAATCTCAATTCTTATTCACGGCTCAGCAAGCATAGCCTACCAAATTCTTGGCTATAAATTCCTATCCCAAGGACACAACCTATCTTTAGGTGGTGATCACCGCCCAATGGGCACAACCATTAGTAGGTTTGGTATTAGTTAATTTTCTGAATGACGCATCACTGTAGATCTCGAATCCTCTAGAACCAGATGGAATCGTCAGCATAGGTGTGGTACTTAGCTTTTCCTTAAGCTCTTGAAAACTACTCTCGCACTTGTCTGTCCACATAATTTTTTTCTTCTTTCTTCAAGAGTTTTATCAGTGGCGACACTAAATATGAGAACCCTTCTATAAACCGTCTGTAATAACCTGCCAATCCCAAAAAACTTATAATTTCTGTCACTGTAGTCGGTCTTGGCCAGTTGATCACGGCTTCAATCTTGCTCGGGTCCACAGAGATTCCTTCGCCTGAAATCATGTGACCTAAGAAAGCAACACGGGTCAACCAAAACTTGCACTTGCTGAACTTGGCGTACAACTGATGGACTCTCAGTGTCTGCAGCACTAACCTCAAATGACTCTCATGCTCTTAATCACTTCTCGAATACACCAGAATATCATCAATGAATATGATTACAAACTAATCTACATATTCTTTGAATACTCGGTTCATCAAGTCTATGAAAGTAGCAGGAGCATTCGTCAACCCGAATGGCATCACTGTAAACTCATAGTGGCCATACCGAGTACGAAATGCTGACTTAGGAACGTCCTCCTTCCTAATCCTCAGCTGATGATATCCTGTCCTCAAGTCGATCTTCGAAAATATCGACGCTCCTTGCAATTGATCAAACAAGTCATCGATCCTCAACAATGAATACTTGTTCTTGATAGTTACCCGATTGAGTTGCCGATAGTCAATGCATAGGCGCAACGATCCATCTTTCTTCTTTACAAACATAATTGGTGCTCCTCGAGATGATGCACTAGGACGAATGAATCCCTTATCCAATAGCTCTTGCATCTGCACCTTTAGTTCCTTCAACTCAGATAACGCCATACAGTAAGGAGTCTTAGAGATTGGCTATGTCCCGGGTGCTAGTTCGATCACGAACTCAATTTCTCTATTTGGTGGCAATCCTGGCAATTCCTTTGGAAAGACATCTGGAAATTCTTGCACCACGGCAATGTCTTCCATCTTCAGCTCCACAACTCTCGTATCCACGACAGTTGCTAGGTAACCTTGACAACCCTCGTCTAACAGACAAGTTGCTTCTGGCGATGAGATTAGGACAATCGAGGGTCCTCCTCGATTTCCGACAAACTCGAAGCTCTCATCCTCTAACGGGTCAAACTGAATCGCCTTGCAATAGTAGTCCATTATAGCTTGTTGCTTGGTGAGCCAGTCCATGCCAATTATCAAATCAAAGTCATACATGGCTAGGACTAACAAGTCTATTTTCCCCACTCACTCACCCATCGCTAACTTGCAATCAAAACAACCCAAAGTAGCTATCACTTTATCCTTCAATGGTGTAGATATGTAAACTATTGACTCCAACAATATAGGACTTAATCCTAACAACTTAATATATTGCTCGACAATAAAGGAATGAGTTGCTCATGAGTCAAATAAAGCGTAAGCAGGATGGTCATTCAGCGAAACCATACCTGTGATCATGTCAGGTGTGTCCTCTGCCTGACCTTGAGTAATGGCATACACCGTGCCTTGAACTAGGGGTCTAAATTGTCCTCCTTGCGGTGTAATCTGAGGCATGTTCCCTCTAATTTGACCCAACGGTGGCAGTGGCGGCAACTATTGCGGTCTCCTCTGTCTTCAGGGACAGTTCCTAGCTACGTGACCCAGCTGGCCACACTCAAAACAGGCACCCGTCCTTTGAGGGCATTGGTTCACTCCATGTCGCCTTCCAAGAGTACGACATAACTCAATCTTATTTGACCCAGACTTGTCAATCCCACCCTTCCTATTGGGCGGTATCTGAAATCTACCTCTAGGCATGGGCCTCTTTCCCTGGCGGATCCCTCTCTGTAAGAGCTAAACCTCGATCTAGACAAGGTAGCTTGCTCGTTCAATCCTCTCTCTATCATCTGAGCTTGACAATAGACTTCTCGATAATTTGTCAAATCCAACGGCAGTAGAGGTTGTTTCAACTCAGAATGAAGACCACTTCTAAATCTTCGGGCTTTCTCTTCAAGGTCTTCTATCAACCTTGGAGCATACTATGATAGCTTCACGAACTTGACCCCATGTTGGTCAACTGTAATATTCCCTTGATGGAGACGTTGGAATTCTTCCATCTTCTGTTCTCGAGTAGTACCCAAGAAGTACTGATCGTTAAAAGCTATGAGGAAGGTATCCTACACTTGGACCATTCCTTTTGGAAATATTGTATCCTTGGCGGCTCTCCACCAAATATTTGCATTGCCTTGAAGTTGGTACACAGCTAGTACCACTTTCTCATTTTCGTTACACATCAGCAGTGCAAACGCTTTCTCCAAATCCTAAATCCAGAGCGATGTGACTTCAGGGTCTCCTTCACCAATGAACCTCGGCGGGTTTAGCTTCAAAAATTGTTCCATTAACTTATGAATTGGCCTTCCAGCAGCCACATTCCCAAGTGGAACTTCAGCAAGAGGTATGACAGATGCAGCAGTAGGTGCGGCAGCGGGGGCGGCCTTAACAGTGGTGGCAACAGCAGTAGTAGCGGTGGCTTGAGCGACGACTTCAACAGCGGCAACTTGATTCTAAGCTTGCTGAACCATTCGATTGCCCATGACTTCTAGCACCCGCATGATCACTTCTATTCTGGGATCACCAGGGGCTACTACCCCAGCACCAACAAGAAATGGTGCTACTCCACTGGCACTGGCCTGTGCTGGTGCCTTACCTCGACTTCCTCGGGTACCATCCTTGGTTGGCGATTTAACCCCAGCTGTAGGCCTAACAGTTCGCTTACTTAGAGTTATCTGCTTTTGCTCGCTCATGGTTCAGCCTTTATACTGAAACCTGCCTTCCAAATCCACATCGGATTAGAAGATGAGTGATCTACACATGGCAAATAATTTTTTACCAATCATCTACCATTGACATGCACCAAACATGAATTTAAAGGCCTTTCCTACTTACTATCCCATATTCATCGTACCTTATCACTCTAATTTCTAACAACTATGCTATGATACCACTTAAATAGGGATTTTACACCCCGATCCTCAAGTGCGCACCCATCCCTCACTGGTCAATTAAAGAGCAACGTCCCAGGACACATCGCCGACCCTTTATGTTTAGTACACATGTGGAAGCATAATAAAATCCTTAGACAAAAAAATAATGGGACAAGAAAGTAGCGCCAATTTTCAAAATTTTAAAACAATCACTCTTATATACAATGCAAACCATAATGCAGATACATACAATGCAAACTATTAAGTCAGGTCTAACTTAAACAAGTTCAGAAAACACAGTTTGCAGACAGGGGTAGGGTTTCATAGACTACGGGTCTTCATCCTCCTCTTCATCATCCTCCTCACTCCAACTGGAATCTTTAGCAGATTGCACCGGACTTCCGAGATCTTCAAAATCCAGGTCTGCTGCATCTACGACCGAGCCTTGAGGAAGATCTATGGTGCCCTTTCCAAAAACTACCTCCAGAAACACATAGAGGTATCTCAGACTCCAGTAGAGGACCCTCTTTCTGGTCATCCTGAGCTTGGTGGTACCAAGATCTGTATCGGTGGGGTATCTTGTGGGTGAGACTTGCATCAACCCAGACTATAGACCTCACCAGCTTATAGGTCCAACCCCTAGGGCTCCCATGCAACGAAAAGTAAGAGGTCTGCTCTGTAATCTTCTTAGGCCGACCCAAAAACCCAGGAGTGAACATCTAAGGGTCTAAAATGGTTATACAATAACCAGTGAGATAATATCTCAGCAATATGCCCTAAGGGCTGCCTAAGCACAACCAAGAGTCAGAGGACTTACCTTGGCCTCAGTTCCTTCCTGCAAGTCAGTTCAATTCATAAATACTGACAAACATAACACCCAATCAAATCAGATCGATTACATGTCAACAAGACCACTCTCGAGTCATTTCGATCATTCAATCTCAATTCTTATTAACAGCTCAGTGAGTATAGCCTACCAAATTCTTGGCTATAAATCCTGGTCCCAAGGACACAACCTATCTTTAGGTGGTAATCACGGCCCAATGGACGCAACCTTTAGTAGGTGGCAGATCACGGCCCTATTAGGCATGACCTCTATTAGGTGGTGAATCACGGCCCAATGGGCACAACCTCTAACATGTGGCAAATCACGGCCTGATGGGGCACGACTGGCTCCAAATTCAGTGGCGAATCTCGGCTCAACTTGCATAGCCATACTTCGGCGGTTTTCTAGGTCTACTCACAACCTTTCACGATCAATTTCCAATTGAATACCGACACTAATCAATTTTGGGATAAATCCCCACATAATCGTCAATTCACCCAATTTTCATAATCCAGTGCTCAATCAAATAAATAGAGAGCATCACTGCAATTAGCACAAAATTTCGATCACCGACCATCCCGGATGAATTTCCGTAAAATAATTAAATAATTAAATAATTACAGAAAATAATAAATAAATGTAATAAATCCAACTTAGGCCCGTTATAGCCTAATTGGAAGCTGAAACGGACCTAGAAAAATTCCAAGATTCATTCAATAAATAATAGCACATGTCCACTTGCTAATGTCACTAACTAACACCTAACATGTATCGGCAGATAATTAAATTAACTAATCTAATCTAATCTATCCACCTAAACCATGCTTAATTAATCTAATTAACCCATAAGCATCATGAACCAACTAAGCGAGGATTAGTGAGTTCAACTCACTTGATTTGCGATCCGTCCGGTTCAAAACGTTGGGAACGCAATAGGGATCGACTTTCTCCAAAGCGAACCAAACTTTCGAGGCCTGAAACTACCTCAAAACGGTTCTTGAAGCTGTTGGAAACCCACAACTTCTATTCTGTGTTTGGTGCTGAAACATAGGGGAACAAGCTGGTTTAGAGCAGGAATTGATTGGGAAAGGGTGAAAGGGCCAAACCGGGCCTTGGCGTGTACTCATGGTGATCGGAGGCGAACCAAACGACTTTGGCATAGGTTGAGATGGCTGCTGGAATGCAGGGACAGGCTGGATGAGGCGAGCTGGATGCGGTAAGGCGGACGTGCGTGGGCAGCACGCTCGGGCGGCGGGGTGGCGTTTTGGTGATGGTGGTGGCATGCGACGGCATGAGGGGCAGTCCAGTGGTCTTGTTGGTCTTCTATTGGTTGCTGGGCTCGAGCAAGGCATAAATGAGGGGGAGGAAGGAGCTACACGCCGGCTGGGGGAAAGGAGGGAGAGAAGGAAGACAAGTCTTGGTTTGGTGGGCCATCTTGGCCAATTTCTTCCAACCCTTGGTCCCCTTGACCATCCACCACCACCAGCATGTTGCTTAGCCTCCATTCAGCCACCAATGCCCCTTCTTGCAACCCTCGAGATGGTCTAAAACCGTAGGCAAAGGGGGGCATACGAATTTCCAAAATTTCTTCACCAATTTGACACTTGATCTTGCTCAATTCAACCCAATTCGGCCTCAATAAATTCCGTTGTCGAGTTCTCGATCAAATCAATATTTTCCTCACCAATACAATCCACTTGCTTCGCAATTTTGTGATCTAAAACGATATCTGGCTTTTTCTGGACAATAACGACCTTATTCCGACTTTTTCCCAAAAAATCTCGGTTTGCAGAAAAATATTTTGAGACTAAGTCAACGCTCCTAGAATTAATTGTGATATGATAGAACTTCCAATTTTTGAAATTGGACTCAAATTCGCGGTTAATTTCAATTTGGCGCGTTTTTAGCGTGACCTAGGCTACCGGGTAGGTTTCAGAAATTTTTTTGTGCAATTGACCCATGTTCGATTTTCTTTGAGCCACAATGAACCCACTCAACACATTGGTGACTCTCGGTTGTCATGAAAATCTCGAGAATTCAAATACGGAAACAGGGTACCAAAACGATAGAAAAATCAGTCTAGTGCCGGCCGACGAGAATTTTCCAACTTAATGGTGTCATTCATGATTAGCCACACATCTCAGTCGAACTGATCTATCTTTGATTTCAAATCAATTTTATACTGTGCCGTAATGGCCTCTAAAGATGAGCATGGTTGAGAAGCCGATTCCTGGTCGAATTCTCAGGTCTATTATATTAAAATTCCTTAATGGCTTCCCTGAATAGTCTAGTTTTCTCGAGAGTGATTAGCTCTGAGAACAGCCCTATAGGCGCATCGATGAAATGCCCGATTTATTCAATGGAAAACATAGTTGAAAATCTGGGATGTCACAAAACCCATGTTGCGATTGGTGTGGGCTTAGGAGAGCCCACATTAGGTGACAACACCATCTCTTTAGTAAGCAACCGTTCATGCCTACCTATTAATCCATTAGCTTTCCCTTAATGGTTCACCTTCAAAAAACTGCGATAGAGCAAAATGCATTGAAACTCATGAGCCCTAATTGAGAAGGAAGTATTTAGTCAAATGTCATCGATCGGATCATCGAGACAACAAAGCGACTGAATTTGTATTTTTATACTTCACATTGGTCCTTGTTGCATATTACCGTACTCTATGCGAGTTAACATCTATACTCAGATGATATTTTTGATATTGTATTCCGATTGAGTAATAATTGCACTTCAACAAACTCAGATTTGTCACCGTGCCAAGAAAAACTGGTTTGGTATTAGTTAATTGTCATCTCTATTCTTGGTGCTATTCTATCATCATGTATATTAGGGCCTTTGGCTAGAGACATTGGACCGTCATTAGTCATTAATGTCCATATGAATCACGGCTCCAAAAAGGTAACCTCATCCCTTATGTTATGGATGATTGAGAACCTAACTTTCTAGTTAGTTGAAAGCTGAGTCATTGAACAAATGGCAAAGGAAAAGGCGACGCATATGCGTGTGAATAAGCTGTCTAGCAAGCTATATAGTCTATGCACTTCAAGTCTATGACATGGCAAGATCGTTTTCATCAAGATTAATTCAAATTTGATAAGCCTGGTTCTCAGCAACAAGTGGAAACTTTTCAATTAGATTGTTGGACCACGGATTAGTCAAAGGATTGAGAATTGCGAGCTTCAAATGCTAAGATTAAGACGGCCTATTCTGGGTATTTTTGGCTTGAATTTTTCTCCTCTCCTTCATTGTATAGTTAAAAAGAAGGAACCAAACCTATTTTCCAGGTTTTAAATTGATTAAAACGAAAAATTGTCTCGTCAATGATCGAAAAAACAGATATATGAGAATATTAGTCTTGGGTTGATCAACATCTGCTCCACATATATCTAGATTATGAGACTAATGAAGAAGAAAGTGTAAGGAATCATAGACAGAATATATACATGAATGACGATCATGAACATAAACATAAGAATGAGTTAAATGAATGTGCAACCATCGCTAGAAAAGCTAACCGTTAAATGGTTAATACAAAGAATGACAAAATAGCACATGCCCACTAGCTAATACTAGTGGAAGAGAGAATAGTAGTACAAAATGGAATAATAAATTTATTTCTGATCGAACATATGAAATACCCTACTTCTAGTAAAGATCAGTACAGATCTTATTACAGTAAAAGATGAATTTATTGGAGGATAATGCAATATATTTTTTGCGCTATATTTAGAAAATCACAATAAAAGATAAAAGATCAATACAATGCGGTGGACATGAGGTAGGCCATTCATTCTTATTGTCAATATCACAATAAACCTACATCGCTTGATCTTTTAAAGTTCCTTACTCTTTTTCCACGCAAAGGCTTGTCGTTGATGCTCAGCTGCATATGTTTCGCGTAGGATAAGTTAAATTATAACGGGGTCTCTTTCTTTAATCCTGAGTGATGGGACAGATGCTTGTAGCATTTGGGGGTCCCATGACAAGCTTTGACATGCCACTTGTCATTTTTGTATTTTATTTATTTTTTGACATTGCTCTTAAAATGTCTTTCATTTCATGATAGGTTAATTATATAGTTTGGTTTTTCGATGATTTAATTAATAGAGGGTTAGGTCATTTTTGGATTTATTTGGGTGACTATACAAGCAGACAATCTGAGTCGTTGATATGTAATTAAATGCAACAGGCTGAGATACTCCCCATGTAGACTCCTTCATTCCTTTATTTAAGAAAAAAGGTCCTAAAGCTTATTTGTTCCGTATTTTCTTTCTTGCCAAAATTTAAAATATTACTGAAGTTTAGAAATATGACAATCTATGTGAATTTACATGTTAATATTTGCATTTGTGAAAGTTTCAACAATTTTGGTATTTAAAAAAGTCAAAGTATGTGGAGTGCAAATTTTTTACTTTGATTAAACACAAAACAAAAAGTACAAATAAATCCAAACAAACTCTGTCTCAGGGGAAGATAAAAAAAAAAGTAAATCAAAAAGAAACTTGATCATAAGTGAAATTGTTGGTATATCATTTTACTTATGAGATATTACTGGTTGTTGTAAGTTGACTAATTATTTTGAGTAATACAAGCGATTATTTTTAAAAAAATAATTTCCAAATCATCTATTTCTGCATAACATACCAAGTCTAAAATCTAATGTATTTATATACTATCGTTCAATAAATTTGAAAGAATAATCACATGTGAGGTGAGGTAAATAGTGGCACATAATAATATTTTTTTATTGAATTTACGTTTATATGTGTATGCGTGGCCCAAATGTTGACTTTATGTTTATATACATCCATGGTCCAAATCCATCCCATGATGGAGGTTGATGGACAAACACATCAATATTCTCAAACGAACGTCGTTTTCGTCCGTCCGTACGGGACCCGTGGTGACATCGTTACTCTAGAATCTGCATGTCATCATAGTTTCTTCTGCCTTCAATATTTATATGTTTTTTTTTTCCTCTTAATAGCTTAAACTTTAGAACAATTAATAAAGGTCTCACAAAATTTTTTATAGGGATTTAAAAATATTTTCCCTATATGCTTGTTATGTTCATATTATCTTTCTCTGGCTAGTAATTTAAGTTTTTTAAAACCATCAGTTGAAATCTTATATGGTGTCAGAGCAGGAGTTTCTAAATGCAAATCTTTCCAAACTCCTATTTTCCTCTCCAATTACATATTTCCACATTTTAGGTCCAATTTATGTATGAGGAGGAGTATTAAACCATGCATTTATTTAATAATTTAAGATTTTAGAATAATTTGACTGGCACACGCAAGCAAAGGTATTGAAGTTTCACACATCACTTGCTTTCTAAATTCATCAAGCCCTCACGGACTTGTAACTCAACACCTCATATCACAGTTTTTAATAGCATAGGCAACATCATTCCAAGACGTTATGGATCATATAATTCAAAGTTTTTTTCCAACAATGTACATGGAAGCATTGCAAGCTAATTGTATTTCCCTTTGAAATGAGTAGCTCGACCTCCCAGTATATCAACTATTTATGATATTTCAAACGCCAATTCGGATATTATAACGTACTCATTCACAGTCAGAGTCTTAAGTCATATTACTTATATTCACGGTGGAAATTATATCTCTCTCTCGTGATCTGATAAAGAAAATAGTAGAGGTGTTAAATGGGTTGCACAACCCATTTATGGTTAAATGGGTCATTAATGGGTCAAGCTTTCTTTCATAAAGCGCCCATAATGAGTTTTAATGGATCAAGACTAAAATATATGGGTTTTAAATGGGTTAGAGAGCTAACCCATTTATGACCCATTAAAAATGAATCCATTTATTTTCACTCAAAACCTCACCATCTTTCTTGTTTCTTTAACTTTACAAATTTTTATTTTATAAAAATTGAAATTATAATTATTTTTTATTTTAATTTAATTTTTTTTTTTAACTTCTTCTTCCTTCGGTCGCTGCACGGCGATAGCTGGCGACCGGCTAGGCGAGCCTCGAGCTCCTTGGCAGCGAGCAGCGTCGGGCGAGCTCGAGCTCGCCGGATCTGGCAAGGCGGAGGCCTCGCAGACGCCTGGCGAGGCTCAAGCCTCGCCGATCTAGCGAGACTCGAACTCACGGCGTTGGGGCGCGGCTCGAGCCTTGCTAGATCCGGCGAGGGGCGAGCTAGAGCTCGCCCGACACCGGCAAGCCTCAAGCTCGCCGGATGTGGAGCCTCGCCAATGGGCGAGACTCGAGCTCGCCGGCGAGCCGGGTGAGCTCGAGGCTTGCTCGTGGCCGGCCGCCGGCAGTCGTTGTGGCCGGCGGCTGACCAAAGAAGAAGAAAAAGAAAATAAATATTATATTCTTAAAAATAAAAATAAAAATAATTAAAAATTAATTTTTAAAAAATAAAAAATAATTAAAATTCGATTTTTTTAAATAATTATTTTAAAAATTATAAAAATTGTCCATTAAATTTGTGTTGTATAAAACCATTTTAGCAATATCATTTTTTAAATATATATATACTTTTTTATGTTTCGTTAAATGGGTCGGGTATAGGTCGGGTACATGTCAGGTTGGGTATGGGTAAAAAATTTTGCACTACAATAAATGGGTCATAAACGAGTTAAATGGGTCGATTTGGGTCAGACCATTTATGACCCGACCCAAACCCGACCGGACCCACCCGTTTAACGGGTCTAGAAAATAGACAAGCAAAGGATCTCGTGAGTGCATGGAACATCAATCAACTTCCTTCATTGTTTCTTTCATGCCATTACATCAACATTGTCTGTCGTCCTATTCCTACCGTATAGCCAGCTCCACCTCTGTCTGTATCCTACTGTTTTATCACGAAATCCAGAGTGAAATCGAAACGGTGGCATAAAAAACACTATCAAGATAAGAGGATGTTTTTGTCTAGCTATTTCCTTCCGTCCTTCCAAAGCGTCAGCAACCCCGCATTCTTTGCGGGTCTCTTTCCCATGGGTTGAGCACTAATACGACGCTCAGATAATAATGCCGATGCGAGCTTTGTCTACTTCCCTTGATTTGAGGTGAAATGATGTCGACTAATGTCGAGTTCTTTCGTTAGATGACATTTTATGCAAGAAAGGGATGTTCACGAAGATTAAATCACCCGATCACATGCGTTTGGGGAGCCATCACCGCGAACGACTGTTGCTCTTTGCTTCTGCATGAAACTTGCACTGCATGCGCCGGGGGGTGGGTGTGGGGTGGGGAGGGAGAGAGAGAGAGAGAGAGAGAGAGAGATTTTGGCGTTTACGCGATCTGCCCTCCGATCATCTTTAGTTGGCTTTGTCCTCATCAATAATCCTAGAGTTTGGAGCAACCAGTTGGTTTTGTCCTCGTCAATTATTCTAGAATTTGGAGCAACTGGGATTTTTTAAAGGGGCAGAGAGCGAGAGTGGCGTGACCATGCAGCACGATCATATCTTGTAGGACCCTAGAATCACCAAACCATCCTAGGAGGGTTGACGAGAACGGCCATCCCATCGACATTCTTGTTATCCTACATCAGAACCGATACAAGGATGTCCTTGTCCCGAGGAAGAGGACGACAGCTTTCGCTTCGGCTACCGAACGTGGCCTTGTAGGGGGGAATTGACGATCCTCCTCTTGTCTTCTCTGTTCTATTATCACAAGCGGCCGAGCTTTCCGCGTTTGTATAGTCATCGCTAGGAAAGAACAAAGCGTTGCTTATCGGAACCCTAAGGCTTTCATCATCGTTTGTGACAAATTCGATGTTGACTCGACTTGATTGAAAAATTGCCCATCAACCCAAAAGAAAAAGATAAAGAGAAAGGAAGAAGAAGACAGACGACTTTAAATAATTACACAATGTCATCAGGAGCAGTATTTGATGGGACTTACCTAGGGATGCCAATGTATTTTTATAATAAACCCAATCAACCAACATTATAATTAAATTCAAGCACAGTGAAAGAAAAATAAAAAGAATGAAGCAATGAATGAAGCGGTGATAGTTCCACTTCTTACCATGACCAACATCTATCCACGGGGCTTAATGATTGATCCACTTAATGGCGAGAAAGTATTTTGTGTTCGATCATATTATTAATTTAGACATATGACAATCTCAATGAATATGAGTTATACAGAATCCTATCCATATGTGGTGTATATGTTAAATAAAATACTTCCGAATGAACGACTTACACATATCGGATCAAGATAGAAACAGGTGAAAAGAGATCAGCACTTCGCAATCTAATTTATCAAACAAGATTTAAGAAAAACAACATAACATCTATATAACATCTATATGTTACTACGAACGTCTCTTATACAATTACTGTCTCCGATTAGAGTAATTTGGTGGTTGACCTACACGATAAATCCCTATGGATATAAGATAAGTTTAGTGGTAATTTACAAAAAAATTGATTATATAACTAAGTGAAGTGGAGTGACGGAAAAAGTGCAATTATATGAATTTCGTTGAAATTGCTATGCTTCGTTTGATCTATTTGAGGCCTTCTATTTTTATTTCATTGATTTTTGGGGCCTTTCCCATAATTCAAGAAAATGGGCCTAGAAATGGCCGGTGATATTAGGACTGCCATTGAGCTCCCTATAATGGGCCTAAAAATATATGTTCATCCTATTCTTCCCCAAAAAAACTCTCTCTCTCTCTCTCTCTCTCAAAATAAGAACAACCCAAGTGTCATAACTTTCTTATTGTGCTAACTTGAGTCTTATTTTCTAAATCATGTTATGCGGAATTTTTTTAAATTAATTTCCCATGCGATGTGGATTTTTGAATTTATTTTGAATTTCATTTTTCCCTTTTTTTAGGGCCTGCAACTTTCACTGACTGCAAAGGCCTCGTCCTTGGCCACGAAGGTCCTCCCTAAATTTGGGTGAGGCTATCACGGCATGAAGCCCTTGGCCAATCTAGTCGAGGGTGAAGCGGCCCTTCCCTAGTCTTGGTGAGGCCTTTGTAGCTGGCAAGGGTCGTTGGTGACCCTTGTCGGCCTTGTAAAAAGGGCAAAAAAAAAAAAAAAGGAAAAGGAAAAAAATAATTAAAAAAATTTACACGTATGCATCGGCAAAGTCATAGAGGACAACCATCGTTTACATTGAATTTCTTGATCAGGTAAATTGCTGATGGCACTCAAGTAATCAATTTTTTTAAATTTGTAATACTCATGTGAGCGAAAAAAAAAGTTATGTTGTTTAAGTGAGCATGGTATATAAATTATGGCACTTGCGCTGCTCTCTTTCCTTCATGAAAATTTAAACAACTAAGGGGTTGTAGGATGCAACAGCTTGCGTTAAGCAACGCAACGGCCAAACTGGCGAAGGTGTTGCTGGTGACCACCATACGGTGGTCGTTTAGCTGAGGCTATCACCATTTTCCAGTGACGCTAACCCCTCTTCCTATTTCTTTTTGTGGCTGCATTAGATATGAGACCACCGTTGTGGTAATTACTGTTGATAGGTGACACGCCGCGAAGATGATTCCCATAAAAAACCAACTTTTGCAACTATATTGCAAACGAGATTGATGCGATGAATGTCATCTACTCTGATATAATTTTTTGATGACAAAATCAAATCATATTTCCTATTCTAATTTAATCTCCTGATAGCATAATCAAATCAAATCATATCTCCTATTTTAATCTAATCATCAAATTTTTACTTCTAGGGCAAAATCAAATCATATCATATCTCCTATTCTAATCTAATCTTCCGATGGAAAAATCAAATTATATCTCCTACTCTAATCTAATTTTCCAATGGTTCACCAATAATATTATTAACCTATTTACGACCATTGCCATGGTGATCGCCATTGACAGGCAACCACGGTGTGGTCAACCACGATGTGGTGGCTGCCGTCAAGTGGGCAAAAGATTTGCGGCAGCGGTGGTCCTGCAGCCCTTCGTCCCGGTCTCAACTTTCTTTTTAACCTTCCATTTGACTTTTTATTTGACTTTTTTATCTCTATGACACAAGCCACGTCATCAATAAATGCATCAATAAGCATGCGACATGCGCTTTCTTATTACCATCTTAGGTTTTCGGTGGTCGACTAAGCACCCTGGCGACCAAATATAACATAATGACTAATGGTGATACTTTTAAAAAAGAATACAGAGGAAGTTTTAACAAAAAATAAAAAAGTAGCGGGACAGTTCTGAATTCAGGCAAAATTTGAGGGTCACGGTAGACATTATCCCAAAAAGAAATATTTATTGTTTATCAAGAGAAGAAAAATGAAGGAAACAGATAAATAAAAATTACGGAGACCATTTCGATGATTGCTTGGGGAAATAGATTATTTAATCCTCCGTGGATAAGACAAAAGCCCCTTTTTTGTGTGCAAAAATGAGTAGTATCCATTTCACTTGTAAGTAAGAAAAATGATGCAAAATACATATTGTGGCATCCCGGTTTCGACCTATGAGAAATGGTTGTAAATTTGGTGTGCTAGTGGCAAGAATAAGCCATGGATCATCATGAGATTTGGTTATATGCTGATTATGAATTGATCAAAGGAATGGTCATGGACCAATCCTATGACCACGATCATAGACCCAAGCGGTTCGGTCAATGGATGACTACCCAACCATTAAGGTTGATCAAGAAATGGTCACGACCACCATGGATTAGTTGACGATCATGGATCGGTCCAAACGGTCATGCGCCAGTCGCGGGTGATTCCGCTTGGTCATACATCGGTTGTGGATGACCGTGATTCGACTCAATATGACCGTATGCCGGGCATAAATATGACAGATCTCGAACAGTCACATGGCAATAGGGAGTCAGCCTGGATGAAGCCTATGGTTAATCTAGTATTCGATTCAACCAACTAGAGTCGATCTAAGGGCTGATTGTTAGGCCCGCGCCTTAGGCCACCAATTTAGCCGAGGGAGGCTTAGCCATGAACCTCGGGTGTGTTGAAATGGTCATTAGGGGATGTATACAAAAAGCCTTTACCCGGTCCTGGTTATATTTTCAACGGCCTATTTCTTCATGATTGTCATGTTGTCAATAAAATGACAAAATTGAATTCTCTAGAACACCCTAGCTTCTTCATGAAGGAGGGTGACTCATCATTCCACCTAATTTTTTTTAGATATGGTCATGATTATCAAGGATTCACCTTAGGGATTAAGCAAA
This sequence comes from Eucalyptus microcorys, assembly GCA_014182515.1. Taxonomy (NCBI): domain Eukaryota; kingdom Viridiplantae; phylum Streptophyta; class Magnoliopsida; order Myrtales; family Myrtaceae; genus Eucalyptus; species Eucalyptus microcorys. Next base: position 19,331,354 of record CM024564.1, read on the forward strand.
GTATCCAAGCCAAATGTTCCAATAAAAATATGACACATTTGAGCTAATTATGGCTATCCTATAGCCTTGATGCTACCTTATCTTTCAGAGTGCCACCTATCCATAATGAGTTGTCCTTAATATTGAGTTAAGTACTCATGTGACCCAATAAAAAAGAGATAAACAAACCTTCAAATGATTACATTATGGCGTTAGATCTCCACCTCATAAGCCTAGGTGTCAACTTGAAGATTTGGTAATGATGGTATGAGATTTTCCTTGGAGAAGAAGTTGGTAATTCATGCTTAGGTGTCCTCCAGAATCTTATGCTAAGAGACAACCAATTAGAAGAGGACATTAGAATCAAAGGGGCTTTTGTATCCCTTAAGACCATAGGCACATCATGAGCCTAAATTGAGCCTTGGAGAGCAAGCTAATAGGTGGTCCAATAAGAAGTGGCAAGTATTCTCTTAGAAGCTTAGGCGTGCCACCTTACAAACTAAGCTTGCCACCTTGATGGCATAGCCGTGCCACTTAAAGAAATATGATTGGGCTGTTTGGATGAGTAATGATGAGCTTGGTACCTATAAATAGGAGGAGCTCTCATCCATTTCCACCACTTTAACCCACTTTGCCATTCATGCCTACCTTCTTCCTCCTCCTCCTATCTCTCTGCCGCACACCACCAACCTTTCAAGCCATTCAAGTTAGTTCTTTAGGTTTGCCAAGGTAAGTAAGATTCCTCTTTTTCCTCTAAGAAGTAGATCCCATCGTTGAGGCTAGTTAAATGCTTGCTCGTTAAGCCGTAGGTAGTGTGCAATGTCTTTTATTGATCTTGCTTGCTATGGGACATGGATGTTTGCTTGAGTCATTTATGTTCAGAATGGAATGGAGATTCGTTCGAGTTGAGTTCTTCGCAAGACAAAGTCACTCAAGCCATAAAGTCTTGGTTTCAACATAAATAGGATGTCGGGTCAAAGTCTTGCTTTGTGTGGGAATCGCCCAAGACCGCAAGGTCCTAAATTGACATTGAGACGTGTCGGTTTTATGCCTTGAACGGTACAAGGATCACCCAAATCCACAAGGTCTTGGTAAGGCACTAAGTATGCTGATTTCTAAAGTCCAAATGGACGCGGGGGGTTTGTGCTTGGTGTTGAATTAAATCGCAAGCCAAGGGTCATTCACGATACATGTGTATTCACATTGGGTCAGAGCTGAGGTCTATCAAGCTTGGGATTATCACTAAGGCGAGATGTACCCAAGCCTTGAGGTCTTGGATCGGTATTGAGGCGTACTATATTCGAGCTTTGTCCGATGCGGGGATCGGCGCTAAGTGATTGATTCAAGTTACGGACCAAAGATTGTTCTCGACATATTTGCTAATGAAGTATAAGAAATTTATGACATGCATGATTGAATGAGCACATCTTCGGGCCATGCATGTGTCAACTAAGAGAAAAAATAAGAACCGACTTGAATGATATATTTATGCATGCACTTAAAGAGGAAAAAGTGTCCGTCAACATATAGCGTTGGCGATGATGCCTCATTCATTGAACGGGATATCTCGATTAAGCCGAAATGCCCTAGTTGAGTCAGGATGCCTGGGTTTTGAACCTAGAAGCCTCAAGAAGCTAGCCTCAAGAAGCCTCGGTCAAGGCGAGATGCCCTGGTCGAGCCAGGAAGCTTAGCAAGAACCTAGAAGCCCCGATCAAGCTGGGAGGGCCTAGACGAGCCAAGACGATGCTAAATGAATTTGCATGAGTGCCAGTTATGCATAAGCATGATATGTTGATGTGTTTATTGTTAAGCCAAAGGTAGGTATGCATTGAAGCATGTTGTTATGGATATTTGCATGTATTTGAGATGTAGTAATAAGTTTGCTATTGATTTGCCATCGACATTGTTTGTGAGTGTTGTACTTGCTAGGCTTCGATAATGAGACACTTTCCTAGGAGAGAATTAGGAATTTTACTTACTGAGTTCTCAGGACTCACTGCTTCATCTTTTAGTATTGTAGACATGGAAGTCTGATGTCAATTTTGGAAGCTGCAGTCATGCTAGAAAAGATAGGAAATTCTCCTGGCCTATGTGGAAACTTTAGTGTTATGTAAAAGGAAAAGATGGCCTGTAGAGAAATGGCTTGTAAAAGTACTATTATTATATAAATTAGTGTGTTATGTGTGATGTATGTCTCAGTCTTCCAGCTGTTATTTGTCTAGGGAGTTATTTGTTCACGTTTCCGCATCTATATGATAACAAGATAAAAAGAATTGGGATGACAACGAGCCTGGGACGTTGCAAAAATAACCCTTGCTGCTCGTGACCTTGGAGATGAAGTTGGGGTCGTGACACATTCTCATTCAATGGATTTCTTTCTCTTGCTCGATACCGTTGATTTGCATAATTCATGCCACTATTCAGGTTTAGAGGCTGTTTATTAAAGTTTATATACATATATTCACTTTTACAAATAAATAAAAAAAGAAAATAGTTCTTCACGTAAAATCAACATTTAAATGGCTATGGAACAAATCAATTATTTAAAAAACAATAACCAGCATAACTCATTATTTTGAAAGCAAAAGATATATCTTTTTCATAATTATAATTGTGATTCTTGTTATCTCAAATTTAATTTATAAAGGGAAAGATTGTGAATTTCTTCTATAAAAGAGCTTATATATATTTTTTTCTTCACAAGGTTAATAATGCCACATGAGGTATTAGTACATTTGAATTTTTTGTTCCTCATTTAATAAATATAGTTTTCATACATCAGCTAAAACTTTAATGATATGAGTTAAAATTGAGTGTAGCCTTATAGTAAAACAGATAAAAATATAACTAGCATTTTGATATAACTGTTGACACCCAAAAATATCTCTATGGGCACGTGAAAGGCACGAGGGATAGAAAACCTTAAAATAGTCATCGGAGCCACATATGGGCACGTGAAAGGTACTAGCATTTATCAGCCTTATCAGCCTAGCCCATGAATAATTATACAAGAAAAGACAATTAAGGATTTGGAGAAAGTTTGAGCTGAATTTCAATAAGACCATGACATTGAATGACAAGATGGAGCAGCAGAGTACCACGTGTCGAAACCAAAGATCAATGAAGGAAATATAGCCTTGGCAGTGAAAATAGGCGAGAACGGGTTCAAAGGCCCTAAATTCACAAGGAAAATGGTTGAATGCTTGCTGGGCAAGCCATGACATAGTTGTCAAACAGGCATGGATAAGGTGGTTCATCCAAAAACGTGGAGCAATTCTTGAGGAGGAGGTAATCGATCATTGACGGTTACCAAGTTAACCTATAAATACCATCGGTCATCCAACATAGAATCCCCTCGAATAGCACACAAAACTACTTTATATTGTCCTTATCTTTTCCTAGTCTAGCCTAGCCATAGCTTAAGATTCCCATTAAAGATTCAATTCCGATGAGCGTCTATATTCTGGGAAGTATTGTCAATTAGATTGCAGTGCTGCTAACTATGGTCCAGTGTCGTTGATCAGATTCTGACATTGTGTCCTCAGTTCCATTTAGAGGTAGTGCTCATTAGATGTTGCATCTGTTCAGTGTTGTTGATTAAATTTCAAAGTTGCATTTATGCACATCTAGAGACGGTGTACACTAGGTGTAGTTGTTATTGTCCAGCGTCGTTGATTAGATTTTGATGTTATGTCCTCATATCCATCTTAAATTGTGGCCTACTAGGTGTTGCCTTTACTATCCAATGTCATCAAATTGAAGATGAATTTATTAAAATGTGGTTTTGGTATAAGGTATGGTAATCTTCTAGGCTTTTTAGTTCATCAAAGAGGAATCAAAATAGATAGGAGCAAAGCAAAAGCCATTTTAGAATTGCCACCGTCAACTAATAAAAAACGACTCCAAATGATACTTGGAAAAATAAATTTCTTGCATCGTTTTATAGCTAACTTGTTAACGAAGATCAAGATTTTTTCTCCGTTACTCAAATTGAAGAATCAAGAAGAATTCACTTGGGAAAACAAACATCAGCATGCCTTCAATAGGATAAAAAATATATATAGTCAAGCCTCCAGTTTTGATGCCACCTAAGATTGGAAGGCCTTTGAAACTATATTTGTCGGCGATCAATACTACAATCAGAAGCATACTGACACAAGATAATGATGGGGGAAAAGAACAAGCGATTTATTATATAAGCAGGATGTTGAACGATGCTGAAACAAGATATACTCCCATGGAGAAGTTATGTCTATCATTGTATTACACCTAGATAAAATTACATCATTATATGCTGCCGACTATGGTACATGTAATTTGCAAACAAAGGTGATCAAGTATATGTTAACCAGGCCAATTATTCGAGGTCGGATAGCTAAATGGACATTTGCTTTATCTGAGATCAATATGATATATGTGCCGTTCAAAGCAATAAAAGGGTAGGCAGTAACAAATTTTATTATGGAATATTTGCCCACCTTAAAGATTGAGGAGGAAGAAAATTATGCTCAAGTATTACCCTAGGTAATTATATTTCGATGGATCAAGTGCATCTAGATCGTCAGGGGCTAGAGTCATGATTGCATCTCCATGAGGTCAGATTACCAAATTCATGTTCAAACTTGATTTTCCATTCTCGAACAATCAAGCAGAATATGAGGCCTTGATTGTTGGCATCAATATTTTGATTGATATGAAAGTCCAATTTGTGAAAATTAAAGAAGACTCACAGCTAATTATTAAGCAATTGACTGGAGAATATCAGTGCTTAAATGAAAACATAATATCACATCATATTCTAGTGAGAGAATTACTGAGTAGTTTTGTCGAATGTGAATTGATTCTGTTGGAGAAAACTTCCTTATTTGTTTTGAAGTTGACAAAACGTTTCCATCAGTTTAGTCTGAAGACTTGTAGACTCAAGTGTAAAAGTCTGACGAACTCCAGACTTTGTTGTCAAAGTCTGAAGACTCAAGACTCAAGACTCAAGATTTAAAGTCTACCCTCACTAATAGTCTCTAGACCGATGAAGGAAAGTTTTATCCGATGAAGAAGACTTGTCCAGATGCAAGTATATCTTTAAGGATTTGGTTCATACGGTTGAAGAAGATTTCACGGCTGGAGAGAGCATCTCATGATCTATTATTCTTATTAATTTCAAGTCGGATAATCAGATCTTTTGATTGGCGAAGTATACTTGGAAGGTTCTACTTATAGAAACCTAGATCCTGATTGTATGGGCAAGCAAGATTGGTGGGCTATCATCACATTCCTTAAATAACTCGAGATCTCCCTAATTGATTTTGTCTAATGGGTAGATTGGAAGAACTCCTTTGGAAGGTGCCAACGGTGATGAAGGAATGGAAGAGTATATAAGGAAGACGCTCAAGTTATTCAAGTGTGTGTGTGAAAGAAAAATTTCAAAGTCTGAAGTTCTTAGTTCTTCGCTGTTTCATTTCGTCAAGCTTAAATTGTACTCAAAAGAAAGATTAAATACTTGTGAGACCTTGAGAAAGTGTAGTAGAGTCTCTACACTATGGAATCAAGGACGTGAGACTGTAAAATCTCTTTTGGTTCTTATTGGAATCTAGCCAGTGGGCTGTCAATGCGGGAGAGTAGACGTAGGCTTGGTCTAAGCCGAACCACTATAAACCTTGTGTTTCAATTCTCTTTCCCTAATCTCTTTACTTTAATTCGTAGCATTATATTACTGTTTATAGTCGTTTACATCTTCAGTCTATTATTCTTAGAAGTCGAATTAGTTTATTAAAGTTTTGCAAAAACTTTTTTGATCACTTATTCACCCCTAGGTGCTCTTACTAGCCCTATCAATTGGTATCGGAGTTTGTGTGCTCATTTAATTGAAGTGTTTTTACTTCTGAGCTAAAGATCTATGGCTAGTATGTTGGCTCCAGGTTTGGTTGAAGGCTAGAGCAACACCAGACCACCCTATTTCGATGGAAAGGAATATAGCATATGGAAAAACAAGATGAATGCATTCCTAAGATCGAAAGATCCTCTGGAATGGGATGTGGTAGAAAAAGGAATTATTCCTAAAGCTACATCTATGTCTGAAAGGGGAAAAGAAGTTGCAGATGCTGGCGAGATGACTCAAGAAGAAAAGACCAAGCGACAAGCTCTTGATGCTAAAGCAATTTACTCCTTATATTGTGCTTTGTCTCCTACTGAGTATAACATAATATCTTATTGTAAAACAGCCAAAGAAGTCTAAGATAGGCTGCACATTACTTATGAAGGAACTGATCGAGTAAAAGAAACAAGGATCAATATTATACTCGGACAGTATGAAGCTTTCAAGATGAAACCAGTAGAATCTATTACTGACATGTTTAGTCATTTTACAGAAATTGTAAACGGTCTAGAGTATCAGGGATAGCCAATCTCAAAACCAATGAAGGTCAACAAATTGCTACATGGACTCTCCAAAGACTGGAATCACGTGACTACTTCAATAAGGGAAACACAAAGAATCGTGCCACTTACGGTAGACGAACTGGTTAGGACACTTCAGTCTTATGAAGTAGAGCAAATCAACGAGGAAGAAGATCCCAGAGGTATGAAGTCAATTGCCTTAAAGTGTAACAATGATTTTGATGTTACAAACTCTGAAGAGGACATAGATGGTGAAGAGCTAACACTTATGATAAAAAGGTTCAGGAAATTGAACAAAAATGGAAGAAGATTCAATTGGAAGAAACAAAACACTCAAAAGTTCCATAACAAATCAACTGAGGATGATGAAATCAACAAAGATGTGATCTGCTTTGAATGCAAGAAAAATGGACACATCAGACCCAATTGTCCTCTGTTGAAGAGAAAGAAGGGAAAAGCTGAGAATTACATAAAAGCTCTCAAAGCAGAAACATGGAGTGATATTGAATGCGAAGAAAGTGATGAAGATTATGGCAAGATGACTCAAGAAGAAAAGACCAAGAGACAAGCTCTTGATGCTAAAGCAATTTACTCCTTATATTGTGCTTTATCTCCTATTGAGTATAACAAAATATCTTATTGTGAAAAAGCCAAAGAAGTCTGGGATAGACTACACATTACTTATGAAGGAACTGATCGAGTAAAAGAAACAAGGATCAATATTCTACTCGGACAGTATGAAGCTTTCAAGATGAAACTAGTAGAATCTATTGCTGACATGTTTAGTCATTTTACATAAATTGTAAACGGTCTAGAGTATTAGGGACAGCCAATCTCAAAACTAATGAAGGTCAACAAATTGCTGCGTGGACTCTCCAAAGACTGGAATCATGTGAAGACTTCAATAAGGAAAACACAAAGAATCATGCCACTTACGGTAGACGAACTGGTTGGGACACTTCAGTCTTATGAAGTAGAGCAAATCAACGAGGAAGAAGATCCCAGAGGTAAGAAGTCAATTGCCTTAAAGTGTAACAATGATTTTGATGTTACAAACTCTGAAGAGGACATAGATGATGAAGAGTTAGCACTTATGATAAAAATGTTCAGGAAACTGAACAAAAATGGAAGAAGGTTCAATTGGAAGAAACAAAACACTCAAAAGTTCCATAACAAATCAACTGAGGATGATGAAACCAACAAAGATGTGATCTGCTTTGAATGCAAGAAAAATGAACACATCAGACCCAATTGTCCTCTGTTGAAGAGAAAGAAGGGAAAAGCTAAGAATTACATAAAAGCTCTCAAAGCAGAAACATGGAGTGATATTGAATGCGAAAAAAGTGATAAATATTATGCCAATATCTATTTAATGGCAAAATCAGAATCATACTCAGACTCTGAGACAGATACAGATTCAGACTTAGATAGTGAATTCGAGATAAGTAATTTAAAAATTCATACTAAAGTCTCGAAATATATTGATAAACTTTGTCTTAGTCTGAAAACCTCTCTTAAGAGGATTTCCGAGTTAAAAATGGAGAATTTTATATTGAAGCAACTGGAAAATTTTTGGAAAGAAAAGTTGAAAATTTGAACAAAAATTATGCTGTTTTAAAAGAAAATACAGATTTTCTTTCAAAAGAAAATACATTTTTGAAAAATGATATCTCAAATATTTCAAAAAGGTTTTCAATAGGGTCTGAGAAACTGGAAAATATTCTTTCAGTACAAAGACCTTACTTCAACAAATCAAGCTTGTGAATGACTTCTGAAACCATTCCTCTAATTGATTTTCCAAAAGCAAAGGAAAGAATCAAACAAAGACCAACATAAGCCTTTTATAGAAATCATTTTCAAAAAGTCTTTATAAAACCTGTTGGCCGAAGTGCTCTCAAATGTTCTAAGTGTAACAGCCCAAAACACTTTGAGAAAGAATGTCCTATGGTTTGGAGACTTGTTAAGAAGGATTGGGCAAAGACTATATATTGCACTAATTTCACTGGACCCAAGAAAATGTGGGTACCAACGAAAGCTTGAGTTTCATTTTTAATTATAGGTCATTATCAAGAAAAATGTTAAATGGTATTTGGATAGTAGCTGTTCAAGACACATGACTGGAGATTCAAGTTGTTTTATGAAGTTTATTCAAGTAAATGGTGGAAAAGTTTCTTTTGGAGGAAATAGCAGAGGAAGAATTGTTGGGTGTGGAACTGTAAAGATTGGAAGTCTCACAATCAACAATGTCTCCTTGGTGGAAGGACTAAATTACAATCTACTCAGCATAAGTCAACTGTGCGACACTGGATTCAAAATCAATTTTCAGGAAGGAATATGTTCGGGAACTAGTAAAGATTTTTCACAATCTTTTACTGGACAAAGATATGGGAACATTTATTTTCTAGATATCAAACCAGAAATGCCTCAATGTCTAATTTCTATTCAAGATGAAGCAAACATTTGGCATCGTAAGCTTGGCCACATCAACATAAAGCAAATTGCCAAGATCTCTTCCAAGAAACTTGTTCGTGGCCTACCCAACTTGAAGTTTAAAAATTTTGACCTATGTACACCACGTGTGTTGGGAAAACAGGTAAGAAGTTCTTTTAAACCAATAAATCAAGTTACTACTAATCGTGTTTTGCAGTTACTGCATATGGATCTCTTTGGACCAACCAGAACTCAAAGCATTGGTGGAAAGAGATATTGCCTAGTGATTGTGGATGACTATTCACGATTTACTTGGGTTCACTTTCTGGCAAGTAAGTCTGACTTTTTCTCACTTTTCAAAGTTTGCCAAGAGAGTATAGAATGAGAAAGGATATGCTATCTCAAGCATACAAACAGATCATGGAGGTGAGTTTGAAAATCAAGGCTTTGCCAAATTTTGTGATGAATTTGAATTTCAGCATGTTTTCTCCTCTCCATACACTCCAGAACAGAATGGAGTTGTAGAAAGAAAGAATAGATCTTTGCAGGAAATGACAAGAACTTTTTTAATTGAAAGTAATATTTCTTCTCGTTTTTGGGCTGAAGCAGTTTCTACAGCTTATTATATTATTAACAGAGTATTCTTAAGGCATATTCTGGAGAAAACTCCTTATGAGTTGTTCAAAGGAAAGAAGCCAATTGTTTCTTACTTTCATGTATTTGGTTGCAAATGTTTTGTGTTGAAAATGCAAATGATCGAACTGGTAAGTTTGAGGAGAAATTAGACGAAGGAATCTTCGTTGGATATTCAACCACCAGCAAAACTTACAGAGTATTCAACAAAAAGACTCAGTCTGTGGAAGAATCTATGAATGTCAAATTCCAAGACTCTTTGCAGAATTAACTGATTCAGACTCAGCCAGAAGAATCTAAAGTTACTCTAGACTTTACAAAGTCTAACTCCCCTGAAGTAACTCAGACTTTTGGAGAAAATCAACGAACAGAGGGTGAAGAATCAAATGAAGAAGAAGAACATCATTCTGCCAGACCAACCAGCAACTTGAAGCACAAGTCCAGTCATCCCAAAGAACTCATCATTGGTAACATTGATGAAGGGATTCGTACCAGATCCAAAAAGCAAGAAGAGTCTAGCGTTGTGGCACTTATTTCTGAAGTAGAACCCAAAAGCATAGAAGAAGCTTTATTTGACGAAAGCTGGATAGAAGCTATGCAAGAAGAGCTCAAACAGTTCAGCATAAATGATGTTTGGGAATTAACTTCTAAACCAAAAGGTAAATCCATTATTGGAGCTAAATGGGTTTTCAGGAACAAGATGGACGAGAAAGGAAAAGTGATCAGGAACAAAGCAAGACTCATGGCTAAAGGATATACACAAGAAGAAGGGATAGACTATGATGAGACTTACGCACCGGTAACAAGGTTAGAAGCTATTAGATTACTGCTTGCTTTTGCCTATTAAAAAAATTTCAAGTTCTTCCAAATGGATGTTAAAAGTGCATTCCTAAATGGATTTATCCAATAAGAAGTCTATGTGGAACAACCTCTCGGATTTGAAGACCCAAAGAGACCAGACTTAGTATTCAGACTGAAAAAGACTCTATATGATTTAAAGCAAGCACCTCGAGCATAGTACAACATGTTAAGTAAGTTTTTAATTCAAAATGATTTTGTTAAAGGAAAAGTGGATACTACTTTGTTTATTAAGAGAGAAGGTAAAAACTTTATACTTGTTCAAATTTATGTTAATGATATAATATTTGGATCACCTAATGAAAACCCGTGCAAGAAGTTTTCTAAGTGTATGCAGGATGAATTTGAGATGAGCATGATGGGTGAACTATCGTTCTTTCTTGGATTACAAGTAAAACAATTGAAGGAAGGAATCTTCATTCACTAGGAAAAATATGCAAAAGAACTTGTTAAAAAGTTCGGATTGGAGAATTGCAAAAAGACTGAGATACCAATGTCCAGTTCTTTGAAGCTGGACAAAGATGAATGAGGAAAGAAAGTTGACCAGAAGCTCTACAGGAGGATTATAGGTTCACTCCTTTATCTTATTGCTTCTAGACCTGACATTTTGTTTAGTGTTTACATTTGTGCTAGATTTCAATTTGATCCCAAAGAATCTTATCTAAGTGCTACAAAACGCATAATCAAATACGTTGCAACTACCTCAAAGTTAGGTCTGTGGTATCTCAAGAAAGGAGACTTTACTCTCTTTGTATTTTTAGATGCAGATCTAGTAGGTTGCAGAGTTGATAGAAAGAGTACTTCCGGTACTTGTCAATTGTTGGGAAACAGGACAGTATCGTGGTTCTCAAGGAAGCAAAGCACTGTAGCTCTTTTAATAGCAGAAGCAGAGTATGTGGCTCTTGGAAGTTGCTGTTCTCAAATCTTATGGATAAAACAACAACTAAGAGACTTTGGAATTGAAGACTCATGCACCGAGATCAAATGTGACAACACCAGCGCAATTAATCTCACAAAGAATCCAATTCTTCATTCAAGAGCAAAGCATATAGAGATTCGGCATCACTTTATTAGAGATCATGTTCAAAACGGAGAAGTTTTGATTCAATTCATTGACTCAAAGAATCAACTGGCGGACATATTTACAAAGCCTCTAGAGAAAAGCTTATTTGAGTCTATTCGCACAAGATTGAACATCATATCCTTTATTTAGTAAAGTCTGGAAGTGCTCAAGACTCAGAGGTAAAGTCTGAAGTTGTTCAAACTCAGAATAACTGAGGAAGTTACAACTGTAAATTATTTCTGAAAAGGTATAATTACTTTTAATTGCTAATTGATTGTTATTTTTAGAAGTTATCTTTTCCGAGTTCTTGATTTTATGGAAGTTATTCATTTTCAAAAAGGCAGTTATTCTTTTTTGAAAAAGGTATTTTTTTTTTCCTTTTATGACATTTCGTTTACCTCGCTTCACTTGCTTTTTATATATATACAACAGAGACTCGTCTTCTTTGTTTTTACACTAAAACCCTAGAATACAAAATTCCCACTTGCTTTCACTTTCACTCTCGATTTGCCCAAAAGTTTTCACCTTTTTCGAGCAAGCTGGAAAATCTCTCCCTGGAATCGATAATGTCTTCAAGAAAATCTTCAAGGATTGCGAGCAGGGGACCACGGCACATGCCCGAGGGTCCTACGCACTTCAACTTGATTGAAGAAGAAATTTCTAGTCCACCTTAGCAACAAAGACAGCAACAACCTTCTCAGCAGTGCCCATCTTCTACATCGACTCAACCAGAACAAGAAGTTATAGAAGAGGCTGAACCTGTAAGAATGTTATCTCCTCAAGTTGCTTTCAAGCTTTATTCTAATTTGAAAAGAGGAAGAACTCATATGTCCTTGATTGATGAATACCTGCAAGAGAGAGGTTATAAGAATGAGACTCTTTTTCTGGGTGACATGGAAAATATGGGTATTGCCGAAAAAGGATCGGCTGAAAAAGCGTTCGCTAATTTTCCTAGTGACCCATGCTTTGGGACTGCTAATCAACCTCAAGGACTAGATGACGATGAAAGGATGTTTTCCCATTTTCAGCCTAGAGTGGGAGTGGCTGCAAATATTACTGATGATTCTAATCTGTTTAGATCAAAGAACCACAAGAGGGTTTATTCGAATATGCTGAAGAGAGGGGTCATGCACCCTAGGAATGTTGATTTTGATTTTTCTTGATTCGGTAAAAGTCAATCTGCGAGAGAAGCTGGCTCTACTGCAATTAGAGTGCTTTTGTTCTGAATCTACTACTGCTTATCCTGAACTCACAGCATACTTTTATTCAAACTTATCTTTCGTGGATGCAAACAGCTTTCCTTTTATAGTGAGAAATAAGGAGTTCTTGGTGAATATGGACATGTTGGCTGATATAATTGGGGTGAAAAGAACGAGTTTCCAACCAATTAGCGTATCTATTGCTCATGCTATTTTGTTGTTGGTGAAAAATAGGGATGTTGAAGGCAAGATTTCCTATTCAAGGATGAATGCCTCAAACATCTTGCTGCACAAGATTGTAATCAACTGCATACGTCCCAAGTCGATTTCCAAGACTGATGTCTCTTGGTCTGAAGTGAAATTGATGTACGCCATCAACACTGGCTACAAATTCTCTCTACCCCACACCATTTTGTTTCACATGTATCGATTAGTGGTGAAGGATAAGGGACAACTCCTTTATTTTGCTCTTATTTCACGTCTTTTTAGACATTTTAACATTCACATCCCTGCACCATTAAGTTTGTCAACAATTTCACCAATGGTGATTGGATTTAAAATAGTCACAAAGATGCGCTTGAAAGAGTTGAACAAGGTGTTGGAGCCTTTGAAGGAGAAGTCTCCCGTGCAAGCAAGACAAGACTCTGCTATAGTCAAGAGAAAAGGCAAGGAGCCCATGGACGCTCCGGTGAAGAAGAAGAGAGTTCTCATCTTGCAGGATGAAGATGATGAGGACGCATTGACTCTTTCAGCCTTATGAAATTTGAAAAGTTTTGTTAGCTTTAAAGAGACTTGAGAAGAGCCTCAAGAAAGAGAAAAGGAGAGAGAAGAGACAAAACAATAAACTGACGCACAAAGGAGGACAGAGGAAAGAAGAGAAGAGAGAGAAGAAGAGAAAGAAGAGGAAAGAAGAGAAGAGGAAGAAGAAGCAGGACGGAGAAAAGAGAAAGGACAAGAAGGAGAAGAAGAAAGAGACCAGGGTCACGACAACTCTTTTGAGCCAAGTTTGGCTGTCTCTTTGTCCAGTGAATCTGAAATGGCTGACACTAGGACTGCTGGAGTTCTTGACTCAGACAAACATCACTCTTCTGTAGGAGCTGCAGTTGAAGAAGTTGTTTCTACTCCTTTTACAAGCAAACAGATAGGGGGAGCTGTTGAACATAAATGTACTTCTTCACCTTTATTTACTAGTGATGTGAGTCACTTTGCTATAGATCCAGAAGATGTTTTTGCTTCTCATTACCCAGAAGAAAGTCATGGTGGACTTTCTGAAGATCCATCCGCTCTCAAAGTCCCTGGAAATTACTCAGCTAGACCTAGTGTTGCTACAGAACAAACATCTGACTTTTCGAGGCTATTAGAGATCCTAATTGGATGTAAGAAAGTAGCAATATGCTATGGGATATGAGATGCAGGATCTCAAAACTGCTTTCATGGCTACTTCAGTGTTTTTGCATGGTCAGTTGAACGCCTTGAAGAATCAAGTGTAGTCTACAGTACAGGGTGCAGACTTCCGGTCACTGAAGCAGAGTTTTGCAAGGCTTGAGAAGATTGTGGATTCTATGGGAGAATTTGAGCTTGTTCGCCTTCCAAAACAACCATGACTCTGCCTCTCTTTTCAACAATTCTTTTTATTCGTTCTTCACCTTTTGCTGTTGACAGAAAGGGGGAGAAGTTTGGATGCAGATTTGATTTATCTTTTGTTTAAAGACTTGTTGGACTTATCTTTTGTGATTTGGACTGTCTAATTTGATGCTTTGACTTGCAGTAACTTAAGCTATGATGATAACGATTATGGAAAGGGTAGTTGTTTGGTTTGGCAAGACTAACACGTTTTCTGTGGTTGCAGAATCGCTACTATATCCATATTCTAATCTACTTATCTTCTTTGAGATATCCTGTTTTGTTTAAGTGTTGTTTTGTAGGTAAAAAGTGTTCAAATATGTAGGAAAGTTTTGTCACCATAAAAAAATGGGGAGATTGTTGGAGAAAACTTCCTTATTTGTTTTGAAGTTGACAAAATGTTTCTATTAGTCTAGTCTGAAGACTTGTCCACTCAAGTGTAAAAGTCTGACAAATTCCAGACTCTATTGTCAAAGTCTGAAGACTCAAGACTCAAGACTTAAGATTTAAAGTCTGCCCTCACTGATAATCTATAGACTGACGAAGGAAATTTTTATCCGATGAAAAAGACTTGTCCAGATGCGAGTATATCTTTAAGGATTTGATTCGTACGGTTGAAGAAGATTTCACGGCTGGAGAGAGCATCTCATTATCTATTATTCTTATTGATTTCAATTCGGATAATCAGATCTTTTGATTGGCGAAGTATACTTGGAAGGTTCTACTTATGGAAACCTAGATCCTGATTGTATGGGCGAGCAGGATTAGTGGGCTATCATCACATTCCTTAAATAACTTGAGATCTCCCTAATTGATTTTGTCCAACGGGTAGATTGGAAGAACTCCTTTGGAAGGTGCCAACGGTTATGAAGGCATGGAGGAGTATATAAGGAAGACGCTCAAGTTATTCAAGTGTGTGCATGAAAGAAAAATTCCAAAGTCTGAAGTTCTTAGTTCTTCGTTGTTTCATTTCATCGAGCTTAAATTGTACTCAAAAGAGAGTTTAAATACTTGTGAGACCTTGAGGAAGTGTAGCAGAGTCTCGACACCATGGAATCAAGGACGTGAGACTGTAAAATCTCTTTTGGTTCTTAGTGAAATCCAGCTAGTGGGCTGTCAGTGCGGGAGAGTGGACATAGGCTTGGTCTAAGCCGAACCACTATAAACCTTGTGTTTCAATTCTCTTTCCCTAATCTCTTTACTTTAATTCGTAGCATTATATTACTATTTATAGTCGTTTACATCTTCAGTCTATTATTCTTAGAAGTTGAATTAGTTTGTTAAAGTTTTGCAAAAACGTTTTTGATCACCTATTCACCCCCCCTCTAGGTGCTCTTACTAGCCCTATCAGATTCATGTTAGGAGAAACGAAAATACGGCGGCCAATGAATTAGCTCAAACGGCATTTGGTTTTAAAATATTGAAGGTGCTTGCATAGCATCTAATTATGCAAGTAAAAGTTTTACCTTCAATAGACAATAGAGTGATGATGGCATCAAGTTATGTAGCCGAAGAGCAAGATGGTCAAGACAAACAAGATTGGAGAACTCCTTTCATAGATTATTTGAAAAATCCAATTGCCAATGATAAAAATTTTAAACGACAGGTAATGGAGCACTTGTTAATAGATGATGAGTTATACCAAAGAACAATAGATGGGCTACTACAAAAATGTTTGGGGAAGCAAGAGTTAATGCTAGTAATGGCTGAAGTACATGAAGGAATTAGTGCGGCACACCAAGCTGGGATTAAGATGAAATGGTTGTTGTGTCACCATGGATACTTTTGGTCAACTATTATGAAAGTTTGCATTAATTATGCCAAAGGTTGTGAGCCTTGCGGGAAGCATAGTCCACTTTAACACGTACTGGTTGAGACAATGAGACCTATTATTAAATCGTGGCCATTTCGAGGTTGGTCAATGGATATAATAGGTAAGATTTACCTCTCTTCATCGAAGAAACATAGCTTTATCTTGGTGGCAATAGACTACTTTACAAAATGGATACAAGCGGCTTCTTATAAGAACGTAACACAAAATGTCATTAGAGAGTTCATCGAAAAGCGAATCATCCATCGATTCAGAAATTCTGAGTCGATCATGGCTGACCAAGGTGCAATGTTCACTGGGTAGGAGGTGATGGGGTTTTTTGAAGTCTAGAGGTATCAAAATGGTACATTCGACACCTTATTATGCTCAGTCTAATGGTCAAGCTGAGGCTTCAAACAAGATCATTATTGATAAGGCTAGTAAGTACACCTAGAGAGGGGTGAATAGATGTTCTAGAAAATTTACGCTAAACTTTTAACAAGTTAACTTATCTTTCAAGAATAATAAATTGAATATGTAAAAGACTATAAACAGTTATATAAAGCTACGAATTAAAGTAAGGAGTATAGGGAAAGAGAATTGAAACACAAGGTTTATAATGGTTCGGCTTAGATCAAGCCTACGTTCACTCTCCCGCACTGACAGCCCACTAGTTGGATTTCACTAAGAACCAAAAAAGATTTTACAGTCTTATGTCCTTGACTCCACAGTATAGCATTTCTATTGTACTTCCTCAAGGTCTCACAAATCTCTCTTTTGAGCACAAATTAAGCTTCAGTGATTGAGATAGCAAAGAACTAGGAGCTTCAGACTTGGAATTTTTCTTTCACGCACTTACTCGAATAACTTGAGCGTCTTCTTTATATACTCCTCATGCCTTTTCAACCGTTGGCACTTTCTAAAGGAGTTCTTCCAATCTACTCGTTGGACAGAGTCAATCAAGGAGATCTCAAGTCATTTAAGGAATGTGATGATAGCCCACCAATCTTGCTCGCCCATACAATCAGGATCTAGGTTTCCATAAGTAGAACCTTCCAAGTATATTTCACCATTCAATAGATCTAATTATTCGAATAGATTCATATAATTGATTATGAGGTGCTATCTCCAGTCGTAAGATCTTCAACAAACCATACGAATCGAATCCTTAAAGGTAAACTTGCATCTGGATAAGTCTTCTCTTCGTCGGTTTGGAAACTGTCAGCGAGGGTAGACTTGAGTCTTGAGTCTTGCAGTCTTCAAACTTTGACGACAGAGTCTGGAGTTCGTCAGACTTTAACACTTAAGTCTACTAGTCTTCAGACTAGACTGATGGAAATGTTTTGTTAACTTCAAAACAATAAGAAAGTTTTTTCCAACAATCTCCCACTTTTTGATGGTGACAAAACTTTCTTGCAGATTTGAAAACTTTTGTCCTGCAAAACAAAACTTAGGCAATACAAGATATCTCATTAGGGATAAATAGATTAGGACATAGATAGTATTGATTCTGCAACCACAGAAAACATGTTAGTCCTGCGAGATAATTATCCTTCCATAATCATTATCATGGCCTAAGTTACTGCAAGCATCAAAAGAAAAAATCAAAATACTTTAGCAGTCAAGTAGTCAAAAGTCAAATCCGTAAGTTCAAAAGTAAATCAAACCAAAAGTAAAATAATCCAAAGTCAAATCTGCATAAAATTTCTCACCATTTTTGTCAACAACAGAAAGTGGAGAACGAATAAAAATAGTTGTTTGAAAATAGCAGGGTCAGAGTCATGGCCACTTTGGAAGGCGAACAAGCTGGAATTCTCCCATAGAATTCATTGTCTTATTAAGCCTTGCAAAATTCTCCTTCAGTGACTATAAATCTTCACCCTTCACATTAGTCTACACTTGAGTCTTCAGGGCGAGTAACTATTCTTGCAAAGACACTGAAGTGGCCATGAAAGCTTTCTTGAGATCCTTCATCTCATACTCTATAGCATATTGCTGTCTCCTCAAATCCAACAGGATGTCTAGCAGTCTCAAAAAGTCTGCTGTTTGTTCTGGTGCAGTACTAGGTCCAGCTAATTCTATTCCAGGAGTTTTGAGAATGGATGGATCTTCAGCAGTTTGTCCTCCATGACTAGGAGTGGATGCTTCTAGATAACAAGAGGCGTACACATCCTCTGGATCTGCTGTAGAACGACTCACATCACTAGTAAAGATAGGTGAAGAAATACCTTGATGTTCAACAGCTCCCCCTGTTTGTTTGCCTTCAGGTGGAGTAGGAAAGTTTTCATCTTGTGCAACTTCAGCTTCAGAGTGATTCGCTCCAACAGTTCCAATTCCTGCTATCTCAGAGTCACTGGACAAAGATACAGCCAAAGTTGGCTCAAAAGAGTCTTCTTGACCCTATTCTCTCTCTTCTTCTCTTTCTTTTCCTCTTTCTTCTCTTCTTTCTTCTTCTTCTTCTTCCTCTCTTCTTCCTTCCTCTTCTCTTCTTTCTTCCTCTGTCCTCCTCTGTTCTTCATCTTCCTTGTCTATCTCTTCTCTCTCTTTCTCTCCTTTTTCTGGCTCTTCTCTTGACTCTTGAAAATTCTTCAAGTTCCTTAAGGCTGAAAGAGTCATTCTCATCCTCATCCTCTTCAACCTACAAGATGAGAATTCTCTTCCTTTTTACTGGAGCACCCATGGGCTCTTTGCCTTTCCTTTTGGCTGCAGCAGAGTCTTGTTTTGCCCTGACGGGAGACTTCTCCTTCATGTGCTCTAACACCTTGTTAAGCTCTTTCAAACGCATCTTGGTGACCATTTTAAATCCAATCACCATTGGAATAAAGGTGCAGGGATGTGAATTTTAAAATGTCTAAAAAGGCGCGTGACAAAAGCAGAATAAGGGAGTTGTCCCTTGTCTTTTACCACTGTCCTGTACATGTGAAACAGTATGGTGTGAGGCAGAGAGAATTTGTAGCCAGCATTGATGGCATACATCAATTTTGCTTCAAATCAAGACACATTAGTCTTGGACGTGAATTTTGGACGGATGCGGTTGATCACAATTTTGTGCAGCAAGATGTTGGAGGCATTCATCTTAGAGTAGGAGATTTTGCCTTTAGCATACCTATCTTTTACCAATGCCAGTGTAGCATGAGCAACAGACACACTAATTGGTAGGAAACACGTTCTTTCCACCCAAATTAGGTCAACCAAAGTGTCCATATTCACCAAAAACTCCTTATCCTTGACTATGAAAGAGAAACTGTTTGCATCCAAGAAAGATAAATTCGAGTAGAAATAGGCTATGAGTTTCGGATAAGCAATCGTAGATTCAGATCAAAAGTGCTCCAATTGCAGAAGTGCAAACTTCTCTCGTAGATTTACTTTTACTGAATCGAGAAAATCAAAGTCAACACTCCTAGGGTTCATCACCCCTCTTTTCAGCAATTTGGAATAGACTTTATTGTGCCCCTTAGAGTGGAAAATGCTTGCTCCATTACCTTTAGCATTAACAGCCATTTCCATTCTCGACTGAAAATATGAAAACATTCGGTCATCGTCATCCTGTCCTTGTGGCTGATTAGCAGTGCCATAAAACGAGTCACTTGGAAAATTAGCAAAGGCCTTTTCAGCCGACCCTTTTTTCTGCAATACCCATCTTCTCCATGTTGTGCAAAAATAGAGTCTCATTCTTGTAGCCTCTCTCTCTCTCAGATATTCATAGATCAAAGACATAACAGTACCTCCTTCTTTCAACTTAGAATAAAGTTTGAAAGCAAGTTTAGGTGTCAGCGTTCTTACGGGATCAACTTCTTCCAAAATTCCTTCTTCTGGTTGAGTCGGTGGAGGAGACTAACACTGTTGAGAAGGTTGTTGCTGAGTTGGTCGCTGCGGTTGAGAAGGGTCTTCTTCCTCAGTCAAATCAAAATGTGTAGGACCTTCAAGCATGTGTCGTGGTCCCCTGCTTGCGATTCTCGAAGATTTTGTTGAAGACATCGGTTCTTTAAGGCATCTCATTTGTAGTTCTCACACGCATATTAGTGACTTAAACTTACAACCAACATCCATCCATGACTCATAAGCACCTAGAGTAGCCCATATATATGAAAGCAAAGATAGCATGTGGCTTTAGAGAGACCCAAAACTAGCTGCCAATGTATAAGAAAATAAGAAACAATCTTCACAAGAATGGATGCATGAATCTCCCTGATATATAAATGATCAAGACAAGAACTTTGTCAATCAATGATATCCCTACCTAACTCCCTGTTTATAGATCCTACTAAAGACTAAGATCTATCGATATTGCTGATGGATCAGGAACGTGACAACAGGAAAATATTGCTGACGGATCGAGAACGTGACAATAGGAAAACGTTACCGATGGATTGGGAAACTCAACAACCCAGCATCAACCAATGATTGAATAGACAGTTAGTCCCTCACTTCGAATAAACATTTTGAAACTTCTTCAAGTAAGCTTTTGACTTGCTATGAAGCAAGGAGAAAATCCAATACTAGAGGATGACAGAAGGCTACAAAAAGTGGTCATCTTTCTAGGAACTACTAGTAAATAATAGAGCTTCACCCAACAAACTTTAAACACCACAACATGAGCACATAGAGGATTAGGAACTTCCCCTGAAACAACAGGACATTCTATAGAAGCTTGTGCGGACGATGTGTTTGTCATTGTTTCCTTGAATCAAAACTACAGATGGACATTAGTTTGGATGCATAGGAACTATATTTGGAGACCAAAACACGGCACATTCGCATCATCAACTATGGCCATCACACCAAGATTTAGCCAAAGTTAACCTCGATTCAATTCCATCAAATCAAGGGACAAAAGCATGAAGCACTACAGCCCAAAAAGATTCATCCATTATGTGGCCAATCAACTTCCTAGCCGGCAAAGATGAAGCAACATGGGCCAAAGAAACTCCAGAAGATCGATGTAAAGGGACAAAAAAAATTCCTCCTTTCAGTCGTAGAGGAAAATATCCGTACCCCCAAAATAACGCATCCCAAAACCCAATTCACTTAAAGAAGATCGATGTAAAGGGACAATAAAAAAAAATCCTCCTTTTGGTCACAGAGGAAGATATCTGTACGCCCAAAATAGCTCATCACGAAACCCAATTCACTTTAAATAGAGGAGAAACAGGGGACGTAACGTACCCATGGCTCAGAGAATCTTCAGATCGAACTTCTTGGCAAGATGCTCCTGATCGATCCCTCTCGCTCGCTGAAGCGCCAGCATCTTCAAACCCATCAGCAGATCCTGCAAAAACAATCCCCCCGTCAAGATCATCGCAAACGAAGTGAGAAGAAACGAAAACAAGAATTTGGGAAACGGAAAACGACACACGAGCTCCGATTCCGACAGGTTACAGAGCCAGGTGACATCTCCGACACTGTTGCTCCCTAAGTTATATTCAAAGGAAAGAAGCCAATTGTTTCTTATTTTCATGTGTTTGGTTGCAAATGTTTTATTTTAAAGAATACAAATGATAGAATTGGTAAGTTTGAAGAAAAGTCAGACGAAGGAATTTTCCTTGGATACTCAACCTCAAGCAAAGCCTACAGAGTATTCAACAAGAAGAGTCAGTTTGTAGAAGAATTTATGAACGTCAAATTTCAAGACTCAATACAGAATCAACTGAATCACGCTCAACTTGAAAAATCTGAACCTATTCCAAATCCTACAAAGTCTACTATCCCCGAAGTAGTTCAGACTTCTGAAGTTCAACAACAGGATGAACCAGAAGATTCAACTGAAATAGAGAATCAGCAGACTCTCAAACCAACCAGCAATTGGAAGCATAAATTAAGTCATCCCAAGGAACTCATCATTGGCAACATCGATGAAGGAATTCAAACCAAATCCAAAAGGCGTGAAGAGTCTAGTGCTTTAGCACTTGTTTCTGAGATTGAACCCAAATTGTAGAAGAAGCCTTGGCTGAAGGAAGTTGGATTGAAGCTATGCAAGAAAAGCTCAGACAGTTCAGCATTAATGATGTTTGGGAACTTATTCCTAAACCTAAAGGTAAGTGTATTATTGGAACTAAATGGGTTTTCAGAAACAAGATGGACGAGAAAGGAAAAGTGATCAGAAACAAAGCAAAACTCGTAGTCAAAGGATATACGCAAGAAGAAAGGACAGACTATGACAAGACATATGCATTAGTAGCGAGGTTAGAAGCAATTAGATTATTACTTGCTTTTGCTTGCTATAAAAATTTCAGGTTATTTCAAATAAATGTGAAAAGTGCATTCCTAAATGGATTTATCTAAGAAGAATTTTATGTGGAACAACCACCTGATTTTGAAGATCCAAGAAAGCTAGACTCAGTCTTCAGACTGAAAAAGGCTCTTTAGTTCAAATTATCTCTCGAAGCGTGCTTTAAATGAATTGGTTTGGATGTTCTTCAGTTCGAGTCCACCAAAACTCGGACCTCTAGTTCAGACACACCAACAACAAACGTCGAACGGAAGAGAGAACTATCAGATAATCACCACTTTGATCGTGCTAGCAATCTCGTGAAGACAATCCGCCGTATCCTTGATGTTTTAGTCACGGCCCGAACTAGAGAGAATCTCTCTTTGCCTCGTGTCTTAAAAAACACAAAACAAAACACCCATTTATCTCTATTTTTAATAGCCCATACTTATGTCCCTCGTTCAGCATTTTTAAATAAAATTAAAACCAATTAGCAACGGTTTCTAATCGATGGAGATCAGCAACCGTTGCTGATTGTCCGCTGATGCATGATCTTGTGCTTGATGGTCAACGGTCCATGCTTCGTGCATAATGGTCAGCAACTGCTAACCATTATGCTTCATGCATGTGCACAAATTCGTGCACATGCATGAAGCTTATTTTTTTAAATTAGTTATTAATTAATTAATTAAGTAACGAATAAATAAATAATTAATCAATCCCCTTTTTTTAAAAAATAAAAAGAACATAATCTTTATATGTACAATTGGGAATACATTAACATATATTCACTTTGGGCATGTATGTGCATCATATGCAAATAGGCTCGTGACTATAATACAAATTAAATTAAATCTCATTTAATTTAATTTCAAATCGACTCAATTCGATTATAGTAATTGCAAACACATTTGCAATTATATTTCTCTCTTGTTTCACGTTATCCTAATTGTTTATGGTGTGTGACATCCCTAGGTTCATCACTAAGCTGGTAGAAAGACATGCTTTGAAAATGATCTGGCACATTGAAGAATTGGCTAGGCTGAATCTCGTTATGAATAATGAGTTAGCTGTGGATTTGATCCTCTAATCTTTATCCGATTCCTTCTCTGGTTTTGTCCAAAACTTCCACATGCATAAGATAGAGAAAACTCTTGCTGAGTTACATAGCATGCTGGTAGTTTATGAGAAGGAAATGCACAACACGAGACCAAATGTAGTGGCTATGGCTAAGGCTTCTTTTTCAAGAGGCAAGACTGTTTTAAAGAAAAAGAAATGGAAGAGGCCTGTCAAACCTGTTGTGCAACCAAAACCCAACATTGATAAAGGGAAATGTCATTACTGTGGTGTCAAGGGGCACTGGAGGAGGAACTGTAGGAAGTACCTCGCGAGCTTGAAGGTCAAGCCCAAGGACCAACCTTATGAAGGTATGGTGTTTATGCTTATTGAAACTAATCTTATGATTAGTGCTGAATCCAGCTCATGGGTTCTAGATTCTGCTGCAACTTCACATATTTGTATGTCTTTGCAAAATCTGGAAATAAGTAGGATGCTAGGGTGAAATGAGATTATCCTGAGATTTGCCAATGGAGCAAGAGTTGCTGCATGAGCTATAGGGACTTTTCGTTTATGTTTGCCTTCTGGACATGTATTGGTTTTAAAGAACCGTTTGCATTATAAGAATGCTGTCAGGAACATCATCTCTATACCTCGTTTGGGTAAAGAGAATTATGAATTTTCTTTTGCTGATGATGTATGTTCCATTTATCATGATAGAAGATACGTTGGTTCTAGCTTATTAACCAATAATCTTTATACAATTACAATGTCCGGTAATGCGATTACCAATGTCAATAAGCAAAATAGAATTGATATAAATGCCATAACTAATAAACGCCCTAGAGATGGTCCAAATGAAAAGTATGTTTCGCATCTCCGATTAGGTCATATTGGAGAAGACATAATTAACAAATTGAGTAATGATGGGTATATTGATCCATCAAATTTGAGTCATACTCGACTTGTGAGGCATGTCTTCTAGAAAAAATGACCAAAGCGCCTTTTGTGGGAAAAAGTGCACGAGCTGCTGACATATTAGGATTAATACATACACCAATGATCAGTCATAATATGGTTATCTGAACGAAGAAATTGCTAGAGGTGGTTATAATTACTTCATTACATTCACCGATGATCAATCATGGTATGGTTATTTATACCTCATGAAGTATAAATCTGAATCCTTTGAAAAGTTCAAGGAATTCAAGGCTGAAGTTGAGAAACAAACAGGAAAATATATTAAGGCTCTTCGATTGGATCGATGGGGTGAATACCTTAGTACTGAATTCCTAGACTATCTTAAAGAGAATGGCATTTTATCACAATGGACACCTCCTGGAACTCCAAAACATAATGGTGTATCTGAACGAAGAAATCATACTTTATTAGATATGGTGCGATCTATGATGAGTTACACCGATTTGCTAATATCTTTGGGGATATGCCCTTGAGACAGCTGTATATATATTGAACAGAGTGCCGTCCAAATCTGTTCTAACTACGCCCTATGAGTTATGGCATAGTAGGAAACCTAGTCTTAATCATATTAAGATTTGGGGTTGTCCAACTTTTGTGAAAAAGCTGAAAATGGAAAAATTGGAGGCAAGATCTGAACAAGGTCACTTCATTAGATATCCAAAGGAAGCTATTGGATATTATTTCTATTTTCATTCAGACCAAAGAATTTTGGTGAGCAAGCACGCTTCTTTTCTAGAGAATCAGTTCGTCCAAGAATGTGGTGCTAGGCGGAAAATAGTCTTATAAGAAGAAAATAATGAAGTACCAAACAACCGAGTTCGAATACCAATCTCTGATTCAGTGGGAGCTTCTGATACATAACCTCTTAGGAGAAGTGCGAGAATGTCTCGCCCACCTACTCGTTATAGACACTCGGTTGATCATATTGAACCATTATTCATTGTGAATGATAGTGATCAACCTGATGATCCTAAAACTTATGAGGAGGTGATGTCGGACATCGATTCTGGTAAATGGCTAGAAGCCATGAAATCTGAAATGGATTCAATGTATTCCAATGAAGTTTGGACCGTAATTGACCTGCCTGATGGTATTATACCAATTGGCTGTAAATGGATCTTTAAGAGGAAGATGAATGCTGAAGGTCAAATTGGAACTTACAAAGCACGGCTGGTGGCGAAAGGATATCTTCAGAAAGAAGGAATTGATTATGACGAAACTTTCTCACTTGTGGCCATGCTAAAATCCATTCAAATTATGTTAGCTATAGCTGCACACCTTGATTATGAGATATTCCAGATGGATGTCAAAACGGCTTTTCTAAATGGTTTTCTCGATGAGGACATTTATATGGAACAGCCATGGGGTTTTGAATCCAATAGTGAAAAACGAAAGGTGTGTAAGCTTAAGAGATCCATTTATGGACTCAAATAAGCCTCCAGAAGTTGGAACATCCGTTTTGATGAGGTAGTCAAATCGTTTGGCTTCATAAAAATCCAGATGAACCTTGTCTATATAAGAAGATCAGTGGAACTGGAATTGCATTTCTAGTTTTGTATGTTGATGATATACTTTTGATTGGAAATGATGTACCAATGATATCATCGATAAAACTATTCTTGTCATAGAAATTCTGCATGAAAGATTTAGGAGAGGCAACCTACATTTTAGGTATCAAGATCTATAGAGATAGATCAAGACGATTGATTGGCCTCTCACAGTCTACGTACATAGATAAAGTGTTAACACATTTTAACATGCAATGTTCCAAGAGAGGATTATTGCCTTTTAGGCAGGGGATCTGTCTTTCTAAGGAGATGTGTCCCAACATCATGAAGAAAGAGAGCGGATGGCGAAGATACCATATGCATATGCTATTAGAAGCATAATGTATGCTATGCTATGTACTAGACCTAATATTGTGCATGCTGTAAGTATTACTAGCAGATATCAGTCTGATCTAGGAGAAGAGCACTGGATAGCAATCAAGAATATTCTTAAGTACTTGCGAAGGACTAAAGATTTATTCTTGATATATGGAGAATGAGAATTTAAAGTTGTAGCTTATATTGATTCCGATTTTCAATCGGATCCTAATGATTATAAGTCTACGTCTGGGTTTGTCTTTACATTCAATGATGGTGTAGTTAGTTGGAAAAGTTCCAAACAAAGCATAACTGCCGATTCCACCACTGAGGTAGAGTATGTAGCTGCTTCTAAAGCAGCAAAAGAAGCCGCTTGGATGAAGAAGTTTATTTCTGAACTTCGAGTCGTTCCTTCAATTGAGCAACCAATTACATTGTTTTGTGACAACAATGGGGCGATAGCTCAAGCTAAGGAACCAATGTCTCACCAGAAGTCCAAGCACATTGAGAGATGCTTCCATCTCATCAGAGAAATTGTTGGGAGAGGTGATATCGCCTTACAGAAAATTGCCTTAGCAGAAAATGTGGCAGATCCCTTCACTAAGGCCTTACCTCAGTCTTCTTTTGAAAGACATATTGACAAAATGGGTTTGAGGTACCAGACAAGTTGGCTTTAGTGCAAGTGGGAGATTGTTGGATGTATGCCCTAAAGCTACTATGTAATAGTTACATATTAGGGATTTCAGTTGTACTTTTATTATTATTATTTAATTAATGGCAATGTCGTATTCATTCATTTGTCCAATTATTTTATATTTATGAATGATTCCATAAGATCAGTTGCAACTAGACCTATTCTTGAGACGTCAATAATATATGTGACGGGTTCATAGTTAGACTCAATCTTTAAATCGTTCCCCATTGAGAGATTATTGAGTGGATATTAATAATCTTGTCGAGACCGGTTTGTTCTTAACTTCGCCATTAAGTATTGGATACTTTAGGGAATGATGAGTCACATGTCATTGGGTATTATGATGCCTGAGTTTGAACACAGGTTTTTGTATTAGACAAGTTCACTGAACATGACGCATATGGAACGATTAGCGACATGGAAGCTTTTAGCGTGGTCAATGTCTAATTGTTCATGCTTTGGTCTTATGTAAATAATCCTTAAACCTGAGGCACAGTGTTAACTTGTGTATTGAACAACTATGGTTCACGGGTGCACATAATGCCGGGTCGTTGATCCGTCTTTATACTTGATGGTCATAGTTTGTTCATATATGAAATTGCACGTGTGCGAAATATCGAATCTGTCTCATTGTTAAATGCAATGTATAATAATGATGTCCTATGCGATCTAATTGTGACACTGCATTGAAATCCTCGGCCGGGGTTGTAATCGAGAATAAATTGTTTATGTCTCAAATAAAATGCATGTCAATTAGATTTGTGCATATGATCGAATTAATGACTTGACAAATATTCCATGGTCTTTGTTTGATCGAGACATAGTAAGACATATGGATTGAATTACACTGTAACCAAAGCTGACAGGTTCATTATGTTCTAAAGTATTCACACTATCTGGGTAGCCATGACATATTGCTAGATGTTAATCATGGCTTGTAAGACCCAAAGATTAATCGGGACAATTAATTTTTTTTGGGAGTACTAATGTGTTAGTATAAGTCTTATTACCAGCTTAGTGATGAACCTAGAAATGTCACACACCATAAACAATTAGGATAACGTGGAACAAGAGAGAAATATAATTGCAAATGTGTTTGCAATTACTACAATCGAATTGAGTCGATTTGAAATCAAATTAAATGAGATTTAATTTAATTTGTATTATAGTCACGAGCCTATTTGCATATGATGCACATACATGCTCAAAGTGAATATATGTTAATGTATTCCCAATTGTACATATGAAGATTATGTTTTTTTTTTTTTTTTTTTTTAAAAAAGGGGATTGATTAATTAATTAATTATTCGTTTACTTAATTAATTAATTAATAACTAATTAAAAAAATTTTAAGCTTCATGCATGTGCACGAATTCGTGCACATGCACGAAGCATAATGGTCAGCGGTTGCTGACCATTATGCACGATGGTCGTGCATGAGCAAACCGCTCATGCACGATCGTTCGTGCATCAGCGGACGATCAGCAACTGTTGCTGATCGTCCATCGATTAGCAACCGTTGCTGATCGGTTTTAATTTTATCTAAAAATGCTGAACAAGGGACATAAGTATGGGCTGCTAAAAATAGAGAGAAAGGGGTGTTTTGTTTTGTGTTTTTTGAGACACGAGACAAAGAGAGATTCTCTTTAGTTCGGGCCATGACTAAAACATCAAGGATATGGCGGATTGTCTTCACGAGATTGCTAGCACGATCAAAGTGGTGATTATCCGATAGTTCTCTCTTCCGTTTGACGTTCGTTGTTGGTGTATCTGAACTAGAGGTCCAACGTTTGTGGAACTCGAACTGAAGAACATCCGAACCAATTCGTTTAAAGCACGCTTCGAGAGGTAATTCGTGTAACTCTCTGTTACATTTAAATTTTTGATTAAAACGCACGAACAACGGTTTTGGAGAATCATGTAAAAATATATCATCTTTGTTTCCATTGCGTACTTTTGTTAAATTTTACCTATACATGATTCATGAAACCTCAACACATAGAACCTAAGTTTAATGAAAATTAAAATATAACACTTGGTGAAAAATATTTCATTGCAGAATCCAAAACCAATGAAAAAATATCATATGTTGTTTAGTCAAAATGAAAAAAAAAAAAAAAAAAAACATCTACGGTTGCAATTTTAAAAAACAAGTTAAAATGATTTTGGCATTTATAAACATCTGTGCTTGTCAAAGTGATGTCGTATGACTAGCTAACTAATTATTACTTCTAATTAGGAAACGTTTAAATAAACTAAAAACAAGTTAAATGATTTTGCCATTTATGACGAAAACAAACATAAATGAAAAAATCAAACGGCATTCTAGCAATTTTGAATTCTGTCATTTATCAAGAATGGCATGGTAATACATACATAAGTCGAGGTTGAATTAGTTCTCGTGTACGACATTTCCGAATCCGATATCCAAAGGTCATGCCATCTTAAACTGTGAAACATGACGATCTCCAATAGTTCATCATTCTTCCCACCCCTCTCAATCTCAAATTCCCACGACCGCGTTCTTCATTCAAAGAACCGAAATTATTTTTCTCTTCTTTGATCTTTTTTGTCTTCAGGGTTTGATGTGAGTGATCTTTAGACTCCTATTAGGAGATTCTTCATGGAAGCATATAGTCATAGGCTCATAGCATAGAAGATTACATACGTAGTCACTTGGGCAACGAAAAGGTTTTGTGATCAATCAGGGCGACTTCAACATCACCTCCAGCTCAGCTTCTTGCAATAAGCATGTAGAGAGAGAGAAAGAGAGAGAGAGGTTGGAAGGGAATCTCGATTGCATTGTTTTCCATTCAAACCCTAACGAATTCATCAGGGAACAAAATCGATTCGTTTTGGACTTGAGATCTTTCGGACACAGCTAAGGACCGTCCAAAAGGGGCACCAAATCAATTTGACAACCACGGCATTGTACTATAGTATTAATAAATTGCAATTAGAACAAGCGAAAATGTTCCCACCCTGACTTCCAAACGTGGGTTTCGCAGGGATCAAGGTGGCGAGCACTTCATTTTCCACAAAAGAACAAACCGCAGAACCACTAAAATATTGAACAACAACTACTAGAAAATACAAAATAATTCTTGGAATATTAATATTAACTAAATCTTTTATGATTCTGGGTTTGAAATCTTTTTGTCTGCCTCGGCCACCCTGTATTTCACGACAAAAATTCCCTAAAATCTGATTTTCATTACTATGTGCGTGTGAAATTCGTGCACGAACATTATTAGTTGTGGATGTGACTTTACTAATATATTAATATTTGACCGATTGACAAAATTTTATTGAGGAGGAGCGGTTGTACGTTAGAGTGGCGATTATTCCATGCCGGACTGTTTGCGGATACGGATACTACCCGCTTAATTATTTTCCCAAGAACTCATGAAAAAAGAAAAAAAGGATTATTTCCACATTAAGTCAGAAAAATAGTGAAAGTTCGGATTTTTTTAAGAGGTTCGGGTGACGAAAACTTTTGTTTGGTCTGCCACCTTGTTGCACGATGAGGGTTACGATCAGATCTCTTTATGTTTTTTTATTATGCGCACGCGAAACTTGTGCAAGGAAATTACTGGACGTTGATTTGAATCTTTCAATAATTATATGATTGGGAATATAACAAAAATTACTTAATTAGCGACTAGCAATTGTGCAAGATAGACTTTCACTGACCACACATGAACAACGCTCAAGAATTTTCCGGTAAACGCACGAGAGTAGTACGCGGATTTGGAACTAGGAATTGAATTATTTTCACAAGAAGTCAAAGAAGAAATAGTACGAATTTGGATCTTTCTTCTGACTTTCTACACCTAACTTATACCTAATATCGTCGTCACCGATCATCCAGGAAAATCAAGGATTGAATGGGTTCGATCGCCAAAAGTTAGGGACTAATTATTTGGACCCGGCAATGGAGTCGTCACTGTCTTTGCATGTGGTGGACTGAGGATCTTAATTGATCAGATATTTATTAGCATATTAAGTTGTTGGACAGGACACATTGATGTGTGCCATAATCCAGCTCACGATGAATCGCATTTTTTTTCCTTCCTAATTCCATTATTTTGACGAGTCAAATTAAAAGTTGCGTGTGGAAAAGAAAGACGGGAGTCAAGTTGTGACAATGGGCGCCGATTTTCAATGCAAGATCTCAACCTGGTTTATTTATCTCTCTCTTCCATTCATTGGAGCTCAATGAAAAAGTATTATTATTATTTTTATTTTATTTGGGTAGCTTGATGAAAATTTTTGCCTTCATAACCTTAACTAGAGTTAACATAGGACCATCAGGTAGTTGAGGCGTAACTAAATAAATGTGTCTTTGATGAGGTGGGCACAGGATATGCCTCTGATCCCACACCGTCTAGGTGTAGGTTATTGCATTGGGTAGATAAGTCTCGTGTAATCTTAAATTAGCACAACGTGCGTTGAATGCCATGTGGATACAGATTGTGCTTGTGAAGGTCTTGGTAGGATTTTTCACTATCAAAATCAGCACTGGAATGTTGGGCATCAGACATGTATCTAATCCCACATTGCCCAAACTTAAGTTGTTGTGTTAGTAAATAAGTCTCACATAGCATTAATTAAGACACGGTGGCTAAAGAATTAAATACTGGATAAGGTGATGGAGATAAATTATATTATTTTTCTTGTGTCTAAAATAGACTCGACTTATCAGGATACTATTGAGAACCACAGAAAAAGTTCTATTACCTCGCGTCTAAACTCATTCACCCATCTAGTTCGACTCAATATCACTCAAAATCATCCAAATGGAGTGGCAAAAGAAATCACTGGAGAGCTAAATTCGGAGATTGGTGAGAGCTGGCTTCATTGAAGTTTACCAATGGAACACCATCTGCATCAGATCTTAGTCCATGCCTCGAGGGAAGGTGCAGTAACCAAAACACGGCTGCAAAAGGGACTTTCTCCGTCGCCCGCCCGCCCCCAAAAGCACCCCCAGGAACGATTGGCTTAGGCAGGGATGGGCGACAGAAACTAGTCTAATTTTTCGGTTGTCTTAAATATAATCGAATGCAACCCACAACGCCCGTTGACAATGGAACACCATTTGCATCAAATCTTAGTCCAGGCCTCAAGGTAAAGAAAGTCAGCTACTTGAATGTGCGAGCGAAAGAAACTATTCTAATTTTGGGTTATCTTAAATAACCAAAAGCAACCGACAATGCCCATTGGACGCCGCATTCCTATTTTCGGTTATGTATTAAATGATTCACCATCTAATTTTCTAAGCATGCGTGATCTTTTGCTTGAAAATTCATTATCGTTGCTGAAACAAGTTCAACGTCGTTATTAATTGACAAGGCCATTTTCTCCTGTGTTTGCGACATGACTCAATTGGTCACCATCGTTAACTGGTAATATCTCATCCTTGTGATTTTCCGTTTGTCAATGGAACACCATGTGCATAATATCTTAGTCCATCCCTCGAGGGAAAGTGTAGTAACCAAGATACAGCTGCAAAAACGGGACTTTCTCCTTCGCCCACAATGTACGAGTGTCTAATTCATAACCGAAAGCAACTCACAATGCCCATTGGGTGCCGCATTCCTATTTTCACTTATGTTTTAAATGATTTACCATCTAATTTTCTCAGCATGCATTATCTTTTGCTTGAAAATTCAATAACGTTGCCGAAACAAGTTCAATGTTGTTTTAATTAACAAGGTCGTTTTCTCCTTTGTAGTGACGTGACTCAATTGGCCACCATCATTGACTAGTAATATCTCATCTTCATGACCTTTTTTTAGCCAAAAATAGTCCATTCATGTGTGGTCCACAAACTCGCATCAAAGCAATGTCTTGATCGAATTGGCCTTATAGTCACACGAATATGCAAACAGATTAAGCTATATCTTGCAGTTCACGCAAAAAATCAAGCCGATGTATAGTCAAACTTATTGAAGTGAATATTGTTGAAATTATCATAGGACGTTTAATCTATAATAAGCCGATGTATAGTCACACTTAGGTGTAAAGGTGACAAACCTTTATTGAAATGAATATTGTCGAAATTATCATAGGTTGTTTAATCTATAATGAGCTTATTGTCCAAGTTATAGATAAACTAAGCATGCGTCCACGAACACGGCTGACAACCCAGAGAGAAGGAGAACCTCCTGGAAAAGTCAATTATTGTGACCATTGAGGCTACTTTATAACAACGTGGAATATCTTGAGATGGTGGACCTCAAAAGCCAACGATGGATCTGAATTTCCGTAATCACTGACTTGATAGATAAATTGATTAGATCTATCTAATCCGTGGAAGGCACGCCGCCCCTCTTAAGCTTATTACCGACCTAATATGACCTGTTTTGTTTGCTTGTACGGCATCAAGAGTACTAGTCTAAGTTAGGATTACACCTTACTTATCTACCGCTGCAAAAGTCGATATTTAGGGACGCAAGATCTCAACCATATCTGAAACCTTTCACTAGGCTTCCATCTCTTTGGAAGCACCACCTGTTTTTCCCTTCTCCACGTATAACTCAAGTTTAGGTGATTCCCTTGGTGAGTGAAATACCATAATTTCTTGAATCAGTTAAATAAGATGCGAGTCAAACCTAATCGTATAGACCAAACATAAAATTGCTCGGTCCTTGATGGTATGGGAAATTGAACACTGGTCCTTTGCCTAATCAATAACTCAAGTCATTTCCTTGATAGCTATACTAGATATAATAGAAGCATCAACTTGAGTAAACAGGAGCGTAAAAGTGCTTCATGCTTGCGCGCCAAAGTTTCAATTATTATTCGAATCTTAGAAATCATGAAAAAAGTTATATGTGAATATGCGTGTTGATATTTAAATATTGTGAAAGTTTCAAAAGTTCTAAAATTTACAGAGAAATTTAAAGTGTATGAGCTACAAGAGTTTAGTTAAGTAAAAATCAAAAAACAAAAGTAAATCCAAACCGGCAAATGTGCAGAGTGTGTGAGCTACGAGAGTTTAGTCGAGTCAAAAACAAAAAATCAAAAGTAAATCCAAAGAGGCAAAAAAAAAAAAAAATCCAAACAGGCAAATGTGCTGCGCGATTGCTTCCATTAATTACTAAAGAAATTCAAATCTGTACAAAAGAATATTATTACATCTTGGGAAAAGAGGTTTCAAAAATGTGCCAAGTAATCTTTAAGTTCCCATCAAACCTTCCCACTAATCGGGAGTGATCCACCTTTCTTCCTTCGAGTGTGCCAAGTCAAACCTACGTGTATATAGGAGAAGCTGGACGGTGACCACATACCAGCTCGGGAAAAATAGAGTGAATTGACTTATTTTATTTCGTAAAAAATAATAATTTGAAAAAATATATTTTTAAGAATAATTATTGATATCATTTGAAATAACTAATCATGAAAATTATTTCCATTATCGATAACAATTTATATTTATGTAATTTACATTTAATTATTTTTATAAGTAATATAAATTATTATGTTAAAAATATTTTTTAAATCACTTATTTCTTGTGAAATAAATGAAGCATAGATGTGAAGTGAATTAAACATTTGTGGTGGTAATCGTCAAATGCATAAATGTCAAACGACAAGGGAAAAATGGAGTGAAAGCAAACATTTCTGCTTGGTCAATTTATTACAATTTCCACAGGCATAGGTCGGCACTTGAATGCAACTCTCTTGGCCATACTGACAAAATGATTGCGTACCTACGCCGTAAAGGGACACATATATTGAACACTCGGCTCTTGAATGGTCTAGTCTGGTTGCAAAATTTTGAAAAAGAAAACAAAAAAAGAATTGCTTGATAGTCCCCTTTAGCTACTTCTAGGGTGAAGTATTTGTCTTTTTATCAATCATGTCCACTATGGTCTTTATTATGTATGGATTCTAGACTTAGTTGCATTGCCGCACTATTTTGATAATGACCCAACAATCTCTCTTTTTGATTGGTTGTAGGGGAAGAAGCAGCTACTAGCATCACGGAGAAGTTTTTGTTAGCTAGGTTCACTTCTATGTGGAGGAAGCTCAATGAGTTGCAAGCCCAAAAAGGGCTTGAGCCCATATGATAAGTTATATGAAGAAATAGGGTTTCTCACTATCTATATAAAGTGGTAGCCACAAAAGAAAACAGTAACAAGAGAAAAAGAGAAAGTAGAAAATCTGAGGGTTGGGGCAATATCTGATTTACATCAAGCTGGGATCGGAGGTCGATTCGTGGTCCGATTGAACTGAAATTTTGTCAGCATGTTCGTGGCGCAATTTTCTCGAATCTAAGCGGTTTAATTTTCGTTTGAAGCTCCCTACATCAGGTTTTTCGTGGATTGATCAAAACCTGCATTTTTTATCAGATTTATCATTGATCTCTTGTGAAGTTCATGTGTATTGCCAAGAATTATGTTCTTGAGATATTTGCTGCTATGTACATCTAGTATTTGCTAGAGAAGAACAATTTTGTTAATAGTGAAGAATTTCTGGTGGACTCCGGTCTCGTGGTTTTTGATCTCTTCACATCAAGGGGGATTTCCACGTAAAAAATTGTCTTGTATGTGCGTGCTTGGTATTTATTTTACTCTACTATATAGATTCCTACTAGGTTTACACAAGAGGGGAGATTATTTTATTCCGCTACGTTGATTCGATATTGTTCGAATTGTTACTGTTCTCCCATTAGAGTGGTATCAGAGCATTTGGTTATTGCTTAATTTTTTTGCCTTGTGTTAAACAATGGAAACGAATACGAGTAGAATGGTTACAGTGAATGGTTCGAATTATCATATTTGGAAGGGAAGATGGAAGATCTTTTATATGTGAAAGATTTTTATTTGCCCGTATTTGCCGAGGAGAAACCAGAGAATAAAACTGATGCTGAATGGTCTATATTTCATCGTCAAGTGTGGTTATATTAGGTAGTGGGTGGATGATAATGTTTTGAACCATATTATTGAGGAAACACATGCACGCAGTTTATGGGATAAGCTTGAACAGTTATATACTCGAAAGACTAGGAATAATAAGTTGTTTTTGATAAAACAGATGATGGCTCTAAGATATCAAGATGGTACTCGTTTGACTAATCATTTAAATTATTTTCAAGGAATTATAAATCAGTTGGCTGCGATGAGAATCAAGTTTGATGATGAGATACAAGCACTATAGTTGTTTGGTACTTTGCCAGACTCCTGGGAGACGTTTTGAACATCTTTGTCTAATTCTGCCCCAGATGGTACGATTACCATGGATTTGGCCAAGAGTAGTATTTTGAATGAAGAGATGAGAAAGAAGACACAAGGATCGCCCTCTTCACATTCTGATGCCTTGGTTGTTGAGAAAAGGGGAAGAAGTGAGTCTCAAGGTCCGAGAAATAGAGACAAAAGTCGAGATAAAAGCAGAGGTAAGTATAATAAGTTTGCGAATGTTGTGTGCCATTATTGTCATTAGAAGGGACATATTTAGAGGTTTTATAGCCAGTTAAAAAGGGAGAAACAAAAGGAGAAAAGTAAAGAGAAGAAAAGTGATAATGACAGCGATGACAATCTTGTTGCTGCACTTAAAGAAGACTTTCTCACTATTTTTTATGGTGATGCAATGAATTTTGTTTCTCATGAGACCAGTTGGGTAATTAATAGTGGTGCATCCGTTCATGCTACGTCTTGTAGGGATTTCTTTACATCATACAGGTCAGGTGACTTCGGATATGTGAAGATGGGAAACAATGTGCTAACTCAAGCTGTAGGCATCGGTGATGTGTGCCTAGAAACCAGCAATGGCACGAGGTTAGTATTGAATAATGTTAAACATATACCTAATATCCGCTTGAATTTAATTTCTACAGGCAAGTTGGATGATGAGGGGTATTGCAACACCTTCAGTAATGGTCAATGGAAGCTCACCAAAGGTTCTTTTGTTGTGGCTAGAGGTGAAAAATATTCTTCGTTGTACATTATGCAGGCAAAGTTGTCTACAGACAAAATTAATGCAGTAGACAGCGAAGATGCAGTTGAGTTATGGCATAAGAGGCTCAGTCACATTAGTGAGAAGGGTTTGTCAATATTGGCCAAGAAGAAGCTCATTTCAGGATTGAAAAGTTTAGCGCTAAAGAAGTGTGCTCACTGTTTAGCAGGAAAACATAACAGAGTTGCATTTAAAAGCTCCCCTCCTTCAAGAAAGTCAGGTATACTGGATTTAGTGCATTATGATGTTTGCGGTCCTATGAAAACAAAATCACTTAGTGGCTCTCTTTATTTTGTTACCTTCATAGATGATTTTTTAATGAAAATTTGGATTCATACATTGAAAACTAAAGATCAAGTGTTAGATAATTTTAAGCAATTTCAGGCTTCAGTTGAGAGACAGACTGGAAAGAAATTGAAATACATTAGAACTGATAACGGGGGAGAGTATATTGGACTTTTTGATGAATATTGCAGACAACAAGGTATTCGACATGAAAAGACACCTCCCAAGACGCCTCAGTTAAATGGCTTAGCTGAAAGAATGAACAGAACACTGGTTGAAATGGTAAGATGCTTACTTTCACAGTCAAAGCTACCTAGATCCTTTTGGGGTGAGGCTTTAAGTACAGTTGTGCATGTATTAAATCTTACTCCATGCATTCCTTTAGAGTTTGATGTTCCTAATAGAGTTTGGACAGGCAAAGATGTTTCTTATGATTATTTGCGTGTCTTTGGGTGCAAAGCATTTGTGCATATTCCCAAAGATGAGAGGTCTAAACTTGATGTGAAAATACGACAGTGCATATTTATTGGTTATGGACAGGATATGCTTGGCTACAAATTTTATGATTTGGTTGAAAAGAAAATTGTAAGAAGCAGAGACGTTGTGTTTATGGAAGATCAAACAATAGAGGATATTGAGAAATCGAAGATGATTTCAGCACCATAGGTTAGTGATAATTTGGTTGATTTGGATCCAGTTCCTCTTACAAATATTCCTACACAGGTTGATGAAGAGCAGCAGGAAATCAATGTTCCAAATAATGCACATGTTCCTAAACATGTTGAAATAGATAATACTATTCCTGAACCAGAGGCTCAATTAGATATTCCACTGGATATTCCAGTCCGGAGATCCGTTAGAGACCGATGACCTTCCACCAGGTATTCTAAAGATGAGTATATATTATTGACTGATGCAGGTGAACCAAAGTGTTATGCAGAAGCAATAGAAGATGAGTACAAAAGCAATTGGTTTGATGCTATGCGAGATGAGATGCAGTCACTTTATGATAATTATACTTTTGAGCTGGTGAAGTTACCTAAAGGTAAAAGAGCTTTGAAGAATAAGTGTGTATATAGGTTGAAGCAAGATGAACATACTTCATAACCATGGTACAAAGCTAGATTGGTTGTTAAGGGATTCGGTCAGAGAAAGGGTATTGACTTTGATGATATATTTTCTTCGGTAGAGAAAATGTCTTCTATCCGTGTGGTACTAGGCTTGGCAGCTACCCTAGATTTGGAAATTAAGCAAATGGATGTTAAAACAGTCTTCCTACATGGTGACTTGGAGGAAGAGATATACATAGAACAACCTGAGGGTTTTAAAGTGAAAGGGAAAGAGAATTATGTGTGCAAATTGAAGAAAAGTCTCTATGGCCTAAAACAAGCACCGAGGCAGTGGTACAAAAAGTTTGCGTCAGTTATGACAGAACATGGCTATAAGAAGACTTCATCGGATAACTGTGTGTTTGTCCAAAAGTTTTCTGATGATGACTTTATCATTCTCTTGCTTTATGTTGATGATATGTTGATTATTGGCAGAAATGCTTCAAAAATTGAGTTATTGAAGAAAAAATTAGCAAGTATTTTGCCATGAAAGACTTGGGCTCGGCGAAGCAGATTCTTGGCATTAGAATTACCCGAGATAGAGATGCTAAGAAATTGTTTTTGTCACAAGAGAAACATATCGAGAAGATACTTCAGAAATTTTACATGGACAAGGCTAAAGTGGTTAGTACTCCTCTTGCTGCCCACTTTAAGTTAAATATGAAGCAAACTCCTACGACTGATAAAGAGAAAAAAGATATGGAAAGTGTTCCATATGCCTCAGCTGTAGAAAGCTTAATGTATGCGATGGTATGTACACGCCCAGACTTGGCGCACGCAGTTAGCGTTGTTAGTCGCTATTTGTCAAATTCAAGTAGAGAGCACTGGAATGCAGTGAAGTGGATTATGATGTATCTTCGGGGAACTTCGAATTTGAAACTCAGTTTCGGGACCAGGAAACTTGAGTTAGTTGGATACACAGATTCTGACTTGGCAGGAGATATTGATACTCGTAAATCTACTTCTGGTTATTTGATTTCTTTTGCGGGTGGAGCTGTGTCATGGAAGTCAATATTGTAAAAATGTGTTGCACTTTCTACAACCGCAGCTGAATTTATTGCAACGACTGAAGCTAGTAAAGAGATGCTATGAATGAAGAAGTTCTTAGAAGAACTTGGGTTCAAGCAAAAGAGGTATGTGCTATTTTGTGATAATCAAAGCGCAATTCATCTTGGTAAGAATTCATCTTTTCATTCTAGATCGAAACATATTGATGTTAGATATCATTGGATAAGAGATGTTCTAGATGAAAAGTTGTTGGAACTTGAGAAAATTCATACGGATCATAAATGGCTCTAATATGATGACGAAGACTCTACCAAGAGAGAAGCTT
This sequence comes from Eucalyptus microcorys, assembly GCA_014182515.1. NCBI lineage: Eukaryota > Viridiplantae > Streptophyta > Magnoliopsida > Myrtales > Myrtaceae > Eucalyptus > Eucalyptus microcorys. Next base: position 19,370,833 of record CM024564.1, read on the forward strand.
GAACATTGCCAATTGATAGCAGGGATGGTGAATCCCTCCACATTGTCGTGAGGGGGAGATTTGTTAGCTGGGTTCACTCCTATATGGAGGAAGTCCAATGAGTTGCAAGCCCAAAAAGGGCTTAAGCCCATATGATAAGTTATATGAGGAAATAGGGTTTCTCACTATCTATATAAAGTGGTAGCCACAAAAGGAAACAGTAACAAGAGAAAAAGATAAAGCAGAAAATTTGGGGATTGGGGCAATATCTGATTTACATCAAGCTGGCATCGGAGGTCAACTCGTGATCCGATTGAGCTGAAATTTTGTCAGCATGTTTGTGGTGCAATTTTCTCGAATCTGAGCAGTTTGATTTTCGTTTGAAGCTCCCTATATCAGGTTTTTTGTGGATTGATCAAAACCTACGTTTTTTTATCAGATTTATCCTTGATCTCTTGTGAAGTTCATGTGTATTGCCAAGAATTATGTTCTTGAGGTCTTTGCTGCTATGTACCTCTAATATTTGCTAGAGAAGAACAAATTTGTTGATAGTGAAGAATTTCTGGTGGACTCTAGTCTCGTGGTTTTTGATCTCCTCACATCGAGGGGGTTTTCCACGTAAAAAAAATGTCTTGTGTTTGCGTGCTTAGTATTTATTTTACTCTACTCTATCGATTCCTATTAGGTTTACACAAGAGAGGAGATTATTTTATTCCGCTGCGTTGATTCGATATTGTTCGAATTGTTACTATTCTCCCATCAGTTTCAAGGGTCAACGATGGGCTTCAGTGGGGGGAAACAGGCGGGGAGAAGAGTTGATGCTGGGGAATTGTTGTGCTGGTGGACTCGAACGTGGCAAAGGAGCAGCAGGCATGAGGCAAGTCGGTGGAGATGGCAAAGGAGACAGCGGATGGTGGGGCGTGGAGCAACTTCAGTCAACGATGGGGAGGAGTTTGCTGGTTGACCGAGGGAGGTGTGGCCACATGGAGTGAAGCGATCGAAGGAGGGGGAAGGAAAAAGTCAAATTAAGTATCTAATCCATCATTAGCTTACCCTAAAAGTCTTCATGCATATCCCTTGGTGTCCCCAAATTACTTTCTTGCACAATTAATCACAAATAATCCACTTTGGTGCCAATTGTTGCACCCCCATGCATAGCTCCGAATTTATTCAATTTTGGACTTCAATTTCTTCTCCAATCTCTCAATTTGATGTCCAATTTTGTTGAAGAAAAAGCCTACACAATTTTCTGCAAGTCCCCTTCACCAAATAGCTCGGTTTTGAAGCCAAAAATCCCTTCAATTTGGCCCATCCGAATTTCCGTTCTTTTCCAAATCGTTCGAATTAATTTTCCGTAAAAATCTCGAACTCGACAGAATTTCTCTGAAAGACATAATGACATCCTATAAATGAACCCTGACATGCTTGAATGTCCAATTTCTGAAACCGAATTCAATTTCGTGGTTAAAATCGACCGAACGCAATTTTAGTCCAATCCGACCTACCGGGTAGCTTTTAGGGATTTTATCGCGGATATACCCCTTAACGGTTTCACCTAATAGATTGGTTAACTCATGAGTGATCAGCTCAAAGAAAAAGGACCATAGGCACGCAAATGAAAGCCCATTTCGTTTTACCGGGACGGTTCGAAAATTTAGGATGTCACAGCTCTTTCCCTCTTATAAAAATTTTGTCCTCGAAATTTTAACCTTTACAATTTTTCTTCAAAATGGTGGAGCATTGTCGTCTTATCGAGTCTTCACTTTCCCATGTAGCTCATTCTGCTCGCCTTGGTGCGTAGAATCTTTTCTTTTCGATCCACAATCTGAATCGGGCCTTCCACGTACGACACTCTGTCGTCCACACCTAACTCTTCAAGATTTAGCACGTGAGTCAGGTTAGGCTCGTACATCCTCAACATCAACAAGTAAAAGACATCATGCACTTGCGCCAACTTTGGCGGCAATGTAAGACAATACGTTAGGATCCCGATTCTTTCCAAAATCTCAAAGGAATCTACGTACCTCGGACTCAGCTTTCCCTTTCTTGCCGAAGCGTGAAGTACCCCTAATTGGTAACACCTTCATAAAGGCGTACTTACCAACTTGGAATTCCAAAGGTCTTCAACGCTCATTAGCATAACTTTTCTGGCGGCTTTGAACGGTCTTTAATTGTACCTGATGATTGCAACTGCATCAATTGACTATTGAACTAACTCTGTGCCTGTGATCTTTCGTTCTTTGACCTCATCCCAACACACTGGCGTTCTGCACGCTCTACCATACAATGCTTTGAAAGGAGTCATCTGAATACTTTGCTGGTAGCTGTTGTTGTAGGCAAACTTGACAAGATGAAACTGTTCCTCCTAGATTCCCTTAAAATCCAATACGCAAGCTTGCAGCATGTCTTCGAGGGTTTGAATCGTCCTCTTAGCCTGGCCATCCGTGTCATGCCCCGATCCTCCGAGCATGTGCCCATCCCTCCTTGGTTGATTAATAGCGACGTTTTAGGACACATCGCCGACCCATTCATTTAATATACGCATACGAAAGCATATAAAAAATCCCCAGACAATAAAACAATGGGATAGGAAAGTAGGGCTTCAGTTTTTCAAACCAAGTTTATATACAATGCTAGGCTGATTACAAAAATATCGGCTTAACAAAAAGAGAACTATCCTATGACCCTCTAGTCAGACATGTTTGCCGATTCTTCGGTCTCCACCTTCTCATATTCCGGGGTTTCTGGTCTTCCACCAAATTCATCTAAGGACCTGAAAATGGTTATACAATAACCAGTGAGACAATGTCTCAGCAAGTTCAACCCCTTAAGACTCGATTAGGAAGCAAATACGCCATGAGTGCTGCCTAAGCACAACATGAGTCAGATGACTTACCTTGGCCTCAGATCATTCCTGTCAGACAATAAAATTCCAACAATTATTCAATCATCAATTCATAATTCATTTTACCCAATTAGATCGAATTATCGATCAATCAACTCAGTCGATTACATGTCATCTAGACCATCACACGGTCATTTCAATTATTCATTATCAACTCTTAGTCACGGCCTAACGGGCACGACCTACTAAATCTTTAGCGATGACTCACGGCCCAATGAGCACGATCTAGATTAAGTGGTAATCACGGCTGCATTGGCATAATCTAGATTTAGTGGTAATCATGGCCCCACTGGAAATTTTCTAGATTTGGTGGTAATCACGGCCCCACCGGCAATTTTCTAGATTTGGTGGTAATCACGGCCCCACCGAGCAATTTTTTAGATTTGGTGGTAATCACGGCCCCACCGAACAATTTTTTAGATTTGGTGGTAATCATGCCCCACCGAGCAATTTTTTAGATTTGGTGGTAATTACGGCCCCACCGGCAATTTTTTAGACAATTACCAAAGTTGTCTACTTTTGGAATAATCACCCACAATCACTATTCACAATCAAATTGCACAATATGGTACTCAATTAAATAAAACAGAAAGCACCACTGCAATCAGCACGAAATTCCGATCACAGGCTATCCGGTTTAATTTCAGAAAATAAAAATTAATTAAATATATTCCGAAATTAAATAAAGAAATAATATATTATATTAATATAACTTACTAAAATAATATTTATAAATTCGAAATGATTAATTAATCTAAAATAATTAATTAAGGCCTAATCCATATTACACTAATTTAATCACCTAATATTATCCTTAATTAATTATCCACTAAACTAATTACATCCCTTAATCTAATTAACAATTAACTAAACTAATCTAACCACCTAACCATGCTTAGCCTAATCTAAACAACCCTTAAGCATCATTAACCTCTTAAACAAGGTTTAATGAGTGAACTCACCGGTTTAGCATTCGGGTGAGTCCACGGCGATGGCGACGCTAAGGCGGGCAATAAACCTCGAAGCGGCGACACCAACCAAGGTCGGGAAGAGCTTGAAAATAGGCCTTGAAGCTTCCAAAACTTTGTTGTCATCTACTTCTGTTCTTGCCGAACCAAAGAGAGAAACAACGACTAAAACGGCGAGAATGGGCTGATCGGAGCTCCGGCAAGCGAGTGGTCAGCAACCGGTGGCACCTGGGGGTCAAAGGGTGAGAGTAAGGTTGAAATGGGGAAAAAACAGCTGAAATGGGCGAAACAGGCGAAATCGGGCAAGCTGCTAGGCGAACCGACGAACTGGCGACCGGTTCCTTCTCGTCGGCGTACAGGACGGCCGGCGGCTCCGTTTGGCGCGAGGTTGGGCTCTTGTGAACGGGTTGGATGTGCTAAAGACAATGGTGGGTGGCACGAAGGCTAATTCGTCTGGGAAGACCACTTTCAACATAGATCTTTAGCGAAAGGTCAGTTGGAGCAGAAACCGGCAGAAGAAGAAAACAGGGGAAAAATGGTGGGCTTGGTTGGTCCAACAGGTGTGCGACGGTCTTGGATGGCTCAGTTGGTCTTCCTCTGGGTTTCTCAAGCTCTCAAGACTCCTCAACAATGGAGAAAGCCAAGATTTAAGGGAGAAGAAGGCTGCTGAAGAGAGGGGTCCTCAATTGGCTTCTCTAGCCTTCAACACTTGGCCAATTCACTTGAGTGGCTGCCCCACCACTTGGTCAGCCATCCACAGCCACTTTCTCTCTCCGAAAGCTTCCTCAACACACCATTGAAGTAGTCCAAATGTTCCTCCCCCCATGGCATACGAATTTTGCACATTTGTTTCTCAAATCCATTCAATTCCACCACAATTGAATTCAATTCAATTGAAGCCCAAACAATTCAGCCAATGTGTCCTTGTCCCTCTTATGATTTTTCCCCGTCAAATAATCCAACTTGATGGCCAAAGATGCAATCAAAAACGGCCCTCTGACTTTCCTGATCAAAAATGGCATCACTTTACTTTTCTGCTAAAAATCTCGATTTGCACAAAAATCTTTCGAAGATGAATTGACGTTTCTAAAATGAATTTTGACATGACAGAACTTTCAATTTCTGAAATCGGGTTTCAATTCACGGTTAATTTCAATCTAGCACAATTTTAGCTTGTCCTAATCTACCAGGTAGCTTTTAGGAATTTTTAGTGCAAATGACCCGTGGTCGATTTTCTTAGAGCCATAATGAACCTCTTCGACACATTGGCGACTCTTGGTTGTCGTGAAAATCTCGAGGATTCAAATACGGACAAAGGGTACCAAAACGATAGAGAAATCAATCTAGTGCCGGTTGATGAGAATTTCTCAATTTGGTGGAATCACTCACATTTAACTACACATCTCAGTCGAACCGGCCTATTTCAGATTTTTAATCGATCTTTACTGTGCCGTAATGATCTCTGCAGATGAGCAAGGTCAAGTAGTCAATTCCTAGTCGAATCCTCAAGTCTATTGCATTAAAATCCCTTAATGACTTCTCCAGATAGTCTAGTTATCTCAAGACTAATCAGCTCTGAGAATATCACTATAGGCACGTCGATGAAAGGCCCGATTTAATTTAATTGAAAACAACATTGAAAATTCAGGGTGTCACAACTCTTCTCCTCTTATAAAAATTTCGTTCTCGAAATTTAAATCTTTGCCAATCCTTAAACAAAAAGGTGAGGGTATTGTTGTCTCATCGAGTCTCACTTTCCCCGGTTGTTTCTTCAGTCCCGTGGTGTTGTGAGACCACTTTGACCAAGGGGACCATCTTAGTACACATAATCTGTTCTTTCTTATCTACAATCTAAACTAGGCTTTTCACGTACGACACTCTGTCGTCCACGTCTAATTCTTCAATATTTAGCATGCGGGTCGAGTCAGGCTCATATGTCCTCAAGATCGACACATGAGAGACGTCACGCACTTGCACCTACTTCAGCGACAATGCAAGATGATACGTTAGGATCCTGATTCTCTCCCTAGAATCTCAAAGGAACCTACATACCTCGGTTTCAAATTTCCCTCCTTGTCGAAGCACAAGGTATCCCTCATTGGGGACACCTTCAGAAATATGCAATCACCAATTTGAAACTCTAAGGCCCTTCGATGCTCAACGATACAACATTTCTAGCACCTCTTAGCAATTTGAATCTATCTTTGATCACAGCAACTGCAATCACTGACTGCTGAACTGACTCTGGGTTGTGATCTTTCAATCTTTGACCTCATCTCAACAAACTGAAGTTCTGTACACTTTGCTCTGCACTACTTTAAATGGAACCATCTAATTGTTCTGCTGAAACTAGGAATCCTCGGGTCTTGATCTGATATAAATTTGTCATTGGCATTCCCTGCCGACGAACTACCTGACTCACATACACTTCTGTATGCCTAATCAAATCAAGATCTTTTTGTACTATATTGAAGTGAGTCGGCTTCATCCATCTATTGACCACTATCCCAAATTGAATCATTACCCCTCTGGTTCCTTGATAAGCCCGTCACAAAGCCCATTGTGACATGTTCCTATTTTCACTCGGGAACCTCGAGAGGTTACAAGAGTCCTCTTGGCTTACAAAGTTGTGCCTTCACTCACTAACACGTTGAACACTCATCGACATGATTGGTGATGTATGTCCTCATACCGGACCACCAATAGTGTTGACACAGATTTTGATACACCTTCGTATTGCCATGATGAATGTTGTAAGTGCTACGATGAGCTTCTGACAAATTCTCCTCCTGAGTGTTACATCGTCAGGTACACACAATCACCCTCGGAACTTCAGTGTTCCGCCTTCAGAAATCTGAAGGTCAGCTTTTCTCTTATCGATGTTTCTTGCAAGATCTTCTGAATCTTTAGGTTTGTCAGCTGAAGTGCCTTGATTCTAATCTGAGCATCTAGCTCAATTCTGAGGGTGGCTATAAGATTTGGAAGGTAGTCTACCTCAAATTTGAAAGCCAAATCTTGAACTTTCTCAAGTAAGGTCCATACTTTAACCAGCATATGCACAAATGAAGACTCTTGACTCAATGCATCAGTGACTTCTTTCATCCTTCCAGGGTGATACCAGATACCACCATCCTAGTCCTTCAAAAGTTCTGATTCACAACGCTATCTCATATTTAACTTCTTTTGAGAGAATAAATACTGGAGACTTTATTAGTTAGTGAAGATCCAAAATCTTTCTCCACACAACTAACATCTCCAAATATTCAATGCGAAAATTAATGCTACGAGTTCTAAGTCATGCATCGGGTAGTTCAACTTACGAGATCACAACTAATGGAACACGTATGCAACAATCCTACCATGTTGCATCAATACGCAATCCAATCCCCTAAATGACGCATCACTATAGATCTCGTGTTCTCTAGGACTAGATGGAATGATCAGCACAAGTGCAGTAGTTAGCTTTTACTTGAGCTCTTGAAAACTACACTCGTACTTGTCTGTCCACACAAACTCTTCTTCTTTCTTCAGAAGTCTAGTCAACAACGACACTAATTCTGAAAATCCTTCCATAAACCTTCAGTAGTAATTTGTCCAACCCAAACAGCTTCTGATCTCTATCACTGTTTTCGGTCTTGGTCCACTGATAACTGCTTTGATCTAGATCCACGGAGATTTCTTCACCTGAAATCACGTGGTCTAAGAATGTAACATGAGTCAACCAAAACTCGCATTTGCTAAAATTAGCGTCCAATCCATGAGTCCTTAGGGTCTGAAGTACCATCCTCAGAAGACTCTCATGCTCCTTAGCACTCCTCGAATACAACATAATATCATTGATAGACACAACCACGGACTGAACTAGATATTCCTTGAACATTCGATTTGCCAAATCCATGACAACAGCTGGAGTGTTCACCAGACCAAAATGAATTCAAAATGTCATTCTTTCTGATCCTCAACTGATGATGCCCTGTTCCCAAGTTGACCTTTGGTAATATCAACACTCCTTGAAATTGGTCACACAATTCATTGATCTTCAGCCATGAACATTTGTTCTCGATTGTCACCTGATTGAGTAGACGATAGTCAATGCATAATTACAATGAACCATCTTTCTTCACAAACAAAACTAGTGTTCCTCAAGGTATTGCACTGGTATGTACAAATCCCTTATCCAATAATTTTCGCATCTGCATCATCAGTTCTTCCAACTCAGACCTACATCCGATAAGAATCCTTAGAGAGTGGCTCTGTCTAGGGTGCTAATTCGATCACGAATTCTATCTCTTTCTCTGACGACAGGCTTGACAATTCCTGTGGAAATACATTTAGAAATTCTTGGACTACTGCAATGTCCTCAATCTTCACCTCCTCAATTGTCATACCTATGACAATCGTCAAGTAACCTTGGCAACTCCCTTCTAACAAATGGGTTGCCTTCAAACGAAGAGATTAAGGAAATCGAGGGTCTTTCTCGACTTCCAATAAACTCGACACCTCAACATGCTATTTAATTAAGCTGGGTTACTTCACAACAATAATTCATCACTATCAAAGGCTCCTTGAGCCAACTCATTTTGTATCTAACGTCAAAATTATATGTAAGCAACTGGTCAAGTTCAACTTTAACCAGTGATTCTCATTTCCATAGCTTTACCTCAACAAACTGAAATTCTACACACTTAATCCAAAACTCTGCTGCGCTACTCTAATAAAATCACCCCAAAACATCATTCCCTTGATCGGTGCACGGTCGGTTCCATTCCTATCCCTTTCGCCATCCTAGTGGCATCCTATCTGTGATAGTGGTGTCTATGCTCCCTTGGACTCACACTGATAGTCCCTTACCTGATGGCCATGCTGACTACAATCAAAGCACGCTCCAATTATACCGGGACACTAGGTTGATCCAGGCTTCCCTTTACAAACTTGGCGTCCATCTAGTGAGTCCCCTATCTCCTGCCAGGTGATAGCATGTACTCTTACTTGCACTGGAGTTTGTCCTAAATATCCCTATGCGCTTTCTGCGGCGCATTCACTCTAGTCTATCTTATCAACGACAGTGGCACTTGCGATCCCATCGGCCTTCTGGAACAGCTTCCAACTAGGCGACCCTATTCGTTGTATTCAGAACAAGCACTTGTCTTAACAGGACATGGGGCTAATCCATGTCGCCTTTCGCAACACACGACATTCTAACTCCGCACTGACTTTCTGATTCTATTCCTTCGGTTGGGACAATAAGGTGCTTTCCTTTAGTCATCGGCTTCTTCCTAAACCGATTTCCATCTCTGTCTAAACTAAACTGTGACCTAGATGTAGCAGCTTGCTCCATGATCACAATTCCAAGTTGGACTTCAGCAGGGGCAGCAACAACAACGATTACAGCATTAGCGGCGGCAGTGACAGCAGCAACAGTGGCAGCTCGATCTTGAGCTTACTGACCCAGTGAGTTCCCAAGGAACACTAGTGCTCGAACGATCCTATCGAACATAAGATCGCTCGGTGCTACTACACTAGTACCGGCCTACGGCAATACTTTTATGCTCGCGCTGGCCTAAGTTAGCGCTCTGCCACAACTACCTTAGGCACCGATCCTTATCGGCGTTCTACCTCAAGTCACAGAGGCTACTACCCTCTTACTATGAGTTCTCAGCTCATGATCACTCATAATATAGCTTTTCTACAGAATCTGTTCCCAATTCTATACAGAATTAGAAATTGAGTGATCCACATAACAACAATTTTACCAATCAGCTAACATGGACATGCACTAGCATGAATTTAAAGGTCTTTCCTACTAACTATCCCAAAGACCATCGCACCTCATCATTCCAATCACTAACCATGCTTTGATACCATTAAACGGAGATGTCACGTCCCGATCATCCGAGCATGTGCCCATCCCTCCTTGGTCGATTAATAGCGACGTCCCAGGACGCATCGCCGACCCATTCATTAATATACGCATGCGGAAGCATAAAAATAATTCCCAGACAATAAAACAATGGGATAAAAAAGTAGGGTCTCAATTTTTCAAACCAAAACAAGTCTTTTTATAAACAAACAGGTTTATATAAAATGCTAGGCTGATTACAAAAAAATCAGCTTAACAAAAAAGGAACTGTCCTCCACCAACTTCATCTAAGGACCTGAAAATGGTTATACAATAACCAGTGAGACAATGTTTTAGCAAGTTCAACCCCCTAAGACTCGATTAGGAAGCAAATACGCCCTAAGGGCTACCTAAGCACAACACGAATTAAAGGACTTACCTTGAACTCAGATCATTCCTGTCAGACAATACAATTCCAACAATTATTCAATCATCAATTCATAATTCACTTTACCCAACCAGATCGAATCATTGATCAATCGACTCAGTCGATTACATGTCATCTAGACCATCACACGATCATTTCGATTATTCATTCTCAACTTTTAGTCACGGCCCAACGGGCACGACCTACTAAATCTTTAGCGATGACTCACGGCCTAACGAGCACGATCTAGATTAAGTGGCAATCACGGCCACACCGGCAATTTTCTAGATTTAGTGGTAATCACGGCCCCATCAAGCAATTTTCTAGATTTGGTGGTAATCACGGCCCCACCGAGTAATTTTCTAGATTTGATGGTAATCACGGCCCCACTGGTAATTTTCTAGACAATTACCAAAGTTGTCAACTTTTGAAATAATGACCCACAATCACTGTTGACACTCAAATTGCACAATCTGGTACTAAATTAAATAAATAAAAAGCACCACTACAATCAGCACAAAATTCCGGTCACCAACTATCCCGGTTTAATTTTTGGAAAATAAAAATTAATTAAATATATTCCAAAATTAAATAAATAAATAATATATTATATTAATATAACTTACTAAAATAATATTTATAAATTCGAAATAATTAATTAATATAAAATAATTAATTAAGGCCTAATCCATATTACACTAATTTAATCACCTAATTATTCTTAATTAATTATCCACTAAACTAATCACATCCCTTAATCTAATTAACAATTAACTAAACTAATCTAACCACTTAACCATGCTTAGCCTAATCTAAACAACCCTTAAGCATCATTAACCTCCTAAGCAAGGTTTAGTGAGTAAACTCACCGATTTAGCATTCTAGTGAGTCCACGGCGATGGCGACGCCAAGGCGAGCGATAAATCTCGAAGTGGTGACACCAACCAAGTCTGGGAAGAGCTTGAAAATGGGCCTTGAAGCTTCCAAAACCTTTTAGTTTTCTGCTTTTGTTCTTGCTGAACCAAAGAGAGAGAAACATCAGCTAAAACAGCGAGAAATGGCTGATCGGAGCTCCGGCAAGCAGGTGGTCGGCAACCGGTGGCACTTGAGGATCAAGGGGGACTTGCTGGTGGTTGGTATGAGTAAGGGTAAGATCGAAATGGGGAAAAATAGCTGAAATGGGCGAAACAGGCGAAATTGGGCAGGCTGCCAAGCAGACCGACGGACCAGCGACCAGTTCCTTCTTGCTGGCATACAGGACAGCCGGCGGCTCCATTCGGCGCGAGGTTGGGCTCCTCCGAACGGGTTGGATGTGCTGAAGACAATGGTGGGTGGCACGAAGGCTAATTCGTCTAGGAAGAGGACTTTCAACATAGATTTTTGGCGAAAGGTCAGTTGGAGCAGAAACAGGTAGAAGGAGAAAATAGAGGAAAAATGGCAGGGTTGGCTGGTCCGACGGGTGTGTGACGGTCTTGGACGACTCAACCGGTCTTCCTCTGGATTTCTCAAGCTCTCAAGACTCCTCAACAATGGAGAAAGCCAAGATTCAAGGGAGAAGAAGGCTGTTAAAAAGAGGGGTCCTCAATTGGCTTCTCTAGCCTTCAACACTTGGCCAATTCACTTGAGTGGCTGCCCCACCACGTACTCAGCCATCCACAGCCACTTTCTCTCTCCCAAAGCTTCCTCAACACACCATTGAAGTAGTCCAAATGTTCCTCCCCCCATGGCATACGAATTTTGCACATTTGTTTCTCAAATCCATTCAATTCCACCACAATTCAATTCAATTGAAGTCCAAACAATTCAGCCAATGTGTCCTTGTCCCTCTTATGATTTTTCCCCGTCAAATGATCCAACTTGACTGCCAAAAAAAACGGCCCTCTAACTTTCCTGATCAAAAACGGCCTGACTTTGCTTTTTCGCTAAAAGTCTCGGTTTGTACAAAAATCTTCCGAAGCTAGGTCGACGTTCCTAAAATGAATTGTGACATAACAGAACTTTTAATTTCTGACATCGGGTTTAAATTCACGGTTAATTTCAATCTGGTGCGATTTTAGTGCGTCCTAATCTACTAGGTAGTTTTTAGGAATTTTTAGTGCAAATGACTCGTGGTCAATTTTCTTCGAGCCATAATGAACCTCTTCGACACATTGGCAACTCTTGGTTGTCGTGAAAATCTCAATGATTCAAATACGGACACATGATACCAAAACGATAGAAAAATCAATCTAGTGCCGGTCAACGAGAATTTCTCAATTTGGTGGTATCACCCATGTTTAACCACACATCTTAGTTGAACCGACCTATTTCAGATTTTCAATCGATCTTTACTGTGCCGTAATGATCTCTACAGATAAGCACAGTCGAGTAGTCGATTCATGGTCGAATCCTCAAGTCTATTGTATTAAAATCCCTTAATGACTTCTCAAGATAGTCTAGTTATCTCAGGAGTAATAAGCTCTGAGAATAACACTACATGCGCGTTGATGAATAGCTCAATTTAATTTAATTGAAAACAATATCGAAAATTCAGGATGTCACAATTCGTCTGAAGACGATACGCCATACTGTACTGTAGCTTCATTCTTAAGGCAGTCTGCAAACTCTTCCAAACGACAGCTGTAAAACTAGGGTCTCGGTCTGATGTAATCTTCATCGGCACTCCGTGCAGATGAACAATCTGACGCATGTACAACTTTGCGTGCCTGTCCAAATCAAGGTCTTTTCGTACTACAATGAAGTGAGCCAACTTCGTCAGTTTGACGACCCCTACCCAAATGAAATCATTACCTCTCTAACTCCTTGGTAAGCCCATCACAAAGTCCATTGTGATGTGTTCCCACTTCCACTCGGGAATCTCTAGAGGTTGCAAAAGTCCTCCGAGCTTACAATGTTGTGCCTTCACTTGCTGACACGTTAGACACTTGGCGATATCTGCCTTCATACCAGACCACCAATAATGTTGACGCAGATTCTAATACATCTTCGTACTGCCAAGATCAATGCTGTAACTACTACGATGAGCTCCTGATAAGATTTCTTCTTTAAGCTCTACATCGTCAGGTACACACAATCGTCCTCAGCACCTTAGTGTTCCGTCATCAAAAATCTGAAATTCAGTCTTTCTCCTTTCGATATCCTCTCGCAGGCTCTTCTGAATCTTTAGATCTATTGGCTGAAACGTCTTGATTCTGATTTGCACTTCCGGCTCAATTTTGAGGATGGCCATAAGATTTGATAGATGGCCTACTTCAAACTTGAAAACCAAACCTTGAGCTTTCTTAAGTAAGGTCCATTCCTTGACCATCAACTGTGCAACTAAAAACTTCCGACTCAGTGCATCTGCAACTTTATTCGCCTTTCTCGGGTAATACAAAATATCACAATTATAGTCCTTTAGGAGTTCCATCTAACGACACTGTCTCATATTCAACTTCTTCTGAGAGAATAAGTACTTGAGACTTTGATGGTCTGTGAAGATCTGGAATCTTTTCTTCGCACAAATAATGTCTTCAAATCTACAGAGCAAAAATAATTTCTACGAATTTTAAGTCATGCGTCGGGTAGTTTAGTTTATGAGGTCTCAACTGATGGGACGCGTATGCAACAACCCTACCATGTTGCATCAACACGCAACCCAGTTCTTTGAACGACGCATCACTATAGATCTCGTATCCTCTAGGACCAGATGGTATGGTTAGCACAAGTGCGGGAGTTAGCTTTTGTTTAAGCTCTTGGAAACTACACTTGTACTTGTCTGTCCACACAAATTTCTCTTCCTTCTTTAGTAATCAAGTCAACAGCGATGCTAAAACCGAAAACCCTTCCACAAACCATCTGTGGTAACCTGCCAAACCCAAAAAGCTTATGATCTCTGACACGGTTGTCGGTCTTGGCCAGTTGATAACTGCTTCAATCTTGGTCGGGTCCACGGAGATTTCTTCGCCTGAAATCATGTGACCTAGAAAAGCAACACGAGTCAACCAAAACTTGCACTTGCTGAACTTAGTGTACAATTAATGATTCCTCAGAGTTTGGAGCACTATCCTTAACTGTCTTTCATGCTCCTCAACTATCGTATCCACGATAGTTGCCAAATAACCTTGGCAACCCCTGTTTGACAAATGGGTTGCCTCAAGCAACGAGATTAAAGGGATCGAGGGTCCTCCTCGACTTCCGATAAATTCGAAACTTTCATCCGTCCACGTGTCAAACTGTTTCGCATTGCAACAACAATTCATTACAACAAAAGCTCCTTGAGCCAAACCTTTTTATACATGACATCAAAGTTATTCATAAGCAAACTAGTCAAGTATAACTATAGCCAGTGATTCTCCTTTCTACGACTTCATTACAACAACTGAGGTTCCATAAACTTAACCAAAATTCTGCTATGCTACTCTAATAAAATTGTTCTGGGAATACTACCCTTCCTGTCTAATGAATAACTCGATTCATCTCTAAGCTGGCGGCCTATTCAATCCACCATGCAATGCATTCTATGACGCAATTCCTAGGTTCTGACCTATCTGTGGCGGTGGCGGTAACTGTTGCAGTCCCATCAGTCTTCGGGGATAATTCCTAACTATGTGACCCTGCTGACCACATTCATAACACGTACCCATCTTAAAATGGCATGGGGCCGATTTGTGTCGTTTTCCGTAGAAGTGACACACACCATTCTATCTTGGCGTTGACTTTCCGATCCCACCCTTCCTGTTGAGCGGAATAGGATACATTCCTCCAGACATAGGTCTCTTCCCAAACCTATTCCCATCCCTGTTCTAACCAAATCACGATCCAGATGCGGTGGCTCTTTCATTCTGATCTCTCTCTATCATCTAGACTCGTTCATACAGGTTGTTATAGTTCCTCAAGTTGAGTAGTATCAGCGGACTCCTCAGTTTCAGCCTGAGTCCATCTCTGAATCTCCTAACTTGATTTACCGGATTCTCGACCAGTTGAAGAGCGTACTATGATAGTTTAGTGAACTTCGCCTCATATTAATCTACCGTCATTGAGCCTTGGCAAAGGCGATGGAATTCTGCTATGACATCCCAGATTTTCAATCATGTTTTCCATTGAATAAATCAGGCATTTCATCGACACGCTTATAGAGCTGTTCTCAAAGCCGATCATTCTCGAGATAATTAGACTATCCGGGGAAGCCATTAAGGAATTTTAAGGCAATAGACTTGAGAATTTGACCAGGAATCGGCTACTCAACCGTGCTCATCTTTAGAAATCATTACGGCACAGTTAAAAATCGATTAGAAGTCAGAGATAGGTCGGTTCAACTAAGATGTGTGGCTAAACGTGGGTGACTCCACTAAATTGGAAAATTCTCGTTGACCGGCCCTAGACTGATTTTTCTATCGTTTTGGTATCCTGTGTCTGTATTTGAATACTCGAGATTTTCACGATAACTAAGAGTCACCAATGTGTCAAGTGGGTTCATTGTGGCTAAAAAAAAATCGATAAAAGGTCATTTGCGCTAAAAATTTCTGAAAGTTACCTGATAGCCTAGGTCATGCTAAAATCATGCCGAATTGAAATTAACCGCGAATTTGAATCCGATTTCAGAAATTGAAAGTTTTGTCATGTCACAAATCATTTTAGGAACATCGACTCAGTCACTGACGATTTTTCTGCAAACCGAGACTTTTTTGTGAAAAAGTCCCCATAGGGCTGTTTTTGTATAGAAAATGTCAAGAACCGTTTTTTATTGCGCAACTGGGAAGCAAGTGAGATCAATTGGTGAGGAAAAATACCAATTTAATCATTGATATGCTAATTGAATTTATGGGACCCAAATTGAGTTCAATTAAGAAGGAAATTAGGTCCAATTGAGGGAGAAATCCATGAAATTCGTAGCTCCCCATTACCTAGGCCTTTTAGACCATTTCAAAGGTTGCAAAGTAAGCCTTGGTAGTTAATTTTGGTCCATGGAGACTAGCTACGGCTAAGAATTGGTCAAGGGGACCATAGGATGAGGATTGAATGCTTGGTAGGCCCTTTGTCTCCCTTCTTCTTCCTCAAGCTGCTATCCACAGCCTTCTTCCCTCTTGTTGTGCCATTTTCGATCACTACAGTAGCTAAAGAAGACTAGTTGAAGCCAGCTCTTGCCGTCGGACCGCCCACGATGCCACCGCCAGCCGCCGTTCCCCATTCCGCTCCGCTCGCGTGCATGCGTGCCCACCGCCTGGCCGCGCCATCGTCCCGGCCCCCAGCAGCCTAGCCTCGCATCCTAGGAGCTGTCTTGACTAGCTCAGGCCGCCATAAGCCACCTCCAACCACCGTGAGCCCTTGTTATTGGCCACTCGACCTCACTGTTACCTCCACCAGTCTTGTTTGCCTCGATCAGCCCTTGTTTCTCTCTTTTGCAGCCAAGAATAGAAGCAAAGATTAATGGGTTTCCAGCAGCTTGTTTACCCGTTTTGTAGAAAGTCATCCCCCGTCGCGTCCCCGTCGATTTGCACCAACCGGATCACCGAGCAAGTGAGTTTAACTCACTAATCCTCGCTTAGTAGATTAATCATGCTAAGGGGTTGATTAGTTTAGCATGAACAGTTTGAGTCAGAACTTTGTGAGAGTTTGCATGCATGTTTTGAGTTCGATTTTGACTTTGATCTCTTCATGAAAGTTGTAGCTAATATTTAAACTACAACATACTGAAATTTGGTGTAAAATGGTGGAGATTTAAGGGGTTAAACTCTCATTCTACGGAGACCTTAGATCTGGAATGATTTCACTGACCTATCGGTGGATTTGTGGTTGCATGTTGATATTTACTAAGAATATCTCTTCGATTTCTTCATGAAAATTGTAGAGAACATTCTAAAGGTTAGCATACTCAAATTTGAAGTAAAATGAGCAAGTGTAGCCTAGTGAATCGACTTACTCTTGAAGATGGTAGATCTGGGAACGCGGTATTGGACACCCGAGATTTCATGGACCTATATGGTGACTATTCTTTGGAAATGTGACTTAGGTTCCTTAATGAAAGTTGTAGGGGACCCTTTGAAGTAAAACATATCCAAATTTCAGAAGAAACGAAGAAGAATAAGTGGTTGAAAACTTAGTATTTCGGAGAAGCATGTACTGGACGTTTCGGCGTTAGATCCAGAAGCTTCGTGTGACTATAGAAAATAATCTAAAAAGGATTTGGCTTGGAAGTCTTCATGAAAATTATACTTTGGTGTCTTGGATATAACTTGGTAAAATTTCGTAATTTGTGAAGGTCGTTCGGGTATTTTAATCAAATTATTTCGGAAACTGTGCATTCTCATTTCATCCGAAATTACATGCTGTTTTGTGTGAATTATGGATTTGAGTGGAATTCTATTTGACTATGTATTTTGCATGAAATCATTATTCTATTGTCTTTTTTATCACATGCCTTGATTTCATGAATTTTTTAGAAGCATATGGATATTTAATTTGAATATTTTCCAAAAATGGTACATGCTGGAATTTTGTAAAAGGCATGAAATATGGACCATCTTAAATGGCATGGACTCCATGAATGGCATTGTTATCAATGATTATGTCTTGCTGCATGTATGATGATGATTAGAAATATATGTATGAATCAAAGGATGAAAGTGATCTTGTTTGCCATTATATTGTGTGCCATGTTGAGTTGAGGTATGAATTGGTAAACGTGAACGATGATAAATGAGAAAACTATTATGGCGGATGATAATGCCCTGGGAGTATCAGGATGCCCGGGATGGGGGTGCCGGAAGCCTGGATTGTATTGAGATACATTGCCGGATGGCCCTGGGAGTTTCAGGATGCCCGGAAAGTGGGGGTGCCGGAAGCCTCGTCGGAGGTCTTTGCCCGAGAGGATGCCTCGTGACGCCAGTTGGGGTGCGAGATGCCCGGCCAGGGAGTGTAAATGCCGGAAGCCTTGTCGGAGGTTTTTGCCCGAGAGGATGCCTCGTGATGCTAGTTGAGATACGAGATGCCCGGAATGTGGGGGGCCGGATGCCTAGTGGTGTGTGCCGGAGGGTTATCTTGCGATGACGGAAGTGGTGA
Organism: Eucalyptus microcorys; assembly: GCA_014182515.1. NCBI lineage: Eukaryota > Viridiplantae > Streptophyta > Magnoliopsida > Myrtales > Myrtaceae > Eucalyptus > Eucalyptus microcorys. The sequence goes on from CM024564.1 coordinate 19,388,991, forward strand.
TCGAATTAAAAGATAAAAGTGAAAAATGATGATGATGATATATGATATGATATGATGATGATGATATATGATATGATATGATGATGATGATATGTGATATGGTATGATGATGACGATATATGAGATGATATGATGATGATCACATATGATATGATGATGACATGATATGATATGATGATGATGATATATGATATGACATAATGATGACGATATATGATATGATATGATGATGATCACTTATGGCATTATGATATGACATGGTATGATATGATGATGACCTATGATGTGACGATACATGTGTACGACATGAGGATGATGAGATGTGCATGGATGCATGGTAATGATGATGATACATGTGATATGATGATGATGAGTGCATGGATGCATGATGATGATATATGCATGGCTTCGAGGTAAGCACGCATGGATGCATAAATGGCATGTGCGATGTTATGATTGTATTGTATGATGCATTGAGTGGCTATTGGATTCTTTTACCTGCTGAGTGGTTGTACTCACTCCTTTGGGGACCAACATTTCAGATTAGCAGCATGCCGCTCCCTGCTGTCACGCGGGGTGTGTTTTACGGCCTACCATCCGATGTAGAGGTCGAGTGCGAGGAATTTGGCTGTCCCTCTGTTCCTGGATTGACGTATATACGAGTGCGCTGTTTAGTCATGTACGATGTAGGCCTGGCTGGGGGCCCTGTTGTCCAGGAGTTCATATCGGTCCACATTCGTCGCGACGGTGTGATGCGTGGGATGTTGCCGCCGCCACCGCCTGATGCACCGGATTGGGTGTGAGGGCCCGTGCGTGACAAGTAGGAGTTGGATTTTTTTTTTGGGGATAGTTAGCCAACACTGATGATGGGGATTGTTGCACGTGAATTGTAGCGGGTCGAGGGTTCTTTTTGGGGTTTTAGGCCGGACGTGGTTGAGTCCTGGCTTTTCCTTTTGATGTACTGACCCAAAGAAATCCCATCTTGGATATATGCAAATAAAGTGTCATGGCTTGTCTTTTAATCATGATGATTAGTGGTGTGTATTTGTATCATGGTTGATGGAGGGAGAGATGGTGATGTTTTGCTTCCGCTAAAGAGTCGCGCTGGGACCGTTTTAAAATAAAAAAAAATGTGTCTACGCTTCTTCTTAGAGTTGTAATAAGGTGAAACGTTGGTGCCTGTGGCGTCCTAAGAGGGGTTCGGGGTGCCACAACGCCCCTTTTTGGTATTAGAGCGAATGGTTATTGGTGGAGTGATAAGGAGCCTCATTTGGAAATTGAGGAACATGATGACAATGCACACCATAGGATATAAAACGAAATAATTGAATAACGGGTGATGAGTATTCACTCATAGATCCCTAGTAGTTCATTTTGAATTGCCTTTAGGTACCAGTAACATGTATATGTTACTTATGAAGTAGTAGTAGTAGTAGTTGCTTTGAATAGAGGTAGTGAGTCTCAGATTATTCTTGAGGCAATGCTTGGAAATTGCAGGAAAGTCATGGTGCGAGCTGGAAGTGCTCATCCATCGAGGGCTGAAGCCTCTGCTGCAAGGGCTGAACCCCGAATGGAAGACATCCTGCAGGCATTAGCCAATATTGGAAATCTGATGGAAAACAGGCGCAGCAACAGCCCGAGCAAAACGCCGTACTCAAGGACTGGTGGAGCAATTTCTGAAGTTGAAGCCACCTAAGTTCAATGGAATAGGAAGTCCTGAGGAGGCGGAACAATGGATTGATGGAATGGAGCGAATTTTCCGGCTGTTGGACTGCACTAATGCTGAGAAAATAGTTTTAGCAGAGTACCAGCTGGAGGGAAATGCAAAGTTTTGGTGGAGAGCTTCGAAGGACATAATCTTTCCACCAGGTATTGATGTTAACTGGGAGGAGTTTGTGAGAGTTTTCAATAGGAAGCATTTTTCTGACTGTGCTAAGGATAGGAAAATTACTGAATTTGTTCAATTAGAACAAAAGGAGCTGACAGTAGATCAGTATGAGGCTAGATTTTCTGAACTGTCTAGGTATGCTCCTAGATTGATTGAGGATCAGGAGGAAAAGGCTAAGAGATTCCTGAAAGGACTGAGGACTGACATTAGAAAGCAACTGGTGCCTTTGAACATAAGAGATTATAATGAGATTTATGAAAGGGCACAGTTAGTGGAGTAGGAACTGTTAAGAGAGCGGTCGGAGTTTAAGAAACCGTTGAACTTTAATGATGTGAGAAGGGGTAAGAGACCTTATTCTGGTCAAGGTCAGACCTGGAATGTGAAGAAGAAGAGTAATTTTGGAAATTTTGGAGGAGCAAGGAGTGGTCTGAATGTAGGGAAAGCACCCTATCAGCCTGGTGTTTGTCAAAGGTGTAATGGGCGACATGGCCCAGGACCTTGCACTGGACGACCGAAATGTTTTGGTTGTGGACAAGTGGGTCATCTTAGGAGAAGGTGCCCACAAGAAAGGTCGCAAGTGAGTGTTGGCTCGGTGCGACAAGGATATCAGAGTGTTGTTAGATCGAATTTACAAGGAAATCCTCAGAGGCCACCAGCACAAGGAAGGGTATATGCGGTCACCCAAGAGGAAGCGGAAGCTTCCAAAAATGTTATCTCAGGTACGATTCTCATAAATGGTGAAAAGGCATATGCATTGTTTGATACGGGTGCAACACATTCATTTGTGTCTGAAAGATATAGACGTTTGAATAGAATAGAGGTTATGCCTCTTGAGACGCCTCTTTGTGTTTCCACGCCTTTAAAGGATATGGTATTGTCTACGCTGGTGTGTGGGAATTGTAAGATATCAATGGGAGGAAAGGATATGAAAATAGACCTAGTTGTAATGGCTATGTATGATTTTGATGTTATTATAGGAATGGACTAGCTTCGTAAGTATCGGGCCCAGATGGATTGTTATAGAAGAGTGATCCAATTCGTTTTGCCTGATCGGTCTAGTTGTGAATTTTTAGGAAGTCAGACCCATCTTCCTGTAGCACTTATTTCGGCAGTAGAAGCCTGTAAGTTACTTGACAAAGGATGTCAAGGGTACCTAGCCATAGTTAGAGATTATGCAAGGGAGGAGCCTAGACTTGAGGAAGTTCGAGTAGTTAATGAATTTCAAGATGTATTCCCTGAGGAATTGCCTGGATTGCCGCCAGAGCGGGAGATTGAGTTTGAAATTGAATTAATGCCTGGAACAGGACCAATATCAAAAGCCCCATATAGGATGGCCTTAGTCGAATTAAAGGAGTTGAAAGTGCAACTGCAGGAATTGCTTGATAAAGGATTCATTAGACCAAGTGCTTCACCTTGGGGTGCACCGGTCTTGTTTGTGAAAAAGAAAGATGGATCGATGCGCTTGTGCATTGACTATAGGCAGCTAAACCAGGTGACCATTAAGAATAAGTATCCTTTGCCTAGAATTGATGACCTGTTTGACCAACTCCAAGGAAGTTCGGTCTTCTCTAAGATTGACTTGAGGTCGGGATACCATCAGTTAAGAATTAAGAAGGAGGACATTCCTAAGACTGCGTTTAGGACTCGTTATGGACACTACGAGTTCCTTGTTATGCCATTTGGATTGACTAACGTGCCGGCTGCATTTATGGATTTAATGAATAGGATATTTCAGCCTTATTTAGACCAATTCGTGATTGTATTTATTGATGATATTCTGGTATATTCAAAAGGGCCTAAAGAGCATGAGCAACATTTGAGGATAGTTTTGCAGACCCTGAGAGAGCATAAGTTGTATGCCAAGTTTAGTAAGTGTGAGTTTTGGCTGGACCAGATAATATTTTTAGGGCATGTGGTGTCAGGAAAAGGAATTGCAGTAGACCCGGCTAAAGTTGAAATGGTAGTAAATTGGCCGAGACCAACGACACCTACTGAAATACGAAGTTTCTTAGGACTGGCTGGTTATTATAGGAGGTTTATTGAAGGATTTTCATGACTGGCAGGACCTTTAACTAAGTTGACCCGGAAGAATGTGAAATTTGAGTGGAATGGGGAATGTGAAAGGAGTTTCCAGGAGCTTAAAAGGAAATTGACTTCGGCTCCAATCCTGACTATACCTACTAGACTTGATGGTTTCACAGTGTATAGTGATGCATCTCACAAAGGACTGGGATGTGTTTTGATGCAACATGGCAAGGTTATAGCCTATGCATCTAGACAATTGAAACCCCATGAGCTCAATTACCCGACGCATGATTTAGAGCTAGCAGCTGTAGTGTTTGCCTTGAAGATATGGAGACATTATTTGTATGGGGAGAAGTTTGAGATTTATACGGATCATAAGAGCTTGAAGTATCTATTCTCACAAAAGGAATTGAACATGAGACAAAGGAGGTGGATGGAGTTATTAAAGGATTATGATTGTGAGATAAGATATGATCCAGGGAAAGCGAATAGAGTAGCAGATGCTCTTAGTCGTAAGTCGGCAGTGGAAATGGCTAGTTTAAGAATGGCAGAGTAGGGGTTGTTAAAGTCTGTAGCAGACTCAGAATTTAAACTGGAAATGAATTGCCTTACTGGTATGCTTAGTGCATTAAGGATAGAACTCGAGATTATTCAGAAGGTTAAAATCTTGCAAGAATCTGACCCAGAGATTTTGAAAGTGAAAGATGCTGTATCTTTAGGAAAAAGACAAGAATTTCAAGTCTCTGATGATGGAATAGTAAGATGTCAAGGACGACTCTGTGTTCCAGATAATGAAGAATTAAGGAAGGCAATTCTGTCGGAGGCGCATAAGAGTAATTATAGTATCCATTCAGGTAGTACAAAGATGTACAGGAATTTACGTCAACAATTTTGGTGGAATGGTATGAAGGCAGATACGGCTAAGCACGTTTCTCAATGTTTGACGTGCCAGCAAGTAAAAGCGGAGCATCGTAAACCCGCAGGACTCTTGAGACCATTAGACATTCCAGAATGGAAATGGGAACATATAACAATGGACTTTGTACAAGGATTGCCAAGGACATCAAGTGGCCATGATTCTATTTGGGTTATAGTAGACCGTTTGACTAAATCGGCTCATTTCCTAGCGATTCGCATGGACTACCCAATGGATAAGTATGCGGACATGTATGTAAGTCAAGTGGTACGCTTACATGGTGTTCCAGTAACTATTACTTCAGATCGGGATTCGAGATTTACTTCGAACTTTTGGCGAAGTCTTCAAATTGCAATAGGGACTAAGCTTCAGTTTAGTACTGCTTTTCATCCCCAGACAGATGGACAAACTGAAAGAGTAATCCAGATATTAGAGGATATGTTAAGGGCTTGTGTGATTGATTTCAAAGGAAATTGGGATGAAAGATTGCATTTGGTAGAGTTTGCCTATAATAATAGTTTTCAGAAAAGTATAGGCATGGCTCCCTATGAAGCATTATATGGAAGGAGATGTAGGACTCCGGTCTGTTGGAATGAAGTAGGTGAAAGGAAATTGACAGGACCTGAACTGGTACAAGTTACCACTGAAGCTGTTGAAAATATCAGAAAAAGGCTTAAAACAGCTCAGAATAGGCAGAAAGACTACGCAGATAGGCGTAGAAGGCCTTTGGAATTTAGTGTGGGAGATCATGTATTCCTTAAGGTATCTCCTATGAAAGGGATATCTCGATTTGGGATGAAGGGTAAGTTAAGCCCTAGATTTGTTGGACCTTTTGAAATACTTGAAAGGATAGGGGATGTAGCTTATCGTTTAGCGTTACCTCCTAAGTTAGGAAATTTGCACAATGTGTTTCATGTATTGATGTTGAGGAAGTACCAACCAGATCCTAGTCACATACTCGATCATGAAGCCATCAAAGTGGATGAGAAAGTGAGGTACATTGAAGAGCCTGTGTAGATATTGGATCGAAAGGAGCAAATTCTTAGGACTAAGAAGATTCCTTTGGTTAAGGTATTATGGCGATATCATGATATGGAGGAAGCCACATGGGAAAGTGAGGATCAGATGAAGGAAAAGTACCCTTATTTGTTTCAAGAAGGCACGAGTGGTGTCTAATTTCGAGGACGAAATTCTCTAAGGAGGGGAGAATTGTGGCATCCCAAAATCCAAAGTCAAGCTATAAGGTGTGTTGAAGCCTCTAAATAGGTAATGAAATTACCTATGGTTTATGCTTTAGCCATTAGTCTCTTTTAAGATTAGGTGATTTGTGCTTGTGTTTATGAGATTTTAAATTTGGTAGATTAATGATAATAATCTATGCTTGGCCATGCACTTTATAGACTAAATTTCTATAAATAAAATGTCACAAGATTTTGGCCATGTGGAATTTAAAATTTAAAATCTATAGAAGAAATTATGAAAAGGGGAAAATTTAATTTTAATTTAGGTTGGACCTTAGACCCATTGGCCTAAGCTTAAATGGGCCAAGCTAGTCGCCCCAATAGGAGCCCACAGAGGGGCTGTCACCGGCCCAAAAGGAGGCCCAAGAAAGGGAGGCCCAAGTCCATGCATGGGTCTTGCCAAGTGGCAAAAAGAACTCCCATGCATTGGCCATTTGAAAGGCAAACTAATCATTGCAAATGATTAGGAAATGGGGAAATAAAAGGGAAGAGGAGAGAGAGGTGGCCGGTTGAGCTACCGCCCAAAGGAGAGAGAGAGATTGTGCGAGAGAGAGGGAGAGTGAGACCGAGAGGAAGGAGTCGCTGTTCGCGCCGTGTGCCGCCGTGTTCGCCGCCATGTGCCGTCGTTTGTGTGGTCTAGAGGCAAGTTGGGAATCCACTTTCTACTCTTGCACCAATGTTTGGCATGTATGGTCGAAATATAGGATAGGAGTGAGGCTAATGTGTTTGTTCTCGAGTTACATGCTGTTTTCGCATGAACAGTTTGAGTCAGAACTTTGTGAGAGTTTGCATGCATGTTTTGAGTTAGATTTTGACTTTGATATCTTCATGAAAGTTGTAGCTAATATCTTAAACTACAACATACTAAAATTTGATGTAAAATTGTGGAGATTTAAGTGGTTAAACTCTCATTCTACGGAGACCTTAGATCTGGAATGATTTCACTGACCTATCGGTGGATTTGTGGTTGCATGTTGATATTTACTAAGAATATCTCTTCGATTTCTTCATGAAACTTGTAGAGAACATTCTAAAGGTTAGCATACTCAAAGTTGAAGTAAAATGAGCAAGTGTAGCCTAGTGAATCGACTTACTCTTGAAGATGGTAGATCTGGGAACGCGGTATTGGACACCCGAGACTTCATGGACCTATATGGTGACTATTCTTTGGAAATGTGACTTAGGTTCCTTAATAAAAGTTGTAGGAGACCCTTTGAAGTAAAACATATCCAAATTTCAGAAGAAACGAAGAAGAATAAGTGGTTGAAAACTTAGTATTTCGGAGAAGCATGTACTGGACGTTTCGGCGTTAGATCCAGAAGCTTCGTGTGACTATAGAAAATAATCTAAAAAGGATTTGGCTTGGAAGTCTTCATGAAAATTATACTTTGGTGTCTTGTCTATAACTTGGTAAAATTTCGTAATTTGTGAAGGTCGTTCGGGTATTTTAATCAAATTATTTCGGAAACTGTGCATTCTGATTTCATCCGAAATTACATGCTGTTTTGTGTGAATTATGGATTTGAGTGGAATTCTATTTGACTATGTATTTTGCATGAAATCATTATTCTATTGTCTTGTTTATCACATGCCTTGATTTCATGAATTTTTAGAAGCATATGGATATTTAATTTGAATATTTTCCAAAAATGGTACATGCTGGAATTTTGTAAAAGGCATGAAATATGGACCATCTTAAATGGCATGGACTCCATGAATGGAATTGTTATCAATGATTATGTCTTGCTGCATGTATGATGATGATTAGAAATACATGTATGAATCAAAGGATGAAAGTGATCTTGTTTGCCATTATATTGTGTGCCATGCTGAGTTGAGGTATGAATTGGTAAACGTGAACGATGATAAATGAGAAAACTGTTATGGCGGATGATAATGCCCTGGGAGTATCAGGATGCCCGGGATGGGGGGTGCCGGAAGCCAGATTGTATTGAGATACATTGCCGGATGGCCCTAGGAGTTTCAGGATGCCCGGAAAGTGGGGGTGCCGGAAGCCTCGTCGGAGGTCTTTGCCCGAGAGGATGCCTCGTGACGCCAGTTGGGGTGCGAGATGCCCGGCCAGGGAGTGTAAATGCCGAAAGCCTTGTCGGAGGTTTTTGCCCGAGAGGATGCCTCGTGATGCCAGTTGAGATACGAGATGCCCGGAATGTGAGGGGCCGGATGCCCGGTGGTGTGTGCCGAAGGGTTATCTTGCGATGACGGAAGTGGTGATCGAATTAAAAGATAAAAGTGAAAAATGATGATAATGATATATGATATGATATGATGATGATGATATATGATATGATATGATGATGATGATATGTGATATGGTATGATGATGATGATATATGAGATGATATGATGATGATCACATATGATATGATGATGACATGATATGATATGATGATGATGATATATGATATGACATAATGATATGCACGATATATGATATTATATGATGATGATCACTTATGGCATTATGATATGACATGGTATGATATGATGATGACCTATGATGTGACGATACATGTGTACGACATGAGGATGATGAGATGTGCATGGATGCATGGTAATGATGATGATACATGTGATATGATGATGATGAGTGCATGGATGCATGATGATGATATATGCATGGCTTCAAGGTAAGCACGCATGGATGCATAAATGGCATGTGCGATGTTATGATTGTATTGTATGATGCATTGAGTGGCTATTGGATTCTTTTACCTGCTGAGTGGTTGTACTCACCCCTTTGGAGACCAACATTTCAGATTAGCAGCATGCCGCTCCCTGCTGTCACGCGGGGTGTGTTTTACGGCCTACCATCCGATGTAGAGGTCGAGTGCGAGGAATTTGGTTGTCCCTCTGTTCCTGGATTGACGTATATACGAGTGCGCTGTTTAGTCATGTACGATGTAGGCTGGGGGGGGCCCGTTGTCCAGGAGTTCATATCGGTCCACATTCGTCGCGACGGTGTGATGCGTGGGATGTTGCCGCCGCCACCGCCTGATGCACCGGATTGGGTGTGAGGGCCCGTGCGTGACAAGTAGGAGTTGGATTTTTTTTTGGGGATAGTTAGCCGACACTGATGATGGGGATTGTTGCACGTGAATTGTAGCGGGTCGAGGGTTCTTTTTGGGGTTTTAGGCCGGACGTGGTTGAGTCCTGGCTTTTCCTTTTGATGTACCGACCCAAAGAAATCCCATCTTGGATATATGCAAATAAAGTGTCATGGCTTGTCTTTTAATCATGATGATTAGTGGTGTGTATTTGTATCATGGTTGACGGAGGGAGAGATGGTGATGTTTTGCTTCCGCTAAAGAGTCGCGCTGGGACCGTTTTAAAAAAAAAAAGGTGTCTACTAATTTCGACGCTTCTTCTTAGAGTTGTAATAAGGTGAAACGTTGGTGCCTGTGGCGTCCTAAGAGGGGTTCGGGGTGCCACATTGTTGCACCCCCCATGCCTAGCTCCAAATTTCTTCAATTTTGGACTTCAATTTCTTCTCCAATCTCTCAATTTGATGTCCAATTTTGTTAAAGAAAAAGCCCACACAATTTTTTGCAAGTCCTCTTCACCAAATAGCTCGGTTTGGAAACCAAAAATCCCTTCAATTTGGCCCATCTGAAATTCCGTTCTTTTCCGAATCATCCTAATTGATTTTCCATAAAAATTCCGAACTCAACGGAATTTCTCCGAAAGACATGACGATGTCCTATAAATGAACTGTGACATACTCAAACGTCCAATTTCTGAAACCGAATTCAATTCCGTAGTTAAAATCGACCAAACGCGATTTTAGTTCAATCCAACGTACCAGGTAGCTTTTAGGGATTTTACCGCGACTATACCACTTAACGGCTTCACCCAATAAATTGGTTAACTCATAAGTGATCAACTCAGAGAAAAAGGACCATAGGCGCGCCGATGAAAAGCCCATTTCGTTTTACCGGGACGGGTCGAAAATTCAGGATATCACATTCATTCACCAGAATTTTTATTTATTTTTTGGAGAACCCTAAATATTTTTGCCAAAAAAGGAAAAAAAAGCACGCGACGTCCATTTCGACTTTTGGTCAAACATTTACATGGACTTGGTCGCAGCAATTTTTCCATTGAGTACCGATTTTCCAAACTTGGGTTTTGTCCCATACGCTGAATGGATAAAGAACTGAAAGTCAAATAATGAAGGGAAAAGCTCGCATGGTCCAAGGTGCTTTGCTGTCAACGATTTGCACCTACTATTGAACATTAAAGAACGCTGGTCCATGGAGGCCCAAGAATTCAACATCGAATCTCTTTCTGGTGAACGATTTTCGTGTGAAAAGCATTTGTCGAAAGTCTTTGTCGTGGAGAGTACGCCTCAAATCGCAGTTTCCATATGCTAATTTCCATGCTCCTCTGAATAGTGATCTTGGCGGGCGATTTGTGGAACATAAAGACCCGAAGTGGTGATAATGATGACGGCGGCTCTGTAGTTAACGAAGTGGTGATAGGAAGAGTTATCCAATGGGGTGGAGGCTCGTGTAGGTGCTGATGTGCCCGTTTTGATGACGACGTTGGGCCAAGTGTTCGACGCATGAGAACTGAGAAGGTGTGCAGCAGCTAAAGTCAAAAGAAAGAAAGGGGTCTGTCAGGCGATATTTAGCTAGTTAGTTCAACGCTCACTAGGTTAAATTTTAATGAAAGCTGAGTGTAACTGTATGAATTAATGACTCGGAAGTGAGGTCCTTCTTTGATATCTTGTCAGGATCAACGTTCAGAGTACTGTTTTTTCCTCTACTGACAGGTAGTGTCATGATCGTTATCGTGTCGCTATGCTACGAGGATGAGATATCTTGGTACAGAAACGTGTTTGAAGTAAAGGGTTGTAGAGATAGCTGAGCTCAGTTGCTGTATCCTTCCGGATTGTCTGTGGAATATGGGGCACTTCATGAAGGACTTGGACTTGCTGGTCTGTTTTTGGAGACTCTTTCGGAGCTTTACCCGTAAGATGATGGAGCACATCCGTAAAGAAGCTAACCGATGCGCGGATATTTTAGCAAAGAGAGGGAGAAGACAGCAACAACGTCTGCATGTTTCGATCACATACTGATTGCAGTGCTGGACGCATTGTCCTTGTGCCTTGATCGAAGGAACTGCTGTTTCTTGGAGCTGTTGGAAGTCCTTGTTTCCCTTTGCTTTTAGCACTAGGTTGTTTCTCTTCTTGGCTATACCCACAAAAAGAAAAACAAATAGACTAACGCTTAAGGAAGGATTGGGGCTATTCAGCAACTGTGAAATGCTCTTTACAGCATGGATTACACAAGCGGGCGGGTCCTTTTCTTCCGATTTAACTTCCACAAGTGGCTCGGGTGACCCAAAACGTGGAAACGGAATTTCTGGTGGGGCGACATGAAGGTAGGCAGGGCAAAGAGGCAAGACCCCTATCAAAGAGAGTTAGCCAAACAAGAGGATAAAAGATTTTCAAGGTCAGCACACGCGGTCTGCGCCCACATACATGGAATTTTGACCAACTTACAAGTTTCCAAAGCAGTATTTGAGTTGGGCCCTCCCCAATAAAAATAGAATTTAGACCCGAAAAATGAAAAGGAAAAAGAAAAGCCAGATAGAATAGTGGAGTACGCTCTCTTTCCAACCCCTATAAAAACCCCCATGCTTGTGCACTAACTCATCGCTTTCCTCCCTACACCACCCACCCCTTCCCTCATTTAAGTTTCTCCTCTTGGGAGCTCACAAAAGTACGCACTCTCAACTCTGCAGTTCTTGGCACTTTCAAGGTACACGACAACTGAGACATAGAATCCTGTTCCTTTCTATTATAAGCTCCATAATCTCTCCTGTTCCCTTCTCTTATAAGTTCCATAATCTCTCTCTCTCTCTCTCTCTCTCTCTCTCTCTCTCTGATATAGTCCATATAGCTGGTTAATCACGGCTAATTTGCATAGACGATTTCATGCTCCTTCAGTGATTTACCAATCACTAGATCGAAAGAAAACAAAGAAAAGTAAAAGATGGGCCGTTTCTGTTTGCCTCGGACGTTGTAATTGAATTGTGTACCCTTTATGTGCGAGCTTCATGTGGGCGTTTGTTTGGCAGATAAATATACGAGAGAGAGAAATAGAGAATGTGGAAGCTGAAGATAGCGGAGGGCGGGCCGTGGCTGACCAGCGTGAACAACCACGTCGGGCGGCAGCATTGGGAGTTTGACCCTGACGCCGGGACACCGGAGGAGAGGGCGGAGGTGGAGAGGGTCCGAGATGAGTTCACGAGGAACCGGTTCCGAATCAAGCAGAGCGCTGATCTCTTGATGAGGATGCAGGCATGTCTCTCTAATAAACTTCTTGCAAATCAATTATTCTAGAATTTTAAACTGTTTGATCTAAGCATGAGTTAATATTTATGTATTTTAACACGTTTCCTTACGACAAATCGAGCCTGAAAAAATAATCGAAAAACTGTTGGGTTGACTATACAATAATAAGAGCTTGAAATTTTCACTTCTTGCATCATCCATAAGAGGTGTGGTTTGGCATGATGACAGAGAAGAATACTAGGAGAGGATTGCTCCCAACAACCCATTTGCTCTTCCTTGCTCATTTCAGTAAATTCTTTGGATTTAATTATATTTTTTTAAAAAAAGAAAAATCTATAGTGACTCCATTTTTAATATGTGCCACTGAAATCTAGAGAATCCTTATATATTGTTCTCGAAAACCTAATAACTCAGTTGGAACTTTAATGTTCTCTTTTCATGACATTTATATAATTTACAATGGTTTACTCGTTTTACGTTCTCTTTTCATGACACTTATATAGTTTATAGTGGTCTACTCATTTTTCTCCTTCAAATTTTATGAATGAAAATTTCTTTAAAAGAACGTTAAAAAAAAAAAAAATCCTTACGTGCATGAAACAAATGTTAAAAAGAAAAGAAAAGAAAAGAAGATCCGTTGACTAACGTGCGTGAAATAAAATTCTCATCACTTTCTTTTCACGCCACAACAAATTAAAATTGAAAGAGGCCCCACAAGATATTCCTTGAATTTCTAATACGAAATGTCCAAAAAAGATAACGAAAAAAAAAAGAAGAAGATGTCTTACGGGTCGTACATGGCCTTGTAGTTGGACCCGTTTCTTTTGTAGTCAAACCTTAGGAAGCGAGTGATTTACATCGAATTATTTAACCCTTTTTAAGCTGAACAATTTTTCCACTCCTTCCTTTGAGTTTATGGTTTTGCAAACTTAAATGGTTGATCGTGACTTTACAGTACCCGATTTTTGCTACCATTAATATGTGACGCTAACATGGCTTCCACTTTGACCTTTGCACATAACGCATGTTGCCCATATTGGCAAAATATATATATTAAGCATTAATTAAACCACTTGATAGTGACATCCTATTAGTGATCCGATAGATGCATGAGCTTTTTACTAAGGAGAAATTAAAAGAATTCCACCTCGCTTTTCACCTCAATTTTAGTTCCCGTTCTTTACATCTATAATCACTAGCTTGCATGTTGAGTTTTGGGTCCTTGACAACAATTTATATCCCGCGTTATTTAATATGGTCTAGAGTTTCAGACATCCATATGCTATGACAAATTTGCCACTCCCCCGACGTACAAATGCATGAGCTTTGATGAAGAAACTTTCGACGCTTGAATCTACAGCTCACAAGGGAGAACCCAAGCGGGCCGATTCCACCGCCGGTGAAGTTGGAGGAGGGCGAAGATGTGACGGAGGAAGCGCTGACCACCACGCTGCGGAGGGCCATTAGCTTCTATTCATCCATCCAGGCCCATGATGGCCATTGGCCTGCAGAGAATGCTGGGCCCTTGTTCTTCTTTCCTCCCATGGTAAGCCTCCGCTTCTTTAGGTCCAACAATCATCTAAAAATCTTTGTACGATGGGGAAGCGCCGTTAGATAAAACTCAAACGTATCAAATTCCCTCGTAATCTCGTAGTACTAAAGACAGCATGAGTCGAAACCCAATCGAAACGTCGAAATACAGGATTGTTTGCACTTGAGATCCTAAAGTTGGATTCAAAACCAACTAGTCGAAATATGGATAATTAAGATGACCCTTCCAAATCCTCACGATTTCATTGAGATAGTCTCTCTATTTCTTGCATTATTCTAGTTGATAATATGAAATATATGTTGAAAACATGCGTTGTAGGTCTTTGCACTGTCCATTACGGGAGCGATGAATGCAATATTTTCTCCAGAGCACAAGAAGGAAATCAAGCGTTACATATACAACCACCAGGTGTGCTTTACTCATTCATGCAAGACTACTTCATTTTTAATTTGATGCAAATACTTTCCAAACGATGATGACGATGTATCAATATTTGTTTGCCAACAAATCAAAAGAATGAAGATGGAGGTTGGGGATTTCATATAGAAGGGCATAGCACCATGTTTGGCTCTGCACTGAGTTACATTGCACTGAGATTGCTTGGAGAAGGGCCTGATGATGGCGAGGATGGAGCCATGGCTAGAGGAAGGAAATGGATTCTGGATCATGGTGGTCTAGTGGGGACTCCATCATGGGGAAAATTCTGGCTCACGGTATACTAATTTATGTCTGTTAATTTCTTATTTGCGCGAAACTAAGTTCAACTCGTTAATCTAACGTTTGAAGAGATCCGAACACGCCACTGTTAGAGAAAGGAAAAAGGTCCTATAAAGAAGTTTTGCCTAAGACATATCATGATTAAGTAGGGAAACTGACACGATATCGAGTTCTATTGACCCTACTGAACCAAAAAAAAAAAAAAAAAAAAAAAGGAAAAGGAAAAGGGAAAAAAAAAATGTTCTAGTTAAACAACATTGCATTATGCAAGTTTCATGCTTAGCTCGAGAATTATGTTAAGCTAAAACTCACAAAATTTTTGCAGGTACTAGGTGTTTATGAATGGGCAGGATGCAATCCACTGCCCCCAGAATTCTGGCTTCTTCCAAGAAAATTTCCCATCCATCCTGGTATGCTTGAGTTGATATCCTTTTTATCGAAAAGAGATTACTTTTCCATAGTTTTGATCAAAGGTTTGATATGATTTAGTGAACCGACATCTTAACTAACGATCCATTTTAGGTAACATGCTCTGCTATTGTCGTCTGGTTTACATGCCCATGTCATACTTGTACGGGAGGAGGTTCGTCGGTCCGATCACTGGACTAATTTTATCGCTGAGACAAGAGCTCTACACTGAGCCCTATAATGAAATTAATTGGAACAGAGCGAGGAGCACTGTCGCAAAGGTGTGGCTTGTGTATCCTTTTTTTATTTTTTTATATTTAAAATCTTGACTGACTAGTTATATGTTGCTCAATGATCTAATTATGATTTTTGTTAATGTGATAAATCTAAAATTTAAACTCAGAAATTGTCTCAATTAGTGAATAACTTGAAACCAACCCTAGTACTGGAAAAAGTCATGGACATCTTGAAGCCATACAGAAGTGACTTCTCTCCAAAATGCAACAACTCTTCTAATGTTCAAAGTATAATATAAAATTGAAATATGTTTGGTGAACTAGGGAATACTTCCTGATATGTATGAAAATGACATGAAATGCTCTAGTTAATTCAATGAACATGTGAAGCTTAACCAAAGTACTGATCTTCAGGAGGATTTATACTACCCTCATCCTCTAGTACAAGATATGCTATGGGGATTCCTTCACCACGTCACGGAGCCAGTTTTGAAGCGCTGGCCATTTTCCATGATAAGAGAGAAGGCTCTGAAACTGGCGATCAAGCACGTACATTATGAGGACGAGAACAGCAGATATTTGACCATTGGATGTGTGGAAAAGGTTCGAAAAAGAACATGACAAGTAGCTCTCATTCAGATGCTAACAAAATGTGTCAACGACCGGATAATCTCAACGTGTGAATGTGTAATATTTGTAGGTTTTATGTATGATTGCTTGTTGGGTGGAAGACCCGAATTCAGAAGCCTACAAGCGTCATCTTGCTAGAATTCCAGACTACTATTGGATAGCTGAAGATGGACTTAAAATGCAGGTGACGACTTCATATCCTGACCCATATATCTTTGAAATGGTGCAGCTCTCAATGGCTGAAGCATCAGAGAGAATTATTACTTTGTAATCCCATTTGGCATACGGTGGCAAGCAATTTAACCAAATTTAGCATTGGTGTTATGAAATTCTCTAAGCAAAAATGTTAATTTCTGTTTGCACAGACCTTCGGCTGTCAGATGTGGGATGCGGCTTTTGCCATCCAAGCAATCATGTCAAGTAACCTAACAGAAGAGTATGCAACTACACTAAGGAAAGGACATGATTTCGTGAAAGCTTCACAGGTAATGTCTACTTTGAACGATCAAATGAAGTTGGTCACTAATTGTAGTTCACACATCTGATCGAAACATGTTCTTTTGAAGGTCCAAGATAACCCATCTGATGACTTCAAAGCGATGTATAGACACATATCTAAAGGAGCATGGACATTTGCTATGCAAGACCACGGTTGGCAAGTTTCTGATTGTACAGCAGAAGGACTAAAGGTAATTAAATCGGTCGTATTCATTTGATGGGGTCTAGGAAGCCTCTTTTTGAAGGGTAATTACATCTGTAACACACAATAATATTGTGTCTTTTACAGACAGCGCTTCTGTTTTCACAAATGTCTCCCGACCTGGTGGGTGAGAAGATGGAAACAGAGCAATTCTACGATGCTGTGAATGTTATTCTTTCCCTACAAGTAATCAAGAACTATTTTGATTTCTTTATTCCTTTGATAATCGCTAAGATAACTTTAGAATTATGCTACCCAATTTCTGTAATACATTATAAAAACTATTGCAGAGTAGCAATGGCGGTTTTCCTGCTTGGGAGCCACAAAGAGCATATGCATGGTTGGAGGTAACTTTGAGCATTAAGCACTCACCAAGTTTACTTTTTAATGTTCTTTAGCTTTAACGAATGCAAAAATATATCTCGTAACTCTTAAAACCCTTCTTATCTCATTTCCAGAAATTCAATCCTACAGAATTCTTTGAGGAAACCCTTATTGAAAGAGAGTAAGCCCTAACAACCATCAACACTTAAAATCCGAACATGTCAGTTATGAGTACATCACTAACTCATTTGCTATCATAGATACGTGGAGTGCACTTCGTCAGCAATCCAAGGCCTTGCGCTCTTCAAGAAACTGCACCCCAAGCATCGTAGAAAGGAAATCGACAGTTGCATTGCAAGAGCGATAGATTACATCGAAGACACTCAGTTGCCGGATGGTGCATGGTGAGATACTGAATGAGAAACCTGGACGTGTTACCTTCTTTCGGTTGAACATAATGTAAAATTGACTTAATGTGAGATTGTGCTGTCAATCTAGGTACGGATGCTGGGGAATTTGCTACACCTATGGAACATGGTTTGCAGTAGAAGGGCTTGCGGCTTGTGGGAAGAACTACCGCAACTGTCCAGCCGTGAGAAAAGCTTGTGAATTCTTGCTGTCAAAACAATTGCCTTGTGGCGGATGGGGGGAGAGCTATTTATCTAGCCAGAATAAGGTGCGCAAGTCATTATATATTTTTTGCATACTATAGAGATTAAAAAAATATAATCCCTTTGTTATGATTGTCGGTCATTAATTTTATATAACGATGTAAATGTAGGTTTACACAAATTTGGAAGGAAACCGACCAAACTTGGTTCAGACAGCATGGGCTTTGTTGTCCCTCATTGATGCAGGACAGGTTAGGGTTTAGCAGATATATGACATGACACACCGGCTATGAATCCAATTCGTTGAACAATTATTGGGGTGCACCGGATTTGTGTGGGCTGCCTGCCCGAACGACATGCACGTACGCACGCAAGCAATGTTTGATTAGTGATAAGTTACAATGAATTATTGACATTTTAAATTAACTGGCACACTTGATCAAGATTAGCAAAGAAAATGTTGCATAAAAATAGCAATGGATTTGTCCATTTTGATAATTATGAGATAAGCATGTACTTTCTATGGACCCAATCATGCTTATGATTATTTACTTATTTATTCATTCTTATTCTAGGCCGAGATAGATCCAACCCCTATACATCGTGGTGTCAAAGTGCTAATCAATTCACAGATGGATGATGGTGATTTTCCTCAACAGGTAATTACAATAGTGCTTTCCACCATCGTTACTAGTTTTAAGTTTCTTTCTAATGCAATTGCTTAATCTAATTATCATCATCATCATCATTATTTACTTTTATTGCTTACAGGAAATCACTGGAGTATTTATGAGAAATTGCACGTTGAACTACTCATCGTTTAGAAACATCTTCCCAATAAGGGCTCTTGGAGAATACCGAAGGCGGGTTCTGTTCGCATAAAGCTTTGGACATGACGACAGTAATAAATCATCATTTAGAAGCTACAAGTTTGATAATTTAAATAATGCATGTTCCAAGAATGTAATGTGCCTTGTCGAGTCTCTTTCTCACTTTCACTTGTGAAAGTCAATTCCCAATTTCCCCAGAAAATATATGTAATCTTGTATTACTTGCGTACGTCAAGTAACTGTACAAATATCAAGTGTACCGCTTAGCGAAGCTAATTTCATTTCTAGTGTGTAATTCTACCATCTAAACCTTTGGACCACACTACAACATGAATCTCAAGTGTTTAGCATTGGATTTATGTGGGGAAATTGTTCAATCAGTTACAAATATATTGTATGGATACCAATTCAGTTCTAAATTTGCCTACTTGGTCCTAAACATTTGCGAAAAATTCCAATTTTTGCTGAAAATTGCTAATGCAGCGTTATGTCTCATAAGACAACTGACGATGACTAGATCACCAGGTCAGCAAGTTTCAATGAAAATTGGTCATAATAACTATATAGAATTTCACAGGGTAAAGTACAAAAAGTCTTAAACTTATTACACTTGTAATATTTCAGTCCTAAATTTTTCGATTATACCTATTGAGTCATAAACCCAGTTTGTCAGTATAACAGTGCCTTCCACAGTCGTTACTAGTTATAACGTTTCATTCTAATGCAACGTGCCTAATTTAATTATTTTTTATTTACTTTTGTTGCCTACAGAAAATCACTGGAGTATTAATGAGAAATTGCACATTAAACTACTCATCGTTTAGAAACATCTTCCCAATATGGGCCATTGGAGAGCACCGAAGGCATTTTTTGTTCGCATAAAGCTTCGGACACGAGGACAATCATGACGTAATAAATCATCATACATAATCTCTATTCTCGTCAATTTAGATAATGCATGTTAGTCCTCTTTCTCACTTTCAATTGTGAAAAGTCATGTCCCAATTTCACCAGATATTAGATGTAATCTTCT
The DNA here is from genome assembly GCA_014182515.1 of Eucalyptus microcorys. Lineage (NCBI taxonomy): Eukaryota > Viridiplantae > Streptophyta > Magnoliopsida > Myrtales > Myrtaceae > Eucalyptus > Eucalyptus microcorys. The sequence continues at coordinate 19,408,421 of CM024564.1, forward strand.
ATTACTTGTGTACGTCAAATAATAGTACAAATCTCAAGTATACGGATTAGCAAAGCTAATTTCATTTCTAGCGTGTGTAATTCTACCATTTAAACCTTTGGAAAACTCTACAACATGAATTTCAACTATATTTTTGAACATTCTGGAAAAATTTGTTGAATATAAAACTAAATTAATGAAATTGAATTGCCCTAAACCCAAAATGAGAGTACATTACTCTTAATGTGCACATTACATAGTGAATCTGACCAAAAAAAGGTATAGACGAAGTTTTGATAAGTCAAAGCTCATGACTACAGAGGAGTCAAGCCTTCTATTCCTCTAGTCCCCATCTTCAAAGAAAAGAACTATGGAAACGACATTTCCCTAGATATTAGCTAGATTGTAGCGATCTAAGTGAAAATATATTTGCAACTGGGTACCTTCAATATAAACCAAAAGCTAAAAAACGGGAAAAATTATAATTTTAATTCTAAACTTATTGTACGAATTCCAATTAAATCTTTAAACATTTCAATTGATTTGATGTAGTCCCAAACATTTAAGTGAAAATGTAGTCTCAATCTTTCAACTAAAACTTGCCTGAAATTATTAATATGGGGAATCCTATCATCGCTGGCCACCATACATGTCATAGCCGGTGATCTGACATGGACAAATTTAGTCAAAATGACGTGGTTTTGCTTAATTTTATGAGTTTTCTTATTTTTGTTCTTGTCACGACCTTTCCGAAGGTGAATTACCCAAAGAAGCTAATGGATTACTAAGTCTAAAGACTTAGCACGGACCCTCCCAAGTCCTACCAATTACAACTTGACACTAAGAAATTAATCCATTTAAACATGCAATTATACTCAATTTGGAGCCGCCACTAACCAATTAGGGTCGATTAGGTACCCAAGTAAAGTATGGGAGAATACTTTATTTTTACGAACCAAAGATTCAACAGGTCCAGGGACATAGTTATGCTAGATTAATCTAATGCCCTTTCAATACATTTTCATTTTAATTTCAAAGCAGTCTTGATTAATTTTAACCTAAGCTACTCACATGCAAAGGTTGGTCATGCGGGTGTACAATCAATAAAATAACATTCAATAATTGAAGTGATGGATTATAAGAAATTATAACTAACATTAAGCAGAATAAACTAGAACTTTATTAAGGTTTAGTCTCTAAAAAACTTGCAAAAATGCTGATTAAAAATGCATGCCCTAAACATGACTTCTAAATGACATGACACCTTCTTTTTTTTTTTAAATGTTAATTATATGCAATCTTAATCTAAATTTAATATGCATGATTTTTACTTTAATGACATGTGAGATGCAATTTATAATACATAACTTGAACCATCACAATATGTGTGCAATCTAATTTACATGATCTCAAATATACATGTGCTACATGATATGGAATGGATGACGTGGTAATTCTATATGCATCTTCTTTTTATAATTTTATAATTTTATTTTTTTTTCTGTTTTTTATTATGACTTTTCTATTGGAATCATATTTACTATATCATCATCTAAACTGAGGAATAATTAAATCTATCTTAACCATGAAATTTCCTATGTTCCTATATTATCCTAAAAAGGCGAATCTTAAATGAAATGCAATCTGACATAAAAAAATTTTATAAGAAAATTTACTAGAAATTAACACAAGAAATTAACACAAGAAATGTAATTAGCCACATAAAAGATAATCCACCCCGACTCACAACGGAAAATCACGATAATCAAAAATCTAATCCAACCTTTCTCGGTTCAGTATTTCTGATCATTGTGACCCTCAACATGACAATTTTCACACTTGGATAATGTTTAACAAAATTGCCAATCACGATTAGAAGCCAATAATTGTAAATTAAGTAACAAAATAACCAGCTTAAACTCGGATGAAGGAATTACCTAGTTTAGAAAAATTTACTTCTGAAAAGCGAGACCGACGATGAAACAACGCAAGGATGAGGGTGAGTTCACGGATTGACGATTATTGACGTGTGATGCTTACATCCATGGTCAATCCGGCACAATTCGGCGATGATAGGAGAATCGAGCAAGCCAAGGATGACTAGGAACTTCAACAGTGGCACCAAATTCACCCGGCGACAACAAGCGCAAACACCTGGGGATTATTGCTTATTGGAAAATTGCTAATCACTTGAAGACCTACAAAAGAAAAAAAAATTGCCAAAAGGTTTGTCCAACGCGTGTTAGGTTGCTCGCCAACGATTGGAGAAACTCTCCGGATTGCAAGTAGTTCGCCGGAAAGTTCGCTGAGAAGCTCGGAATGGTAATGTGTTGCGGACACCGTTAGAAACTCGACCGATGTCCGTGATGGCTTCGGGAATACAGGGCGCGACGATAGAAAACGCGTGAGCAAATTCAATCACGATGCCTGGGGGCAGGACTGGTGTGTCGAATGGGGATGCAAGAACGCCAGGGAACTCATTGATGTGGCCAAACGGAGTTTTCAGAAAAGTAGGGCCATATCAATAGATAACAGCAGCGTCCTCGGAATTGCGAGTTACGTCGAGAATTTGATGGCCGCAACACGTTTGGAGTCTCCTGGTTTTAGCTGCAATTTTTCTCTTCTCCTTATCTCATTCTCTCTCCACGATCACTCATGAGCCCTTGCAAATTTTCCTTCCCCCTCTCTTACTTTCCTTCAACGAAGCCTCACCCACACTTTGCCTATTTCTTTCCCCCTTCCCCCATGAAACCACACGAGCACTTTTTGTCAAAATCTTCACCCCCACCGGCACGAAGCCTTGCACTCTCTATTTATAGAGAAAAAGAAAATTGTTTTCAAGTGAAGATTTTCCGAGATAATTGCATATAAGCTAACAAATCTTTCCAAAAAGAGGGGATATGCTCAACAAGAAAATGGCTCCAAAATCTAAAATATTTTGTGAAGATTTTCTAAGATAATTTACCCAATTGCTGACAATCATCTTCTAAAATGAGGGGATACGTTCAACAAGAAAAATGCTCCATTATCCAAAATCTAAAATCTTTCAAAATCTCTCTCCACAACCAAATGTTTTATTTTATAAATTATTTCTTATCCTCTCTTTTTCATCATTTTTTTTTTCATTTTTTTCATTTTTTAGAACATTTTTTTTAAAGATGAGTTTAAATATTATTGTTACCTAAATGTAAATGTTATGAAATGCCTAATGTAGTTTTATATGACGAATAAGTAAATAAAATAGTCAAAATTTAGGTGTCAACAGTTCTTTTGTTCTTTTTTCTTTTCTATCCTATTTCTCACTTAAATTTAAAATATTATTTAAAATTGAAAAAATTATAAACAAATAATATGAGAATCTACTTATCAATATTTAGGTGTTGTGAAAGTTTCGAAAGTTTCGGGTAAAAAAGAAAAGTTAAAATGCATGAGCTGCATGAGCCCGTACATAGTCAAGCTAACTTTGGTTCACCTCTTTAGAATATTAAGCATGTTATATGAGATGTTTTGATCCATTGCACCAACATGAGAACAAGAAGCATGGAAATCTATTGAAAGATCAAAATTGAGAGATGATTTGCATTGTATATTGACTCACAATTTCCCAAGGAGAGGAGGAAATTCGATCTATTAAAGAATTGGGCGGATTGACTAACTTACAAGTTGCCCAAAATAAGGGGAAAGAAAAAATAGTGGCAAAAGAGACACACGGACAATATTTACTTTTTGCTCTTTGTTTTTTTTTTTCTTTCCTTTTATATAACAAGCACAAGCTTTTCTTTTTGGCTGGTTCTCGTTGAAAGAGCTGAACTTTTTTCGTGGTTAGTTTCTGTACAAGCCCCATTTTATATGCGAGAAGATCACGTAATCTTCAAGAACATTCAATGGTAGTTCATGTAGGATCACGAGGATCGCCATTTGAGTATGACCTTGAATCTGAAGTTGTTGCTACTTTCTTAAAGGAGATGGTTGTTAATTTGCATGCTAAGATTTTGCTCCAACCAGCAACCTTATTTACCAAGCCTAAAGTCAACCTTTTGTACCTATAATTGAATCTTTAGTCGTCAACACCAAAAACAGAGTTAACTAGCCCGTTCGGTAGTCTAGGATTATATATAGGGAAATGAGTATGAGACGGTCCATTATTTTTACTGGAGTGACGAAGCCATCTCAACTAGTTAATTTCTCCTTGAAAGCGGGTAACCTGATTATCCGGTTTAATGGGAAATCAATTTTTATTTATGCCAAACGTTCCGGCATGAACTTTTTCTAAAATAAAAACTTGGTGGGGTTTCTTAAGAGAAAGAAAAAGAAAGAAAAAATAAGTATAATTAATCGGTGAGTCAATAGCTTATATTATATCATTCTAAAAGATTCGATGAAAATCATTTTCATGTTACTGAATTAATGACATTTGAGTGTTGATAACTCATCATCCCGGTTAAGATGGTCGATTGTGTTTTAATTAATAAATTAGTGCCAGATACCAAACATGAATATTTTTATTTTATGATATATCAAAAGTGTATACATATCATTTCGTGATAGCCAAGTGTAGAATGTCGTAAAATGCGAATTTTTAACTTTATGACATTATAAAGGTGCTTACTTCATCTAATTGTATTTATAAGATAAAAATGTTCAAAAGAGTACTCCTCTAGTTTACAACATTTTGCCTGTCGAAACTAAAATGCAAAACCTCTTAAATTTATCAATATATTTTACAGTGTTGAAATGTTTAATAGTAACCAAGAGCAAACGCTATTCTTTTGCTTTATATGGTATTTTACAAAGAGGAGAAATTATTAACACAATCCTAAACCTATTGCAATTTTTCCAATTTAATCCTAAACCTTTTTTTATTTCCAATTCAATTCTAAACCTTTTGGAATTGTGTCAATTCAATTCATCTAACCAAATTTGGCCAATGGGGACTGACGTGGGTGCTAGCCAACGCCGACGGTGAGGGCAAGCTCACTCGGGACGGCAAGGGAGAGCTCGTCTAGTGCCACAACGGCAAGGCTTGGCCTCCCCAGATCTAGGTGTGGGCATGCTTGACCTCGCCTAGCGATGACGAAGGCAAACTTGCCTGTGACGACGAGGGCAAGCTCGCCCGATGGCTAGGCCTCAACCTCGCTGGCTAGAAGATGAAGAAGAAAAAAAAGAAAATTATTAATAAAAAACTTGAAAAGATAAATATTATTTTAAAATTGTCACGTCTGCGATGGTCTGTACCAGCTAGAATCCATGTTAGCGCTAGCCAGCCAAATTTGGTCTGATGAACTGAATTGACATAATACAAAAGATTTAGGACTAAATTGGCTAAACAAAAGTTTTAGAACTGAATTGGAAAAATTGCAATAGGTTTATAACTATTTTGATAATTTTCCCTTTGCGCATATGGCATTTGCTTCATAAGCAAGTGCAAAACAATGTAACATGTTATTTTTTATAATCATGATGTAATGAAATTTCGCAATAGAAAAAAGTATAACTTTGTTAATCGTAAGAGGCCACCATTGTTTGTCCTAACTATATTGAAAGTGTCATAAAACAAAAACGAAAGATTCTTTAGTATAATAAAAATCCTAGCCCAAAAACGAAGCGAAATAGGCCCATTTCTCTTAGGCCCGTGCAAGTTCGGCCCACGTGCGCTACTAAACCCTAGGGGAACCGGGTCTCACGCGCCTGACCCGATTCCACCCAGTTCGCGGCGCTCTCTCCCTCATCTCTCTATTCACGGCGCCGATGGAGGGGCTAGGACGGCGACTTGCGTTGACAATGGCAGCGATGGCAAGTGGTGGCCGTGACGAGGGCTTTAGGTGCGGGTGACGGCGAGCTGCTCAACTCCAGCCCTGGTTCGCGAGAAGGGATGGTGACGATGCGGCAGACGACAGCTACGGCGTAGGGTTTCGGGGGGGACGGCGACCGTGGTGGGAACGACGGCAACGGAGAATGTCGAATCCGTCGTTACCTGTCCACGGCGTCGGTACGGTGGCAGCGACGATGGCCTAACACGATCGGGGAAACTTTGCTACGATGGCTTCGATTTCACGCTGGTTCTTGAGCTTCGGAGCAGAAGCGGCTCGTGGGGGAGACAGCAGCCGGCGTCGGGGGAACAGCAGCGGCAAGGTGTCGAACCAGAGGGCTTCACGGTGGCAGCACGGCGGATTTCCAGATCTGCGCCCAGATCTCGACCCTTCTTCCTTCACCCTCCACTCACTTAGATCTAGACAGCATCGAGGCACGATGTCGGAACTCGATCAAGGCGGTGGCGTCAAGGGACGGCAGCAAGCCTTTGCGCCCAGATCCGGTCCTCTCTCTTCCAGATCCGACGTTCCTCACTCTGGATCTAAAATTTAAAACTTAAAATTGCCACCTCAGCCGCCTTTTTTTTTTTTTTTAAATTTTAATTTTTTTTTAATTTTAAGTTTTTTAAATTTTAAGTTTTTTAATTTTTAGAATATTTTAAATACAATTAATTTTAAATTTAATTTAATTAATTTTTATATTAATTATTTACAAATCAGATACAAAACGACGTCGTTTTTGCATTTTCTCGCCACGTCAGTGTGCAAAACGATGCCGTTTTGCACCCAACTCGCCGGAAATTTGCCACGTCAGCCATTTGGCCGGATTTGGGCCGAAATGGCACTTAAGTGTTTCACTTTACTCCGAAACTGGTACTTAAGTGTACCTTTCCGAAGTTATGACACTTAAGTGTCCCTCCGTGCCAAGTTTTGGCACTTGGACTGTTCTTCTGCCATCTCTCTTGTGTTACGAATCGCTAGCTAAAGAACCTCAAAAAGATTGAAAAAAAAAAAATAGAGGGGTGAGCGACCATAGCTCAGTGAGTAGTGCATCTATTCTAATTAGATCGAACATTCACTATGCAGTTTTACAAACACAATATCACCATTTATCAATCCTAAGGTTAGAGTATTATACACGTAATATATCAAAAGTAGATGATACCTTGCCAACAGACTTTTCTATGTAAAATCAATAATAAAATCTATTCACAATAACAAATCAACTATCAAGGGTCTATTCCATTGACTAATCTCATTTAATCTCACGTCAATGATCTACTCCATCGACTAATCTCAATTCACAATTTCAATGGTTAATTCCATTGACCAAACTCAAATCACATGTTAATGGTCCATTCTATTGACCAATCTCATGCTCATCAAGCATAATGCCCGTGACAAAGTGATCACGATTCCTCCATTGGTTAGTCTACATCTATTATTAGGCATACAAAGATATTCTAGACTAGTATGTGCATACCTACAAACCTTTAATCGGGTTCACAGTAATATTGAGCTCTCAATCATCATCCTCCAATACCAGAAATTCATTCCATAAACAATTTCATATATCAAATACATTTCACAAATTTATCAAATAATCTTTCGCGACTCAACTCATTCACTAGAAATTTCTTTAGACATTTCTCAAATCATTTCAAGACTCATCTAATTAAAATTGGTTTTACAAAATAAATCATGTCAAATGCAGCATTTCACATATTGATATATAATATTTCTCAACTTCGTTTTTCAAACAGAATATATATTTCCACCGAACAGTTCTCATACTATTCATAAATACCAAATGTAGTAAATGCCCAATTGAATTTTATGCAACAAACATGTTTATTCACAACTCATAATACATCAAATCTCTATCAATTTGAAGATATTAGTTTACAAATTCTTAGAAAAGATAACACCACTCAATCATCAATAAAACAACATCTATTTGCAACTAAGTAACCTCATTTAAAGTAGATGTTCATATTTTTCCTTACGTGTATTATCCATTACACGTAACTCAGAAATTCGTTCCAATTAACCTGTACTTCAAATTCGATTTTTGTCAAACCACAGCTCCACAATGTCTTAAACTATCGTTTCCACAAGACACAGCTGAATAACTCCTCAATTGAACCTCATAGTTCAAAATCGACATAAGTTTGAATTAGTGCCCTTAATCAGAAAATTACTCCAATTAGACGAATGTTAGGCTTGAATACTAACCGGGCATTGTGATTCGTAGTTGATTTGGCTAGTCGGGATGTTTGGATTATGTACATGCCATAATTTCTCTCGTACTTCTTCCTTTCCTCTTTCCCTTCTTCGCGAATGCTTCTTATATTTTATTTTTTCCTTGCTTTTGCCGTCGCTGCCTTCTTCTTTCCATTTATGCTCTCGCTCAATTGCACACATTGAGGGGAAAGAAAAAGAGAGGGTTGGGCTTTGGCTAATAAAAATAATGGGCTGGATTTTATGGCCCATATATTACAAGAATAGTATGAATAAAACATCTTATTAAATATTTTTCTATCATTATTTGGGTAAGGATCCTATTATGAACTTTTTAAAGGGACTTCTTAATCAATTTGAATTCTATTAAGGACTTAGTGTTCATAAATCAAACATTCGAAAAGAATTTTATTAAATTCTGTCTCGAATTTGAGCATTGTATTCAAGATCCGACCCCATTAAGGGTTGTAGATCGATTTGTTGAACTGGTTGTATTGAAAAAGAAAAGAAATCCAATAGAACACTTTCCTATTTGGATTAGAATTTCTTTTCTTGAAGGCCACACTAATTCACATCAGGATTTCTTTGTTGGAGACAATCATATAACATTGCCGTACCAAAGAAATAACTTCTTGGCCGTACAAGGGGTATCTTTCTCTATCTATGAGTTCAGTCAACAAGAGTTAAATTTGGAGTTTATCCGTTGACTTAAAAACAAAGAGATAATTACATAAATGATTCCTGAATTTTGATCATATAATTTTTGAACTTTTAATTTGTTCAATTTGTTCCTTAGAATTTAGCCTAGTATGCAATATTGTCCCTAAACTTTCAATTAGTTCAATGTGATATTTGGAATTTCTGTACATGTCTAACTTAGTTTCTAAACTATATGAAAATGTTTAATGTTATCTTTGTTTTCATTTAAACTCAAGGACAGCATTGAATATCTTCATGGAAATGCCATGTGGATCGATTTTTTAATTAAAAATGTGAACTCATATTAAAACTTTAATTAAAACACCACATACTTATTTTACTAAAATTTCTAACTAGAGGCACTTAAGTGATCATTTTTCTTAGATTTGGCAATTAAGTAAACCAATGAAAACTTTTGGTATTAAAGTGAGCGTCTTACACAAATTTTGACATTTCTGGTATCGTTCTCCTATATTTTTTGTTTGGCTTCTTGAACAATTTGTATAATATAATCTGCAAATAAATGGGATTCAATTCCTTTCTCATAATTTTCTTCAAAGTAAATTGAGAATTTCAAGAGAGTGATAAATGGAAAAATGACTACAAAATGTGAGAATTTCAAGAGAGCGAGAACCTTGAGAAGACTACAAAACACGTGAGAGATAGAAAATAACTCATTGTGAGTTCAAATGATGGGGCAAGAACCCCTATTTATAGTTCTTTCACAAATCATATCAGCATGAGAATCACTCATCGTGCTGACAAGCTTGCTCCAGGAAAATTAATATAAAACTCCCAAACCTATTACAATGCATAAATCTAGTCATAACATTTTAATTTAGCCAATTAAGTTCTAAACCTTTTGACAATTTGGCAATATAATCTATTTCGTCAATTTTGGTTGAAAATAGCTAATATGGACACCATCCATTTTACATGGCCATCTTTATTATCTTTTCTTTTTTATTTTTCTTTATTGCCGCCGATAAGGGGTTTACAATCCTCGTTGGTTGCTAGCGAGGGTTGTGGCCCTTGCCTAGATATGGCGAGGGCTAGCATAACCTATGGTTGGCAAGGACAACCCTCCCCAGATCAGGTGAGGCCCCATATCGGCTGAGGCTCGTAGATCACCCGATCTGGCAAAGGTGACCCTCGCCTAGCCCTCGCCAACCACTAGCAAAAAGGAAAGAAAAGAAAAGGCAAAAATCAAAAAAAAAATTAAAAATTGTCCACGCTAGTTCCAGCCACGTCACATGGGATCGCTAGCTGGCACTGATTGGACTATCATGTTAGCATTTTCTAGTCAAAATTAGTCAAATTAACTGTATTGATAAATCATCAAAAGATTTAGAATTGAAATTTCACAATTGAAAGGTTTATTATTGAATTAGAACGAGTGCAATAGGTTTATGACTCTTTTCGTAATTTTCCCCAAGAAAAAAGAAGAAAAAATCAGAAAAAAAGTTTTAATTTTTAATTTTTTAAAATTGTCCATGTCAATGTCAATCACACCTCACAGGACAACCATAGGACTACTGATAGTAATTGGACTGTCACGTCAATATTTTCTAGTTAAATTTGTTAGAAGAACTATATTGATAAATCGTCAAAAGGTTTATTACTGAATTGACATAAGTGTAATAAATTTTTAACTTTATTTGTATTTTTTCTAGTAGATGGGACTCTAACTTAAGCTGGAGTAGTGGTGATTTGAGCTTTCGATGGGTTAATCCCGGTTTCTATTGGTCCTCATATTGAGGATAGTGTCCCTAACTATGAGCGAAAAAATTTCTAGCCCTGTATCCTTTGCATCCAATGTCCGATTCATGTGATCTTTACATTATAGGAAGGTAGAGATGAGAGCTTTCTAATGAGCCCAGTGTTTATGGAGTAAATTGCAAAACCACAGATTTGAGGTCTTGAATCATATCTGCCATATGCTTGGGTTTGTGAATTGGATGTTGTTTCTATAACTTAACACTTTCAAAAATCATTCTTCCATAACTTAGAGATTTCTAATGCTTTGTTTGATTCCAAGATATCTAAGTACAATTTTGGGCACCAAGATAATTTTAGGTATGAGAGTTTGACCAAAATTTGACCAACATTAACTTCCTCATTCAACATTCGATTGACTGCATTTTTGTTATGTTGCAGAGTTAGGGATGCCTAGTTTTAGTGCAATGAAAATCTAGAAATTGCAAAGTTTCCAACACTGTGAAAGACGGACAACCAGTATTGAATGGTAAAAAATTGGTGGCAACATGGGTCCAAAAATGCTAATTTTGACAAGTACAGCCCATTTTCCATAGGTGTCAACACCACTGTTTTTTTATAGTTAATATTTCTCAGGATGAGTTCTGACACAAAATGTCACGACCCCAACTCCATCCCTAGGGTCATGAGCAACAAGGGTTATTTTCGCGATATCCCAGGCGCACCGCCATCCCGTTTCTTTTTATCTTTTCATTAAGCACATGCGGAAGCGTATATATAACACCCAGACAACAACAAGCAGCCAGGAAAATAACCATCTAAAAATATACAATTACATCAGTTACATTTACAGGCTCATTTGTCATGGACAATTATATTTACAACCACTACATTTTCTATGCTCCAGAGGCCGGGTAAACCTTAGCTCATCTAGCAAGACTACAACTGCAACACTAACAGGAGACCTCAATGCCTACAATTCTAAAAAATAACAGGGTAAGTCGTGGACTCAATAAGTAAAATCCATAATTCTCTACTAGGAGGACATCTCATCATCAAAATCTAGTATGTACAACACTCGCAATGCAATGTCGATGGCGGATTAATAGCAAACTTATTACTATCCTTGACTATATGTAGATGTCCATCACTGCATACTTCAATGCATGCTTACCTTTGGCATATCAATGAACACACCCACATATCATGCTTATGCATATACCAGCACTCATGAAAATTCATTTATCGTCGCCCTGGCTCAACCATGCCCTCTTGGCTCAACCAAGGCATCCAGCTTTAAGTTAGGCATCTTAACTCAACCAGGGCATCTTGAGGCTAGCTTACCCGAGACATCCGGGCTCAAAACCCAGGCATCTTGGCTTAACTAAGGCATCTAGTTCAATGAACGAGGAATCGCCGCCAATGCTATGTGACGATGGACACTTTTTCCTCTTTAAGTGCATCATATATGTGCATCACACAAGCCGGTTCTTCATCTTTCATCTTAGCTGATGCATACAAGGCCTGAGGGCATGCTCATTCAAGTGAGTGTGACATGACCTTCAACATCATGTTATAAAATATGCCGAGAACGATTCTTGGTTCACGGCTTGAGTCGCATGCTTAGGCCATCGCGACTTGACGTCGAATCCAAGCCAAGTGAACCTTGACCTCATCCCGGGGCCTGAACGCACTCAAGCATGCAAACATGAGCGCGCACACAAAAGAATATTACAACATACACATGACTTACATGGGTGAGCATACCACTAAACTCAATGATGTAGGCTATTGCCCTAGCCAAGAGTTAAAGATTCCACTTACAACTTTTGAGCCTAGCTCCAAGATGCTCCTTTAGTGAGCGGATGGCTCTTAAGGCGGCTTGGAGGCGAAGGATGTGAAAGAGAGAAGAGAAAGGAAGAGGAAAATAGAGAATGGTTAAGCCTCCAAAATATGAGGATGCCTTCTCCTATTTATAGGCCTCATTCTCTCCAATTATTGGTGCCAATCTCATGATTAAGCCTAAGGAACGAGTTGGCCTATCTAGTCTCCTTAGTTGGCACCTATGTTTATTCGTGTTTGATTGTGATTGGTCCATCTATTACTTATCCTCCAACGCTCACTTTAGGTTTATGATGTGCCTATGGCCCTAGGGGACACAAGTCCCCTTGATGCCTAATGTCTTCTCTTGATTGGTTGGCCTTTGACTTATTCACCAAGGCTATCTTTTAGGCTCATCATAACCTAAGATTCTAGAGGACACCTAAGCATGAATTACCAACTTCTTCTCCAAGGAAAATCTCAAGCCATCATTACCAAGCCAAATGGTCCATTCTAATTTTTCCAAGTGTCCCGCCTAAAGTCCTTGGGTGGCAAGTCTATTTTGCTCCATAATTACACCTAGAAAGTGAGTTGGCATGGCTAAGGCCTTCCTTGGCAATATAAGCTCTTAGGCTTCATCGATGATGTCTGCTTTTTGCTCTTCCATTGGTCTACCTATATGTCGCATTTAATGGACATTTAATGAAGTTTGACAATAATTATGCTATAGTTGCCAACTCGGCAATTCTAGAACATTCGGTCATTAATGAGAGCTCGTGTATCGCTCTCTATATGTCGCATTTAATGGACATTTAATGAAGTTTGACAATAATTATGCTATAGTTGCCAACTCGGCAATTCTAGAACATTCGGTCATTAATGAGAGCTCGTGTATCGCTCTCTAATTGGTCCACATATGTGCTGTTTTTTCTAGAATCTTCAAAGATATTTTGGCCACCATCATGAAATTTGACTATTCAAAGACAAACTCACCCCTTCATTTAATGAAGGGTTTCTAGAAATTTTCTTATTTTTGTCTTTTTCTTCATTAATAAGGCAGACTAGAGAATTCTATCATCCAAGTTGGTTCCAGGGCCGAAGAAGGAATCATTAGGTACACCTTGAAAAATCAAATCACGTACACCCAAGGTTCGGCCATCATGCCCCATATTTGCCCAAACTGTTCCTTTGGACGATCGGTCGGCTAATAGGGTCGATTGTCCTTTGATCGGTTCAAGACCAATCCTGAGGCTACCCATGGCTTAGAACTAAGCTAAGGCACTCATGGACCTTAGAATTAATGATAGAATAGTCAGGTCTATCCCTGGGCTCATCCTAGTCGACACTCGATCTATTGGTAGGGTTCATGGTCGGTGCATTACTGATCCATGATCGGACATCACCAATTCAAGATTCAGTTCTGATCACTAAGAATTAAATATGAAATGATGCATTTTTGGTCAGAAGACGATCGCAATAGATCACTTCGGATCGTCTATGTATCGGTGCATAACCGAGCGAAATCACCCACGACTAGAACTGCGATAGGTCGGATCGACCCATGACCATCCGCCAATCCAAAATCATCCCGTGACTAAGTCTCGTGATCAAAAAAGTCATCTTATGAGCTGGTGATCCTATCCCATTGATATGGTCGGTAGAAAATTCACAGCCGACACCTTGACCAATTCGTGACTGGTTGGTCGGTCGGACCATGACCGATCCACGATTCTTTACGATCGAATCGATCGATCCATGGCCAATGGCCCATGATTGATCCTTTTTGGACCTTATGGCTGATCCTCAAGGGGTCAGAATCGAGGATGTTACACAAAATTTAGTCGCCAGAAGTTCTAGCAGATGAAGAAAAGGGTTCTATCCACCATTTATTTTTTTGGATTCTGGTAGCGATTTTCTTGTTGCGATATAGGAAAGGAAAAAAAATGAATATTTTCAATTGCAAATAGTAATTAAAAGGGACAATATGTTGAAGAGAACCACCTCTCTATTCTCTTTCTCACATAATTTTCTAGCAATGACTACAAGACTCTAGCTTATGGTGGTTAGGTAAAGTGTGGCCTTCAATAAAAAAAATAACAAAAGAATTTGCATTTATGGAACAATGAGAGAACACATTGCCAATGTCTTCACCATTCTTACAAAAAAAATGTCGGTGAAAATTGGTTATAAGTAGGCAGCACACCTCTTCCCAAAGTGTGTAGGTACAAAGAGGAAAGAAGTGAAGTAAGAGAGTTGTCAAGTGTGTGTGGTGTTGTGTAGTAAGGATTATAAGTAGGCAGCATCCCTCTTCATAGGGTGTTATAGTGAGTGTCGATGTTAGTGTAGTGGTGTCATGTACTTGGTGTTGCAATGAGAAAATAGTGTTTATTGTATTTGGCGATTGGGCTTGCGGTTGAACAATAGGGCACTCTCGGATAGGATAGGAGACTTCACGGCCAAAACAGGGCTCAATTGGGACGGGGTGACGCAAGAGGAGTAGCAAGGCTGGCTCGACGGTACAGTAGGGATGTCGAGCAGCCCGGGCAGTGTCAGATTAGCAAGGCAGTGAGGCAAGAGGGGCGTGGCCACTCAAGCGGCTAGTGGGAGCACCGTTCCCTCATCATGGGCAACATGGTGATAATGGCCTCACACAAAGGTATAGGCATGGCTATGATGGTGGCTCAGCCAAACCTTGGCCAACTCCTCAACTCTCTTCCTCTCTAGCTCTCCATTTCTAATAAGTATCACTTGTGTATTCTAAATTATGAATTGCCAACCTCCAATTTTGAGACATAACAGGGTTTATAGAAAGTTTAACCTTAGGTTTAATCGATTCATGTGCTCAACTTGTGCCCTTACTAAATAATGGACAGAATTAACCCAAGGCCATTATTTGAGTCAACTGTAATGAGTTGAATCAAGTTAATTGAAGATCAAATTGGTTCCCTTCCTATGTAAATTCCATATGTCACCTTGTTCATGGGCTAGCCGAAATTTTCCCCTTCGTGGGCTCAAATATTAATAGACTTTGATCTATTTATGACTAATTCTAATTAAACTCAAAGCCCATTAACTTTATAGGCCAAACCTATCTCAATTATGGCTCAATTTCTCTGTTTCTGGGCTTGAGAATTTGGGTCCCCTACCCCTTAGTGTGAGGCCCAATCCACGCAATTGATTCCGGTCCATTCATCATTGCCAATCCGTTGCAAATGCAATCGATTTAATTACATGTAATATATTCCTAAAACTATATGTAATCTAATTAATTTTTGCTAGGGGCCGAGGTCAGTCACTAATTTTTTATACAATTAATTTCTACATGATTAGCCAAAATTTAGGGGTAAGAATAGTAAGTACCATAACTTTCATATAATGTTCACTTGAATGTCATAACTTTTTATAGCTCACTTAAGTGTCACATCAAAATAAAATTGATCATTTGAGTGCCACTTCAGACAAATCATCATACATGGATTTTTTTAATTATTTTCTCATTTCGACAATGATCTTTTTAATGTTTGAATTTTTTATTAATTGTTTACGTCAGCCCCAACGATACCACATATGACAACTAATGTCCATGTCGAATTTTCCAGTGAGGCAAATTGCCGGTTGCATTTAAGTGATCAAGTTTTTCAAATTTGTGACCCTCAAATGAGCATCACATGAAATTATGGCACTTCTTAGTGTACTTATCCAAAACATGCTTATACATGTGTCTATTGAATGAGTAATTATTTAAATATTTGGGAAAATTATCAACTTAGTCTTATACATGTAATATGAATGTCAATTCAATTTTAACTTTCCAATTTTATCAATATAGTATTACACATTTACGCAATATTTAAATGTAGTCTTCCATGCCAATTATCATTGAAAATTGCAACGTAGAAATCAACAAGTTGCCCACGTTCACATGCCACTTAGAACAGCCGACAATGATTAGACACCACATCAGCAATTTTCAATGGTAATTGATGGGAAAAACTAAATTGAAATATGAGAAATTTTATTTACTTTTGGGAACTCTCAGGTATTTTTTTGGTATTGAAGTTTTACGAAGTAAAAAAATGTATTAATTTGTCTCGGCAAAAGTATGTTCTCGATCTTTTGTCTAAGATTGGTACACTAGCTTCCAAGCCAGTTGATACTCTTATAGATCCAAATCAAAAGTTTGATGTTGATGATGGAAATTAAATTGAAGACAAGTATCAATATCGACGTCTAGTTGGGAAACTAATTTATCTTAATATTACACGTCCTGATATTTCTTTTGTGGTTGGTGTGGTGAGTCAGTTTATGGAGTTACCTAAGAAGGCTCATTGGGATGCTGTCTGTTGCATTCTTTGATATTTTAAAAGCTCTCCTAGTAAGGGAGTAATTTATAAACCTAATAGTTCTTCCACTCTGGTTGGCTATTTTAATGCTGATTGGGCTAGGTCGATGTATGATCGACGGTCTACAACTGGGTATTGCACCTTTATTGGTGGTAATTTGGTTACTTGGAGAATCAAGAAACAAACTACCATTGCTAGGTCTAGTGCTGAGGCTGAATATCGTGCTATGGCACATACTATGGCCGAATTGTTGTGGTTGAAATCTCTTCTCCAAGAGCTTGGATTTTATATTAATCAACCTATTGATATGATATGTGATAATCAAACAGCTATTTATATTGCGGGGAATCCTATTTTTCAAGAGCGAACTAAGCATATAGAAGTTGACTGTCACTTTGTTTGTGATGCTATGAAGAAGAAGCTGGTTGCTACTTCTTACGTTACCTCTAGAGATAAATTTGCTAATATGTACACCAAAGCATTATTTTGTCCTGCTTTTGTCATTGGTTGTTCCAAGCTGGGCATGGGTGACCTATATGCTCCAGCTTGAGGGGAGTGTTAAGTTACACATTTGTTAGGATTCTATTGGTCTAGCCAGCACTAAAGGTCATCTTATGGGCCGTCTTTATTAATGTTCTACTCATTAATTCTATAAATTGTTATGGTTTACTAGCACTAGTGTGGTGTTTCACTATACCATCCTTCATGTAAAATTAATTTACCAGCTCCAAGCGACACTCTATATTACTATTTGTCCGCACATGCTTAATCAACTTACTAGTCTCCACCTCGATCAAACTCTCGACTACGTGCTTCTAACAACAACATCAAACTTGTGCACTGGCACAAACACCTAAGTCTTCCTCAAGTAGTCATTAGACTCTTGAACAGGTGCATCTGATGTCTCTGGGGAGGAATTTGTCACTATCTCATATTGAAGTTTATATAAGCCACCATGCTTGATTCCTTTCAGCATCACTAGGACACCTCGGATAACCTTCAGAACTCTACCTTTTGAATAATACCCGCACCCACTCGAATTTAGGGCATCCAAGGAAATTAAATTCTTTTTCAATTTTGGAACGTGTCTCATTCCAATCAATGTTCTCACAATACTATCATGCATCTTGATTATAAATTTGCCAACACCTACAACATCACACTAAGTGTTGGTTCCTAACCGAACTTTACTACTACTTGTGCACTAATAAGTAGTAAACTAGTTTCGATTTAGTGTAGCGTGAAATGAATAACCATAGTCCATTATCCATTTGTCAAGTGATGAATCCGTGGTGATAGACAAGACACATTTGACACTATTAGAATTACTTTTTGCTATAGTTGCCACATTATCTATAGACTCAACTATACTTCACTCACCATTTTCATTTTTTAGCTTAAGACAATTTCTTCAAAGATGCCCACTCTTGCCACAACTCTAACAGAAAACCCTACTAGTTGCAGACTGACTATGTCTATTCATTTCCCGCTATCATGATTATTAGTTCTTCCCCGATTCTCACCTACAAAAGCATGAGGCATAGGGTCATCAAATTGCATAACCTCAGCTGTTATGCAATTCCCAATCCATGTGTGTACCAATTGGCTGTATTTGCACCAATGGCATTGCATGTGGTTGTTGGCCGGAAAAGGGACGGATCTGTCAAGAAATCCTTCCTTGTCTTTTGCGATGAGGGCTCACTGGAAATCTCTCGCCCAGGTTGAATAGTGGTTTGGTCCAACAAGTTAAAGCATAATCAATCTCAATTCCAGCCTGTCAGCTAGTGATGTATAAAGCGAACTGCCAAGTTCTAGACGGTTGATGATGGTCGGAAAAAGGCAACGGCACGAACTTGGGTGGAAAACTCGAGTAGGGATTTGTCCCCGATCCATTCGGGCTAAATTCGAGTCTATGACCCTGGGAAATTGGATTTGAATCTCCATTCGAGTTTGGCTGTTATCGTGGACTGTAATTTGCCCACTGCTAACCAGGCCTGAAGGCCCACTAACTACGTTTAGTGGCCTAAACTGGGACCCATGGTACATATGACCATTGAATTGGAGTGGGTAGTTGGCTTGTGACTAGAATAAGTATGTGTTAAGTAGTCTGCTCGACTTGTTTCGAGACTTGGTTAGATATTTCTTCTTATGCGGGTAGGATCGGAATTTGAATTTCACTGGCATCTAGGTTCTGCATATTGAATGTAAAGTCGAATTCCTATTTGATGTGCTTATTCTGTTTTGTAGGCAGTGATTTGCAACAATGAACCAGAAGAAAATGGAAGCCAATTAAAAAAAAAAAAACAGTTTTAGAAGGTGGATCAAGAGCAAAATGCTGATACCATTAGGGGTGTGCATGGTCCGAGCGGGCGATTCTTGACCTAGAACTAGGAACTGCCTGTTAAGAACTGGTTCCGAAAAATTGGAACCGGGAACCGCCCACTAAAAACCAGTTTCGAAAAATTGGAACTGGGAACCGCGCACTAGTTGCATTTATCCACCTGGGAACCGGACCGCCAGTCCAATTCGGTTCCCGGGTGGATCCATAGAACCGGTCCAACCTCCACGCCTTCCCCTTTTTGCCTTCAACCGGTTGCAACCCTCGCTCCACTTCCGTCTCGGCCACCACCACCATCTTGGCCACCGCCTTCGTCGTCCCCCACTCCTCCCTCGAGACCGACAATGAGGAGGACAACGAGGATGATAAGCCGTTCTTAGACCTAGAGTTCACCCGTCCCCGAAGAAGAGGATGATGGAGAGAAGCCTGAGGAAGGGGAGGAGGAAGAGGGGAGGTAGAAGCTGGAGCCTATATAGATACTTTTGCTAATTTTGATTTTTTTAATATTAAAAATGAATATATTATTATAATATAACCGGTCCGGTCCGAGTGGGCTGGTGGGCGAATCCACCCATGGAACTGGGAACTGAACCGGTTTCCTTAAGTACCACCAGTTCCAGGCGGTTTTGGTCCGGTTCCGGGTGGTTCGGGCGGATCCCAGTTCTTTTGCACACCCCTAGATACCATAGCAAGAAACATAAAGGGATAAAGAAAAATTTATTCCGTGTTTCTCATTATGTCCAATGTACAAGTATATGGCTGTATTTGTAGTACAATAAATGAATCAGAAAAAATATACACAATATTATCTTTCCTAAAATATTTCGTATCTATGATTTGTTGAATCAATCACAAGATTGGAATCTGGATTGGGAATCTATTATCAGACCAAATCAAATCCTTTCTTTAACACCTATTCAATTTGAATTCTATTAAGGACTTAGTGTTCATAAATCAAACATTCAAAAAGAATTTTATCAAATTATGTCTTGAATTTGAGCCTTATATTCAAGATTCGATCCAATTAGGGGTTGTAGATTGATTTGTTGAACTAATTGTATTGAAAAAGAAAAGAAATTCCAATAGAACACTTTCATATTTGGATTAGAATTTATTTTCTTGAAGGCCACACTAATTCATGTAAGGATTTCTTTGTTGGAGACAATCATCCAACATTGCTGCACCAAAGATTTAACTTCTTGGCTATACAACAGATATCTTTCTCTATCGGTGAGGCCGGTCAACAAGAGTTAAATTTGAAGTGTATCCTTTAACTTAAAAAAAAACAAAGAGATAATGACATAAATGATCCATGAATTTTGGCCCATTGTATAATATGATTTTTGAACTTTTAATTTGTTCAATATGTTTCTTTTAAAATTTAGCCTAGTATATAATATTGTCTCTGAATTTTCAATTTGTTCAATGTAATCCCTGGAATTTTGGTACATGTCTAACTTACTCCCTAAACTATATGAAAATGTTTAATGTTGTCCTTATATTCATTTCAATTCAAGGACATCATTGAATATCTTCATGAAAATGCCATGTGGACCAATTTTTTAATTAAAAATGACAACTCATATTAAAATTTTAATTACAAACGCCACGTACTAATTTTACTGGAATTTCTCGCTAGAGACACTTAAGTGATCATTTTTTTTTATAAAAGATTTGGCATTTAAGTGATCCAATGAAAACTTTTGGTATTAAAGTAAGCGTCATACACAAATTTTGACACTTCTAGTATCATTTTTCTGTATTTTTTGTTTGGCTTCTTGAACAATTCATATAATATATAAATAAATGGGATTCAATTCCAGTCTCGTCATTTTCTTCAAGGTAAACTGAGAATTTCAAGAGAGTGATAAATATAAAAACGACTACAGAATGTGACAATTTCAAGAGAGTGAGAATCGTGAGAAGACCACAAAACGAGTGAGAGCAAAAAAATAACTCATCTTGAACTCAAATGATGAGGGAAGAAAATTAATATCATATCAGCATGAGAATCACTCATCATGCTAACAAGCTCACTCCAAGAAAATTAATATAAAATTTCCAAACCTATTGCAATGTATAAGTTGAGTCCTAACCTTTTAATTTAGCCAATTGAATCCTAAACCTTTTGACGATTTGGCAATATAATCAATCTCGTCAATTTTGGCTGAAAATACCTAATATGGATGCCGTCTATTTTACATGGTCATCTTTATTGTCTTTTCTTTTTTATTTTTTTTATTGTTGCCGACAAGGGGTTTGCGATCCTCATCAGCTACTAGCGAGGGTTGTGGCCCTTGCCCAGATATGGTGAAGGCTAACCTATCTTGTGGCCAACAAGGACGGCCCTCACCAAATCAGGTGAGGGTCGTAGATCACCCGATCTAGCGAGGGCGACCCTCACCTAACCCTCGTCGACCACTCATGAAAAGGAAAGAAAAGAAAAAAAGGAAAAATAAAAAAATTGAAAACTTTTAAAAATTGTTCACATTAGTGTCAGTCACGCCACATGGGACTATTAGCTAGCACTGATTAGACTTCCATGTCAGCATTTTCTAGGCAAAATTAGTCAAAAAGGCTACATTGGCAAATCCTCGAAAGATTTAGAACTAAATCGTTACAATTAAAAGGTCCATTATTGAACTAAAACAAGTACAATAGGTTTAGAAATTTTTTTCGTAACTTTCCCAAGGGAAAAGGAAGAAAAAAATCATTAAAAAGTCATAATTTTTTTTAAAACAATTATCCATATCAACGTCGGTCACACTCCACAAGATAACAATAGGACAACCGGTATTAATTGGACTATCACATCGGTGTTTCTTAGTTAAATTTGTTAGAAGAATTATATTGGCAAATCGTCAAAAAGTTTATAACTAAATTGTCATCAGTGTAATAGATTTAGAAATTTTTTTGTAATTTTCCTAGCTTGGTCCTCATATCGAGGAGAGTGCTCCCTAACTATGAGCGAAAAAATTTCTAGCCTTGTGTCGTTTGCATCCAATATCCGATTCACGTGATCTTTATGTTGTAGGAAGGTCGAGATTTCCAATGAGCCCAATGTTTATGGAGTAAATTGCAAAATCACACAAATCTGAGGTTTTTAACTCATATCGGCCATATGCTTGGGTTTATGAATCGGATGTTGTTTCTATAACTTAACACTTTCAAAAATCAATCTTTCATAACTCAGAGATTTTTAATGCTTTGTTCGATTCCAAGACATCTATGTACAACTTTGGGCACCAAGATCTTTTTGGGTATTGAAAAGTTTGACCGAAGTTTGAGCAACGTTAACTTCCTCGTTCAACATTCGACTGACCCCATTTTGTTGTGTTGCAATGCTAGGGATCCCTAGTTTTAGTGCAATTAAAATCTAGAAATTGCAAAGCTTCCAACACCGCGAAAGACAGGCAACCGGTATTGAAAGGTAAAAAATTGGTGGCAACATGGGTCCAAAAACACTAATTTTGACAAGTACGGCCCATTTTTCATAGGTGTCAACATCGGTGTTTTTCCATAGTTAATATTTCTCTCAGGACGAGTTACTGACACAAAACTTAGTCGCTAGAAGTTTTAGCAGATGAAGAAAAGGGTTCTATCCACCATTTATTTTTTTGGATTCTGATAGCGATTTTCTTCTAGTGATATAGGAATGACAAAACATAAAAATCTTCAGTTGCAAAAAGTAATTAAAAGGGGCAATTTATTTAAGAGCACCGCCTCTCTATCCTTTTTTCTAGCAATGACTACAAGACTCTAGCTTATGGTGGTTAGGTAAAGTCTGTGGCCTTGAATTAAAAAAAAATTAACAAAATAATTTGCATTTGTAAAACAAAGAGAGAACACATTGCCTATGCTTTCAATATTCTTATAAAACAATGTCGGTGAAAATTGATTATAAGTAGGCAACACCCCTCTTCCCAAAGTGTGCGGGTACAAAGAGGAAAGAAATGAATTGAGAGAGTTGTCTAGCATGTGTGGTGTTTTGTAGTAAAGATTATAACTAGACAGCACCCGTCTTCATAGGGTGTTGTAGTGAGTGTCAGTTAGTGTTAGTGCAGTGGTGTTATGTACTTGATGTGGTAATGAGAAAATAGTGTTTATTGTATTTGGCGATTGGGCTTGCGGTTGAACAACAGGGCACTCTCGGACAGGATATGTGGCACCCCTCGACGGCCCCCGAACCGTTTGGGTCACCACAGTTCGATTATCATTCGCTTGACCTGATAATATGTCACTCTGATACCATTTCAATTGTAGCGGGTCCATACAACCGGGGGTTTACATCTTTTAGATCGGTCCCTTGCGCAATTCATATAACGGAAGCACATCCATCAACTCCCTTCCCTATATTCAGAAAACGATGCACACCAACTAAACATTTATAGGTAAAAGCCGAACACTTTTATTTACTTAAACCAGATGGACATCATTAATCAATACATCAAAATGCCATGGTTCTCTATACTTGGCTATACTTCAAAAAGATGACCGACATCTCCTCCAACGGTCGTATACTTAAAGTCCATCGATCAGTGTCGGCGTCCAAAAGTTCCTTCCTTTGCTATCCTCCTCCTCGCGGTCATATCCAACCACTTGATCCATCTACCGATGGCAGTGGCAGCAGAGGTATCTTATCTAGTCTGAAATGTTATTCCCCAAAAAGGGGTGAGTACAACCACTAAGCAGTAAAGATCTACCAAACTGCTCATTGTGTCAAACAGAACAATCAAGGCATCATAACAAAGCACATATCGTTCATTCATTCAAGCATAACTTACCTTGCAACCATGCATATGTCATCATACCATGTGTGCATATACCATCATGCACTCATCATCAAGCATTCATGCATATATCACCATGCCATATGTGCACATACCACCATGCACTCATCATCAAGCATTCATGCATATATCACCATGCCATATGTGCACATACCACCATGCACTCATCATCAATCATTCATGCATATATCACCATGCCATATGTGCATATACCACCATGCAGTCATGCATCTCTCACCATGCCGTCATGCATACACCACCATGATTCATATCATCCATGCTATCAAGCATACATCACCATGAGATCCATTCATGCCTTCATGATCGCATTTTCAATATCAAATAGCATTAATTTACTTTCATAAGCAGATCATGCATCATGCCATATGCATCCACCCATGCACATGATTCATTTTCAATTCTCATCTTTCACAAGGATCTCATCGGTTTTTCTTTCCAGGGACCAATGTTTGCATGCCACAATTTATCGCTCGTATCCAACCAGGCATCGCGAGGAACCCTCCAGGCATGTATTCAAAATACAACCGGGCATCCGGCCCCCACATTCTGGGCATCTCGCATCCCAACTAGCATCACGAGGAATCCCCCTGGGCACACACCTCCAGGGCTTCCGGAATTATGTACCGACATACCACCAGGAATCCCCCCCCCTCTGGAATTACGTACCGTATACCACCGGGCATCTCGAAACTCCCGAGGACCCTCCGGAATTACACCACTAGGCCACCGGGCATCCGGCACCCCCACATTCCGGGCATCCTGACACTCCCAAGGAATTATCGGCTCACCCCGAACAGTTTCCTCATTCATCATAATTCATATTCACCAATTTATGTCTCACAATCAACATGGCACATGATGTAATGGCAACAAAGTCAAATTCAGCATTTGATTCTATATGCAATGCCAAATATCATCACGTGCTCAGCAAGATTCAATCACCTCAATCAATATAATTTATGGGGCTCATCCAAAACAGAATAGTCATAAATTACAGCATTTGAAATTTGCACAATCCAGCTTGCAAAATTTTAGAAAATATTTCCATTAAATACCCAAATGACCTTTAAAAATTATAAAATTCGACCATGTGATAGTCAAGACATAATGGCAGATATTTCATGAAGGACACTGTACCAAAAGATCCTCATATCATGCGGTATAGACCAAACATCACAGCACCATTATCATGACCACTCAACTTGCACAGTTTTCGAAACATTTTCAGTTAAATAGGAAAATGAACTTCAAAAATTATGAAATTTGAATATGTTGCAGGGAAGACATAACTAAAGATACTTCGTGAAGAACACTTTGCTGAAAGAGCTTCATACAAAATGATATGACCCATGCATTGAAACTGACTAAATCCGAACGCGTCAGATTACACGGTTTTAGAAATATTTCCGATTAAATGCCCTAATGATCTTCAAAATTCATGAAATTCGACTATGTTTTATTCAAGATCCTAAGGTAGGTTTTTCATGAAGAAACCAAAGTCAAATTCGTTCTAAGTGATTAAATATAGGCGGATAAATCTTCTGTTTCAATACCGAAATTTCCAGATCTGACTACTTCCGAAAAACCACGATTTCACCTATCTATTCTCGTTAGTTTTCTTTAAATTTTGATATGTTAAACCTCAGAATATTACCTACAACTTTCGTTAAGGACACACGAACAAATTTTAACTGTATGATTTTATAAAAATCACGAAATCGTGCTGGGTCGAAGTAGCGTTTTTCCCAGATCCAGTTTCTTCAAAAGGCGACGATTTCACCAATCTATCTTTGTTCATTTCTTCTAAAATTTTGATATGTTCTACCTCAAGAAGTATTCTACAACTTTCATTAAGAGATCAAAGTGATATTTTCATAAGAAGGTTACTTTACAGACCACGAAACCACGGAAGGTCAGCACAACGAATTCCAAATCTAGTCTCTCCAAAGAAAAATCATTTCACTAACCATTTCTTGTTCGTTTTGCCTCAAATTTTAGTATGTTGTTCTTCAAGGTGTTCTATACAACTTTCATGAAGAAATCAAAACAATATTCCGACTAAAAGTCACATGCAACACACAAACTCAAGGACGGTCGGGCTGGTCTTTCCAGAAACAGCATGCATGACCAACGAATTCCTCCCCATAGCTTCGACCTTTCATCACATCTACCACATCCAATATGCACCATCTTCTACACACACATCACAGCAAGCAAAGGGTAGGTTTTAGAACTCTACTTGCCTTAAACTCAAGCACAAACAGCAACAAGAACGGCAGCAAAGCGGCGAACGGACGGCGGACAATCCTCCTCCTTCTCTCGCACGCACGGCTTCTATCTTTTCCTCTTCCTCTCTCTCGGTTCCCTTTCTCTCTTGGACGGTAACTCTCTCTCTCTTCTCCCCTTCCCCTTTTCCTTTTGGGTTGAATAAAACCCTTGCATGCATCCTCATTTTGCATGGGGGACACTTGTTCCCAAGAAGGAGACAAGTGTCTCCCTTGCCGAAGACACTTGGAGGAGGCCCATCCGGCTCCTCTCTCCCCTTTCCATGTGGTTAACAGCCCTATGGGCTCTATGGGCCGGGCCTCTTGGCCCACTTTAGGCCCAACACACTTGGGCCTAAGGTCCAAACTTAAATGGCCCATATTTATTTTTTGATAATCCATCTTAATCCCACTTATACAAGGTACCAAATTACAAATTTAAATGGCCATAATACTTTGTAACATTAGTTTAATAAAATCCAACTTATAAAATTCATGGCCAAAAACATAATTTCCTCATCAAATAAAATCCTTGGTCTCACATGGACATAGGACGCGTTTCCAACAAAATAATTATCCATTTATAGAAATACCTAATTGCATAATTAAATGGCCAAAAGACTTTGTGACATTAATCCATAAAATCAAATCTATAAAGTGCATAGTCAAGAACAAAGTCTTCTTTATCAAATTGTCCTATAGCACCAACCTTGATCATCCATTAACATAAGATGTATTTCTACCCAAATAATTCTCCATTAAAATACTCGGCATTAATCTATTAAAATTCTTTGGTCTAAAGGCCATAACATAAATCAATAACACTCCCATCACCTATTCATGGTTCATGGTATATCCAGGGGTTATTATGAAATTTTGGGATGCCACAGGATAGGAGACTTCGTGGCCAAAATAGGGCTCAATTGGGACGGGGTGACACGAGAGGAGTAGCAAGGCTGGCTCGACGGTTCAGTAAGGATGTCAAGCAGCCCGGGCAATGTCGGGTTGGCAAGGCAGCGAGGCAAAAGGGGCGTGGTCACTCAGGCGGCTAGTGGGAGCACCGTTCCCTCATCATGGGCAACATGGCGATGGAGGCCTCACGTGGAGTTATAGGCATTAGGGGTGAGCGGTTTTAGGTTCCTTACAGAGTCCGTCTAAAACCTAGAACCTGGAACCTACCCTATCACAAGTTCCAAAGTTGGTTCCAGGGTCCAACAGATGCTTTTTTTTTTCTTTTCTTTTTTGTTAAACAAAACAAAAATGAACACAATAATAATAAATAAGCTTGTCATTCATTAAAGAGAATACAAAATAAATAAAACTATCAACAGAAGAAAATGAATTCTTGGCAAGGAATACAACTAGATAAAAGTAGTGGTGAGCGGTTCTAAGTTCCGTACAGATTCCATCTGGAACTTGGAACCTACCCGTTGAAACAGATTCCTCATTTTTTGAAATCTGAAACATATCTTGCATACCCTAAAACTCGAAACCTATAGGATAGGTTCCAAGTTCTACCTAGGTCTTACTTATGTTATTATTTGAAATATTACAATTTACTAATCATAACTTATATTTAGATATATGAAAAATATGAACATTAATAAAGTAAAAATCTTAGCTATAAAATGGAAACTCGGACTAGTGCTTTCAGATTATATATTCATTATCGAAAAGCATGAAATATTGGAAGATCACACAGAGACATGGATTAAGAAAAATATTAAAACTTGTTTTAGGTTCTATGTTACAAGTTCCAGATTCCTCAAACTAAGAACCTGGAACCTACCCGTTGAAACAGGTCCCTCATTTATTTGGAACTTGGAACCTACCTTACATAGGTTGGAACCTGGAACCTACAAGTTCCTACCGGTCCGATTCTCAAGTTCCAGGTTCTACCTTGAAACCATGCTCACCCTTAATAGGCATGGCTATGATGGTGGCTTGGCCAAGCTTTGGCCGAGTCCTCTACTCCCTCCCTCTCTGGCTCTCTATTTCTCACAAGTACTACTTGTGTATTCTAAAGTATGAATTGCCAACCTCGAATTTTGAGGCATAACGAGGTTTATATAAAGTTTAACCCTAGGTTTAATCGATTCACGAGCTCAACTTTCGCCCTTACTAAATAATGGACTCCATTATTTAATTAAATTGTAATGGGCTGAATGAAGTTAATTGAAGATCAAATTGGTCCCCTTCCCTATGTAAATTCTGGACGTGGCCTTGTTCATGGGTTGGCCGAAATTTGCCCCTTCGTGGGCTCATATATTGATAGGCTTTAATCTATTTAGGACTTATTCTAATATAACTCAAAGCCTATTAACTTTATAGGCTAAACCTATTTCAATTAGGGCTCAATTTCTCTATTTATGGGCTTGAGAATTTCGGCCCCCTAACCATTGCCAATCCGCTGCAAATGAAATCAATTTAATTATATATATTATGTTCCTAAAATTATATGTAATCTAATTTATTTTAGCTAGGGGCCAAGGTCGGTCACTAATTTTTTATACAATTAATTCCTACATGATTAGCCAAAATTTAGGGATAAGAACAACATGAATGTCAAAACTTTTATATGACGCTCACTTGAGGGTCATAACTTTTTTTTCGTTCACGTAAGTGTCACATCAGAATAAAATTGATCATTTTAGTGTCACTTCTGACATATCGTCCTACATGGATTTTTTTATTATTTTCCCATTCCGACAAGGATTTTTCTTTGAATTTTTGCATATATTATTAATTGTCCACATCAACGCCGGCAATGCCATATAAGACAACCAACATCCATGTCCAATTTTCCAGCAAGGCAAATCGCTAATGGCACTTAAGTGATCGATTTTTCAAATTTGTGACCCACAAATGAGCATCACATGAAATTATGGCACTTCTTAGTGTACTTATCCAAAAAAATGCTTACACATGTGTCTGTTAAAGGAGTGATTATTTTAAATATTTGGAAAAATTATCAATTTAGTCTTATACATGTAATACGAATGTCAATTCAGTTTTAACTTTCCCATTTTGTCGATATTACATGTGTCTGTTAAAGGATAATTATTTAAATATTTGGGAAAATTATCAATTTAGCCTTATACATGTAGTATATGTGTCAATTCAGTTTTAACTTTCCAATTTTGTCAATATAGTATTACACATTTACGCAATATTTAAATGTAGTCTTCCATGCCAATTATCATCACAAATTGTGATGTGGAAATCTACAAATTACCCACATTAGCATGCCACATAGGATGGCCGGTAATGATTAGACTACACATCAACAATTTTCAGTGGTAATTGATAGGAAAGACTAAATTGAAATATGGCCCAAAAGTTTATGACTACATTAACAAAACTAAAAAGCATGGCTGATTAAGTAAAATAATTAGTCGTTGACAAGAAAATTTTGACAATTGGAATTGCATTATAAAACAAGCCAATCAAACATATGGCAAATACATATTTTTTGTCAATGCTAAATACATCAGAATTTCCAAAGAAAAAGAAAAAAAGTTAAGAAATAATTTTAAATCTGGAACTTGTAAAAGATATTTTAAGATAAAAGGGGTTTCAGAAGTCAAAAAAATGGATGGAAAAAACATGAGCCTTTATGCGTTTATCATTTTCGCATAATTGCTCATTTTAATGTTAAACCTAACTTGCTTATTTATATATGAGTTGATGCGAGTAAAATAAGGAGAGAGTATGATGGATTTCTAGAGTTAAGGGATGCACGGTGGTTGGGAAAAAGTAAAGGTTAAGGCGGTACTTTATAATTAATACTCTTTATGTATTAATACATAATAAATGTTGTGATGATATTTTAATTTCGATCTTTGTTGAAAATTAAATTTAAAATATTTTGGATTTTATATGCAATGGGCCTCACTCATGAGAAGTACCTAGTTTTATATATACGGTACTACCTTCTATTAATATGTCTTATAAAGAATTAACTAATACAAAACATTTGTCTACATGAGACCCTTATGGTAAAGTTCACAAGGATAGCTGCATTTGCCCTCCTCAACCTTTTCACTTATAATCCATAACTTTTGTATGGAGCCCACTTAAGTATCATAACTTTTTTTATTTTGTTTAGTTAAGCGCTACATCAGAGTAAAATCTATCATCTAAGTGCCATTACGGCAAATCATCCTATGTGGATTTTTTTATTGAATTTCCATTTCGACATGGACTTTTTTATTTTTGAATTTTTTATTAATTGTCTAAGTTAGCGCTAACAATGCAATGTAGGGTGAGTGGCATCCATGTCGAATTTTTCAACGGGGTGATTTGCTGATAGTACTTAAGTGATCGATTTTTCAAATTTTGTGGCATTCAAGTGAGAAAAAAGAGTTATAACACTCAAGTGAGTGTTGTACAAAAGTTATGGTACTTCAAATATACTTACCTCCCAAAATTTATGTGTCAACACGAACTTTAATCTATGTATGAAAGACACTCGACTTGTTTGGGATACTATTGAGAAGTAAGGCAAAAGTTTCATGACCTTGTGTCCAAATTCATTGACACATCCAATTATACTCAATATCACTCGAAATCTTTAGTTTTGGAGCTATGGCTTACTTGTAAAGTAGATTCACTAGCTCATTTATAGGTGTTGACATCTTAAATTTTCTTACAAATTGAAAGTCGACTAATGGACCTGGAGTTTGAACAAAACTCTAAAAACAAGTCAAGAGTCATGTCAAACTCATTTTTTGAAACCTTATGTAGCATTTCAATGTTTACCATTGTGAATATAGGCAACCGTATCGGTAAAATAGTTGGAAGAAAGGGAAGAAAATCGAACGCCGAATTTATGCAGTTCAATCCGAATATCAGAACTTACGTCATCAGGGAAAGTATTCCATTATAGAAATAAGCGATACAATAGAGATTACAATCATTTGAACACTCAAATACCCTTGATATTTCCCAGCCCTAATTACACCTAAAGACTCACTCATTGTTTAACCCCTCACAATTCCTAATGAAATCTTACTCAAGGAATTATACAAATTCTAATCACAAGAATATAATTGGCTAAATCATTGCAGTGTATGATTACGACAAGAAAGTTTCCTTGTGCTAAGAACTATTACGTTTTGCTTCAAGAAAGCTCTGCGTTTCTCATGTCCAAGATCTCCATTTATGCTAGTCCTATCATTGCACTTCTTCTTGATAGGGCTAGTAAGAGCACCTAGAGCAGGTGATCAAAGAAATTTTTGCAAAGCTTTAACAAGCTGATTCGACTAAGGATAATAGACTGAAAATGTAAACAACTATAAACAGTAATATAATGCTGCGAATTAAAGTAAAGAGATTAGGGAAAGAGAATTGAAACACAAGGTTTATAGTGGTTCGGCTTAGACCAAGCCTACGTCCACTCTCCCGCACTAACAGCCCACTGGCTGGATTCCACTAACAGTATTTTCTTTTGAAAGAGAGTCTGTATTTTCTTTTAAAACAGCAAAACTTTTATCTAAATTTTCAAACTTTTCTTTCCAAGAGTTTTCCTGTTGCTTCAGTGTAGAATTCTCCCTTTTTAGTTGGGAAATCCTCTTAAGAGAAGATTTGAGACTAAGACAAAGTTCATTAATATATTTCAAGACTTTAGTAGGAATTTTTAAATTACTTACCTCGATTTCACTGTCTGAGTCTGAGTTTGTATATGTCTCAAAGTCTGAGTTTGAGTCTGATTCTGATTTTGCCATTAAACAAATATTAGCATAATCATCATCACTCTCTTCACATTCAGACTCACTCTTTGCGTTTCCCTTATTGAAGTCTTCACATGATTCCAGTCTTTGGAGAGTCCATGCAGCAATTTGTTGACCTTCATTGGTTTTGAGATTAGCTGTCCCTGATACTCTAGACCGTTTACAATTTCTGTAAAACGACTAAACATGTCAGTAATAGATTCTACTAGCTTCATCTTGAAGGCTTCATACTGTCCGAGTAGAATATTGATCCTTATTTCTTTTACTCGATCAGTTCCTTCATAGGTAATGTGCAGCCTATCCCAGACTTCTTTGGCTGTTTCACAAGAAGATATTCTGTTATACTTAGCAGGAGATAATGCACAATATAATGAGTAAATTGCTTTAGCATCAAGAGCTTGTCTCTTGGTCTTTTCTTCTTGAGTCATCTTGCCAGTGTCTGCAACTTCTTTTCCCCTTTCTGACACAGATGTAACTTTAGGAATAATTCATTTTTCTACCACATCCCATTCTAGAGGATCTTTCGATCTTAGGAATGCCTTCATCTTGTTTTTCCATATGCTGTAATCATTTCCATCGAAATAGGGTGGTCTAGTGTTACTCTGACCTTCAATCAAACCTGGAGCCAACATACTAATCATAGATCTTTAACTCAGAAGTAAAAACACTTTAATTAACTGAGCACACATGCTCTGATATCAATTAGTAAGAGCACCTAGAGGGGGTGAATAGGTGATCAAAGAAATTTTTGCAAAACTTCAATAAGCTGATTCAACTAAGGATAATAGACTGAAGATGTAAACAACTATAAACAGTAATATAATGCTGCAAATTAAAGTAAAGAGATTAGAGAAAGAGAATTGAAACACAAGGTTTATAGTGGTTCAACTTAGACCAAGCCTACGTCCACTCTCCCGCACTGACAGCCCACTGGCTAGATTCCACTAAGAACCAAAAGAGATTTTACAGTCTCACGTCCTTGATTCCACAATGTAGAGATTCTCCTACACTTCCTCAAGGTCTCACAAGTATTTAATCTCTCTTTTAAGTACAATGTAAGCTCAACGAAATAAAACAGCGAAGAACTAAAAACTTTAGACTTTGGAATTCTTCTTTCACGCACACACTAGAATAACTTGAGCGTCTTCCTTATATACTCCTTCATGCCTTCATAACCGTTGGCACCATCCAAAGGAGTTCTTCCAATCTACCCGTTGGACAGAATCAATTAGGGAGATCTCGAGTTATTTAAGGAATGTGATGATAGCCCACCAATCCTGCTCGCCCATACAATCAAGATCTAGGTTTCTATAAGTAAAACCTTTCAAGTATACTTCGCCAATCAAAAGATCTAATTATCCGAATCAATAAGAATAATAGATCATGAGATGCTCTCTCCAGCCGTGAAATCTTCTTCAACCGAACCGAATCCTTAAAGATATACTTGCATCTGGACAAATTTTCTCCAATGAATAAATCTTTCATTCGTCGGTCTATAGACTATCAGTGAGGGCAGACTTTAAATCTTGAGTCTTGAGTCTCGAGTCTTTCATAATAGAGTCTGAAATTCGTCAAACTTTTGCACTTGAGTCTACAAGTCTTTAGACTAGACTGATGGAAACCTTTTGTCAGTTTCAAAACAAATAAGGAAGTTTTCTCCAACAGGTGTCTCTACTTTCAAGCCTCAACCAGGAACAAATGACATTTTCAAAACCCTCCCAGCAAAAATCAGATAAATCCCATAAGAATACAAGGAACTTCAAAGAATTTTGTGCCAACATAACAAGGTGATTCCTCTTGAGATCTTACGAGAAGTAAACACAATTTGGCAACACACTAATGCGGACTTCCCTAAAGTAAGCCACCAAATTCATCAGGGATTAAGAGAATACCATGGAGAGGACCTCAGCTCTAACCATGATGAAGCTTCCTCCTTCTTAGATCCATGGGGAGGGCCACTAGCCCAAGACCCATACTCATTTGAATTTATATCCACAGATTTATAGCAACTGGCTTCCACCACTTTCGAAGATTAGTCCCACTAGCCATAGCCCCAAGCAAACCAATCCTCTCCCTTCGAGAAAAAATAAAAAATAAAAAAGAGGTCCATCTTCATCGGGAGTCTCTCACGACTCCGTTGCTGATTAGTTTTTGTCACAATGGGAGATTGACAACCTTATTCACACATTTTGCAAAGAAAAAGACGGAGACAACTCAGATAACTCTATAAACAACACCAAAGAAGGATTTCGTAATAAGATAGGGTAATGTGCTTTGCTAGTGTACTAGGTGTAGAGTGTGCTTTATATGCTTTGTGCATTACCACGTGCTTTAGCAGGCTTGTACTAGGTGTGGAGTGTGCTTTGTTTGTAGTGCTTTAAGCATGTTTCATACTCTATGACTTTTGTTTGTAGCATCATTAGAGAACTTGTCCTCTAGATGCCTTGTGATGTTCGATGCAGGTCATGCCTATATAAGGCAATGTATTGTGTATTGAAGAGGTAGACTAGCCTTCGCAAAATAAACTCATATTAGGATATCTCTCATAGCCTTCTAAGTCCTTTTTCTTCCTCCCCTAGAATGGCTTCTTCTGATAAAGCACTTTATTGTTATCTCGATCAGATGGTATGATTCTAAGTATGCTCTCCACTTGTCACTTTGTTGAACCTGTAGATCAAAAAAACTAAGACTATAAAGTCTAGATTCAAAAGTAAAGGGTTAGGGAACTAAGAGGTAGTCCCTTGAGGAAGGTCCTATGGTGCCTATTAATTGGGGATGCATACCTAATTGGTACTTAAGTGAACATGGAGACAACATCGTTTTAGACAAGGATTGTTGAGCTGGCTTTCCGACGAGCCACGTAGACTACTTATATTATTAAAAATATGCCATATCGGATTTCCGACTACTTTCACCGGACTTGACATTTATGTATTCCAATTTTCAAAGAAAAAGTGACACTTAAGTTTATCTTTTGAAATCTTTGACACTAAAGTGTTCACCCGTATCCTAATGTACTTTCCCCAAAAATCACAAAAAAGATAAAGAAATTTTTAAAAATTGTCCACATCAACACTGGCTACACTACATAGGATAGCCAGCATAACTAGACTACTACATCAACATTTTCCGCTCTAAATTGATCGAAAGGAATATATTGGCAAATCAGCTAAAGGTTTAAAACTGAATTGGCACAATTGAAAAGTTTAAAACTGAATTGACATAAATGCAATAAATTCAGGATTTTTTTTTTTTTTTTTTTTTTTTTTTTTGGTAATTTTCCTAGCTTGCTTCTCAAGGAGAGTCCTCTCCAAGCGTATGAACCAAAAACTTTCTAGCTTTGTATCCTTCGCATCCAACATCTGATTCACATGATCTTTATGTTGTACGAAGCTCGAGATGAGAACTTTCCAATGAGCCCAATGTTACCGGTGCAAATTGCAAAATCACGGACCTTAGGTCTTGACTCATACCGACCATAGGCTTGGGTTTATGAATCGGACGTTATTTCTACAATTAGTGAATAGAATATTTCAACTCCGATTGAGCCAGTCACCCCCCTTCGTTCGGCCTCCTTGATGCTACACTTATGGACATGTACGTATGAATGGATGGCCTATATATGCATTGGAACCAAGCAGAAAAGATAATTAGATTTGCCTATGATTCTTTTGCTTTAAAAGGGGCAATCTTCTACTCTTAGCAAAAAGTGCACATTGGCAAACTGGTGGGAAATTGAAAGAGTTCTAAGGGTGTGTTTGTTTCACGGAAAACATAACGTTTTTGGAAAATGTTTTTCGAGAAACCATTTTGTTTTCCTTTGTTTGGTGATATGTGACTGAAAGTATTTTCTGGTGTTTGGATCGCATTTGAAAAATGATCTAACAATTGACAATAGTGTGCCTCTTATCTCCAAATTAATTTGTTGAGTCCATGTTACTTTATAAACGAATTTTTTTCGATCAGTTTAGTAAATTTAGAATTTGAACCTACAAAATGAAAAGGAAACCTGAATTCATACACGTATTTTTTTTCCTGAAAATGGACATGATTTCTGGTTACAAGAGCAAGTCAAAACGATCTCATTAATCGCTTCAATACATTTGGCTCTCTTCATATGAATGCGCCTCTCGTGCGGCTCTTTGCAAGTTATCCCGAATTGCACATGGACACCACGAAGGACCATACCCAGAATTTATGTCCTGTAGATAAGGAAATTGATCAATTCTCCATGGACACACATAACTATTGCTCCGCAACATCCCCACGGAGGGTCCTCATGAGTTTTTCTATTCTCCCACAGGATACTTTGATATCAGAGCTTGAAGCAGAGAGTTCAATGACGAGCTTAAGCTTATGGTAAGAGAAGCTCAGCTCTAAAGAGCTGAGAGTTGTGCAGCACCAAGCCGTAACTTGCAACAGTAGTAAGAAGCACTAATATTGTCAAACACAAAGTTCATAATGCACTAGACGATCTTTCTTGCGTCGCCCACAACTTGAAAGGACCTGGAACTTCAAATATTCCATACTCTTTGAAGACAACATGTTTGAATGATAAAGATGTCCCATGCAGTACATGAGCTAAACATTTCATAGTTTGGTACTAATGTCTCTATCTTCCCATGACACATTAGGATAAATTGTGCCACAAAAAGCTACTTGGATAGTTACTACAACAAGTAATCAAAGAACATTATGCCACAAAAAGCGACTTGGATAGCTACTACAAGTTACCAAAGGTCCAATGTTCAGACAATATCAAGACCAAACATTCAAAGTCTGATGTTTAGCTACTTGAATAGCTACTACAAGTAACCAAAGAACAAGTCTAATGTTTAGAAAGTATCAAGAACAAACATTAAAAGTCAGTGCTTGTCAATATCCACTTTCTCCTCTATTTAAGAAATCTTCGAGCCATAACTTCTTCAGCTTAACACTCTTGACAATGAATGCTTTTGCAAGTCTCTCCTTATCCACTAGATAATCAAAGGCATGTGCAAGGGTAGCTTCATCAAAACCTTCAACCTCCATCACTTCTTTGTAGAGCTCAGCAACATCCAATTGATTTTGACTCATCTTTTTTATTGCATTAGCAACCTCTCCAATTTGCTCCAAGAGCATTGCAAACCTATCATCCTTGTTAGTGGCACGACTTCGCTTTCTATTAAGTCTTGAAGGATCTTCTATTCCTTTCGTAGTGTTGTCATTACCATCATCTAGTTCAGTTCAGAAGTCCGAATCGCCAAAAGAAGGTAAGTCGATGTCTCCAAATTGTTTTGCAAAGCATCCTGTGGCCATGTCTTTTCCAACCACCAAAGCGAGTTCATCGTACATCTCAATTTTCTTGTTCAAGTACTTCTCATGGGTAGGATGTGCCTATGAAAAATCACAAAAACACAAGTATATAAGTAGGTAGATTTGCCATTTATGATTACAGTTACAATCTGCTCATCATCTATCTCTCTTAATTTTTTTGTCTTCTTATATGTAAAGAGCATATGACACATAAGCAAACAAAATTATTGCAGCCTGAATATAGCTGTAGCATACCAAGGTACATAAACTTAACCCACAATTTTTGGATATCAAATGCTAAGAGTATTAAGTTATATAGAAATCTAAAAAGCACATTACCGTTATTTCTTCATCATAAACTTCCTTCCGAACAACTGTGATCATCTTCAAGTTATGGTCCCATTGAAATCCACTCTTAACCCGCAATTTTTGGATGGTAGCCCAATTGTTTTTAATAGTTCTAAGATGATTGTCCACATGATCAGGCTCACATTCAGTCCCAAATTTCTCATTTATAGCTTGAGCAACTCGAACAAAGGAAAATGGTTTAAAGGTGGCTGAAGGTTTATTCCCTTTGGAAGCCTCATTAGCTAGTATCTCTAAAAACATACGCTCCATAGGTCCTGACCATCTGAAATGCTTGGACTTCCCTTCTCTAGTCTTGCCCATTGCTACATTATCGGACATATTCCACACAAGAAATTGTGATAAACAAAGAATAACACAATAACAGACATCATTTGACTACTGAGACAAGGAAACATCATAGTGATATAGAGTAGTAAATCAAGTTCACATTTACAAGAACTTCAATCACAAAGTATTCATCTCACATAAAAAAACAGCAAACATTTTCTAAGAAGATACAAATATTAAACATTCATTCTACGCCTACTATAGTCATCCCACATTAAACGTGCAATACTATCTCTTTTTGCTGCCCACTCTATGTTTTCCTCCCTCTCCTCTCTTTGTGTTTGTTGATGTCTTCTTTCTTGACTCTAAGATTCGACCTCTACATTTAGTTCTTGCATAAAGGGATCATAAGGGTCAACTCCCATAATGAAGTTATGTAAAATACAACATGCTAAGACCACATCAACTTGAGTATCAAAAGACCAAAAGGGTTCAGCATCTAATACACAAAAACGCCTTTTTAGGACCCCAAATGCCCTTTCTACTGCAGACCGTAAAGATGAATGGCGATGATTGAACAACTCTTTCTCGTTCTCGGGTGAGTGGTCACTAAACTCCCTCCTGTGATATCGAACTCCACGATATGGAGAAATTATTCCTGGTTGGATGCCATATCCAGCATCAGCAAGATAGTATTTACCTATCAATTTTATGTAAAGTTTCAACATATTTCAAGAAAATAGGATATGAATTTTATAGAAAATACGGAATAGTCTATACCTTCAGGAATTTTCATTCCTTAAGGCCTTGAAAGTGCATTTGTAAGAATACGAGACTCATGGGCCGTGCCTTCCCAACCGGCCAACACATAAACGAA
The DNA here is from genome assembly GCA_014182515.1 of Eucalyptus microcorys. Lineage (NCBI taxonomy): Eukaryota > Viridiplantae > Streptophyta > Magnoliopsida > Myrtales > Myrtaceae > Eucalyptus > Eucalyptus microcorys. Next base: position 19,446,983 of record CM024564.1, read on the forward strand.
TTTTAAATCATAAGTAACAGCTGCAAAAACATTTTGTGTTGTTTTCTCTTTTCGACCACGAAATTTTCCTTGAATTTCTGGGGGAACCGATGCACGGACATGGGTACCATCAAGAGCTCCAATGCAATCCTAATGTACTCAATAAGTAAGTAAATGTAACAACATACTATCAAAATGAAGTTCGTGACACTTGTCATATTACATACCTTAAAGTAAGGATAAAATCTTCGACTCCTGGATATTGTCGGGGGTGTAGTGCCATTCGGTGGTCTTATAACATGTTTGTATAATTTTAGAATTGTTTGTAAGACAATTCTAAAGTATCGATGAATGGTCTCAGTGGACCTATTGAACCTTGACCCTATTACTCTCAACCTCACATTATGCCCTAAAATATGGCAAAATACCAGCAATTGCTCTTTAATTGACACATTTACTGTTTCATGTAAAAAATTATTTGACCTAAGGACTCTACACAATTCAAAAAAAAACTTGTGGTCTCATACGTATTTGATTGACACAATTAGTATCTCCCGAATGTAAAATGCGATTAATGAATAACTCTTTCTCAAAATCTCTTTCCCCCCGTGGCACTCTAGGTATCTAACTACTAAAAGCTTCATCCTCCATTACTAACATACCAGCTGCCATTATTGACGCAGCTGCACCCATTATTGCTCCATTAACATCATTATTTTCCATCTACAAGCAATAATAAGAATTTTCTGAGCCTGTTATGATAGATGTTTTATCTTAAGGGTAAACCCAATAGCAAACATTAAATAAATAAATTGTTAAAAGGATTAAAAAGGCTAGTGCAGCAACATCAGCAATAACATAATCAACTCTCGAAGGAACATGTAAACCAACCATTGACTTGCTTAGCAATAGAGGCACATTGATGGAATTTGCAAAATATGCTGCTCCACTTCCTGAGATATGTCAAGACATATCCATTGCAGGAAGATGAGATTAAAACACCAATCTTAGGGATAAGTACACTAATGGTGCCACAAGTTGTGTACGGCGCTCACTTTGGTGCCAAAAGTTTCCGCCGGATCACTTAAGTGCCAAATCGGAGAAAAAACGATAACTTTGGTGCCACTGGCGAGAAATTCCTGCCAAAATGATTACGTGGCTTTATATTTTAAAAAAAAAAAATCGATAAACCCTTTAAACGACGTCGTTTTCTGTCCTACTTAAGAAAACGACGTCATTTTGCCGTCCTATGTGGATGGCTTAGGAAAAACGATGCCGTATAGCTCATTTATGATTGAAATTAGGGTTTTTTTTTGTTCATTCTCGCCGACCTAGCTTGCTCGGCCACCGTCGCTTGGCCACCGTGCTCGACCACCGTCGCTCAGCCACCATGCTTGGCCACCGTCGCTCGGCCATCGTGCTCGGTCACCATCGCTCAGCCACCGTGCTCGGCCACCATCGCTCGGCCAAGAAGTGATGGGAAAATACGAGGTGAGGGCGGAGGAGGAGGAAGAAGGGGGGTTGAAGGTGCAGAGAGAGAAAGAAGACGAGGAGTGTGAGGGAAACAAGGAGAACGTAGATGGAGATTGTGGATTGGGGTCTGTTCAAAGAGTGGCTGGTGCTGGTGTTATTCCTCGGGGAAGAAGACACTGCCGCCATGGCTTCTTTCTCTCTCTGCTGGTGTTGTTCTTCGGGGAAGAAGACGACACCGCCATGGCTTCTTTGGGGAAGAAGACGATGCCGCCATGGCTTCTCTCTCTCTCTGCTGGTGTTGTTCTTTGGGGAAGAAGACAATGCCGCCATGGCCTCTCTCTCTCTCTCTCTCTCTCGATTTGGGGATTTAGGGTTTCAACTTGGGGTTTAAGACGCCAAACGACGTCGTTTGGTGGTTTACACGCTGACTGGACTCTTCGGCGAGCCACATTAGTATAAGAAATTAATAATAAAAAAAGGCCACGTCGGATTTCCGGCCGATCAGATCGACGTTGGCACCAAAGTGAGCGTTTTTCAAATTTTTTGGCACTTAAGTGATCCAACGGAAACTTTTGGCACCAAAGTGAGCACCGTACACAACTTATGACACCATTAGTGTACTTATCCCCCAATCTTATGTCACGCAACTACTTAAATTTTAGTGCTATCAACAATGGATAGGTGACTACTCCAAGTGACCACATTCACATTATCTCAAGCAAAGAAACAATTTAATCAAGGATAAGCAATCTCAATAGGCATCAACTGCAAGAAAAAATAATTGTAGGATACATGTGTGCATGATGCACAAGATACTACTAGTTTTGATTTCACAAGAAATATGCTAAGATATTCATAATCTATTAAACAGATTGAAAAATCAGCAAGTGAAAAATACCTGAAAGATAAACCTCAAGGGTATGCCTTTAAGGGAACTTCATTAATAAAATCAGGCATGCCAAATGCAAATATTCCATAAACAAGAGCATCCTGGCCATTACAATCATCACTTACTAGTATTTAGAACACAAGGGAATAAGATGTTAATGACATGCACAAAAACTAACGAATGACACATGCTGTGAAGAAAGAATCTTTGTACCTTGCAAAACTTGCTCTGTCAATGGTCCAAGTGTCACATAAGCATTTGAAGCATAAGTTGTATGTTGATATTCTTCTTTCTACACAATCAAAACAAGACTTAGAACTCACCAAGAGAGTTTGAACATTTAACTAACAGGTGTATATATCAAGGAAGCTCTTCTTACCAACACTCGATCCAATATCAACTGTATCACCAGTTGCTCTAATTGCTCCTTCTTAAGATCAGAACCTAAAGAAGATACACAGCAGAAAAGATAACATGAGAGAAAAATTAAAGCTGGAAGAATAGACAATCACAAAAGGAGGCTACAGACTCCTAGAGTGGCATTATCAAGCATGAAAAATGGATCATTCAAAATAAATGGATAGCATCTCATAAGAGGAGATTTATCAGCTTTAGAACAAAAGGAAAACCCATTTACAGAAACCTATTTGTTTGTAGGTGATTGCTGACTATTTGATTGATGAGTGAGTATGTACGTGTAACCCTGCAGAGTTGGACAACTTTCTTAGCCAAAATGCTTGAACTCATCTGGAAAACCAAACATTCTCTCGTTCTTGTACCTAATAGACTTGCTAAAAGATCGGATTGGAAAAAAGAGACAAATGTTTCTAATATTAGTTGACAACAAAGAAAATAAAACTCATGATTTCGAGCACTCTTATTCCATGGAAGGTTACAGTAGAACCAACAGATGTCTAACAGACTCTAGAATAGCTCAACTTCGATAGCTAACTTATTTATTGATTATACACTGCAAGTGTCAGTAGTCTCGTCTATGAATCCAACATAAGAACATGGAAGATAACCATCAATTGACGGGCAAATTATCAGAAACTTGAGGGATGATCAAATCAGTCATTCTCAATCTTGAAACATTGATAGATACATTCAGGGAGAACAACAAGAGCAAGCATTGTCCAACACACAGGCCCATCCACTACAGATGCAGTATTCTCATGTTCACGGGAAAAAATGGCTTGCTCCTCCATTGAGGGTACAAATAACATAGCCGAACTAATCTGCTTGGGCATTTTACCAAACACTTTACGTGCATTCGATTAAACGGCACAAGGAAACAACAAGATAGTGAGAACCGCAGCCCAATCAATACAAGATCATCAAGACTGAATCGAAAGTTACTAATATAATCTCAGGCGTGACCGATGTTCATGCTAACAACAACAAAGCTCTCGGTTTCTCTTCCACATGCGTAATGGAAGAATGTACTAAACTTCCACGCTCAATGAAAACTGAAAGCTCTAAGGCTCCAAGTTGTCGAAGGTTTGAAGAATCCATTGGTTCAATAAACTTGAGTCCATTGATGGGGCACACGGATTCGAAGCTCAAGCGCGCGAGAACATCGTGATCCGAAGAGCACTAGATGTGGCAAGGTGAGCAACGGATTCTAGCGCCAATCAGTGGGGCAGAAGCTTATGGAATATGCAGAGGCTTGAGAGAGAGGCTTTGAGGGGCGTTTTACTTCAATTGCTTGAAGAAGATGAACGGAAACGTGAATCAAACAACTGAAACGTAGAGAATCAACATCAACTCAACGATGTAAAGCATCGATCAAAAAAATTCTGAGATTATTCTCAAATCAGAGAGGAGAGAGAACCTAGAACCGTGTTGAGCGTCGTTGAAGAAGAGCCAGACCTTCAATGATGAAGAAGAAGATCTGGACCTTCAATGGCGAAGAAGATGCGCGTCGTTGAAGAAGAGCTGAAGAAGAAAGACGAGCGAAAGAAGCGAAGGGAGAGAGCGGCGTATGAAGAGGAAAAGTGAGAGGTCAGAGGGAAAAAATGAAAAGGGAAAGTGTTTTCAGCTTTTGAGGGAGAGGAATTCGTTTTCCTAAAATAAAACATAATATTTATGTTGACCAGAAAGTCTTTTCCGTTGATCAAATCTTTTTTAGCGAACCAAATGGCTGAAAATCCGGAAAACACTTTCCGGTAAAATACTTTCAGTGAAACAAGCACACCCTAAAGCATGAAATTGACGCATTCGATCTCCCTATGAATAAAATCTAACCTAGGAATCCAAAGGCAATCCTTTCATGTTGATTCCATTTTGACATGTTCCAGCCTAACCAAACACAACGATGCTGCTACACCGATAGGGACCATGATATTGCATTCGAGGAACGACTGGTTGAAGAATGTCGATGCAGCCAAGACCGGAAAGCGAATGGACCAGATAGTGAGAGATGCTATTGCCCTATTGGTTTAGGTTATATGATGACTTAGTCCTTAGGGGACCAAAGTGCAATTGCCAACTTGCATTGAATGAGACATTATATGTCTCGTGCGTGTAGTCTTCTCTCATTGTTTCATGACGGGGAAGCAATTGGCTTAGATAGGTAAACTCTATACTAATGAAATATCTCTACGAAAAGGACATCCCAACTGCCATAATTTTCATACGGCGATTGTTTTAGTACCTCCATTTTTCTACCGATTATTTGAGCGTCATAACTTTTTAAAAAACTTTAACCCGAAATGTCATAATTTTTAGGATCATTATGTTGTGAATTCCTCACCATCGGATTGCTCATTGTTTTAATTTTCACCTCCCAAGAGCAACACGCGTGGTCCAAAACATACATGGTCCCTTTATTAGCAAGGACAACAAGATACTCGTCAAATGATTTAAGCACAAATTAGAAAGAAAAAAAAAAAAACTCTCTTAGGATATACATCACCAGAAAATATTATCTTCCCAGACCAAGTCCCCACCATTACATTATTTGTTACTCTATATAATTCGACTGTGTGTGGATCCATTTCCCTTGCAAAGACTCAACCAGAGTCGCCAAAACGAAGAAGGTAATTCTGTCGCTTCTATGCATGTGGTTAAGGACTAGAATTCATATTGCGGTTTTGCTTCTCGTTCTTTCACTCCATTTTAACACTAACTAATCCCGACATGCTCACGACATGTGTCACTTACACAGTAATGCTTTAGTTTTTCGTTCCTTAAATTCGGTGGCGCAGAAAATGCAGTAAGATCAGTTTTTTTTTTGTAGAGAAGAAGAAGATAAGATAGTGAGAATGTGGAAGTTAAAACTGTCTCGAGGCAGCGAGGCGTGGGTCACGAGTGTGAACCATCACATCGGAAGACAATATTGGGAGTTCGACCCGAACCCTGAAGCATCCGAGGAAGAGCTCGCCCGAGTCGAGGAAGCGCAGAACCGTTTCCAGATGAACCGGTTTGAAGCCAAGCATAGCTCCGATCTTCTCATGAGACTTCAGGTTCGATCTCACCGATCCTTTTGCATTCTTAACTATAACAAATTCGGGGACTGTTCTTTTGGCTACACAAACAATCCTTGGTACCGTCGAGAGAACACCTGGTAAGCTGAGATGCCAAACCCTAGAAGTACTGCTGTTCGTATTCTGTCCGCGTAGTGTCCTATTGAAAATTATGCAAAACCTGAGATCAAAAAAATTTATAAGATGCAAAGAGATAATAGGGCCCGAAAATCTTTTAAAAGTATTCGCTTATTGTTTTATTTAACTTAATGATTTCGTATCCTTTTATTCATATCTTATAGTCTATTCCTTCTTCTTTTTTCCATATTTTATTTAGCCTAATTTTGGCTAAAAAGTTTAGCTTACTTTTCAAGGATTTTTAAGATCCTTCTCTTGAAGAGCCACTTCAGAAATGAGAGTACTACAGGAAAATCAAAATCAATAAATTAGCTAGATTTTGACGCGCTCGGTTCCAATGCGTTAAATTCCATGTTCGAAATCACGACTTTCCCCAATGATAGTAAACTTAAGGAACATGCTTGCCACATTGTGGGCAGTCTTTTTACCCGACATATGGATTGAATGATTTACTTGTATCGTCTGGATCAGTCAATTCGGAAAGATTAAATATCTTGTATTACCCACACAAAAAAATAAAAATAAAAAAATTGTCCTTCATAATCTTAAGAGTGAATCTTAAGAGTGAAAAGTAAAATCGCTTTTAACAAAAGGTCGTCTCAAAGATGAAGTACATTCTAATGCAACTGTGGCCTAACGTTATATCTTAGCAAGGCTACAAGAGGACTATATTCAAGGGTCGATTTAGCTAAGTCAAAATCAATTTCGCCTTATCTTATTTTTTTAACCCTAAATCTAAAACATTTTACACTTTGCTTGATGAGGTTTTTAAGAAACTTTACACTTTACACCTTCAAATCTAATGTCATCAACAAAACGTTAGCAAAACTGCAACAACTAGAGAGTGTAAAGCCTGGAGCAGAAAGTCCATGGTCTTCTCAAAGCCATTAGGGCATAAGAGTCGGGCGAAAAAAAACGGAAACTCAAGAACTTTGTTTGAATTACTCCGGCCAATGTTTTGTGATTGGGATAAATCGACCGATGGAAAGATAGAGCATACACCATCGGTGTGAGTTTTATTGATGGTATAGAGTTAAATACGTACAATATTTCTCGAAACTGGCCGGTTGTGAGACCTATGAAACAGTTCGCAAGGGAGAACCCCACGGTGGAGACGAAGGAGTTGCAACCAGGACAAGTCGAAAACGAAGAGGAAGTGGACGAAGCGATGGCGATTGAGAAAACATTGAGAAGAGGTTTGAGATATTACGCAAGCTTGCAGGCGGAGGATGGCTTTTGGCCTGGAGACTACGGAGGTCCCTTATTCCTTCTACCTGGCTTGGTAGGCATTTCCCCTTTTTTATTTATTTTTCTATCTATACTTTCTAATTCAGCTCATAAAAGCTTCTAGTTTTTCGTCTTTCTTTTTTTTTTCCCATTTCCCTTTCTGGGTTAAACCGTCAGTACATCGCTTTCTTATATTTTATATCGTAGCAAATACTTGCCTAGATTCAATCTATCATGAATTGAGTGATCTTAGTTGTTGAAATACCCACATGAGATACACACAATCGAGGACTGAGATGTATTTAGTCTATAGTGGATCCATTGAATCATGACTTGTGAGGGCAACTCCTTAACATATTATTAAAAAAAAATGAATGACTTAAAAAATATTTCTTAAAAATGATCTTTAATTTCACTTAGAAAATTTAGTGTACGGAAAGCACTTCTATTAACAACAACAAATTCATGCCTAGACAGTTTTCCTTGGCAATGAAAATATTATTGTTTTTATTTTATTTTATTTTTTTCATATTAAGAGATATAAATGATTGCTTTTAGAAAAATTATTTTTCAAATCGTGTTGGTTCTTCATGGAACAAATGTACCCAAAATAGTAGATAAGGCCGATGTTATGATTAATCCATCTTTTGGAGTAATACATTTGCTATGTTTGTAGGTGATTTCATTACATGTAACTGGAGCCTTGACGACGATTCTCTCGTCCGAGCATCAACGAGAGATACGCCGCCATCTATACAACCACCAGGTACTTTTTGTGCACCAACTCAGACAACATGATCCGACAATATTGTTCCGATTGTTTTGGTTCAATAATTACAGGCATAGAAATCTAGACCATATACATTTATATTGTACCTCGAGGCTTAAACGATCCGAACCGTTTGTGTGGATTTACACAACCTCGATGGCTAATTAACGAATCTATTATAATAAACTTACCAAAATTCACTCGAATCACACCCGTCCAATGCATATAGAATCGAGATGGCGGTTGGGGGTTGCACATCGAGGGGCGCAGTACGATGTTTTGCACGACGCTCTCCTACATCACTCTGAGGTTGCTCGGCGAAGGCGAGAGCGGCGGAGATGGCACCATGGACAAAGCTAGGAAGTGGATCCTCGATCATGGTGGAGCCACTTACATCCCTGCGTGGGGCAAGATGTGGCTTTCTGTGAGCAATTCAATTTCCATTTTTTGCTCTCTTGATTTTGTTCACTTGATTCTGGGTAATCTTTCCAGTGTTTCTCATCAATTTTCGGGCTATTTCTTGCATAAATTGTGCAGGTGCTTGGTGTGTATGAGTGGAGTGGCAACAATCCACTTCCTCCGGAAATATGGCTACTTCCTCATTTTCTTCCAATACACCCAGGTATCTTCTAGTTTATCATGACCATCCATGTCCTTTACTTAAACACTTGTTCCGCTTTTTAATTTTAGACCGTTTATATATTTTGGAAACTCGGTCTTTGACTTTATGTGACCCGAAATCTTAAAACCTTTCAAACATTTAGAAATTGATGAGGAAAATAGTATTTGATTTTTTTTTTTTTTTGTTCTATGAAAAGATCAACATTAATTTTGCTATTTTTAAATTTTAGAATATTATCATAAGTATAATCAAGTCGATCGCTTACATAATAAGAGGTGATCGGCTGGATCAATGTGGTTTAAGTGAAAGAAGGGTCATCTCGTAAACTCTTATTGTAAAGATGGGGTTTCATCGAATAATTATTAAATTTGACACATGAAAATAGATCTAATTTTCCTAGAAATAGGACCGCAGGGAATTCTTAATTCAGTTATGCATGTCCAATGATAGTGATTTGCTATGTGATCGCCTTTAAGATATTGTTTGAACTAGACTATACTTTTTGAAAGTGATTTGTATGCTTTTATTTGTACGTCTTTAATTTATAGGAAAATCAGATCTATTTTGCTAATTTACAATTGAAAGAGACGTGCGCTTGCCATGAGAAGGATCCTCTCATCATTATTATGTAGAATGGATTTAATTCTCGATAGGATCTATTCATATGATGACTCGACGATGCAGGAAGATTTTGGTGTCATTGTCGAATGGTATACCTACCCATGTCATACTTATATGGAAAAAGGTTTGTGGGCCGCATCAACTCGACAGTTTTGTCACTTAGGAGAGAGTTATACACAACATATTACCATCAAATCGATTGGGACAAGGCAAGGAATCTTTGCGCCAAGGTAGTCATGCTTCTTGAGATCTTTTGTACGATAAACAAATAAATTAATATTACGGACCACAATTCGTGATATCCAATTATTAAGTTTTGTATTGAAGTCGACGCTCAATAATGCAATTTAGTATTGAATGAAAAGATGTGTTTGAAAATGACTATAAATGTTATCAATAGGATAATTTTAAATCCAAGCTTTTCATAAAACAATATTTTTAATTGTTTTCGAAATGCTTCTTCCTTTGAGGACCCACGAAAAATAAAGATAGGTGTACTGCATCACTAAAATTTAAATAAAATTGACAAAAAAAAAAAAAAAAACCATGTGGATGATTGAAAGGGAAAATGAATGGGATTTCATGTCTTAAAGAAATGGGTTTATTGCAATTTAATAAAAATTCTCTGCATAAGGTAAGATAAATGAGATTCTTACAAATACCATAGTCACAACATGAACAATCTAATTTGATAGAGAGGAGGTGGAATTAGTTTCGTATAACTTCGTTTATTATTTAGAGCAAAGCTAGACAATTATATTGAGACATCTTACGGAAACTCTCCTACTAAATGATGTAGGAATTATTTAAAGGATGTTGAAACAGATGGGACCCCGTATTATATGATCAGTAACTAACAAAACATGAGTCACATCACTCAATAATAAGATTTTGGTAAGATTTCTTAGTACCCGTATAAAGCATTTCTTTATTATTAATAATTGTAACAAGTAGCCCCTAATTATTTAAACAATCAAAATTGCAAAAAATAAAAATAAAAAAGAAGACTTCTAAGAATATGGAGTATCCATGGAAAAAAAAAGTGAAAATACTTTTAATAAGGCCAGTCGGGGAGAGAAAAATGAAATTTTAAATGTCTTAATCATGTCTAACTTATTTTGTATTCACGAAAGAACAAAGTCAAATTCTAATATGTGATTAGACCAGAATAATAAAGAGTATTATGAGAAGTTCAAGTTTTATTATAGCTATCATGAAAGTTATCATTTTTTCACGTGTTTACTCATTTGATGGAATACAATTGTGTAGGAAGATCTATACTATCCACATCCTTGGGTGCAAGATGTGCTTTGTAGTGGTCTTCACAAGATAGGAGAGCCTCTTCTCATGCAATGGCCCCTCTCCAAACTAAGAAAGAAGGCTCTCGACCATGTGATGCAACATATCCACTATGAGGATGAGAACACTAGGTACATTTGCCTAGGACCTGTCAATAAGGTAAAACATCTTTAGGTGCATATATAAAAATGTAGAACCTCGTTGTAATTTCAACCATTTTCATATGCCCGAGCAGAAGTTACCACGATCTTCATGAATAACCAACATCCTAACACGAGTTGTTTTCATAAGAATGTCTAATCCGAAAGATGGAGGAGGGCCGCATAATTATGTAAAGAGTATATAATTTCATAAACAAGTGACGTGGGACTTTGTAATAATACCCGGCATGCATATGTCCATGTTTTTCTCAGGTGCTGAACATGGTTTGCTGTTGGGTGGAGGACTCAAACTCAGAAGCATTTAAACGTCACCTCCCAAGAATCAAAGACTACCTTTGGGTCGCTGAAGATGGAATGAAAATGCAGGTCTTGATTTCCCATGAACTCCTTCGATCACTAATTTGCGAATGATTAATTGATCACTCGCTGGTTATGCTTCTGCTGATGCCACAAAATTCAATACGAACCTGAAACTGGCACATGACCTATATGCTCTCTTGGCTCGTACATGACAGGGATACAACGGCTCTCAGCTGTGGGACGTCGCTTTCTCTGTTCAAGCCATTCTCGCCACCAATCTTGTTGACGAGTTTGGATCAGTGCTCAAGAAAGCGCACGACTTCATCAAGAACACACAAGTACTCCAACAACCTATGCTCTTCGAAAATTCGACTCTTTATTGCTAACAATTTCCGGACTTAAAAGGCTTTCATCTAACCTTTTTCGGCATTGAAGGTCAGAGAAAACAGTTCAGGAGAGCTGAACCAGTGGTACCGGCATGTTTCGAGGGGAGGGTGGCCTTTCTCAACCCCGGACAACGGTTGGCCTGTTTCGGATTGTGCTTCGGAAGGCCTAAAGGTAAAATCTGCCTTGTCTCATACATATTCTGAATAAGAATGATTTTATGAGATATCAAACATCTACAGATACGGATGTACAAAACTTATCGGATATGATATGACTCTGAGATCTGGAAAATTAAAACACTAACTTTAGGACACATAAAGGAGCTTGCAAGCTAATTGAATATAAGTTTCTTGGTAATTCACTTTGTATACTGTTTTTTCCTTTTCTTCTGGTTGAATTTGCCAACTTAGTACTCAATTATGATGCAGGCCGCACTCTTATTATCCCAAATGCCATCTGAAATCGCGGGAGATCCAATAAAAGCAGACCAATTGTTTGATGCTGTAAATTTGATACTATCCTTGCAGGTACTCTTTTTCCTAATGACATAAGCAATCAACCGACTAATACATTTGATAGTGTTCATTTTAGTTCATATAGCCAATCTTTTATATGGAGAAACAAGAGGATTTTGTTCACTGAAAAGCTTGTTGCAGAACAAAAATGGGGGATTTGCATCGTATGAGCTCACAAGATCTTATCCCTGTTTGGAGGTGCAATCCCCATCTTCTTGCGTGCTGTTTTGATTATCAAAAGTATCGCCTTGAGCTTTACTTATTTCCTTCTATCTTAGATCATCAATCCTGCAGAGATATTTGGAGATATCATGATCGATTATCCGTAAGTTCATCAACTAAATTAAGATAGGCTAGTTCTATCATTCTTAGGACCACGAGTTGAATTAAGTTCTACAGGCTGACTTTGTGGATCTGCAGGTATGTGGAATGCACCTCCGCGGTGATTCAAGCCCTTACATCCTTTGTGAAGATGTACCCACATCATCGGAGGAAAGAAATAGATTCGTGCGTCGCTAAAGCGATCAATTTCCTTGAGAGCATTCAATTACCCGACGGCTCCTGGTAAGTCCTCTCTCATCGTATGCAAATTTGTGCACACACGAGAGAGAGATCACGGCCGATTACTTTAATAACATATTAAAATATATCAAAGTGATTTGAACTTTTTAAAAGTTAATGATCTGATTGAGCTGTTAAACTTTACCATCAAATTCTAAAAATGGTCAGCTGTAAACCACAGGAACGATTTTGACCTTTCTTATTTCAGCAATATGTTCGGACACACAAAGATTACTGAACAAGAAGCTATTACACTCCTATGAGCGATTCCAGTTGACCCCTAGACCATCATAGAGCCAATCCACGACCTATATACGACAGATCATACGTATAATATGCACACGATGTATATCGTCGTAATCACTGTCGATTTTGTTTTGTTGTCTCACACGCACAATGAGAAACTTCCCTAGAATATAAGAACCTCAACAATGAAGATCACATTGTCCAACCGTCCGACAGGTATGGCTCGTGGGGAGTGTGCTACACCTACGGAACATGGTTTGGAGTGAAGGGACTCGTGGCCGGAGGTCGGACTTACGCCAACAGCAGCTGCATCAGAAGGGCATGCAGTTTCCTACTCTCCAAACAGCTCGATTCAGGTGGATGGGGAGAGAGCTACCTCTCTAGCCAAGACAAGGTCATTCGTTCAGCTTCTATTGAGTTTCATGATTCTCACTGCCCCCTCCTCTCTCTCCATATCCATCCATCCACCCGTTTATTTTCCTAACATCGGTTCATCAGGTTTATACGAGCTTAGAGGGAGACAAATCACACCTGGTAAATACTTCGTGGGCAATCTTAGCACTGATTAAAGCCGGACAGGTTTGTACATGGCATACATCGTTTTCAGTCGAATTCAGAGAGACGTGATAGATGTTTTTGGCAGAAAACCGGTAACGCCATTCATTGCAGGCCGAAAGAGATCCATCACCATTGCAATGTGCCGTGAAGGTTTTGGTCAATTCGCAGATGGAAAATGGAGATTTTCCACAACAGGTGATTCTCAAATAACACAGTAGTCATTCATAACATGTTGACTGCTGAGATCATATAAATTCAGCGGACTCATAACCTAGCTCCATCTTGGTACAATGCTAAGATTGCTGTTAACCGTGAAATCACGTTGGTAACAAAAAGGTGAATGGTAATTATTTATCCGGCTACCTATTAGTAACTTACCAACAGATTTTGGTAAGTACCAACAGTAATCTATAATCCCAAGATTACCAACTATTTAGTAATATTACAGACATTTATTTTTGTCAACTACCAATGTTTTTGAAGTTACTAAATTTTATTTGAAAACCCTAATTTAACTTATGTACTAACATTTCTCACATTAAGGTATCAACTAATTTGATTCACTTAACCCATTCTTTATGCTTGTTTTGTTTAGTACCGACATTTCTTTATACTTCAAACATTACCAACAGTTTTAAAAATCTATCAATATTTATTTTTTCTGTATTACCAAAGTTACCTCTTTTTATATTGAAAATTGTCAATCTTAAAAGACCGATATACCAATATTTGTCACATTTAGATACCAATTAATTTTACTCACTTACCAAGTTTTTGTTTTACTAGGTATCAAAGTAGTCGGTAATCTTAAAAGTACAGAGTAATATCGGTACTTTTCATAGCTAAGCAATACAAAAAGTTGATAGTAACAAAAAGTAGTTTGTACTTCAATGTGCCGAATGCTTATACATCGGTCAATTTAGGATCGGTAGTTCCATATAAAATTTTGTAAATTCTAGGGCATTGATAAGCCACCAAAATAAACACCGGTAAATTATTAAAATAGTTGATAACTTTTTAAATATAAGTGAATGTGAACATCAATACCAGTACAAACACATTGTCCAAACACGTTAAGTTACTAACACATGATTACGTAAGCAAGTTACCAATTACCTACACGGAAGAAGAATCAGAAATTTATTGCACTGAACGCCAGACTATAAGTTCGACAAAGAGACTCACTAATATTCTGCTGGGTTGCAGGAAATAATTGGAGTTTTCAACAAGAATTGTATGATAAGTTACTCGGCCTATCGAAACATCTTCCCCATATGGGCTCTGGGAGAATACTACAATCGTGTGCTGCTCTTACCTTTCAACAAGAAATGAACATCAGCTGCACTGTATGTCATTTGCTTCAGCCCTTGATCAGTTGTAACCCAACGTATTCATGCGAATCAAAAGTCATCTAACGATGCATATCTACCTCCCCAGAACAGTCCATCTTTAAGTTGTTGAGATTAAACTCGTCATCGACCAAAAGATTAGATGTACAACCACACAGTCCAGCATAGGCTTTAAAACTATGGCTAAGAAGACAATATAAGACTGATGCGAGCTGCTCTATCAATTCTGTTTTTGCATTATGCACAATAAACCGGTGTCACAAACAAAATGCCATGGACTGTTCTCTTTGTCGATGCATTGTATTGGTTTCAGTAAGGCCACTTTTGACTAAAATGCAGTTACAAGCCTAACTGAGATATGACTGACTTTCTATTTTATTTCCATGACACATGAATATAACTTTCTTTTTGTTTTTCTGTTTTTTGGAATCAATCAAGGCAAGACTTGAAATAAAAGGATGGAAACAGAAAAGTCTTTAAGTTCCACTGATGAAACAACCAGAAACACCATCACGAATTGAGGCCAGAAACTCAAAGCCGACTGAGCATCTTGCACATCGGCCATCGCCTTTGGTAGTCACCTAGCCACCTACGAATGAAGATATTCATTGATATGTGTACACCAAAACAGCTGAGAGCTAACACGTGAGACTAAAAGCCACCATTAGAGAGATGAAACCATGCACAAATAACGCAAGCAAAAATGATACATATATAATGTTTGTGATGATTAGACACATGAAAAAGTCTGCGCATCTGGTAGACTCGCATGAATTTGATCAAGGAGCTCCAATGGTTGAGTCACCTGCCTGCAGCATTGCTGTTTATTTTGCTACAATCAAATGGGCCAAGCAAGTGATGAACAACTCAATTACAGCCCAATATAACCTCAAGCCCAGATGGTAAACAAACACACACTGTTATAACGCCAGATCAGTAGATTCAGTGCCCACTTGATTTTCAAACCGGTCTGGTCCAGTACGAAATTCAATGTGAGTCGCAGGCAATCAGGATAAGGTGACTAACTCGACCAGATCACCAGCCAGTTCCATAACCAGTTGAACTGGCTAGTCCAGTCCGGGTTTGGAATCCATGCGTCTAGACCAAATCACATAACTCCTGACCAGAAGCCTGGAGGATTAAATAGAACGCACCAGGAAAATTCAGAAAAGAGAAATAATCATGACACATTCATCAACATATGCATATAATCAAATAGCATAAGACAAACATGATAAAAAGGGCATAAGAAAAGGCTTCCATTGAAAATTTCTGAAAGAAGTGATACAGGATGATTGCTCAGTTACAGAATGAGCGAATTTATAGCTCTAAGAGGAACCCATCCAACATTTAAACTCACGCCTCAGTGTTGATCCAGCTACTTTTTCCTTCTATAACATCTTCCCTTTGCTATAAGGTACAAAAATATAACTCCAGTTAAAAAATCATAACTAGGTAAAAACAATACATTATCAAACTTTCCTGTATAAAAATGGCCTAATATCTAAACAAGAAGAGGGAATAAATTGGCGATATGTTTCATACCTAAAACTGTGAGTTGCTAAGAAAGGCAACCATGCATCTAGCACCTTGAAATAACTTATCGACTCTCTGCCATACAGAGCATTGAGTCTCCAAAAGGACCTTTGCTTTATTCTGCAACACTGACTGGCATCTAATTGTCTCCCCATGTATCTGGCAGAACGGAATAAGAGATGTCAAAGATCACATTACCAACTTTAGGGAAGCAATAACGCCTATTTTCTAAAAGTCAATGGTATATTATAAACTATATTCAAAGCTGTATCTTCTCATTAAGAATGGGCACCAAAGACTCTTGAGGAACCAGACTAAGCCAAAAGGTATTGGCAGTACTTCCTTCCTAATATTGCCATCATAATCAGCAACTCACTCACTACATTCCTGTAACAGAGATCTATACTTCAAAAATGACAAGTTGAAAAGATCAATACCTTCAAAAACAACCTGACTAGAGCTTGTACAAACTCAAAATTACTCCGGCATGATATTTCATGTATAAAGTAATCTATAAGTAGTTCAATGGAAAGCAACTCTTGTCTCTTGTCAACATCTTGTGGATCATCAGCATCAGCATCAACGGCATCATCATCTATTATCTGAAGCATCCGAAGTTCCAAATCCAAAGTTGAGGGAGATAACCCTTTGATGTAGGCGGTAAAGAGTGAAACTGCAAAGTGTGAATTCCAGAAATCTAGAATTAGCATGGGAGTCTCAGATGATACTTTTAGCGCAGGTGTAAATGCTGAGATTTCCATGAGAACCGTCGCTTACAGTCTTTCGCCTCTGAACACGAATGAAGCAGTTGCAGAAACCGTGATGATGGCACTTCAGGTGTTATCTTAGATTTGTCTTCATCAGCTTTCATGTCTCCCTTATCAGACATCTCACTTGGCTTAAATAGTATTTCGCCAGAAAGAGATGGAATAGAGGGCAAAAAGAAAGGAGCTTTCTCAGGTTTCTTGGGGGGCTCAACTGGCTTATTGCGAACCTACAAATTAGATAAGATGAGTGAAGATAGTCACCAACTGGTCCCCGAAACGATTACAAGAAAATCTTACTGGAGACACAAAAAAACAATGGAGGGGTACATGAAACAAATCTTTCATAGAAAAGGTCATGACTGATAAAAGAAAAATAGGAAGGGGACCTTTATAATGTCTAGATTAATCAAGCTCTGCCACTGGCTCTTTGGCAAAAGTGAGAGGGTAACTAGATCTGGAATTTGCTCAAGCGAAGGCTGGAAGGAAGGGACATCTTTAGACTCTGAATGTCTAATAATAGGCTCATTAGATTCTTCAACTTGAGAACCTTCTGCTGATGATACTGATGGCAACTTAACGATCACAACTTCTTTCCCACTTGCATACAAATTGATGTCAGAATCTCCAGAAAACATTGATTGGTTAACCCTGGTCAATCAAAGTCCATCTCTCATCAATTTGTCAACACACAAAAGAATACAATATCTCCTTAATATAATTAATTTATACAAACCATATTCCTAAGGCTTTATTATTCCTTAGGTGTGCCTTGACCAATCCAAAATAAAGACTTGAAACAATGTGACTCCAAACAATGAATATGAGTATATGACTAATTCATAAATTAGAGATGCACTGTTACTTACCAGAGAAAGACCCCATTTTGATCAACATGTGTCGTGGCTAAAATATCCATATTTGGTGACAGAGATAACGCTGTGATGGAGACGTCAACAAATACAGCATCTACTTGTCTGGCCAAAATAATATCCCAAATCCTTAGACTGCCATCCATACTGGAAGACAAAAGCCATTTCCCATCCTCACTAAAGCACAAATCTGTAATTCGATCTGTATGACCTTCAAACTTTCGGACCATTCTTAGGGCGACAGCATCAAAAAGGCGAATAATAAAATCATCTGCAACCGTAGCCAAAAGACCTGCAAAATTTATCAAGATAAAGTAGACCATTACATTTACAAGGATAATAGTTCTTTCTTTCCGCTATAAATATAGCTTAAACTTATGCTAGTGCAACCATAATAATACATGCATGTGTATAGCACGAGTATTTGAGCATACACAATGAAGCACCAACAGTGAAAGAAAAGGGGAGAGGATGGGGCAGTGCTCATGGCATTAATTACCATTCAGACGATGGTAAGAAATTTTTACCAAAGAAGAACCAATTTCCCATCTAGATTTCAATTCACGTCCCTTGAAATCCCAGACCTGCACGACAAATAAATCCAGGAATCAGGATGACTTTTATTGAAGCTAATATCAGAAAGATCTCCAGCACGTCAACGTCAACTAAGCCTTATCCACTATTGAGGTGGGCCATACACATCCTTTCTGATTATAAAAGGATTATTCAGAGCATTTTGTTGAAGTATAAAAAAGCTAACTATAGCACCATCCTAACAACGGACCAAATAGAGAGTAAGAGCATCAGGATACCTGAAAATAAGATTTCCCTCATTTTTCATCATTGACAAAAGTTGATCAATGAAAAGGTTTTGTCAATCAACAACATTCCTCAGTTCCAAATGAAACATGTTTTTAGAAGTGATGCAAAATAGGATAAGAACAAGTTACAATTTAATAGATCCAGCAAGTTTACTTTTTGAGTCCTCTTGCATATTTACATGAGTTTTAAAATCCTAGTACTATTGGCTCCACTTTTCCGGGCAGGACTCTCATGTATAATTGGGTTTTCATATTATAGTTGAATACAATCCATCATCTAGAATGATATGATTACCTTTATCATCATGGAAGGCGTGTATGAAGGAAAAGAAAAAGCAGCTATTAGATGGAGTTGCTAGACCAGTGACATAACAACCCAACAAAACCACCATCATTATATTTTTTTAAACATACGATCATATTTGGAGACTAGTGAATTTAACCTTGCTGTCCAGTCATGTGTGCATGCATGTCAGAAGAACTTTGCTTACTACATGCATGCCAGTAGATATCACTTCCTACATGCAAGCAGGTAGATCTTCACTTACTAAAGAACCAGGAAGAAGGTAGAGAAGCTAAATCATATGCATTATATTAAAAGATGGCTTGCACATTTTTACATGAGCTATAACAAGGAAACTTAAACTAGATAATTTGCCAAAGGATTAACAGTTCCATGAACAAGTAGTGAGGCCTTTGTTTTCTGGTCAAGATTCTAATATCGCAAATCATTTCAATTTCAGAAGAAATGACAGTGTTGCATCTCTCTCTTGTTGAAGTGTAAATCAACAATCCGTAAACAAATTCTAGTGAGCAGTAAAGTACGTTATGAAAAGAGAAAACTTAGATTGCAACAAGAAGCACTTGAATATGCGTCAGGATAAAGTTGGTAAATAAAAGATGTCACAAATAACAGGCTGGACTCTTTTCCTGTCAAACGCAAACAAGAAACAAACAATTGAAGATTTAGTAAGCGAAGCAAGATATGATAAGACGAATTTACAGACCTTGATGTCCCCAGCATAACCAGCACTTATCATGAGAGTATTTGTGGCATCACAAGCCACTCCAACCACTTCACCATCATGAGCACTGTTTGTTCCTTCTAACTGGTCTATGTAACTTCCTCGACTAATTCCTGATTGAAGGTTGAATCGCTCAATCCAACCACCTGCTGTTCCCAAAATGGCAAAATTTCCACATGCACTAATCGTGCAAGCCTGTCAAAAAATATGCTTGTCAAACGCAACTTTCAGATATACTTGCCAAATGAGTAGCAATCATAGAAGTACGGGAATTTTACAATATATAGTATAGTAACTAACAATTTGCATTCCATGTCTAATGAATCACATTTTTTGTCCTCCAATTTACGCACTAACACTTGCTTCCATTGTTCAGCACCATGACTGCAAATGTCTAAAGATGTTCTTAAAACCATATAAATCGATCTGCTGAGTGGACTCTTTTGGTCATGCTAGCGTATTGCACTTGCTCAATAGCTCTCTGCACCTACTCTTTTTTTAATAGTTAATAATAGATTTTATTAAAATAAAAATTCAACATCAGAACTGTACGAGGAAAGAAAGATAAAGAAGGGAAAAAAAATGTTGAAGGAAAACATTGCCAGACTATCCGAAGTTGGAACAACACACACCAAAGCCAAATGAAAGAATAAATCACAAGGCTATGCTCACCTATTCTCTTTTACACTATCATATCTTATATTTCTCTCTATCTCTCTAACCTATTGACATCATCAACTATCAAGAATGCACAATTGAAGTGAGAAGCATCGTTTAATAGCTAGACTCATTAAAAACAATATCTATTTCAAGAAGGAAAAACAAATTTTTGCAAATTCAGGTTCATAAAACATATACTGTGAACTCAGGTTTGAAAAGCATAGTTTTCCCTAAACTATTACAGCTTCTAAATCAAGTATTCTTACCCAGTGGGTAATACCTCAGGCTAAGGAGTTGAATGTTTCATATAATGCTGAAGCTGTACCATGTTAAAAATCAGAACTTATACCTTAACAGGTGTGGGCTTGTCGGGGCATGGTCTCAGAATATGCTCCCCTATGACAAAATTTTGAAGTCTCCACACATATGCCTGAGGGGTATCCATATGACTTGTCACTACGTTGCACCAGTCCCGCTCCCTAATTTCAGCTGAAATCCAAGCGTAATGTGCAGGGGCAGAAATCAATACACAATATACGAACAGCTCATAGAAGATGTGCTCGACACATGTAGTGTACATCTCTGTGATCTCATGCTCATCCAAACAAGTTGTCTATGTTTGACCACGAAAAAAGCCTATGGTTGACAGACATTGAATTTTAAGAGCAACCTGTAATTAAGTAATAGTTACAATTACTGCATCTCAAATAAGACATATTCCTCTTCCAATGTTCCGCATCTTCTCTGCCAATCTTTAGAAATCTGCCCCTTGTTTGTTTCCATTGCAAACTTCAGATTGCCACATCTTTTCTTAGAGGATGAGCAAATTGACAACGGAAAAGCTTTTCCCCCTCAAATTCACATTGAAAGACACATGATAGAATAATGTTTTAGAAGTGACCATATTTCAACCTTGACTAAAATGCTAGGATGGATAGATCGAATTATCAAATCAATTATTATGAATTGCTCATTCAGTGTTGATTCTAAAGCGTGTGCAAGTTCCTAGCACAAAATCCTTACCAACATCAAATGCTATAACAGGCTTCAGCTTTATCTCTTCTTCCTGCAATGTAAGCCAACGAAAGATATCAACGTTTAAGAAAGACAAAACATAAATATGAATTAGAATGGCACTTAAAGTACTCCTTCAAAATTCATGGAAAATTTGTTTTCAACTGAGCATGCAGACAAAGTTCAAGTGATAATGAGAATACTGTCAAGAGTGCTCAGAAGAAGCTTAATATTGTTTTAGCAAGGAGACAGATAGAATTCGAAATGGGGGAGTTAAGAATGATGAAACAGGAACATGACCGTAAAAGTACCGCAAACCCAAGCTGATCTTTACACATTATATGCAGAATAAAAAGGATTATTAAGAGCAAACTCCCAAAGGGAACAAGTCCAGCTGTCAACCACAAATAAGGGCCCGGCCCAGCAAAAGTGCACTTATGACATAAAGATTGCCAACAATTGAAAAAAATCAAATCATGTTGAACCACACTCCTTGCTAGGAGCAAGCTTTGAAACTACTTTCTGCTTGTCAAAAACAGAATACATAATTAAGTTCATTTGCCGTTTTACAGCTTTTCTCCAACAGCTTGTTTCTGGAAAAGAAAAAAATCAGGAGACGGTTAACTTGTCAATTACAATGATCAAAGATGCAACAGGATAAATGACACTCCGGACACATGAGATAAATTCTTTGTTTTATTTTCTGAAAGTACTTCTGACTCATGATCTAAAACGCTGTGGGGAAACCAATTGAAAATATCAGAGCATAGGGCAGGAAGAGGGTATAGGAGGTAAGAGATTAAAGGAGGGGAGGAATGGAAGAAGAAGAAAAAGAAGAAGAGAGGAAAGGGGTATACGTGAAAAGAACAAACTTTCTACAGGTAAATAACAATTCAAGCGAACAAGCAAGGAGGGAGTTTGTGAACAGTGGGATTTGAACCCACGCTTTTTCGGGCCGGAATCCTATTATGACAACTTAGAGCAACCCGCACTAGAGAGGAGAGAGAGAGAGAGAGCGCATGCTTTAGAAATTTTATTGTCTTGGACAACAGCTGTACAAAGTGAGATTGGATGCTCTTACAACCAACTCACAAATAAATGTAGGTGAGGACTTATTGACAACAGTACAAACCAGGTTACCACAAAACAATATTAAATTTTAAATGATAGACGACATGTACTCTCCTGATATTTAGAGCACGAGAAGGCTAGCTCAATGAGCTGGGACTATCCTTCCAGATAAGCATCATACGCATCAGATTTACCACATGTAATAGACGCAGTATATCAAAGCAGTTAAGCTAGGAATTTTTATCAAAATTCAAACAGGGGAAGGCGGATACTCCCCAAGCAAGTGAGACACGCTTAATAATGAAGTGATTGATTTGCTCAGTATATAAAGTACTTTCATCCTTCCAGAAAGGGAAGCAAAACATCACACATGACAGGGAATTTGGAACATGGTTGTTCCTTTAACTTCAAACATATGAAACAAACATATGATGACATGACTGTCAATGTAGACAATACCTTTAACTTCAATTTTTTTGCTCGCTTGGACACATGACGTTGAGATAGCTCTCGACTTTGCTGATCCTGCTCTTGCAATGGAAACAAACACCAAACAACATATGAGGAAAAGAAAAGGGAAAAATCCACACCATACTATCAGCTATAGAAATTTAATATTCAGAGCAACCATTCTATATTCTACTTAAAATGAACTCAGGTTATTTAGGACTTAGAGAACTAAATAAGGTTTCAACAATTCTGGACAAACTGCAATCATCAGAGAAACTTGTCTTATATCGCCACAATTATGGGTTTATGGGTTGGTTTGTTTCTAAGGTGAAATTTGGATGATGTAGAAGACAATTTTTGTCAATTTAAGTAAACAAGAGAAGTCCACCCTGAGAGTAATAAAAATGATTACATCCAAGAGAAAAACAGAAGAAAATTTTTTAAGGAGAATGCATACAAGTGCCTTTAGCGCACTGGTTAGCTACCTTTTGGTGCTTTGAAAATGTAAAAAGAAAAGTTTTAACATTATAATTTCCCATGATGCAATGTCAAGAACTTCTACACTTCACTAATTTTCAATTTCGAAACATAAGTGCCCTACAACAAGCACTGGTTTCCACTGTGAAGCTTGCTTAAGTCTAGTTTGCCTCATAGAACGTCTGTCGATTTGACTTGTATAAAGGTCATGCAATCTCCAAGGATATCAGACAATTTGGCTAGAGTGGACAAGATTGACGTTGTACAGAGAATCTAGCATCAATACTGCATTTACTGCAGCATAGCTTAAAAAGGAGAAAGGAATGTTGTGGGCACTTGCAGGCACCAAATAGGTGACAACAGAATGGGTGGGCAAAATATGCACCTGGTGGAGCTAATGTAAAGGGAAAAAATTCTCTCGACTTCAATGCTTTCTCTATGTTACTGATAGGGGTAACAGAAGTGAAAAATAGAGTTCTCAATCACAAAAAGACTACATTTCTAAGCCACAAGCTTATTCAGCAATCATTATGACTTTTAAGTTCAACCAACATAAAAAAGACTTGCAGTTTTGCTTAGTTTATCTATGGATTAGCATCTCCGTGCTTTCAAAAAGGAATTTGTTGATAATCTAAAGCTCTCTTCATTCATCACTAAACTATTTATTGGCTTCGTACATCCTGAAAGCTCAGATTCTCAAAAGCAAGCCAAGATCTATATTATGCATGGAAAGAAGATGCACTTAATATTCAATAAGTCTGCACGAAATTATGGAAATTTTACCATCACAGCCTTTTGAGTCAGACTACTGCAAAAAAGAACTTACTTCTATAAAAATCACGTTTTTTTTTAAGTTCTTGAGCATCTTTCATTATAGCAATAGAAGAAGACATAAGGGGTGGATAAGGAAATGGATGACAGCTGACAGAGCAGTCCAAAAACTATTTTCTAGAAATTCAAATATAAGTTAAGAGTGCTTTTAGTTCCAAATAAACATAAAAGAGAAAAAATTGAAACTAAATCCATCAATGGAGATCATAATCACAATTCATTCAAGGCTTAAAAAATGCATTCATTACGGAGGAAAGCAAACACATAAAACCATGTTAAAGTATCCTTAACACAAAAATACAAAAATAGAGTGATGTATGCTTGACACGGACCTGGACGACCGAGAAAAGCCGGAAGGCACGATCCTGACCAGCTGATAGTATATGCCTACCATTAGCATAGAACCTGCAGATGTATATCGTGATTAGTGATTCTCGGACCAGACAAACTCCACACAATACATATTTGCAGGCATATCATTCTTCATACTTCTGATCTGGAAAAATTGAAATGGTACAATAATGCACAAAAATACCGTACTTCTTTTAAAGTAAACCCTAAACAAATAAAGAAAGAAAGAAAATTATTACCTTATGCAGAGTGGAGGAGCACTATGACCACTACGAAAGCGTAATAGACGAGGATCTCCATCACTTGTGTCAAAAATCCACATCTATATCAAACACAGTGATTTATTGTACAGAGATAATTCAGAACTAATTTCAGGATAACACAACTTAATATAAAATTCAAACCCCATTATCCAGAGAAAAACTAGGTTCTGTTACATTTTTTAAATATTATCACCAGTGAAAGGTGTAAAAGATTATGCCACTTTTGCACCATTTATTAATCAAAAAGAGCTAGAGCAACCCTCCACAGTCAAAGAAGAAGGCCGAATGATTTTCAAAGTTGCTATTTACTGACTGACCCCATAAGGCTAATTGCAATAAAACACACAAGGTCAGAGTTATCCTAAACAAAGACAAGATTGCCAAATCATTTTCCATAGTTTCCTAGGCTGATCTTAGATGGTTAGGTGCAATTAAACAAACAAACAAAGACCTTTCAGGAAAATAAACTAGCTATCAGCAGACTGCATTTGCAAACTGATGTGTACCACTTCTTTCCAGATCGTATGTCATTGAGAAATATCAGTTCTAAATTCTTTTGCTACATGAGACGAAAAAGAGCTTTGATAACTACTGATGTTTATCTATCCCGCATGAAACTCAAGCAATAGTGAATATAGGGAGGAAATTTACATGCAAGAGGGGAGCCAAAACAGGCCACACCCAAGTACAATTTTAGATCAATAAAGAGATTTAGAAGTCATATTAATCATCCAACATTGCTGGGTTCATTTAACTAGACAACAAAAATTTTCAATGAATGGTCATGGAAACTACTCTGTGAAACTTACCTTAATCGAGTTATCTGCAGATGAACTCATTAGCACAGGCTCATTAGCAAAGAAGTGGAGAGAAATTATAGAACCGTCATGAGCATCTCTTATGACTGACTGGAGCCTTCTTTTATCGAGATTCCATATGCTGACAACACCAGATGAACTACCAGAAGCTAGAAGAGGCTGCCCATCTAAAGGAAGAATATAGATGTAAGCACAAAAATTGCCAAATCCATTAATGAATTCCTTTTAACAAAGGCCACAGGAGGTTAAATAATCAATATTGAAGAGTTTCTGGAGACGAAATAAAGCGTGGCCAGTGTAGAAGCACCCTTGAATTCGGAAGACATCCAGATTTATAGCAGAATGTATTTTAGTACTTGATGAAGACAAAAAAACAACATGAATGATACCTGTGCTGAAAGATAAGGCGGTCACAGAACCTCTCATCGAATGAGAAAATGTAACCAATTCTTCATCATAGCGAATATTGTGAACATGAATCTTGCCATCAGCACAGCCAACCGCAACAACATCTAAAGCAGGTGATGAAACACAACTGCTAACAGAGGAATTCCATCCCTTGAACTCATAGAGCTTTGTCTTAGTGCTTATGTTCCAAAGCTGCAGAGGCCCTTCCTGGCTTCCCAGAATAACCTGTTTACAAGCTTTCTTAGTTTAGTCCAGAGACACATTGAAACTGTTAACGTAGCTGTTAAGCATTCATAATTTCCAATAGCCGTTTATTTTGCTAAATTACCATGCAGCTTTAGCTTACCTTACAAACAAATAGGTTTAGCACTCTCGCAGGCAGCATGCTTGCACTAGTGGAAATTGTCATTAAAATCCAGTAAGGATCTTAGGATCTTACCACCCTAAAGTTCAAAACTTAAGTAACAATCCAGATCTTAAGTATGGTATTCATTTACAATCTTTAGAGGGTCACAATCCAAATTGACAAGTATCATAGGATGCTATGATCATATCCATTCTATCATTTAATGGTACAAAATTACGTACTCAGACTTCCTTTGAGTTTTGGATTAGACAAAAGGATTTTATAATCAGAGATAGAGATCATATAGGTATTTAATGTAAGACTTCTTTGAAGTTTTGAACTCAACAAAGAAATAACTACTGGGTTGCACACAAGTATATAGATTGAAGAATAATAAGAACTTTATAGCAACACTAATTTAAATTTGGCGAACAAATAATCAGTTGATTCCATGCAAGTATTTAAGTCAAGCATCCCACTGTCGGTATTTCTAGATTTTAAGAATGCCTATCAGATCTTAGGATCTGATCATTCAATTAACTCAAAGTCCTAACTTGTATATCGACTTTAATAACTATGCTTGACACATTTTATTTCCCCGAATTTCTGCAGTAGTAAATGTTCTACCCATCCTTCATTTGTACTACACTCTTTTCTGCTTACCTGTTCGTCATTTTCACATTCCCAGATCTAGACATACTAGTCATGTTCAAAAGTTGAGATGCTGACATGTGGACCACGCTACTTTCAACGTCATAAACTCCTCTTAACAAACTATACTGCAGAAATTAGTTAATACGGCTAACGTAAAATGTGCGAAAATTTTTTAACCAGAATAGTCCATAGCCCTTCAGGATTGGACCCTGGATACCTTCCCCTTCACAGCTTAATTTTTTCAAATAACACATCTGAAACTTAGTGACCTTTGGCTGGATCTTGCTATCAAGAGCTAATTACAGATGCTCTATTATCTTTAAATACAGTATAGTTTTACAGTCTTAAGTAAATGATAAAGGATTCTGCTATATTGAGATTATGGCCAACTAGCACAGATAATTAGACATCTACTCATTTTCATGGTGGATAATTTCAACTTTTCCATCAATATTTGATACCGAGAATTAATTGCTCGGTATAAAACAAAGCAAACAATAAGTAATTTCACAGTTTGCATCTATTGGTGCTCTGTTTTTCAGTTTATCCATTACTTTTCTCAAATCTTTTATGAAAAAAAAAATGGAGAAAACTTTCCAAATTAATTACTAGTGCATGACAAAGGAAAAGGACAAGAAAAAGCCAGCTTTGAACATTGTAGCCATTTCATTTGGGAATCTTCTTTCTCCGGCAAGTACATGCATGTTCAACCACCAATCCGTATCAATTAAGAACTGAAAAGTTCTTGGGGGCAAAGATGATAGTTACCTTATTTAAGTAAGTGTCTGGATGCATTATACAGCTAGGAGTAAAATTGCTATCCAACAAGATGTGTCCCACTGGGGAAAGGTTCTCATTCATTCCTTTGAACGCCCATATGTACACATTGCCATCAACATCTACACTTAATATGTGCTCTCCAAACAGCAGCAGCAAACAAACCTTAGCAGTATGCCCACTCCAAGTTGCTAACTGTAGTTAAAGCATAAAATTAGATAGACAAAATGTTCCTGCACATCATTAAAGAAAAACACAGCACATTTTCTGGCAATATATTTAATTAGCAGTTCAAGCATGTGCACTTAGGTCCCAATCTCCTCACCACATACCAATATTTTAATTAATAGTTCAAAATTGTATCTCTTTATTTTTTTGGATAAGCCAAACATCATATTCTACTATTACTAATCTGCTTCAAACAGAGATATAAATTCTAGCCAGCATTAACCATCAATGTGTCTTCATATTGTCTCCACCGGACCATTTAAGTACATGCATAGAATCTGATATACAAGTTATTGACATGTTGATCGACAAAAAATATCTATATATTGCTAGTTCTATCCCATTCAAATAAATAATTGCATAAGCCTAGCGTAAAGATAGTGCAACCATGTAATCTCTTTTGACACAGACATTGAAACCTGTTTGGACTCAAAATACCAGGGTGGGACATTGACTCTAAGGCCTTCTAAGAAAATGATATCGAGAAGGTAAACAGAGCTGACAAACAAATTTAAAAATGCTTCAGGTGCAGCGGGATAAAATAGAATATAACAAAGAGCCTTCAAAGATAAACACTAGCGAACATCCTAGCGTCTGGTTTGATGGCTAGCGCCTCAGGCATTAGGGAGTGTATGTGCCCTAGGAACACCTAGCAGCATTGGATATGGCATTGATGGAGGCATATGCCCCTGGAAATACACAAGAACACAGCACCACTAGATAGAATTATATGCCTACCAAAAAGCCATATGCAACCATGAGCACAAAATCAGGACCAACAAACTCAAAAGAGAATCTCCAAGGCTATGTCTGAACAGAAAATTAATGGCATAAGGTGACTAAGATGCAGAGTATATCCAATAAGTGCATCCATTTCAGCAAAATCAGGTCAGATTTGATCAATTCTGAAGGCTAGGAAGTTTAAAAGATATCGTCTTCCATCAACACCTACTGCTAACAAAGTAGAAAATCAACAAATTTTACTACACTAATGAACCATCAGATGATCACACTCTCATAGCCACTGCTACATACACAAAGCTGCAACAAAATAATGGCCACCAAAGGCCCATTGATTTTTCCCCTTCAAACTTGATTTTGTCCATGAATGTAAATTTTCTTATTCATAACGGTACTACCACCCTAACCAGCACTACAGTTCATAAGCAATACCATCAATAGTACTCCAAAGTTCATGTGCCATGGGCACGCTAAGAAAATCCAAGAACCAACAATCTAATATCTCATCACCGTTGATCACTTGTCAACAAAGAAGACACACTAATAAATTGGAAACATATGAGTTCCACTAGCTGCACAACCTACCAAACGACCCCAATTGATAAACATCTTCCAGCAATGTACCAAGGCGAAGCACTTTCCAAGAGAGTTTTGGTCATAACATGTCTTATATCACAATTCACGACCATTCCTTGCTAAATGAAAGTTGGGATCCTTTCATTTGTTTGGCCACAAATCTACACAGTTAAGCTCCTTCACAGTTCACGTTAATGATTTTGTCACATCTATCATTACCTTCGTATGTACACAACCTGTACCGATTCAATTGATTTATAATTTTGGAAGGAAAATGAAAAAGGTTGCCCTAACCTAACATCCCATTGCAATGCAGGAGAACACCACGAATAATCTATTATTAGTGACTTTCTTCTAACAAGCCATTCAGTAACAAACCTGGTGAGCACGCTTGAATACGCCAATGTCACTTCCATAAGCAGCAAAAGTGTATTCACGGTACGATGCGAGGGCCCGTATTTTCTTTGGCAATTGGGGACCTTCAGAAAAAAGGTGCATCTAATCGTTACTTAACTAAAGAAATTGCCAGAAAATGAAAAGCAACAAGAAGTAATGGGATTCCCCTATTTACTCAAGGGAGAAAACCCCATTAGACAGCATGACCAAGCACATTATTGACAACCCAGCCCATGAGACTGTCATTACAGAAAATTCAACACGAGAGCATTAGAAAGGGCAGTTATACTTCTCACATGGGCACTGCTAATTAGCTTTTTCCTTCAAAAAATGAAAATAGAGAGATTGTGAATGGCAACAAAAAAAAAAAAAAAACTCAAAAACCCCCAAATCAGAAATGTAAAAAGGCATTGAAGTAGCCCAAAAATTGCCATGCCCATGCATCATTTCCCGATGTACCTGACCCAAGGGCAAAAAAGACGACAGCTTTTGCAACACAAACGAAATGAATCGAAACGGAGGGGCAGAGAGGTCGACCCAAGCACACTCTCGGTTCGGAAAACCCATGATCCCACGCGGGCCCCCCCGGCCGTTAATCAGAGGAAGAGATACTCACCAACAAGCACCAAGCTCAGCTTCGCGCACTGCAAGCACCAAAAGCAGAGAGAGAGGGAGAAAAGGTGGGGGGGAAAACGAATCAAAATCGACGGGGCAAACACTAAATCGAAACACGAAGTGCGGACGTCGCGCAAAGAAGAAGAAGGGTCGTCTTACGTTGTACACTTGGAAAGCCTTGCCGACGCTGACGGTGACGAAGGTCTCGGTGCCGAGCCGCTGGACGGAGAAGGGGACGCCGGCGGTGATGTATCCGACTGCTCTGTACGGCTCGAATATCCCCATCGTTCCCGCGACGGAGGAGGTGGTGGTGGCCGAAGGATTTGAAGTTGGGAACTTCGCGAGTTCGGGCGGCAGGGACGAGGGTTTAGGGTTTTTGGCAATCCTGTAATAAAACCGGTGGTTTAGGCCGATCTCGTGTTCCGACTATGGGTGCCGGCCGACGTGTCCTTTTAGAACTCTGCTTTATTATTATTATTATTATTATTATTATTATTATTATTATTATTGGTAAAGGTAATAACATAGAAAGGAAGAACCAAAAACCAAAATACACAAACTGGCGCCACGAACTTTCGCTCATAATGCAAAAATGCATAATAAGTGGAAGGGAGCTGGCGTAAAAGAAGAAGCAAAAAACAAAGGAACTAAAAAACAGCAAAAGCCACAAGCCGAGGCATAAGGACCACGGCACTAAAAGCTCACAAGCACTAGCTAACTAGGAATTACAGTGCTTCCATCAAAAATAACAGGATCAAAGCCCCAAGCTCGTTGAAGCCTTATGTTCCTGGGAGTGTCCGGAACCTTGCTGTAAGTGAGCACTTTATCTTTGACAACTTTGATAAGGTGATCCTTCATAATAGTAACCTGTAGCACTTCACCTCGAAAGATGATTGCATTCATTTTCTTCCAAATAAGATGACACAATGCGCCAAAGGAAAACCGGGCAATGGAATGAAAGAAATCATTGCCAGAGAGAAATCTCAAGGCCCGGTTGATGATCTCTAGCCAAGGTCTATTGCGCCAAGGGAAATTACATCTCCCCGCCCAGAAATAAAGAAGAGTCACAAGCACATGGCATTCAAGTAACAAATGATTAATCGAATCCGGAGTGGTGTTGCAAAAGGCACATAATACATGGTTAATTCTACCATAAGATAGGAGAAAAACCTGGGTAGGCAGGCGGTTCCTGGTAATAAGCCAAAGGTTGAATTGAAACCTAGGCGTCATGGCATTGTTCCAGATGAAATGGGCCCATGGCACCCTGTCTTTCTTAGTTCTTAGAACCTCCCAAGCTGATGCAACCGAAAAAACTCCAGAGATCTGAACTCTTGACCCCCCAGGTTGACGTAAATTCAGCTATCGTAGCCTGAAGGGAGAAGGCCGAATTTGCAATAACTAATTCAGGTAGGAAGAGGTGTAGTGGGCCTTTTTGGTGCTAGTTGTCATACCACAATGAGATTGATCGACCATCACCCACTTCCCAAAAGAAGAAAGGCCTAAAATCCCTTCTCAATTTAAGAATTTTCTTCCACACCCATGAACAGACCGTAGGGGTGGAAGAGACCCAAAAATTATACTTCTTTAAAAAATTAGAGTGAATCCAACGACACTATAGGAACTCTTTGTCAGTAAACAAAATCCAGATATATTTGAGGATGGCGGCTTTATTGTAGTCGCGCAATCTGCGTAGGCCCAAACCACCCTCATCCTTGGGAACACAAACATCCTCCCAAGAAACCTTAGCCCCACCTCGACCAAGGGAGGAGCCCTTCCAAAGAAACTACCTCAAAATGCACTCAATGTGGTTTAAAACTGAATAAGGAAGAGTGAAAACACTAGCCCAAAAAGCTTGAATTGAGTGAAGAACTGACCTTATCAGTTGAAGTCTTCCAGCAAATGAGAGAAACCGATGGGTCCAGGCATGTATTCTAGCCGTGATTCCGTCTATCAAAGAGATGCAATCCGTTTTCCCAAGTCTTGAAGAGATGATAGGCACAACCAGGTAGCGTACCAATAGATTCCCTTCCTTGAAACCAAAAGCCATGATGATGTTCCTCCGAAGAGAAGGAGATCCCCCTGCCATAAAAATCTCACTCTTGTTCTTGTTCGGAAGTAGACTGCTCCAAGAGGAAAAGATGTCAAGAGCTCTCTTAGGTAAAGTCACAGACGGCCAATCCGCTTGACAAAAGAGAAACACATCATCGGCAAAAAAAAGATGAGAGAGACCCACCACTTTACATCGCCAAAAGTATCTAAATTCCTCCTAGGTTGTACAAGAACATATAATTCCTAAGAAAACCTCCATCACAAGAGTAAAAATGTATGGGGACATAGGGTCTCCTTGTCAAATCTCCCATCCTCCCGAGAAGAAGCCATGGAGTTCACCATTAATGGAAATATAGTATTTAGGTATGCAAACACAAACCATAATAAGATTGATCATCCAACCAAGAAACCCAAAAGCTGAAAGGGTGATCTCCAAAAAGTCCCAATCTAGAGTGTCATAAGCCTTTTGGAAATCCACCTTAATAGCACACTTTGGCAGATAAGGGTCAAGGTGAAAACGTGTAAATAATTCCTAGGCTAAGAGGATGTTATCCCTAATTCTTCATCATTTGACAAATGCATTTTGAGAAGAACTTATAAGGTCATTCAGAACTGCCACAATCCAATTGGCGAGGATCTTGGTAATAATTTTATAGATGGTATTACAACAAGCTATGAGCCTAAAATCAGAGACATCACATGCATTCGAAACTTTTGTCTCAATAAGACCAACAAAGCAAAAGTTGTTAGAAGACACAAATCTCCTTACTTCCACACGCCTGATGGGGTTTACCATACCCCTTATGTTCCAAATACCTATATACATAGAGAGCGAGGAACAGGGTTACCTCTTCTTTGACGACTTACGCCAACTATATGCTGGAGCAAGTGCCGAAGGGGGAGGATTGGGAAGCAACGCCTATAATTTATCCTGCATAGTACCAGAATCTTCAAGAGAAATCCGCACTTTCGGGGTGGGAGGACCTGTAGATAAAAGATCATCATCGTCTGAACAAAAGATTGGTTCTTCAATATCCTCCGCAAAGCTAGTCTGAACAGCCGAAGAGGCAGGAGCAGAATGACCATCACGCGGCTTAGAGGCTTTGGGAGCAGCATCCTTAAGCTTCAGAGACTGGTCGCCATCCTCCGGAGGTGCCAATTTAAACGACGCTGCTTCCTTAGCAGCAGCGGCCTTCTTCTTTTTGCTTTTGGCTTGCTTCCAACCCAATTCCGCCTCAGAGGAAGGCATAGATCCATCAACCACTAGGTTTGTAACAACTACAGCTTTACCTCTATCATCACCAACAGCAGCAGACAAAGGAAGAGTAGCTGTAGTGGAGGGAGAGGGAGGATCGCTGAGCACCTTATCCACCGAACAATCCACCATGACCCCAACCCAAACCTAGTCTTCCGCACGCAAAGGAGTAAGAGCCTGCACCACTACCTGGGCAATAGGCGCAACAGCAACAGTTTGTTGAGGATTCGAAGCAGGGGGAGCATTCGAACTAGGTGCACATTTGTGGCCAAAAATACCACAACCAGGATAGACCGATGGCAACCACTCATATTCCACACCAATAGTACAACTACTTCAACCGAATCACAAGTTTGTTGATTTGTAGTAATCTCCATACAAACCCTGGTGAAGGCCAGCATTTTCATTTGTTCCGTGTGCCGGTCTACATACAATGGTTTCCCAAGAGTACTAGCCACCATACCAATCACTTGAGAAGACCAAAAAGTGAGCGGAAGGTTCCGCAACCTCACCCAGATCAGTACCGTAAGATGAGTATCTTTCTTAAGTTCGAGAGTTGGCTTCCACTATTGTAGCACCAGCAAGACTTTGGCCATTGTGATGGGACCCCCTTCAAGGATCTTCCTACGAAACTCGGCATCCGAAACATGAAAAAAATAAAAACCCTGTCCGTTGGACATTACCTCAGCCAAGTTCGGGCCCCATGCATTTTTAAGGGCCGTCTCAATGGCTTTGAATGGTAACCTTCTCCCAATAAAGTATCCGACCAAGCATTCCTTGAGCTTGGGGTCCACGACTTCAAGATCATCATCCGACAGTTCAATAACAGGTTTGTCATTCACATAAACCGGTGGAGAGTATTCAAGATCATAACCTTTCATGGCAACCTTAGCTACCGCAACCCATGAACAAGCGTTCTGGTTATTATAGGTATTCCCTCGATGAGGTTGCTTCGAATTGGACCTTGCTCGACTCCTCCCTCGTGGCCTCTAAGGACCACGGGTAGGCCGAGCTGCTCGCTCAGCAACACCAGCCAAATCCAACTCAGAATGTACCACATCCTCCTTGGGAGGGGCCCCTTGGGACAAATGTCCATCAATAAGAGGATAGGAGCTATGGGCATTAGGGCCTTCCCCAGCAATTTGGGAAGCCAACAGTGCAGACATTGTAGTAAGAAAACTACAGTAGCTACGCCGAAAATGAGAAACCTTATCCTAAATAAGCGAGAGGGCCCATGAGCAACGTACTAGGGCTACTCTTGGGGTCTACAAGAAGGCAAGTGGACGAACTTTCCTTAGCGAGACAGCTTCAACCACCAATCAACACCCCCGATCGAGCAGCCCGACAGATTCTAGCAGAAACCCTAGCAAATCTTTTCCATCGTAGCCCAAAGAAGAAACGATCCAAGATAAACGATTGGGGGTTTTGAAGGGGGATATAATGCGCCCCTATCCTCCGAAAAAAAGCCCCAACAACCAGCCATAACAACTGGAATCAGCCGAGCACTGGAAGACAGGAACAGTATCCAAATCGCCCAATGGAGAGAGCTCTTCACTGCTTTATTATTATTATTATTAATACAAAAAACTCCAAATTGATATACCTCCAAATTTGCTCTAAATTAAATTTTTTGATCATTAAAACTCAATTAATATACTTATAATAAATTTATCATTCATTAATTTCCATTAACTTTTGTCGTCAAATTACTCAGCTGCATAACACCGGACAATTGACTGGTGACCAATTTGAGGTTTTACCCTCATTTTATCATAGTTATATTAGTTTTGGGTTTTTTTATAGTATTAATCAAATTTATCGAAAACCAACATAGGGTCAATTTATCATAAATGCATTAGTTTAGGATTTTTTGCAATCAAAAAATTAATTTGTGATAAATTTATCACAAATTGTAATTTTTCATGATATTAATTTATTTTTTAATACCTACATTGAAAGTTATGATACCATGAATAGACTTAGGCTTAGAACCAAAGAAGACAGAGTCAGTTTCCTGCAAATATACCTTCCCACAATAGGCGAACCTCTTGTTCGAGTCCTTCAAGGGCAACCTTTTAGCAAAAAACTACTTAGACTTTTAGTTCAAGGCTTAGAGACACTCAGAGATGCCAGAATTATAACATTTCTAACATCCGAGCTGCATTTCTTAAAGGATCCTACTAGGCTGGAGAAGAAGAGGTGTTTAGAAGGACATTGAGAGTTTTTGAACAAACACTCACTTTACTTCAAGGGACTCTGCTCAACACATTATATCATCATTGCCTTTTATAGACATTAGGAGGTCACAAACAAGGACCATGCTCATGGGTCCTAAAACAAACAGAGGCTTCGGAAAATGCGGTTGGGAATTATTCTCGGCAATATAAACAATGATAATGAATAGTGTTTTCCCTAGCCTATTGCTATAGTGACTGCTACAATGACTTGCCACAATGATTTACTATAGTCAGCAGTCTCTTCTGTCATGGGCATTGTAGTCGTAATCTGAGTCATCGGAACTATGCATTTTTTTTTCAAAAGATGTTCTTTGTATTTTTGCTCAAGTCTTGTAAGTGGATCTTCAGAGGGAGTTCGAGTATTCCATACGTTTGCCTCGTTTGATGAAGATGCTTCTTCATGATTCCTAAAGGACCCTGTAGTATCGGCAGGCATGTTAAGCTGAGGCCAATTGGATGGTTGAGCATAGTAAGATGTGTCCATCCTTAGAGATAATGATAGAAGTCCTTGATCATAGGGGTCTTGAGAAAGAGGACCCCCCATTGTGCATAGGGGTCTTAGGATGATTGTGCAAGGTCATTTGTGTCTGTCACTTCTTGTTCGTGTGATGATGGGGTTGTCCTTATAGTACATCTGTATTCTTCAAGTGCTTCTTTGGCTTTCGATGTGAGGCTATAATGATCTCATGCAGTGGGTACATTATAATTCCATACATCTTCAGGAATAGTCTTGTTCTTCTAACATAAGATTCTTTGGAGTTCTCAGTACTGGTGTTCACAGCAACCAACAGGTCTTGGAAAAGATTTGTAAATTTGAGCTTCTTTAAGGTGCAGCTGAGGTTTGTAGGATGTGGTTCCTATACTTTATGGAGCATTAATGATTATGCCATTATTTTTTACAAAAGCCCATAGTCGTCGGAAGAACAGAACAATATGGATCTCGGAGTCTAGCTTGACAGTTCTTAGTTCTTGCTATAAGAGGTACTTTCAGTGAGTAAGAGGATAAAACCAATTGAGGAACGCTAAAATGTTTTTGTCACTTTCCTTTTTAGTGTTTCGATCAAGCACGAATATCCTAGTTAGGTTGGCAATAAACCTCATGGTTGGAATTTCGATAGCTATCAAGTACCTACTGGTTAAGTACCATAATAACCATCGGAGTTGATCAGGGAAGTTATCTTCCTTCCAGATCAGAGGGTGTATAAACGGATAGCTAGAATTTAATCCAAAAGGATAAAAAATTGATCCTTCATGGAGTCTGAATAGATCTATGTGGCATTGCCACATAAGGTTCTCCACATTTTCAGTGAGGTTATCATTATGGATTTGTTCAACAATCTCCTTGGGGTATTGCTAGCTTAGCCAGTCTCATATTCTCTCAATCTTGTACTTTTTATCGTGATAAAAAGTATGGAAAGCATGCCTCATGATATACATATTGATTTCTGCTGGTGCCTTTGGTCTGGACAAGAAGTAAGCAAGCACGTTCTTCTTTTCAACAATGTGTTTAGTTTCAAAAGAGTATTTGAAAACCATTTAGCCCATCGAAACAATTGAAAATGTGGAATCTGCTTTTATTCGAACTTGGTCATCTGGGGGAAAGATGCCATGTCTAGTTCTACCATGAAAACCATCAAACCGATAAGATGGAATTCGAATTTTTTTATTTTATTTTTCACTGCCAAGATTTTTTTGAAAGTGGAATGATAATGCATTTCAGCCTGGGAGAATTTTTCACTTTTGTAAGCACACTAGTACCTCTTACCATCAATATTTTCGAATAGGATGACCGCCTAATATTCATCACTGGCGTCAGTTTGGAGAATTCTCTTTCCTGTTGATGAGATTTGTAATGAAGGAAGAGTCTGCATGATCTCCTTAAGTTCAACGACCGATTTAGTCTGAGATTTTCCCCAATGTGGAGGATTCTTCTTCAACATTGATTGTAGTGGAATCAGCATTTTTGCAATGTTTAGAACAAAATTTCTAAGATAATTAATTATCCCAAGAAATTGCTAAACTTGCTTTGTCGTGAAATTTTCTTCAGGGAATTTTAGCAATTCCTGAGCAATGTGTGGCCCCGGATAGTATGTTCCTTTGTTAAGGTGCATATAAAAAAATTCAATTTCCATTTGGGCAATATTTATCTTTCTTTGAGAAAACATAATCCCATGCTTCTTTACAATGTCTGCAAATTGCCCAAGAAGTTGGCAGTGGGATTCCTCATCAAAACTGTAGAGTAAGATGTCATCAATGTATACTACTGCGCTTATCAGGATTAGTTGGAAAAATTTGACATATGGCATTTTGGAATAGGGATGGGGCTTCCTTTTAATCCAAAGGAAGAACTTTCCATTGGAAATGTTGGTTTGGAATACAGAACCCTATTTTGGATCTGTCTTTAGGATAAATACCCAATTGCCAAAATCCGACTTTAAGATCAAATTTGGAATAGATATGGGCCTATAGGGGAAATTTGTCATCTTGAAGGAAAAGATTAAGAGGCTAATAGTTTATTACCAGTCGCATATTTCCTCTATTTTGCTTAGCCTTGTTGACGTAAAATGCTTCACAAGCTCATTAAGAATCTGAAATTTCAATAAGGCCTTGTTGCAATAGCTTGGAGCATTCCTTCTGAGTAGAAACTAGGTGTTCTGGCTTCATTCCTACATGACTCGCC
This sequence comes from Eucalyptus microcorys, assembly GCA_014182515.1. NCBI lineage: Eukaryota > Viridiplantae > Streptophyta > Magnoliopsida > Myrtales > Myrtaceae > Eucalyptus > Eucalyptus microcorys. The sequence continues at coordinate 19,485,459 of CM024564.1, forward strand.
TTGGTTGGATTGATATCTTCATTTTTTTTTAAGGGAAGGCAGACAAAAAATTCTGAATTTTTCCATAAAAGATGAAAACATTTTTGAGAAAATTTAGAATGGAATCCTAAACAGGATTCTAACAACTTCTGCATGATCGGATCTAATAAATTCATTTGGATGGAAAAAAGTCTTTGGATGTTGACGAATTTAAAGAATTGATCCTTATACTTTAGACATTTTTCCGGGAATGATACGAAGTCGAGAAATCTGGGTCATGATATCCCATCCAATGATCAAATATTTGTTAGGAAGATTAGATTCGAAGATTTTTGTGGTTATGAAACATTGGAAAACAAACTTGAAAGTTACTAGAGTAGTTCTTAGATTTGTAGAAAAAGTATCCCCTGAAGCCGAATTAAAATATCGAATACAGGAAGTCCAATATTCTTCAGGGAGAACTTTAGTGTCTAAAATTGAAGAACTTGCACCAGTAGCTATGAGAGCAATAACAGTGATAGGTTTAGCAAATTTCGAAGTGAAGATTTTCACAAGAAAATGGGAACAATGGATTTGGCTTGAAAATATGTCAGGGTTTTGTCTTAAAGAAGTGAGGAATATATGAAAAAAGTCTTCAGAGTCTAAATCTGAATCAGTTTCACTAAGAGTTTGGTAACAATGAATGACACAAAGAATTTGTTCAGATGGTTCTTCATCCGTAGAGAATAGAGATTCGATATCATCATTTTTGAGTGAAATACTAGTTTCAATCTCTATGTGATGTATCGGATGATTCTGACATTTTCTCACCTAAGGGCAATTTTTGGCGAAATGACTATTTTTGGTTGCAGATGAAGCATCGAGTTGATTTCTTACGGCCTGAGCGATCTTTCCTTTTGTGTAAGAATCGCCACTTCTTCTTTTTTTGGAAGTACTTAGATCCTATTGGAGAAAACTCCTTTAATATTTTGAAGCTGACAAAACTTGTTCAAAGTCTATTCTGAAAAATTCTAGAATTTCGTGTCAAAGTCTAAAAATGCCCAGACTCTATGTCAAAGTCTGAAGACTCCCAGACTTTAGGTTAAAGTTTGTCCACACTGACAAAATCCAGACCGAATGCCACTAAAGAATGAAGACTTATCCAAATGTGAGATTTTGTTTATTTCTTTAGGGGTTCGGTTCGTATGGCGTATGTATGGCTTTCTAGATGGATATATCACTTATGGGATTGATTATCTTTATTGGAATCAATTTAGATAAATCAAATCTTTCGGATTGCAAGTAAATAAGGAAATAATTTACTTATGGAAACCAAGATCTTGATTGTATGGGCGAACATGATTGACGGGCTTTCATCGCAATATTCAAAACGACTCAAGATCTCCTTGATTGATTATGTCCAACGGGTAGATTATAAGAATTCATTTGGAAAGTGCCAACGGTCGTGAAGGCATGAAGGAATATTTAAGGTGGACTCTCTAGTTGTTTGATAATGTGCGTGAAAGAGAAATTTCAAACCGAAGCTTTCCACTTCCTTATTACTCCAAATACTGAACTCAAAGTTGTAAACAAAAGAGAGAAACTCATTGTGAGACTTCGTGAGAGACCAGTATAGACTCTTCACTGTGAAGTCGAAGATCGAAAGGCTGTAAAATCTCTTTTGATTCTTAGTGAAATCCAACCAGTAGGCTGTCAGCGTGGAAAGTGGACGTAGGCTTGATCTAAGCCGAACCACTATAATTTATGTGTTCTTATTCTCTTCCCTGAACTCTTTTATTTTGTTCGTAGTTCTATCTAACTACTATAGTTTGAACTCGTTCAAAGTCTATTATCTTTCAGACTTAGTTTTAAAAGCAAAATATTTCTACTGTTTTATTTAACTGCTATAGTCTAAACTCGCTCAAAGTTTGTTGCCCTCTTTTACCAACTATATATGGGTCTCTAATAACTCCATCTCATCAAGGATAGAAGAGTTTGAAATTTCTACTCTCTTATGTTTTTTTGCTTTTTGGCACTTCATCGCTTTCTTACCAACATCTTCTATATCATTCGAGCCCTCAACTTCAGGACCTTCTAGATACATTATCTGTTTTCTACTCCCCTCTTTAGCTACTGTAATTTTCTCCCCTCCATCTCTTACCTCATTTGAAAAAGGGCTTTGTACTCGTTTTTTGCTCCGAGTTGGATTAGCATTTGTCTCAGCTTCTCCCCTTGCAACGATTTCCATGTTGGCTGGCGACAAGGGAGTTTCAGATAATACTCTTCCTCTTCATGATTAGGACCAATCTTTCCATAAAAGGTTTCCCAATGCGGGCTATGATCTCACACTTCCGCTTTGAGCCAAGGGCCATATTTACCTACCTTATTTGCTGCCTAATTTGTTTGTTCATATGGTATCTCCTCGCAATACGAGGCATAGTGACCAATTCTGCCACATGAATAACATAAATGAGGGAGTCATTCATATTTAAATTCCACCCATAGGTTCTTGTTCCCAATCTTGACTAATGCCCCAGTTTTTAGAGGAGCTGAAAGCTCGAGCTCCACTTTTACTTTAACTGTTTTATAGGGGCCATTACCTTTGGATTCCAATTGTATTTCCCTGACTACACCCATTTTGCTAGCAACATCGGAGTAGACCTCTTCTATAATCCATCCCGGAGGTAAGCCAACAATATGAACCCATAAATCATATCTAGAAAAATCATCGCAATGTTTTGGAACATCTGGCTCACATTGCTTTAGCACTAACAAATTACTAGCAAATGACCATGGCCTTGATTTCAACACTCTCTCATTTTCCTCTTCGAACTTGAATACAAATGAGAAAAATCCCAGTTCTTTCTGGGAACACTCCATTGCTTCTGATTTCCATGCCTTCTTCATTGTGTTGCAAAATGCTTGGAAATTCACATTAGATTTTGAATATAACTTACCGAAAAAAGTGTGATTGCATTATATACGTTTGTTGGAGAGGATTTCCTTCTACACTTCTATCACATCATCTTTTGACCATAGGTGGCCTAAACTCTTACATATGGCAGCAAAATGGCATTGGTTCTCCTCCTCGTGCTCCATTCAAGTGGAAATTACAGAGTCACTTGTAGAGAGAGATGAAAACTGCCGTGAGCTTCAGTTGGGGTTGAGGGTTTTCTTCGAATCTACTTTGTATTGGCTTTATGGCTTTGGGAAAGGGTCGATTGAAAGGAGCTCCAGTATTTTGTGGACAGGGGAAGGTTGGGTTGGGATTCTTATAGATTATCTGAGATGGCTTCACGAAACAGCTCCATTTGGAGAAGAGAATGCGAACTCTAAGGGGATTTAGGGTTTGGATGCCGAGCACCTATGGATAGGAAGCGAGAAAACACTACATTAACACGTATCAAATCTAACCTGTCTGATTGAATGGAGACACTACCATTATTACCATGCTGCGCAAATCTAAGAGCTTCCAGTACTACTAGCATTTCAACTTGAGCAACAAAGGAGGCCTTTATTGACTTGGTGACCCATCAATGAGACTTCCAGTGTAGTCTCAACAGATGCAGGCAATGGTGCCATCTCCAGATCCCTTGGCGAGTGAGCCATCAACATTAATTTTCAATTCTCCCTTCTCCAGCGGAACCTAGGTTTGTGGAACTGCTAGATATGTTTTTGTTCTTGCTTGCGATGTTTCAGAACCCCATCTTTCAAAATTTGCTTGTAAAACTCTCGATGATTCTATAGTATTCTCTACAATCGAGATTTGGCCTTTGAAAATTGCATTGTTTCGAGTTGCCCATATACACCATAGGATCGATGCCCTTGTTTCGAGGAAAGGTAAGCCAGTCGATTTCCCTATAAACTCCATGTATCAAACCGAGTTATCCCCTATATTGATATGTGTAATTAAAGATTGGGGGCTAACCATACTTTCTAGATCCAGGGGTAGAGCAATAGAGTATGTTCAACCTTCTCCATTTCATGTTGACAGATTGCACACATAGGATCGGGTATGATTTTCCTCTTCCATAAATTCTCCCTTGTTGGGATAGCATTTTGACATGTGCTTCGCAAAAAAATCTTCACTTTTGAGTAAGCATTTAAATTCCATATGAATGTCCATAGTGTTTTGGGAGGCTGGAATAAGGATGAGGGTTGCTCTATGTTTGGTTTACTGGCTGCTTCTTGTTTGAGTAAATTATAAGCACTTTTCACTATGTAGCATCCTGATTTTGTTCCCATCCAAAATAGTTTGTTATTTGCCTCATGGAGTTTGACAGGAATGGTGATAATCTCCTGCTTGGTTTGTTCATCAAAAAATTCATCTAGTTTTTAGACATTCCACTAGTTCTCGTATGGGCTAATCAGTTTAGCAACCTTTTGTCATTTATATTCATAGGACCACAAAAAGAGCCCTTTTCAGCCATCTATCTATTCTTATGTCCACTTTCTCCCCATTTCCTATAGACCACCTGGTTGAGTTTAGATTACTTCTCTTCCCATGACTAGGCTTTGCCATCCCCAAGATGGTGTGCACCTTTCTTTGCATGCCAAAATTTCCTTTCTAATGGAAATATATGCCTTTGAAAAGTCTACTTCGTAGAGCTTCTGGGTATTTAATTAAACCCCATGCCTATTTACCAAGCATAGCTTTGTTAATAGTGATTAAGTCTCTAAAGCCCACGCCTCCTATCTTTTTCCGGTCTTCAAAATTTCCCACTTTTTCCAATATAACCTAGTCTTGGAGTCATTGTTTTTCCTCTAAAATTTTGCAATCTTCTGCTTAATGGCTTTACAAATAGAAATAGACATTTTGAAAATGGACATTGCATATTGTAGTAGAGCTTAAACTACTATTTTAAGTAGAATTTCTTTTCCTGCTTTGAAGACCAGCTGTCCCTTCCATCCCTCCAATTTATATTTACTCTCCCCAAAATCCAAGCAAACATTTGCTTCTTTGAGGCTCCTTAGTTTGAGGGGATATCTAGGTACTTCCTTGTGTGGTAATTTCCAAAATTCTCAGTTCCCTTGTCATATTGGCCCTCAACAATTGAGGACTTCTCTTGCTTAAACATATACCTAATATATTCAGGTTTACAACGTGCCTAGAAGCATAACAGTACTAGTTAAGTATAGCTGAAAAATTGTGTTATTTAACTATCGATCCATCTAAGAAGAATATAGAATCATCTGCAAATAACAAGTGGGATAAAATCGGGCATGATCTGTGCAACTTAATCCCCTTAATGCTCTCATTCGTCACTGCATTGTTTACTGAAGAAGATAGAAAGTTCACCATTGGAATAAAGAGGTACTATGATAGGGGGTCACCTTACCTAATGCCTCTCATTGGTTTAAAAAAAAGGAAGTGGGTCTCCATTTAACTTTATACCGAAAGAAATAATAGTTATACATTGCATGACCCATCTTACCCATTTTTTGCAAAAGCCCTTTTTCAACATACAAGCTTCAAGAAAGCCTCACTCCATTCTTTCGTATGCCTTTTGCATATCTAGTTTAAGGACACTTGGAATTTTTTCTTCCTATTTTGTACCCTCAATTGATGTAGCACTTTTTGTACAACCAGGATATTGTCTTGAATTTGTCTACCACTCACAAATGTACTTTGTTCCTCATATATCAGCTTAGGTAGCCGGCACTTTAATTTATTAGCCATTGTCTTAGAGATGATTTTACACATGAAATTACAAATACTAATAGGGCGAAACTTATCGAGTTTTTTTTCGGTTTTGTTTAAAGCTGGTTCCATTACACCTGATGAGAAAAAATTCTGAGACTAATAGAACATACCATTTAAACCATCAAGACTCGAGTTTTTACCGCTCCTAGTTGGAAAACCACTGTTCGAATCTCCTCCATTGTTGCATTAGCTACTAGGAGATTATTCAATATAGCTCACACCATACAAGGGCATAAATTCAGCACTAGAATTATATTTTTTGGGCCAACCGATGTGTAGAGGTCTTAGAACTGATTTACAGTCATTAGCCAAAGTTGATTCTTATCCCTTATCCACTCACCTTCTCATGTTTACAGCATAGAGATTCTATTTCTTTGCCTCCTTTGGACAGTAGTTGCATGGAAATATTTTGTGTTTTTGTCCTCCCAGATCAACAAATTAATCCTTGACTTCAATCCCCAATAGATTTCTTCTCGTCTCCATAATTGTTCACTCTCCTCTTTGATGCTTGGAATTCTAAATTTGTCTTGCGAAGGCTAGGTGTTATTTATTAAGGCCACCATTTCTTTCTTAAGGGACTCAATATTGCTATGACTGTTTGAAAATTTCTTTCGACTCCACGCTATCAAGGCCCTTGTGACTGCTCATATTTTATATTGTAAACCTACATTTTCCATGGCAAAAGAATGCCATGCATCTGAACGATATCCTTACACTCTTCATCTTTGATCTAGTAGGCTTTGAACCAAAATCCCTTTCTCCTTTTTACTAGTTCTATTGAACAAACCAACAAAATAGGGCTGTAGTTTGAACTTATCATAGGAAAGGCGGAGGCTTCGATCTCTGGAAGTAAGAGCCTCCATTATAGGTTGCATAGCACCCTATCTAGTTTCTCTTTAACAAGGCTTTCCCCTTCATTATTTGCCCGTCTGTATGTGCACCCCTTACAATCAATTTCCATCAAAGAGCAACCATTGAGACATTCTTGGAATGCGTTGAGATGATGATATTCAACCGTTCTTCTCCTCACTTTTTCCCAATGATATAAGACTTCATTGAAATCCTCCAAACATAGCTAAGGAAGAGAATCAATCAAACTAACCCGCCTCAATTTATCCTAAAGCTTCAATCTCCCTTGACAAACATCCAGCGCATATACAAGTGTGATTCTCATTTTTTTTCCTACTCCCCACCTTTGTACAAATCATATTTATGTAATCTCTAAGAGCTTCATCTATGCACATAGTAATTAAGTCATTCCTATGTGAATTGGATCAAATTCAATGCAATTGAATTAACCCAAGTTAATGTGCACGAAATGCTTGAATTCGTATCGAAACGATGCCGTCAGCTAGACTCATGTTTGTAATTATACTTCAATTACTTCAAATAGACTCTCATCTATAATGGGCCAAGTCGAATTGACTTTATCAAACCACATTAGGTTGATTTTGTAACTTTCAGGTATGTCGAAGTTGTCAAATTGAGATGTTTCCATGTGAAATTGCCAAAATTGATACCAAATTTGAATTGTCACTAAAAAAAAATAAGGTTATTAAGGTCATAATTGCTTAAACCATGAAGAATCGATAGATCCACTAATTAGGGCTAAAATTTGAAATTTTTATCTCTAAATGCAAAATTTCAAAATTGGTTCGATAATTGGGTGCGGAGTGACCTCTAGATCAAATGTAAACTGAAAAATGGCTAAAGACAAAATAATTTCATTTTTGATTGATTTTGAACCTAAATATGCAAAAATTGAAAAATTCTTAATCAATTTTTGTGAATTTTTTTTTTATGCCAAAGTTTTTTTTATGCCAAAGTCAAATTAAAGAAGAAGAAGAAGAAGAAGAAGAAGAAGATGATGATGATGATTTGATGGTTTCGAAAATTTTCAATTTTTTTTTTATCAAAATATTGACCAAAAGTCAACATTTTAGTGATTAATCACTAAAATGTCAATTATTGGTCAAATTTTGATTTCTTAAAAAATTTCAATGCAAAAAAGAAATTAAGATCATTTGGAAGTTTTTTGTGCAAAAAGTCAAATTTTGACTATGATTGACTTTTTGGTCAATTGACAAAAAGTCAACTTTGACTTTTTTGGGATTTTTAATGAAAATGAAAATGAAATGAGGCACAAATGAAAGGCCAAAGCAAAAGAAAAGCAAAACCACACTTTTTGTTTTAGAAAAGAGTTTCATCGTAATTGGAAACCCTAATCTCAATTTTTAAATCTTAAGCGTTGATAAAAAATCAGATGTCAACAATTTTAGAATTCTATTACTTTTAGTAAAAGTAGGATTCTCAATTGAGGGGTTCTAGCATTTCATTATCAAATTTGTATCTTGCATCCGATTCATTCTTATGAGAATATGATTGAGGAAATTAGTTGTGGTTTGCAAGAAGGAGATAACATGCAATATCAAACAATATGGTGGATGCTTCCTGGGATTTCTTGCCTGGAAATGGTGAAGAAATTAGTGTCATGGCCTTCAATTCAGAACACTTGTGTTATGAGAAGCAGAAATCTGCTGCCCTTAGTCAGGCATCTGTAGACACTTTTAAGCGAGTTTTTCGAGATAGACAAAATTTGGCATAGAAGTATGCTTGCAAAGACAATTCCATGATCTCTATATCCAAAGCTGGAAGTAAGAGTAATCTACTAAAGATTGCTCAATACAGTATGTGCCCTACAACATTCACTAGTTCCATTGTCCTTTGATATATCCCATCAACTCTGTAGTGCTTCTTATAATAACCATTAGGAAAAGAATATAGATCATTTGCATGATTCTCCATGTCCTTAGTCTTTCATCCCAATTGCAGTGGTCAAGAACTCTTTTCTTTCTTGTTTGAATCCATTAGAGTGCTTCATACATGCTACGACAAATCGAGTTAGCTCCTTCACCAAGAATGCTGAAGTCCTAGAACCTTACATCGGAAGCTTATGTTTTTCATGTGCGATTTATATGTTTCCATGGATGGCATAGTTAGAATTGCTCATGGCAATCAACTCATAGTCTTCTTATGGTATTGACGATCTAGCCACATGCTTATTGCAATGTCTTCATTGAAGAAACTGACGCTCGGCATGAACAATGCAAGGAAATTTCAGCTAGATTGTCATTGTTGGATTTGCAATGAACAGTTAGATTAGTTCCATCCAGCAAATTATTATTTATCTTAACATATAACCTTTGACCAGAAGCTTATGTTTTTCATGCGTGATTTATATTTTTCCATTGATGGTACGGCTAGAAGTGCTTATGGCAATCAACTCAATAGAGTTTACTTAAAGCATTGACCTTCTAGCCACATGGCTAAGGTCGTTTTGTGTTGCGATGTCTTTATTGGAGAGACCGATGCTTAATGTGCACCGAACATGCAAGGAATATGTAGGGAATGCGCTTGGAAAGTGCATGGAACGTGCACCGCATGCATGATGCTAGGAAATTTTGGATAGATTCTTGGATTTGCAATGTAAGAAATAAGCCTACTCTGCTTGGATTTGCAAAGGTCAAGGAAGAAGAATGGGAAGTTACTTTATATTGCTTAATGCATTATAATCGAGAACAAAAGATGTATATGCCACTTTCCTAAACTTTGAGAACACAAGAAACTGTTGGTACCAATTTTCTTGGAGATAGGCATGGTAGATTGATTTTAGAATAATTTCCGTTAGTCATGCTTGCACTGCTCTGCTTATGGTATGGGTCTTCATTACAGAGTGAAATTTGAAGCATATGAGACTATGCAATTTATTAAAGAATTGTTTGGAAAACCAATATGCATCCGGTTTTCACTATTCACAATCTCTGAGGAAGTACTTGGGCTTAAATCAACTACTTGTTCATGAACATCGAGTGAAAGCCCATTAAGGTCCTATTTGGTTAAGCATTTGGAATGCTCATTTGGGCTCTAAAGTCCCTTGGCCAAATGCAAAGGTGTTTAGTTCATTTTTTTGTGCGACTTTGGCAAGATGCAATTGCATCTCCAAGTGGCTCTAAGGACCTTTAGCCCAATGCAACTCTTGAGGTTCTTTGGAAAGTTGCATTTTGGAATGCAACTTCCGGTATTGTTCATCTCTCCGGTGGAAAAGCCGATCGGCCGCCCGAAAAAAAATAAATATAAATATAAAATATATATTTTTATATAAAAATATAAACATATTTATTTTTATATTTTATAAAAAATAAACATATCTCTTTTTTTATATTTTATGTTTAATAAATATATATTTATATAAATATATATAATATATATTTATATATAAGTTTATATCTATATAAAATATATATTTTATATAAATATATGTTTATATAAACATATCTATTTTTATATATATTTTATGTTTATATTTTTATATTTTTATTCAGGTGGTTCGGCCGCCGGATTCGGCGGTCCGGTGGCCGGACTTCAAAAAAAAAAAAATATAAACATATTTTTGCTTTTTTAATTTAATAAAAGTTAATTATAAATGTAAATTTTACCAAACGGTATTTTGACCAAAATTGTTTCTCAATGCAAATTTTACCAAACAATATTTGCATTTCGGAAAACCCCATTCACCCAAAGGTATTTATATTTCTGTAAATGCATTCCCCAAAAGCCGAACCAAACGAGCCCTAAATGATTGAAGCCTCCCATTCTGGTTCATCAATGCACGTTGCTGGGGGCAAAGGAATAAGCACACACCATATGCGAAAATAACGAACAGAAAAATGGAACATGATAAATTCAATATGAGTAGGCTGAACGGAGCTCAATCGGAGATAGCACTTGCAATGAACAGTTCAAAAAGCTACAGTTGAGTCAACGTTGAAGGTGCCAACACCAACGCAGACGCAGAGAGCGATACCTGTGAGGAGGAAAGAGGCTTGGAGATAGTTGCCATCTCCATCTTTCGCACCGCTGAGAACTCCTACTTGTGATGGGCTTCGAACTCCTCCTACTCATGAGGGGACCAATCACGATATGCATGGGCTTGATTTGGGGCTTAAGATTCAGAGGGGAGACCAGACGACTTCTTTTTATTTTTTATTTTGAGGGAGATGAGTTCAATTTCCGGAAGAGGCCTCATACGGCGCTGTTTTCGAATATGTGAATGGTCTTAAATAGCGTCGTACAAGTGGACCTTTTCACTTAATTATTTGCGACATAGGATAGAAAAATGATAAAAATAAATCACGTCAATATTTTTCGTTAGTTAATTTAGACAGAATTAATAGAATAACTTCATTGCACCAACTTACTAAGTTTTAGGACTCAATTGCTAGTTGTAATTTATCATTTTACTTTCATAACAAATTTTAGAGATTTAGTGCACTTATTCCTATTATTTATAAAATGTTATTGGCATTGGTGGTCCCTTTTCGGATGCTAGGGGTGCGGACTAAAAATAAAATCGATATGAATTTTAATGTATTTTTAGTTTAGTTTGGATTTTGGTTTGAACAATAAAAAATAAGTATTTTTGTTCAAATATTTTCACGAATTGAAAATCGCCCATTTTCTTGATATTATAATTTACATAATTTCTCTTAATTTCCATCAAACTTTTTTTCATATTTCAGGAAAGAAAATCAAAGAACCAAACTGATTGGATCCTAACCAAATCGAACTGAATGAGAGGTGCGGTTCCATTGAAAGTAAATGCACATCCAAAATCTCAACCGAATCAAACCATTTATAATATATCTAGTTTTCAAAATGTTGAACCAAATGCATTCTTAATATCCTGCCTTGTGCTGAATAAATTCCCCTCGAATTGAGCAAAACGAAATGACTCCCTCCTCCTTATCCGTCCCGCGGTTCGCCGTTAAGCCCCAAGTTTGATCGGCCACAACTCGCGGCCTCCCACCACCAGCACGCACCGACCGCCGAGATATCTCTCTCTCTCTCTCTCTCTCTCTCTGAAACTCGCTCTTCCGACGGCCGCGGACGATCAACTTCGGCTCTCTCGGCCGCTCCTTCGCGAAAAAGGCAGGCGTTGTCGATCCCCTCGAGACGATACAGCGGGACGCGGAGGCTGTAAAAAGGAAGGATGGGGACCTCGTCGGAGCCTCCTATTTGGGGAGACATCGACGTCTGCGAGAGGTAAAAAAGGGTTCGATCGATTTTCTTTCGCCGTTCAACAGATATGCCCTTAGCCATGGCCATACATAACATAGAAATCACGGTTGGAAAGGGTAGACAATTAGCTAGAGCAGCGGGTGCTGTAGCGAAACTGATTGCAAAAGAGGGGAAATCGGCCACATTAAAATTACCTTCTGGGGAGGTCGTTTTCGCTCATATTTCTTTTTTTCTTTTCTTGAAATTTCGCAGCTACCTGGTGTGCTCTATGTACGAGGAGGCGGCTTCGTTGGCTTCCTCTGTTCTGAAGCGTGTCCGTCGGGACAAGGGTGATCTCGCTGGAGGAGAAGCAGGAGACGGCCTTTCACAGCTGCACGACATGATGGGATCAGCTGGGATGGTGTTAGTGCAGTCTTTGAAAGAAATGGGCAGGTCTAAACTGTACCCAATTGATTAAGATGACTTATTTATGCAAAGTCTCGTGCTCGCTGTAGTTTTTGGGTGGAAGTTAAAAATTGTGGTGTAACTGGTGGGATTTTCTTGCAGGACAGCAGAAATTCTGCATAAGCTAAGGGAATTGTTCGGTTCTGTTGCTGCCATCCCCATTGAAGTTCTCCAAATTGGGTAAGGTAGTGTCTTTTGGCGTTATCGCGTTTCCAATTCTATGTGTTGATTAATGGCTTTTCTTGGAACGGGTTTCCATGGTTATGTTGATGCTTTCCTGATCCTTCTGAAGAGCAAAATTGCAAAAGAAACAATAGAAGAGTACATACTGTAAACGTGGTTAATGCATTTGCTGGGTCGACATCGGCTGACTGAAGTCCTTATTGAAGCTAGTGTTGCTGCATTTCTTAACCTTTGTATTCTCTACCATTGTGGTTGAAGGAACACATACATGATATGAGGCTGATTTATGCTCATCTTATTTGAGTTACGGGGGTAAACAAGATGGTATTAGGAAGTCTGATTCTCTAAGGCAACCAATTATATGCTATGTTTCGCCTTTCAAAAATTTGTTGTTCCTTCTTTTTCTTTTGGGAAAAGAAAATATCTGAAGTTTTGCGTTCTTCATTGTTCTTTTTTTCTTTCTATTTGTATGTTAATTTGTTTGTCTTTGTTGATGACCCCAGACAACTTCAATGTTTTACATGACTATGTTAGATCCATATTTGGCCTGCTCCATCTACCATCTGAAGAGGATTTAGGTAGATTGTATATGACGTTGATAGGTTTATTGCATTTGCGCCTTAAGGCTTAAACCAAGATATACATGTGCTTCGGGCCTTAAGTTTGTTTAGTTATTACATCTTCCAAAAACGTCTCACGACCTTTAAGGGCTTATCTGCAGGGCTGAAAAAAGGATTCCACATAATCTACACTGAACTTTCCTTTACACTCACTTTGCACCCTTTAGTTTCAAAATTATCCACGTTGCACTGTGAAGTTTTAAGAAAACATGCAGTCTATGCCTTGGTTTCTGACGTTATGAGGATGTTAGCAAAAGTTATAGGAATTAGAAGGTGTAAAGTGTAGGGTTTGAGCTAGAGGATACAAAATGCTGAAAAGGATAGACCTCAGGACTTTTTTCTTTTTGTAAGTTGCTCATCATTTGTACAAAATTGACTATAAGTTGAAAGCCCTGATGGAAGAGCTATAGAAAGCATAATAGTATATTGGCATTGCTTGCATTGAGTACCTCGAAATTTGTATATACCCCTAACTGTCGATGACATAACATGGCTTAATATTTTGATGCTTTGGTGCCATCTATATAGATAAATGGTTGGGATTATAGCTTGCTTAGATTGACCAAAACCTATTTCATAACATACCTAGATTTCCAAAACAAAGAATTATATCACAACATTAGTTATGGCGTGTTTGATTTTGTTTTGCGAAAGCGTGAAATTTTTTTATCCTGTTTTGCCAAAATCTAGAATATTGTTCAGATTTTCAAATTTATGAAAAATCTCTATGTGAATTATGTGTCAACATTAGTATGTTGTTAAAGTTTCAGGTATTTCAGGTTTAAAAAAGTCAAAGTGCATGAGGCATGATTTAAAAAAATTAAAAGTAAAAGGCAAGAGTCAATTGAATCCTTAATCATTGTGAACTTCAAGAATGCCATACTCAATGTTGTTGGATTGTTGTGGGTCTGATGACTCCTAATACCTACGTCATGTTTATATTTCTGTAAAGGATGAGGAACAGTTTTCATTAATTTTTACAAATATAGGGGTGTCATTGTAGATTATCCAAATCATATCCAGGGGTTGTTAGAGTTATTTAAACCCCATCCCACAGACAGACAGACAGACAGACAGAGTTGGGACAAGTGCAGTACTGGAATGTTAATTGAAGTTGTACATGTCATCTATTGATTTAATGTATGCTTTTTCAGTGCAGTACTGGAATATGTTAATTGAAGTTGTACATTTCATCTATTTGTACATGTCATTTGGTGCATGCTACAAACAATGCTTTTTCAGATGTGGTAACTGCCCTGCCACTGCTGCCATGCTCATAATGCAACTTGACGATATAGTCTTATTGGTTGTCATATATCACATCAGCAGATGATGTGTTCTATGACACCCACAAAATGTCATCTCATGCATCGTGCCTTAACTCTATTGCAGAATAAGACCTATGTTATGCTTGGTCTGTACATTCCACTTTTAACCAATTGTTGGTGTGATATCAATATATAGGCAGCTATTGGAAGATGTGAGATTGGCAATGGTTAAGAACATTAGCTTTCGGCGTTCTCTTCATCCTTTAGTCTCTAAGAAGTGCATCTTTGATTTTCATGTTGAATGCAAGTTACATGACCTCTTTTACATAGCATGAACTTTGCTTATTGGTGCAGTTTCCTATCAGGGTCTGTTTGCAGATTTCAGAAGGTTTTCCAGGGGTTCAAGAACTTCTAGAGGAGTTCCTTAGCAACTGGAGCTGCGTGGATGAGAAATATTACAGTCCTGTCCATGCAGAGGCAAATGTTAATTGCACGGAAATCTGTGACGGGCATTTTGTTTTGGGAGTTGATAAGTATTTGGAAATTGTTGAGATTTATGCTTTGACTCTACTGGCTAGAATTTTGGGTGAATTTGAATTGGCCATAAATTGGGTTGAGAAAGCTGCATTGCCTGAGGATAAAAGGCAGGTAAGAGAGATTGTGCAACCATATTTTTTGAGGACCACTCATTTATGGAATTTATGTGATCATTGATAATTGTTCAACATGCTTGAAATTTGATGATAACTGACCCTGGAGGATGCAATTTGCTTTCCACGTTTTCTTAACCTATTTGCTTGCTGAAATCGCTATCGAGCAATAGTGAAATTGGGGAATTGATTGCTATACAGATTGTTTTGAGATGCATTTTTAGGTATCATACAAAATAATGGAAAAGGTGCTTGTTAATAGAAATATTTCAGGTTTTTTTTCGTGGCTTACTAGTCTCACCCAGCTCCTGACATGGTCATGACTACTGTATTGCAGGTTCAGTCAGGCCATTTTTCCTTAGTTTTTGTAGTTATAATGATGGGATAGTAATGTGCTTTACATTAATATGCCTGTTAAAGTGGAATAAGGTCCACTTTTTTCCTGTAATGCGGCAAAAGGAACTTAGAATACAGTGCATCAGGGGAACAATAATCTTGGGGAGTCTAGTTTCTCCTGTATCGGTTTTGCCTTAACTAACATTGATAGCCTTCTGGCCTTAATCTTAATCTGTCTTATGAACATTAAGAAATATCAAGTGTAATGGCATAGTGGCAATTCACTGGGCTTGTCTTGTCTGATAGAGATTCCATACCACCCTCTCTCACTCTCTCTCTCTCTCTCTCTCTCTCTCTCTCTCTCTCTCTACACGCACCCACACACCAACACACAAACAAGAGCTCACAATCTTAAAAATTTAGCCCCCTTATTACATCTTGTAAGTTGTTTGCAAAAATTTTCTGTATTGATGATGCAAAAGCAGGGGGATAGACTTGATCTTGGACCTGACCCTGTAGGTCTGCCCAACTACTCGGGCACAGTTCATTTTTGGGAGAATCTAGGTCATGAAAAGAGCTGATATAGGACCTTACAGCCTGCTGGACCTTCTAGTGTGTTTCTTGTTGATCATGCACTGATTGGTATATAGGGTTTTGTATTGATGAAGTGGTGCTTATACTGTTGATATTGGAGCAAATGGTTAAACCTGTTTTGGATACTGCTTGCCAGTTATTAAATCAAATAAAAAGAAGAAAAGGAAACTCTGCAGCATATCCTCTGAACTATTTTAACTTAGATGTTCCAGATTAATTGTAGGCCGGTTCTGATGTGAAAGGTGGTAGGCAGTCTCCACAGGGTTGAACTTGGGGCATGGACATCTTATTCTTAATATGCATGCAAGGAATTTATCATGTGTGCTGAATTCTTTAAGATGCGTTCTCTGGTTAGGCTGATAGAGAGAGTAGGCTCCGGATTTTAATGTTAATTTTCATTTTAGCAGTGATAAAGATTTCATTAATCAGCTCCTTCACATGTGTCTGAAGAAATGATGGTAGAGTGGTTCTAATAACAATGATGCTTACAAACTGTTGAGCATCTTCACCATAAAACCATAGAGCATCAGACAGTTTGCCTTGTTCCTCAATTCAATGTGTAAAGTATTTCATTGTCTGGCTGCTAAATCAATTCTGTGATGGCTTTCAATCGAAGAGTGATGCTTCACTTTTGAACAAACTTGATTGAACTCGATTTTGATTTAATAACCACATTGTACTGTCCTTGATGCAGAAAAAAATGCTAACAGTTTGTCATTTCAACTTGCAATTTATAGGAGTTGCTCAGAAGGTTGCATTCGCTATATGCTATCAAGGCCACTAGCTTATCACAGGGTCCCCTGCCACCTATGCCATATGTGTATGAAGCTCCTTTAATAGGAGAAGCGAATGCATCAGAAGAATATATTAGATCAGTAGAACAGAAAAGCATACCAAATGGAGGAAATGATCGGAAACTAGCACTTCTGAAGTTGTATGGACAAGGCGAACCTTCTTTCTGGTTGTTTAAGTCAATCAATGTGAGATTTGGCAATTTTCGGTTAGTCCTATCTAATGGGAAGATCTTGCTGGGATGCCTGATGCTGCTCGCATATTTTGTTGTGCGAAGGAAGAGATCTGCCTTGAATAGGTATATTGTCTTGGCTGGTCTGCATTTTCATGGTACCACTTCCTTTTTAAACTTGGTGATTTGCTGACACCATCACAAACATATTATGCATAACTTGCAAATACCAGCTACTTGTGAAGTTAATGGTCATATATACCTGCGGCCTGCACCAATATCAACTAGTATGGTCTTTGCATGCAGTTGTGGTATCAGTGGTCTCCTCTAAGATGGACCTTAGGCATGGATATACCTCCTAAAAGAATTGTCTTTGTTGTGTTCTGGAATTTATGTCAAATCAGCAGGGGGATCACCCTCAACATTTTTATTCATGAATTTGTTCTCAAGTTCTACAGGTTTTCTATGGTGGTTATGCATACATGCTTGTAAATCAATCCACTTCTGATGTGCCAGTCAAAAAGTAAACCATATTTAGGTTGGCTTTTAGTTTCTGTATGTGTCCTATGGAGTGTACGCTGCTCCATAAACTTATAAGCTCCACTTTTAGGAAACTATACAAAAAACTGGCATTTGGTTTCTCAAGGATCAACTTTTTTTCTCCCATATTGCAAGAGCTAAAGTGCAAGGAGTACAATTTTAAGTCACCAACACAGCTTCTTTGGAAAATCAGTGGTAAGACTGCATACATGAACCCCACCCCAAACCCCCACCATTTGGCGGGCCTTGTAGCGTGGGATGCCCTTTGTCTGCTGGACCATTCAGTTGCCAGCTCTAATTTAGACATATCAATTGACCGTCATCTCTTATGAACTTCGCCCTGCCAATTGCATAACAAGCAGGACTCCAAGGAGGAAAGCTTTTTAAAATCAGCTGTTGGTGATTGATGATGCAATAGTTAATTTGAGTAGTCTTAATTATCCAGTTGCAAACGATCTTTACTATTTTTCCACCTTGTTTGCCAACAGCTAGTTGCAGACTAAAATTGTTGTAACTGCATTTATGCGAGCCACAGATGTTGTTTGCATTCTTTTGGTGGAATCAGTTGAATGTTCTAAACAACTTTAGTGTGTAAAGAAGTTCGCCTGGATAAGCACATATTCTGGATGGAGTTACATAGGCTGTTTTTGGGAACTCATTTGGGAGAGAGAGAGAGAGAGAGAGAGAGAGAGGTCTCTTAAATTTCTGAAAGCGGCCTCCAGTGTTTTTATCATAGTGTTTTGTGAGACAAACTATTCGTGATTCTCATGTTTCGTCATATTCTCTCGCATTTCAGGTACGTCAAGGGACGGGTTTTGGCACTGAAGAAAGCTTTGGTAGATTTTTGGCAGCTTGCGTTTTCTTACCAAGTGAACCCCTTAGCGGATTTTCAACCCCTTGCTTCCATGCCCACCCGGGCATAACAAGTGTTATCCTGGACTGACTGGAGGCGATCTGATTCAAGGAGCAGGTCTCTTCCGTTGTATTACCAGGATGCCTTCCCCTTCCCCGGAAGACTAATGTCTGTGACAACTTTAATGCAAAGAGATCGTACGCGTCCTGTTCAACAAATTCACTCTTTACACAACAAAAAGCACATTGTCGTTTAGAGAGAGAATTGTCGCCTCTCATTGTACTTTTTCTTTGTCTGTGTGTTGATCCTACCAAAAAAGAAAAGGTGACTATAAATTACGAGAAACGTTTACGAAGCTTGTTGTACGTTGTACGTATGCCATTGAGATACCTTCGTAGTAATGTCTATGTTAATGGTACGGAGCACCAACATACTGATTGGGAAGAAAAACCAAAGAATTGCTGCACTATCTTGATATTTTAAAGAAAAAAAGTTCGAATAAGGGCTTGAAGTGTGTTCTTTTTTTGAATGAGGGCTTGAAGTATATTTTATCTTAAATAAGAACTTGGAAGTAATTAAGTTAAATTGCAACCGGTTGAAAAGGGTAAGGATTAATAATACAAAAAACTCTAAACTAGTTTGTGTGTATCAAATTTATTATAAATTAAATTTTGTGTTGTTAAAATTCCTAAACTAGTACATTTGTATCGCATTTATCTCAAATTAGGGCACTCGTGTCAGATTTACCCAAAAAAAGAAATTTCAGATTTCCCACACTTTGGGGTAATGCGGCACATATATATTAGTTTGAGTGTAAATATGACACCGGTTTACCTGTTTGAACCCCAAATTGAATTTTGAGTTCTTCATAGATTCCTTTGTTCTCCGGTGCTTGAACTTTCAGTTCTTTGACACCGAATTAGGTCCGTTGACCCAGAGCAACTCCGAATTCTCAGTCCATCACATAATATTTCCCCCTCACCCCCTTCACTGACTCATGTTTTCTACCTCTCAAGATGCCTCATGTCCGTTACCTGACAACAAATTGCTCCTTGCTCCTCTCCAGTTTGTCGCCACAAGCTCGATCCTCAAGTGGAGGAGCAGGAGTGTCAATTCTGTCTAAGTAGTTTGAAGCCTGGGTACTTCAATTCCAGCTCAAGGGTTGTCGCAAGCTCGATCCTTAGCTAGAGGAGCGTCGATTCCATCTAGATTTCAGCATCATTTAATTTCCTTCGTTTTGACCGAGTTCTTTTGCGTTGTTCGATTCACTTGATTGGAAATGGATGGTCGACAACTATGGAAGGAGGACAATCATGAGGAGTTTTGATCAACCTTCAAGTTAAGGTCCTTAGATCCTTCTCTTTGTCTACAGTTGAGTAAAGAAAATCAATTTAAGATAAAAACAAGAATTGATAAGAACAATATAAAAACAAACTCAAGGACAGATGGATACCCACACCTTCTCTCTTCTCATAAATGACAATGAGCTTGAAATGTTACCAAAAATTGAAGTAAATAGTTCAAATGTCTCATGTTGTGATGCTAATGGGCTGAGGAAGTACTTTTTACCACATCATGTGAACATAAGGCGGATGTAGAAGCTACTTGGGTTGATGATGTTGTTAGGGCTAATGATACCATGGCCACCGCCACTCTAAATAGCATCGATAGTGATAGGTGACACACGACACGATATGCTGACATACTGTTTCTCGAAAAATAGAGAATTCCGATATGTTGAGGAGTGTTGTATATTAAATGTATTTTTTTATATATACAATATTTATTATCATTTTTATGATTATTTAATTAAATTAATTTGATTCAATTTCACAAATAAATAAATAATAAATAAAGAGCCTAAAATGAATTTATACTAAAAACATTAATCTATCATTCATTAATATCATTCATGGATTCAATTTGACAAATTCAATTCAATTCCAATAATTTATAAAACTTAAGAGGAAAAATAAGTAATCCACATTCTGTATTTGTGTTAAAATGTGTCAGAAGAGAAGAGGAAAAAAAGAATTAGGAGAGTGAATTGTGTGTCATGAGAAATGAGAGACAGAAAAGAAGAAAAGATTAGGTGTTTCTTCTTTCTCCCTTTATTATTTATTTATTTATTTTTACATATTTACATGTTGACCTCTCATTTATTGAAAATTTTTAAAATTGAGCCGGTGTATGTCGAAATTCTGAACTTGCATGTCAAAATTCCAAACTTGAGTTGTTGAAAAGTGTCGAGAGAGTTGATCGGGCGTTGAAGAGTATTGAAGAGTGTCGAACACTGACACGACACGAAACCTCTTGAAGGAGTGTCAATACTTCATAGCCGCCGCTAATTGTTGTTGTTAGTGGTGATGCTATTGATCAATTCTTGTAATGATTCTTGGTATAGCCTAAGCAACCACATTCTCACAAAGTGATTGTAGTATTCTATTTATTCAACTTTATTCCTATAGACTCTTGCACAACTTTCTTCTTATCTTCAAATTGTTATTAGTTTTCATTCACTAATTTTGTTCTTTGTTTCTTCTTTCTATCAATTTGCTTTGGCACTTGTGGTGGAGTAACGTTTATCTAGCAGGCCATGTGTCCTTGGAGTCTACAATATGCACAATATGGTTGTAAATTTGTATGTATGCTTCCTTAAAACACATGTGAACCCATTATTTAGGTTATTTTGTCATATATATCAGAGTCACCATAACATGATAGCAAGTGATCCCACCAATGTCCCATTTTTTTACAGTTACAAGTTCTATGTTTGATATTAATAATCATTTTGTGTCCATATGACCCACTTAATTCAAACACATCCTCCCCATTCCAAGTAGGAACCCATGATGCCGAATACTTTTTATAAAGATCCAATATCTCTTGGATCTTAGGATATATTATAGTAGTGTATTTGGCCACTGCATCCCTTTGATTATGAATCATCTCCATAAGTGAACTCTTGTAGTTTTAAGTATTGTCTTTGTATGTTGGTTTCCGGCATCAATGATGCTTTTGTTGAAGCTTTCACACCAATTATTCACGGAAATGTCGTATTTTGAGCTTGTCCTAAAGTAGGACTTGCTCTATTGCATTTGAGGCATTTAGGACTAGGGGTGAGCGGTTCCCAGTTCCTTACAGGTTCTACTTGGAACCTGGAACCTACCCTCGGGTACAGGTTCTTCAATTTTTGGAACCTGGAACCTACCCGTCAGAACCAAGAACCTGGAACCTACCCTGTCGCAAGTTCCAGAGTCGGTTATAGGTTCCAACAGGTTCCAATAGGTTTTTTTTTTTTTTTTTTTCATTTTTAGTTTTAAAAAAAATGCTTCTATTGGAACTTACCGAATGATTAATTAGCCAAGCTATATTCCCTTTATTTGTGGCATCGATTACAAGTTCTTCATTGATCTTGAAGAGTTGCACAATGTCTTATCATGTTTAGAAGACAAAGGCGACGGATAAAGCAGATCATGATTTCAATGCTAATCAATGAACCTGATGAGCCAAAGAGACAAAGCTTTGGGAGGGAAAATCATGAAGAAACACACTTCCTAAACTCCACTCTTTATGATAATGAAAAAACGAAAAACATTGAGAATATAAATCGCTGTACTTGTCTCTTTTTATCATGTCCTCCATTTCCAAGAATAAATGAAAAGCATAATGACAAATACGGCATTTCCGTCCAACTAAAGCATAACATGCAAATAATGAGGTACCTTTCACAAGAAAGTACCATTTCTCCTTCCTGAATATTTCTTCGAGCAAAGAGTCTCCATCCATGTATACCAGATTTACCAAAACATATTCGATGCTTTTCTGTCCTCTGAAACAGTAATTTAATATTAGCCATTATGAAAGACACATCAAGCAAAATGCGATGATTAAAATTGGAGGAGCAAACGTACTTGTTAATGACCATGACATAGTTATAATCAACCTCTTGGCTTTCGAACCTTCTGCATAATCATCCAAGTAAAATCATATTTTTCCAGGACAAAGGAGCATGCACCATATAGTTTTTAGTCAATGGATCATAGTTGTCAAATCTTCTAGGCAATAGACTTAACAAAACGGCTCTGGACATGAGATTGAAATAGAGAATTAAAACATGTAGACAAGGGGAACCAATCTAACCTATGATCAGCGCAATATATCAACTTCTTTGTTATTTGACTCCCACTCTTCTCTAGGCAGTGTAACTGAAAACAAAGATATAGAATCAGTGTAAACTTATATGAGTATCTATCTAACATATTATTCCTTGAAATCCAACAGCAAAGAAAATAGAAAGAAAGCAAGAGTGAGCATCAGAATAGATTAAAAAATCCAGCTCAAGAAATTCTACCGATGTTTTTTTTTTATTTTTTTGGTGACCTAGGAAACCCCGAAATTCTACCGATGTTAGTTCTGATAAAAGTCATGAAAATAATAAATATCTATATAAGGACTTACTTCCATGCTGTGTCCTGCTCTTGCAGCACACATAACGTGAAAATAAGTAGGACATTTGCTGCATTGAGTGCAGGAACCATGAGTCTGCTTACATATTACACAACTCTGCACCACAAGCAAAGAAAAGCATTTGAAAAGAAGCACTGAGCATGTAGAAGTTAATGGCAAATAAACTAAGCAGTAGACAACAAACAAAATCAACACATGAAACTCAAATACTCAACTGAACAGTAAGCTACTATATAGCTATTATGAAATCAGGTTCTCCTCTATTGCTAAACGCTTTTATCATTCCCACAATAAGTACAATCCACCACATCAAAGAAACAACAATCTTCAAAACTGTAAATCTAAATAAGTATGGATTACCTTCAAAAAAGAAGTTGAGGAATTCTAAGTATTCCAGTGGCCGATTCCATTTTCTCATGATTCAAAAAACCAACTTCAGGGCGAAACCACGCGCATGTGACATGAACCCAAAGCAGCTCGATATCCGTTGGCTTCAAAGCACCCCCTAGAGACTAGCATTTAAGCCAGTCAGAATAATTTCAATTAGAGTTCTTCACACCTAAAATGAGCGATCTTAACTTTGATGAGCTCAATAAGCAACGTTCAGCAAGCAATTCATCTTGTCGATTTCATCTCGAGAACTTTAAATGCATGAACTCTAAGAAAGCAGAATCATCGCAAGCGATCATCCTACACAACATCATTCGACTTGCCGAACGGAGCCAATGCAAGAATCAGAACAAAACTGCATACACACAAACACCCGCTGCAAGGCCACGTTATAATGAGCACGAGCGTTGCCTTAGCCAACGGAGGGAAAGACTAAGGGCATTCGACTAGCTGAATCGGAAGGAAAGACAGAGAGAGAACACTCACAAGAAGAGGTCAGCGATGGCGTCGAGCAGAGGTCATCGATGGCTCGCCGAGTAGAGGTCAGTGGTGGTGGTGTTGAGCAGAGGGGCGAGCGGCGATGGCGTCGAGCAGAGGTCGGCGAGCGACGGTGGCGTTGAGGGCGAGCGGAGGTGGCCTCGAGTAGGCCTCAGCGAGTGGTGGCGTCGAGGGTGAGCGACGGTGGCGTCGAGGCAAGTGGCGAGCCAGAGGTCAACGGTGATGCCGTCGAGGGCGAGTGTAGGTGGCCTCGAGCAGGGGTTAGCGAGCGGTGGCGTCGAGGGCGAGCGACGGTGGCGTCGAGGGTGAGCGACAGTGGCGTCGAGGGCGAGCGATGAGCCAGAGGTAGCCGCGGTGCCATCGAGGGCAAGCGGAGGTGGCCACGAGCAGGGGTCAACGAGCGGTGGCGTCAAGGGTGAGCAGCAGTGGCGTCAAGGGCGAGTGACGGTGGCTTTGAGGGCAAGCAACGAGCCAGAGGTCAGCTGCGGTGCCGTCGAGGGCGAGCGGAGGTGGCCTCGAGCAGAGGTCAGCGGCGGTGGCGTCGAGGGCGACCGGTGGTGGCGTCGAGGGCAAGTAGCGGTGGCGTTGAGCAGAGGCGGAGAATAGATGGGTGAAGAGAGAACTGTGAGTGAAAAGTGTCGTGTGGAAGTGAAAGAAATTTTGATTTGGGGTTTTTTTGAGCCCTAACCGGACTGGTTCCGGTTCCCAGTGCCGGTTCCGGTTCCTATGAGAACTGGAATCGGAACCGGGAACCACCAGTTCCCAGAAAAGGGAAACCGGGAACCGGAACCGGTCCCTTTAGAATCGGGAATCGAACTGGACCTCCGGTGCGATTCCCCGGTTCCCGGTTCTACTTGAGAACCACGCTCACCCCTATTTAGGACAACCTTAATCAGTTCTCCCATGAACTTCCATTATCTCTTCCATTGTCAAGTCAAAATCACATACTTAATTACCATAAGATTTAGATAGTTTAATTCAAACTTTTGGAGCCATTAAATTTATAAAGCTAGATAGGTTTCGCATTTCTTACACAAAATCCATTCTCATTTTTTTAAAATGTCAAATTAGCACCTTAAAACCATTCTAATTTGATATTTTCTTAAGCCCATTTCTTATATATGTCTACATCACAAGGCTATGTACTCACAGTTGTAGCAATGTCCGTTTCTCTAGAATTATGAATACTATTCTCTTTTAACATCACTCCGCATAGAAATGAATCTTCACCATTTTTGTGGACTTTACAATGCTTGAACACGATTTCTAAATTTTATGATGCATCGGTATTACTTAGTGTCTCACCCCTATACACATGAAATATCTATTTTATTCTTGAGTTTAATATTACATAAGATTATCCAGTCAAATGCAAGTAGATGACATGATATTTTATAATGCATAGTTACCATCAGTGAGACAACATGTGAATGTACGCATACACATGATCATGCATTACATTCGTCATTACTTCTCCTTCCAAACACTCTAGACACATGCAGGGCATCCAGATTATACGGCAAGGTATTTTGACTCTCAAGGCATCTTGAAGCACTTTTCAAGACATCTCGACTCCGGAGACATCCTAAAACACTACTTGAGACATTCCAAACACAAAAGTAGGATATCTTGATTCCTAAGGCATCCCAATCACATAACAAGACATGCCGACACAATGGGGCATCATCACTCCCATCATATGGGTGATAGAATTTATGGTGTTAACCACGCATCCAACATTCATTCACAACATCAACACTTCATACACAACATGCCTCCCCTTTCTCATATGTGAATGATGATGATGACATGCTTACATCTTTTCATTTCTCATGCAAGCAAATGAGAACATTATCAAAGAATTGGCCATGTGAACATCAATAACCCAAATAATCAACATGACATTGACAACCCAAAAATCAATAACATAACACTGACAACCCAATAACTGACAATGTCACGCTTGGACCTTCCCACGCCACAGGAACGCGACATCCACGGGATTAATTTACGATGTCTTAGGAGGCGTTGCCATCCCATTACTTTTATCTTTCAATTAAGTACATGCGGAAGCATGCAACTATAACACCCAAAACAATTAACAGATAGTAAGGAAAACACATGTACAAACACACTACTTATATTAGGCTTCATTAGAATCGGAAAGTTACATTTACAAGCCCGCTTAGTTGAGGCATTTTGATTACATCTAAAAATGATAGAAGATTAGTTTTAGCTCCTCTATGATAGTAGTGACTCTCAAAAGTGGTTCCCATTAGAAGGCTGGCTTCCTACTGCTTGGGCTCAGGGTCATAGTTAAGATTGGAATCGAGGTCATCCACGGTGCCATTGGGAGGGTTCACCATTTTGGGGTTTGGTGAGGAACCATTGGGGCCACCGGGTGGTCCATCAAACATGCAGACGAGCCCGAAGACCTCCTCATCGATCCAAACGAACCACACTTTGTGCTGATAAGGAAATGGATATCCTAAGCCTTCATCCACCCACATCGTAGTGGTGTGCTTCTGGTACGTGATATTGGTAGTCATGTCCTCTATGTCCATGATCACTACCTCCATTTGGACATGCAAATCGAAACGGATTGGAGGAAGACTCATACCTACTAGCCTAAAAAGGGTAAAACAACAACAAATGAATTGAAAACTTAATAAGTAAATTGACTAATATAGGCAAATGCCTCGTATTGGAATCATACGAATACTTGACGTCAATATGTTGATGGTACATCAATAGCAAAGCCCATACTTTGCCTTAACTATATACATGAAAGAGAGTTCTCATATACCTAAAAGACTCACAGATCAACGACCCATAAAATGTTCCCTAATGATAAAAAATTATACACATGCCAAATAATAACTTCCACAATTTGCACATGCTTCTCAAGTCCTAATTAATGGCACATAAAATGTGCATGTGCCTCTCAAGTCACAATTAATGGCATATAAAATACGCATGTGCCAACTAATAGCTTCTAAAATATTCACATGGCTCTCAAGTCCTAAATAATGGCATATAAAATATTCATGTGCTAAATAATAGCTTCTAAACTATTCACGCGGCTTTCAAGTTCCAAATAATGACATATAAAATATTCACGTGCCTCTCGAGTCACAAATAATGGCATATAAAGTATGTATGTGCAAAATAATAGCTTCTAAAATATGTACCTAACTCTCAAATGCCTCAAATGCAATCTCGTTCAAGAACGGCATGATATTCCATAATATATGCACACAAGCATCCACAACACACCACACATCGTCCATTTATTACACACTTAGCCGAAATTCATTGGTTCTTCCAGAATCTACCGGGTATCATCCCATCCCATTGGATATAGCAACGTCCCAATATCCATCGGTGATGGCATCCAAAATCCATCGAGCTTCATTCCGAAATCATATTTATGAACGGCATCTGAAATACATCGGGCATTGGCCTAAAATCCATCGGTGACGACATTGTCCCAAAATCCATCGGTAAGAGCTTCCCCCATGTGACTACATGAATTAAGCACACAATCGGTTCTTATATTTTCTTTAGTTCGATGCAATGGTGCCTCAAAGGCATGCCAAGTGAAGTGTATGTCGTGACTTACCCAAACCGCGTTGTTATAATATGCCGAGAATCATGATTTGACTTGTTACACTCGAGCATTGACCTGAGTGTAACCCAATTTGGAAACGATACGCCTCAATATTGCCGAACCAAGAGAGAGACCCAGCTCGGCATGCTTCCACGTACGTCTAAGACCAACATGAATCTCTTTTTAGAAGCTTGGGGTGTGTTTTCAAGCATTGACAATAACGTATAAACAAACCACATCCACTAAACAATGACAAATTCTTACAACCAAGTATTATAAACAATAACTCATAGATAAATTGTGTGACATCCTGATTTTCAATCCTATTTTCGACTAAATGAAATGGGCTTTTCATCGACGTGCTTCTAGTATTTTTCTCTGAGCTGATCACTCACGAGATAACTAATTTATCTGGTGAAGCCGTTAAGGAATCTAAACGTGACTGATTTGAGAAATTGACCAAGAATCGACTACTCAACCGTGCTAATCTGCAAGGGTCAATACGACACCGTCAAAATCGATTAGAGACTGGAGATAGGTTGGTTCGATAGAGGCATGTAATTAAAGTGTAGGTGATTACACCTAATTGCAAAATTCTTGTCGAACGGCACTAAACCGATTTTTTTGTCATTTCTGTACCCTATGCTCGTATTTGAAACCTTGAAATTTTCATGACAACCGAGAGTCACCAATGAGTCAAAGATATACAATGTGGCTCGAAAATAATCGACTACAGGTCAAATGTGCTAAAAATTCATGAAAACTACCCGATAGGTTAGGTTACGCTAAAATCGCGTCCGGTTGAAATTAACCACGAAATTGAACCCGATTTCAGAAATTGAAAATTCTGTCATGTCATGATTTATTTTAGGAACATCAACTCACCCTTTGAGGAATTTTCGGCAAGCCCCGGTTTTCGGCGAAAAATCAAAATTGGACAATTTTGGATGGGGAAATTCGGAGGGCCATTTTTGTGTGGATTTTTGGCATCCAATTTGGATCAATTGATGAGGAAAATTATGGAATTTGACGTGGACACCTACCTTGGCATTTTGCCATTTAATTTGAGGCCAATTGAAGTGAAGTGAGTTGAATTTGAAGGTGAAATGGTGAAATTCGTAGTCATGGGGGGGGGCTGCAACATTTCAGCACCATTTGAGGCTTGTTGGAGAAGTTTGTGAAGGGAAATTGGCTGTGGATAGGGCTGTGGACTTTGGAGGAATGAACTCAAGTGTTTTTGGGATATTTTGGAGAAGCATTGAAGGCTTTGTCTCCCCTCCAGCTGCAGCTCCTTCTTCTTCTTCTTCTTCCTTGCCTCAATTCCTTCCATTTTTGTTGTTTTGGAACCAAAGAACCAACAGAGAGTCAGCCAAGGTTAGCTAGCCCTTGCCAAAGCCACAACAGCCGTTGGTGTTGCCGTTCGCCCACCTGAGCTCCACCCGTGCACCGTCCGTTGCGCCTCACGCTTGTGACTCCAGCCACGTCCTGTGCCTGCTCGCCGTCGCTGGCCCTTCGTTTGCCCACGTCGTCGTCTGCCTGGCTGCCATCGTCCGTCATTCCAGCCGCCTGAACCACCACCATCGACCCCTGGCCGCACCGCTGTTTAGCTCTACCTCTTCCCTCGTTGTTCCGGCCAAGCCGAGCCTTCAGTCCAGCTCCTTCGACCAGTAAGCAGAATCGAAACTCATAGCTAGGCTATGAGCATTGTGGGCTTTTCTGAGCCCTTTTCGGACCTCCCTTGGCGTCACTCTAGGCTCGAGTCTCGCTCACCTCCGCACCGCCGTCGCCAAGAACTCACTGGCTTGCTAATCTGGTGAGTTTACTTGCTAAACCTTGCTTAGGGGGTTAATTATGCTTAGTGGAGGGTTAGCTTAGCTTAAGATTGGTTTGTGTTGTTAGATTAATGTAATTAGTAATTTAGTTAGTTAATTATGCTAATTAGGTGGTTTGATTAGTTTAGTTATGTGTTAATTAGATTGTATGATGTATTTAGTTTAGTGCATTATTTATTTAAGTCCAATTAAGTGGTTAGATTATTGTATTTAGCTTAATTTGTCATTTATCTAATTATTTGCATTTATTTAATTAATTTTGTAATTGATTTAATTATTTAATATTTTATGGAAATTATATTGGGATAGTCGGTCGTCGAATTTTATGCGATTGTCGTGGTGTAATTAGTTTGTACAATTGAGTGATAATTGTTTATTTTCAGTTATTATTTCAAAATTATGAAATTTGGGTATTTAATTGGAAGATATTGGGTGTCGGTTTTTGACGCCAAAAATGTCTTTAGGTATTATATAAAATAGTGGGATTTTTAAAAGGAAAGATATCACTTTTTATGGTTCGATCGACCGTTTACCCACACACGATTATTTTATCGGGTGTTTTTAACACAAAGAAAATATGCTAAACACATTATTTTAATTGAGGCATTTGAATACAATGCACAATATCCTTGGTCGGGATTGGACAGTCGTGTGATGATTATGAGAACCCGTCACCTGATGTGCGTCGAGTGGACGTTGCTCCTATATGGAATGCCCCTAACAATGGATGCCGGATTGCGGTGAGGCTGGATCGAAGCTCCTTCGGGAATGCCGTCTAGAGGTAGACGTTGCCGTGCTCAAGGGATGGGACGATGCTCAGTTACATCGGAAGACAGCCGAACGTCGACTAGACCTTGTCCGTAGGGCTGTTATTAAGTGGAACATCTGTCTGAGTGAGATATGAACGCGCCTGATTATAGGACGAAATTGTGTAGCACATAATGGATGTATCATAACAATTTGGTTTTATAATCGGGACCCTTGTGATTGATTGAGATATAAGTGAGACGTTCTAATTGATGAGTGCATTTACTATATGCATATGTTATATGAACTGTACTGACGTGCAGGAAGGTATTGAGGTGAGATAAGTCTTCTGTGATGTGTGGTTAGACTGCCTCTAGGCGTATTACCTTCCTAAATCGGGGTTTAGGGCGTGAACTTGCTGAGATATTGTCTCACCCCGTCGTGGTTTAACCCTTTATAGATTCTTAGATGGAGGCACGTCATGTACAGTATGAGGTCTCGAGGGAGGTAGATTTCCAGCGCTCCTATTTCCCAGTTTTCGGGACTAGTTTGACTCATGAGCTTGTAGAGTCCACCGTTTGGGTCGATGAAGGCCTACCCCACTTGGTACCTCATCGTTTCAAAGTGTGGTATCTTCACAAGCCCGATGGGAATTGGGAGGGTCCTTTGGGTGGTTTTGATGGGCCTCCTGTTGGGACCAGGGAATGGGAGATAGGGCACCCTTTGGATATCGACACTCCTGATAGTGCCGTAGAAGACCTAGAGCTGGAGACTGGAGAGTCCAGAGTTTAGGTGGCTTTGTAGCCCTTTTTGATCTAGACTTTTGTACATAAATCTTAAAGTTGGCCTTTGTTATAAACTAGCTTGTTTATAAAGTGTGTTTGTGAAATTTGGTTGTCTTGCTTTTCTATCATATGTTTGTTGTTGTCTGGGGATTGTTTATTTCGCTTCCGCTTGTGCATGAATCGATTGGGTTGGCAACGTGTCCTGAGAATGTCGTAATTTAGTTGACCACCGAGGGATGTGCGCACGCTTGAGGTTCGGGGCGTGACAAACTATATCCAATAGTAATAACAATTCCTTGTGACCAAGCCTAAACAATCACATATAGACAAATGGCATCCAACAACAACAACAAACCTTATAACCTTGATGATCACATAGCAAGTTCTTGCCTATTCTTGAACCTCCTAATCCAAAGCAAAATATGAGCAAACTATACAAAATCAATACATGGTTCTACTCTATCTGGATTGGCTCGACCCTGTCTAACAGTAAGAAAAAAACATAACCTAAGTCTGAACTACGCAACATAATGCTCTAGCCAACATTGAGGGGACTACTTACGAAATTACGACGAGAATGAAGACGAACAGTGGGCAGCTCACAGCTCACAGTGGCAATGATGGCAACGGTGAGTGATGGCAATAGCAACCGCATGAGGCAATGGGTGGAGGGGCAAATTGAGAGAGAGGGAGAGAGGGAGAGATGGAGAGAAAGATGAGCGGCCTTGGGGAAGAACAAGGGGAGAGAGAGAGAAAATGGTTCTAAGCCCTTATATGAGAAACTCAATAATTAAATATGTAATGATGGCTAATGATGGTTTTCCTTGGCTTGGTTTGCAAGATTGAATCACATCCATTCAAGTATGAAATTAAGGACAAATCTTGGCCAAGCTTATCCTTCAAGCTTCAAGGGGTTAATCATTACTTAGTTTCAAGGGTAACTAACTTAATCACATTAACTAGACTTGTTTCCCTCCTTTCCTTCTTCAAATGGCACCCTCCCCCCTTGTATGGCCACCAAACATAAGTCTCTCCTTAACTTGTCCTCAAGAAGCCCTTCGAGTCTCACCTTCAGAGTTATTATGGCCTAAATCCCTAAAAAAGCAATTACTCAGCATTGGACTTATGAACTACCTTCCAAAATCCAAGGATAGGTTTAAACTTCACAAGCCAACTTGGTTCTAAAGTTCCCTCCCTATCTTAGGTGTGTGGGGCTTCTTGGCTTCCAATAATTGTTCCCTTTTAATTGATCCAAATTCAAGAGGACAAAAGATAATTAAGAGGACTAGCTAAATATCGTTTTAACCAGATAGGAATATCTTGTAATTACCTCTGATCGATACCTGTAATCAGATAGAGGTTTGTGGCTAATTTTTGATTGGAAGTGGCTCTAACACGACCTACACAAAATTGGGCGATTTTGGTAGTAATCAAGTGGTTAGACCCAAACCAAAGTTGGCGTCTGTCCAGGGTTCCAAGTGTGACCCATGGTTGGTTTGGAACCAACCCATTTTTTAGCCTAGTTGACCCATGAATGACCCTCGGTTATCATGTAATTGTGTAGGATCGATTAACTTGCCTTAGCTCACGATTGCATGGAATTGGTTCAGGGTCATTCATGAATGGCATAGTGATTGCGTGGAATCACCCATGACCGATATATACTCAAGCTGAACGATTCCTAACCATCCATTGATCGACTCGTGATGGTGCGTGATCGTCCACATTGATCCTTATGTTTGAACAATCTTTTCTTGGTCGAACACTCTTGTCTAGCGAAACCTTGATCCTGAGTTGCCTCACCCCCAATCGGCTAGTTAGCTTGTGAACAATCTCTAGGATTGACTCACAACTCATTCTCATTATTGGCGTGTTGATCCTTAGTCCATTCCTCAAGCCCAAGATAGCGGTCCAAATTGAGGGTGTCACAGCTTAGCTACTAAATTAGTAATTTAGTCGAATCATGATAACATCACTTTTCAGTTTAATCTACTATCGAATCTCATTGAAGTTGATTAGTCACAATCTCAACATATGAAATTCATTGATCCAGCCAAATAAATACAATGATTCGTCATGCAATTATTATAACATTTTCACACTTAACATTTAAGTTTATACTAAAATTAACAATCATTAAGCAACTAAGTCAAAAGCACTAAATAGGTCAATCTAACTTAGCCCCTACCTTGAATAAAACTTGGACAACTCAAAGTTTTGACCCATTGTAAACACTAGAAATGGTAAAATTAGAATTAGAAATATAAACGTGAGGCCTTCATCTTTTCTTCATATGAGTGAGATGAAATAGAAAAGAAAGAGACAAGGACCATTCTTTTTCTTCATAAGAATGAGTTGAAGTTTTCTTGAAAACGGGAAGCCTACGAGCAAAGAGGAGAGATGCACTAGAGAACTTTAGAAGAGTTAAAAATGGATAAGATTCATTAATCAAGGTTAAAAAGCAATGATGACTTGAAGTACTTAGCAATGAAAGCAAATGACCAATGATAACGTATTTAGAAGACCTCCATGAGTTACAAAAGGATAAGATCTTTTAAGCAAGGTTAAGGCAATGATAACATTGGGTTATAAACTCTAGGTTGAGATTGAATGAGAGGTGGTCAATTTAGAAGGAGACAAATGGCTTAACTCTATGGTTCCAAAGTAGATATTTTGATTATTTGCCAAAGTAAAATGCATGAATAGGGAAACATTATTTGAGTTATAATCATTTCAAGCATTAATGAGAGATAAAAAAAGATCTTGATTTAGAAGGAGACAAATGGCTTAACTCTATGGCATGAAATGCCTTGTGGGGTATTATGTGGGGAGGAGACTCTCGTTTCAGCTCACAGAAAACTCTCTCAAGCATACCTGGGGGCAAAAACTTGTGGAGGTACTGGTCAATGATCAGGGGTTCTACTTCTTCCATATCCCTGACCCGATTTTTCAAAGGAAGATATTGGAGGATGGTCCTCCAACTATGGCGAGGGTACCACTTATTCTACAGCAATGGAAGCCATTGTTAGAGCTGAAAAAAGTCAAGCAAACCTCGGTGCCGGTTTGGATAAGATTGAAGAACCTTCCTTTCGATCTTTGGACGGCGCCGTCGATTAGTGCCATCGCTAGTGCTGTTGTAAAGCCCCTCTTCATGGACCAACGCATGGAGCAAGCACGAATGATCTCTTTTGCAAGAGTGTGTGTGGAAATCAAAGCCAACCAGCCAAGGATTTCATCTGTCAAAGTGAAGTTGCATGGGGTTGTTCACTCGATTGCTATCGAGTATGAATGGAAGCCGATTGAGTGCAGCAAGTGTGGCTTGTTCGGACATGTTTGTGCGGAGTCCCCTGCTATTCCAGCTATGTTGGTTGATGCTTGACAAGATCAGGCTGGTCCCATCCATCCTACTATTGCCCAGCTTCCCATTTCAACTTCGGTGGGGGCGGAAGGTTCTCCTGAGGTGGAGAAGGAATGGAAGCAGGTCAATGGAAGGAAAAAGAAGCACCCCACACCGAGAGAGGTTGTATTCAGCTCTCCGGGCAGTTCTGGAGATGATGGTTGTGCTCTCAAGCAAAATGCGGCCGTTATTGAGAGGACCTTGCCTTCCACCTTAACTCGCAAAGCCCAGAGAGATTTGCAGATCCTTACCAAGGCGGATTCATTCGTTCCCACTATTGAAGAAGGGTCCATCGGCCCGGTTGAAGCTTCGTTGGAGCTGGTCAACACTGCTGGAGAGCTGGAGGACTTGGCTGAGCGAATTGAGACCTCGGATAAGGACTTGCTGTCCCATTGCCAGTCTTCGAAAGCTCCTCCTATTGCTACGAGTGTGGAGTCTATTCAGGATAAGCTGCTGGCTTTGCAGCATCAACCACCCCCTCCTCGGTTCATGCGGCTCCGCCTACCTTGTTGGAATATCAGGGGTCTTGTAAACCCTACTAGGCAGGCTGAGGTTTGTAACCTGGTCTTTTCAAATTGGTTGTCTTTGGTTGGGTTGCTGGAAACCAAGGTGCCGCAGAATTTGTTTACCTCCATTTCTGGCAATCTGTTACGGAATTGGTCTTGGATTATAAATTATGAGTTCTCCCCTAAGGGCATGATTTGGGTTGGTTGGGACCATTTATGGGTTAGCTTTGAAGCTCTTTCTGTTTCAAGTTAGACGATGCATGGATTCCTCAAATGGTTAGATTCTGGAGTGGTTTGTTGCGTGTCTGTTGTTTACGGCGAACACATGTTCACCCTCTGGAGATCTCTTTAGGAGGATCTTGTCTCTAGAAGCGTCACTTTTCAAAATTCGGCTTGGCTTGTGATGGGGGATTTTAATGCTATTAAGGACCCTTCTGATCGGGTGGGTGGCTTGAACGCTTGGATACCTTGTTTTGATGACTTCAATCAATGCTTGGCCCAAGTAGAGCTTGAAGACTTGAGGTATGTCGGCTTCAGGTACACTTGGTCAACTTCAGCAGGAGAGGCTAGGAAAGCGAGGAAGATTGATAGAGTACTGGTGAATTGTCGATGGAGCATTTCTTTCTCCTATTCAGAAGCTTCCTTTCTAGCCTAAGGCATTATGATCACACTCCTATGGTGGTCAAGGTGTTTAACCCCACTCCTCGGAGGAAACCTTTTAAGTTTTTTGACTTATGGATGAAACATTCGGATTTTAATGGTATTGTTTCGCAAATTTGGGAGGCCCCAAAGGAAGGGGTGCCTATGTTCAGACTAGTTTGTAAACTAAAGGCTCTCAAAGCTTGTCTAAAGCTTCTTAATAGAGAATTCTTCTTTGATATCTCTTCCAGGACGGCTGATGCAAGATTGGCCTTAGAGGCTACTCAAGAGGACTTACAACGGAACCCGGCCTCAGTGGAGCTTGCAGAGTTGGAGAAAGAACAGTGACGGATTTTTACCGACATGTGATCCATGGAGGAATCCTTCTTCAGGTGGAATCGAGAGTCAAGTGGCTCAAGAAAGGGGATCGCAATACAAAGTTCTTCCACCAGTACGTCAACAAGAAGCAATTGAGGAATAAAATCCTCTTAGTATAGGATTCCTCGAGGAACATTATCACTGAGCCGGTTTTGGTGCAGTGAAGATTTGTTGAGTATATTCAAGACCTTTTGGCGTCGCGAGGAGAGCTTGAAAGGCCTTCGGTTGAGGCGATTCGGGAGATTATCCACCCTCCGCTCTCGACTAATCAGGTTACCTTCATTGGCCGGCCGGTCACGAAATTGGAGGCTCGGGATACCCTTTTCTCCTTGCCTAGGGGAAAGGCCTCGGGACCGGATGGCTTCACAATGGAATTTTTTAAAGAGCATTGGGACACGGTTGGCCATCTGGTTACTGCAACTATGATGGATTTCTTCTCCACTGGTAGGCTTTTGAGGGAGATTAATAACACTATTTTGGTGCTGGTGCCAAAAGTCCTTAATGCTACCTCTGTGGATGATTATAGGCCCATTGCTTGTTGCAACACTATCTACAAATGCATTACCAAGTTGCTGGCCAATCGGGTTGCTTCAGTTTTGAAGAGTGCGATTAGCCATTTTCAAAGTGCGTTTGTGAAAGGCAAGTGCATTAGAGATAATATTCTTTTGGCCCAGGAGCTTTTCTCCAGCTTCCACCTTCAACCATATCTTCCTAAGTGTGTGGTTAAGGTGGATTTCAAGAAAGCTTATGACACAATCGACTGGGACTTTCTCAAGGGGGTTCTCTTGGCTTTTGGTTTTCCTAAGTTTATGGTGTGTCTTATTATGACCTATGTGCGCACTCCTAAATTCTCAATAGCTTTAAATGGGGAGCTACATGGATTCTTTGTGAGTGGTCGTGGTCTTCGTCAATGTGATCTTATCTCTCCCTACCTTTTTACTTTGATTATGGAGCTGCTTTCAGGGATTTTATTCAGGTGTTCCTTGAAGCCGGAATTTAAATTCTACCAAAGGTGCAAATCAACGAATCTCTCGCATCTATTCTTTGCGGACGACATCTTCTTGTTTTGCGAGGCTGACTTACATTTGGTGGGCCTCCTCAAAGATGGCCTCCAAACTTTCTCAGCTTGGAGCGGCCTTCGGCCAAATGCTTCTAAGAGCAAAATCTTCCTTGCGGGAGGCACGACTAACTTAAGAAATCAGATTCTCTCTAAGCTTGGGTTTCTTGAAGGCAGCCTGTTGGTTCGTTATCTAGGGGTCTCTATTATTACTTCGAGGCTCAGTAAGGCTGACTGTTGCACTCTTGTCAACAGAATCACAGCAAGGGTTTAGTCTTGGACTCACCGCTTCCTTTCTCTGGCTGGCTGTCTACAGCTCATAAGGTCAGTCCTTCATGCTATTCAAGCCTTCTGGGCGAGTGTCTTTATGCTTCCTAAAGCTGCTTTGGACCAGATTGAGAAAATCCTCAGGTAGTTCCTGTGGAAAGGCCTAGATTTGGGTAGGGGAGGTGCCAAGGTGGCCTGGGAGGATGTATGCCTTCCTAAGAAAGAAGGAGGACTTGGTATTAGGAGACTCTGAGATTGCAATAGGGCAGCCATGCTGAAGTATATATGGCTCCTATTCTCAAACAAAGAGGCATTGTGGTGCAGATGGATTCATTCCACGTTCTTAAAGGATAGAAATTTTTGGGTCACCAGGAAGCTTACTTCTTGCTCCTGGGCTTGGAAGAAACTCTTAAGTCTCAGGAGTGAATTTTGGAATGCTTTTTTCTGGAGAATTGGCGATGGCCAGTCTGTCTCGCTTTGGTTTGATAACTGGCACCCTAAGGGACCGATGAACTTGATTTTCTCAGATTCACTTATTTATAGTTCTGGGCTTTTAGGCAAGCTTCGGTATCAGACCTTTTTTCTGATGCTGGGTAGAATTTCAAGGTAGTCCTGAAGACGTGGGATCACCCCCTTCCGATCCTCTCCCAGGAAGTAGACCGTTTCTGTTAGAGGGAAGACCCGTCGGGCCGTTTCACGGTTGCAACCGCGTGGGAAACCATCAGGCGAAGGCAGACCATAGTCTACTGGCATGATTTTATTTAGAACAATGCAATTACGCCAAGGTGTTAGCTTAACCTTTGGCTTATTGCCAGACGCATACTTCCCACCCAAGCTCTACTTCTGGCCCATGGTAGAATTGATAGGGGGTCCCGCGCTTGCAATGTTATGCCTGATTCAATAGATCATCTATTTTTTTTATTGTCCTGTCACGGCTGGTATTGCTTTCTTTTGGGCGGCTAGATGTAATTTGCCTTGGCACAATAGATCTTGGGGGAGAAAATCTCCAATGGGCCACTTCCTACTTAATGGGCAATGACTTCCATAAATGTATTGCTCGATTCTCTTTTGGAGCATTATGCCATATTGTTTGGAAGAATAGGAATAGCATCCTATTCAGGGATCAACCTCTCAGTCCTGGCGATAAAGAACCATCTGTTTAAGGTGGTAAGAGATAGAGCTAGTACCTTCAGGAATGTGGAAGACAACTTTAGGAATAGAAGGTTGCAAAGGAGCTGGGGCATTGATCCCATTATCTTCACCGGGGGTCCATGAAAGGTTTTGATGGAAGCCGGAAGGTTTTTTCTCCCTTGTCGAGGTGTTTGTGCTTAGCCGGTTGTTTTTTCCTACTATGCTTGCTGTTATTGTTTGTTTTGTCCCTGTGTTTGGACGCCGCGGTTGCGGTTTTTATATCATGGCATCCTTTCACTCATAATGAATTCTCATCTTGAGTGCAAGTTTTTGGTGCCTTGATCTTTTGTACATTTAGCCTTTCCTCTATTTATATATTACCTTTACCAAAACAAAAAAAAGATCTTGATTTGTGTATCTTCTGAACTAAAAGCAATATATTTTATTTAACAAAGGTTAAAACCCATTATGACATTAGGGTTTTAAAAACACTTGGTGGAGAACAAGAGAGTGAAGATAAAATAGCCCAAATAGATGCATAAATGATGATTCAAAAGTTTATTAAGAGCATTAATGAGCTAAAGTTAAAATAAGTTATGCAAGGAATGATGTAATGCAAGTAAGAAACTAGGTGATAACTAAGAAATGTGGTAAAAGCTCGGTTTGTTTGTGGAAAATATCACATCATTAAAAAATGTTTTTGAGGAAATCATTTTCTAAGAAAATGATAATATTTTCCGGTGTTCAGTTGAATCCTAAAAATAAATTAGAAAATATTTTCCATTGCTCGGTATCTAATTTGATTTTCTAGGAAAAATTACCAAAAAAATTGCAATGTTTTTTATTTTTTATTTTTTAAAATTTCTTTTTTTTTCTTTTTCTTTTCCTTCATCCTACTTCCTTTGCTGGTTGCGTCCCTCAGTGACAGCCTGGCAACTAGCCAAGACGCAAGCCATTGTGCTCGAGGCTCGGTTGATCTAGGTGAGCTCGAGCTCCATTGAGGACGGTGAGCCCATGGCTCACCAAATCCTGGTGAGCTTGAGCTCGCTTGAGGCAGTAGGGCGAGCTTAGGCCTCACTAGACCTGGCGAGTTGGCTAAGGCTCAAGCCTCGCCATTGGGCGGAGAGCTTGAGCCTTGCTGGTATCTAGCAAGCTCAGGCCTCATTGACTG
Source organism: Eucalyptus microcorys (assembly GCA_014182515.1). Classification (NCBI taxonomy): domain Eukaryota; kingdom Viridiplantae; phylum Streptophyta; class Magnoliopsida; order Myrtales; family Myrtaceae; genus Eucalyptus; species Eucalyptus microcorys. The sequence continues at coordinate 19,524,529 of CM024564.1, forward strand.
TTGTTGTGGCTAGTGACTAGCCAAGGAAGAAAGGGAAAAAAAGGGAAAGAAAAATATTTAAAATAATTATAAAAAATTATAAAAATGAAAAATGAAAAAGAAAAAGGAAAACATAAAAATGAAAGGAAAATATGTTTGGTAAAAGCTGGTGAGGTGAAAAAATATATGTTCCCTACTTTTGAATGTATTTTTTTTCATTAACAAACTTTTTTTCCATGACTAGTTTATTTTCCATAAAAAGAATGGCAAAATTTGAAAAACGCTTTTCTAAAAGTTGTTTTCTGTTAAACAAGCGAATTAGTGACAAGTGGCTAATAAATTATGGTTATGGGAGATAGAGAGAATCATATGACAATTATCAATGCCCATATGGAGAAATATGAATTGTATTTCTATATAATACAATATAGATAATAAATACAACGGAAATTTAGGATGTTATATGTTACTCAAAACATATCATTATGTCTATGTCATTCCTAATTAACCAAAGCAAATGTAAAGAAAATGACTCAAAACACAGAGTTGATGGCTAAGAAAAATCAAAATAATGACTTAATGGGTCTTTTGCAATCAATTTTTTTTTTCAGTTCTACTCTACTCTTATTCTAACTCTCATTTTCAAACTTTTCTTCCACCTCCTTGTAGGGTAAGAGAGTCAAAATTGACATCTGAAACTAAATTGTCCCCATCCCACCCCATCCCCCCCATCCTTCCCGTGCCTTTTTGTGCCTTCCCTTCTCTAAGAAGATGGAAATTCGAACCCCCTACTTCTCCCTTCCTATGTGGAAAGGATGGCCACTCAATGAAGCTCCTTGTTGCATGCACATTGAATCATTCTGTTGATTGTTAGTGACAAAATATATATCAGATAAACAAAATGAAAATAGTAGAATATTTCATTGATTTGCACAAAAGAAAACAATAAAACAGGGACCATGACCAGCACTAGAGACCACGAGGACAACAAATCCCATTAGAAAATGCACACTGGATACTGCTGATCATTGAAAAAATGCAACTCACATTGATCGGTTTGCACAAAAGAAGATAAAATGCACCCATAAATTCAACCAAAGAAGCCAAGGGCACAGACATTGCTTCTACTACCACTGCCGGCATTGCCATTGCTTTGGTATTCCATGATACGTCCGCACCTCATTGACATCTTTGTAATCTCCTTTGGACGAACAAAGAATCAACTACACCTTGTTGAAACAAAGGAATTAGAGGATGCTGACAAGATAGTGGTTTTAAGAGTTCGCCAGTGAATGGGGCGAGGAGGGATTTGACGATGTCTATGGACTGGGAGTTTAGGCTTGCTTCCAGTTGACGGACCCAACTTGGTGTCGATGAACTGAGAGTTCGAGCATTGGAGGATCGAGAAAGCCACAAAAACTCAGAATTCAATGTGGACTCAGTTGAATATTTTTGACAAAGTTACTGAAGTTTCAACTGCCAAAAAAAAAAAAAAAACTGATCAGCAAGGATTTGGCCAGACCATCTGTTTAGGTCTTCATCGAGCCTAATTTGTCCACTTCAGGCTCTTAATCAAAACAAGATTCACTCTAAACTTTTTTAAAAAAGCATATCTATCTCAAATCTTTGTTTGAAAATTTCTTGAATGCTTTTTAAGAGTGTTGGGAATAATGGATTCCCCAAAACCGATTCGATACTCAATTGAACCCCTAAAATGAACGCGGAAGAGAAGCCCATGAAACACATGTATCACCGATCGAAAAGCACATCACGAAATCGAACGTACTTTATTTTCCACAGATTAAACACTAATGTTGAAGTTTGAGGAAGAATCATGATCCCGTTCTACCGAGGAGTGTACTGTTGCTATGAGGGGGAGAAAAAAAACGTTGTTTTTAGGAGCATACTGTTCTTATGTTCTTTTTGGGAGAGGGAGAAAGTGTCTAACGTACGTTCACTCAAAAGGTACGTTCCTTTTCTTTCTCTCCCTTAAAGCGTCTCCTCCAAAAGACGCATCCCCTCAACGTATCCTTTCATATCTCAACCTTCCTCCATGGGCCCTTAACCTGCGGGTCGGGTTCTTAGGCCCAACATGGTTGAACGGGCCTACTTAGGCCCATCAACACAAAGAAAAAACCATCATCTCCTACTCGCACATAGTGGGCCGAACAAGATACTTTTTACCTCTCTGCAACATTTATACTAGTGAATAATTCGTGCGACTAGTATATTTTGAGAGCTCGTTGCCATACATATGTTAGGAATATATAGCATCTTATAATAGGTATCGCACTTTGAGTAAATTTAGTATACAGTACCCTAGATCGATCAATCACATTTATATCTCTCTTGATCTCTTTTTAAACAATGATATATTGTATTCACAATTATGATTGTCTCATAAACAATAATAATTGGTCGACTAGTGAATACAAAATTAGAATGTGATTCTCTAAATTCAATCTTCCTCTTTCCTTCAAGCTCTTAATTTCAGTTCAGCTTGCTTTTCTAGAAATGTCACATTAGATCAAATTAATTCATGATCATTGGCAACATCCTAAGATAGCAAACACTGAATAGAAATTTTGAGAATAAGTAAGAGTCATAAGGTCACTAAATTGAGGAACTCTTTTCCTCAAGAGTCTCACACTGCATTGAAATCAAACTTTTGCCACTCTTATTGGTCGTCTAATGCATACGTAATATGAAATACGTATTATGGTATTGACTCCTTTCCCATGGAGCGTATGTCTACACCATCAATACCGTACATATGATAGTTCAGACATACCGAATGTCTAACTTGAGTTCACATGTCTACTCATTCACAGAATTTATCAGAACTCACATCTGGCATCATAGACAGATAAAGTAAAATATATGGGTTATTTATATTTTACTTTCAGACATAGTAAATATTATGTCCTCATCTTAACACTCAGTTAAGGTGACATATGTATTTTAAGCTTGAGCTCTCGATTATTACCTAGATAATAAGCTTAAAAAAACCGTTTCATCTCTATTTATCACATAGTAAATAGAGGCAATTATCCGTATGAGTGGACTAATATTTTATTTGTCCAACATACTTTCTCAACTGTATATAATGCACTGGGCACTAAGATGCATAAACGTCAAACAAAGATTCACAGACATTAATAATGAAAAACACAAATTCATTAAATGTGAACACTTCAGGGAAATTACAATATTCAGTACATCAGCCTCTACGCAGTTCTAGAGATTTTACATGATCACAAAACACATTTCTAGGTATTGGCTTTGTCATAGGATCTGCTACCATTCTATGCGTAAATATGTACTGTAAGTTCACATCTTTTCGTGCAACCATATCATTGACAAAATTATACTTGGTATCTATATGTTTCGTGCAACCATCTTTTGGATCTCTAGTGTACGCTATAGTTGCTTGGCTATCACAATTAACCAATAATGGATTTGCAGCATACCCAATAACACCTAAATGATCCAAAAATCTCTTAAGCCAAACACTTTCTTGTACTGCTGCTGATAATGCCATGAACTCAGCTTCCATTATGGACAAGGCTATACACATTTGTTTCTTATTACTCCAAGATATGATGCCATTGTTCAGTAAGAAAGCAAAACCAGAGGTAGATTTCATTTCATCTAAATCTTCTCCCTAATCAGCATTTAAATAGCCTTCAAGTCGTAGATCATTTCCTTGGTAATTCAGCTTGTAATCAGTAATTTGCTTCAAATACCTCAGTATTTTTTTAACAGCTTTCCAATGTGCTTGACCTAGATTTGATTGATATCTACGCACTATTCCAACTGCAAAACATATGTCAGGTGTTGTACACATCATAGTGTACATCAAGCTCCCAATAGCACTAGCATAAGGAACATATTTCATTTGTTCCTTTTCTTGTGAAGTCCTTAGACACAGTCTATGGCTCAATCCTTCACCTTTTACAATAGGAGTATCTATGAGTTTATAATCATGCATATGAAATCGTTCAAGAACCTTATTTATGTATGTTTCTTGCGAAAGAGATAATGACCTCTTCGAACGATCTCTTGAAATCTTAACTCCAAGAATGTACGCAGCCTCACCCATATCTTTCATCTCAAAGTTGGAAGATAACCAACTTTTGACAATATTAACAAACTCCATATTACTTCTGGCAATTAGTATATTATCAACATATAATGATATGATCATAAATTGATCTTTAGATCTTTTGATATATACACAATGATCCTCATCAATCATTGTAAAATCATATGCCATTATGGCATTATAAAAACGTATATACCATTGTCTCGACGACTGCTTAAGACCATATATCGATCTCAAAAGTCGACATACCTTTGCTTCTTAGCCTTCCATAATGAAACCGACAAGTTGTTCCATATATATTTCTTCATCTAATTCTCCATTGAGAAAAGTAATCTTTACATCCATTCGATGTAACTCAAGATCCATACTTGCCACTATTGCCAGAATAATGCGAATTGAGGTAAATCTCATTACAGGAGAAAATATTTCTTCATAATCAATTCCTTCCTGTTGATTATACCCCTTCGCCACAAGACGAGCTTTTTGTCTTTCTATTGAGCCATCAGCTTTACGCTTTATTTTGAGAACCCACTTGTTCCCAATGGTTTTGCGTTCTTTCGGAAGATCAACCAATTTCCAAACTTGGTTTGATTTCATTGACTCCATTTCCTCTTCCATTGCATGCATCCATTTTTCCTTGCTAGGGCAATTTAGAGCCTCATTAACATTTTTTGGCTCATCCTCATCTTGTGGAGCAACCATAAAAGTTTCCCCTTCAATGTCAAAGCGTCAACGGGGGATACTTTTGCGACTTGTTCGCCGTATGGGAGATTGTACACTTTGTACATCATTTCCCATTATGCTCCCACTCGGATTAGATAATGACGATATCATCTCATCATGTAGTTGTAATTGAGAGTGAGTTGAATTAAATTCATCACTTCTCAAGGTACTCCCACTTGGACGAACTCCACTAAAATCATTATATGGATCCAGGGTTTCAAATAGGGAGTAATTCTCACATATTTCGCTCTTCTTAGGAAATTCGTTCTTTAAGAATGTGACATCCCGTGATTCGAATTCAGTTATACTTCAACTTTCTTGCTCACCTATGAACACATACCATTTCGAGTGTTCAGAGTATCTTATGAAAATGTTCTTCTTTCCTCTAGGACCCAATTTCCCAAACTTATAAGATGGCTCATGAGTATAGGCAGCATAACCCCATGGTTTAAGAAAACTTAAGTTCGGTTTTTTACTTGTCCATAACTCATATGGAGTGGAAGTAACTGATTTGGAAAGCACCCGGTTAAGTATATAGGCAGCAGTTAATAACGCATCACTCCAAAAAGTGATAGGTAAGTTAGCATGTGCCATCATGAACCTAACCATTTCCAGTAGGGTTCTGTTCCTTCTCTCCGCAACACCATTTTGTTGAGGAGTATATGGAATAGACAACTGTTTTTCTATTCCTTTTTCATCATATAAATTTCTAAACTCATCAGATAAATATTCTCGATCTCAATCGGATCTCAATACTTTTATTTTCTTGTCTAATTGATTTTCTACCAAGTTCAAAATCTTTTGAAACAACTCAATACTTCATATTTATGATAAATTAGATAGACATATCCGAATCGAGTATAATCATCTATAAATGTGATGAAATAAATAGCCCAATGCCTTCCTCTCATATTCATCGGACCACAGACATCAGAATGGATTAAATACAAATGAAATTCAGCTCTTTTACATTTTCCAAATGGTTTCATTGTAGTTTTCCCTACTAGACAATGTTCACATATGGACAAATCAACTTTTTCAATGTTGCCCAACAAGCCCTCTTTGGCTAGCCTATTCATACGTTGTTGGTCAATATGACCAAGTCTAGCATGCCACACATTCACATCATTATTATATGAATTAGGAGACGTGAAAAATGGAATAACAAACATTAACATTACTATAGTCAACATTTAATACAATGAAATCATATGAAAAATAACCACAACCATAGTAATTTGTATCCAAATATAAATCCACACCACTATTATGGAAGTTCATATTAAAACCAAGCTTAACCAACACTAAAATAGACATTAAATTCCGACAAATCTCTAGAGCATACAATACATCATGTAGGAACAAAGTGCGTCTACCATGCATGTTCAGTTGGCAGGTGTCAATCCCTCTTACTTCTACTCTGGAGTTATTTCCCACGTAAATCCACTTAGTTCCAGTCGGTACTCGTCGAAATTCCATGAATGATTCTCTATCATTCGCTACATGGTCCGTTGCTCCCGAATTTACAGTTTACAGAGAATTAAATTCAGTTAAGAATATAGAACTTGACACATTATCAAAGTTTTTAAGAGTACACGGGGTGACTACCTTCTTTGGCTCACGACAGTTGTGAGCATAGTGACCATTCTGGTCACAGTTGTAATATTTCACCCTTGAAATACTTTTCATTCGAGAATGTTTTCCTCTCTTACATTGGTTAGCTCTTGATTTCTTGCAAGAAGGACTTGATTCCTTGCATTTCCACATATTGAACGAATCAATGCGCTTGCGCTTAGAGCTCGAAGCCCATTCTAAGCTGAAAGCAACACATCAAATATATGTTTCCCGCTCATATGCCTTGAGGCAGTCTTCTGCTAGCTCAAGGTGGCGCACAGCATTCTCAAGTTCTTCCATAACATGGTTAAGAGCTTTTAGTGCTTTTTGCTTTTCAAGCACATATTGAATTTTCTTATTCAATATTTCACAATTATCGTCGTTCAATTTGTCTTCTTTGTTCAAATCAGTAATTATGTTATTAGTTGCTGAAGTCATCGATCTGAACATATCAGACACATATGCATGAATTATTAATACCTATCATTTATGCATCCATTTTGTATAAATCCATCATATTAATGGATAATTTCAAGTAAAGTTTCAGAATCAAAAGGTCAATATTTTTCAATTATCATCCAAAAATCCTAACTCAAAACTATCATTAATATAATCTACTATGCAAAATAAGTTCAGCAAAGTCACTAAAACTTTATTGAACTTCCCACAACAAATTGTAAATTAACATACTAATTTACAACAATGGATAACATTGAACTTTCGATAATTAAACATATCAATTACACTAAGTAATATATTCAAAGGAAAAATATCAACATAGAAAGAGATATTTACACTTAAAACATCTCAAACTAATCTAAGAAATAAGTAGGGAAAGTCTCTTCTAATTTATCAGTAAAATTCTCTAAGAAATCTGATGGCACATTGGCTAGCCACGGAAAAACTTTGGAGAGCTCTCATGCCACCTCTAAGGCGCATTCACTCTGTGTCAAGTGGCACTCAGCTCAAGAGTTGAAGTTTTGATTAACTCGATCCTATAGTACTCTCTTACAAAACCTACTGTAAGCCTCCTATAATCCGGGATCACGTTGACCTCCCATAGGTGATTTAACACTGCTTGCCTAGGCGATTTAACACTGCTTACCATTTAGGTGGAAGAGTGTTCACTAAGGCCGGCACCTTCTCAAAATCCAGCATAAGATAACTATTCCAGATGATTTCTTGTATCATCTGATTGACCCTAACCACGTGTGATACTACATTACCGTCATTTCACCGATAATTAGCTAACTCTGTCATTAGCCCTTTAAGTCTTGCATTTTTTTCGTCCGTTCTCAGAAATGCAGGCATGTGTACATAACGCATCATAATTTCCGCAACAAATGCAGAACAAAAATGGATTACTTATAATCCACAATGAACAAAAGGGAAAATACATAATTTTCCATGATTCCTGCAACAAATGTAGAACGAAAGGGATTACTTATAATCCACAACGAACAAATTGGAAAATACATAATTTTCCTTCTTCTTCTTTTTTCGCCGGTCAACGGTGGTTAACGCAGGTCAACGGTGGTCAACGGTCAACAGCCTAAGTCAATGGTCAACGGACAAACAAGTCAACGATCAAAGGGTCGGGGTCAACAGGTTGGGTCGGGTCGAGTCGACCAACCCGGCACGTGCCACGTGTGTGCGTGGCTGACGTCATTTGGCACGTGCCACGCATGTGCGCGGTTGACGTCTCAATGACATCAGCTGGCGTGTGCGTTGCACATGCCGATGACACTGGTTTCTTCTGGTCGAGTGTGGTGGCGCGTCCAACGGCCCCTGGCGGTGATCCGCCATTCGTTTTTCTCGTATCGACGAGATCTTCGACCTTACGCTATCAGAAACGAATTTCAATTTACAAAAAATTAAAAAACTGGGTGAACAATATGCAGGTGTCAAGATTTTCTGTCCCTGATCGGCCGACGGCGGTGTTTCACGAAAATTCAATCAAAAGCAATTCATAAACATGAAAAGGATTGGGCAACATGAACTATGGCTTTGATACCAATGTTGGGAATAACGGATTCCCCAAAACTGATTCGATACTCAATCGAACCTCTAAAACGAACACGGAAGAGGAGCCCAAGAAACACATGTATCACCAATCGAAAAGCACATCACGAAATCGAACGTACCTTATTTTCCATAGATTAAACACCAATGTTGAAGTTCAAGGAAGAATCCTGATCCTGTTCTACCAAGGAGCGTACTGTTGCTACGAGGGGGAGAAAAAAAAACGTTGTTTTTAGGAGCGTATTGTTCTTACGTTCTTTTTGGGAGAGGGAGAAAGTGTCTAACGTACGTTCACTCAAAAGGTACGTTCATTTTCTTTCTCTCCCTTAAAGCGTCTCTTCCAAAAGACGCATCCCCTCAACGTACCTTTTCATATCTCAACCTTCCTCCATGGGCTCTTAACCTGCGGGCTGGGTTCTTAAGCCCAACATGGGTGGACGGGCCTACTTAGGCCCATCAACACAAAGAAAAAACCATCAAAGAGTAACGACAATGAAGTGGTGGCCTGAAAATTGGCATAAAAAAAGGAGGAAAATATATTGAAAGTGTCAAAATTTGCATACAATACTTATTTTAGTACCAAAAGTTTTTTTTTTTTTTTTCGAATCACTTAAATACTATTTAAAAAAAAAAGTTATGTTCTAGAAATAGTTTCTAGAACAAAAATAAATTTTTCTATATCTATTTCTAGAAGAGTTTCTAAGCAAAAATAACCGTTTTATAACAACACAAAATTTCTACTCTAAAAATAGAAATTCGTTTAATAACGACACAAAATTTCTTCCTTTCAAACAGCGACGGACTAGTGGTGGCGGCGGGCGGCGACCGACGGCCGGTGGCGGGCGGCGGGCGACGAGCGGCGGTCGGTGACCGACGGACGGTGGTCGGCGGCAACGGATGAAGGATCGGTTGACGAATGATGAGAAATTTTTTTTTTTTTTATATTTCTATTTCAGAAATAGAGAAGTAGAAAAAATCTACTTCTAATTTCTATTTCAAACCTATTTCTGGAATAGAAATCTATTCCAGAAATAAAAAAACGGAATAAGTTTATCAAACGGATTTCTATTCCAGAAACAAGTCTTGAATAGAAAATTTGTTTTTTGAACAGAAATTCTGGTTTGTCATGCATCCCCTTAAGTGCCAATAACCATTTGTGTAATCGGAAATTCAATGTAACTATATTTTATTAATTTTATGGCCAACGTGACTTGCTGGTGTGACCAATCAGCATTTGGATCCTAAACGACATCACCTACAACGTCAAACCCAAAATTACCAATTGAAAGAAATTCCCATCGAAATCCTAATTCGATTTGCCCCCAAAATCAAAACCCTAAATGGAGACCCAAAAAGGGGAGGAATGAGTGGTTGGGTTGATAGTAAAGAGGAAGATGCAGACGACGAAGGTGAGGATCAAGGTGCACGCAAAGGACCTGGTTTCCCTCGCAGCAAAGAAGGAGAGGGTCGATGGCTTTGGGTCGGACCTCGTTGGTGATGAACCATTCTTTATACTGGAGTGCACGCATTGCTGATTGCCATGGGCTGAAATCCCATAAGAAGGAAGAATGTTGTCTCTTTGTGTGATCGAGTGAGAGATAAGGGACAAAAGGCATCGTGTTTAAGCAAGTCAGCCACGTTTACTTGTGCAACGTCTTTTAGGATGTTCGATTACTTTTTAATAAAAATATGTCAACTCATTGAAACTTTAATTACAAAATTCACATAGTGATTTTAGCTGGAAGTTTAATGGAACGCATTTAAGTGAGCTGATCAATAATTTTGGTACTAGTACCGTAAGAAATTTTTGATACTTCTAGAGAAAATACCACCAAAAATCCCAAACATTTTTGATACTTCTAAAGAAAATATCACCAAAAACTCCAAACTTTATCCAAAGTAAAAAATTTATTCTAAACTTTTTTTTGCGATGAAAAATCTCAAACTTTGCAAACTGTGCGACACATTTACCCCATTAAGGACATTTTCATCTTATTCTTTCTAGTTTTTCTTTTTTTATTTTTATTTTTTTTTCTTCTCTTTTCTTTTCGCTAGCCATGGCAGAGGAACCAACCAAAATGCTCTTATGATTTAGAGTAAATGTGTCACACAAATGAAAGTTTAGAATTTTTCGTGTCACAAAAAAAGTTTGAGGTAAATGTGTCACGATTAGTAAATTTTAAAATTTTTCATGTCACAAAATAAAGTTTGTGGTAAATTTATCACTTTGAGTAAAATTTAAGATTTTTAGTGGTTTTTTTCTATACTTCTAATGTAATTTTACTAGTAAAAAACGGGAGCATATGACATTGTTAGTCCTCTTCCGAGTGATCAGAGTATAAATAAATAAATAAATAAAAAGGAACCAAGCAACATCCTTGTGCTGACCACGGCCCGACGCCGACGCCGACGCCGACGCCCGCACCCGGCGGCGACTGGCAAACCCGCGCACTTTTCACCATCCGTTGCTGCGAAATTCCGGTGGGCAGTGAATGAATGTTGGCCGCTTCATTCCGCGGCGGCAATCAAGCTTCCCTCCCGAGCTCCTTCCCGATCAAACGCTTTCGAGGCGCCGCCACCTGCAACCGCCCACCGCCTCCGACCCTCTCGATGGCAGGCGGAGAGCCGCCGGCGGAGGCCGGCGAGGAGAAGGTCCACGTCCACTACGACCACGTCCTCCCTTCCAGACACGAGCGGTGGACGGCGAGGTGCGGACCCTATCCTTCCTAGGACCTGCCGCTATCCGTGGTAAATCTTTTTGCCTCTTTACGGAGATGATTGGTGGTCTTGCCTGTATCTCGCAGGGAGAGCTTCGAGTTCATGTACAACAGGCCCTGGCAAGAAGTTCGGGACTTCTACTCCGACGTCGTCAATGGGCGGTCATCGCTCTCCGAGCTGTTCGGGGCCGAGGTGATGGTTTGTGCCAGTCGTTGCTTCCTTTCTGATGCTGATCTGAGTTAAAATCTAGCTGCCCGACCGGCTTTTCATGTTGTTGTATTTGGGGGGTGGGGGGCAGATGTTCAGCGTTTCAGTGGAATTTGTTTTGAGTAGAGTTGAACTTGGTGTTTATATGTTCGGTTCTTCCATGTGCTGTTGAATTAGCAGTGAACATTTCGCGGGGGATGTATTAGCATGTGTCCAGTCTGTGTTTTTCCAATGTCTGATCTGGAAGAGTTACTGAGCTCTGGTGTGGCACAAAAGGCATATTCAGTCTCCCTCTGTTAGAAATTGGAAGTAGTTCTTGCTGATATCGCAGCAGATGGAAATGGAATCGCAATACTTCAATCTTCTCCTGCCATGATGTTCTGGGGATAGCCCTCATGACATGAGTTTGGCTTAGTTTGATATGATCATATAAGACAAAGAAGTTTTCTCATATGCAAAGTGCAAAATCTATTGGTTAATGTATGTCTTCATCTTAGGTAAAATATAAACTTCTGGAGTATGTAATATTGAGACTAAATAAGTTGCATCAGTTTAATAGATGGAATCTGCAAAATGGTACGCATTAGGGTGTCTCTTTAAAGGGTCGTTGGAAGAAATGCGATCGTTGCTCAAACTGTATAGAATAAGCTGAACTGAGAATCTGTAAATTGTGATAACAGTAGCAAGGATTCTGTGCATGGATATTTGTTAATGCAAGTTTTTGGTGGTGTTAGTGATTAATTGTAATAGGTATGTGTAATGTCTAGATTATTGTACTTAATATAGGGAATTTTTTCATCAGAGATCTCTTGTTCATGATGCTACCGAAATTCCAGAGGCTTGTGAGAAGTCTGGACTAGACAGTCTTCCAAGAGGAAAGAGGTCTGGCAGATGGGAAAGAAGAACATACAAGATTGTCCTTACTTATCATGGTGGTTCTTTTGATGGTTGGCAAAAGCAGCCTGGCTTAAACACTGTCCAGGGGTAAGTTGTTTCAACTTCTGCTTCTATCTTGACCGTCCTAAGTCTACACTCAATGTGTTGTCTTATCTATGGATTACGTTGTATTTGGTTTACTGTCAATTCCATGCTTTCTTTGTCATAATTTTCTGATGTTGCCTATCTTCCCTGTATTTGTCATTTATATGAACACTGTAATCTATATCCGCCTCATGACAACTCTTTAATTTCCAACTTTGGTGCTGACTCAAAGCTTTGTCAAATAGTCCTCTACTGCAACATGTAGACCCAGTTCTAAAGTGTCTTTTGGGAGGTTGAATATGCTAATGGCAACCAATCACTCACCATGAGGGAGGGTAAAATCACACTTGCGGACACTCACATGTACTTACTGACATCCACCCACCAAACTAAGAAAAGTGAAGCTATATGCTGCAATTTTTCTCTCCTATATCCATGCCTAATCCTGGCATCTAATTCCCCTATTAGTCGTGAATTTTTACGCGAACCTTGGGTTGAAACTTTGACATGATCTATATATATGAACTTTTACTTTGGACAGCTCAATAGAAAGATCTCTTGGGGATTTTGTGGATGAGAGGAAAGCTAAGCTCCTAAAGGACAAGTCCTTGCCAGTGGAGGGCTGTGCTCTGGTTGCTGGGCGTACCGATAAAGGAGTAACAGCTTTGGGGCAAGTCTGTTCATTCTGTATGTTATTATTCATTCTCATTGAATTTCTCCTATGTGTCTATCTTATTAAACAGTTCTCAATTTTTGAGTGACTTCCTTTCAACCATATTCATTTCTATCTTGAAAAGGAATATCAAGCATGACAAACTTTATCTGCTTCCTGCTGCGTTAATTAGGGCAGTTTTAGTGAAAGGTATCCTTCTCATTTTCAAGAATTTAAAATATTCATTTTACAGGCAATGAGAGGTGGCCTTAAAAACAGGTTCACATCAGACTCTCCGGTTATTTCTGGTTCTTCATAGCTTTAAACATCATGACCAAAGTTAGATAAAATAGAAAAAAACGAACTTGGAATTTGCAAGTACGTTGGAAAATGGATTGTTGGTTGGCTAGATTAGAGTTGTCTTTTTTACTTAAAGAGACTAATATCTCATGGCTCCTCTTTGAAGCAAGATCTCAACCAAATGAATCCTATTTAATTACTTATAAAAGTGAATCTAGCCTCACAAGGAATGTGAGAAACACTTATAGATTGTTGTAGTGACAGTTTCTATCTCAGACATATGAGATGCCTCGCATTCCTGGTTGATTTAGACACAAGTTGAATCCCAGTTCATGGTCAAACATAATACTGTTTTTGCACTTGGTGGTTTGGATAACCTAGCTTGTGTAACCCATGTCCATAAAACCATTTTTTAACACTAAGTCAACCCCAATTGTAAAGAGAATAGTGACCTAAAGAACTTCCTTTTATTATTACCCAGGGAAAGTAACATAAACCTGAATAGTGAAGGAAGAAGAATGCCAGAGTTGCTAATGATTTGTGGCTCTATGTAAATAAAAATGATACCTTATAATTCCTGTATGCTTGGAAATGCTTTGTTCGCAGATGCTATCTTAATGTATGAGAAACCTTCTTGTTTAATCAAAGGAGAGCCATATATTTCGATTATTTGTTTTTTTTTCTGCTTTTTTTTTTTTTTTTTTTTTTTTTTTGTGGGGAGGGGGGTGTTATGGAGGGCAGGGGGAGGGTTGAGGATTTGGGTTTCCTGCAAGATTAGTGAAGATGCAGCATACAGCTTGAGGTGATTACCTTGAGTCAAGAAAGTTGTTGGTTTTGATGCCTTCTTTTTTATTCCACGTAAGCTACTATAATGATGTGGAAAGGTCCTCATGTGTTGTGAAAGATAAGTAGTTGTCCACTATATCTTTGTTGGTTTTGTGGGAGCTGTTCTCTGAGCTATCTACTTGCTGAAGTATTTGGGTCTTTTCTCTTTTAGTTAGATTGTAAATGCTTTGCAATGTCTTCGTGTACATTAATCGGATTTTATGACTATTTTATACCTGAAAAGAAAAAAATAGATTGATAAGACTGGCCATCGCCTAATGGATATCGGAGATGGAGACTTCCCAATGTTGCTCAACATAATGTCATATTTAATCTTGCCTTATCTTGACAGGATTTATATAATCTGTAAAATAGTTTTTGTGGGATGAAGTATTTTTCCAAATGGCAGAGAGCTTTAGTATAATGAGTCAACCACGCTAAAAATCTTGCACAACATGGGCCAGTAGGATAGAGGAATTCATGGTTCACAAAATATAAATGTTATTTCATGTTGGGTTAACATGACATTCTATTAAATTAACATCCATGTGAAAGATCAGTGGACAATCCAAGTAACTGATGCCACTTTGCATCAATTACAAATAAAAAATAAAGAATTTGATAAATAACATTGAAAATTTGACTTCTTCAGGTGTAGGGCTGATAAATTTATAATTTCTGTATACACTTTAAAATTATGGAAGCCAGATATTTACAGGAAAATTTTATTATTAATATGGCACTTTCATATTATATAAAATCTTAAAATTTTATGATTCGATCTTACAACACGATTTTATGAACACCCCAACAATCTTATAGAAGAGGATTTTTTTTGACTACTTGTTCTAAAGTAGGTCCTACAACTAGATCAGATGAGTTTGGTGGCTCATGGATGAGCAAATAAAACCTTTGATTCACTTATCATTCATGATGTTACTTTTATTCCATATATTTAGGCGGAGCTACTAAGTTACTGTTTTTGGCTACATATATCCAGATACATGGAGAAAGGATGTTGAACCTCAACATATTGAACTTGCTGTTAATACTGCAGCACCAGGGAGACTCAGGGCTATATCTCTTTCTGAGGTAATGGTTTCCTAATTACTTTTGGCAAAAAAAGGTGCTGATTTTGTTTTGCTGGGGAGATCTTTATGCACTTAATTCATGTAAAACACTGATGTGGAAGGTTAGTGTAGGTATCACGTTCATTCCATCCCAATTTCTCTGCAAAGTGGAGGCGTTATTTGTATATATTTCCTTTCAATGATGGAGAAAATGGGGAGGCAAGCGAAGGGACTACAGAGCGTGTTGACAAAATGAGTTCAAAAGCTAATAGTGCATGCAGAAGCAATGGATTTGGGAATGATATTGATAATGAGGATCTTCAGAGTTTAATCTTATCTGAGAAGGATGAGGATTTTGAAGGTGGAAATAAACAAGTGAGCTTTGAAGTTAGTCGGGTGAATCAATTTTTGCAGCTTCTAGAAGGGAAATCATTGTCATACAAGATGTTTGCTCGAGATACTAAGGCTTCAAGAAATAGGTGAGCTTTCAACCCTCTAGACACTTCTAGTGCTTTTCTTGATTTATAGTTTAGTCCCATAGATATTTAAAGTCTAAATGATCTGATTAGAAAAAAAAATTTTAGTTATTCTAAACTGTTGAATCTTTCTGTATCTATGAGTCATAATTATATTTGTGATATTTTCTTTAGATTATCAAGGGAATCTACATCTTATTTTTCTCTTGATACGTGATTGTTCATATTGTTTAACCGATTGTTGCTTGTATTGTATGCTTTAAGCATGGTGCTCACGTGGTGCTTTTTTTTTTTTTTTGGGGGGCGGGAGAGATTAGGGAGCGCTCAAAGGAAAAGATCACAACATGTGCTGTTCTAAATTTGTACCCTCATATCACATCTTGCTAGCAATTGACCCTGATACAATGATCATTTTTGTGTTTGAATTTTATTTCTTTTACCATACTACTGTTGTCGATTTCTTCCGTATTTTGAGAAAGGCTTGTTTTGAGGAGTTTTAGAATTGTCACTTTTTTAACGGTTTGTTGAGCCAGTGTACATCGTTCACTTTTATTTAAGTGAAAAGTTTTTTCCTTTTAGACATCTAATTAATACCTCTTGGAGGAGTCACTCTAAAACCAGAGCTAAGTTCATATTGTGCTGTTTGGTTAAAGTTAACTGGTTCATGTTTGCAAGAAATACTAAGAAGTTGTGAACATTAATAGATGAGAAGATTTTAAAAAATCACAATTCATGCATGGGGGAAGGTGATGTTCATCTATTCAAGATAGTTGTGCAAAATCTTATTCTTGTCTAAATCGCTAGCCAAGCAAGATAAAATTGGAGCCAAGATAGAGGTATCTCCTGAAGAGATACATGGGTGACCAGATCTAATTATTAACTGGCAAATCCATTAGGAAGGTGCCAAATATACAATGGTAAGTCTCAAAGTTGTGAAGCCTCAGTTGGTAGAGAATTTGAGAAATATGAAAGAACCAGATATCAAAAGTGGTAGTGTACAGTTGGTAAAGAACTCATTTGGATAGTGGATATCTATGTCTGGATGGTAGTGTACCTGCTTATTGTTTCAAGCCCCTGGAAAGAATGCTAACTGAATCGTGAATATGCATTGGTGGGTAAGTTGATTTCTCGGTGCTTTGAGGATCCTTGCTCTGGCATTTTCACTGCTGTGAGTTCGCATGAGGGACTTGTGCTTTTGTGCCTTACTGAAAATCTCTTCTTTTTCAGTGGCCCACCAACAGAATGTTTCCTGTATCATGCTCGTGCTGCTTTGGGCAGATTAAAAGGCACAGTGAGTATTTTCCCTTCTGCGATATTTCATAGTTTTTATTCACTTCAATGCTTGGTCAACTATCGATCTGATCCACTTGTTTTTTTTGCTTTGGGCTGGTTGAAAGATGCAGTACATTTTTTTTTTTTTTTTTTTTTAATGTTCTTCAACTTTATGGCTAATAGCACTCTCTTTTATGTTAAACTAGGATCACCAAGAAGGAAGAAAAGTTATGTTCATTGAGCTGGTTGCTAATCGATTCCTTCGGAAGGTACTCTTTATGTCTATTGAGAAAATACTGTTTGTGAGAGCATGGGCACGTCAATTCACGTTTTTTTTGGTCAGCAGTCCTTTGCAGCTTTTATGTACTGTTCTATAGGATTTTCCTATGGAATTTGATGAAAGATCTGAACCATCATGATTGCTGATTTACATGTATTCCTATGCAATCACCCATTTAACCTTTGAACTCCTAAGATTTTTCAGTTCTGTAATTGTATCAGTTTAATCTGCTGTTAGTTTTAGCCTTAACAACCTCTTGCGGTGGTCGATCATTGTGCAGATGGTTCGGGTTCTTGTTGCGACATCAATAAGAGAAGCAGTGGCAGGTTCGGAGGAGGATGTGTTGATGAAGCTGATGGATTCAACATGTAGACGGGCGACTGCTCCTCCAGCAACTCCTGATGGCCTGTGTCTCGTTGATGTCGGGTATACAGATTTCAATCCGGAAAATTGCCTCATTAAGGGATCTTGAACTTGATGTTCATGCTGGGTCATTAAACAACCAAATCATTCTTGATATAGACAGTCATTTTTGTATTCCATTTTCCTTGCATTTCTGCGGTTGGGGACAGATATTTGCCAGTTTTGATCCTATCAAATTCTCATGCTTCATAGGATTGTTGACGAAGGGAACCACCATCAGAGAAATTGATTTTTAGATAGTTGGGTTTTGTGATTCCTAAATATGCTAAAGCAGCATCGGTTCTTGGGTGAAGTCCACATATTTCTTTAGTTACTAGTTTTGGCGTTAGTAAAAGCGTTAAAGTGATGTTTTCAACTGTTGGCAAAGGACTTCGTATTACTTTTGTTATGATGAAATTACCTTTGTTAAAGGGACCAATTAAAAAAAAAAAAAAAAAAAACCCAAAATTTAGGTTCGGTTCCAAATCTGTCCAGAACTTTTTTTGTCTTAAAATAAAAATCTCAAATTTTAAGTCTAATCTCAAATGCCACAAACTTTTCTTGTGTCTAAAAAAAAACCCTAAACTTTAGATTTAGTTTCAAATCTGCTCCAAGTTTTTTTTTGCCTAAAAGTAATTATCAATTTTTAATATATTCTCAAATCTAACCCATCTTCTAGTCCCAACTTGACGTGGCATTTTTACAACGATAATAGATACACATTGATAAGGCGACATGAAAATATATCTTCAAAATAAAAAACCGTTGTAGGATATAAAAATTAGGGATGACTATCCGCGACTTTGGACAGAGAGCTAATGGGGGCAAATTTAGGACTAGAGTAAAAATTGATATTTTTCTTTTAGACAAAATAATTAGGGTAGATTTAAGATTAGACCTAAAGTTTGGGGTTTGTTATGAGACAAAAGAAAAGTTTGGGTTTTTTTTTAGACAAAAGAAAAGTTCAAGGTAGATTTGGGACTAAACCTAAAGTTTGAGATATTTTCTAAGATAAAAAAAAAAAAATTAGGGTAGATTTGGAATTAGACCTAAAGTTTAGAATTTTTCTGAGACAAGATAAAAAATTAGGGTAGAATTGGAATTAGACTCAAAATTGGTGGTTTTCAGGGAATTGACCCTTTTGTTGAAGTGACGACAGATTAATTCGGGTCTAATATACACAGCCTTACCTTTCAACCAGACCACGCATGTGTGGGAGCTTCGAGCACTAGGCTGCCCTAATATCACCACTGAGCCGAGCTACTTACATTTATTTATAATGTTCACAACCAAGAGCAAAGCAACCTGATCTCCATCTCAATCTCAGTCTCGAATCATCTGGTTCCGAAGGAATTCGCCACACCTGAAAAAAGAAACCAAGCATGAAGCTACCTGAGACGCGACTCGTGTGTTCTCTTTACTCAATCCTTGTTTTCTTCATCGCGTAAAACAAATCTGTGTCCACTACCTGTGAATATTTGTGGGGCGACTCTTTTTTTCACTCTCAATTTGGCTAAAACTCTTTATTAGATGAAAAGTAAAAAATGCCTTCAATTAAAATGGACAACTAAGTTGGCCGGAAAAAAAGGTAAGTTAATCGGATTTAAACACCATCTTGAAGCCAAAAAGGAAAAATTCAATAAATACACACACCACCCAACTAAAAATTCCATGAAGACAAGCTGCAAAACTATCAAAACCAGGAAACAAATTAGTAAATCAAATGCACTTGAGGCAATGGTGATTTTAGTGTCACACTTACAATTAAGTCAGCTTCTGACCCTCAACTCTCTCTCTCTCTCTCTCTCTCTCTCCCCAATTAGCCCAAAAAAAAAAAAAAAAAAAAAACTCATTTCAGTTGGGTGAATCATTTGGTCGGGAGCAGAGTCATTTGGTCAGGAGCAAACATAAACTCAAGATAAAATCACCTTTGCTTAAGGTGCATTTCGTTTACTTTCAATTTGTGAATAATAAAAAAGTCCAGTGAAGATAACTTGTAAAACTAATAATGAAATTATTGAAAGCCAAGAAACAAATTCAAACTTCGTTAGCGAGAAGATGGAGTTAGGTTGTGCTCGTGAGTCGTGTGTTTAGATCCAAATTTACTTGCATTTTTTGGTCAACTTCATTGCCTATTTTTTCGGTCTAATCTTCATTGCCTATTTTAAATGGAGGGCATCTTAGGCATTTTAAGTAATAAAGGTAGGCTTTATTCCGTATTTGGAGTGAAAATAGAGTTGCCTTTTTCATGGTGACGAGACAATATAAAAATGAAAAACCTAGCAAGTGAACGTCGATGCTTACATAATAATGATATCATTAGTATTTTCCTCATTAATAACATGTGACGAGCTTATCACATATTTCAAAAGATCAAAATCACCCCAAGATTACTCCTGATTCTTGATAATTCCTTAAAGACAATTTCAGTTGCATGGCAAATTATCAAGTAGCCTCTCAACTTGGTCAAGACTCAAGAACCACTCCTTTGTTAGAAAGAAGAGGGGGAGGGGGGCGGCTCCTGTATGGAGGTAATTGACCAATTCTAGCTCACAAACACCAGGGTTAGTTTCTTCTGATCACTGCTACATCACAGATAAGCAAGATTATCCAGCCAACTGTAAAATAACTAGATGAAGAGTGATCTTTGCCAAATTTGTCTGTCCAACTTAGAGGCCAGCCTGAGATCTCTCCTAGCAACAGCATTTTGTACAGCTCATGCAAAAGTGAGACATCAACCTCCCTCCTTAATTTGTTCTTTGCCTCCCTTTCCACTCTCTCTCTCTCTCTCTCTCTCTTCCTCCCTCCCATATTGTCTTCATCTCCTATTCTTGGCAATCTCTCTCTCAAGGGTGCTTGCGTTGTGCTCGTGTGTCGTCCATCCAATATCGCCTACCTCCCAAGCCCTTTCTCTCACCCGCCCCGCAATAATCCACCAAGAAAAGAGCCTCCTCAACTGCAGCCTGGCCCCTTCAGAAGGGCGCTGCAGGCGGCGGCCCGACGACGACGAGTGCGCATAGCCGTACCACCGTCGATCATGGCTCCCCAAGCTCGACCAACGTTTTGGAGCCTCTTATTTGTTATCCTATTGCTTGACGGAGTGGCGACCACCTTCAGCGCCTCCTCGGAAGCCGATTCCCTCCTCAAGTTCAAGAGCTCCCTGGATGATCAGAGCAATACGTTGGCCAATTGGAATAGCGGCTCCCCGTGCATCGGTGACCAGGCGAATTGGATTGGTGTCCTTTGCATGAAGGGCAGCGTCTGGGGGCTGCAGCTTGAGAACAAGGGGCTTGAGGGTGAGATTGATGTGGACTCCCTGGCGGGGTTGCCGTCCTTGAGGACTTTGAGCTTCATGAACAACAGCTTCGATGGCCCGATGCCCGAGATCAAGAAGCTTGGGGCTCTGAAATCCGTTTTCCTGTCATACAACCGTTTCTCAGGGGAGATCCCCGCCGATTCCTTCGAGGGTATGTCGTATTTGAAGAAGCTGCATTTGGCAGGAAACCAGTTCGAGGGCGCCATACCTTCGTCCTTGACGCAACTGCCAAGGCTTTTGGAGCTGAGGCTCGAAGGGAACCAATTCAAGGGACAGATCCCGGCTTTTGCGCAGCACGATCCCTTGCTTTTGGATGTATCCAACAACGAACTGGATGGTCCAATCCCGGCAAGCCTTTCTAACATGAACTCTAGCTCCTTTTCAGGTAAGTTCCACACAGCGAAAAGGCCCCAGTTACTGCAAAAGATTAATTAAGCTCTCATGCGAAGCATCTTCAAAATGCTCCATAAGCTAGAATTCAGAAAGTTCCTTAAAATTACATCTTGATCATACAGACTCGTTATTATGCAACTTGTGAATTCGTCCATATTGAAAACAAACATTAGATCATTGTATTCTTCCACATTACAATGAAAAGTTTCCTTCAAACAAGAGAATCACTAAGTGCTTGTTCTAACCAATTTTTGTGGAAACTCCTAAAAACATATTGTCTGACAGGCAATAAAGGATTGTGCGGAGCACCGTTAAGTCCATGCACGGCTGCTCCATCATCATCAGATAAAAACGGCAGCTCAAGTTCCACCGCCGTCTTGATTTATGCGATCGTGGCTAGTGTACTCTTCCTGATGGCCCTTGTCTTGCTGATCTTTTGCCTGCGAAGGCGGAACCGGACCTCACAATCGATTGAGGCCCCTCCACCATCCAACCTGCAGAAGAAGGCGAGCTTCAAGGAAGAAGGCCACGTCAGGCATGGCTCACCCGACAACTCCAGTAATGGCAAGAAGGCCGAGAACTTCAAGCTGTCGTTCGTCAGGGAAGATCGGGAGAAGTTCGACCTGCAGGACTTGCTGAAAGCGTCGGCAGAGATATTGGGGAGCGGGTGCTTTGGGTCATCTTACAAAGCAGCCCTGTTTAGTGGGTCAGCCACGGTGGTCAAGAGGTTCCGGCAAATGAACAATGTTGGCAGAGAGGAGTTCCAAGAGCACATGAGGAGGCTGGGCAGGCTGAGACACCCCAACTTGCTTCCTCTTGTGGCTTACTACTACAGAAAGGAAGAGAAGCTCTTGGTCTCTGATTACGTCGAGAATGGAAGCTTGGCTGTTTATCTACACAGTAAGTTCATTGGTACAAGGCACTTGTTTTTTCATAGGTTCACTTAGTCTTTTTGTCTGCTATAAGTGTGTCCAGCGAGGCGATTCATGGAATAGATTTCCATTCAACATATGTCGCTCTGCTTTCATTAGGTCGAGTGCTAATTGGGACGTTTCGTGGGCATGGGATTTATGCCGTTCATTAATTACAGGCAACCATACTCGAGGCAAGCCTGCTCTTGACTGGCCGACGAGGCTGAAGGTCGTTAAGGGAGTGGCTAAAGGACTTGCCTATCTCTACAACGAACTCCCCAGCCTCATTGCCCCACACGGTCACCTCAAGTCATCCAATGTCCTCCTTGCTGAAACCCTCGAGCCTCTTCTCACCGACTACGGGCTCATCCCAGTGATCAATCAGGAAAACGCTCAGGACCTCATGGTTGCCTACAAGTCACCCGAATACCTTCAGAACAAGCGCATCACAAAGAAGACCGACGTCTGGAGCCTTGGAATCCTGATCCTGGAGATCCTGACAGGAAAGTTCCCTGCCAACTTCCTGCAGCAGGGTCAACAGGGGAGCGATCAGGATGACCTGGCAACGTGGGTCAGGTTAGTCGCTGGGGAAGCTGATCAGTGGCCGGCCGAGGTGTTCGACAAGGAGATGAGGGCCAAGAGCGAAAGCGAGGGCGAGATGCTAAAACTCCTCAAGATTGGTTTGAGGTGTTGCGAGGGTGACGTCGAGAAGAGGTGGGACATGAAGGAGGTCGTGCAGAAGATCGAGGAGGTGAGAGAGAAGGACAACGACGAGGACTTCTATTCTTCTTACGCATGCGAAAGTGACGTTCGTTCATCGAGGGGGCTATCTGATGAAATCAATTTCTCTATTCCCATCTGAAGCAATTCGTAGAATTTCGAGTTTCAGAAGAGATCTGACATTTTAGAGGAGGAATATAAGTGTTCTACAAGTTGATACTAGCTAGGGGGTGGCTGATTTTGTACCTTTCGTCAAAACTTATTCATTTATAAGGGGGCAAAAGCTGCTGCGGATCATGATCGAGGTGGGGCTGTTCGAACGATTTGTTTTAAACGCGGTCAGACCTAATGAGAACAATTGTTGTAATTTTAGCTTTTTTGTTCAACTCAGACAACAACAAGACAATGCTATTACTGTAGATTTTTCTGTTTCCAGTAGAAACATGCTTATATAAGTACTCAAAATAACAGTACCAACCAAGGCCAACGCCTAGTCTGAGTCTCCTAGGATATAGCTCTTTGCTTATCCAATACAACCGAAGTTTGCAAACCAGAAGAAATACAATCAGAAGTAGATATATCATAGGTGCCGTCAACCCCATCTTCGCTAACTCGTCCGCATAGGGATTTGCGTCCCTTGCACATGCTTAATCTTCACCTATGGCAATGCAGCCAACATGTCCCTGCGTTCATGCATAATTGAGTTCAAGTTAGGTATGTAGTATTCTACAAAGCATATGTCATTACTGGCATCAGATTCAATCTCTAACAGGTTATATTTATATCTGAAGCAATAGGTATCCTTTCTTAATAGCCCACATTTCTGCAGCAAATGCAGAAGTTTTTCCTAGACAGCGAATCTAACCCTTCACCCATTCCGCTTGATCATTCCTCATTGCCACCAATTCAACGACTCTAGTACTCTCCACCACCGTTTGTCAGAATTTAATTTGAACCAGCCAGCTTGTGGAATTTGCCATTTCTTTCCTGATCTGGACTACTTTCAGTATTGTTTCATCTTTTCTTAATGCAGCATATTGTTCCCCTGCTTAGAATTTTGATTAAAAACAACATTCCTATAAATCCAAAGAACCCACAATCCCATCAAGAAGGCATTACTTCAAGAGATTTTAGGCCTATCGTGCCAAGTTTTAGTTCTCGCACTCGCCCTATCCACCCTTAAGGACCTACTGTAGCTGCCTACCAAAAAAAAATAGATATTCTAATCTTAGAAAAATAACATATTGGAGAAGAAATATGTAACACTGCTTATTGTAACAAAAAAAAAAAAAAAAAAAAAAAAACAGATGATAACATTAAGAAAGCAATAATAAGTTAATTATAGCGATCATATAATCTTTACAAGTAAATATGATTATTTATAAACCAAATATAGATTTGCAAGATTCTATAAACTCAAAGGAATTATACAGGAGGTGAGGTACGGTTAACCGAATCTCTTTAAGATGATTAGTTTCTGTCAACAGTGCTAAGCAACTCCATGAATTATGCCTCCCAATATACAATACCTCAAACCAGTTGAATTAGTACCATGCAAACAAGATTCTGTTGAATACTTCTCGAAATCGACATACTTAGAGAAAATTGAAGTAAAGAGAGATGCCATGAGGTTTTGAAGTCCAGTGGTGCCCACTAAAATTCTTAGATGAATGGAGTGCTTGAGTACCCACAATTATTGAAACATGCTTGGGCCCATTTGGTTCGGCTTTGGGGAAATACCATTGGGAGAATGCAAATACCTTTGAGATAAAAGAGTTTTCCAAAATGTTACACCATTTGGTAAATTGTAATCTCAAATAGCATTGAAATGTAACTTTAGCATAAATACCGTTTGGCAAAACACACATTTGTAATGTGCTTTTACTATTTTTTTTTTTAAATCTGAAAATTAAATTTGACAGCTGGCTAACCACTGGCCAACTGCCGAATGGCCAGATTGGGCAATCTGGCGGCCAGATCTGGCCACCTAAGGTCGCGGCCTCAAGCGACACTGTCGTTTAAGGTCGCAGAGGTCCGAACCGTTAGATCTGGCGGCCTGAGGTCACAGAGGCCAAATTTGGCCTTCGGACCGCCAAATCTAGCGCTTGAGGTCACGCGGACCCAGGCGGCGTCGCCTGGTTTGTGCACCAAGTGATGCCACCTGGGTCCGCGCGACCTCAAGTGGCATTGCCTAGCACATGCGAACTAGGCGACGCTGCTTGGGTTGCGGGTCACGCCACCCCAGGCGGTGGTCTTATGCAACCCCCCAGCGACGGCGGTGGCTATCGAAGAAGCCCAACTCTTAGGCGGGGAAGAAAAAGATGAACGGGCAAGAAGAGGAACAGTGACGCAGTAAACAATGAAATTGCATTTCCAAAATGCCGAATGCTCAAAGCTAGTTCGGACCAACATTGGGCTTTCAACATTAGGAATGCTGATATTTGGTCAATGAGCTTTCAAAAATATTTACCAAACGCAAAATATTTTCCCCTGGGGGCTTTGGGCAGCCGAACCAAACGGGGCTTAGTCCCGATTTAGCCCACCATGAGTATTTGGGAGAGTTGTTGACTCCGTTTATTTCACAAAAAATGAATAATTTAGAAATATTACTTAAAAAATGATCGTTTATATCGCTTACAAAATTGAATGAATGAAAAATACTTTCATATTGACGAAAATATTTAGACATAAATTGTTCTTAATAATAAAAATATTTTTTATTGACTTGTTATTTCAAACAATACAATCGATCATATTTTGGAAATTTTTTTCCAAAATATCCATTATTCATAAAAAAAAAAATGGAGCTTAAATGTAGTTGGGAAATTCAAAACTTGAAAATAATTTATGGTTTCCGAGGATAAATTACTTATGCATGTCGCGACCCTCTCAAAGCAGACCCTCTCGCTAGGTGGCACTTAAGCTTCACACACGCTCTCCCAGACCCTATCAATTGTAATTCGGTTACTCATTGATTTACACGCTAGAATCGTCACTAATCTATTTTAGGTTGGTTAAAGTTCGATAAAATGAGGGAAGTCATATTATTGTTGGGAACCAAAAAATTGAGTTTGGGGACTTGCTTATGTTCATCAATCTAAATCCTATTGATCGGTATTTTAATGAAGGGAAAAAATGACCAAAAATTTGATGTTCATTGCGACAAATTCACCCAATTTTTTTTTTATACAAAAAAACCCTAAACTTGTATTTATGTGATATATTTACCTCTAAATTTGGATAAATGTGTCATATAAATACAAGTTTTGGCTTTTTTGCATCATAAAAAATAATTTACGGCAAATGTGTCACATGTGCATAATTTTAGGATTTTTTTGTGTAAAAAAAAATTTGAGGTAAATATGTCACAAAAGTATAATTTTGGGGTTTTTTCTATTGCAAAATAAAAGGTTGGCAAAAATGTGTCATAGTGGCATAATTAAGATATTTTGTGGTTTTTTCCCTAAAATGAATGACTTTTAAGTGCTCTTATTTCGACCAAAAAAAGAAAGAAAGTGCTCTTATTCAGTTTTATTTTGTAATATGCAATTCTAGAACGTGCAATTACCAAATAAGCTACTATGGCAATAAAAAAAATTAAAAAAAAAACTCTCATGAAATATCCTAAAAAAATATATGTATATGACTTATTACAAAAAAGATTATGCCCGTAAGAGAGGCAATATGTTGATCTTAAGCTACACATGACAACGTTTCTTGGCTAGAGAAAAGTTTTTTTTTTTCATAAATAGTTCTTTTCTATTTCTATTTCGAGAAAAAATTTTTGAGTAAAATAAAGTGTTTGGTAACTACACAAAATTTCTATTCCAGAAATAGAAAAAGAATATAAATGTGTTTGGTTCGAAACAGTTTCTTTTTTATATTTATTCATTTTTTATTCTTGTTCACGGATCGCCGATCGCCAGCTGCCACTGCCCGCTGCCATCGCTACACGAACACCTACAGCCGATGGCCTGTGTGGCGGCGGTCGGTTGTGATGGTCGACAGCCAACGTTCGTGCAGTGGTGGCGGCGGTGGCAAACAGCAGAGGCGGCGGCGGTGGAGGCAGATGGCGGCGGGCGTGTGATGAATCCTATGTAGTCCTAAACTTTTGCGCAAAATTTCAACATGATCCTTTTGGTCAATTTTAATTGGAGATTGTTGAGGCAGTGTAGCGTCCTGCCACGTCAATGATTTTCCGTAGAAAATTGACTGGAATGACTAAATTGAAATTTGTGCAAAGGTTTCAGATTAAATTGGCAAAATTAAAAAGTTCAAGATTGAATTGACATTTATATAATATGTTTAGGACCGATTGAATAGTTTTCCCTAAACAAACACCATATAAGATTTCACTTTATGAATCAAATGTCAGGGAGTCGATGAAAACCAGCTCGAACACAGCGAACGAAATCGAGGAGATGGAAACAGAGAATTATCACTGGGCACGAAGGGAAGACTCGGAAGCACCTGGTCATACCCGAATTGTACGTACAGTCCATCCGTCATTGGTTGGACGAAGCAGATTCTTAGTTCATTTTATGTTTCGGGATCCATTCGGATCTCAAACGACAACCAACTAGACACCATCATCTTCGAGTCTAACTTCCATGATAAATGGGTGTAAACTCCCTCCGGCACCGCCTGATCTCCGTGATCACGGCAGGTGAATCCTCTCTTCCGTCCGGTTGCTTTTCCCCGGTGTGTTTTTTATAAGATTTTACCCTTCATTTCTCATAAATATGTAGCGATTTATGGTTTTTTCATGCTATTAATTAAATTTAACGGAAACTAACAAATGATAAATATGTCATAAAAATTTTGGATAAATTTATCATATGTGTATCAATTTGGGATTTTTGGTGATCAAAAAATTAATTTATAATAAATTTGTCACAAGTTCATTAGTTTGAGATTTTTCGTGGTATTAACCGGTTTCTTTTTCTCGCATCGGTTCTCTCTTAATGCCCAATATCCCTTGGTAACACTAGATCTCTCATAATACTGTAGAAATCGCCTAACCCCATATCGGCGCAATTTAGCGGGCCCTAGTCTAGTTCCCAAGGGGGATTGAGACGGTCTATGGTCCTGAACCCATGGACCTTACGCTATGTGAGTTGATTCTTGGTCTTGAGACTTTAAGATTGGTCCAACCCAGACCAATCTTGTATTCATCATATATATTATATAAAATATATTATACTATATATCATATATTTTCTGTCTACTCTAAACCCTTGCACATTTGCCTCTGTTCTTTCTTATGCGGTTTTGACATTTAAATTAGAAAGTAGAAACCTAGCTCAGATTCGACCAAAAAAAGAAAAAAAAAAAAGTAACTCTCTTCGCTCACATCAGCCTTGCTCGCCTCACTCACCACTCACCTCACTTGCCTCTCGAGCACAGTTGAGTTGGTGAAATTGCTCATCTCTCTTGACTTGTCTCACAAACTTAGCTCAACAATCTCATATAGAGATTTTTTGGAGTTACCTTATCTTATATTTATATGCATAATAGATGAGATAAATGCACGATGACTCCAATTAATGCAATTACTTGTGAAATCCATAAATGTAATGTGCAATAACAAAATATTTTTGGTATAAAACTATATACCTATTTTTTTAAAATATGCAAAAATTTAAGTGTGAACTTCGCTTAATAGACAAGTTTTGTCCCCATTAAATTTGGCCTAATTCCCTTTAAAAGCACTAACTTTCACTTTATATCCAAATTTAGTTCAAACATTTGTTTTTTTTTTTTTTTTGGTTTCGTAAAAAATCACAACCTTTTTACTCTATACCTAAATCTGGCCTCGTTACTTACATCCAATATTGTTGTTAAAGTCTAACGTGTCAATTCGACGCGTATTCTTCTCTCTTTCTCCTTTGATGATGTGGATTTTCAGCTCAATCAAATATTTTCTTAAAAACACTTCGACTTTCTATTCTCTTATTTTCGTTTTCTTCTTCATCCTTCCCGGCAACCTCCATGAATGGAGTCGCTCGACCTTGGATCTGAGTCTTGCAACCTCAGATCCGTGTCACATGACCTCAAATATGAGGTTGCGCACCTCAATCGCGAGTGGCAACCTCTATACCTCCTTTAATGGAAGCTGAGAATAGTGCACAAAGTGAAGGAAACGATCTGCACCCTCTCGGCCACGGTGGTTCTAAGGAAAGCTTGGGCTCGTTTTGTCATCCCCAGCCATGGAATGGATACACAAAGTTTCGGGGATGGCTGAGAGAAGATGGTGACCGATAAAAATGGCTTCTCGAAGCTTGAAAAACTAGGACAAAAAGCAGGCGTCTCGGCCGAGCTCACTGGAGATGATTTTGACGATTGCCAACTGTCGTAGAGTACTATTGCAGTGTCAACACAACGACCAATACTCACAAATAAACAAGGATCGTGGAGCCCCGAGACATGACGGGGAAGAGGAAGAAGCTGGTGGTGCCGGTCCACGAGGGTGGCGATCGCACCACTGTCATGATCAGGAACATCCCCAACAAGTACACGTACGTTCCCCTCTTAGAAACTTAAAGTCCCATTTACCCCGAAAGGATTGAACAAGAAAAAGGAAATCAAAACCAGGAAGGTCTTTGTTGGTGCCTCCGAGTTTTGTTCTTTAACTTGCACTAAAAAAAGGAAAAGAAGAAAAGAAAAATGGAATTAAGATAAGAGATATCTGCATTTGGGTTGATGATTTTGGGGGGTTTGGTTGGATCAACTTGTTCCTACCATTTCTTATAGTGAAATTCCAGTTTTCTTGGATGTTGCTCATCATCAATTGGAAGAACCAGACCAGACTAGCCCTAACCAGCACCCTCTTTTGCTTAATCTTTGTCTTATGAAGACCGTCTGAACCCAACGTTGGTTTAACAACATTCACGTCCCCCTAATATGACAAACTCAACCAGCCCTTTTGACATGAGTCATTTTAAATAGACGAAATAAACATAGAAGAATAGCAAAGCCACCATTATGTGGACCAAGCTCTGATACTCGACTTCCTTTTGTGCCTTCTTCTTGGCGTC
This sequence comes from Eucalyptus microcorys, assembly GCA_014182515.1. Classification (NCBI taxonomy): domain Eukaryota; kingdom Viridiplantae; phylum Streptophyta; class Magnoliopsida; order Myrtales; family Myrtaceae; genus Eucalyptus; species Eucalyptus microcorys. The sequence continues at coordinate 19,554,532 of CM024564.1, forward strand.
CCATCTCTTCCGTGCCTCCTCGTCGGCCATTCGCCGAGCCTTCTCCGCCGCCTTGCATTTCTCTCTCTCCTTTTCCATCACAGCCCATGCGGCTTGCTCCAACAAACGTGCTTTCAGCAACTTCTTCTCCAATTCGTTCTGGTATTTATGGCAATCCCTCACCTGAAAATGTTGCAGAGACGAGACAATACAAAATAAAGCAAGATCAGCTATGAATAAAGCAATAATAAATTGAGATGATACTTACTAAACCTTGGACGAAATTTTAAAATATACACGCGATTTGCAACTTTTAATTACCGTCTGCTTCGCTCGGATTGCTTCCTTGCAGGCTGCATGGTACAGGTCTATTGTCCTCGTGAGCTCCAGTTTTTTCCTTAACATCTCTTCTTCCACTGCTTCCTGCATATTTCATACAGCCAATTAACCAGATAACCTATATATTAATATGTTACCCACGTAAATATTTCTGGCTAGGATTTTTACTGTTTAACTTTTTCGTGCTTGATTCAATCAGCTACGCAGTCATAGAACCAATGATGAATGCGCCAATCAAGTCGCTAAAGGAAAGGAAAGACGGCCACGTGGGTTGTAGCTTTTGACTCGAGCAAATGCAGAGAGAAAGAGAGAGAGAGAGAGAGAGAGGTGTGAAATCGTCCATTTCCAAATCGTTAACAAATTTGAGTTGTGCATATAACATAGAAATGTTCCTTACAGCAAAATGCAATGACCACGACATTGACTGTTCACCATCTCTCGTCGGCGGCTCGAGCGCCGAAGCGAAACTGAACGTGCTCAGCCTCATGGAGGTTTCGTCGTCTTCAAAACGTAAGCACGCCGAAGAACTGCTCATCCGTCCCAACCCCAGATCTTCATAGAAGGAAAGGAAACTGCTGTCGGTGCTCAGTCTCCCGGAGTTTGCCCGGGAGAAATCATTCTCGCAAGTAGAGAGCTCATCGTATGGCCGGCTGCTCGGGTGTCCAGAGTTCATGATTGTTAGAATATCAATCAACAGGCATAAGCTATGGTAAGAAAATATGGCATAATGTAATGGCGTGAGGTCTATATTCAGGAGCTGTCAATGATTTTTCATCGACATTAATCTATATATTAAAATCCTTGAGCAAAAGTCTCATTAGTTTCATGGGTCATTTAAAAAACACTACTTCATCCTGCCGTGCCTTTCCACCGTCATCTCTTATCAAGAAATTGGAGTTCTCTTCTTCTTTTGAACATTTTAAAGTCTCTAAATTTCTTAAGTTTAAACTTCCTTTCCTGCAGATCTCATGAATATACCCGTTATGTACAGATATGTCGCGTTGCTCAAAGAATTATGATGGCAAAATCCTTACCTCACATGGTTAAGCGTATCGACTTGTGCCGTCTTCTCAATTGTCAACAAGTTTGGGCGAGGACAAGTGGCGGGCCGCACGGATACGGCTTTTCCTTTGCCTACTACGTATATATTGCAATAATCCGGCGCGTACTTCAAGATGGTGTTTGGTGTATATACAAACTTGAATAATCTGAAAGAAGAAAACGTAAATATAGATAAAGGAAGGTTGTTAACCCGTCACGAACAACTGCTCGCTTTGATAAAGTGTCGTGAGAATTTTGCAATGTTCAAACATAAGAGGGATTGCAAAAGTACCTGGAAAAACTCTTTCGTGAAGCCGTTCCAATTAACAAAGTGTCGACCGCATATCTGGAGACATATTCAACTAAAGCTTTGGCTACATCTGAATTCTCAAGTACAACTACGTCACATTTTACCTGTCGAAGTTAAAATTAGAGGACAATTAGCGTGCTGCTACTAATACAATGAAAGACAAAGAGCATACTGTTCGAAGTATAAACCCGAAAGTCTAAAAGGTCCTTCTTTTTCAGAAGCTAGAAACTGCACTCACAAGAACACATACATGGATCACGGTGTTAGCTTAAAGACTTCACAAAATCTTTTCATTCAATCTAGATTTAATAAGGTTTTCAAAAAGATACTTTCACAAGCAACGATAACAGAAATATATGGTCTCTACCCATTGAAAAAATGAAAATCGATAGAGAAATTATATAATGAACTGCTCGCGGAAAAAGATATTATCAACCAGTGCTAGATTCAAGTTTTATGTACTATTACTCTGTTTTTCAAACTAATTTGGATAAGAATGGAAGGTGAGGAAGACGAAACGGACATGTCTCTGCAAGCAGTAGCAGCGGAAGGGAAGGAAGAGCTCCGCTGTTTGAGCGTCGGGTTGCGTCTCTTCCGAACAGGCTGCACCAAAATATGAATCAATAAAGTAGAGAAAAAAAAAATCGAAGGAGAAAAGCGAAATGCTAATTTACAGTAGTATTCGGCACGATTAAGACTTCTCGACCTTTTCTTCTTACTTTCCTAAAGCTCATATTTCTTGAAAACAGTTGATCGGAGAAGATAGGTGACTCATATCTATCAGGAGTCAAATAACGTTCGAGAGGGAGAGAGAGCCGACCTGGAAATGGAGAGGATGTCGAAGGCCGGCTCTTGACGTGAACGAGCTTGAGGGTCTGGTTTCGCAAGGAGATGACGTTCTCGATGGCCCATTTGAGAGCATATCTGCTGGGCTTGTCCTTGTCAATGGCAACTGCGATCAGCCTTTCCCTACTGCTGCCTTCACCTCCTCTGCCCGTCGCCACCACATTATTGTCGCTCCGTCTCAAGCTCACCACCGTCATCGTCACCTTGTCAATGGCAAGAATATTTGCGCCTATTCACCTGAGTATCTGCAAAAAGGTTTGGCTTGTCTCTCCCTTTCTTTCCTTTTTTGGTCTGGTATTACACTTTTTTTAATTCCTTTTCCAAGATTTCCAGGGGTTTTATTGGGCAGTTTTGGATGCATTGAGGACGGAGAGACTCGTCTCATCAGTTGGGGTCTTAGTTAGGTTTTGGTTTTCTTGTTTTCCCCCTACAACTTTATAAACACAGATCAAAAGAAGTTCAAAAGGACAGCCTGAGAAGGTGCTAACGGAACGTTTGTCGTTACTTCTCACCAACCGCTTTGACATCTCCTGTACCGTTTGTCATGGTTCCTCATAACCTTACCCTAAGTTGTCGCAACGTCCTTGATGGAAACATCCTAATAGATTTTAAGCGAAAAGTTATCCCAAAAAACCTAAATCAATTATATTTTTGCCAATTTAATTCTAATTATTTTTAATTATACCAATTGAGTCATTAACATTTTTGCATTTTACCAATTGAGTCCATCTAGTCAATTTTATTAAAAAACCGTTGAAATAGACATTGATAGTACCTTGTAAGATGATTAGTGTTAATATGGACAAATTTTTTATAATTTTTTTAAAAAAATTTTCTTTCTTTCTTTTCCTTTTTTTTTTTTTTTTTTTCATATCAATTCTGGTGAGGATTGTTGGTTGATCCTTGTGAATCATAGGCAAGGGCCGACCAACCGCCGCTGACCATAGGTAAGGGCTGCGACCGTCGCCCGCAGTCGGCAAGGGTTGTGTGCCCTTGCCTAGTGGGCGACGAAGGTTGATTGAGCCTCGCCTATGATTGGCAAGGGTTGGCTAATAGCTCTCATTGGGCTTGGAAGGGAAAAAAATAAAAGAAAAAAGAAGAAAAATTATGAAAAATCCAGAAGTTTTAAAAAAATTATAAAAATTGTACACGTTAGCGCTAGTTTTGTCACGTCGAACGATTGGCGTTTATGTCAAATGGTCAGTGTTCACATCAGCGATTTCTGGTTAAAATTAGTTAGATGGACTTAATTGACAGAATATAACTTATAATTGGAACAATTAAAAAGTTTAGAAATGAATTAGCTAATATGCAATAGGTCTAGAACTTTCTCTTTTTTTATAGTTAGATATATATTTCACTTATGCGACGATGGCAACTGAAATTTAAGGAACCAAGGAGTTTGCAAGGTCTTCCCCCTTCATTTTCTTGAACTTTGGAAAATTACTCTGATAATTCCATGTAATAAATTTTTTGAAAAATTTCAAATAAAGGCCCAAGGTACCTCATTTTTTTAAATAAGGGTATGAAGTGGACCTTGTTTCTAATAAGGACCATATCAATCTCAAAGAAGAGTTTGAAGTGGTTTGGCTATTTCAAATAAAGGCCTAGCTTTGCTGGCTTGCTGACGAGCAAGAATTCTAACTAATAAGGGATATTTTTATCCAAACACAATTTAAATTTAAATTATATTATATCAAAAGTTAAACAAAAAAAAAATTCTAACAAAAAACAGAAAACTCCCTCTTACTTATGGTCGTTGTCGTCTCTCGTTTTTAGCGAGTTGGCCCTTGCCTTTGTTTGGCGATGGTCACCGACCTTCACCCAAGCATAGGCGACCCCGCTGGCCATCGCCACTGCCCCACCAGCAATTGGCCAACGACCATAGGCAATTGGGAGCTGTATTTTTTTATTTTTTTAAAAATTTCCTTTTCAATTTTTTAATCAAATATAATTTAAATTTAAATGGTGTTTGGACAAAAATATCCTTGATTGGTTGGAATTTTTTGCTAGCTGACGAAAATAGGCTCTTATTTGAAATAACCATAATCACTTCAAACTTTTCTTTGAGACTGATATGGTCACTTCAGGTCATTTTTGAAGTACTATCAATTTCAAGCCATTATTTGAGAAAATGATGATACTTTGAATCTTTATTTGAAACAATATTCATTTTGTGCCCTTATTTGAGAAAACGAGAACACTTCAAGCGAAATTTTCCCAAACTTTTTCTGGATTTGATATCACATGCTGCTGGCTGTAGTGCTATCTACAAATAAAGACAATCTAAAATCCGAGACAAGATAGTCTTAAACAAGAAAGAAATTAACATTAAATCCCCTAATATATTGGTGTAATAGGAAAATTTGGAACACCTATTCGACTTTATAAAATAGTCAATGTTTTCCTTAAACGATTATTATGTCGTCAATTATAATCTTGTGTCCATTATTAGTCATTTGTTGAAAAATGTGAACAAGTTATTTTTTATTTTAATTTTGTGCCAGAATTTGCAAAACAAAAAATGAAACCCCATTAGCATGATTTGAGCACAAAAGGGGCACGACTCAAATCATACATGGGCTGAGTCAGCACGAAGCATGCATTAAAGATGGGCATAGGATGGGGCAGGACGGGGCAGGGATTGGGATCACGTCCCCCGTTCCTGCTCCACTGTCGGCTTTTGTAGGTAGAAGCATCTTGTTTGGGCTGAAGGGGACGAATTATTTTAGTAATATTTATTAAGAAATTGACGGATATATCCCTGTTTTAACATAGATTTTTGTAAAGAATTGCAAAAAAGACTTGTAAGTATATAAATTTTACATCAACAATTCACAACATAAATAGTCTAAAGCCCAATAGTAGCCCAATCTGAAGCCCAATAGTAGCCTGTAAGTTACATGTTGTTACGCTCCACTGGCCTCAAGTTAAAAATCCTAACTATTGAGAAAACATTCCCTAAGTAATTTTGAAGATTGACAAAATTTATGTAGAGTAGAGACTTTAATTACGATGATAAGCATTTTCCAAGTGGAAAGTAAAATGAAATGTAATAAGATATTATCAATCAGAACCAAAGTTGTGGCTTAATTATTTTCTTCCATATATGTTTTGTCAAGCGGCTAGGAAGGAGTCAATATACTCATGTAATGGCTAGTGGCGATTGATTAGATTCATTGCTGTTAACACCTAAATTTAGGCTAAGTTTTTTTGATAAAAATTGCATAGAAATTAGGGACCAATTAGGCCCTAACAAAAAAAAAATGATTTTCGTATCACCTAGGTTTTTTTATTTTCATTTTCCCTTATTTTACTACATTTCGGATAAATAGAAAAGTTTAAAAAGAAAAAAGAAAAAAGAGGAGCCCATGGGGGCTGGGCCTTCATGCCCAACCCTCCTTTTGTTTCTTTTCTCCGCACGCTGGCTCGAGACCCACTACCGTTTTGGTCTCTTTTGGCCCGGCCCCCTCTTTCTTTCTTTCTTTCTTCTTCTTCTTCTTCCTTCCTGCTTCCCCTCCGCCTCTGCAACTCATGCACGACGACGGCGACGCGTGCGAGGACGATCTACGGCAGAGAGAGGGGAGAATAGGTTGGCAACGCCCTCAATGCTGAGATGAGATGCCGGTTCGGCCAAAGGGGAGGCTAGTCGGCACGCCAAGAACCGGCAGCCAGATCCTCCGTCGACCGGCGGGCGAAGGCCAAAGGACATGAAGAGAGAGATCGGAGAAGCGAGCTCGACGACTTCCCCTAAGAGACATCGGGGGAGGCCTGAGAGTGAGCAAACCCGAGAGGGAAGGAAGAGAGTGAGATCTATGAGAGAGGACAGATCTGTGAGCGAGAGAGAGAGAGCTATACGCGAGACATGTTAATGGAGAGACCGCCGGCCACTGTGCACACATCATGGTCGACGACCCACCACTGCACTTTCTTTCCCGTACCCAAAGCTCTGGTGAGCTAAGGCCTCGTTTTCTTTCTATTTTGGGCACGTTGGTCGGAGCTTGCGGTCGTCCGCCTCATGCGAGTTCCGGCCCCGACCGTCCATCGTTAGGTTGCTCTGGTCATTGTTTGTTGTACACCGCGAGCTCCATCGCGATCGCGAGTCTCGTGCGGGCCTATAACCCCCCTCCGCCGTTGGCGCCTCACGTATGTTCTATGATATGCCTAAACGAAATACGTGCGACTATTCTTAATTTTCCGTCCATCATGAATGCGCGTTGCTTGTTAGATGCGTTTTGATAGAGTCCTACCACTATCCTCCACCTCTTACGTCCTTGTTTCGTTGCTTTCGGTGTGTTGTTGTTTCGTCGGAAACTGATCCTTGGCCGTGGCCCGTGGAGGAGAGGGATTCTTCCTCCTCGCCGCTTAGTCGCCTCGCTTGGCAAGGAGAGTTGAGAGAGAGGCTCATGACCTATCAGCTCGTGGTTGCCCGTCGTCGCTGCTCATGGCGGCCGTAGGCGAAGTGCTGTGTTTTAAGATGGTCCTCGCTAGACTGCGTTGAAGAAGATGACCTAGTGGTGACGGGTCAAAAAGAAAGGAGGAAGAAAGGAAAGAAAAGTTTTAAAAAAAAAAAAAAAAAGTAGAAATTTGAAAAAATAAGTGCTGCTCCCATCAGGCCCGCAGCGTGCAAAGAAAGGAGAGAAAAAAAAAAGTGAAACGTAAAGGGAAAGGAATGAAGACAAAATAAGGAAGACACAAAAGAGAGAAGAAGAATAAGAAAAATTTAAAATGAAGTGGAGGCACGACCCGGGTCGGTCGGGCCAGATCAGAATTGTTCTGGCTCGCAGGTCTCATCGACTCGGGTCAGCTTTTGTTTTATTGTTATTTTAATTTTTTCAAAATTTTTTTATTTAAATTTTCCAAAAAATCAGAAAAAGCATAAAAGATGGTTTTTATTCTACATGAATGCATGGAAAATCCCTGAAAATCCAAAAAAGCTTTAGTGTTTAAACAAGATTAGGTACCGGAAGAACATTAGTGATTAATTAGTATAATCAAGTCTCCGATCCCAGTTTCTCTGATTGTGCAGGAGTGAAGTATTTCTCCCGATATTTCACTTGGATTTTTAATCGACCCACCCTAAACCAATTAGTGGCAACTCTCATTTGAAATTAACTTGCAGGTTAAAAAAACTCGAACCATAAAGTCGTGAATTAGTAGATTTGAGAGAGCCCAGGCTAAACCCTAACACTTAGTCAAGTCATTAGTCTCCACACATGCATGCACATAAAAGGGCACCGAAAAGAGAGGTCACGACAACTTGGTGACTTCGCTGGGGATATTTTTGTGGACTTAAGCCTTTTTATCTTGTTTAAATGTTTCTCTAACTTTGGCATTTTTTGTAGGTTGGTGGCTTAGAGGTAAATATTAATTTTGTTAAAATAAATGCTTTATGTGTAAATTGTGATACATGCTTTAATGTTTTAGCATTAGCACTACACTGTGACATACAAAACTCGACCACCGAACTTAGGCCGCCATAGGATATTTTACGATGGTGTTTAGAAAAATACGGCATTGAACGTGAGATTGCAATGTAGAGGTTGCATTTCTTTTCTCTGAATTTGTTAGGAGGACTTAATGCTGATGCGAGACTATGATGAATAGATCACCTCTTAACTTCACCGAGCCTTCTTAGTTAGAAATCGAACCACACGTATCATGCGCATTGTCTATATGATTGCCATAGTTTTTCTCTAGTTAAGTAAGTTTTCTATCCTTACACTTTGCAATTTACTTACTTTCCCATATGTCTTAGTCGGTCCATGATTAGTCTAGGTTAGTTATGGATTTAATATCATGGTCATTCCAATTTGGAAATAATTATCATGGAGTCTTTTTGAAAAAACGAAGGGAAAACTTTTGCAAATTTTTTTTCATGCCTTTGTTTCCTTAAGCATGCTATAAATTTCTTTTTCTTTTTCAAGGAATTTCTTGTGCTTTCAAAAAAAAAAAAATGGTGTAAAGAAAAGAAAAGGAAGAAAGCTTTCAATTCCTGCTTTTGTCTTTTTTAATCCATGCTAGCAAGTCAAATGTCTTTATTTTCTTAGTCTGTCCTTGGGAAATCTCCACTATGTACAAACTTTTTGTGAATAAGTAAAAGGGATAGAATTAGGTTGTCATGGACTGACTCCCTATTTATGCCTCGTATTTACATGTGCTTGTTTATTCTTGACTAGGTAATCATGGGCTATTCATTAATCTGAACCTTGTCGATAGCGAGTGCCAAAATGATCGATAAAGACATGCCTAGCCATCTCGCGGGCATGGAAAGTGAGATGAAACAAGTTGTTAGGGCACTCCAACAACTCTTGAAGCAAGTGGGGTCTCTTCAAACCAAGCTCAACTCTGTAGCAATCCTATCACAAAATGAGATAGTACCGATTCCCGCCAGCCTGGGCATAGTTGCTACTAACGAAATCGCCAATTTGCCCAATGACCCACATCCAACCTTTGTTGGGGAAGATGCTTTTGAGACACCTGCATATGTGCCAAAAGATGACCAAGATGGACACTTTACGAGGATCATGGAAAAGTTAAGCCAGCTACACAATCAGGGTCCCATTGATCTATCTAGTTTTGCCGCTGTCAAAATTCTAGAAGAATTCAAAGTGCCTAAGTGCGAGAAATATGCCAACGCTTCTTACCCAGAGATCCATTTGCAAGCCTATCTAGTCCGAAAGGTGATTCAATCATACCAATCGAGTCTAATCAGCGCCGCCCTGCGATGGTACATTGTAAGGGAAATTAGTCTTCTTAAGACTTTGGAAGGACTAACTGATGCTTTCCACAAAGAATATAATATTGACATCAACATCGACGTCGACATCACCTCTGATATAGCCAGTATATACACCTAGAGGGGGGTGAATAGGTTTAAAAATAATTTATCGATATACGAAAGCAATACTAGGCAAGCAATAGAACAGAAGTTCTTCAAAATAGATTATGATCAAAGTAAACAGAGAGTAGGGAAGAGAAAATTGAACACAAAGTTTATAGTGGTTCGGCTTATTCCAAGCCTACGTCCACTCTTCCTCACTGACAGCCCGCCGGCTGGATTTCACTATAAACAAAAGAGATGTTACAGCAATGCTTTCTCTTGATTCCACAGTATAGATACTCTACCACACTTCCTCAAGGTATCTCAAAATATAGTCTCTCTTTTGCGTACAAGATTTCGCTTAGTAAATGAATAGACAAAGAACAAGGAGCTTCAGACTTTGAAATTCTTCTATCGCGCACACCTCAAAACAACTCGAACATCTTCCTTATATACTCCTTTATGCCATCATACCCGTTGGCACTTACCAAAGGAATTCTTCCAATCTTCCCGTTGGACAGAATCAATTAGAAAGATTACTTGAGCTATTAAAGGAACATGACGATAGCCCATCAATCCTGCTCGCCCATACAATCAGGATTTCGGTTTCCATAAGTAAAACCTTCCAAGTATACTTCGCCAATCAACGGATCTTTAAATCAATCTTGATTTTGACTAAAGTAATCCATTGTGTCATATCCAGCCAAGAGATCTTCGTTAGACGACAAGATCAAATCCTTAACAAAACACACGACCCCGTATAGACCTTCTTCGACAAACTACAAACTGTCAATGAGAATAGACTTTGAGTCTTGAGTCGACGAAATCAAGTTCTTCAGACTTTAAATAGTAGAGTCTGCAAGTCTTCAGACTTTAAATGGTAGAGTCTGCAAGTCTTCAGACTAGACTGATGGAAACGTTTTGTCAGCTTCAAAATATTTCAGAAAGATTTCTCCAACAATCTTCCCCTTTTTGATGGTGACAAAACTTTCCTGCAGATTTGAACATCTTTGACCTACAAAACATTACTCAAGCAAATATGGATATCTCATAAAGGTTAATGGCTTAAAAGTAACACTAGAATCTGCAATCACAGAAAATAGGTTAGTCTTGCATGAGAGTAAAGCCATTTATAAAATATCAATAGTACTTAATGTAAGCAGTCAAATTCAAAACTCAAATTCAGTCCAGTCCACAACCAGACAACACAAAGTTAAACAAAGTCAATCATCAAAACAAACACACTCAAAGATTAAGTTCAAAGATTTCAAAGCTCGCATCTCTCCCCCTTTTTGTCATCAGAAAAAAGTTTGAGATGGAATAGAGTCGGGATTGCTTGGGAATACGAACAAGCTGGAAATCTCCCATTGACTCGGACGATGCCTTCCAGCTTTTTCAAATCTTCCTTCGGTTGAGCTACCTCTTCACTCTTAGCATTTGCTTGGATCGAAGAGCAAGAGCTTGGATCGATCATTTAAAGAAACGAAGAAGCTTGTCTTGCATTTCGCAAGTTTTGAACTTCGTTTCCCAGAGCATATATCGACCCCGCATTTCCAAGAGAACATCAAGAATTCTGTGGAAATCGCTGAATTATCGGGCCGCGCACGGCGCGGCACGATCGGATGGAGTAAAGGCAGACGATGGTACATCAGCATAGTCATGCGGATTTGGCGATGAAGCATCATGTCCCTCCTCAGGAAATTGAGAGGCATGAATGTCCTCTGGATCTGCTGGAGAGCGGCTGACTCCCTCACTGGCAGCAGGATATGAGGATGTTTCTCTATTCTCACCATCTCCCCCTGTTTCGATGCCTTCAGTTGGGGAAGAGTGATCGTCATGCTCTTCTTCCTCTGGATTTCCTCGTTCTTCTTCTTTTTCAGACTGTTCTTCCTATGCATCTCTTTCTTCAGCTTCTCTCTCATCTGCTCCTTTTTCTTCAGTTTCCTTCTCCTCTGCTTCTTTTTCTTCTGCTTCCTTCTCCTGTCGTTCCATTGATTCTGGAACAGAACGACTCAGATTTTTTAATGCCATAGCAGAGATGGTGATGTCATCCTCATCATCTTCATCCTCAAGGATGAGAGCTCTTCTCTTTTTGGATGAAGCAACCATGGGCTCATTCCCTTTCCTTTTTGCTACAGAAGAGGCTTGATGAGGTTTGGCAGGGGTTGTCTCCTTTAATTTCTCCAACTCCTTGTCGAGTTCTTTCAGACGCATTTTGGACACCATTTTCAATCCTACCACCATTTTATCACACGATCGAACACAGAGAATTTGTGGAGGTTGAACACTCAAATGTCTGAATAACTTTGACACAAGATCTGGATAAGGAAGTTAACCCTTGTCCTTCACCACTGCTCTATATATGTGGAACAGAATGGTGTGAGGAAGAGAAAACTTTTTCCCAGTAAGGATGGCATACATCAGCTTTGCCTCTGAGTTAGAAACATCAATCTTTGAAGTAGATTTCGGTCTGAGGCAATTTATCACAATCTTGTGAAGCGAGAATGTTGAACGCACGCATCCTTGAGTAGGAAATCCTTCCCTCTGTCTTTTCGTCCTTAACAAGTTCCAACGTGGCACGAGCAATAGAGATATTGATAGGTTGATATCTTCCTCTCTCAACCCCAATCACATCAGCCAGCATATCTATATCCACCACAAAGTCTTTATCTCGGACACTAAAAGAGATTCTATTCGCATCCAAGAAGCTAAGATTCGAATAGAAGTATGCGATTAGTTCAAGCATAGGCTTCAAGTATCGGAACGAGAACTATTCAAGTTGAAGAAGACGGAACTTTTCCCTCAATTTAATATTCACAGTATCAAGGAAATCAAAATCCACACTCCTAGGGTTTATCACCCCATGCTTTAACAATCTGGAATAAAGATCCCTCTGTTCCTTCGATCGGAACAAGTCTGTCCTTTTTCCTCGAATTTTCGCCGCAACACCCATTCTTGGTTGAAATTGGCTGTACAATTTGTCATCATCATTCCCATCTATCGGATTTAGTCCTCCAATCCGCGGATCACTTGGAATGTTTGCCAGGGCTTCTTCTGCCATTCCCTTAGGAGCAATTTCCAAATGCTCCATATTTCGTAAAAAGATGTACTCATTCCCATATCCCTTTATCCTTAAGAAACTTATCTATGTAGTTCAATGGAGTACCGGTCCTCTTTAAAGAACGGTAAAGCTTATAAATAAAATAGGGCTTTTGGGTTCTTACAGGATTAGCTTTTTCAACAACTTCTTCCTCTTCCCGATGGCCAACACCCTGTGGACTAGTTGGTGGAGAATGACGCCGCCGAGAATGTTGTGGGCTCTGTTCTTGACTGTGTAACTCATCTTCCTCGGTGAGATCAAAGTGAGTAGGCCCCTCACTCATTTGCCGTGGTCCCCTGTTTGCAATCCTCGAAGACTTTCTTGAAGACGACATCTTTCACAGTCTTGAAAGATTCCGAACTTGACTTTCCCAAGAAAGAAGACAACTTTTTCGAAGATTAAACAAGTGAAGACGACAGAAAAGGGAGATCGATGATTTTTTTTTTTTAGGGTTTCTGAACGAAAGAGGAATTGACTATATATAGGTCAGTCGAAGGGAGGCATATCAAGCGTCGCAAAGGAAAGTAAAAGATGCCCCTTTTAAAAATAACTCCCCTTTTTTTAAAATCGATAACTGCCATTTTTAAAATATTAACCCCTTTTTGAAAAAGAGAAATTGCCTTTTATCACGGAAATTGAAAGTAGCAAAAATCAATTATAGATAGATGATCGTACCTTTCCGAGATGAAATATAGCAGAAAATAAAATAACTTACAGTCAAGAACCGTCTCGAGTCCGAGAGTCATTAGACTTTAACTTCTTCAAGCTTAAGGATGTTGAGTCGGAACGTATGATTTCAAATTGATTTTTCTCCAAAGGCTTTGTAAGTATATCCGCCAGTTGGTTCATTGAGTCGACAAACTGAATCGAAATTTCTCCATTTTGAACATGATCTCTAATGAAGTAATGTCGAATCTCTATATGCTTCACTCTTGAGTGAAGGATTGGATTTTTGGTAAGATTAATAGCACTAGTGTTGTCGCAGTTAATCTCCGTGCATGAATCTTCAATTCCAAAGTCTCTTAGCTGTTGTTTTATCCACAAAATTTGTGAACAACAACTTCTGAGAGATATATACTCGCTTCGTTGTAGAAAGGGCTACCGTATTTTGCTTTCTTGAGAATCAAGACATTGTCCCGCTTCCAAGTAGTTGACAAGTTCTGAAGTGCTCTTTTCGTCAACTCGCAACCAGCTAGATCTGCGTCTCGAGTATCCGAGAATAGTAAAGTCTCCCTTTTAGGATACCAAAGACCTATGCTTGAAGTTGAAGCAATGTATTTGATAATACGCTTTGCAGCACTTAGATGAGATTCTTTAGGGTCGCTTGAAATCTAGCACAAATGCAAACACCGAACAGAATGTCGTCTAGACGCTTGATAAGATAAAGAAGTAAGCCAATGATACTCCTGTATAGCTTTTGATCAACTTTCTTTCCTCCTTCATCTTTGTCTATCTTCAAGGAACTTGACATCGGTATATCAGTATTTTTGCAATTTTCCAGTCCAAATTTTTTGACAAGATCATTAGCATATTTTTCTTGATGAATAAAAGTCCATTCTTTCCATTATTTCACTAGAAGTCCAAGAAAGAAGGTTAGTTCACCCATCATGCTCATTTCAAATTCATCCTGCATCGTCTTAGAGAATTTCTTGCACAGACTTTGATTAGAGGATCCAAAAATAATATCATCAACATATATTTGAACAAGCAGAAAACTTTTGCTTTCTTTTTTGATAAACAGGGTAGTGTCTACTTTACCTTTGACCAAGCCATTTTGAATTAAAAACTTACTCAGCCTGTCGTACCATGCTCGAGGTGCTTGCTTTAAACCATACAAGGCCTTTTTCAGTCTGAATACTGAGTCTGGTTTCCTTGGGTCTTCAAACCCGGTGGTTGTTCCACATAGAATTCCTCATGGATAAATCCATTCGGGAAAGCACTCTTGACGTCCATTTGGAATAACTCGAAATCCTTATAACAGGGGAAAAGCAAGTAATAATCGAATTGCTTCTAACCTTGCTACCGGTGCGTAAGTCTCGTCATAGTCTATCACTTCTTCTTGCGTATATCCCTTGGCCACGAGTCTTGCTTTGTTTCTTATGACTTTTTCTTCCTCGTTCATCTTGTTCCTGAAAACCCACTTAGCTCCAATAATAGATTTACCTTTTGGTTTAGGAGTTAACTCCCAGACATCATTAATGCTGAATTGTCTGAGTTCTTCTTGCATAGCTTCAATCCAGCTTTCATCAGATAAAACTTCTTCTATGCTTTTGGGTTCTATTTCATAAATAAGAGCCACAGCACTAGACTCTTCGCGACTTTTGGATCTTGTGCGAATCCCTTCATTAATGTCGCCAATAATGAGATTTTTGGGATGACTGGACTTATGCTTCCAGTTACTGGTTGATTCGTCAGGTTGATGATCACTTCCTTCATTTGAATCTTCAATAACCACTTGTTGCTGGTCTTTCGAGTTAGAGCTGCTTCTTTAGACTTTGTAGAGTCTCGAAGCTGGTTCGCATTCTTCAAGATGAGTCTCGAATAGATTCATTTTGTGAAGAATCCTGGAATTTGACATTCATTGATTCCTCCACGGAATAAGTCTTCTTGTTATAGACTCTGTAGGCTTTGCTTGAGGTAGAATATCCAAGGAAGATGCCTTCGTTTGATTTTTCTTCAAACTTGCCAACTCGATCATTTGCATTTTTCAAAATAAAGCATTTACATCTAAACACATGAAAGTATGAAACAATATGTTTCTTTCATTTGAATAATTCATAGGGGGTTTTTTTCCAGAATAGGCCTTAGAAAAACTCTATTGATAATATAACATGCTGTTGAAACTGCTTCAGCCCAAAATCGTGAAGAGATGTTACTTTCAATCAAAAGAGTTCTAGCCATTTCTTGAAGCGATCTATTCTTTCTTTCCACAACTCCATTTTGTTCGGAGTATATGGAGATGAGAACATATGTTGAAAACCAGATTCATCACAGAATTTTGTAAAATCTTGATTTTCAAATTCACCTCCATGGTCTGTTCTTATACTTGAGATAACATACCATTTTTTGTTTTGAACATTTTTAGCATACTTTTCAAAGTAAGAGAAAGTTTCAGACTTACTTGTCAGGAAATATACCCAAGTAAATCGTGAGTAGTCATCCACAATTACTAGGCAATATTTCTTACCCCCAATGCTCTGAGTTCTGGTTGGTCCAAATAGATCCATGTGCAGAAGCTGCAATACACGATTAGTGGAAACTTGATTTATTGGTTTATAGGAATTTCTTACCTGTTTTCCCAATACGCATGGAGTACATAGATTGGACTTTTGGTATGATAATTTGGGTAAACCACGAACAAGCTTCTTTGCTGAAATTTTGGCTATCTCGCTTCATATTGATGTGCCCAAGCTTTCTGTGCCATAAGTTCGCTTCGTCTTGTAATGAGATTAGACATTGCGATTCATCTGGATTCACGTCCAAGAGGTAGATGTTTCCATGTCTTTGACCCATAAATGACTGAGTAGTATCTTTACTGGTTCCTGAACAAATTCCTTCTTTAAAGTTTATTTTGAAACCAGTATCACACAGCTGACTAATACTGAGCAGATTGTAGTTGAGTCCTTCCACTAGAGAAACATTGCTTATCATGAGGTTTCCAATTTTTACAGTTCCAAACCCCACAATTCTTCCTTTGCTGTTTCCTCCAAATGAAACTTTTCCACCATTTGCTTGAACAAGTTTTATGAAGCATTTTGAATCTCCTGTAATATGTCTTGAGCATCTACTATCCAGATACCATTTTACCCTTTTCTTGATAGTGACTTGCATTTAAAAAGAGACTCAAGCTTTCTTTGGTACCCATATTTTCTTGGGTCCATTAGTGTTAGTATGATATGCGGTTTTTGCCCATACCTTTTTAACAGGTTTCCAAACCATAGGACATTCATTTTCAAAATGATTTGCACTATTGCTCATTGAACATTTTAGAGCATTTCGACCTACTGGTTTCACAAAAACCTTTTTGAAATGATTTTTGTAAGCATCTCTTATGGGTCTTTGCTTAATTCTTTCTTTCACTTTAGGAAAATCAATTAGAGGAATGATTTCTACAGTCATTCCCAAACTAGATTTATTGAAATAAGGTCTTTGTGCTGAAAGAATTTTCTCAAGTTTCTCAGATCCTATTGAAAATCTTTTTGAGATATTTGATATGTCATTTTTTAAGAATTCATTTTCTTTTAAAAGATTTTCTTCACTTTCTTTAAGAGTCGAAACATTCATGTCTAAACATTTCAACTTTTCTTTCAAAGCATTTTCCTGTTGTTTTAGTGCAGAATTTTCCTTTTTAAGTTCGGAAATCCTTTTAAGAGAAATCTTAAGACTAGAACACATCTCATCAATGTATTTAGAAACTTTAACAGGGATTTTAAAGTTACTTACCTCAAACTCACTGTCGAATCGAGTCTGTCTCGGAGTTTGAATCGAATCCGATTGTGCCATCGGACATATATTGGCATAGTCATCATCACTTTCTTCACACTCGTATCACTCCGGGTTTTCGCTTTAAGAGCCTTTCGATACTTTTCAGCTTTTCCTTTCTTCTTCCTCAGAAGAGGACAGTTGGGTCTGATGTGTCCCTTTTTCTTACATTCAAAGCAGACTATGTCTTTGTTTGATTCATCATCCTCAATAGACTTAGTCTGTTGCTTTTGAAAACTCTGTTTCTTTGGATTGAATCTTCTTCCTTTTCTGTTCAGCTTCTTGAATCTTCTTATCATGAGAGCAAGCTCCTCATCATCCATATCATCTTCAGAATCTGTAACATCATAATCATCATTGGATTTTAATGCAATGGATTTCTTACCTTTAGGATCTTCATCTTCATTGATTCGTTCCACTTCATAAGACTGAAGAGTTCCAACCAACTCATCGATAGATAGTGGCATGATTCTTTGTGTCTCTCTTATTGAGGTCTTTATGTGATTCCAATCCTTGGAGAGTCCTCGCAATAGCTTGTTTACTTTCATGGGATCAGAAATTGGTTGACGTTGATTTTCAAGACCATTCACGATTTCTGTAAAACGACTAAACATGTCAGTTATAGATTCTCCTGATTTCATTTTGAAGGCTTCGTATTGACCGAGGAGAATGTTGATTCTGGTCTCTTTCACTCGATCAGTTCCTTCATAAGTAATATATAATCTATCACAACTTCTTTTGCTGTAACACAAGAAGATATTATGTTATATTCAGTAGGTGACAAAGCACAATATAAGGAATAAATTGTTTTTGCATCAAGAGCTTGTCTCTTGATTATCTCTTCCTAAGTCATTTCACTAGACTCAACAGTTACTTTTCCTCTCTCTAATTCAGATGCAGCTTTAGGAGTAATTCCTTTTTCTACAACATCCCATTCCAGAGGATCCTTCGATCTTAGGAACGCTTTCATCTTGTTTTTCCAGATGTTGTGATCCTTTCCATCAAAGTAAGGAGGTCTGGTATTGCTTTGCCCTTCCACCAGCCTTGGAGCTAACATACTAGCCATGGATCTTTAACTCTGAAGTAAAACACTTCAAACAAAGTGAGTACACAGGCTCTGATACCAATTGATATAGCTAGTATATACACCTAGAGGGGGTGAATAGGTTTAAAAACAATTTATCGATATACGAAAGCAATACTAGGCAAGCAATAGAACAGAAGTTCTTCAAGATAGATTATGATCAAAGTAAACAGAGAGTAGGGAAGAGAAAATTGAACACAAAGTTTATAGTGGTTCGGCTTATTCCAAGCCTACGTCCACTCTTCCTCACTGACAGCCCACCGGCTAGATTTCACTATAAACAAAAGAGATGTTACAGCAATGCTTTCTCTTGATTCCACAAAGTGTAGATACTCTACCACACTTCCTCAAGGTATCTCAAAATATAGTCTCTCTTTTGCGTACAAGATTTCGCTCGGTAAATGAATAGACAAAGAACAAGGAGCTTCGAGACTTTGAAATTCTTCTATCGCGCACACCTCAAAACAACTCGAACATCTTCCTTATATACTCCTTTATGCCATCATACCCGTTGACACTTACCAAAGGAATTCTTCCAATCTTCCCGTTGTACAAAATCAATTAGAAAGATTGCTCGAGCTATTAAGGAACATGATGATAGCCCATCAATCCTGCTCGCCCATACAATCAGGATTTCGGTTTCCATAAGTAGAACCTTCCAAATATACTTCGCCAATCAACGGATCTTTAAATCAATCTTGATTTTGACTAAAATAATCCATTGTGTCATATCCAGCCAAGAGATCTTCGTTAGACGACAAGATCAAATCCTTAACGAAACACACAGTCCTGTATAGACCTTCTTCGACAAACTACAAACTGTCAATGAGAATAGACTTTGAGTCTTGAGTCTGACAGTCCGAAGGTCTTCAGACTTTAAATAGTAGAGTCTGCAAGTCTTCAGACTTTAAATGGTAGAGTCTGCAAGTCTTCAGACTAGACTGATGGAAACGTTTTGTCAACTTCAAAATATTCCAGAAAGATTTCTCCAACAACCTCGTCTTACAAAGGATCGGTACGTACAGAAACAAAGAGGAGTAAATCCTTTAGTGCACATGCCACAACATGGCAGAGCCTAATCACCCAGGTTTGCTCAGAGCCAATAGAAAAAAACCAATGAGTTTGTTCACCAAAACTCTTCCATATGAGTATAAAAGCCAAATGATGGGCTCGACTGCTGAATCTTTCAATCAACTCGTTCCAATAAGGGAAAAAATCAAAGCGGCCTTATGCGATGGAGGGGCCACTAATCAGTAGTCTTTTACTAGGAAACTTCCCATCAAGAAAGGCAAGGAGCCCACAAACGAAATTGACGTTGTAAAACCTATTCAGAATCAGAATGCCGCGGCATTACCTTCCGAGCTTGCCACAAGGATGAGGGTCCAAACAGCATCAAACCCCACCAATCTAGAAAGAGAGGCTCCATTACCTCTTAGTCCTCTTGACAACCTTAAAATGGCAAAACAAAAGGCTTTATCCGAAAGATTAGGCCCGTGCATCAAGGAGGGGAAACGTAAGCGGTTCAAGCCAACGACTACCGTTGAATGTGTGAGGAATTTAATAGATTCAAGTACCATATATGTCCAACCTTACAAGACCGGTTACTTGCACTTGCCTAGACTTCAGGGGCGAAGACCACGCCGTTAATACACAGCATCACTAACACCACTATTAGAACTTTTGCCCACTCTACAGAGGCGGGGTCTAGTAGCTAAGGAGCCGCTGTGCCAAAACCTTGAACACCGTCCATGGTACAATCCCTTGAAGCGCTACAAATATCATATGGGTGAAATAGGCCATTCGACTGATGAATGCTCCCCTCTCAAGCACAAGATTCAAGACCTGTTAGATTGGGGAACACTGGCTCTTCAGGACTTGTCTGCTGGCAAGCAACAAAATTCTTCACCTAATCGCGAGGGTAATGTTGAGCAAGCTCAAAGCTCGACTCGGAACACCCTAATATAGGAAGTTCCAATTTTCAACTTTTCCCCTATGTGGGGACTTTTGCTGCTTTTTAGAAATTTCCACCAGTTTTTTTAGGAATTTTCGTTTTCGCAAGACTACCAGAGTCTCCATCCTCAAGAATTGTAATCCGTTTTGATTAGAGTTATTTTCAAGGCATGAGGGGTACCCCCAAACTGGCCTGGTGGTGCTATCCAAAACTTTTTCCAAAGTATCCGCCAGATTTAATTATTTTTCTAATTTACTTACTTTGTGTCTCAGAACATCATCCTTTTGACTTAGCGTAAGAGGGGGCATTTGAAACTGACACATTACGTGGACTAGTCGGATTCGAGAACACTTTTTTCAATAAAATCAGGAGCAAACATAAAAGATCACCCCATTTCAAAAGCTATCTCGGTGAGTCATCCCTGCAGCTCTACACACTTCACCTCCCACCTATACGACCCTACCTCAAGTCTGAATAGTCTCCTTCGCATGACATACACTTGGAGGCCAAACTTTGTAGTTTTATTGATGGGATGTTCAACTTTGACAAGCTAAATAACACAAAGAAGGAATTCCTCATCTTTCTTTGAATTGACTACTGTCAATAGGAAGAAAATCTAGATAGTCAAGGCGATCTCTAACCCCGGTTTCGGATGATGACTTTAAAATCTGGAAATATCACTTCTTGTTCCAAACGTATACTCTGCCGAGAAGTGATTGCCAATAGAAAACTTGAGGTTTTGACTATCCATCTTAGATTCCACAGAAGCTTGAGATACATGACTTTGCCCAATACTGTTGATGTTCATATGATCAAAGGCAGGAAAAAATTCCATAGAAGGAAGGCGTTGAAAATGGATCAACGACCATGGGCTATGCACACATGGCTACGAATGAGAAGGGCCAATCAAAGGGATGTTGAATCGTGACAAGATAAAATGGCTGTCAACAACATTCGAGACATTTCGAGAAATCATTGAATACAAACTCTGGGGAATAATAATTTCGTATTGTTTCTAATAGCCCCCTCTAAATTTGCTTTTGACATAGTTTCCCTGTTGATAGGAAGCATCATGATTCAAGGAACAAACTCAATGGGTTAATTTGGGTAAATCAATATTCACCAAGTAAGCGTATGAGAGTAACCCATATCAACTTCACCTAACTCAGTGTGAAAAAGACGTGTCGTCCTAGAGCCAGTTGATTAAATTAAAAAGGGAAGCATCCCATGGACACTACTAGTGTCTTGGCCCAGTGGTATGGGGGATGAAGCAGTCTAGGAACGATTGGGGTTCGATCCTCGGAAATGACAACAATGTTGCCATATGTAAAAAAAACTAAAAATATATATTTTGCCTCTCTTGGTTTTGCAAAAGCAGAAGAGTACTAGACCTAATGAAACCAAAAGTGTAGGATTTTATATCATCCTCATGTTGTATCGCTCCCAATTGTTTAACTCCTGGGAGAGTTCATGACTGACATGTTCCTCCTATCCATTGTAGGATCACTTTACTACCAAAGGTAGTGATGACAAATTATGGAAAGGCATGTCAAACTCTGATCAACTCTCCCAAACGAAATGGTGTCTCAAATATCGCCAAAGCAGATCTCAAGAAGATCGTGCCCCTCAATTTGCATTTTTGCTTTCAACCCCACTTATTGATCTATTTCTACATCTTCTTGCATGCAGTTGCAAAAGCAGACGCATCCATCAAATCAAAGATCGGCCTCGATTAATTGTTTATGTGTTATTTTCTCTTTTGAACGGGGGCAATCCATGAGCATTCATTTTTTTTTTTTTTTAATAATCTCCTTTGTGTTCAGGATTTAACACATCTATGGGGACAATTTTGTTAAATGATTTTGATGAATTTTTTTGAGTAAAATCAATTAGTTGTTTTAGGAGTGCAAAATCCCTCTTATTTAAAATAATCCATGCATTTTCCAAACGGATTTTGCATGATGATTTTGTCTATCTAAGTTATTAATTCCACTGAGGATTATCAAAATAGATAGCTGAATGAATGATGCGGGATTGATCAAGCATGCTGAATGAGGTGTATCAAGATGATGAAAGGCAAGTCATATCCCACATGCAGTCCTCTGATTATACACTTGTGAGATGAGCGTAGAAAGTTCCGTGTCTACAAGATAAAGAGTTCTCTTGCAAATTGTACGATGACCAAAATGATGAGAGGCATTTCATTTTTCTACCCTAAACACTACAGGTTATCCATTGCTTACCCCCTTTGAACCCCATACACTTGTGAAGTTTCTTTTATATTACCCCTATCAAGAACCACCCAACACTGAGGCAAATCGGTGGCGAGGTGGCATTACAAGGTGAGAAAGGGGATACAAATTTATTACTTGCACTTGCATCAATCTTTAGGTGTCTTTGTTGCATATAAGCACTCACGAAAATTTAAGTGCCCTAGAATGACAAAGAGTGATTCTTGTATTCGTTGTACAGCCCAATTGAGTTTGTAATTTCTCCCTCACATTGAGGTAGGAGTCACTACTATTCTAGTAGCATGATTTGGAGCGCTGACTGAAAATGAAGACTCAAGAGTCTAATAGTGGTGTTTTGTTTGAACTTGCCTAGGCCGGTCTTCAAACAACAAAAAAGAAAAATTAGGGGTATGAAAAAGCAGCGTGCCTAGTAAAAGCAATGCCAATGCCCATAGATGAGAAAATTGAATTAAAAACTAAGGGCATGAACAAGTAGTGTGCCTAGTAAAAAGCAAGGCTGACGTCCTCAGATAAAAAAAATAAATTTTAGCCATTTGTACTCCCAAGCAAAACTGCTATTATGGTTCAATTAATGGAGCCTCCATAAAAAAAAAATCCGACAGTGAGAAGAAAGACTAGCGATAATGCCAAGACAATCACCAACTCTCACCATTTTATACATGAATCGAGTTTACGTTGCTTCCCTTTGTAAAAGTTTCTTTAGACTATGGAACTTCTATTAACGTAAGACTTCATATGTTTATAAGCATCACTCGAAGAAATAAGAACAATATTATTTCTATTTCTTTTCGTAGGGTTCTTGACTTGTAAACCCAGAGATGATCATGTCGCATTTCTTTCTTAGGCCTTAACCTTGATGGTTTCCTTTGATAAGCTGTTGACCAAGCTTACAAAGACCTCTTAGATTGGTAAAGTCGTATCGCTTGTGAGAATACTTGAACCCCTGCTGACATGATGAAGTGAGATGGTGTGGATCTTATAAATCATGTATTAATGGTTAGGATAAAACAACATTTTCCATGATATTGAGTGGAAAGCTCTTTCAGACTGAAAGTCCCTTATTTGACATGTTTAAAACATTTACATTCTGAATGAAGATTGTCTTTCTAAATTTTCCCTAGTAGAACTTTAGTGATACAAAACTGACAAATTTGTCATGCATAAATCCCATTTGAACTCATGAATTTATAGCATGCTTGCATACTACATGAGACATATTTTCAAAAATCAGAGATATCATCAAGTAAGCATATCTCTACCTCTATTTTTTAAAAATACCTTGTGTCTGACCAAGTATTTCGTTGTCTTTGAGTATCGGCTATTATATGGGTGTCCTCTCTTATCGACACTCGACTTGTTCAAGTTGCCCTTAGAATATAGAGTACCTGTCACTTTCTAGGTATTCCCTTTCAATGACACTCGGCCTGTCTGAGTTGTCCCCAAGTTGTATCATTAAATATTTATAGCTATCCAAGTATTCTACTACTTTGTGTATCTACAGCTACCTAGGTATGCCTTCTTATCACCATGACACTTGGCTTGCCCGAGTTGTCCCCAAATCCGAGTTGTCCCCAAATCGCATCATTAAATACTTGCGATTATCCAAGTATTTCACTGTTTTGTGTACTTGTGGCTACCCAGGTATTCCAGTCCTTTTGAGTGCCTGTGGTCATCCAGGTAAGCCTTATGCTACATCCAAAATTTATGTTATTAGGAGGTGGGAGACCTTCATCAATTACCAGGAGGTGAGAGACCTTCACGAATATCCGAGACGCGTCCTCAATATTCCATAAACTAGGAGGTGGGAGACCTTCATTATTAGGAGATGAGAGATCTTCACGAATATCAGAGGTGCGTCCTCAATATTCCATATACTAGGAGATGGGAGACCTTCATCAATTGCTAGGAGGTAGGAGACCTTCATGAATATTCGAGGCACCTCGTCAATATTCCATTTACCAGGAGATGAGAGACTTTCATGAATATCCAAGGGTTGTCCTCGATATTCCTTTACTAGGAGGTGGAAGACCTTCACCAATTGCCAAGAGGTGGGAAAACATCATGAATATTCGAGGTACATCCTCAATATTTCATTTACCAAGAGGTAGGAGACCTTCATCAATTATTAGGAGGTGAAAGACCTTCATGAATATCCGAAGTGCATTCTCGATATTCTAATCATCAGGAGGTTGGAAACCTTTACGAAGCCTTTTCACGAATATCCAAGATGTGTCCTCAATATTCCATTTACCATAAAGTGGGGGACCTTCACAAATGTCTGAGGAGATGGGAGACCTTCACGAATATCTAAGGTGCGTCCTCTATATTGCAACTTCTTTCTCCTCGGAGGTGAAAGACTTCACGGATATCCCGAGTTTGTCCTAGTTATTGCCAAGTTCTCTTTACCAGATGGTGAGAGACCTTCCCAAGTGCTAGAGGTGAGTAGTCGCAAGTACTCTTTCAATGCTTGCGAATGTCTGGGTATCTTTCAAGATATTTTTCAAGAAATATCACTAGGGAATCGACACAACGTGCTTTCGTAGTTTGGAGTTTCCCTACATCGACCCGGCATACTTTTGTAGCTCGGAGTCCACCTACATTGACCTAGCATGCTTCCGTAACCCGGAATTTATCTTCATCGACTCGACGTGCTTCCATAACCCGGAGTCTTCCTATATCGACCCGGCGTGCTTCCGTAGGTGATGTGCTTCTAGTACATAATATCAATCGTCACGTCCTCTATATCCATAATAATTAACTCTATATGTATAGGTAAACCAAAACGAACTAGAGGGAGACTCATAGCTACGAGCCTGAAAAGGTAAAACAATAACATATGAGTAAACACTCGATAAGTAAATCGCCTAAACCTCGTATAGGCAGATGTCTCATATCGAAATTGTATGAATACTTGACGCCAATAAGTCGATGGTAAATAAATAGCAAAGCCCTTGCTTTGCCTAAATTATGTACATGAAAGGAGATTCTCAAATACCTAAAATACTCACACGATCAAAGACCCACAAAATATTCTATAATCATGAAAATTATACACATGCCAAATAATAACTTCTACAATATGCACATGATTCTCAAGTCCTAAATAATAACACATAAAATACGCACATGCCAAATAATAACCTATAAAATTTGTACGTACCTCTCAAGATCCAAATAATAGCATATAAAATATGCACATGCCTCTCAAGTCACAAATAATGGCAGATAAAATATGCACGTGCCAAATAATAGCTTCTAAAATATGTATGTGACTTTCAAATGCCTCAAATGCAATCTTGATCAAGAACCACATAATATTCCAAAATATATGCACACGAGCATCCACAACACATTGCACGGCTTCATTTATTACACACATAACCAAAATCCATCGGTTTTTCTAGAATCCACTAGCCATTGTCTCACCTTATCAAACAGGGCAATATCTTGAAATCCATCGATGACAACATCCGAAATCCATCAGGCTTCATTTTGAAATCATATCCACAAATGGCATCCAAAATCCATCAAGCTTCATTTCGAAATCATATCCACAAACGGCATCCGAATTCCATCAGACATTGTCCCAGAATCCATCGGTGACAGCATCGTCCCGAAATTGATGGTGACAGCTTCCCTCGTGTGACCACACGTGCAAACGAGCACACAACCAGTTCTTATCTTTTCTTTAGTTCAATGCAATAGTGCCGCAAAGGCGTCCCAAGTGAATTGTATGTCATCACTTACCAAAATCGCATTGTGACAATATTCTGAGCACATAATGAGACTGCAGCTTGACTCATTATGTTCAAGCACCAACCTAAGTCAAACCCAATTTGGAAACGATACGACTCAATATCGTCGAACTAAGAGAGAGACTCGGCCCAACATGCTTCCATGCACATCTAAGGCTAACATGAATCTTTTTTCGAAGGCTCAAGGCATTGATAATAACATATAGACAAACCACATCCACTAAACAACAACAAATCCTTTCAACCAAGCATAAACAACAACATATAGATAAATCGCATCCACTAATAACAACAAATCCTTGTAACCTCAACAATCACATAGCAAGATCTCGACCTATTCTCGAACCTCATAACCCAAGCAAAACATGAGCAAACCATACAAAATTAGTACATGAGTCTACTCTACCTAGGATGGCTTGACCCTATTCAACAACAAGAACAAGACCTAAACCAAGTCCGAACTATGCAACGCATTTAGGGGATCTACTTATGAAATCGAAACGAGAATAAAGATGGGCAGCGAGCGACTCACGGCAAGCAGGTTGTGACGACG
Source organism: Eucalyptus microcorys (assembly GCA_014182515.1). NCBI lineage: Eukaryota > Viridiplantae > Streptophyta > Magnoliopsida > Myrtales > Myrtaceae > Eucalyptus > Eucalyptus microcorys. The sequence goes on from CM024564.1 coordinate 19,581,047, forward strand.
GCAACAACAAGGGGCGGTGATGGCGGCTCACGACGGTGAGTAGAAGATCGAAACGAGAATAAAGATGGGTAGCGAGCAACTCACGGCAAGCAGGTTGTGACGACGGCAACAACAAGGGGCGGTGATGGCGACTCACGACGGTGAGTAGAAGGACGATTGAGAGAGAGGGCGGCTCACGACGGTGAGTAGAAGATCGAAACGAGAATAAAGATGGGTAGCGAGCAACTCACGGCAAGCAGGTTGTGACGACGGCAACAACAAGGGGCGGTGATGGCGACTCACGACGGTGAGTAGAAGGACGATTGAGAGAGAGAGAGAGAGAGAGAGAGAGAGAGAGAGAGAGAGAGAGAGAGAGAGAGAGGGAGAGGGAGAGAGAGAGGGAGAGAGGGAGAGGGAGCGGTGATGGCGGCTCACGACGGTGAGTAGAAGGACGATTGAGAGAGAGAGAGAGAGAGAGAGAGAGAGAGAGAGAGAGAGAGAGAGAGAGAGAGAGAGAGAGAGAGAGGCCCTTATTTGAGAAACTCAATAATTGGATAAGTAGTGATAACTAATGATGATTTTCCTAGGCTTGGTTTGCAAGATTAAATCCTATCCATCCAAGTGTCAAATTAAGGACTAATCTTGGCCAAACTTATCCTTCAAGCCTCAAGGGATTAATCGTTACTTAGTTTCAAGGGCAACTAACTTAGTCACACTAATAGACTTGTTCCTCTCCTTTCCTTCTTCAAAAGTGCTACCCTCCTCTTTTGCAAGGCCACCAAACATTAGTCTCTCCTCAACTTGTTCTCAAGAAGGCCTTTAAGTCTCAACTTTAGGGTAATTATGGCCTAAATCCCAAAATAAGCACATGACTCAACTATTGCACTTATGAACAACCTTTCAAAATCCAAGGATAGGCTCAAACTTCACAAGACAACTTGCTTCTCAACTCCCATCTTAGGTGCTTGGGGGGAGGGGGGGGGAGGCTTCCTTGGCTTCCAATAATTGTTCACTTTTAGTTAATACAAATTTAAGACGACAAAAGATAATTATAAGACTAGCTAAATATCGTCTTAACTGGACAAGAATATCTTGAAATCACTCATGATTGACACCCATCATCGGATCAAGGTTTATGGCTAAGTTTTGATCAGAACTGGCCCTAACGCAGCCTACACAAATTGGGCAGCTTCGGTGATGCTTGGGTGGCCAAGTTTGAGCTGAAGTCGGCGCCTGTGCAGGGTTCCACGTGTTACCCATCTTTGGTTCGGAACCAACTCATGTTTGAGCCTAGTTGATCCATGAATGACCATCAATTGTCATGTAATCGTATAGGATCAATTGACTTGCTTTGGCTCACGGTCACACAGAATCGGTTTAAAGTCATTCACAAATGTATAGTGACCATGTGGAGTCACCTGTGACTGGTATATACTCAAGCTAAATCAATTCATACCCATCCATTGATAGACTCGTGATGGCACGTGATTGTCCACATTGATCTTTATGGCCTAGCAATCTTTTCATGGTTGAACACTTTGGTCTAACGTAACCCCAATCCTTAGTCGTCTTGCCTCCAATCAGCTAGTTGGCTAGTGAACAACCTCTAGGATCAACTTATGGTCCATTTGCGTTATCAACATACTGATCCTTAGTCCATTTGTTGCACTCAAGATAGGAATCTGAATCGAGGATGTCACACTAAGGATCTAAATCGGAGCTGGAGCAAAACCGACTGAGTTTTAGGCATCACCAAAAGGCTGAATATGAATCCACTTCCGTTCATGCGAATCAAATTCCCTGATGATGTTGGAGTTTGAAACCGGGGTGAGATAGGTGTTTCCTCCGCTGATGAGTTCTTGGCATTCTTATTTTTTGCCATGATATCGAGAGAAAAAAAATGAATGCCTATTCAGTTTACTGAGTTTTTTTGCAGGATGCAATAACGCTAAAAAAAAGAACCGAAGGCAATTCGAGAGACATGAGAGCTAGGTCAAGAAGGATAGCTTTGATATCATTACAAAAATTGAAAGGAAAAATAGAGGAAAAATACTTTCTGTATATATACTATATACAAGTACATTGGACAATATATAATGTGAAGAATGAAGAGAAAAGAGGAAATAATATACTAGAATTATAACTTTCCTATTTACTTAACTAATCACTGGTTGACTAAATCAATTAGTCCGCTGTCAAGATCAGCATTGTAAACAAGATCTTCAATCTATCCCCAGCACTCTTTTATAAACTCTTCAGCTTCCTTAAGATGACCCGATCGAGCAAGAAGATCCACAACACATGCTCTATCGAGTGATTTATAGGTAAATGTCCTCCCTCTAACGGTCGTTACCTTGTGTAATCAATATAGTACTCCTTCCGAGGGCTTAGCTTCTGTGTAAAGGGCCGAGTCATTACAAATTATATTAGAGCAAGACTCCCTCTGGGGAATGTGTGGTCTCATCCCAACCCCTCTACTTAAAAGTTGAATCTCTGCCTCAGATAAAGTTCATAGCGTAGATGGTAATTAAAAATAAATATTATATTATATTTAAAATATTTAGTTAAGTTAATATAGATGATAATTACAAAAAGTATTTTCAAATATAAATTATGACATACGTATTTCCGATGTTTAGTTAAATAACATAGATGGAAATTAAATATAAATATTAAAATGAAAACTACCAATATAAGTCATAGTATCAAAGTTAATTATTCAAAATTACGATTTTCATAACTAAAGTATATATAACAATATAATGTGAATAAATTTTCAATCAACTTTCATTAACATATTAATATACCATAAAGTACCCAAGGATTATTTTTTTTTTTTGGTCGAAGTACCCAAGGATTCAAATGATGTATATCTACTATTCATTTATCTATATTGACCCTACTACTGATTGGAAGAACGAATGAAACAGTATTTTGCTATTTTTACGGTTGTAAGTTGATGTAAAATTTAGATATTTACAAGTCATTGTGATTTTTTTACGAAAAAACTATGTTAAAACAAGGATGTATTCACCAATTTCTTAGTAAATATTGCTAAAATGATTCATCACCTTTGGCCCAAGCAAGATGCCTTTCCCCCGGGGGGTGTTGATCCCTTTCCCTGCCCCATCTTCATGCTGACTCAGCCCATTTATGGCCTAAGTCGCGCCATTTTTGTGCTCGCGACTTGCTCCCGGGGTTTCATCTTTCGTTTTGCAAATTTTGGAGCAAAATCAAAATAAATAATAACTTGTTCACATTTTTTCGTTTCGTCTAGTGGCCTATGAGGGTTGCTGACCCTCACGCAGTGCCCAGCAATGTCAAAGTGCAATATATTTAGAAATTTTTGGACAATTTTACCATAAAAAACTGTTTAGATGTTTCCATACTAGGACGTTGCAACAACTTCGGATAAGGTTTCTAGAGGAACCGTGACAAATGGTACAGGAGAAGTTAAAGCGGTCGAGTAGAAGTTACGACACACGTTCCATTACAACCTTCTCAAGCTGTCTTTTTAACTTCTTTTGACTTGTGTTTATAAGTTGGAGAGGGAAAACAAGAAAACCAAAACCTAACTAAGACCCCAACTGATGAGACGAGTCTCTCCATCCTCAATACATCCAAAACTGCCCAACAAAACCCGGAAAATCTAGAAGAAGGAACTAAAAAAAGTATAATACCAGACAAAAGAAGGAAGGAAAGAAAGAGAAAAGCCAAAGCTTCATGCAGATACTGAGGTGCACATCCTCTCTCAATCGCATGCACAAATCTTCATGCCAATGACAAGATCACGACGACAATGGTGAGCTTGAGAGGGAGCAACGACAATGTGGCGGTGACGGGGAGAGGAGGTGAAGGTGGTGGTAGGGAAAGGTTGATAGCAGTTGCAATTGACAGGGACAAGTCCAGCAGATATGCTCTCAAATGGGCCATCGAGAACGTCGTCTCCTCACGAAACCAGACCCTCAAGCTCGTTCATGTCAAGTGCCGGCCTTCGACATCCCCTCCATTTCCAGGTCTCTCTCTCTCTCTCTCTCTCTCTCTCTCTCTCTCTCCCCAACGTTATTTGACTCCTGATGGATATGAGTCGCCTATGATCGACTGTTTTTATGAACTATGAGTTTCAGGAACGTTAAAAGAAAAGGTCAAGAAAACTAATATCGCTGAAAATTAGTGTTTTGCTTTTCTTCGTCAATTCTTTTCACACTTATTGATTCATATTTTGGTGCAGCCTGGTCGGACGAGGCGCAACCCGATGCTCAAACAACAGAGCTCTTCCTTCCCTTCCGCTGCTACTGCTTGCGGAAACATGTAAATTTCTGCTTCCTCACCTTCATTCTTATCCAAATTAGTATGAAAAACAGAGTAGTAGTACATAAAATTTGAATGAAACAGATTTTGCCTTGCATCTAGCACTGGTTGACAATACTCGTTTTCACCAAACAGTTCAATATACAATTCTCTAACGATTTTGTTTTTCGATGGGTAGAGACCATATTTTATTGTTATAGTTGCTTGTGAAGGTACCTTTTCTGAAAACCTTTATGAATCTAGATTGAATGAAAAGTTTTTGTGTAGTTTGTAAGCCAACACCGCTATCCATGTATGTGTTCTTGTGAGTACAATTTCTAGCTTCTGATAAAGAAGGTCCATTTTGACTTTCGGTTTTATACTTCAAACAACATGCTTTTTGTCCTTCATTGTATTAGTAGCAGCATGCTTATAGTCCTCTAATTTTTAATTTCGACAGGTACAATATGAAGTAGTTGTACTTGAGAATTCAGATGTAGCAAAAGCTTTAGTTGAATATGTCTCAAGACATGCGGTCGACACTTTGCTCCTCGGAACGGCTTCACGAAAGAGCTTTTCCAGGTACTTTCGCAATCCCTCTCACGTTTGAACATTGCCCCTCCATTGCATACAACATAACATGAGACCATAAGATTATCCGATCCATAGTGGATCCTGTCCCCATAAGAATTTCCAGAGTTCCCGTGACCCTTTATCAAAGCCTGCAGTTGTTCGTGACGGGTTAAAAACCTTCCTTTATTTATATTTACGCTTTTTTCTTTCAGATTATTCAAGTTTGCAGATACACCAAACACCATCTTGAAGTACGCACCAAATTATTGCAATATTTACGTGGTAGGCAAGGGAAAAGCTGTATCTGTGCGGTCCGCCACTTGTCCCGTCCCAAACTTGTTGACAATTGAGGAGACAGCACAGGTCGATACGCTAAACCATGCGAGGTAGAGACTTGCCCTAATAATTCTTTGAGCAACGCGACACATCTGTACGTAATGTGCTTATATATATAATGGAATTTAGACATTTTAAAATGTTTAAAAGACGGGAAAATTCCAATTTCTTGATAAGAGATGACGGTGGAAAAGCATGGCACGTTGAAGTAGTGTGTTTTAAATGACGCATGAAATTAATGTGGCTTACGATTTTGATATTTAGATTAAAGGTAAATGATGAAAAATCATTGACAACTCATGCCATTACATTATGCCAGATTTTCTTACCATAGCTTTAGCCTGTTAATTGACATTCTAACAATCATGAACTCTGGACGCCCGAGAAGCCGGCCGTACGATGAGCTCTCTACTTGCGAGAATGATTTCTCCCGTGCAAGCTCGGGGAGACTGAGCACCGACAGCAGTTTCCTTTCCTTCTATGAAGATCTGGGATTGGGACGGATGAGCAGTTCCTCGGCGAGCTTATGTTTTGAAGATGATGAAACGTCCGTGCGGTCGAGCGCATTCAGTTTCGCTTCAGCGCATGAGCCAGTGACGCGAGATGGTGGAGGGTCAATGTCATGGTCATCACGTTCTGCTGTAAGGAACATTTCCATGTTATATGCGACTCAAATTTGTTGACGACTTGAAAATGAACGATTAACTCTCGGTTACACAGCTCATGTCAAAAGCTACAACTTACGCCGCTGTCTTTCGTTTCTCTTAGCGACTTGATAATGGCATTCATTATCGGTTCTATGACTACGTAGATGACTGAATCAAGCATGAAAATATTAAACAGAAAAAATCCTAGCCAGAAATACCGCGATTATATATAGGTTATCTGGTTAATTGGCTATGTGAAATATGCAGGAAGCAGTGGAAGAAGATATCTTAAGGACAAACTTGGAGCTCAAGAGGACAATAGACCTGTACCATGCAGCCTGCAAGGAAACAATCCGAGCGAAGCAGACGGTAAGTAAAAGCTATAAATCGCATGTATATTTTAAAATTCTGTCCGAGGTTTAATAAGTACTATAGGACTGGCGATTCTTGTTCACGTGCAGAATTCGGTTTATATACATGAATCATGTGGATTCGGTAGTCTTTTCTCAATGTAAAATTAATTTTAGAGCACTAGATCTGATAACAAATACACCCACTCCGTATCATCTTAATTTATTTTTTGCTTTTATCAAAATAGCTGATCTCGCTTTATATCATGCTGTCATGTTTGCCGTGACATTTTGCAGTTGAGGGATTGCCACATCTACCAGAACGAATTGGAGAAGAAGCTGCTGGAAGTACGTTTGTCGGAGCAAGCCGCATTGGCAGCGATGGAGAAGGAGAGAGGGAAATGCATGGCGGCGGCGAAGGCTTGGCGACCGTCGGATGAGGAGGCACTGAAGAGGTTGGATGCCGAGAAGAAGCCACACAAGGAGGTCGAGTATCAGAGCTTACTCCACGTGATGGTGGCTTTGATATTCCTCTATGTTTATTTCATCTATCTAAAATGACTCATGTCAAAAGGGCTGGTTGAGTTTGTCATATTAGGAGGACATGAATGTTGTTGAACAAACGTTGGGCTCAGACTGTCTTTCATAAGACCAGATTAAGCAAAATAGGGTGCTGGTTAGGGCTAGTCTGGTTCATTCAATTGATGATGAGCAACACCCAAGAAAAATGGAATTTCACTATAAGAAATGGTAGCAACGAGTTGATCCAAACCAAGCCCCCCAAAATCAACCCAAATGCAAATTCTCTCTTTTCTTGATTCCTCTTTTTTCTTTTTCTTTTTCATTTCCTGCAAGTTGAAGAACAAAACTCAGAGGTACCAACAATGACAGTCTTTCAGGTTTGGCTTTCTTTTTCCTTCTTCAAAACTTTCAGGGTAAATAGGGCTTTATGTTTCTAGCAAGGGTACGTTCGTGTACTGTGCTGCCATCGCTGCCCTCGTTGACGGGCACCACCAGCTTCTTTCTCTTCCATCGCCATGTATCGGGGCGTCACGATCCTTGAGCATTTGTGGTCGTTGTGTCGACCGTTGACACCTATTTTTGTCGACTATTCAAGCGTTTGTTCTTATAAAAATACAAAATAGCAAAAACAAGAAAAGAAAGATAAAGAAGGGATAATGTGGATTATTGGTTTTTGTCAGGAGAACCAGAAGAAGCAGAGGTATTCTCCTTCTCTTCTCTGAACCTCCAATCTCTCACAAGGGCCTCCGCCGGCCTGTCCCTTTGATAGATAGGGATGGTGGGCTCCATGAATGAGTTCCTTTTTTTAATGTATCAGTATCCGCATACTCTAAACCCCTAGTTAGTATAGTACATTTTTTCTTACTCTATACTTGGCAATACCCTCTTATTGTTTTGTATCCAGGTGATCTTGAGATTCAAACAAGAATCCAGATGAAACCTTTTAAGGATTTGCTTAGATCTGAACTTAGCAAATAAAAGTTCTTAGAAAAATAATAGAAAAAATATGGTGTTGAAAGAAAAAAAAAAAAGGCTTTTGCGCTTCCCCTTTATAGATGGACAAATTTCGCCCAAGCCACAAGCCCCTCAAGCCCATTCTCTCCAGCCCCACTAACCCATTCCATATGCCAAAGCCGCAGCCCATTAATTCAAAACCCATTGGAAGCAATGGAAGGGAGGAAATCTGCTCGCTCCAAAAGGAGGAGAGCTGGAGAATGAAGTGAAAGAAGAAAGGGAAAATGACACAAATAATTCAGGAATTTTGATTCAATATGTAATTTGATCTCTAAACTTTTAATTTGTTCAATGAGATCCCTATACTTTAGCACAATGTGCAATATGGTTCCTAAAATTTCAATTTATTCAATATAATCCCTAAATTTTTTGTAATGTTCAATGTAGTCTCTAAATTGTATGAAAATACTCAATGAACATTAAACATTTTCATACAATTTGGGACTGTATTGACTACATTGAACATTTTCATATCATTTAGAGACTGTATTGAACATATACTAAAAATTCTAGAATTACATTGAACAAATTAAAATATTAGGGATTACATTGCACATTGAGCCAAAATTTGTAAACTATATTTATCATTATCCCAAAAAGAAACAGACGCAACGGATAACAATCGTTCCTTGACATGACAATGGTTAGGGCAAACAAGAACATTTATTTTCACGTGCTACTCAAAACTGACATCGCGAGTCGCCGAATTCACATGGTGTGATATCCAAAGTCACAAAATGTCAAACATATTCAAATCCTTCGAAACAAGATTCAAAAGGTTTTCTCTTCATTGAGCAAATGGTATAACACACTATCTATCAAAAGTTCGAATTTTCCAGACATAATTTAAGTGCACTTTAAGTTCCACAGCCATCAACATGATAAGGAACTACGAAAAATAGGCTCGAGTTCTGTGAACATGAGCTGAAATCTCAAGAGTTAACATGTCACTCTATTTACCGCCAACCTTTGCCTGCCCACGGCCAAAAAAAGTACCTTCTTGATAAAAATGCAGTTGACTACAATTCTCATTCTCTGTTTTATCAAAAAAATCAATGAATTAACCCAATGATACCATGACAGTAGCGAAATAGATTTACCATCCAAGCTTGTGCAGTTATTAGAGTACAGAAGAAGACCAACCGGTTCTATCATTCTTCATCAACTTCGAGTCCTGGTATGTATTCCAGACTGACATCAAAGATGACAGGACTATTTGCAGCCACCCTCGGCCTTCCTGGAGCTGAAGTGAGACCTTTTGGGAATGCCAACTGTTGAAGGAGCGAATCTCACCATCAGAACTAAGCTGACACCGTCATTTGTCAAACAGATTTTTGACTCATCTTTAAGAAACTTCACTCAAGGAAATAAAAGTACTTGTTTCTACATGTACGTATGTTTGCAAGACAAGCAAAGTATGACAATGAAAAGTTGCTAAATTGCTAGATGATAAAAATGTAAGTAGTCAAAAGGCCAAAATAAAATTCAAAGCCATAAATTTGCACTCAACTTCCAAAACATTTAAAATAAGAGAAGACATGCTAGAAGCTTTCCTTCCTTGAATAATCCCTTTGGTGCATTTACCTGTTACTGCTAAACTACCGGAAAGTTTGATTCCAATCCCTTCCAAAATCCAGATTGTTTTCATAAACCTGAATCCTCTGATTAATGAGGCAAATATACTAAATGAATTAGCATAGTTTTAAGTTCATTATAGTATTCAGTTCGGTTTCAAGATGTGAATGCTAATCAATTCCAGTGCCCACTATCTTTTCCTATAATTCAAAATTTCACACCAGAAGAAAAGAACAATTAACATGGACACCTCCGAACCCCTATAAAGAATGATTCAGCTGCTAGAACATTTCCTACTTTGGGAACCCTCCCTACAGCTATTTCTCATTGAAAATCAAGCATTGTGAAATTGAGGAACTTACTGATCCAGGAATGTACAATCGACGCTTCCCTCCAATTTTCATACTGAGTAACCCTTCGTCAAGTCCCTTGATCACCTAAGCCAGCGTTTCAACTGCTATTTGTCATTTGCAAAATGATAGGCATGGCATATCTACGGTCATGCTGTGTAAATATGTAACTATCCATGCATATGCGCACTAACACAAGCCATTTAATGTGTATGCTTGTTGTGTAATGCAGCAAACAACACCACTAGCTGGAGAAAGGTAGCAACTTTGACATTTGGGTCTCTTAAATCATCATGCGACAACATGAAAATTATAAAAGAGGTTACAATACTGGGCACTATAAATTCTACATATATGGCTCTTCTGGTTAAAGAAGAGCTTACTATTGATACTATATTAGATTGAAAGTACCAATAATTGGCCAGAGGAATAAAAAAAGATAGAAATACTGATTCAATTTGAACCCATTAAGTTTGCAAATTCTTTAAAGCTGATCCTACAAATGGGCACACGATTGTAATGGGCAAAGAAGCAATCCAAATTCTTCAGCACATGCTTGCACACATCTAGAACTTGGTGAATAAAAAAAACGCCTTCTTTATGAAAAGTAGATATCAACAGCAAAAAAATATTTTCCTTCCCAAATTATTTAACCTTAAGAATCAAACTCAAAACTTCAAACTTGTGGGCATTACAATTATCAATATGCAGTTTCAACTGCAACAAACTTAGCCCGCACTTCCTTATTTATGCTAAAGTCATTTCCAGATCAAATCATGACATTTAGAGTTGCCTAAGAAACGCAAAAGAGATGATAATACATCATTTTGATATTCATTGTGATAAATCTTGGATTAAAACCACGCGCATGAGGTAAGGTGAGGTTAAAAAATCAACCAGAAGACAACCTGGGTTGGAGGGATATTTGTAGGTTTGCAAATCAAAACCCAGTTCTCTCAAACCAATTGATCAAACCCACCAGATCATCATCAGCAATCCTATTACATAGTTGGGATGACAAGTCTTGTAAAGGAGAAAAGTACAAATCAAAAGGCAAGACCAAGATTAGTGCATCTTTGACGGCCAAACAAGATCATATATGTGTGATTCCTAAGATTAGCTTATTTTTTAGACTGTGGCAATCACAAGAAAGAATGATTAGCTACAAATGTTAATATTCCGACGACATTTAACAGAACTAGTGCTCAACATGACACCCGTTTTATTTGAACTAGTGCTCAACATGACACCCGTTTTATTTTCAGGAAAGATGTGAACATAAAGAAAGATATATTCATACTCATTTTATGATCTGATGACCAACATGCAGTGTATAAGATATATGCAGAACACACCTGACCAGAGCCAACACGGAATATATAAAGCTGGCCTTTCTCCAATGAGCTGCAAAGTGAAGCATGAAAATGATTCTGAAGAGATCAAGATCTGTTGATGAACCTTATTAGAAACTTTAATCTAAAAATTAAGCTAATAGGTGGAGTGAGACTACATGAATATAAGGCCCATAAAAATCCCATAGACAAGCAATGTGGGATACTTCAACAAAACTGTTGATAAGAGCACACAAAGTTATCAAGCACACTTAACTTAAGATTGGCATCAAAATGTCTTCAATCTCCAGACAAAAAGAAGCAACATAAACCTCAACAACTGAACCTTGGCTTCATTGGTGCCTCCAAATTTAGCACCAGCATCAAGGAAACATCTGATATAAATATCAGATAATTTCTCCCGGTCCTACAGCTTTTTGGTGGCACATGCAAAGACAAGCGTCCTCCTAGTGAAAAACATTGATGACCTCACAAATCCACATTACAATTTAGGCGTTGAAGAGAGTTCTTTCCCTTCACCGATCCCTAGCGTCCCTCCAAACACATAAACTACGTACTTCAATTGGCAACTAGGCACACACCTTTTATTGAAGCAGATTGAACTCAATCCAGTTAAGAGGGAAAACTTTTCAAGATTTCAGACAGCAGCTTCTAACATTAAAAAAAGATTGTTGTCCATAGATTTCGAAGATAAATTGATAGATGGCAGCAAAGGAATGATACGCATACCTGTCAAATATTTGCCCAGATGGAACCATAGCAACATAATTAGCAGCTACCTAAGAGTGGTGATATTAACATGAAGAAAGTCAATTTAAGAGGATAAGTTTCTAAGATAAGCAAGCTATTAGTCAACATGAGGCATCACTAAATTTGGAAAGTTCTCAGCCTGAAGTTTTCCAAAATTTAATGTCAAATGGCTAGGCAGCACATATTGATTCAAAACCAGCACGTGACTAAAACATTCTAAGCCAAAATGGGAGAGGAATTACCAATGCTTAATATTTAAACGGATTCTTTTTTAACTCAGTACTCAATCAACTCAGACAATTTGATCCAAAGTAAACTAATTTATGCTGAAACTCCGATGGTTTTGGAAACATGTAAAAAGAAACTGCTCTCATCAAAAGGAAGAAAAATAATATTAATTACCTATCCGTGTTATGTACTAAGATAGGCCTATCTCATGCATGTGCCCTAATTAGAGTGTAGACAGATCTCATGAATTATTCCTATCAACATCACTATCAAATGTTAGACTAAGGAAATTCTGGTCAGCCTTACTAGTACAGTTAAGACCCTCTGGAGAGAAGACATGTAGCAATTACATATGTCAGAACTTTAAGATTCCAATGATGGCAATTCATTCATAAATATTTTTGGTGAAGGAAGGTAGAAGAACCAATTTGCAGAAGAGGTCACTGACTTGGAATCCAATAGGTGGACTAGGGCCTTCGCCAACTTTTATATCCTTATACTGCAGACCAGATTCTGTGGTTACCATTGGCACCTTCATGGCAAAGAAGATTTCAAACTTAAGAATGACCATTAAATAGAAAGAAAAAGCAAATAAATAAGTCAATGATCATAATCACCCCAATATCACTACTTGATTTCAAACATGCACTTATATGCCAAAGCAATAGCTGCTTAGTATATTGTCCTACTCTAGACTTTGATATGGCAAACTACAATGCAACAGACTAAATCCTTTTGGATGATTTTCCACAAATTAAAAGATTGTCACAGCACAATGGGATTCTAGCACTTTTTCCCAAATTCCAAAACACCGCATTACGTCGAAGGGAAAGTTCAATAACAAGACCCTCTATAGTGGATCTGTAATTTATATTAAGCCCCAAAATATTCCACAGCAACACCTATCAGCCGATAAGATTTCCTACAATAACTGCATACGAAATTTGTAGCAGTAACTCCAAAAAACATCTTAGATAGTAGGCTATGCCATCTCAAGATTCAAGTCATCTTGAATTAGTTAAAAAATAAGAGAAGAGGGAATGTGATCTCACCATACATTTTCAAGCTCTTTCTCACAAGTACTATCACATAATTTGGGCTTTTCCTCTGGCGGTAAGCCAGCTCCAATCACATTGAATGAGTTGATGAAGAAACTAGATAGTCCGCACAGCAATCCAATGGCATCCCGACGTTTGAGTGAGGTTAGATGCCCATCGCGTTTCACTAGATTTGAAACTTTGGGTACTGCACCAGAACACCGCACAAATGGGCCTCCAAGTCTTCTCCCAGCATTGCTTTGGCAACTTGCACACGATGTTTTACCACTATCCAAGCCTAACAAAATCTCAACTCCTCATCAAATCTGGTGCCCACAAATAAGTACACGGGAAAAATCTAGAAGAAATTCAGAGGAATATTATTCCATTTCATGCAAAAAATAACAGCCAATTAACGCTAATCAACCCAACAACTCCATCCAGCTTCTTTTTGTGGGGGTAACTCTTTTTTTTTTTTTGGTCGAACAGGGGTAACTTAAAAATAAGAGTGCCGCGCTTCAATCAGCAGTTCAGTTTGAGCTCAAAGTTATTTCTATCAGAACAGCATATTTACCTCAATAAGTACTGGGAATCTAGCTTCCTTCACTGCCTGTTATTCAGACCCTTGTCAAACTGGTGACATGACCCACAAAAATGTCAACCTGAGTCCTAGAAATGCAAAATGTAGCTTCCAATAGGGAAATTCAAGCAATGTAGGCCGACCCAACTGCTTAAACTGGGTCGACTTAAGGTAGATTCAAAAGGGACTCAATCGAACTCCAGCATAACGCCCCAAAACATCCACCAGCCATATGGTCAACGAGACGCTTATGTGTATTCTTCTCAGAGCAAGAAACAATGTCAACTGTCTCCACAGATTGATTAAGTCATCGCATGAGATGACATGACTGCACCAAAATGCCCAGTATCATCACGAAAGTTCTCACTCGCAAGTTCGCTTAATAAAGTCTCCATGGGCATACATATGGTGAGCACTCTCGACCATTCAAGATACCTCGAAGCTTGCAGATCAGTGAATTGAGGATTATTGACAATAACCTTGAACGCTTCCAGAAACCCAACACAGGACAAACAAAAAGAACGAACGGAAACAGAACACAATGAGAGTGAGAGAGAGAGAGAGAAGGTAGTGGAAGATTACCAGGAGCAGGAGAAGGAAGGAAGAGAGAGGAAACAGAGGAAGCGGCCATCATCCCTTCCTTTGTGGAAAGAAACTGAGAAGAGCAACGTCCCAACCCCTCTGGATAACGATATCTTCTCGCTACTTTGTTTATGTTTTAAAAACCAAAAAAAATTATATACAAAATATATATCTTTACATATAGCCATAATGTGATAAAATTTTTTGAGATAAGTAAACTTATCGCCAAAGTACGATTGAATATTTAAATTTAAAAAAAATATAATTAAATTTTAAAACTTGATGCAATCAAGTTTTTTTGTTAACTTTATCTAATTTGACCAATAAAAAATGCTAACGTGACTTTTGTTTATTTTCACTCTCCTATGTGACGTTAAATTTAATTGAAGCACTAAAACCATCTTGTTTTGATATGAATCCTAATTTTTACACTAAATCTTAATTAGATTAGGATAAAAAATCCTAAAGTTTTTCCAAAAAAAGACAAACTAAAAGAGGCTAAAAGTTTTTAAAAGAAAAAAACAAGACAAAAAAAACCACCATCGGAAGGAGGGCTAGGCCCTTTGCCTGTGGCTGTTGCCTAATCACAAGTGGGGTGTCAACGTTTGTCAATGGAGTTGCCGTCGCCTAAGTAGTATCAACACGGACACGAACATGCGACACATGATACAATACGAGACGTAAATGCTACATCAATGGAAATTGAGTGAAATTCCATCTAGATACTCAAAATTTTTTTTTTTTATTTAATAGGTGTTTCGCCAGTTTTGGATCTCATAACGAAATATTTTCATCAAGTATTATATTTTGATTTTTATTAAAAGAGACTTAGGTTATGTGTCAATTTTGAACAAAGATGGTCAAATGCGAATGAGACTATACAATTTATAATCTCGAATTTAAAGAAGTTGCTGACTTAACACGACTTAACAGGAGCTTAATATCAATGATGGTCAATATCAAAACCTAATCAGTGAGGTTAGTTAAATTCACTTTAACATAATAATAAAAGCCCATTAAAATTAAAGTGGTTTATACAATATGGAAGATGCTTCAATAAAACTAGATATTAACAAGATGCTAAAAAGCATTGCTCTCTGCTAAGTTCGATGACACAATGTTGGAATCTAATCAACAACGGCAACAATGAGAATAATACTTAGTAGACACTACTCCTAAATAGATATGAAAACACAACATCAAAATCTGATCGACGATACTAGATAGGGATAACAACACCTATTGCACACTACTCATAAATGTGTATGAGGAGACAACGTCAGAATATAATCGGCAACCATGGACAGAGGCAACAACACCTAGTGAACACTGGTCCTAGATGTGTATAAGGATACAACGTCAGAATCTAATCGATAATGCTGGATAAAAGCAACAACACCCGGTGAACATTGTTCCTAGATGTGTATGAGAACACAATGTCGAAATCTAATCAACAACGCTGGATAGAGGCAACAACATCTAGCGAACACTGTTTCTAGGTGTGTATGAGGACACAACATCAAAATTTAATCAACGATGTTGGACAGAGGCAACAACACTTAACCAACATTGTTCCTAGATGAGAATGAGGACACAACATCGGAATCTAATTGACGACGCTGAATAATGGGTTAGCCCTGGAATTTAATCAACAACACTGCCTAAGATATAGACATTCACCAAAATTGAATCTATGATAGGAATTTTAAGCTACAGCTAGGCTAGACTACGCAAGGGTGAAAGCAAGATAAAATAATTGTATGTATGTTCGAGGGGGCTCTTTGTTAGATTGCCTATGGTATATATAGGTCAATCTAGTAACCGTCAATAATCAATTACTTCCTCCTCAAGAATTGCCCTGCGTTCTATGTCGAACCGCCTTATTCATATTTAGTTTCTGACCTGTTCGACAACATTTTTGCAGCTTGTCCAACAAGTATTAACTACTCCTCTTGAGTTTGGCGCTCTTTTAACCGTTCCCGCCTATTTCTACCGTCAATGTTATATCTTCATCAATGACCCTTGCCTTCAACACATGACAACCAATTGCTTCATTATGAAATCATACGTCTTTGCTTGTATGTTTGTTGAAATTCAGCCCAAGGTTTCTCAAAGTCCTTGACTATCCTTTATTTTCATAACCACTTATGGACGGAGTTGATGTAGATTATGGTCCATATACGGCCATGAGGGTGATTTTAGAATTTTTTGTCCCTTGTGACCAACACATGCTTGCAGGGATATTTTTGGGTGTCAACAACATGTGAATGCATTAGGCTTTCATTTATTTACAATTAATACTTTTAAGAAAACTAATTTCACACCAGATAAATGCCGACCAAATTCCAATAGAAAATGCCTACGTAGTGGAATTTGGCAATCCAATCTCTGATGGAATCTTGCAAAATACATTTCCTGTAGGTTCCAATTTTTATTTTTTTTTTCATGTCCTTTTACTTTCCGATTTCTTGTGAATTAATCCCTATTTGATTCATAATTTTGAGAAAAGGGTCTTGGTAAAAATGGCTAACGGCACTTGTTCAACATATCCAATGATGAATATTCACAAATTTCAAATGACTGACTGCACAAAACACGAGTAAAGCATGGCAGTGGAAAAAAAGAAAAAAAAACGTAATTTTAGAGTCATCTTCGTAGGTTCGAGCATGAACAACTGCGGAATGAATCTCTGCTCCTCTACGATTCAAGTCATCGTTGCCCGTTTCCATGTTTCAGAGTAGAAAGCAAGAAAGATCGGTGCAGGGTTTTAACCCAAAGGAAAAAATAAAAAAATAAAAAAGAATGGGGAAAAGGCCATTTTCAGTTTTATTCCCTCCGCCCACATGAGATCGACTCCCACCCACCGTTATGTCTCTTTGGGTTGATGATTTGGCAATCAATCTTTGAAATTCTCCCCCACCTAAAGCGACGTCTTAAGCGCTCTCACCTCGGAGTCTTTCGCTTGCGCGATCGCATATTTCCTTTAATCCATCGCCTTTATCAAACATTAGCAAGTCTTCCGTCTCCCATGTCGCTTGGTCTTTCCATTCTGTACTCGTCAGCTATATGGCTCTTGAACCGCAACTCCTTCCTCAGTTCGGCCACATCCATGTTGCCCAACAAGTCCTCCACTTCCGGAAAAAAGCACATGAACTGACATCTCAATTTGAGTTGGGGTAGATCGCTCCAACTCCACCTTTGTCTCCTCCAAAGGTTGTGCCTTCACCCTCAACTCTCGGCCTTTTATCCACAAGTCATATCACGAAGACAACTTTGGTCTCCATCAACCCAAGGATCATTGCCACCATTAATGGGCATTTTGGGTACTTTAGTTCTCATATCTCATATGAATCATGGTATCCATCCTACCAAAGAATTCTAAACTCAAAACAAGATCGTTTTCATCAAGCAAAATTACCTCGATAAAGAATTTGCCTTTCCAATCACTGATGTGTAACTCCAAGTCCCGAATGATGCCTACAGCCAACCTATGTCTAGTTGGCTCCACTCAAAGTCCTAAGCCCTTCTCCACTTTGTTCGACATGAACATGGTTGACGCACCCATGTCAACCAAGGCATAGAGTTCTGTGTTATTAACCTTGACTTCCACGAATGGCAAACTCATACTTGCAGGTTTCTTGGGTAGTTCTCGAGTCTTGATGGAGTTGAGAAGATTCAATGTCCCAAGCTGCACTTCTTTCTGCTCTTGCTTTGGTTCCTCCTCCTCCTCGCTTCGAAAGTTTACCCTTCTTTGGGAAATCCCAAGCAAGGCATGGACCTTTTGCAAAGAAGCACTTGATCAATTTCTCATACACTTCTCCTTGTGGCTTCGTCAACTTGCCACTCAGATGCTTTCCTTGCTCATCCCATCAATCATGAATAGCTTCCTCTTCCTCATCCTTGTCATGGTGGTGATACGTCCCCCACCTTTTCCCTTGGACTTATGAGCTTTGAACTAATGGAGAACAATCAAAAACTCAGCTATGGTAAGAGCTCTCGATAGCTCTTTCACTCCTTGGCTTTCCAATTCCAACTTTGCCCAAGGCTTGAGCCCATTGCGAATGCAAGTTGTTGTGAAAGGCGAGCGATCGAACAAAATATAGACAGATGAAGAAAATAAATTGGACACCAGATTTACGTGGTTCAGTCGTAAAGACCTACGTCCACGGGGAGAGCAGCAGCGAATTTCACTATAGATCAAGCGATACAAGGAGATTACACACTCAAGTCACTCAAATATTCTCTCGGTGTTTCCCAAACCCCAATTACACTCAAATAACACACACAGTGTTTAGCCCCGAAATTCCTCACGAAATAATCTCTCAATCTCACGAAGGAATTACATGCAAATCTTATCACAAGATTTAATTGGCTCGAACACTAAATCTTCTTGGATGTAATTCACGAACAAAGAAAATCCCTCCCAAGCACTCGACGACTAGACGGCACTTCAAGACCAATTCTTCATGATCAACTTCGGCGGAACACCAAGCACTCACGCGGCGCTTCAAGACAATTTGTGATCCACGTCTATCATCCACGGCCTCAAGTCTATATATAAGTAAAACTCTTATTATTTTGCCAACTTCACATAGGATTTTGTTTCCTATCCAAAACATATCTTTGTATATTTTAAACAAAATCCAAATCCTATTCAAAGTTGGACTTTCCTATTTTAGCGGCCAGACTCTCCAACGTAGATTCAAATTTGGGAAGTTGATCTTCAGATCTTCTTTGGTAGATTTCGAACATCCGCAACATATCCAATTCAGAATATTCGGAATTTCACATTGGACTCAAACTCGAGACATATTTTAACACAAGTAGTGACTCAAACTTGGTCATATCTGGAATCTCCAAGAATATCTTGGAAAACTCTGCACATGCTTGCAAATATCTCTCTTGTGTGAGAGACGGCGTGGTTTACTCCGGGCTTCATTCTTGTCATTGACCAAGAAGAATTGCTTGCAAAAAGCAGTGACGAAGGCAAACCATCGAATGATCAATTTGGCACCCCGCCTTCCATCCTATTTCGCCACCAAAGCTGCATTAGTTAAGTATATAGCAGCAATTTGTACCTTAGTCTCATCATCCTTGATATCATGGCATTGAAGTGTTGCTCCATGCCCTATATGAAGTTGTCCCCTTCTTTGGTGGACCGATCTCCCTTGAACTACTTTGGCTCTGGAGCATCCACCCTTGGACTTGGCATCATGGTGACCACTCCTCGTGCCATGGCCTTTTTGCAAGCCTTGAGTTCATCTTTGGCCATCTCTAGCTCACCTACCATAATTGACTTGTAAGCTTTGAATTCATGCTAAACAATCTCGAGCTCCTCTTGAAGGTCACCCCGTCAAGATCTCGAGGGCATCACCTCTTTCGTGCAATGTCTAGGCAATTGCATTCAAGGCACCTGAGAAATCTCCACAGAGTGACTCTTTGAGCTAGTTAATTTGTTTCCTCACCTCCTCGCAAAACTTGTCCATCGTTGATTTCATCTTGGTGAGTCTCTCTTCGAAGGAATACACGAAATCCTTTGAGGAAGCCTTCTTAGCCCTCACACGGTTGTCCTTCTCTTGGGCCTTCTCACCAACATCAGCAATAGTGGTAACCACTTGTTCCAACATTTTCTCAAACGCCTAGTATGTAGCCACTAACTTCTCTCAATCACCTTCTCGACAACTTGCTTTGATATTACTTGTCATAGGTCGATACTTGAGATCACGAATCCTGCAGCATTTAGGCTCTCTTTAGCTTGATCGCCTCTTACTTGGATGCCTAAGCAAGCCTTTCCCCAAGGATTAATCACTTAGCGCTCCCCCCCGCGATCATAGAGAGAGAAGTGTTCAAAAAGAGAAACTCTTGAAGAGAATGTAATTCTATTACTCCAATATATGAGGATACAAATGAGGGGGAGGGCACCCTTTATACAAGAATCCTTCTAAATACAGTTGCTGGTCTCACCTCTCAATCTAATAGTAGGTATCAATTCTCACAAGTTAATATCACATACCAGTCTAATGGTGTAGATTTGCTCCCACCTATCGATCTAGCAATAGAGAGATTCAATCCCAATCTCGACCGATCCAATAATAGAGATACATCTTGATGGATACAAATCCCCTTGTCGTGATCCAATGGTGGAGATCAAGCCCCACCTGCCGACCCGATGGTTCTTGTCTCTTTGGATTGATGACTTGATAATCCATCTATGACACTCGACCACAGCTGCCACCCCGCCAGTCTCTCCCTCCCCATGTCCTGTCTACCATGAGATTAGTGGCCCCTCCTTGGCTGCCGAGAGAGTGGCCCCAAGCTCCGGTGCCGAGCTAGCTCTGTCATTGCCCCAAGCTCAAGCCCCACATACTGAGCCCGAGATCTGGCGGGCTCAAGCCCGACCACATCATCAAGCCCAAACATGGCCGTGGCATCGAACTCGAGCTCTGTCATGGGGTCGAGAACAAGCTCGTGCATGATGCCAGCTGTAGTTGACCGAGCTGCATTGGGTAGAGGGTGAAAAAGAGGACGGTGTAGGATGGAGAGGGGTGACCGCGCGTCGTAAGCGTCGTCTTTGTTGTTGCTGGAGGAGGCAACGTGGGTCAAAGGCAGCGATGCTGGTCAGAGAGGAGACTGCTGATATTAGAGAGGGGGGGAGAGAGAGAGAGAGAGAGAGAGGAGGGGGATTGGATTTGGGTGTGGTTGAGGTTAATATGATCTTTACTTTCGGTTTTCTTGTTGGAGATGTAAATTGTAGATTTCCAAAATCAATCACGCAAATTAACATGGAGAGGAAATTTGAAGATCATTTTTTTAAGCCAAAAGATTAATATGATCATATTACCATACATTCATGACATGCATCATAGGCACAGTAGGAAATCACAGGAATATGATGCTAATTCACTTAATCTCGTCGCGAAACCAATTAGGCAAATCTGAAATATAACTGGGGAAGAAGGTAAATATAAGTGTGCATTTAAAGTTCAGAACAATAAAAGAAGCAGCCCCATAAATAGCTTCAGTAAATTAACGAGTCCCCATGGTATCTAACGTACACGAAACAAAGACCTATAACTCATCCAACAACTCTTGACTTATTCCAACAAAAACAGATAAACCCGCCGCGCCAGTGTATATTAATGATTTTCAGCTCCCCGTTTGAGGACGACATACTTCCATCTATGAACATTGTGGATGCTAGTGACTTCGAGTAAAACGATCCATCTAGACCGTAGCACCAGTTAATTCCTTTGCAGGTGCTGCCAACACCATTTTCTGAGGCTGTTAGAATACAGGGGCAAAAGAATCCGAAAACAATGTGAGTCAAGACGAGCATTGGGAAATGAATCATCATCCAATACTATTGGAAATGCATAAGAACATCGAAGTGTGCAGGGGGACCAATATGCTGGAGGCAGATCAAAGCTAATTCAATATTCTCATGAGTGAATTTCGTACCAAATTATATGCAGATATCTAGGTTTGGATCTAAGTACAAGATTTGATTGGAGATAGTTGTTTTTTACCCAGACAATGGCGAAGAATGGTTGGCTATGCTCAAAACAGAATGTCGAGGGTCAGGATTAGCCACCCAACTCAACAGAGTAGCAAATTACTAGATTCATGTCTGGTCATAATGCTCTGAATTTTCTAAACCCTTACCTCCTTTAGCTCGTCCTCATGCTTAGGAATAAAGGCAGTATCCACCTTGCCATTTCTGAAATCCTTCAGAGTAAAAGAAACCAAATTCAATAGCTTCATACTGACTAAAAAAAATTATGACCAGTCAGATGATCCTATCCAGGCAAGTATAAGATGTGTGCGAACCTCAATGTCAAGGATAAGTTTGTGGTAGTCGATGGTTGTGGGAACTCCTGCAGTGAATAGAAATTATATTTGGATAAGAGAATTCTTGGTTTGCAAACTAACCCCTCAGTATTCCTCAAAAGAATCGCAGATGAAGGTTATTCTTCCAAATTGGACCAAAAGGACAACAAAAGGAGATGTGGAAAATAATACTTCAGTTGGAGCTCAGAGCTACAAAACTGTGCTTACCTGTTATGATAGTGTCATCGAGGGCCCTCTTCATACGCTCAATTGCTTTTTCCCTTGTAGGACCCCATACTATAAGCTGCAGTGACCATGTAAAGATTATAGGAGAAAACATGTAAATCATCATGCAGAAGCATACATTTAGAGATACTAAACGCCAAGTTTGAGTACTGAAGAGCAATGAATAATATCAACAAATAAGAGTCATCTATTAAAGCCAAGAACCCAACTTCAAAGACTGTCTCGCTATCATCTTTATAACACTAGCCCTTCGTCTCATGCAATGCACAGAGCTCTTCTACTGAGCCTAATAATGAAGACGTCAGTGTCAACAAACATACTGCTAATCAATTTCTCGTTTCTCACTCTTTGCATTTCTTCTCACTCTTGTGACATACTCAATAGTTAGAATATGTTAAGCCTTCATTATGCTGGATATTCATGATTTTTATCCATGTTAAATTCAAGATTGCAAGCAGAATCAAATTTTTAAGGGATAATTGCAAGAAGCCCTCTAAGGTTTGCACTCGCATATCAAACACTGTCCTCACTTTAAAACTTACGCATCTCTCTCCTCCACTATCTCTCCTACTGTCACCAGCTGTCCGCCAGGCCCCCCTGCTGTCCCTGATTATCACCAACCTCGGACTTGAGGCCAGTAACAATCATTGCCATAGATACGGTTGCAACCCAATCTGGACCAGATCATGTCCTAGTATCCCATGGCTGCCAGGAACTCTGTCATGGAGCTTGCCAAGCTTGCATGAGCCTCGGGGCGGAACTGGTGGCTTATGCAAGACCATACTGGTTGAGCTCACGGCCCACAAAGCTTGATCTCCCATTGCCGGCAGCTCCACGAGAGAGAGGGGAGAGGGCAGATTGAGGCAAGAGGCACAGGAGGCAGCATCAGGTGATGCTGACAGTGGTGCCTGCCGGGGGGGTGTGTTGGAGGGGCAGGGGGGCGCTGAAGTCTGCTCTATGTGACCAAGTATAAACGGTGGAAGAGAAGAGAGAGAGAGGGGCAAGAGATGGTTATACAGTTTGGGGGTAAATGTTTCCTTGTACTTTGGAGGAGATTCAAATTGAAGTTTTTTAAAATTGAGAAAAGTTTTTTTTTTTTATATGTAAACTTCAAGATGCTTTTTGTAATTTCCCATTTTTTAATTGATCATCCTAATCAATAAACTGGGGGAAAAGAACCTCGTGATTACAATGCATTAGCAATGTACCATAAGAAGATTTACTATCTAAAGCAAGATGCTTTGAACATAAGACCCAACAACAGAACCATTGATTGGCTTACCATGCCATAATCTCACAAAACAATAACAGAGAGGAACAACATTTTGACTAACCTTCCCAAGCAAGGAATCATAGCTTGGAGGAACCACATAATCTGGATATACATGGCTGTCCATTCGAACAAAAGGACCTCCAGAAGGCAAGTATGCCGTTATTCTCCCTGGTTTTCAAGAGAGGAGAAAATTTATGATCACGAGTTAATTTTTATATAGAGAAATTCATAAGAAAATGAGTGAATGAAATAATATGTCATGACCAAAAAACAAAAAAGGTATGAAACTCTAAAATGACTGAGGATTTAAGCCAACAACAAATATTATCAGATAAAACTCTAAATCTTGCAACTCAAGTTGATTTAAGGCCTTAACAGTATGAAATGTCAAACAAATGAATAAAAAAAAAAATTGCACGGCAAGTCAATAGGTGTAGCTAGTGCCCAAAAATGCACAAAAGTTTCATCAAATGTTGATAGAAATATGTTTCTGCAGATTAGTTTTCTAATAGCAGAAGCCGTGATTATTGCAGTATCAAAGTTGGTAGCAGCAAAAGTGGTGATAGGCTTGTGGTCCATCGAGGTAAATGTGGAGACATGGCAGTGATGGCAGTTGCACCAGAGTGGTAGAAGGGGTGGGCTAAGCAATTGCTTTGAAAATAAAAGTTAATCAAACAGGTTTGAATTGAGATTGGGTTGGGATTGGTTTTGGGTATGCTGTCATGCATATTATTATATTCAAAAGAAAATGGGAGAATGTGAATTAAATAGGTCCTTCCACCCAAATCCCTTGCCAACTCTACTTATTTATATGTATCTCTGTCATGACAAAATAATTTTTGCTTCACCAAACCTTGTGAATCGATTCAACTCATGATCCACAAAACATAGAATTAAGATTTTGATTCGTGATTCATATCCTAATAGGACGACTACGACTACAAACTACAAAGCTTTGAATCACATTCTAAACCAGTAACGGAAAAACTACATGTCTCAGTCAAGCAAGGAAATTCTGTCTATCAAATCATGAATTCTGACGGAATGCAATCAAGGGAGGAACAAACCTATAATAAATTTACAACAATTAAGAGCTTGGACCTATGAAAAGAGGCAATGGTACTACAGATTTTTTGTGCCCGTGAATGCAAGATATTCACACCATTGCCCCAACATTCATCGCAGAATATCAACGATACCTGGTCCAGGTCGGAATCCTTTAAATGCATCCTCAGCATTGATACGGCATTCTATTGAATGTCCTCTGAGAACAATATCTTCCTGCAAACAGAAAAAATGTAAACAAGGCCCACAAGTCAAACTTCAGCAGCCTATCGGCTCTAAACTTTCTTTACCTGTTTGTAGCGGAGCTTCTCTCCCATTGCCACACGAATTTGCTCCTCGATCAGATCGACAGAAGAAATCATTTCTGTTACTGGATGCTCAACCTGAACATGGAGTCCAACATAGAAAGAAAGGGAATTCCATTAATATTTCTAAAGATAAACAGCATAGACCCTCAACACTGTACCTGAGAAAACAAGAACAGCCCTCACCTGGATTCTAGTGTTCATTTCCATGAAGTAGAAGGATCCTCTTTCATCCAAAAGGAACTCAATTGTCCCAACACCAATGTACCCAATAGATGCTGCTGCCGCAACAGCTGCATCACCCATGGCTTTTCGCAACTCTGGGGTCAATGCAGGGGAAGGTGCTTCTTCCAAAAGCTTTTGATTCCGCCTCTGCTCGATAAATCATATTTATGAGATTCATAAGATTAAAGCTAGAAGCAAACAAAATCTACATCTTTGTAAAGGATCTCAGACTTATATACATTTATTAATCCCCTCTCCTGTTAAAGCCTCGTTAGGGGATGAGACCTCATTGAACATCCAACAATCACAAATTGCAAACTTAGATGGTACACAGGGTATGTTGGGATCTTGACATGCTCTTGGCAAAGAATAGACTGATGGACCATCTCTTGAAGATGATATTGTATGTCCTCTCATTTTCATTAGAGTTGCTTTTGTTTTGACCATGGCATGCTAATTCTGTCCTAATGTTAGAAGTTATTTTTCCACATAACAGGAAAAGACTTAGTTTGTTGCTGCTGCTTTTATACTAGTTCGTTTCACAAAATAACACAGAGCAAGATCAAGCATCACATCAAAACAACTTTGACCTTTAGAAAATTTTCACTCGTTCAAGGAAAGAAAATGCATCCACAGGTTACGTGGATTTAACTCCAGTTTAAGGGTGAAAATTTGCCAGTTGACATCAAACATACTTCACTGGCCCTATAAATGACACAAACACACATGAACAGCATGAAGGGTGCTAGAGAAGGGAGTCAAAGATGCAATTTTTATAATTTCCTGGACTACTTTTATGACAAGATTAATTATGATTAGAAGGAAATCCCAAACACATCCACCCTGACATTGTATACATGTACATAGTCACGTTGGCATATTATATCTGAACTACATATATTATCCTATGAACAGCCAGTAAAAGATAATAAAGAACAGTAAATGACATTAGAAAACATTGGATATTCTTTATTCTTACTTCCAAACTAGAAAGTTGTATGGATGTTTTCCATGAGAACCAAAATATAAAACATGATACCCAGCTACAACCATATCAACAGATTACCAAATTTCACCGAGATACACATTAAGCTGCTAAGTCGGAAGGAAAGTCCAGCCCACTACAGTTTTTAATAATCAGACATTACCTTGATTTGAGATTATTTGTTATGAAGATTTCTCTCATATTTGGGGCGAAATCATGCAACCCAGAAATTTATGACAAGAACTTCTTCCAACCCAAGATCTAGAAGTATATGTTTTTGAATGCCAATGAGTGAATACACTCTAAACATTAGAGAGTCCAATAAACATCACTTACTAGAAAAATTCAATAGTAAGACTTCCTAATCAAAATTCAAGTGAGAACTTATGTCTAATAAAGAAGGCACTCAATATTTGAAGACTTGCGATTTAACCAATCTAACCACCATATACTTTCCCAATGCTTCTAATGTTAGGTACACTTCAATATATGTACACTTCAATATATGTTTTAGGGCCAAGATACCATTTGATATTTGATAAAGGCATGATCAATTTTGCAATATCGTGCACCTTAAATTTCACAAATATGACACAATTAGGATTGAGCACCGCCCTGCTTCACATTGGGAATCTGCCAGAACCAGCCTGGCTGGTCCACTTCAAAAGGTCCAGCAGTGGCCTATACCTGAGTAGGTTTCTAATGTCAGCCTCGAAAGGTGGTTCTACCTTGAAATTGAACAGGCTAGGCCACCTTCCAAGGTAACACCGAGTTTTTAGACTAGTTTTAGATTATGTTGTGGCTTAGTTAAAGTTTAGTGGGGAAGCCTATGGTAGGAATTCACAGCCCTATGCCGTAACTTTTGATCAAGGTGGAAGTGACCTGCAAGTACTCATTCAATAATTAATTTAGAGGCCCACAATAAGGTGCCAACATCAGAAGGCAGTTGAGCATCTTTTGGCCTCAACATCAACTATTTTACTCACTTTAACATTATTTTTTCGAGTTTACATAGATAATTAACTATCTTGGACCTGAATTGCTTTATACAGAAAATTTTCTGCCCATTTGTTTAAGTTAGGCCTTGATTAACATAGATTTGAAATTGAAAGTTAAAAAGATAGGGAGGATCTGGTGCTTTTCCTGTTCCAGAGTCCCGGCCTAGAACTGGCCCCTCCATGAACATGCTCACCCCTGGACACAACTGAATTGCAATGAGAAATGTAGCCAGCAGTACCTGGATGCTGCAATCACGCTCCCCAAAGTGAACAACATTGCCATATTTATCAGCTAGAACCTGAAGAGAGCCATGTAAAGCAGTCAAAATTGGATCAAAATCCACAAATACAATCAAAGAAATAGATATTAGATGTAGCACCACTCACTTTTTTATCTTTGGTGCTCAAAGACAAAAACACTCACATGCAGCTGCATATTCTACAACTAAATTCCATAATGTGATCATTTCCAGCAAGCCTTGTCAAAGTTTAAAGACAGCGATTACCTGGAACTCAATGTGCCTTGGATTCAGAATACACTTTTCCAGATAAACTCCATCATTGCCAAATGCAGCCCCAGCCTCACTCTTAGCTTGCTATAGAACACAGCCAGAGCAGGCCCAACATCATCAGAAGATCAATAAAACAAAGCAGGATAAAAGAATTAACATTGAATTTGATAAGAAACAAGATCTGAGATTGTCCAAAGATAGAACCATGGGGACAAAACTAGTAATGCAATGAAGCATAAAGTCCAAAAGGTATAGCATAGCTCCATGTTTTTATCAAACTTGCTTCAGGTCATCTCCTGGATGCTGCTAAAATAATCAACAATACCCTCAAAGTAATCATCTCATCAAAGTTAGATCTATGAAAATCGTGTCTGGTGGACATTATTAATGCACTGTTCTTTTTCATTCTTTTCTTTGACTTGTGATGATGGCCATATGTACAGTCACAAATAGAAAGCCTGGACATGGATCAGAAAATGGATTTTATTGTCTGTTCATCAAATGGTACAATCACATAGCTCCCAACCAAAACTGATAAATGATAAAGGTCAGAGCATCAATAAATATATATATATATATATAAACTTCCATTTCCTATAGCAGATTTACTTAGAATAAGTAGTAGCCAACAATTAAAATCAGAACTAAGAACAATGCATCCACAAGAAAGATGGAGCAGACAGAAATAATACCTGTAACAACTTTACAAACTCATCAGGCTCTTTAGCAAGACGCATTCCACGTCCTCCACCACCTGCTGTTGCCTGCCTTGATCACATGAGAAATTAGCATAAAAGAATCCATCTTACCCACAAGTGGAGTTTTCATGCTTATATTTGCAGAGGAAAAGGAAAAGGTTGAAGTGTCCAGACCGTAAAAACAAAGTTAATTTTTTGTGACATTTAACCTTCAAACATTAAATTCACTTCCCTTCTTTCAGAAAGTAAAAGAAGCATTAACAGATGACGTACCCACACGACCATCATGTCATGTTGACATGGGCACTTGGTGGCTAAAGGGCAAGTCCCAGTAACATAAGGGTACAGTATGTCCATTATATATTAGCATAAGGAAGCACCACCTTTTATCAACAAAAAATATCAAGGAAGTATTCTAGCACATGAACAGGAAACTCTAAAGAAAAACAAAAGACAAACTGGCAATATTACACTTTTTTAGCAAAAAATCAAAGCATGAAATGCAGAAGCCTTTGAAAGCAACTAAGAGTGAAGAGAAGATTAAGATTCTCCAAAAACTGAGTATATTATACTTAGACCAAGAAATTTACCTTAATCATCACCGGATAACCAATCTCTTGAGCAAGCCGGATTCCTTCCTCTGTGCTCTGTAATAACCATCAAAATTAATCTTATCTTAATAATGGGAACTTTGAAGAATAGCTGCAAATGCATCCCACAGTAGCTGCTATGAATACCTGCAACAACCCATCACTTCCCGGAACGGTGGGAACACCAGCATTTTTCATTGTTTCTCTAGCAGTTGATTTATCACCCATCACTCGGATGCTCTCAGGCTGCAAAATGCATGCAAGAACTTAGGTGTAGAAATGAGATAGCACTGTAGTAATGGTGAGGTAACCCATCCTGTTTCTAGAAGGTCACGGTTGCAAGTAATGGAAACAGCCTCTTTAAAAAAGTGCAAAGGAAGGGGTGTGGACAGTAGACAACCCTTACAGAGGAGGGGGCCCATGGGCTAGAATGCCTTTCTATAACTATTTAACTATGTATGTATATATTTTTAATTCTATGTCGGTTCTCTTCAAGAGTCCACAATCTCTGTGACAACTAAATACCAAAGAGTGAGGTGTATAGAAGTTCTTACAGTTGCTATTCCAGTATAAGTAGTGTAAAAAACGAATTGCCCTGAAGAAAATTAGTGAAGCCAATGGATACTACATTTGCAATGCAATAAAAACTGATATTAAACATGCTTTATAGAAAGGCTTTGTAAATATTGTGCACCACTTAGTGATAAAATCAACCTGAAGTTTCTACAATTTGAACAACAGCATGCTGTGGTCAGTTCTTAGTTCTTAAAAAGTATCCTATCTGCTTATAATGGTCAATGATCAACAGTTGAAGAAAGTTTTTAATCATTTCAGAAGCTCAATTGGGCTCCTTGGGAAATTAAAAGGTACTAATGCAAAGTTTCTCTGAGCTATGCGTAACAAAAAAAAAATGCCGACTGCTTTTTCATTATATTGGTGGAATAAGTGCCTCAATCCCATTAGTCAAGTCATTAACCAAAATCTTTCAGAAGTCACAACACAAAATTACTTGCAAATCAGAAATAAGCTTCTCAAAACATAGCAATTGTGAAACATTCCACCATGAAACTCCTCATAAATTATACTTACATTAGGTCCTATAAAGTTAATGCCATGCTCTCTGCACATCTCAACAAATACTGCATTTTCAGAAAGGAAACCATATCCAGGATGAAGCATGGTGCAGCCACGGCTGATGGCAGCAGATAGAACATTCGGGATCACTAAGTACCTGTAAGCAGCGACACAGCACCATTGGTCTCATGCAGGCATTTGGTTGATGTAAAAGTTTGAGAACTATGATCAACTTCTTCTTCTTCACACAACTTTATGAAACTCAAAAAAAAAATTCTTTAAGAAATTAGCAGATATGATGTTAGATAATGTGACTCCATAGATGTTTCAACAACTTCCGTCATACAGAGCTTCCAAATATATAGCAAACCAGCTGCATAGTGAGCATACTATCAAAAAGCTCGTGCAAGGTGAAATATGACATTGTTTTCAGGATGCCAGGTGCCTAGCTACTTATGGAGCTGCAATACAGCTCTTAAAAGTTAAGACAATTGTCTTTTTAGATTGAGCAAGCTTTAAGTAAACAATCAGTCTTTTAGTTTGCTATTTTATTATCACTTTAAGATTAATCAGAGAAATAGTATACATCCAGAGGTCGCCCCATTCAAGCACATGAGTAATTTATCCCACAAAGGATGGACCACGAATAAATTCCCCATCTTCAGCCTCATGAATTTAGAGTCAAACTTAAGCTAAAGCATTAGAGAGCAGCTTGCAAGAGTTGTGCATATTTCCAGACTTTTACTACAGCGAAGTGGACAAACACACTAATTGAAGCAACTTACGATTGGCTACTCGGTGCTTCACCAATACAAACTGATTCATCGGCTAATTTCACGTGAAGCGCATCCTTGTCAATAGTTGAGTAAACGGCCACACAGGGAATACCCATCTCGTGAGCTGTTCGAATAACGCGGACTGCAATTTCACCTCTATTTGCTACCAAGATCTTATCAGCACTGCAAGTAGCATTAAGAGCTCCCCCACGCCTCTTAGAAGCATGACCAACTTTAACAGCATGACATCTTTGCTTAGGGAAGTTCACCCTACTCCCGACCAAAAAGCTACATTGAGAACTCTGGATACTGTCTCCCCTTCTGAAAACTAGACCCTGCAATCAAGCAATTAAAGGCACTAGTAAGCAGAAATCCCGCAAGTGCACATACACCCCAAAGCATCCGAAATGTCCCGATCACCATGTGAAAACGACCATTACTTTCATGGGTACTATAAAGGAGTTTCCTTCGTGACCTCGTCAAAACTTGATGAAATTTAAACTCGTACTTAAGGACTATAACCAAAGCCAGATGGGAAGAGATTTTCTATGAACGGATCAGCAAGTTCCAGGCTTTAGGTGAAGAGATAACGTTAGAACTTGAAAAAGGGTAACTTCAGCACTTAGCAAAACAAACGTCAGCCAAAGATGCCAAACAACACAGACACAGCTACTGCATTCCCGGGGTGACAAAAATCACCATCGAGCCCGAAAACGAATCAGCCCCCGGTCGAAGACGAGGACGACTCCAGAGAACACCAGAAGGGGGGGAAAACCAAAGAACGGAGAAGCTTACCGGAGTGGAGGGGACGGATTTGCTGCACATTGGCAATGTCGCCTCCATATTCGAACGCGGCGGCGCCTGGAAACCCCTGGAGAAAGAGAGAGAGAGAGGGGATTCGAAGCAAATCCCGATCGGAGGCCCGAGCGATTTACCTCGAGACGTGGCCGGAGACGAGCGACCGCGGATCAATGAGAGAGAGAGAGAGAGAGCTTGGGATGGGAAGGAGTGGAGTGGTGATGAAGAAGGAGGAGAAGGAGAGGGAGGGTCGATGTGTTCGAGGGATGCCTGGGATTGAAATCTCCGCCCAGGTCTGTTGTCGGTTGGGAAATTAAGTCGTGCGCGCTTGACCTTTGCTCGAATTCACTTCCTTGTTGTTGATTTCTTCTCTTATTGGTACATTATTATTTATCATTATTTTTATTATTATTATCTCTAATATCGTATTTTTATTTGACCCCTGCAATGCAAGTGAAGAATGTCATCCCTATCCATCGTCTTAAATAGTGAAAAGCAAGGTTTCTACGATTTCAACCTCTAATCAAGTTTCTAACCAGAAAAAAGAAAACCTCTAATCAAGTTTGGATCAGATTCTTAATGAACCTTTGGAACTAGGGCGAAAATTGAGCATTTCATAAGCTAATCCTAAAGACAATTTCACTTTTTTGGGGCTCACTTCTAAAAGCACATGCTGTTTGGAATTTGCCCAAGGGTGTATCTTCTTTTTTGACATTGATATATCAACACAAGCAAGTAATACTCGCAAAAGATGGGGAGAGGAGGTGAGAAGGTTATGATGAGAAGGTTATGTAACAATCAGCATGCCAAGAGCAAAAGAGCAAGCAACTTTTGCTATCATGAAACATCCAACTTACGTGAGAATTGTGCCAGATTTTTCACTCCTCTCTCGCTCGATATTACATTATTTGTGAACATTATTCTCATATGATTATTGACGCGGGAGCATCAAGTTATATCGATAAAGTTTCAAGCTCAACTCAAACCTCATTTATTGATCCAGCACAATCCTTACTCTTATAAGTAAAGACCAATTTTGGCTATAATTCGACTCAATAGGTTCAAAGTTGAAGATGTCAATTTCATAGTTACCGACTAACTAACAAGATATCGGTTTACAAGTTCACCGCATCTAATCTTAGGCCTTGTTTGGTTTGATTTTGGGGGAATGTACTTGGGAAAATACAAAGGCCTTTAACATAAAAGGGTTTGATGAAATATAAATATTGTTTGGTGAACTATAATTGAAAAAGTGCCTTGAGATGCAACTTGGAGAAAATGGTCTTTGGTAAACAATATATTTTGAAAGTCCTTTTGTGTGCCAAGTTTTGCAACTTCAATTTGTTTAAAAGAAAATAAATAAATAAATGATCGTATATATTTTCACGTTGTGAGTAATGTAAAAGAAGCATATTAATAATTTTTTAAATAAACAAATCATATCAAGCTCAACAAAAAAGAGAGTAATTTCATTACAATATATATGACAAAAGAAATAAGTTATCATTAAATATTACAAACCTCCTTAACTATTTATTAAACCCATAACTATTTCATCATGTAAATGTGTCATGTCAGGAAATGCATTATCATTTAAAGCACTCGTCCCCTCGTCCCCTCTTTATAACCTCATGGTCAACTGAATATCCATACTTGAGATCCAAATTCGCTATTTCAAAATCCATATTAGTTATGACATTTCTTCATACATAATTGTTTGAAGCCATTGTAGCTATGACAATTTGCACTTATTTTTCATAAGGATAACTTGGCATATTAGTTAGAATCTTCTACTTCATTTTTAATGTGCCAAAGGCTCGCTCAATTTCTAAGTGAAGC
Organism: Eucalyptus microcorys; assembly: GCA_014182515.1. Classification (NCBI taxonomy): domain Eukaryota; kingdom Viridiplantae; phylum Streptophyta; class Magnoliopsida; order Myrtales; family Myrtaceae; genus Eucalyptus; species Eucalyptus microcorys. Next base: position 19,614,423 of record CM024564.1, read on the forward strand.
GAGGAATGGACACGGTTGAACACTTCTCAATGACCCGTAGCCATAGGTGCATAACCTTATCGAAACTCTAACAAATGATATTTAACTTCTCTATAAAGCCCCAAATAACTCATGGGATTTGGATATCCAGTATCTACTAAATAATATTTACCTACACGAATATAATATAAATATAAATGGATGTACATAAACCATTAATTAACAAACTTGAAGGAGGATGGGGAGATTGTGCATCACCTCTTTCGATGGTTTCATAGAAGATACGGGTATCATAAGCTTGTCCCTCCCAACCGCCACAAGCATAGATAAATCCCATGTTAAAATGTTAAAGTTATAGGTCTTTACTTTTCAACCAATAAAGCAAATTCGATCGTACGTCGATACCACTGTTGAGATATGTGTACCATCCTTAACTCCAATGTAATCCTAAAACAAATAACAAAAATATTGCATGATTTATATTTAATTTTTCATTTTTATTGTACAATCGTAACTTACCTTAAAATGTGGATAAAATCATCAATCTTTCTTGATCTTCTTTGGAATTTCCTTACATTGCCAATCAATTGGTTGAATCAATTATTTTCCCATATCATACATACTTTATTTAAAACTAAACTAAAGTGCCTACTTATGGTTTTCCTAGAACGTTGAAAGCACTCTTATGCTACCATGTTACCTATACCATGTCCCCATATATAAAGAAACATTACAATCATTTTTGCAATATCAGTAGTCCTAGATCATTAGCGTGTTACTAAGTCACATGTTAAATTATTAAATACAACCCTATACATTATAAACATATTATAACACCTTATCAGATTATTATCTTAGGCCATCAGTCTCTTATCCATATGAGGTCATAGAATGTTGTTTGCAAATGTACATTGCCTAACAAGCAATTGAAGCATGAGTGATTGAGAGAAAATTCTAGAATTCATTTTCCTCCTTTTCATGATTTTCCCTTTCTTGAGAATAATCCATAGCTACCTAACGTAACAAAATATAGAGTTAGAGTAAAAGAAATAATGAATAATCTTGATCATCCATCAAGAAAAACAATAGTATCTCAATCAACATATATATGCAAACTCAATCATATAAAGAAAACCCCAACTAGAAACAATTCTCACATTAAAACATTAATAGAAATTGGGTTCATATATAATGTAAATAGAGATCTCACATAAAAACAAAGTGCCATACTAAAGAGTTGCAATAAGATGCTATAACATCCTAGTTATGACTAAGCTATTCCATCTCAAGCTTGAGATACTTGATTCTCATTGCATCACTATTCAAGCTCATGAAAACCTGTTATATTTTCCTTAAAATGTTTGATTGAAAATTGGCGATGGCCAAGCTCTCGGGACGGTGCTTGAATCGTGGGGTCATCCTCTCCCGGTCCTGTCGGGTGACCCGGATCATTGCTACTGGCGAGAAAGCTCTTTGGGCCTGTTCACGGTGGCAACGGCGTGGAACTCCATCAGGAAGAAGAGAACGCGGGTCCATTGGCACTCCTTCGTATGGGACAACGCCATAATGCCTCGCTATCAGCTTAATCTTTGGCTCATTGCCAAACGCAGACTTCCAACCCAAGCTCTCCTTCTATCTTATGGTAGAATTGGAAGTGTCGCCTGTGCGTTTTGCAAGAGTATGCCCGACTCTGTTGATCACCTATTTTTTTATTGCTATGTCACGGCTGGCGTTGCTTTCTTTTGGGCTTCCAAATGCAATTTTCCTTGGCGTAACAGAACTTGGAGGGAGAAACTCCGCTGGGCCGCTACCTATTTGATGGGTAAAAATTTCTACAAGTGCATTGCCCATTTTTCCTTTGGCGCGCTTTGTTATATCATTTGGAAAAATAGGAATAGTATCATCTTTAGAGACCAGCCCCTGACGATCCCTGCCATGAAGAACCACCTCTTCAAAGTGGTCCGATACAAGGCTATAACATTCAGGAACGTCGAAGATAATTTTAGAAACAGAAGGTTGCAGAGAAGTTGGGGCCTAAACCCGATTATTTTCACTAGGGACCCGTAGGTAGTTCGATCCAACGGTGACCTCTTCCTCGCCTGTGGCGTGTTTGGTAGCCAGTTGTCCATGTCATGCTTCTTTTTGGTTTTGGTGTTGTAGTGTGTGTGCCGTGCTTTGCGGCTTTTACATCTCGTCACCCTTCCACTCCTTTTGTTCCTGCATTTGGAGTGTAAGTTTCTGGTGACAAGATATTTTGTACATTTGGCCTTTCCTCAATATATTCTTACCTTTTACCAAAAAATAAAAATAAAAATTGCAAATCTGAAGAATCAAGAATGCAAGTTCCTAAGCCATTAAATGCATCTCTATTTTCCTAGGAGTCTTTATTATTATGTAAGTTTCAAGAGCCAAAGTTCTAAATTTCTAGGTCTTTAATGATAGGCTGGTTCCCATGTCTATTTATTACTTTTCTACTTCGTAAGTTGTATTCTTCCTATAAATAGAGGAAGCCTCTCAATTGTAACGAGATTAGATAATGAATGAAAATACATGAGATTTCCTCTACGTGAGCAAACATCTTTGGAGAGTGTATAACTCCTAGTTCGATTTATTTATCCTTGAAGAGTGGATTACTCCTCAATGGTGAGCCACAAAGCCATTTATTCTCGGCTAGTGGATTTTCCTTTAGGCTCTGATAGTGAGCTTCTCCTATCTCGGAGTTCTTTATCCTTAGCAGATAGTTCATCCTTTAAGCCTTGGTGGTGAGCTTCATTCATCCCGATCTTCATCCTTGGTTGGTGACACGTCCTTTAGACTTTGGTGGGGATCGTAATCTATCTTTTATTCTACAATTCATCCTCTGATTTTTATCCCCATACACCCCATTCTATCTTGCTCTTGTATTTACCCATCAAAAACCATCCTTATAAATACTATTTCCTAAACACTTAACCACAAAAATCCCACACCCTAGAATCACTCGCCCATGCACGCATCAAACTAGTAAAGCACAAATCAAAGTGACATTATAAAAAGAATATCAAACAACTCATGTATCCCTCAAAATAGATTTTAATGATCAAAACTAGATTTGGCACGTGGTGTTGTGAATGTCATTTTCTTTGTGAAATCAATTTTCCTTCGACTTTTTTGTACAATATTTTCAATTGATTCTTATGGAGGGAAAAGATAGCATTGTGTGATTCAAATGTGTACATACTTGAAAGCACTTGCAAGAGCTCTATTTTTATAATTATCTTTTGATGATCGATTTGTCATTCGCTATTGGAAGAGTTTAATTATTTTTTTTCTTTGGAGGGAAGAGTTTAAGCACATTTAAGACTTTTCAAATGAATGCATGAGTCCGGAAATATCCAAAGAAGTCAAACTAACATGCATGTGTTGTCATTCAATAAATATTAGCTACGTTCCAATTCATTGCCGTAATGGCAAATACGGACGGCAGATGCGGGAACTAAAATGAAATTCAAACTGAGAAGAATAAAAGAACATCATATTTATGTGGAAACCCTTGTGAGAAAAAACCACAAGAGGAGGAAGAGCAAAATCCATTATATGATTTCCAGGATTACAAAAGGTGGCTCTGAAAAACTTAAAACTGTTTCCGTCTCAACTTCTTTACCTAATAGCTTGAGAAAACAATATTTATATTGTCCCCAAGCCCTAATGTTGGCCCAAGCTTGTCACGTTCCTAACCTCGAACGCGCGCACATCCCCTTCCTTGGTCAATAAAATTCTGCGACGTTCCTAGGACTCGTCGCCAACCATTTTCATTTTATTGCACATGCATAAACGAATTAACTAATCTCCTGACAACAACATACATGGGATAGAAAAGCATGACAACCAATTTCCAAATCAAAACACACATTCATAAATGCATCAGGTTCTTATACAAAAGGTCTATCTCAAGAAGAACTACTGAGCCACCTATACTCCTAACCATTCTGTTTCAAGCTCCAGGTTATTCACACTAGAGACCTGAAAATGGTTATACAATAACAAGTGATATATAAATCTCAGCGAGTCCTCCCCCTAGTCCCCCAATTAGAACACCAACTCAACTTGGGGTATCTCTTTAGAACCACCCCACAAACAAACCAAAGATCAACAACCAACAATTAATAGTCGGTTCGCATGCAATCTTACCCGGTATGCCATACCCTGCACATTATAACTCAGCACAATACACGCAATGCACATGGCCATTAGATGATGCAATTCATCCATCACATACGAGTCGCGTCACAAGCGATCTCACCTGGCCGTTGCCACACCCTGCACGTTATCGATTCATGCATGCGTGCCATAAACAATGTGATCCACTCATGTATAACCGAAATCAATGATGCTATGATTCTCATATGCTCTTGCACATTAGTGCGTCACATAACACATATCAATCAATCACACGGGTCCCGATTATAAGAATAAATCGTGATGGCACATCCCATACCATGCCACACAATTTTGTCCCATAATTAGGCGCGGGTAACTCATATCGGTGGTTCAATCCACACCCGATATTCACTCTCAATAAACAAACTCAATAACATACTTAATACTCTAACTCGATAACAAACTCGATACCAGACTCAATACTCTAACTCAATAACAGACTCAATACCAGACTCAAGGCTCTAGAGGTGACCCTCCACGAAGTCTTGTCATCGTACGATACTTAGTCCTTGACCACAATTAAGGCACTAGAGGTAACTTACATGAAATCTTGCTATCGTGTAACACTTAGCCCTTCATTACAAAAAGCAATAGTATAAGGCACTAAAGGTAACTCACACGAAATCTTGCTATCGTGTAGTTCTTAATCATTTATTGCACTAGGCAATAGTATAAGGCACTAGAGGTGACTCATACGACGTTTCATCCTCGTGTAGTACTTAGCCCTTCATTATGCATAACAATACTACAAGGCTCTACAGGTAGTCCTCATGTGACTTAAGTTGTCATGTAACACTTAGCCCTTGACTATACATAACAATACTGCAAGGCTCTAGAGGTAGTCTTCATACCACTCAAGTCGTCATGTAACACTTAGCCCTTGACTACAATAAACAGTAGTATAACGCTCTAAAGGTGACCCACACGAAGTTTCATCCTCGTGTAGTACTTAGTCATTTACTTGCTCACAACCTATTCGCATCTCGCCACGCACAATGCTTGCATATACAAATTTCAAATCATTTTCTCTTAAAGGTGGTCCATTTCCAATGTCCCTCGGACAAATCCCTTTTCCCTTTTTTGTGAAAATCACTCAATTTATGCGGATGCCCATGCATTTTATACACCCATTCACTTCATAGAATTAACCCACATGAATTTAGACAACTTTTCATTCTCGGGTGAACAGTACACATGAATAGTGTTTTTCCAGAATTAAATCACTAATAAATTAAATCCAAAAATCATTAAAAACATTAATTAAAGCAAACATCAATCAATTAATGCCAAACGAGCTTAATAACCCATAAACCACAATTAATTAACAACAAGAAAGATTAAACTAAACTAATCTTAATCATCTATCTAACCACCTATCTTAGGTCTAATATAAATTAATAAAACATCCTAAACTAGAATTAACACTAATTAAACCAACCCTAAGCAAGTTTAGGCACTAATCGAATGATTAAGAGCTAAACTCACCAGTTAGATAGGCCAGAGACACGAATGCAATGGCGACGATGGAGGCTACGCTCGGGGACCTCTACCACGATAATCCAAGGCAGTCCCGAGGCTGGAACAGCAACCACAAACTCGGACTCCCACTGAAACACTAAAAACTGGACTACCAGAGGAGGAATAGAGCTGAACAGGCTTGGCCGAAGCTCCGGTGAGGGGTTGGCCGGCGACCGACGGCACCTAGGGGTCGAGGGGGACCTGCTAATGGCTGGGATGGGTGGAGGCTGGGTCGAAATGGGAGAAAAATGGCTGAAACGAGCAAAGCAGACGAAGCAGTACAGGCTGCCAAGCTGCTAGGCGGACCGACGGACCGACAGACCGGTGAGCGATTTCTTCTAGCCGACAGGCGGGTCAGCCAACGGCTTCATTCAGTGAACAGCTGGGTCCTCTTGAACGGTTTGGACCTTTTGAACGCGATGGTGGGTGGCACGAAGGCTGATTCTCACGGGAAGGCAACAATCAACTCAACTTTTCACAAAAAGGTCAACTGGAGCAGAAACAGGAAGGAAGGAAAACAGAGGAGAGAGAAGCTACGAATTTGCTTCAGCTGAAGGAGGGAGAGAGAGTGGAGAGAGCTGGTTGTCTTCCTCAACAGGACTCTTCAATGCATGCTCCAACTCCCCATGCATATGACCTCATCTTCTCTCTCTTCCTTTGCCCTTATCCACATACTTTTAGGGGCAATTTGGTCATTTTCACATTGCACAAATTACCAATATGTCATTGGGCTGAAAATGAAGTATGGGCCTAAGAGATGGGCTAGGCAATGAATAGGAATGGGCTTGGGAATAGATTGGGCTCAAATGGGCTTAAAGTTTACTAATGGGCTTGAAAGATAAAAAAAAAAAAAAGTGGGTTGAGCCTAATGGGCTCATTTGCTTGCCTTGGGCCTACTATGGTGGCTATCCCACCTTGGGCCTAAGGCCCGCACTGGCTTTGCTAGGCCCACGTCCTCATGGGCCCGATTCCTCAGTCCGTAAGTCCTTTTTTCCAATACTCGGCTTGACTGGCACTACTGACTGACGAAGTAGCAACATCCGAAGTCCGTCCTGGACATTCCCGATAATTCGAAATCCAATCTTGAGTTCTCATGCCATGTCAATTTCGCCCTAATGCCATTTTGGGTACAACTCAAACTGACAGGTGGCTTTGAGGATTCACGCATAACGAACTCGTGCCAAACCACGTTCAAGAAATCTCAACACATGGACGTCCTTGACTACATGAAATTGCAGAGGATAGATTCTTATTTCAAAGTACACGATTACTGAGGATCAACCTAAGGTCGTTCACGGGCTCGATAACAATAAACGGAATCACCCGTCATTCCATTATATTCTGTCCGCGAATCAACTTCTAGTCGTCCTTGAAATCGACCTGCCTATCTACAGGATCGTCCTCAAGCAAATCTCATGGTCAAGTTGCTTTCCCAGGTCAAGTTCTTTAGTCATACTAGTTTTATCCTCATTAGTCTTTCCCCTCAAGGTCGGTATCTCGAGAGTGATCAATTCCGAGTGAGATCACCAACAATGCATTGGCGAAATTCACATTGCTTCTACCCTCAGAAGACTTGAATTTCGGGATGTCACGAAGCACATTTAATAAATAAATAAAAATCAAGACATACTCTACAAATCTCCACCTTAGCTTGAATTCTACATAAGTAACAAACAATCTAATCCTCCCATTAAAGTAAAACTTAGTTACAGCAAACATTCACCAATGCTTGGATTTGGCAATAGGCAAAGGCTTTGTAAATATATTGGTCGGATTGTTTTCTATACCAATCTTCAAGACATTAATATAGCCATCAGCAAGAATGTCTTGAATAAAATGATATTGTACATCAATATGCTTTGTCTTCTCATGATACATCTGATCTTTAATAAGATGTATAGTACTCTACTATCACAACGGACAATAGTCATACAATGATCCACAATAAGCTCTTCAAATAAGCCTCTTAATCATATGGCCTCTTTAACTACCTTTGCAACAGTCATATACTTTGCTTTTATAGTAGACAAAGCAACTGTATTTTACAAAGTAGATTTCCAACTGATTGCATAACCTTTAATAGTAAAGATGTACCCAATCAATTACCTCATCTTATCAAGGTCACCAGCATAATCAAAATCAACACATCCTATCAAAATATCACCAAATTTCCCAAACTCTAAATCAAAATCAGAGATACCCTTCAAATAATTCAAAATCCACTTTACATGTGATTGCCTGGGCACAATAAAGATATCCACTTACCATGCTAATAACATGTGAAATGTCGTGTCAAGTATTGTAACACCCTTGATTCCGAGCCCATAAGGATTGGCCATAAGGTCCAAAAAGGATTGATCATGGGCCATTAGCCATGCATCGATTAGTTCAATCAGCAAGGAATCACGGATCGGTCATGGTCTAACCGACTGACTGACCGATCAGGAATTGGTCAAGGTGTCAGCCGTGAATTTCTACCGACCATACCGATAGGATAGGATCACCAGCTCATAAGATGACATTTTTTTATCACAAGGATTGGTCATGGGATGATTTTGGATTGGCGAATAATCATGATCAGTCATAGTGCCCGGCCATAGGTGATTCCGCCTGGCTATGCACCGATACACGAACTATCGAACTTGATCAAATGCGATCGTCTTCCAACCAAAAATGCATCATTTCCTATTTAATTCTTAGTGATTGGAAATGAATCTTGAATTGGTGATATCCGATCATGGATTGGTAATGCACCGACCATGAGCCATACGGATGGATCAAGTACCAACCGAAATGAGCTCAAGAATAGACTCAGTTATTCCGTCACTAATTTTAAGGTCCATGAGTGCCTTGACTTAGTCCTAGGCCATGGATAGCCTTAGGATTAGCCATGAACTGACTGAAGGACAACCGACCCTTTAGGCCGATCGATCGTTCAAGGAAACGGTTTGGCGAGCATGGGGTACGAGGACCGAACTTCGGGTGTACGTGATTTGGTTTTTCGAGGTGTACCTAATGATCCCTTTTCTGACCCCGAAACTAACTTGAATGATAGAATTCTCTAGACCGCCTTCTTGAGGAAGGAAGAATAAAGTAGAGAAAATTCTAGAATACCTTCATTAAATGAAGGAGGATGAGGTGTCCATTGACTTTTCAAAGGTCATGATGGAGGTCAAAAATATCTTGGAAGTTCTAGAAAATGTGGCACACACGTGGACCAATTGGAGAACGATACACAGACCCCTCATTAATGATCAAAGATTCTAGATTTGCCGAGTTGGCAACTATGGCATCATTAAACTCCATTAAATGTGGGGTATAGGTGGACCAATGGAAGAGTGAAAAGCGAGTCACCATCAATGATGCCTACAAGCTAAATTTGCCAAGTGTGACCTTTTACCTTCCAACTCATTCCTTAGGCGCAATTATTGGATAAGTAGGCTTGCCAACTAAGGACTTTAGGCGAGACTTGGAAAAAAGTAGAGTGGACCATTTGGCTTGGTAATAATGGCTTGAGATTTTCCTTGAAGAAGAAGCCGGTGATTCATAAGCTTAGGTGTCCTCTAGAATCTTAGGTTATGATGAGCCTAAAGGATAACCTTGGTGAACAAGGCAAAGGCCAACCAATCAAGAGAGGACATTAGGCATCAAAGGGGTTTATGTGTCCCTTAGGACCATAGGCACATCATGAGCCTTAGTTGAGCCTTGAAGAGCAAGCCAATAGGTGATCCAATAAGAAGGTAGCAAGTGTTCTCTTAGGATCCTCGGCATGACACCTTGCAATTTAGGCTTGCCACCTCAATGCCATAGCCGTACCACTCTAAGAAACATGATTGGACCACTTGGATGAGTAATGATGAGATTGGTGCCTATAAATAGATGAAGGCCCCATTCATTTCCATCATTGGAACCCATTTGCCATTCACACACCATTCTCCTATTTCTCTCCTTTCTCTTGGCCTTGCACCATTGCCCCCATCAAGTTATCCAAGCCAGTTCTCGAGGTTTGTCCAGGTAAATAAGATCCCTATGTCTCCTTTAAGGCGGTAGTCTCCATTGTCGAGTTTAGTTAGGTGCTCACCCGTCAAGTCGTGGGTAGGATGTTGGATCTTTTGTATGGTTTTGCTCATGTTTGTGCTTGAACGTGTGCTTAAGTTGTTCATGCTCAGAATGAGGCCGAGGTTCATTCGAGTTGAGTTCATCGCAAGGCAATGTCACCCCAAGCCACAAAGCCTTGGTTTCGACATAAATAGGATGACAAGTTCAAGTCTTGCTTGGTACGGGAATCGCCCAAGGCCACAAGGTCCTAAGTCGACATTGAGGCGTGTCAATCTTATGCCTTGATCAGTACAAGGATTGCCCAAATCCATAAGGTCTTGGTAAGGCACCAAGCATGCTGATTTCCATAGTCTAAGTGGACGCAAGGACTTTGTGCTTGACGTTGGATTAAACCGCGAGCCAATGGTCATTCTCGATACATGTGCATTCACATCAAGTCGAACCAAGGTCCATCAAGCTTAGGATCTTCACCTAAACGAGGTGTTCCCAAGCCTCAAGGTCATGGATCGGCATTAAGGCGTGCCACTTCCGAGCCTTATTCGATGCGGGGATCAACGCTAAGTGATTGATTCAAGTTACAGACCAATGATCGTTCCCAGCGTGTTTATTAGAGTAGTGCAAGAACTCATGGCACACATGACCGAATGAGCACGCCTTCGAGCCATGCATGTGTCAGCTAAGAGCAAAAATAAGAACCGGCTCGTATGATGCATTTATGCATGCACTAAACGAGGAAAAAGTGCCCATCGCCACACAACGTTGGCGACGATGCCTCGTTCATTGAATGGGATGCCTCGGTTGAGCCGGGATACCCTAGCTAAGCCAGGATGCTTAGATCTTGAACCCGAAAGCCTCGGGAAGCTAGCCCCAAGAAGCCTCGGTCGAGTTGAGATGCTCTAGTCAAGCTAGGAAGCCCGGCAAGAAGTTGGAAGCCCCGGTTGAGCTGGGAGGGCCTGGTCAGGCCAGGATGACGCTAAATGAAATTGCATGAGTGCTGATATATGCATAAGTATAATATGTTGATATATTTATTGATAAGCCAAAGGTTAGTATGCATTGAAGCATGTTACGATGGACATTTGCATGTAGTTAAGGGTAGCAACAAGTTTGCTATTGATCTGCCATCGACACTGTTTGCGAGTGTTGTACTCGCTAGATTTCGATGATGAGATACTTCCCTAGTAGAGAACTAGGAATTTTACTTACTGAGTTTCCCCAAAACTCATCCCTCATCTTTCAGTCTTGTAGGCATTAAAATCTCACATCAATTTTGAGAGTTGCAGTCACGCTAAAGGAAATAGGATTTCCCTTAACCTATGTGGAAAACTCGTACTATGATGCAAAAAAAAAAAAAGAGGGCCCGTAAAGAAAGGGCTTGTAAAAGTACTGTTATAATATAAATTAATATGTTCTATGTAATGTATGTCTCAATCTTCCAACTATTGTTTGTCCTGGGAGTTATTTGTTCACGTTTCCACATGTGCATAATAACAAGATAAAAAGAATCGGGAACGACAATGAGCCTGGGATGTCGCGAAAATAACCTTTATCGCTTGTGACCCTAGAGATGGAGTTGGGATCGTGACAAGTATAAACCATAGCATATATAAGGCTACCAATTGCACTAGAGTATGGAACATGTGACATATTTTATGTCCTCATCTGTTTGTCAACATAAATTGACTGATAATATAAAATGAGCAACAAGAGGAGTACTTACTGGTTTGGCATCTTTCATGCTAAAACAATCTAACACCTTCTCAATATAACTTTTCTTGGAGAGATATAATTTTCCCCTTTTTTGATCTAATCGAATTTTCATGCCTAGGATTTTGTTCGTTGCACCTAAATCTTTAATCTCAAATTTAGCGCTCAAATGTACCGTCAAACTTTGTATATTAGATTATTGCAACTAAATCGATAATTGTAATGTCTTGCAACTAATACAAAGTGCCAATTTTCAACCCTATCATCAATATAAATGAACCTCTCATAATCTTCATAACACCACATTCAATTGTAAACTTACAAGCATTAGCATCAAGTGTATCCAAAGAGATTAGGTTTTTCTTCAAATCAAGAATGTGTCTAACATTATCCAAAGTTATGTCGTCATACATCTTAATGTTGACAGTCCCAATCCCAACCGCTTTGCATTTAGCGTTGTTTCCCATTATAATAACTCCACCATTAAATTATGTGTACATGGAGAACCAATCATGATTAGGGCACATGTGGTACGAACAACCTAAATTAAGAATCTAGTTATCACTGATGTGGGCCTATCACCATAAGTTCTCTCAACAGACCTTCCTCTAACAACTAAACTAGCCCCATGATCATTAGTGCCTTCAAAAATCAATTTTGTATCTAGTTTATGCTTATTTAGAAGAGTAGCCTTGATATCTTCAACGTCAATAGTTTATCTACTAACAATCATGGTTTCTCTAAAATTCTTATAAGATGAGGTAGCGAAACTAACAATAAGAGAGCCCGATCCTCATCTTCAACCTTAACATCAATACTTCTTAATTTAGAGATAATAGCATTGAATTCAGAAATATGAGATTTAAGAGAAACACCTTCACTCATACGAAAAGTGAAGAGTCGTTGCTTGAGCCTTAATCAATTGGTAAGTAATTTTTTGTCAAAAAAAAAGATACTGTCCAATTTATTCCATAAACCCATAGCCGTTTTATGATCTAGTACCTCCTGCAAAACTTCATTCATGAGGCACAACTCAATAGCAAACAGGGTTATTTCATTCAATTCTTCTCATGTTTCATCTGGTGTGCTTTCCAGTTTCTTCCCTTTTCCAAACAAAGTTTTCTTCAAATTTTGCTATGTAAGAACAACCAACATACAAACTTACCATGGGTTGCAATTATCGCTCCTATCAAATTTTTCAATATCAAATCTCATTGTTGAACTTGAAGCCATAATTAGAAGATCAAGAAAAACCATAAGGCTCTAATACCAGTATGTTATGACAGATGCGGAAATTAAAATGGAATTGAAACTAAGAATAATAAAAGAATGCCAGATTTACGTGGAAAACCCTTGTAGGAAAAAACCACTAGAGGAGAAGAAGCAAAATCCACTATAAAATTTCAAAAATTACAAAAGGTGCCTTTGAAAAATCTAAGACCCTTTCTGTCTCAACTTCTTAACCTAACAACTAGAGAAAAACAATATGTATATTGTCCCAAGCCCTAACGTTGGCCCCAACCCACAAAAAAAATTGAAAACATACTCAACAGCTACTTATGTATGAATATGTACTCAACTTTCATCTATGTGATGGGGATCTCTAACCACCGTATTGCTAGGTTGTTTGTCATGAACTATGGTGAATATGGAAACATGTATCCTTAGGGTGGATAAATTGATTTTTTTCACACTGTTTTTTGTTAAACAAATGAGCCCAATGTAACAAGACTCCACTTATTAGACAAGCACAAAACAATCACATGGAACTGCAACACTTTGCAAATCATTACAGGCGACTAAACAATAGCCTTGAATATATCAACGCCCCAACTTCCAGAGATCGAAAACAACCAACATTATTACTGAATCGATAACAAAAATAGACCTTCCTCTCACAATTGAACCATGTTGTGAATCGTTAAGTATGATGATTCAGTCGCTAACAATTTCATGAGTCTAACAAAGTAAAGGCATCAGCAAAGTAGGGCACCACAACAAATGACAATGTTATTCAAAGTGACATCGCAAAATCGAGAATGAAGATGGCTAATGTAGCTAAAACCTAAGCGAGACATGCAATTATCCACACAAATTTCTACAAAAATCTCAACATGAATTGAGGAAGAGAGCTCAAGGGCAGCAACCATGAGGGAATGCAGCTTCAGGCATGAAAAAGAGGGAGTTGTCAATGAGGCATGAAAGAGGCAAGTGAAATTTCTACAAAAATCTCAACATGAATGGAGAAATCTTACCTAGAGAGAGGCACGAGAGGGAAGAGAGTTCGAGGGTGGCCGGCATGAAGGAACGTAGCATAAGGAAGAGAGGTCAAGGGCGGCAAGCATGAGGGTTTTGGCATGAAAGAGGGGGAGCTCCATTGAGACACGAGAAGAGTGAAAAGAAAAGAAGAGGAGTTATGAGGCACACGCGCGCGTGAGAGAGAGAGAGAGAGAGAATTTAGGGTTTTTTGTTTAAAAAAGTGAAAAAATGGAATTACGTTAAATAAATGAGGGCTGTATGGGCAACTAACATATTTTCATTGAACCGGGGAAATGGTATTCCAAAAATGCTACTTCCCAAGGCATCTCCAACCCTCCAATCCCCTAAAGGCCTTTGGAGTGCGTTGGAGATGCAATTGCATCTCCCTAAAGTCCTCCAAAAAATGAACTAAATGTCATTTGCATTTCGCCAAACCCCTTTAGAGCCCCAAAATCCCTTCTAAATGCTTAACCAAATGGGGTCTAGTAAAATGCATTTGCTCCTAATTAGTGTCTTAACTCTTGATTTTTATGAGTCTTAAGTGTGGCATTGTTTTCAAGAGTCTTAATTATGTAAATACTATAAGAATTATTTCAAGTTCTAAGATTCTAACAGTCATTTTCGTTTATTTTTTAGAATCACTCTATAGATAAAGGTGTGACTTCATTTGTAAAAGACGATACTTGAATTTGATGAATGCATGAGATTTTCTTCAAGTGAGTGAATTTCCAAATATCTTGGTGGTGAACCAAGAAGTCTTTTATCCTTTGTTGATGGGTTTCCTTTAGACCTTGGTGGTGAACTTCTCTTCTTCCAAAATCATTTATCCTTGGCTAGTGTCTTGTCCTTTATGCCTTAATGGAAAACTTCATCTAACCAAAGTCCTTAGTGGTGTTCCTTTAACCCTTGGTCATGAACTTAATCTCTTTTGTCCTTGACTAATGGCATGTCCTTTATGCCTCGGTAATCATAATCTATTATAAATCACATGGTCACTCAGAATTCATGTATCACGCATCAATTTAGTAAACAAGCTCAAGGTTAAACTCGTTTTGAGTGATTCATTCTACTATCCATCTCATTCTTTCATTAAAAAAGAAAAATGGTTGATAAGGTTCCAAGAGGCTAACTTTGGAGCAAACACAATAAAAAGTGTGACCATGCCTTAGAAGATCTTTAGAGACAAATGGAGCGCATCTTTAACTTCCTAAAGAATCATATGAGACAGGAGCAGCAAGAGAGACCCATTAATCGACCACCCTGTTATGATCCAGATCCTCATAAAAACTTTGGTAATGAATCCAACAACACTGGAGAAAACTCTAGTAATTTTGATTACCGAATTCAAAGGTGAAGAAGAGGAAAGTGTGAGGAGAAGGACCATGAAGTCCAAATGAAGGACAGGAATTTGAGGGTAACCTCAATCCAGATAACTTTGTCAACTGGCTGCATGATATCAAATGAGGATTTGATTTCCACTCGTGCTCAGACGAAAAGCGATGAAAGTTCTTTGTCTTGCTTTCAATTTGGAATTGAACGTCTTTGGAGATGTATGATTCTTAGATCCATAAGCAATTGTGAAAAGCATGTTCGACTTAACCTCTATTATTTTTTGATTATATGTCATTTGGCTCGGGTTAAGCATGCTTCTATAGTGTTTCGATTTGGGTTGGTATTATGGAACCCAACCTGAACCATTAACACCCCTAATGTGTAAGGAAATGGATACATCCATCACCGCCATTGGGCACTGTCTAGTGAAGCTGGAACCGGCCATTCAAAATCCGAAGTTCTATTACCCTCTCATCAATTTTCTATAACATCTTCTCCTTACCCGCTACATAGCAACCGAAGCGACCTCATAATGCTTAATTTTGTCTTACTTTCGCTTGCTTAGGATTGTTGATGTTTGTCATTACTTTTTTTTTTCTTTTTTTTTTGTGATCATTGTATGCTCCTGTTGTTGGTTAATGAAATTATGTTTTGCATACAACATTATTCTTTTTGCTAATGACAAAAAGGGGAGAATGATATGAGTGAATCTTATGATTGGAGAACGGTCTTACAATAATATCTGTTGATGATGTTAATAGATTACAGCAACTAAGCAGGCAGTGTACATCTTGTTAATAGTTCATATCAATTGATAATATGTTGTCTCTCAACGCTTGTCTTAAATCAAATTCATAATTATCTAATTTTATCCGTCATCTCTTCTATTTTATCATGAAATTGACTTTAAACTAGAAGTATGTGATTGTTCACTCATATCATTCGACAATTCTAACTATTTGTCTCTATTTTCATTGAAAAGATCTAGAAACATTGGTATCTGCTTGAATGATCCTCATCATCATTACCCTAATCTTTATAGCAAATCTTAACTTTACGTACACAAATTTCAAAATTATTTATTACCACATTTGTGGGGTAATTATGTCATTCTAAGAAAGGGAGAAATTGTTGAAAAACGTCCCATGGAATTCTGATGATTCCAAAACGATCCTTGGTATTATAATGTCTACAATAATAAATGCAGATGTTCATGGTAGTAACTGAAAATTTGTGATGATATCCATGATAAGTAGAGAGCTTAGTGAAGAGTAACTTTTGTAATATAGATTTTGACAAAGGTAAACCAATTAGACATGACGAAGTGTTCATAAGGACTTGGAAGGACCATGGTTTATCTGTGAAGTCTTTGGAAATTAATATGCTCAGAAGTATCATTGGACATAAAATCACTAGTCATTTTCTACAATTTATTCATAGGTAGCATCAACAGGTTGATGATAATGTGCATGTGTTGATTATGAGCAGTAGATCATACTGATACCGAGTTGATGATGATTTTATTGTTACATTCATCTAAAGATGAACTTTAGAGAGAAAGATCATAGCTATGAATGGTTGGAAAGACCACAACAGAAGAACTAGAAATTGTTAGAGAATGGCTCATGTCTTTTTGTTAGACTATTAGAGCATTCGTTGATGTGACAGATCCAATATACTCCATTTCGGGAAATCATGCTGATGTTGGAGGAAAAATGTTGTATGAGCAATCCTATTCTTGGACAAGCAACTTCTAACGACTCTCAACGACTCTTTGCTCCTCAATACCATCTCCAATGGGAAGATTGAAGATGTTTATATAAAGGAGATTTAATGAATCTCAAGATGTTGGATGAGAAAAAGAGAAAATAGTTACTATTCTTTGTTGTTGTCTGTACTGATAAAAGTGTGATACGTTCATTCAATATTTTCAATGTAGTGTTCTTGTTGTTCTTAATTGTGATAAGATCAAGTGTACAATGGTAATAGTAGTACTTGAGTCTTAATAGTGTGATCCATTATTAATAAAATCAGTATTTATAAATTATAACTTATCTTGGAGATTACTAGTGAATTTCAGCCCACATTGTGGCTGTTAGTTTGGAAAGTATCCATAGGCTTGGGGATGAAGCCAAACCACTATAATTTGTTATGTGCTATCTTTTCTTATTGATTGTTCTCTATAATTTACTGATAGCATCACACACTCGCAATATTCGTTGTCTTGACTAGTTTCCTAGTGTTGGTTGTTGATTTCTGCAAAAGATTATCCTAATCTTTAACCAAATTATTCAACACCCTCTAGGTTGCATAGTTAGCCTCAACACATGGAATTTTATCACCTATCTACTAAGTAACATTGTGGGAAAAGCAAAAGACAATTGAAAGAACCGAAACAAACTTAGAGTTCAAAAGGATTGGAGCTACAAACATGATTTTGTAATGGCATTTAGGAATCATACGAAAAAAGTTGAGTGGCATGATTCTCAATGTCACCAATTGAATGGCCTGTGACGACATAATACGTGTAATTGGCACGAATGGTCACCAAATTAAAAGTAAATGAGACTCAAAAGATGGACTTGGAAAGAAGACGCACCAACAACATCCTTCTCTTTTTAAAGAGCAACTTGTTTTTTCTTTTTTCTGTTGTTCATGGAATGGGCCTAAATTGAGGTGGCAAAAAGGTTTGTAAATAGCGGACAAATCGGGGATCTTCAATAAAGTCAATATGTTGCATGACAACATGACAATCAATTTCATATTCCTTCTGATTCCTTGCGTCGTTACATGCAAGCGGGCTTCTGGCATGCAATGTTGTACTTGAAGAGCAACCCCCCTAGCCCCCACCATTTTTGCATCATTTTAGGTATGGTGCCTCCTCAAGTGACCCGTACCATTTAAAAATTCACCAAATAATTTGGCACTACGTGCCATACAAACGGCCTTCTTGACATCCATTGTGCTTGATTACAATCTGGAATGTCCTCCAAACATCGAATGCTCCTCTGCAAAGCAATCACCACAGTTGTTTAGGGGCTTCTTTTAGGGTAGGGGTTTTGTCCGAGGTGGCATCTTGGGCAGGAATCCGAGGACCAGTTCCCCCTCGCAATTTCTTTGAAATATCCACTTGCTGTGTCTCTTCGTCATCGAATGGGTCTTGTTACCCAAGTGAAGGCAGAGGACACATACACTTCGAAATTGCAAAACTCATCGAAGGAACAAATTTTTGCTCGTCATCGAATGGGTCTTGTTACCCAAGTGGAGGCAGAGGACACATACACTTCGAAATTGCAAGACCCATCGAAGGACTCGGAACATGTTTTGTTAGGTGAAGTTTGCACTCTGACCGGATAATTGGAAACGGCTGTTGTTGTCCATTGTGATGTTTAGAGCGTGATAAATCGTTATAATGGGAAAAAGTACAAGATTGATGAACGCTATTAGAGAGTAAGAGCGATAAGAAGCGATATGTGAGTGAAGGTGAGGAACGATGCAAATGAAAGAGGGAGGATGTGAGATGGCCATTGACCAACGATAGTAGAGGCCTCAAAGTCCCCATCAAATATTTCCTAGAGGTCGTATCCAGGAAGAAAGGTATTTGGGCCTAGGTCAGCCCAAGGTACCGTGCCAGCATGGCCCCATCCGTGCTTGGCTGACATGGCCCGTTGACCGCCCCTAATTTTGTTATTTATATCTACTCAAACAGACATCATAAAAATAAAATAAAATAAAATATAAAAAAAAAGACATCATAATCGGTTCTAAATGATTGAGCCTTGTTGAGTGTTTTCGTCTTCTTGACTTTTCCAACCTTTACAAAGGGAGACGGCTGAAAATGGTTTATCATCTTGAGAACGCTGTTATCATATTATGACTTAAATTTTTGCGTCTCCATCTCATTAGCGGTCCATAGAAATCTCGAAGAAAAGTTACCATTTGTTCAAATGGACCATTAAATTTGACGCATGGCCCATTGATGCTTTGCACGCAAATTTCGATGATATTGAACTCGCAACATCATCTATCTGGCAAACTTAGGACTGATGTCACGTTAATGAGCCGGACACACCAGTTTTGGTCAATAAACTGAACAGAGAACGAATGATAGGCGAGGAAATCGCACCTTTCGACAAAGTACTGTGATTGGACACTTCCGTCATACTTCCTGCCCAATGAAATATATAAAGGGGCCAGAGAGCAAACGGGAAAGCGGTTCGCACGGCAAGTACTGAAAACGGATGAACATTTTTACACGTTAATCATTTTAACCATTGATGCTTGATGATTGACACAGGTCGACACGTGCAGCGGCTGAGAGATTGAGGGCACAACAATCTTATGCATGAGACCGTTGTTTGCATCCATTGTCCATCGACATGAGGCAACAGTGCTTTACCCCAACTACGTGCCATACAGGCAACGTAGTTTAATAGCCGACGATCAATTTAACATTCTTCTATACATGTCGAAGCTATGTCAATACAAGATTTGTGGGAGAGAACCAAGTAAAAGGATGACAAAACCAACCTATTAGTCTAAGCAACAACCGTATATTACAAGTCCAAGGAACTGCGATGTAAACTACATATGGATAAACACTTAGGGCAATTATAACAAGTTAAGATTAAGAGTCATCAACAGGCATACACTGATGGCACCTGGAAGCCTCTTTCAGTACCAGAATGTCGCTGTTTCCACTTGAAAGGGAGCCTCACGGTCGCCACTGTCGTTTAAAGGAAGCATCAGGAAGCCTGTCTTTATGTCACTGTGCTGCATCTAATATTGGTCAGCCGTGACTGGACAAGGCGTGGCATAGCATATGCCGGAGGAAAACCAGCACCAAGATTCCAAGAAGCAAAGTTATCTTTGCCAAACAAAAAGCTAAAGGTGTCTTTGTAGAAGTACATCACACATTCCCACCGTCTGAGCTACTGCAGGCTTGATTCGGAAGGGTGGTGTTTCCAAAATCCCCATCCAAGCTCATCTGTTGGACTTCTTGAGGGGACAAAATCTTAATACAGCGAACACAGTTCACAAAGTCCCTGGATCAGAGAAGAAAACCAAACGTTGGTAATTGGAATTGTTGAGAGGAGGAACTCATATTTGAGACTTGGCACTAAGCAATTTAAAGATGCCAATGATGCACTTGTCAGGACAAAGCAATTCCTACAGCTTGTTTTCTTATGATATATGTAAGAACAATCGGCCAATGCAATTAATTTCAACAATCAAAGTTAAACATCCTGAATTGAGGAACAAGCCCGTGATTAAACCAAACTAATGTAACAAAGATGGTTTTAAAAAATAAAATAAATAAATAAATAAATAACATAGCACCAGAAAAAAGGAATGAAATGCAGAGAGAAAATTGGGACATAACAGTATAAACTACAGAAGGGAAAACTGAAGAACTTACTCCCAAGGGTCATCTCCAACTAGCAACACATCATTCTCATGATCAACATACACTAGTTTCCAGCCTACTTTTTGTCCATCTTCCAACTGTCCCTCTATGCCAAATCTACGAGCCAGGTCCTGTTTGAGCTCGTCATAACCTGAATATCGGGTTATATCAACGGATCTCCCAACAGCTCCACGTTTGTAAACCTTCACAGAAATATTGATAATATTAAGTAATTTGAAGAGAAAAAATTTCTAATGAGCGAGCATTTTCTTTTCTTTCTAACCTTGGTAAATGTCCGCATACGCTGAAACTGAGGAGCTGGAGGTCCCCATGGAGCTCTGTTCACTAATGTACTTTCATTTAGTGCGGATTCCATCAAGTTAAATGCCACATCTGGGACTCCAAAAGACTGAGAAACCATTGAAGATGAGAGCTGCTGGGGTTCTTTGTTGTTGTAATCAGCAAGTATGCCAGCAGAAGGAAGATCATCGGCAAAATCTTTGCCCAATCCAACCATACCCTTTCCAAACATAGAGTCAGAATTCACAGGAATTCCAGCCTGTACATCAGCATTAGAACTAAAAGGAACACTACTTCTAATGTCAGCCTGAACCTCTCTATCCTGACTTGTGTCTCTGAACAACATTGACTGCTGATTGTAGGAGACTGAGCTGTTATTTTGCTGAATATGGACATCGCTCTGAGAAAGGCAAACTGAAGTGGTTGAAGATGATGCATCTAAATAATCTGTTTGTGTTGTTGCCCCATTCAGGTATGTCTGAGCAGAGAAAAATCCTTGGTTTTGGCCCTTTGATACATCCAGAGAAGGCTTTACATCAGGCTTTGGTTGGAAGTCTTTCATCATGTTATTACCATTAGACCCCATGGTTTCCAATGCGCTGGGATTCCAGAAAGTGGCAGTTGACTGTGACATGTCCTCGCTAATAGATGCACTCCGGTGAGGCCTACCATTCATCATTGACTGGACAATATTATTTGCACAGTTTTGTCCAGATGCTGAAGCTGAACAAGGCATATCATCTGTAGTTACAGATGGCCCACCTGCGGCAGCTCCAGTCAGCATACTGGCAGAAGCAGAAGCATGACTTGTTGTTGAAATTTGTGGGAGTCCCATATGCCCTACCATTTCAGGCAGCAGCCCTGATTGCTCTTGCTGGAATTTTGGCTGCTGAGACAGATTAGAGAACCGCACATTCAGTTGACTATTATTCTTTTGAATTTGCTGGGGGATAATATTTGGCTGACTAAATGAGTTTGTGGTGCTTTGAGGCATTTCCAGCATTTGGCTTGTTACCATGGACTTAGAAAAGCTTTGAGAGACATCTGGATGTTGTCTCTGCTCTTGGAGTTGTTGAGGATGAGTTGGTTGCTGTAATGCTGACTGTTGCGCCAAAAATGACTGTTGCTGTTGCTGAAGCTTCTGTATCATTTGTAGCTGAATCTGGTTGTCAGACATTGGTAACTGTGAGCTTGATTGATCTGGCATCTGTGAGTTCAATGCATTCTGCTGTTGATTCTGACCCATAATCTGTTGCTGCTGTGGCTGATGTAAATTTTGAGGCAGGCTTCTATGAAATGGTTGATTTTGATTCAAGGATTGCTGTGGGAGCAGAGTACTAGATTGGATCAGAGGTTGGGGCTGAAGAACTTGGGCCTGAACTTGGGTCGAAGGCAGAGTATGATTAATCATACTCTGCCTCGATTGTTGACTAATATCGGTCAACTGTTGCTGCGGCTGTACAATGTTGGATAGTGGATTCAACGTGGAAGGGAGCTTGGTTAGCTGATCAAGCTGTTGTGCTTGTTGGGGTGGTCTCTGGGTATTGAACTGTAAATTGTTCAATTGAGCCATTTGTGGCGCTGAAAACCCTAGTTGACGCGAGAGATCTGTTCCAGAAAGATTTTGTAGAACAGAGTTGGATAAGTTGGGCATGTAATTTGACTGTATCGAGTTTGCGAAGGAAGGACTTTGCTGCATGTTCATCCAATGCATTAAGCTAAGGCCAGAGAGAGCATGGGGATCCTTCATACTAAGGTCATCGCCAAGCCATGGCATTGTCCTCTTAAACAGGCTGTCTAAATCTGATAAGTCATCATCTGCAAAAGGAAATGGAAAAGGTAAGAACATCATCAGCTGGAAGTCTATCATCCTATCCTTTAAAAAGACAATCTTACGATGAGATGTAGAAAAAGTTTACTTTTAGTTCAAAGATCTCATTTACTGTCAGATTTTCATAGAACTGTGTTCAAGATTCCATTCATCAGTAGGATTATGATCTTGCAGCAGCTATTGGCTCTCCACTAGAGATAATATATCAGGACGTATTCATCTGGCTTTTCTTTTGCTAGTAGGATAGTTAAGATTAGGGAATTTACTATGTAACCTCTGGCTACAGGCAAGGGAGAACTACAATAAACAAAGGCATGGCGGGGCATCAATATCTACAAGACTGGTCTAGGCAAGAAATAAGCAGGGGAAAAGCTTCTGTATTCATTTTCCCCTGATACTACACAAAATTCCATCAGAATACATTTGATTCGGTTTTATTGGTTTTTACCAGGCATCCCCGGTTGTCTTGGACGCTTGGATCTGAAGAATGGGGGAGGGCAGATAAAAAATGGAGCAGTCACAGGTTCAATTTCCCAAATAGAGACACGTGTACGCTTTTCCCCAGCAGTTGATTCATCCCAACCAACCTATCAAAGTATTTAGGACCAAGAAACATTCAAATTAGAAATCATCTTTTCATACTAGGAGCACAAGTCTCTTAAAAAAAGAAAAATTTTTTGGAGCATGACAATTGATACCTGCAAATTGCGCCACTGGGAGTTTTTCCATCTAACGGGATCAATATCGCTGATACCTGTTATGGTACCCATAAACCTGCAGATCAGATGCCAACATATTATAATCTGAAAACTGGAACCTAAGCCAAACATTAAGTGATTACTCTCAAGTGCAAGCTAATTCTAAATTTTCTGAAAGAGTTAGTCAATTGCTTCATTTTTAACTTTTTAAGGAAGGGGATTATAAAAAATTTTAGTGGCTGAAGCTACAGTTTAAGTGGCTGAGTTGCATACTTCTTTGCTATGTTTAGCGGTGTTACACAAGAAAACTCCAAAACTTGAGCCATATCATGTATTCAATAAATTTATAAGCAAAGATAAGTGAAAGGCGTAGCCACATACTGAAGTAGAATCAGAGATCAACTCAAGTTTCCTTGTTATGTGGATAATCATCTTGGCCATAACTCAATAGTTTCTACTCATTAATATATAATATTGATAAGGATACTCACAAGTTACAAAGAATAAAAAGTACCTTCTTGTTCCTGACTCTTCAGTTTCAAACATCATGCGAAATCGCATACCAAGTGATATTTGGTTGCTGTAAACTGCCTTGTAGTATTTGGCCAAAGGGATAACAAACTCTGATGGGCTAGCCCTGAGTGCAAAACAACTTTTAGGAGTACTATCAAAATAGTACTCTGGCAAAGTGAAGCTGGATTGAGCCACAAGGGGAAAAAAAAATAGAGACTGACCTTGGATTGTAAAACACAGTGAAGGGGCTATTATTTGCAGCAGCATGAGCAGCTGCAGCTAGGATGCCAATATGCATGCTATCACTTGACAATACTGATGAGGATAGATTAGTTGGTTGCCGGTTAGCACGTCTAATGCCCAAGAGCAGCTGTTGTTTCTCATCCCTACTCACAAGTAATTAGCACGAGTTAGCAGAACAATTTTTCCCTAGATTAGCAGATCCATCTATTCATGCAAGCATGGATGACACAAACAGAAATACATCTTTTCCTCTTGAGAAATAATGCTAGAATATCATCGATAAATCTTTACCTAATAAAAAGAACTGCGTCGCCTGCAAAGAGCCTTTTTCCACTAACAAACAAGCTCCATCCCGTTGTAAGGAGGTGGCGCTTTGGTTGCCCTGTGATGAGAGTTTACTGAGGTTTTGCGTCACATACAGCCAAAAGACCAAAAAGGAAGAGCAACAGCAATTGGGAAAGCTCACCACAGCTCTATGAATGAGCTAAAAGAGCATCATGAGGACATACCACGGTAGATATGGCGGAAGGTCCACATATTGTCATGCAAATCTCTTGCCATGAGTTCTTGAGCAGGTGGTTGCATAGAGAAATCCTAACAAGGTATCAAGTTCTTTATATTTAAAATAGTGACCAAAAAAATAAGTTCATTCCCTTTGAACAAAAGTAGAGAAACAATTCTTCCGATTCAAATGCAAGGAATAGCTACTCACAAGAGAAGGGAAAATCTTCTCTGCTGCACGACGAGGCACAGAGAAACCTCCATGGGTGCTTGTATCACTTGCAGTCAATGTTTTACAGAAAAAGTCTGGTTGCGGCTTAGTGGTTTTAAGTGCAAGATCCGACCTCAACAAAGCCTCCTTGTCGAACTGCAAAGAATCAACTTCAATTTGAGTGGGGCGCTAAAAAATTCTCAATCTTTTATATCTACTATACTAGGCAGGTGCAATGTAACACTGAGCCTTACTGAAGGAACAGGTTGTAGAGTCATCTGAGCAAATACTTCATCAGTTTCTGGATCTGCCTAAAGCATGAAAAGGAAAAAT
Source organism: Eucalyptus microcorys (assembly GCA_014182515.1). Lineage (NCBI taxonomy): Eukaryota > Viridiplantae > Streptophyta > Magnoliopsida > Myrtales > Myrtaceae > Eucalyptus > Eucalyptus microcorys. Next base: position 19,639,514 of record CM024564.1, read on the forward strand.
CGCCACAATTAATTAGTGCATGGGTAGCACTAGATACTCTTGCAGGCTAAAAAAAATCAGGTCAAAGAAAAGCAGACACACATGCAATGTAACACTGTGAAGTAGGCATAGCAGCTTGGAGGGAAGATTTGGGTAGTTTGGCACTTGAGCATCCACATCTTTCTTCATAGATGCTGCAACCTGAAGCAACAAAACTGCATTGGAGATCGGGCAGATTGCTCTCTACAGAACATAATAGCCACAATAAAGGTGCACTGGTACCAATCATCAGTTCTATTAAAAGTCATATCTGGTTGGACATTGAGATTGGTTTACAAAGTGATGCGGTAGACTTCTACCAAGCACTTGTATGAAACTCACTTGTTTAAAATTCTTGGTCTAAGTGTGCCATGTTAGTTGGTAGACCAACTTTTGTAAAGCATTGTTAACATCCCTAGCATTACCCAATCAAAAGAAGAGGAATTAACACAACAAGCTACTCTACTCAAGATAGACCCTTTCAAAATTGTCAAAACCTCAACTTTGGTGCGTGACTCTAGTTGAATTAAGCTTTCTTTCATGCTAGAGGTTGACAAAAAGAACTGGACAAAAGAAGATAGACTCAAGACAGATAGAGCCAATCAAGACACCTTTCCAACTTAATTATGCTGTGACTGAAAGCGCCTTTCCTACTCCATCACAAGCTTTTTAGCCAAAACAGAACTTCATTTTAAGTCTGCAATTTTAAATATAAACTTAAAGCTAGTCAGACTTTGTATTCATGCAATATCGACCATTCAATTGGATTCAAAACCCATTTGAGTCAAGAACCAGCTAGCCTGGATCAACTAGCATTGATCATCACAAAACGAGCACTCTATTTGAGCAGTATAAAAATACAGATCAGATGGATTAACAGCTAGAACAGATTCACAAGTAATTCAGTGACAAGGGTTAATAGTTGTTAAAAACTCAAAGAAGCCGGTTTCTGCAAAAAGCAGCTCAACCTGATTAACAAACCATGTTCCTTTCGTCCTTTTTCTTCTGTTTTCCAATCAATTTCCCCTTTTTTGCTGGCTATGAGCATCTTGGCTAAGTTGAATTACCACATGAAGGGAAGTCATGAAAGCCAGAAAGATCAGCACACACAAGGCCAATTAGACATCTATTCTCGACGAATCCGTCTGTCTTATTGATGCAACCACATGTCTAATGAACCAAAAGGTGGCAATCCCAACTGGGAAATTTCAGATTTGAGTGTGATCAATCAGATTATTACAATGCACAAGAAGTCTAAACTATATAGATGGAACAACCAAAGAACATGAAATAAGGATAAAACAACAAAAGGACAGAGGGACGGACAGAGGGGAAAACCTGTTCGCTATGGCCTTGAGGGAAGTAGACGACGTGGGTCCCAGCCGGCGGCAAGTTCACTAGCGGCCCGGCGCACGCTTGCCACAGCTCCGGATTTATCACGCTCTTCTTCTCGCCTCCGCCTGCCGCCACGTGTCACCATTGATCTCTCAGATCGCATTTTCGTTTTCCGTCACTTTCCCGTGGTTTCCCGAGAAAGTGAACGGGATCCGCCGGACAGAAAACAAAGTCAAAGTTGCCAATCTCGACACCGGAAGCTCCGGCGAGAGAGAGAGAGAGAGTACCTTCGCACTGACTGGCGGTGGCGGTTGCCGACGGAGCACCGGCGCCGCTCGCCGGCGTCTTCATCGCTTGCTTCCGACGACCCTTCTCCCCTTTTTCACCTGGGGGCGGACGGAAACCGGACCGCCTAGCGATAGCTCGATGCCCTCTTCATATTCCAATCCTCGATCACCTCCGGCGAGAGCACAATCCCGGCGACGGCAACACTTCAGCCGGCCGTAAAGCGAGTATTTTTCTTCCCTCCGCTCACTTTCACAAGCGTCGTATGTCGTAAGGGAGAAAACAAAACGGAGAGGCAAAGTTTCCGAGGCACGCTCGCGTCAAGCTTGACGATCAGGCGAGAGAAAACTTCCCGCAAAAAAAAAAATCCACGGGAAAGCGACGGCGGAACAGTGAAAAGGAAAGAGAGAAAAGGCTTGAGGAATAAAGGAATCGAAGCTCCGCGTGAAAAAGAGCCACCGGAAGGAGGCAGAGACCCAGACGCAGCCGCAGCCGCAGCTCGGAGGAGGAAGAAAAAGAAAGAAGGTCGAAGGGCACCTCGAACAGCCGGCGGCGAGGAAGCTCAGGCGGGGGGGTCAGCCGGAGACGGCGCTGCCGGCGAAGGAGCCGACAGCTTTACTACCCCTGATAAAGGGAGAGAGAAGGTTGCGGAATGTTGAGCTCATCCGGGGACCGAACGCCGAAGCTTTGCCCCTATCTTTCCCTACACCGCCCAGACAAGCCACCACCCCCTCTCTCTCTCTTCCTCGGCAAGTGCTTTCTCTCTCTAGGAACAGTGTGAGAACATGACGATCATGATTACAGATTAAACTCCCTCTCCCCCCCTTCCACCCTCTCTCTATCTCTATCTTTCTCTCTCTTCTGTCTGGGTGGTGCGTCCTTGAAAATGGCACGGTGGGGGAGAGATTAAAGACGGCTTTTTTTAACCGGGGGATCGGCGATTGGACGGTTGAGTTGACCAGCCGAGGGGGGGAGGAGATTTAAAAGGGAACACGAACTAAAAAGGAGGAAAAAGTGCTGAGGCCGGGTTAATTAATTTCACTTCCCACTTCCCAATTCCCACTTCCCTTAACTTAACCATGGTTTGTTGTGAGCAGGGGAGGGGGGGGTCGCTTGATTTAGCAGTCATCCCATGTTGTAATAAAATTAAATGGGAGTGGTGGGCCCCTCAGCCCCCCGCCGGGTGTATCGCGGTTCCGTATTTGCCCTCCCCTTGGGCCCATATTTCGATTTCCCACGAACCACACCGCCGCCCCACTCCCCCTAAAAATAAAAACCCAAAAAAACTTTCGCAGCCAGAAAGAGGGTGATGGAACACGTGCTCCGTTGACCGCGGTTGACCCTGGTATGAGCTCCCCGCACGGCGCACGCTCATTGCAATTGAATCCTTTTCTATTTTGTTTTTGTTTTATTTGGAATCTAGGCCCGCCGAATGAGATAAGTTGGATTGAGTTTGGATCAAATCGAGAGTTTTTGTTTGACCTATATTGATTATTTGACCTGTTTTGATCAAATTTCATACAATGCAAATCTAAAGATATACTCTATCCAACATAACTCATATTATTAAAACACTTTCAATTTTAATCAAATTTAGAAAACTCATATCTAAACTAAGGTGAAAGTGCAAAATGAGCGAGCACGAGGTCACATGAGAGTGATAGATTAGGTCTAGTAAGTTATAAACCTATTTAATACACATATTATTTTAGGTTTTATCATTTTAAACTCATTTATTAAATATAACTAACCCATATAACAACTCATCTCCTTAAATATAGGTTAAGAATTGAGTTTATGACTCATTTTGACAAGGCTATTGTAATCTAAATGGGAATAATCGATCGGTATTAAAAAAAAACCTTTATGAGCGTCGCCACTCAAATACATCTATCATGAAATATTTATTTGAACCATGATTGCTCCTCATCATCATTTCTGACTCAAATGTTCAAAGTTGGCTAGCTCATCACCTTGGGCCTCAAGATGCTAGTAGCTAGTAGCCTCCTCAGGTGAGATATCTCACGATCAAGCGACACAGCACGAGCTGTTAAAAGACCCACCCACAACATGAATCAACTTGTAATCTCGGAGATGATAGGTGATCCATTTATCATTAGGCCAACCACCTAGGTGATTTACTATACATGCTTTGAATTAATAGGCAGGCAGGCCAAAAAAAAAAAAAATTGAAGGTAGGGATGTGAGCATATCATACAACAAGCCCTTCGAGGATATGAACGGCAATATTTTTCTGTCAAAATACAAACAATAATTTTATTAAGTTCATTGTGGTGGAAATTTTAATTTACACATTCAACAATAGACGGTTGATATGTGCAATAATTTGATTAAAAAACTAACTTTAAGCTCACATGTTACGTATCCAAATAATGCATAACGACAGGTTAGAATTTTCTGCTTCTTCTATCTCATAATTAAGATAGAAAAATGTTAAAAATTTGTATAGGCAATGGATCTAATAAAACAAACACAAGTACACAAACTCTCTTAAATTTTTCTAGAAAAAAAATTTTCAATTGAAACAAGGTGAGCTCCTAAGAGTGGTCTTCAATGCTTTTTATCTTTATGTATACGATTAGTACCGCACTCGGGGTGATATTTTGAATAAGGTTGAGTCACGTGGCATGGTGAACATGCGAAATTTACCTAGTAATTTAACCATCATAGTCAAATAGCACATCATCTTCAACATGTCCTTTTTTAAGGATTACAAAGTGTAAAACCTGGAAAATAGGCAAATCACAAGTCTCCAGCTAAATATTGTCTCAATAAACATTGATCGATTAAACACGTAAAATCTCATGTAGTGTTGGTAAGTCAAACGAAAGCTAAGTGCACATGTAAACGAAGCCTAAAGATCTTAAGTTCAAGGGTTTTGGTCACTCATAAAATGGATTAACACCCCTCACAATGCTCTTTCGGTCTTGTGGCCCCACATTTGGTTAAATCTTAAATCATTCATCATATAATTTCATACGTACCCATAAAATTTTGTTTTAAAATAATATCGGCAATGCACTTATTCTGTCACATTATCAATTAATAAAAGTGTTCTCATGTGCAAGGCGTGCCTCCATTATGAGGGTAGATGCGCGTAGACACCTCGAATTTTACTCCCATCAAGATATAACTTTTACTTGTTCAAATAATAAGCAATACTAGAAATAAAAATGTATTTCTAAATAGAAAAATATGTATCTCAAAATTATATGGATAGTTTCTACGGTGATAAGCCTCCCAAGAGGTAAGAGAGTCGTGAAATTTTCCTTAGGCAAGACGAAGACATTTTTTGGAAATCCTTCACTGACGGAGGATTAACCAAAGTTTGATTAATGAGATACGAGACTCGAAACATGTTTCCAATATTAAAAACAGGCCACATTCGTCAAAACAAATCTTTTGGTTTTCATTTTGCCACTCAAATCTGACAGTCAATTTATAGCTCTATTGGATTGTCTTCTTGTTTCTCGCGGTGTCGGGAAGTGAAACTGAATTCGGAATGATCACTGGGTTGGAATTCTTCCTGCTCATAAATGAAGTCGCAAGTCCGCCATTTTTCGCGAGTGTGGCAACTGAGATAGCAAGGCACACGATGGTCTAAAGGTGGACTCGTTCTCATTTCAGATGGGCCATGTTAAGGCACCCGATGAAGGTAAGAAAAATTGTGTTGCACGGAAGCAAAGACAAGCGTCGGAGGCATCCAAAGAACAAAGGGAGAAATAAAAGAAAGCTCCTTTTGGTAGGTAAATAAGTGAAATTTAGGTTTCATTTATTTTGTGAAAAATAAATGATTTAAAATTTTTTTTAAAATTATCGCTTTAAAATAATTAGTAAATGAAAAATATTTTCGTTACTGACAATAATTTATATCTAAATATTTTTATAGATGATAAAATTATTATTTGTCCATTCATTTCTTTGAGCATATATGTGATTTTTTTTTAAAATGTTTTTAAAATCATCAGTTTTTGTGAAACTAGCGGAGGTTGGACTTTTCAAAGCAACATGGATGGTCCTTTGACTTACTCGCGTCATATGCGTGTAGCTTTTGATCCTCTGTGGAGAATCCCCTTCATTTAATGACCCCAAACCTGGCCTATCTCTTGTAAGTCCACTCTAATTAGGAATCTTCTTTAATCAAGAAAGCTTACTTGAGATGTCATAGAAGGAAAAGTTGACTACTAGTTTTGCAAACCTGTAAGTTCCAGTAATGTGTGTGGGTGTGCATGTCAATTTTGAGCCTTTTTTAAATTCTTAGGGAAGAGGATCTTCCCTTTCATTCAAGCCCATGGCTAAGCTCAAGCTATGTCCCGTCCGCAAGTCCATTCAAATAGTAGCACCTTAACTAGAGTACTTATCAGGGAATTTAGGTAAATCTAGATTTATTAAGGCACACATGATAACCATTTTATTTCTTTATTTTTCTATTTTTCTGTTTCTAATGATAGATTTGAAATAGAAATATGTTTGTTAATGCAGTTTCGTTTTTCTATTTCTAGAACAAATTTTTATTATAGAAATAGGTTTGGAATATAACTTAAAAGTAGCTTTTTTTTTACTTTTCTATTTCTTGAACAAAAATGAAAAATAAAAACTTATTTCGTCACTCACCCTCAATACTAACTAGTCACCCACCCATTGTCAAGTAGATGGCGTTGGCTAGCCACTGCCTTTGGTCACCAATCACCCGAATAGAGAATTTTTGTGTTATTATCAAACGAATTTTTATTTGATGAGCAAAAATTTTATATCGTTATCAAACGTATATTTTTGCTTAGAGACTCGTTCGGGAAATGGATATAGAAAAATTAATTTCTAGCCATAATTTAATTTCTGAAACAGAATTGGTATTATTCATGCCCTTAGGGCCTGGAAATGATGGGTAGGTCGACCAACTAGGTGTGTGTGTGAAGGGACTGGTCAATAAATATCTAAGATCTTAAGTCTGAGGGTTCGGTTATGCGTGGATGGATTTATGTCCCATGACGCCCTTTTGATACCTCAGCTCTATTTTTGGTTAAGTGCTAAAATATTCATCAAATGATTTCTAGATCATGCATGATAATTTATTTTAAAATCTTGAAATGTCGCCAAATCACTCATTCAAGTTTGTAATTGATTCTCAAAGATGTTTTTTCATGTATAGTGGCTTGGCTATGTTTGTTTGCGAAAGTATGTATGCAAATGTCAATTGATATGTGAAATTCAAACATGAAAAGTAATGGACATGGCATGACAATAATTACATGGAATGCGGAATGGCAAATCTGATGTAAAATGTAAGAATGACAGGACATGACATATCAATAATTACATGCAACATGATAAGACAAATCATACGCAAGACAAACCCATGAAATCACATGACATGGCAATGCATACAACACGGCATGACAATTCCAATACAAAACATTACAATGACATGGAAATAAGTACATATAAAATGACATGAGAATATAAGATAACGAAGTGACATGACAAGGTAATAATCAAATGCAGTGTGACATGGCAAACCTAATGCAAAATATTGAATTGACATGACAAGATATTAATCGCATACAACATGATATGAAAAATTTGATGCAAAACATAAGGATGAATGACAATAATGTGGTGTACAAACTACCCCATGTGAGCAGTAACTTTTCCTTTTCGCCCAAGTCAAAACAAACTCATTATTCTGTTTCAAAATCACTATTCAAATCAAAGTCGTAGAACTGTATAATCACATGCATGGGGTCTCAATTCATGAATTCAAATCACATCATGCAATCGTTGGAAGACTCAATTAGTCATCGATCAGATTTATCTAGTTCAAAATTTTCTCAGGTATTGCCACAATCACTCATATTTTGAAACTTTCTTGAAAAGGTGCAATATTCATGCTTTGAAGACAAACTTGTCTTTTGTTGTCCTTGAAGCGGGAATCCATCTTCATGTCATCATGCCATCATTCTATCATCTATTATCATTCTTTCGTCATTAGTCATTACCATCACCATTTTTCTCCATTCATTTTCACTTCTTCCTTATCAAGTCATATATCATGTATCCTTACCACAAAAACCGTCGGACGCGTTGATCTACTTATGGAAAACCACTGATTACGATGGGAAAGATCTTTTAATTGAGATAAATGTCCCCGATTAGAACAGACTTTCTATAGGGATCTAATGTTCAGCTGGCTAGGTTCAGGAACGAGGGCTTGATTCATGGAGCGAGGATCGAAGGCTAAAAAATCAGACTCACATGTTGAAGGTTGTTGGTGAAGTAAAGTAACCATTTGGGTGTTTTTAGTTGGGAAAATGACACAAGTAGTCCATAAACTTTTCTAATGTGTAATGTCATCCTTAGATTTTTAATTTATCTAATATAGTCCTTAAACTATTCATAAACGTTCAATTTAGTCCTTAGACTTTTAATTTGGTCAATTTAGTCTCGTAGCTTTCCATAACGAAGTTAAATCAGTCCTTCGGTACTATTCACAAATTTTAATTACATTATTACCTTTTCATTTCAATTCATTTCTCAAATTAACAAAAAAATTGCTATCTTTTTCTGACCTTATTTTTTTTTGGTCGAATTTCTGACCTTATTTAGTCTTTATAAATATTACTATAGTTCCATTTAAGTATATTTATTAGAGAAAAATATAACCTTATTTAGAGTTATGTCAGATTCAAACTTCTTTTGTTTTAAGAATAAGTGTTTTCAAACTAATTTTTTATAATGACATTATTTACCTACATTTTTCTTATTTATATTAATTTAAACCCTCGAGATTTTGTATTTCATGTTTTCTTAATTAAATTTAGTTAAATTTGTAAATTAGAAATTATAATAGCATGAATATCTACCTGATACAACTCTTAATGAGTAACAACTTATTTATAATTACATGCTGGACTCCACTGTATCTCTCATCAATTTCTTTAATTACTAATTAAAGACATTTCACGTGTCATCAATCATCCGCGACTCCTATTTGAAGTGCCCATTTTTCTGATGGGCTACTCAAGAATGATGTAGAGATTGAATGAATTCTAAATTATTGAAAGTTGATCTAAGATAGAATACTTTAATGCTTTATTTATATAAGCAAGAATATTCACTTGTTTGAGCGACCCTCCTTAAAAGTTCACCCGCACGATTTCGCGTACTTTGGAAGGTATGATTGGCCAACGAGTGACATGATTGATCAGACAATTGCATCAATTAATGGGCATTATTGTCACTGCTTGTACTTCTGCAATTGCTTTTGCTTAGTTAGGTTATTCATCTCACAGATATTCCCACATTTATGCCGATAAATAAATAAAATAGAGAAAATGCAACAATTTAGAGGATTAGTTTTTCTCACAAAAAATAAATGATTTGAAAAATATATTTCTAAAATTAATCACATCTATCGCTTGAAATAATTAGTTAAGGGAAAAAATCTTTAATATCTACAATAATTTATATCTAAATATTTTGGTGAATATATTTTCCGTTCATACCTTTTTATTAGCCATATAAGCGATTATTTTTAGGAAAATATTTTTTAAATTATTATTTTTTTTGTGAAACAAATAAACCAAGAGAGTAAAAAAATACCAACAGAAGAAATGAAGAAATGAAGAATTATGGTGGGAAAGGGTCTTTGGTGGTCTAACTCACTAGTCAAAATAGTTGTATCTCTCCCCTCATTTGCTCTAAAAAAGTAGGCATTCGAGGATCAAACCAGAATGTCGACTACAGAACCCCCCACATTTATTTTATTCATCTGATTGCTGCTCAAAATAGTGGGAAATAGAAGGAAAAATTGAATTAGGTCGGCTTCAATAAATAATGTTTTATTTCCTGCCTTGTCTTCATCTGAAGGTAGGAGCTAATAGTAATAATGGCCCACCGCCAGTTCGTAGCCAACGCCGCACGCACATGCAAGCGCAGAAACCTCATCAAACTTCCACGATTTCAGGCTCTTTTTTCTAAAGGCGATATACCATTGGGATTCAAAGTGATGATGAATGCTTGCGGCGTAGAACGTGGATTAGGTGGAATCGTGTATTAGTGGATGCAATAATTTTTTAGGTTATACCAAAACAGGGCAATGCTAAAGTAGTTCACATGGTCGGGAACAAAAAATTATAATGGGTCGTGTGTTTTTCAGTTATGACAAGAAAGCTCACTTTTGAGTAGGGAAATCCTGATTTTCTGGAATGCTTTACTGGCCTCGTGGATTAGTGAACTAAACGTGAAATTAGCTGCACTAAGTGACACGAGAATCGAATTCGTGCCACGTATTTGATCCGTATAAAACTCCGCTTTAGCTTCAATGGTGAAAATGACCCAACAGCATAACAACTCCACGCGCATTAATGAATGCAGAATCTCCGCGTGCTTTAATGAATATTGAAATTACTAATCGATTATTTTTAATAAAGACAGTTTCGATTTCTAGACCAGCAATTTTCCAAAGAAATCAAGGACTCTAAAGGTTTCATTCATTCAGTGGAAAATGAAGAATTCATAAAAAATTACTTAAAAATGATTACTTGTATTATTTAAAAGAATGAATGAACAAACAATTTTTTTTTTATTTTCTATAAAAATATATAGATATAATTGTCGTCAATAATGAAAATATTTTTAGCAACTGATTATTTTATGTAATTCAAACATAACTTTTAACAAAATTTTTAAAATAATTTATCTTTCACGAAATCAACGGGACCTAAAATTTGTTAATAAACTTGTTCAATCCTTATACGTTAACAACATCGAATATAATAAGGCCAGTGTATCTTTTTCTCAGAATGTCAACATGTCCGAACGCCCACTCCTTTGGACGTATCTGAATGCTCCCCCCATGTGCAGTTGCAGCCAAAACACAAGACGACAAAAAGAGACGCGAGCGGTTCCGGATCATCCGGAGGGTCAAGGGAAAAGATTACTCGCATCAAGGGATCACCATCCGATCGGGTGACGTTGAGGTACGTGTTGTGATTTTTCAGTCAATATGCAAATGGGTATTCCCAATACATACATTATATCACTTATTGAGAATTTGGCAGTTTCCATACATTAATTATTCGTAGAAATTACTTAATAAATGTTTTTATATAACAACTTTTTTTTTAATATAATATATTTAGCACTACTCTCGTCACTTGTTAACAAGATCTATATTTTATGGTGCGTTGAAAAATGGGTATACATATTTACTAATAAATTTTAGTATGCCAATGAATTACTTGGTACGATGATGTAGGCAACAAAATTTGGCACGATGGCATTATAAGGACCACTAGCATAAAGATGAAAATTCAAATGAGAGAAGTCACAAAAGATCCAAAAAAATAATTGCCAAGCGAAGTGAGTGAATAAAAAAAAGATGTTTGTTGTCATGTTGCCCTTGGATGGCAATGGTTTGTTGTTAGCAGCATTATTGGTTTCTTGTTGATTTTTGTTTCTTACCATGGCAATCTCCTTAGATAAAAAAGATTGATTTCAAAAAGATGCTTCGCCCACAAAGTGAAACAGATGAAACCTCTCATCAAAAAGGTTGATTTCGGTTTCATATGAAAATGAATTTTGTGTCAATCTCGGAGAGGAAATTTTATGGCTTTGAAAGTAAAATACAAGTTCTAGAATTTAAAGTGCAGATCGGTAAATTCACAGGAAATAAATTTGAAGCAAAATAGCAATTGCTTTATTGATAGTTACGCTAGGGATCATTTGCATCGATTCACTTTAGGTATTTATATCCCATTAACAATAGTCACAAACAAGTAGTTACACTTTAACTACGGTTAGTGCTGCACGTTTTTGGAGATGTTAGGCGTGCTTCTCGTACCCTGATAATCATTATGCAAAAAGAAGCTCTAACTTCCGAGGTTATTGGGATAGCCAACTGTTATTTGGCATTGGAACCATCACTGCGCACTCGAATTGACATATTTGCTTCAACTTGTTGACATATCCCTTTATCTTTCAACTAACACTTACCAGAATTGCGTAGTTGGATTATCAACAACCTTTGTCGATTAGCAAGGATCCTCATCAATGACCTTCTATGTGTTTGTTGCCGATTCTTGCTTATTCATGACTTCTCTTGATCAATTCTTGCTATACAGTCTGTCGAGTCCATTACTCGCCGACCATAAAAGTTGATCAGTTTTTGGTGTAAACAGGTACCTTAGGAATCCTCCTGTGTTGGTGTCTCTCAAAGTATATATCAGTGGCTGATGTAATGATTGGGAGCATGTTGACAGAAGAAAATGAAGAAGAGATAGAGCAAGCTATCTATTACTTGAGCCAAACCCTTACCAACGTGGAAAGGAAGTATTTGGGAATACATTAAAACGTTAGGGTTTAGGTTTCAATCGATCTCAGATAAAATGATCAAATGACGACTCCAGACTGATTTTAAGAAGTCGATCATTATAGTTGACAATAAAACCTAGAATAGGAAAGATTTTAGAAATTTTAGCAGCAAAGTTCTGGCAGGAGAAAAGAAGGCTTGGGAAAAATGTGGCTTGCACCACAATTCGAACAATACATTAATGATATGTTTATTTTACCGTAACTTTATGATAAAAAAAATATTTTCCTTAAATATCATTTTCAAGATTAACAATTTTCATTTATTTTATACTTTAGGAAAAATAATTTCCTTCTTATCAAAAGAGGAAGTTGTTTTCCCCAAATTTAGGTTTGTTTTTTTTTTTTCTTTTTTCAATTCATAAAAATGTTTTTCCGTAAATCAATTAGTTTTCTGTCATCTAAACACAAAAAAAAAAGTTAAAAACAATTTCCCTGAAATAATTTTCTTTCAAACAAATGGACCATTAGTCTTCTTTGTTGTCAAGATATGTACGGTCATTTTTTTTTATCTGAAGTAAAGCAATTTAAACATAATTACAACATTGTTTTTGAGATAATACATAAGATTTTACATACATCTTGTACCTCTGAGTAATCTAGGAGTGGAAACAGGTGATATGTATTTTCTATTTTGGCAACATACATTGGTTTAGAGTTGGCTCAGCATTCTTGATTTCGCCTTATCTTCTTGTCGACCTTAGGCAGTCTTCGATCACGAACAATTTCATCAAGTGATGGAGACCGAGTTTATTTGACCCACCAAACATAGCAAGAGAAAATTTCTTCTAATCTAGGATGGAGGAAAATATGAGCCTTTACTATAAGCCTCCATGACATTTAAGGCATACATAGTTCCTTGTTGAATATAATTACTCAAGAAATAAGAGTCTAGTGTCCTAGACTTTTTATATTTGGAAAGAAATGTAAACATGGAATTGGATGGTTCAGAGAGTAGGATTCCTCAAACTATGGTAAATTAAATTACTTCCCAAAACCAATTACAATAATTGCGATTAACTATCTCCGTAATGATTTGGGCCAATTACCCCAATTGACCAAAACATGCTTGTCTTTAACAAATTCATACCAAAACCAAAAGAACCACAACCCCTTCTCCTTTAACTGACACTCTCTATCCTTCCATCTCTCTCCACCATTGCTTGACTTGTCACGCCCCAATCCTCGGGCGCGCGCCCATCCCAGCTTGGTCGATTAATAGCAACGTCATAGGATGCATTGCCGACCCATTTCTTTTTAATGCGCATGCGGAAGCAATTAATTAATCCATAGACAACAACAAGATGGGATGGAAAAGAGTAGGACCACAACTCATAACCAAAACGAGCCTTTTATAAAATAAATAGTTTTATACACAAAACCATGTTGTTTACAAAATTATTGGCTTAACAAAAAGGGAACTGTCCTATGACCCTCTAGTCAGACATATTCGCCGATTCTTCAATCTCCACCTTTCTAGACTCCAGGGCTTCCGGTCCTCCACCAACTTGTCTAAGGACCTGAAAATGGTTATACAATAACTAGTGAGACAATGTCTCAGCAAGTTCAACCCTCTAAGACTTGATTAGGAAGAGCCACCTAAGCACAACCACAAGTCAGAGGACTTACCTTGGCCTCAGTTTCTTTCCTGCAAGTCAATACAGTTTAGATAACTCATCGATCACTTCACTCAATCAGATCGAATTATCGATCAATCGACTCAGTCGATTCCATGTCAACAAGACCCTTCCTCGGTCATTTCAGTCAATACTATCTATAAAGTTCGACCACCTTGCGGACAGTTTACTTTAAGCTGAAAGATAGATAGTATCTTGCCTCAAGGGCTAAATCATAATATATCGTTCTTTCTCCAAGATGATATATAGAGTCACCGAGCCGGTATTGCATACCGTTTATTCTCTAAGATGACATATAGAGTCATTGAGTTGGTATTGTATATTGTCCTGATCATACAATCAATTTACTATTTTATCATACTCGATAAAATATACGTGTGTGGGTACATGGCCAGCTTTAGCCAAAATACAAAGCTTTCACTTTTGAACCTCCCACTATTTTCAGCAGTCCCAAAATAGATTTTTGGTGCTGTAAACCGATGCCTGGTAATTTTCTAATTAATTACCAAAATTATCCATTTTTGGAATTAAATACCCACAAACACTAATCACAATCAATTTGCACAATCAAGTACTCAATTAAATAAACAGAGAGCACCATTGTAACCAGCATAAAATTTTCAGTCACCGGTTATCTCGGTCTAATTTTCGGAAAATAAATAAATAATTAAATAATTACATAAATTAATTATTAAATACAATAAATGCATACTTAGGCCCGTAATGCCTAATTATGTGTCAGAACGGGCCCGGAAAAATTCCGAGACTCGTTAAATAAATACTAGAGTTTATTTACTCGCAAATTGCACTAACTATCCATCTAACATGCATCGGCAATTAATTAAATTCTCTAATCTAATCTAACTAACCATCTAATCCAGCTTAACTTAAACTAATCAACCCTTAAGTGTGATTAACCTACTAAGCGAGGATTAGTGAGTTAAACTCATTTGTTTGGTGATCTGATCGGTGCAAATTGATAGGGATGCGACGGGGGGCGACTTTCTCCAAAGCAGGCCAAACTTTCGGGGCCCGGAACAACCCCAAAACGGGCTAACAAGCTGTTGGAAACCTACTGATATTTGCTTTTGTTCTTGGCTGCAAAAGAGAGAAACAAGGGCTGATTGAGGCAAACAAGACCGGTGGAGGTAATGGTGAGGTTGAGTGGCCAACAACAAGGGCTCACGGTGGTCGGAGGCAACTCATGACGGCTTGAGTTGGTCAAGACAGCTCCTGGGATGTGAGGCTAGACTACTGGGAGCGGGGACGACGGTGCGGCCAGGCGGTGGGCACGCACGCATGCAGGCGGGGCAAAATGGCAAACGGTGGCTGGCAATGGCGTCGTGGGCGGTCCGGTGGCAAGAGCTAGCTTCGGCTGGTCTTCTTCAGCTGTTGTGGTGTTTGAAAATGGCACAACAAGAGGGATGAGGGCTGTGGACGGCAGCTTGAGGAAGAATAAGGGAGATAATAGGCCTATCAAGCATTCAATCTTCATCCTATGGTCCCCTTGACCAATTCTCAGCCATAGTTGATCTCCATGGACCAAAATCAGCCACCAAGGCTCACTTTGCAACCTTTGAAATGGTCTAAAAGGCCTAGGCAAAGGGGAGCTACGAATTTCATGGATTTCTCCCTCAATTGGACCTAATTTCCTTCTTAATTCAACGCAATTTGGCCCTCATAAATTCAATTAGCACCTCAATGATCAAATTGGTATTTTTCCTCACCAATTGATCCCACTTGCTTCCCAATTGCGCGATAAAAAATGGTCCTTGACATTTTCTGTACAAAAATGGCCCTATGACGACTTTTTCCCAAAAAGTCTCGGTCTACAGAAAAATCTTTGAAGGCTGAGTCGACGTTCCTAAAATGACCTGTGACATGACAGAATTTTCAACTTATGAAATTGGATTCAAATTCGCGGTTAATTTCATTTCGACGCGATTTTAGCGTGACCTAAGTTATTGGGTAGGTTTCAGAAATTTTTAGTGCAAATGACCCATGGTCGATTTTCTTCAAGCCACAATGAACCCACTTGACACATTGGTGACTCTCAGTTGTCATGAAAATCTCGATGATTCAAATACGGATATAGGGTATCAAAACGATAGAAAAATCAATCTAGTACTGGTCGATGAGAATTTTCCAATTTAGTGGAGTTACCCACGTTTAGCCACACATCTCAGTCGAATCGATCTATCTCTGATTCCTAATCAACTTATATTTGTGCCATAATGACTTCTAAAGATGAGCACGGTCGCGTAGCCGATTCGTGGTCGAATTCTCAAGTCTATTATGTTAAAATTCCTTAATGGATTTCCTAGATAGTTTAGTTATCTCGAGAGTGATAAGTTCTGAGAACAGCCTTATAGGCACGTCAATGAAATGCCCGATTTATTCAATGGAAAACATGATTGAAAATCTGGGATGTCACACAACTAACCTTACTATGGTTTCCATGACACATGACCATCATGTAAGTCACACCTTGGGGCTATTGCCCATTGCCATGGCGCTAATTCTCCCTCCCTCTGTCCCTCCCTCCATCCATCAAAGAATGAAACGTGGGTCCAGCTGACCATGATAGTCACGACCACACAATGTAAAATCCCCTATGTTATTCTGACGATGATTAAGATAATCAAATGCTACAAACGTGTGTATTGGCTGAGTTGTATTTGGTGATATATACACAAGCCACAATACATATGGTATCCTAATATTAGATGTGATATAATATGAAGAGTGTTCTACTACTATCGAAAATGCTTTGCCAATATGGAATGAACATTGTCAATATCTAAGGTGAAGAAGGTATTAACATTGAGATGTTTACATGATGGAAGATCTGTATAAAGGTGAACAAGTCGGGAAGAATAAGGATGTTCGTGATGGCTTGGAAGAACTGAGATAAGGTGGATGGTTGGATGGAATTTAGTGATGGTGAAAAAGCCTAGAATTGTGAGGGATAAGTATACTATCAGTGCTAAAAGTTGTGTACGGTGCTCATTTTGGTGCCAAAAGTTTTCGTCGGATAACTTAAGTGCCAAACTGGAGAAAAAACGATCACTTAAGTGCCTTTGGTGAAAAATTCATGCCAAAAAATGACATGGCTTTTTTAATTAAAAATTTGATATGATTGGGCATTTTTTTTAGAAAATCAGTCCATGTGGACTTTCTTGGCTGCTGTCCAACGAAGAAGAAAGAAAACATTGGCATTTTTTTTATAATCTCTCCTTTGTTACCCTCTATAAGCTTGCTCTATGCAATAATGGTGTCCACCCTCTCCTTCATCAGAACGCCTCTAATCCCTCTTGCTTGAAAAACCCGTCTGGTCATCCCCTTTCTCCAAGTTCGACCTCTGCCCGTCCTCAATTGTCACCACCAATTGTCACCACCAAATCTGGTCGAGCACCTTTACCAGAACGTCTCTAATCTCTCTTGCTTGAAAAACCCATCTAGTCATCCCCTCTCTCCAAGTTCGACCTCTACCCCTCCTCTATCGTGGCCACTAGTTGTCACCACAAGATTTGGTCAAGCAATACCAACACTTGCGAACCACTCGTCCATGGAGGAGTGTCGATGTCACTTGCAAGCCACTCGTATTGTCTCAGTGAGCTTGGCCGAGAGGCCATGTTTTCATGTCTTCAATTTTTTCTTTTTAAGAGCTCACCGGAATATTATCAATGTGCCATGATCTTCTGCTCTTCACGTCGATCTAACTTTCATTTGCTGCAAAAAAAAAATTGATTCCGAAAGAGTGCGAGGCATGCTCTGTTTTACTCTACTTTGCAACCAAAAGATATGAAGTGATGAAATCGCTCTTGTAATCTATTCGTTCACTTTAATTCCCGCCGATGGTGATAACTAAACTTTCTGTCATTGATCTAGTCACAGATTGCAACTCCATCATCGTCCATAGACCAGACAGTGTTTGACTCCCTGTTTTGTTTTGTTGAGACCAAAGTTGAAGTTGAGGTTTGATCTTCTCTATTCTCCAGAAGGGGTGGGACAAGCGCTTATGATGGCGGAGGTCGAGATGACCAAGTGGAGCAGCTTCTTTATGGCTTGTTGCCGGCAAGTTGCCAAGGCATGGTAGATCAAGTTGGGAGGATTCATTCAATGGCCGCTTAGGGTTTGAAATTGGGGATTTCTTTCAATTTGGCAGATTAGGGTTCTTATTTGGGGGGAAATGCAATTAAATGACGTCATTTCTTACTTTAGATGCTAACTGGACTCTCCGGCGAGCCACATCAGCATAAGAAATTAATTAAAAAAGGCCACGTTGGATTTCCGGCCGATCATATCGGCGTTAGCACTAAAATGGTCGTTTTTCAAAATTTTTAGCACTTAAGTGATCCAAAATAAACTTTTGGCACCAAAGTGAGCGCCGTACACAACTTTTGGCACTAATAGTGTCTTACCCTGAATTGTGATGTTTGTTGAAGCTTGGAAAGACCACACATGGGGACAAATCTAGAACTAAGATGATCGATAAAGTTTGGAAGGACCATAAATGTGAATATCTTGATAGTCATAATCACTAATATGCATGGAAGGACTAGAAGATATAAGATCTAATTATTATCCAGAGCAATCGGTATAACATATTATTGGCTGAAATAGTTCTTTTTAGATGAAGTGGGAACACTATGACAATATTGATGATCTTGGTGAGTTTAACAACGTGATGCTGATGTCCTTGAAAGTATTTGAAAACTGACTCAACCGTTTAGTGAAGACTAAGAGTCGACAAGTGTGCTAATGTCCGTTGAATTCTTCTATTGTTGGCTTTGGTTAATTAGTTAAGATGAGCAATCAACGTGGACGCTAATGCCATTAGATGTCTTTGGAAGCTAATGAAGCCAAGAAGATAATAGGAGGATTGATTGCATATCATTCCACATGGTTTTGTCGGTAGGTAGCATCAATAGATTGCTAATAATCTACACTCCTAATACAGGTAAGGGACGGTGCAAATATCTAGTTTTAGAAAGTAGTGTTCGCATGCTCTTCTAATTGAAATGGTAATGACACCAATATAGTTGTTACAGAGGGTTGGAATTCGAATAATGGAGTTGATTAGAAGTAGTTATGACAATATCGAGCAAAAGGTAGACTCTGACATGAGCAGTTTGACTAGTTTAAGGAAATTGCCATTGTAACATCCTCATTTTCGACCCTTATTTTGGCCCCGACTAGTAGGCCAATGATCAGTATGCTAATGGTAGGACTAGGCTATGAGCTGACTCGAGGGTCGGTCATGAGCCGATTAGCCCGTTTGGGAATTGGCAACCAAGGGATTGGTCCTAGAGTGTTCGACCATGGAAAGGTTATATGACCATAAATATCGGTCGTGGGACGATCACATACTATCACGGATTGACAGATGGTCATGGCTTGATTCTGCCTAGTTAATGCACTGATTGCGAGTGATTCACTTGGTCGTTGAACTAGCTGTGGATGACCATGAACCGATCCCATGCGACCGTGAATTGGTACGAATCGATCGATTCCACATGATTACATGAAAACCAATAATCAACCATGGAACGAATGAACTCAATGTGGTTCAATTTTAGACTGACTAGGATTTGTGGTACAAAATCTTGGACTAGTCATAGGACTGGCTATAGGATTGATCGATTGGCCAAGGATTGACCATAAGACTGGCCAAGTAGAACTGACTGACGGGGTAGCCCATAAATCGACCAGAGGACCGATTGACCAGGCCAAGATCCAGCTAGCAAACCCAACTGCGACCCCTTTTCTCGATAAAGGGAATTTCGAACTCGGTTTGGCCAATCAAGCCGGGTTGTGTCTGGCTTTGTTTGGGCATGGCTTAGGCATGAACCTCAGGCCAAATAAGGTTGTCGATCATGATCAAACTCGATTAAATCCTACCCAATGACAAGGCCTTCAAAACTTAGATATTTTCCTGACGTACATTCAATGCCTTTGGATTGTAGTTAATTAGTGCACATTGACTAAGGGTGGACACTTGGCATGAAAGGTTCTTACCTTGGAAGACAAGTTTGAAACTTGGACTTTGGCTCATTAATAAGGAGGACACCTAAGGTCTTAGAAACTAAGTGTGAACAACTGTGAACACATGTGAACATATTCAATAATGTGTGGGCTATTAAGGAATATGTGTCCATATAACCTAATCTAGCTATAACCCTAAACTAAGTAGGAGATCTTAGAGGCCAAGAAAGAGACTACACGCCCATTGGAAGAAGGAGCAAGCAAGTCAAGCCTTCTTGGACAGGATAATAGTGAATTAAATATATTTGACTTCTAGTTATTTAATGCCAAGATGAAGTGTCTAATCTAATCTAAGACCTAGTTGGAAACTTGGAAGATAAGGATGCCCAACAGTTAATGCTTTTTGACCAAGTGGGATGTCTACTTTTTCCAACTAAGATTGCCACCTTTGATTTTCGAAATTACTAGACCTTGGCTATTTGCCAATTTTACACAAATTTTTGTGGTATGAATTTAAAGAAACTTCCTCCATGAAAGCTGTTCAAAATATTTTGATCTATGATATATTTAAATTTTATATTTTGTTGAGGTCAAATGGTTAGGATGTAGGCCTAATCATTTACCGTTTGGAACCTATCCCATGAAGTGAAAATGGTGATCAGGTTTCCTTCTCGAATTTTTATAAAATTTTTCCTTTCAAATTTAGACATGATTCCTTCGTAAAAGTTTTAAAGGACATATGTGTCCACAACATATAAAAATTTCAAAGAGTTCTGTGAATATTTAGATTTTGAAATGAGACTCTTTCTCTGACTGTTGAATCTGCTCGAGAGACGAATTTTTGAGTTGTGTTCAATGATTTGCTGCTCTTTCCACAGCACGAATTTGACTTTACTTCCTTCATGAAAAGTTTTATTTAAGGTCTTCTATTAAACATATTAAAATTTTCATAAATTTTCGATTTCGTTTGTTAAGGTAAAGACACTGATTTCGGAAATTGTTCAAAACTGTTTTCTCACCCAAGATGCGTAAGTCACACCCAAGCTTGGACTCAAGTCCTTAAATGCCATGTTAAGGTGTCCCAAGCTACCAAGCTAAAGTTCTATCCTATCTTGAGACTTGGTAATCAAGTTACCTTGCATTTAATGCTTCTTGACTTAGAGAGGAAGTCTTGACTTTTAAGGCTTGGAGAACAAGTTAGAATTGCTACAAATATGGGGCATCCCTCCCTCATTCCCAGAACATAGCACCTTCTCTCCCTCTCTTCCTATAAAAGTTTGGCCCTTCTTCCTTAGGAATTCTTGTCACTGCCCTTGTTGCTGTGCTTGTCGTCATCGCCAATTCAAGGTCGCCGACTTAGAAAGTGGTAAGTAGAACTTACTAATATTTGGCTAGGACGTTATGTTATGCTATTCCGAGCGTGTGACGAGTCCTTGACTGAAGTTCATTGACATGTTGTTGCTTGAGGTTGGGTTGTGATTTTGTTCCTTGATTGAGTTCGGTTCTTGTTTGTTGAGCTTCGCTTGTGCATTGGCTTGAATTGCTTTGAAAGAAGTTCGATTTGTATACTTATTTGATATGCTTTGACTTAAACCGATTTGAAAAATGTTTTTGTGAAAGTTTGTTATTTCCTTACAAAACTATTTAAAACTATTTCACGAGTGCATGTACTAGTTCACGTCTCGAGCTTCGAATAAGGTTTTTGTTGGTTTTGGATGAATGTGGGATCACGACGGACTGGTCCTTTCTTAGTCTTAGTGCGATATTGAGGCATATCGTTCTTGAGCTAGATTTGGTACTAGGTCGGTGAACATGTCACAACGAGCCAGTCCTTTCATGGTCTTGGTGCGGTATTGAGGCATATCGCTCTCGAGCCAAGTCTGGCATTAGATTGGTGAACATGTCACAACGGGCCGGTTCTATCATAGTCTCGGTGCGATATCGAGGTATATCATTCCCGAGCCAAGTTGGATACTAGATTGGTGTTCAAACGTGTCGGATCAAGCAGCGATCCTTAATTCGCACTTGGCATGTTCAACGTCTTGGTTTTGGTAAGTCATTTCACACACTTATGCATGGCATGCCTTCGGGCCCTTGAACTAAAAATAAAGATAAGAACCGGATTGTGATGCTTGATGGATGGACACATGATTGACTAATTTATGCTATTGACCGATGGATTCGGCGACAATGCCCCCACATCAACGGGATACCTCGTTAATAAGAACGAGATGCCCCCACGCCAATGGGATGCCTCGTCAGAAGGACGGGATGTTATAATAATTCTAATCGTCACCCTTCAATTAGGGGACATTGCTCGATTAAGTTCGGATGGTTGGTGGATTCCGAAAGAGTCGATGGATTTCAACTAGTAATAAATGAATCCTGTGTGCATGAGTCCCTCATATTACGGAATGAATCTTGGTTATGCTTGCATAATGTTGAGTGAGGCGTGAGTTCCTCGTATTATGGAATGGATCTTGTTTATGTTTGTATAATATTGAGTGAGGCGTGAGTTTCTCATGTTATGGGTGAATATCAGGTTATGCTTGCATATTGTTGATTGAGGATTTCTTATATTTCATCCAAGACAAAGTTTTTGTTTTGCTATTGATCCGCCATCGACTAATGTTTTGGATGAGTTATGTGTTTGTTGATAGGCAAGGCATCCTCCTACCCGGAAATTAATGGGTTTTACTTACTGAGTCCATGACTTATTCCATTGTTTTTCAAAATTGTAGGTATAGAGAATTCTCACTAGTACTGGAGTTGTAGTCTCGTTAGAGGAGCTAAGATTTACTCCAACTTTTTTTAGCATAGAGCATGTAATGATTGTAAATATAACAACCCATGACAAAAGAGCTTGTAAATATAATTGATGTAATTATATGTTTGCAAGTGGTTTGTTTTCTTGGCTGCTTGTTGTTGTCCGGGTGTTATATGTACACTTTCGTATGTGCTTAATGAAAAGATAAAAAGAAACGGGATGGCGATGTGCCTAGGACGTCGCGAAAATAACCCTTGCTACTCGAGACCCTGGAGATGGAGTCGGAGCGTTACAACCACTATCAAGAGAGTCATTCTGGTGCTGGTGAGCAGTGAGAGATGTTCTGCTACTGATGATGGTAGAACAAACAACTATGAAGGAGTCGAGTTGCAAATGGTCATCTTAGGTTGGATGGCATATATTCAATCCAAGAGAAGTAGTGAGTTTTGATAAAAACGAACAAATCTAGTCTATTGTTTTGAGTGTTCTTCTTAATTTTGTTTTTGTTGGTATTTGCTATGTATTCCTCATGTCAGTATCTATATAGTACCACTATTTATAATCAATGATAAGACGAATTATACAATAGTGATAGCCGTACACGAAACATGACAGTCTTGTTTATTGGAAAGGTAGTGCTTGTTGATTGTAACTTACTTTGATGATTACTAGTGGACTCTAGCCTTATTATGATTATTAATTTGAAGAGTGGATGTAGGCTTGGAGATAAAGCGAAACCACTGCAAATATCAATGTACTATTTTCTATCTAGCATATTATTTGTTTATTATTATTTGTGTCTTCACGTTAACACCACACCTGATTACGTTAGTTTGTTTCCATTGCTGATAAAGTTTAACTTGTTATATTTTGCAAATTTTTTTCATAGAGAGAGAGAGAGAGAGAGAGAGAGAGAGAGAGAGAGAGAGAGAGAGAGAGAGAGAGAGAGAGAGAGAGAGAGAGAGAGATAATTGAAAGGATAAAAGTAGAAAATAGAAAAGAAAAGAAAGTATTATTAGCTAGTACAAACAACTAAAAATGATTCCATGGAATGTGATTACTTGAAATAAGATCCTATTTATGGATTCCTCATCAATAGTAACAACCTAGGCCTAAGGTTACTCATGAGGGTTATATGTTCTCATTTTTTTTTTTTTGAGAAAACTTTTTCCATTCATATATTTAATTGATTGATTACAAGTCATAAATGTCACACACATTCAAATTTAACTACATAATAGATATTCATATTGAAACTTACCAATTAAAAGATGAATTGCAAGAAGTTTCCTCTTACCTGGAATGGAAAAAATATGACGTTGTTGATAAATTATTGATATTTTATTATATGAAATGGTTCACTTATTATGAGAATTACTAATTTAATAGAAATGACAACCATCGCCTAAAATAAAATGATCCAAATTAATTAATCTCTGTAAAATTTATACATTAAAATCCACTACGCTCTTCCTGTCTCTCTTGACTATTTGGTTATGATGATGTTGGTCTACATGAATTAAGTCTATGTAATCAAGCTTCTAATGACAATGTCAACGTGCCATGTCATTTATTCAGTAACTTGTGTCATGTGCTTGATTTGTTACGTCATAATGAATTCAATTCTCCACCCACGCATTTAATTTTCCTCATGATGCCATGTCATTTAATTTTCCTCATGATGCCATGTCATTTAATTTTCCTCATTGCCATGTCATATATTGCCACATCACCTTGATTTTATGCGTTACAATCAATCACATTCGTAAATCTACTCACACATGTCTTTTTTTTTTTTTAAAGTACAAACGGATGTGCACGAATGAAGACATAAAATTACATGAATGACTATGGTAGGAAGTAATAGTTTCACCACTATATTCGGCGAATTCTCATTTTTAAACAAAATTCATCAAGCTCTTATTCAGCAAATGATATGATGAAGGAATTCTAGACTTAACTATACAAAAGGCTGTAATTCGAAAGGGTGTCGTAGAAGTGCTAGCTCTTTTCTTAGGATAATGAACACTTATACCGGAGACTATAGGTTTTCACATAAATCGGAGCCAGCAGCTTCATCTTCAACTTGAGTGGTCAAATGACTCTATCTAATACTTAAGGCAATAATTTTTCAATAGACCTATGATAAATAAATTTGTCAGGGAATCTTAAATAATTTTTAAGAAGATATTATTCGATAGATTATCTAAACATAAAATAGGAAATATTTTAGGAACTTGAAGTATTACAAACTTGCGAGCTGGGTTTTTGCAAAATCTTAAATTCACGATAAATATAGCTTTTTTTTTGGTAAGGAGATAAATATAGCTTTATGAATTCTCTTTTTATTTTTGGCCATGGTCATCTAAAATCTTGCCAAATAAATGTCAGTAAATCAATAAGTTAATAAATCTCAATATGTATGTATCCCTGTGGCTACCCGTCAATTATATACAAATCATGAGCTCTAGCCAGTAAAATTTTAACTCTCTCTCTCTCATATATATATATGTATGTATGTATGTATGTATGTATGTATGTATGTATGTATATATATATATATGTATGTATTTATTTATCCTCATTGCCATGTTCATTACCTACATACTAAATCTAAGTCATGATGAGTGTGCTAAATTATGTCGTTTGCCTTAGTCGGGAAGTATTGAACCAATCATCCAATCTTCACACTTTCAATTCCATTCTCAAGTCCAGCAGACCAACTTGTTGACTGAAGCATACATGTCCTCATTCTCGGCGACAGAACATGTCAACATACTGTCGCCCGGTCGTCAACTTGTGGGACGTCTTTATGATCACACATTAATTCCGTTCAGAACTGGACTTCATCGACGACAATTACCACATAACACTAATCTCCGCATGAGATATATGTATGTATGTAATTCTTCTTTGCCAGTCACGACACTTCACAATAAAAGATTCTCAAAGCTTCTTTTAATGGGGATTCTTTCTTCTTGGGCTCGGCACCAGTTGAAACTGACTCTGCCCATATAAGTTGTGCATAATTACGGGTTGAGATTGTCGAGTCCGAAAGTGCGCCATTCGTGAATGACAGGTTGTGGTAGAACTCTTTGCACCTGTAGGATTCATGATGTGAATGTGTGGTTTCCTTATCAGGTGGTCCCCCCAATGTCACCTGGAATAAGGTGGCCGACAATGCTGTCATCGGCCTCAAGACTATGAGAACATGCCACTGCAAGTGAGGTGAACATCGTGTTCTTATGTGATGTGGTGTGTCCCCAAAACGCCAAAGCCATTGAATGAGTGGGCTACACATAATTTGACTACTAGCTAGGAGGAATTAGATGCACATGCACTATTATCTTAGCATGAGAAGCGATTGTATAGACTTAGCTTACGGTTAGATATAACCAACTACCGTGCAGAAACTATAAGGAACGCGTTGTCGCGACCTGACCTCGCCTCCCCTCGCCTTGTGGGGTGAAAAGGAAAAGGTCGGATTTAAAAGTAATTGACTATGGGAGTTCCCTCATGATTCACATCCACAAAGACATTATCACCTCGCCCTTCGGGACAAACCTTTTGTGAGTTCCCTTCCACACAGTTGCGAACTTTCCCAAGCTTGTACCTCGTGTGATAACGGAAGATGTCGTGATCTGCACCCACATGAGCGGCACACCTCGGAAGAGGAGGTTGGGTATGGATATTGTATTTCGGGATACCTTTGCTATCATAGCCCTCTTGATCGTACTCTTCACCCATAAGGATAGCATCACTTCATCCATTGGGCTACTATCACATCAAATACGCTAAATCATGGTGAGCCTCATCAAGACTCATACCCTTTCATGATAGGTTTTTTTTTATTTTATTAACTAGTTGTTTAGACAATGTAAAATAAGGGGAGTCGCCACTAGCCTCGTTTTTGGGGATTGGCTAGAAAATCCAATCGAGGGTTGAGAGTTGTCCCTCGATTTTTACGCAACTAGATCTAGGTTCGGGAATTCGGGTTATGCTAATATTTCTATTAGCTCCATTTTGGTACCTAACAATAAATCATGTTACATAAGGTGTCTATGCATTTCTTTTTAATTTTTCGGGATCAAAGAACCTAAATGAAGTGATCATGCGTGGATTATTGTTTTCGTGCAATTCTATATCTATGAAATAGAAAACAAAGTATACAATTGAATTTAAAGACTAGACGTTAAGTAAACAACCAAGTAAGCAATAAGGAAAATGGTAAATCTAACATGCAATCTTAAAACTTAAAAGAAATAAAGCGGAAAAAAAGAGAGAAAAGAACTTGCAACTCATCGGGTGTTTATACAAATGAAGTAACCTGAAACATATATTGGGAAAATGGGTACAAAATATATGGTTGGAATGGACATTGATCTTTCATCATCTTCATGTCAGCTCCATCTTCAAGGTCATAATCTAATTCTAATCTAAGAACTAGAACTAGTTACATACAATGGAAGAAAACAATCATTTACAACAAAATAGGCAAAAGCACAAGGAAATGATCAAGAACAGTCAAACAATTGAAGCAATGCTCGGAATTCTTGAAAATTGGGTCTTGGGGTTGGCCTTTGTAATTCATGCATCAGTCCCTTTAGACACCTACCCTAATTCATTTTTTTATGACCCACGGCCAATAGTGACCATTTGTGTTCTCGTATAGCCACTAACGCTTGTGAATCCCTAAATCATGTTCTAAGTGAGACCCAAGATTTACCTATGAGATTAGGCATCGCACCTAACATATATTTAACATTTATGGGCATCAGTAAAACTTAAACATATAGGCAGGCCCTTGGGCCTTATTTCACAAACAATTAATCAATTTGAGTGAACTGTTGGCGAATCATTTCTTCAATGGACATGTGCTAATCATAATCACAGGCATTCTAACGAATGACATAGTTTCATGCACGTGCATGATTCACGTGATGCTTCAAAGATGAGTTTGAAACGTCAATAACGGAAAATGAGGTTTTTGAGACAAAGTGATATCTCGGCTATAGAACGCATTTAATTGCCAAGGATAGTCTGGGGCTTGCATGTCATGCACTCACAAATATCGCAGGCATTTTAAATACGGTCCAAATTATGACAATCATAATGTCAAATCAAAAGTTTAAATGATTCTAAAGTATTTAGACAAATGAATATCTTGGTTATGGAATGCATTTAATTACCAAGGCTAGTCTGGGGCTTACATATCATGCGCTCATAGACATCACACGCATTTTAAATACAGCCCAAACCTCGACCTTTCCAACGTCAAATCAAGCATTTGAAAGATTCTAAACATTTAATGTTGGAAGCATCGCATATACCAAATTTAATTTGATGCGCAAAGTCAACGCTTCAAACCATTTTTAGTAAAAAAGCTACCAAAATATCCTTTCATTCATCAAAAACTTTTGACAATGAAGATAAAGGAATTTGAAACAAATTTCATGAAGACAATGAGTCCTAATTTCACATGCAAACTATCCTAAAAAATCTAGATAGACAATCATGACGAAGGTCTACAACAAAACATTTTAGACAACACAAACCGAATTAACAAAATTGAAAAGGACCCATTGATGATTTATCCTTGAGAAAATTACATAACATGCGTAACATCATAAGGAACAACTACTTTCGTGAAGAAAGTTTCCTAAGAAAAGCTAAGCATGAATTAACAACAATCTGACAATGCACATCATTGCATTAGAAAATTGCCAAAACTACAGGACAATATGCTATTGAGATTGAGATTTGGCCTATCAAATAAGGTCTAAGGATCATGAAATTTCACCACAATGAATATAAAAAGATAACTATCAAAGGCTGTTAGGGTTTGACTCAAGAATCCCTACCGAAACATTCACACAAAAATAGCAAAAGTTTGCCTAAACAGGGAAACAAGGGTTCTGAATTTATTCCTAAGTCAAAATTCTAATCTAGTTTAGAAAAAATGGAAAGTGAGTCTAACGACAAGCAAATTGTGCTAAACTAATGGCGTTTGAAAGGTTAAATGAGCCCGACGACTTCCTAGAGGGGTCCAAGTTCAATTGATGTCATTTTGGTGCTAAAAATTGAAGTTTGTGAAGGTGACGTGTTGGTCATTAAAAACCAGAACATAGCATGCATTTATGATTTCTATAATCATTTAAACAATGCATAAATAAAATGAAATTTGCATACAAATGAAGAATTGGATGTGACAAATGATTTGGGTAAACATCTAACTATAAGTCGGGATGCGAAAGAATTATAAAAGTCATTGACAATGCAAAATGACTTAGAACTATAATGACATGCTTGATGATTTTCAAGTGCAACTAGCCTAATGGAGGCATGATGTTCGCATACCAAACGAAGTTCGATCATCACGTATCACATATGGACACGAAGCTTGTAATGCACACTTCAAGAGTCAAGAAGGCATCGATATGAGATTTGGTCTTTAAGAGACCCTAAAAAATGTGTTTTAAGATGCCCATGAGAAGCCTATTATTCAACCTCAAAACCACATAACATGCTTGATTTTGGTCACCAAAGAACATGCAAAAATCTAACGAAAAATTTGACATATAGAATGCACAGTGACAAACATTTTTTGTTGAGACACCAAAACCTAATTGAGATTGCACAAATCTTCATGAAAATAGCAAGACAGATGCATAACATGAGGTGTCCTAATTGCAGCAAAACCTTAATGTGCAAGCAAATGACATACCAATCGACAAGCAAATCATGTGAATCATACATCGTTGGAATGCACACAACATGCATTTCAAGTCTTATGAAGATCATGAAGCCAAATAAACTCGTTTACAAGCTCAAATTCACACAAGTATAACTCGGATTAGGTGTAGGTAGATCGACATAAGTTCAGTTATAGGCGATTTTGACCAAACAAAATATCTTTGAAAAATATAGAAAAAAAGTATGACATACTCGAGACAGATTTGGAACAAATATTGTGAAGGAAAATTTCTCAAAAATGGATCACAAAAATTAGCACGAAAATAGCAAAAACAAAAACTGGAATAAAACCAGAACTAAGAACCTACCTAAATTACTGTAGAATCCGACATCTTTCAAGGTGTTTTTTGAGGGCCAAACGATCTCTATTTAGGGCATGCAATCTATCAAATTAAAGGTCTCGGAGTCTATTTTCAAAGGCTAGAAGGAGTTGAGATCAAATAAGCTCATCTAGGACTTCATTTCAGGCCAATAGTAACCTAGGTACTGAAGTATGAAAATTGCAGATTAGCATAAATCATACTCAATCAACCACAAACTCATCTTCAATGAACTTCAATCTTAGCAAATCATCAAATAAGCTCATTGTCATTAGATCTAAGCATATTTCTTAGTTCTAAGTTTGAATCCTAGCCTCGATTGGATATGCCGATCTCGCTTCATCGGATTTGAGTTTGAGAATCTATCTTTTTGCGTTTCTTTTCAAAATGACCCACGATTGGACGAAACTTCCATCATCAAAACATGAACGGAACTCCAATGAATAGATTTGGTCATTATGGACCGTCAAAGGAGGCTAGCTGGACTGTCGGTTCAACTTAGAGAAGAACCGGTCCAACCAGATTGACCTTCAAGTGCTAGTGAGGCAAAACAGACCACCAAACCGTGTTCAGCGGCCAACTGACTAGATCTTGAATGAGGTTAGGGACACCCTAATGGAAGGATTGGTAGCGGCCGATTCACACCTAAACCATCGTTGGTTGTTGATCATAGAAGAACCGCTCGCTAGTTGGATTAGCAATTAGGCCACCAAGTGAGAGGGAGCTTGTGCAAGCGAATCGAGCAGCCGTTAAGGCTGAGGGAGCTCACAACTAGCACCAAGTGATGGAGGAGGAGGACGGAGGACGGAGGGACTGTTGGCAGGGGCTAAGATCGATGGCGATCGGTTCACTAGAGAGAGAATTAAGTGGGTAGAGAGAGGGAGAGGTTTTTGGTGGGAAAAGAGAGAGATGAGAGAGAATTCTATTTTCAGAGAGAGAATTAAGTCTACAAAATGAGGCCTCTTCAAAAAATGGAGGGAAAATCCTTTCATACTAGTCCTAAATCGGCCAATCTTGGCCATCGATTCAATCCAATGATCAAAAACTTGATTTAATGGTCAAGTTTAACTTTTAAAAGATTAAACACCATTAAGATGTGTTGTATGATCGATTGGATGGGTTTGATTTGCAAAAATTGAGATTTAAAACAAGAATTGTGCTTAAGGGCCTAATTATGGGCTAAATCACAAATTTTTGAAATTTAGAGGTTATTTTGCAAAATCGTGAAAATGCAAGGGCACATGGATAAAATTGACACAGTGAGGATCCCGAAACTAGTTGTCAAAGGTTTAGAACCAATTGGCAAAGGGTCGAATCGGCTTGTCTAGCGGATGGCCAATCGTATTAGTTAGACTAGTTCACGTTGTTTTGATTGGTTTTTGATCGATTTTGGCTGGTTCATGCGAATTTATATTCATGTGATCCTTGTGGGTTCAAGATTTATGCATGAACTAAATAGAAGAGAAAACTTGCACAATTTGAAGGGCAATTGTCCAATTTTGGTTCAATTAAGTCAATTAAACTCCGTCAATGCAATCTATGATTCTCTATTGATTTAATTGAGTGATTATCGTAAAAAACAACGGATCTAAACCGTGGGTACATGAAATCGAGCGTTATAGGGTAAAATGAGCAATTTTGCATTTCTTTGGTCAAAATTGCAAATTAATTGAAATTGAATTCAATTAATATTGCAAAAAACTTTTTTGACCAATTACCCATACATAGGACAACCTAATGCATTTAAATTGACCTTGAATTAAAGTGACAGGACTTAGGTCAAAAATGAATCAAGGTCTAATATGAAAATTGGACATCGATTCATGAAATTGAACCATAGTCTTAAATAGGTCAATCCAAATTTCTTCTATTAAAGCTTAATAGCTCGATTTTCTTACATTCAAGAGGGTGAAATTCCTCAAATTGGGAGGTTCTCATGTGAAATTCTCAAAACAAAGTCCTAATTTAGACTTATCTTAAGAAAATGAATGGAAAATAATCATTCGTTCATGACTTATAAAGAATTGATTTTGACCCCTAAATTGGGGCCTAAAATGACAATTCGCCTTTCAACATGGCAATTCTCAAAATTGAATGAATGAGTGGTTTAAAAATAGTCTTTAGACCTAATGTCGTAAAAGGAACTACATCTAATTATGCTAAAACAAAAGTAATTTCATTTTTGGTTGATTTAGAACTTAAAATTGAAAAAATTCGGAAAATAAGGTACTTAATCAAATTTTGTAAAATTTTCAACACAAAATTCAAATTGACACTATAACGAAGTGTTTTGATGATTTTTATTTTTATTTTTTCATTTTTTGGTTAAAGGTTTGACCAGAAGTCAACATTTTAGTTATTTTTCCTGAAAGATTGATTTTTAAGTTAAATCTTTGAATTTTTGAAACATTAATTTGACAAAAGTGAAATTAAGGCTATTTAATTTAATAGTTTTTTTTGGATGAAAAGCCAATTTTTGACCAGAGGTTAACTTTCGTTTAATGGGTTGACCAGAAAGTCATCCGTTGACTTTTCCCGTTTTTTTTTCTTGGAAATGAATAAGAAAATGCTTAAAAATGACAATGCAAAATAAATAAGTGAAAAACAACACTTTTTGATCAAGGAACGGGCTCCGCCACGATCGGAAAGCCAAATCTTGATTTTCACATATTATAACGCATCAACTAAAAATCATATATCAACACGCGTGCTCTTTAGCGGGTCACATAGATATGTGTAGTGTGGTTGGTTTAATATAATAGATCGAGTTTATGCAAATTTCATTCCCAAGCCAAATGTAGAAAATGTAACAAAGTAGCCCTTTGCTAAGTATTGTTAATTGTGCTTTGAAAATGTTAATACTTCTATTTCAAGTGTTTCCTTTTTTAAATATATGTTTTCATCTTTTTAAATGCTTTGATATGTAGTTTCCTATTGGTGGTCTTAACCTAATACTTCTTTTGAACAAAACCCTATTAACAATTATGCTCTAAAAAATGTTATACTGGAGCCAAGACTTAATTAAGATAAATGGCCATTATAATAAGTTGAAGAGTACAAAGGATATATGCTTTGAAATAGGGAATGCACAATCAATCTTAAATCTATTGCAAGGAAACTAATAAAGTCTTAGACTTTTTAAGTGAACAAATAGTCCTACACTTTTGAGGGAAAGCAAAATCAAGTCCTCTCTGCTAAGTCTCGATTGATTTATTTAACATGATAATCCAATTATTGTTGGGGTTGACAATGCAACCCATATAACATCCTTGAATTCCAAGCCATGAGAATAAGGTATGAGGATCGATCATGGGAATCAATGACATAAACCTTAGACAGACGAAGGCATGACATGTTCGGCCATGGACCCGGTCCACTCGACCGAGACTCGGATAAGGAAAATAATCAAGACCAACCATGGAGTTTATTTTAAGACATCAAATGGACCAATTTTAATTGAAAATGGTCATGGACAAGTTTAAGAAGGCTATCGACTTAGTTGCACTCATTTGATTAAAGTTTAGTAAATTTTCGCATGAACCTAAGTTTTTATAGAACCGTCGATCATGTACAAATATGAATGACTGCTCCAATGAGGTGATATCCTATATTAGTCTCATGAATGTCTTGGATGAATTTTGGACACAAATTAATCAATGCAGGGGATAAGTTATAGGACAAATGTCAAGATTTAATTGGGGTTCTAGAATCTTCCATAGCCTTTGACTTATTCCATCCTTATCCATTTAACTACCACATGCCCACATCAAGAGAGAAGGAGAAAACTTGCTTCCTAAGTAGCTTGGCAAAAATATCTAGGCCTCATTTAATGATTTTGGACTTTAGTTCATTAATGGCATGGATGAATCATCCACTTAGGTGTCCCCTAGAAGATTAGATTATAATGACCGTAAAACATAGCCTTGGTGAACAAGGCAAGAACTAACCAATTGAAAAGAGGACGTTTGGCATAAAAGGGGCTTAGGTGTCCCCTGTGCACATTAGGCAATAATAAGCCTAGAATGAGCCTTAGAGAATAAGTCAAGAGGTGGACCAATCATAGGTGAACATAAAAAATATAGGCGCCAACTAATGAGGCTAGATAGGCCAACTTGCCCCTTAGGTTTAATTATGAGTTTGTACCAATAATTGAGGAGGATGAGACCTATAAATATGAGAAGGCATTCTCACATTTTAAGGTTTAGCTATTCTCTTCTTTCCTTTCCTTTTCTCCCCTCTTTCACGCCTTCCTCTTCCAAGCCGCCCTAGAAGTCGACCGACCACCAAAGAAGCATCTTGGAGCTAGATCCAAAAATTTGTAAGTAGACTTTCCTAACTCTTCGATAGGGCAATGTGCTATGCATATCGATTTTAGGATCATGTCATCGTTTGCTTGTGTTGGATTTGTATTATTATGCTTGCTGTGTTTCTATTTATTTGTTGTTGGATCAAGTAAATTCACGGTCTCACATGAATGTCAAGCACACCTAGATGTCGAGGAAATGTCTCATGTGACGTTGGACGTGTGCTGAGGTGGGTGTAAGACCCACACTTGATTTCGGGACAACATTGGGACATGTTATTACTGGAGACAAGTCACAGGTTGATGCCGAAGCTAGAGCGAACGGTTCCAAGTCTAGACCATGAGCCCAAGTCGCATTTGGTATGAGTTTTATCTAGTAAGACACAAGAGTTGTTTATTAGTTCACCTTGCATGGCATGCCTTCGGGCCTTTCATTCGGCTAAAAGTTTAAACATAAAATGAATTGGTTGATGCTTGAAATGCTAGACACATAATGGACTTATATGCTGACGTTGGGGGGATGCCGTGTCGTTGCCTGAGGTAAAGGTTTGGATGCAGTTCCGATATTGAGATTGTGGACGATGCCGGCCCGGGTGAGGTCGATACTTGAGGGTTGCCCTAGATGCCGTCTTGATAATGAGATCGGTACGATGCCGCTTGCCAAGGGGGACCGATGCTCAGTTGTTACCGGAAGAGTCGATTAATTTTGACTAATATGATACTGAAAAGGAAAAATGAAAGTTCATGTGTGATGCTTGAGTTGATGCTTGCAAAAGCTGGGTTCGTTTTGATATGTGCTGTTAAGTGTTTATATCAATTTGAACATATGTTGCATCGGGTCACTTAGTGCTTGAACGGGTCTTATGTGATGCAAGCGTTTCTCTTAGTGATCGAAATGATTATAAGCCATGGATCTTTGGAAGGCTTGTTCATATGCACTAACTCATTGTCTTTGATGCTTAAAAGCACATAGATTATTGAGAGCTGTTCATGTGCATAAGTAAGGCAAGGCACGAAGCTTGCTATTGATTTCCTATCGATAAGTGGGTGGTGATTTTGTATCCGAGGATTGATGGCAAGACGTCTTCCTATAAGAGAATTAGGAATTTCTACTTATTGAGTCACCGACTCATTCTTGTTGTTTTCACCATTTCTGGTGTGTGATGGATGAACCAACCCCACAACTCGTCTGTCCCGGCCTTCCCATCGATATGCTTACCACTGTGACGGACATAGTAAACGTAGAAGATGACGTCACCTACTAGAAATATATCACCATCGGTTGGGTTCAAGAAGGAGTAAACACTTTGGTTCCCCACATGTACGAGGCTTGGTGCCTCATTTTTGAGGGGAACATCATAAGTCCCATTCATGGCTTCATCCCTCTGGCGGATCCCACAGGATGCAAGGGAATGAGCCTAGGATGGGGGCCTTTTTTGGGAGAAGCTCTATAGAGGAGCTAGGCTACCTTAGCCTTTCGATCGACTACGTATGGAAATGAAAATAAGTAACCTAAGACTAAGATGAGCATCTAATCGAAATATTTTTTGATGTGTATATGTGTATGAATATATATTGCTTTTATTTGCTTGGCTTGTATATATTTTGCCTGACTTCCGTGTTTGTTTGTGTATGGGGATATGTTTGTTATTTGCTTCCACATATGCTTAACAAAGATAAAAGAGTTTAGGACATTCAACGTGCCTAGAACGCTGATGCTAACTCACCAGGTCACACTCTTGTGCCAGGGGTGGTGTGGGGCTATGACAGTAAGCTTCTGGTATTAGAGCAATGTTAGCTACCAAGAGTGATAAGATGCGTTGGGAGATGGGCTAGTTAGTTAGGAAAAAAAAAACACCATACATGTGTTTGCTGGAGTGACTTGTGATACTAACCTTAACCCCTTAACTTTGGTATTGCTATAACTGTACCTATTCTTTTGCACAGGTACTCTTTAGAACTTTAGTAGAACACCACGAGTTCTCACGACCAGCCGACTTCTAAAGGAAAGTCGAACCAAGATCCTTGACTCGATGGAATACTACAACCCCTTAAGACCATAAGAGGTTTAATAGAACAACAGGCATAGCAGTAGGTTAACGGTAATGGGAATGGTGACCAACTGATGTAGGGACTTGTGGAATAGTTCCTGAAACTCAGGCCATCAAAATTTGTTGGAATTGGAGATCATGAGGAAGCAGCATCATGGATCAATGAACTAGAAAAGATATTTGCACTACTGAAGTGCTCTGATAAGGACATAGTTACATTGGTGGTATATCAACTATAAGGAAAGGCCAGCCATTGGTGGAAGGCAACTTAACGGAAAATATTCCTTGATGGTGTAGTTATTACTTAGAATGCTTTTGTCGAAGCATTTAATGGCAAGTGTTTCTTGGAGTGTGCCTGTGATCGAAAGATGGAAAAATTCTTGCAACTTCGCCGGAATAATATGACGGTCTACTAGTACGAGGCAAAGTTCCCTAAACTGTTTTACGCTTCTTGATTGGTTGAGGATCCAGTAGATAGGGCTAAACGACTTTGGGATGAATTGAAACTCGAAATACGAAGCCAACTTGTGCCGTTAAATCTGAAAGATTATGGTGAGCTATATGAGAGGGCTCAATTGATTGAGAAGGATGTCATGAAATGAACGGTAAATCAACCTTATTATCTCGCCTTGAGAAGTGGGAACCAGCGTTCAGGTAAGTGGCCGATGATGGGAGACAAACGTTTGTTTATCCCTAATAAGAGGAATCGTAATCAGGAGCCCCCTTTCACTTCGAAAGATGGGTGTCGTATTTGTGGAAGACGTCATGGGAACACTCCATGTTATGTAAGGGCAAGAGCTTGGTTCGGATGTGGCCAACAAGGTCACCACCTTAGAAACTTTCTGCAGTGACAAGGAATGTAGCAACAACATCCGTAGCAGCCACCGGTGAGGGTTGCACCTTAGGATAATTTTGATTGTCCATCCACTCCAGGAAGATTGTACGCGATGAACCAAGAAGAAGTAGAGAATTCACACACCGTTATCACAGGTACGATTTCCTTGCAAAACCATGCTGCATACGCATTGTTTAATACTGAAGCTTCTTATTCGTTTGTTGCGCAACGTTTTGTGTGATTAGTTGGATTAAAATATGAACTGTTAGAAGTCATACTCAATGTCTCTACTCCAATGAGAAATGAAGTGTTGTCCACCCTAGGATGTCGAGGGTGTAGAATGGATATAGGTGGTCAGGAAGAAATTATAGACCTAACCATATTGGCTATGTATGACTTCGACATTATCATTGGGATGGATTGACTTATTAAACAACGAGCTCATGTGGATTGTTATGGTAAAATGATCCAATTTAATCCTCCCGAGCGTCCCAATTATAAGTTTATGGGAAATAGAGGAGGACCCTCCATGTCCTTAATTTCCGCGTTAAAAGCCACTCGACTTCTTGAGGAAGGTTGCCAATGATACTTGGCGATGATGACAGATATGTCCAAGGAAGAATTGAAATTAGAAGACATTTTGGTAGTACGAGAATTTCTCAATGTCTTTTTAAAGGAGTTATCGGGATTACCTCTAGAAAGAGAGGTGGAGTTTGCCATCGAATTAATTTTGGGAATGGAGCCCATCTCTAAGGCTCCCTATGAGATGTCATGTCAAAACTTAAGGAGTTGAAAGTGCAACTCCAAGAATTATTAGATACATGGTTTATTTGTTTGAGTGCTTTGCCATGGGGTGCACTAGTTTTATTTGTGAAGAAGAAAGATGGGACGTTACGTCTTTGTATCGACTATTGGCAGCTTAACAAGGTCACTATTAAAAACAAGTACCCTTTGCCGAGAATCGATGATCTATTTGATCAACTCCAAGGGGCATTTGTATTTTCGAAGATAGATTTACGATTGAGATATCAACTTAGAATCAAGAAAGAGGATATCTCGAAGATAGCTTTTCAGACACGATACAGACACTATAAGCTCACCGTTATGCCGTTCAGTTTGACAAATGCACCAACAGCATTCATGGACTTGATGAATCGAGTTTTCAAACAGTATCTAGACCCGTCTTAACGATACCTTATGGATTAGGAGATTTTGAAATATACAGTGATGCCTCTCATAGAGGGCTAGGGTGTGTACTGATGCAGCATGTGAAAGTAGTGGTCTATGCATTGAGACAATTGAGGCCCTATGAACTCAATTATCCAACTCATGATTTGGAATTGGCTGCAATTATATTCGCCCTGAAGATATGGAGACACTATCTTTATGGTGAGAAGTTCGTGATTTACATAAATCATCAGAGCTTTAAGTACTTGTTTTCCTAGAAGGAGTTGAACATGCGACAGAGGCGGTAGATGGAACTCGTGAAGGGTTATGACTGTGAAATATTATACCATCCTAGCAAGGCAAATCGAGTTGCCGATGTTCTCAGTCGGAAATCCACTATTGCATAATTGATGGTCCAAGAATGGAAATTGCTTGAAGGAGTTCATGATCTAGAGTATAAACTTGAGATTGACAATCTATCGAGCTTATTGGCTACTCTTTGGATTGAGTCAAAGGTGTTATCGAAGATTAAAACATTGCAGCAGGTAGATACAGAAATCCAGAAGATCATAAAAGAAGTTGCAAAAAAGAAGAGATCGGATTTTCATATCACAGAAGACGGAATACTTAAATTCCATGGGTGATGATATGTGCCCAATGATGTAGAATTAAAAGAAGAAATTCTTTCCAAAGCTCACCGCAGTCAATACAGCATACATCTTGGTAACACGAAGATGTATCGTAATCTTTAGCAACATTATTAGTGGAATGGCATGAAGTCGAATATTGTTAAGCATGTTGCAAAATGTCTAACTTGTCAACAAATAAAGGTGCAACATTGTAAGCCGGGAGAACCATCATAGCCATTGGAAATTCCGGAATAGAAATGGGAACATATCACCATGGATTTATTTCTGTGTTTACCGAGAAGTCAGAAGGGAACGATTCCATTTGGGTGATAATTGATAGACTTACGACGTCCGCTCATTTTCTAGCAGTGCGGAAGAATTTCTCATTAGAAGAATATGTCGAGTTATATGTGCGACACATAGTTGGCTTGCATGGGGTGCCGATGACTATTACTTCAGATCGAGATTCTAAATTTACTGCCATATTTTGGAGAAGTTTACAAGTTGCCTTGGGAATGAAACTGCAGTACAACACCCCTTATCATCCACAAACGGATGGCAAAACTAAAAAAAACCATCAAGACTTTAGAAGATATGCTTCAGGTGTGTGTTATAGATTTCAAGGGAAGTTGGGAAGAACAATTGCATCTCATTGAATTTGCATATAATAATAGTTACCAACAAAGCATCGGTATGGAACCATTCGAAGCACTCTATGGTTGGGCTTGTAGGACTCCAATGTGTTGGGATGAAGCTAGGGAAAAGAAGATCATTGGTGTAGGACTCCAATTTAACTTACTATAGATGCCGTTCAGACTATCCAAGATAGAATGAGAGCCACCCAAAGTTGTCAAAAGAGTTATGTTGATAATAGGCAGAAACCCCTATAATTCTAGGTTGGCAACCATGTTTTCATAAAAGTATCACCCAAGAAAGGTATGTCCTATTTTGGTAGGAAAGGAAAATTGAGTCCTAGATTTATAGGACCTTTTGAGATACTAGAATGGGTAGGGAATTTGGCCTACTGGTTGGCTTTATCACCAAAGCTTGCTCAGGTCCACAATATTTTCCATGTTTCAATGTTAAGAAAATACGAGCCTGATCTAGCACACGTGCTAAACTTCAAGGAGATCGAAGTAGATAACAAAGTGTCCTATGCTAAGGAGCTGGTGTGGATCGTGAATCAAAAAGAGCAAGTTTTGAAAAAAAAAAGGTCATTTCCTTAGTTAAAGTAATATGACAATACCATGGGGTAGAAGAAGTGATTTGGGAGACTGAAGAAAGTATGAGAAGTCATACCCGCACCTATTTGAGCTAGGTAGGTATTTAAATTTCGAGGATGAAATTTTATTTAGAGGGGGGGGGGAAATATAACATCCTCGAATTCCAGGCCATGAGAATAAGGTATGAGGGTTGATCATGGGAATCAATGACATAAACCTTTGATAGACGAAGGCATGGCATGTTCGGCCATGGACCCGATCCACCTGATTGAGACTTGATTAGAGCAAATAATCAAGACCAACCACGGAGTTGATTTTAAGACATCAAATGGACCAATTCTAATTGAATATGGTCATGGACAGGTTTAAGAAGGCTACCGACTTAGTCGCATTGATTTGGTTAAAGTTTAGTAAATTTTAGCATGAATCTTGGTTTTTATAGAATCATCGATCGTGTACAAATATGAACGACTCCTCCAATGAGGTGATACCCTATATTAGTCTTATGAATGCCATGGATGAATTTTGGACACAAATTAATTAATGCGGGGGATAAGTTACTAGACAAATGTCAAAATTTGATTGGGGTTCTAGAATTTTCCATAACCTTTGACTTAGTCCATCCTTGTCCATTTAAGTGCCACATACGTGGTTCAAGAGAAAAGGAGAAAACTTGCTTCTTAAGTAGCTTGAGGTACGGACACCTGGACTACCAAAACTTGGCATGGAGGGACACTTAAGTGTCAAAAGTTTGGAAAGTGACACTTAAGTGCCAAAATCAGAACAAAATGGATCACTTAAGTGTCAATCTAGCCAAAATGCCGACGTGGCAATATTCTGGTGAAGCAAGTGCAAAACGGCGTCGTTTTATACGCTAACGTGGCTAGACAATACAAAAATAACGCTGTTTTGGTGCTGACGTGGTAAAAAAATTAATATAAAAAGGTATTTGAGGCCTTCTACCAAATCCAGCAGCACCTCCGTGTTGCCTTACAGCCCTGCCCTGCTTGTCACCTAGAACCGCCGCCCGTTGCCGTCCACATCTAGAATCACCGCCGATCTCCGAAGCTTCACTGATGACCCATTCTTGCATCCACGGTCTTGGAGTTTGTGCCATCGTTCCTCCCAGCCGTGAGCACTCCTCGGGTGTCCTTTGGTTAGTCCAAAACAAGGTAAGATTTTTAATTGCATGAACAATAATTTTAGTTTTATGTCAGCACTTGATTGCATAATCTATAACCGTTGAACCTTAGGTTATTTCCATTTCCCTTGCTATGTATAAAATAGTAAACATTACATTAACTGGGGCATCGGAGTTTTGAGCCGAAAGGCCAGACGCTCAATTATAATATCGACACATTGCATATGGTAATTTGCATCTAGAATTAATCTCTGCATCATAATGTCGAAATTAATTAATTGTTGCATATCTTTGATAGATATTGATGATTATTGAATGATATTGCATAATTTCCAAGAGCATTAATGAATAATGATAATTCCTGAAGTTATTCGTTGTTAGTGCATTTCCATCAGATAGTTTGCGATTTCATCAGATTTTGCGATTTTGTAGGATATTCATATATATTGCACATTTTAGGTTATATTCACGTTTTCTAATTTAGGATTTCATATATTTAATGCTTTAGAAATCATGTAATAGTTTAGGTATACATGATATCATGCATGATTAGGAATTGATACGTGTTTATTTACAAGTCAATTTAGGTCATCATGTAGGTTTAGGGCATTTTTCTTTTCTTAATTGATAAAAAAAATCCAAAAAATATTTTATTAACAAATCATATTGATTGAAAAAATTACCAAAAAAAGCTCTAAGCCTAAACTTATATTGCACTTATATCAATCTAGTCCTAAACTTTCAATTGCGCCCATTTTTTTTTTTTTAAAACATTTTGACAATTTGTTAATATAGTCCTTTCGGCCAATTATGACAGAAAATCGCTATCATGGTAAGACACTTGGCATCAATCGTCCTATGAGTTGTACCGACACTAACATGGATAACTTTTTAGACTATTTCTATTTTTATCTTTTTTGTTTTTTTTCCCTTTCACTGGTTTTTTCTTTCCTTTTCGCAAGTGACTAGTCTCAAAAGTGGTAGTCCACCAGGCAATCGGCTAGCCCTCTCCGACATCGCCAGTGGCCGGCCATCACCTGAGGAAAAAAGAAAGAAAAAAGGAAAACAAATAAGAATTTCTTTGAAAATTGTTCAAGTTAGTGTCGATATGCCACATAGAATGATCGATGCTGACTAGAATGTCATGTTAATATTTTCCAATCAAAATTGGCCAGAAGAACTACATCGGTAAATTTCAAAAAGTTTAGGACTGCATAAGTGCAATAGGTTTAGAACTTTTTTGGTAATTTTCCCCGTGTTAATTCATTAAAGTATAGAATTAATTCTTGATTAGTTCTATGATGTTTGTGTTGCCTAATGCATGTCATATGGTTAAGCTTCAGGGATTAATCTAGTTAACATCTCATATAGATTGCATTTGAATTAATGCATGTTCAATGTCATCGCACATAGTTTAATATTTATTAGGTTTGTCATGTAATGATTTAATTGACGCGTGTCATTTAGCAATTCAATTGATGCATGCACATAGTGTTCGGACATATATGGAGTTTTAGGGATTTATTTCATATTCATCATGTTAATTATATGAGAAAATACCCAAAAGATTAGTTTAGGTTGAATACGGATTTATTTTGATAAATATATGTTCATGCACAGTCGTGCATTGCATTTCACGCATGTCACATGGTTCGATATATGCGCCATATTTTCATCTGTTTGTCTTTTGAGTTGTAGCTTGCAGAATGTCATCGTGAAGGATGTTTATGAGGTTTTTACTGTGTTTGTTCATGCAAATCAAGTTCTTTCATTTTTTCGCAATTTATTTACTGTTTTAATTATTGAGTGTTACTTTAATATCTACATACCAGGTGATCTCATTCATGTGTTAGTGGCATAAGATAAAAACCAATCAAGACTTTATGCATAAACATTTTCAAAATAAAAAAATAAATTATACTAAAATGGCGTTGGCTTAATCTAACGTAACAAAGTCCCCATATTCTAAATATCTAGCTTGCAAAAGTAAGATAGACTCATGTCTTTTTTGGGTGTCTAATTGACCGAGGATGATGATTAATGGCTTCAAAGGGTAAGTTTAATAATGAGATTTAATTGGACCTCAAGTTGCGGTTGATATGGGCTTAGGAGAAGACCCCATTTGGTTCAACTTTCCCAATAGGCTTTGAGCCTCCAAAGCCCATTTGGGAAAATATTAGGCGTTTGGCAAGTGTTTTTGGAAGTCCATTGGTCAAATGTCAACATTGGGAATGCTGAAAGCCCAAAGCAGGTCTGGACTTGCTTTGAGCATTCGGCATTTTGGAAATACAAATCCATTTCTACTGTTATTCACTTGTTAACTCCTTTTTTTTTTTTTGGGAGGTCATTCATCTTCTCCATAGCTACCGGAGGCCAGCCAATCGCTGACGGCCAAAGTGGCTAGATTTGGCTGCCGGATAGCCTCGCTTGAGGTCGCGTTGCTTGGGATCGCATGGCCCAAATGATGTCGCTTGGGTTCACACGGCCCAAGTAGCATTGCCTGAGGTCACAATTACAGGTGACGCCGTCTGAATCATGCGAACCTAGGCGACACCGCTTGAGGTTGTGCTCCACCCAAGCAATGGCTGAGGTCGCACCTCAGGCCACCTCACCTAAGGTTCACATGACCTCAGGCCTTTAGATCTGGCTGTTTGACAGTTGTCGAGCGGGTGGCCGATGGCTAACCTACATCGGATTTAATTTTCAGACTTAAAAAACAATAATAATAACAAAAGCGCTTTATAAACGTGGATTTTACCAATCATCATTTATACTAAAGCTAGTTTTCGGTGCTATTTGAAGTTATAATTTACCAAATAGTGTAGCATTTCGGAAAATTCCTTTGCCCCAAAATTTTCCCAAAACCATTTCCCCAAAGCCGAATCAAACGGGCCCTTTTAACTCATTGCTCGATGTAGGCATCATCTCTTTATTGAATACATGTTTGTGCCTATCTAGCAAGCTATTAGCTTTCTCTTACTGGTTCACCTCGAGAAAGGTTGCGACATAGGTGAATTGGCAAGTGGACCTCCACATTATACACATCTGGAAAGGCATGCCTAGGAGAAAGTAATATTTCCATTTGAGAGAAATCTAAGACTATGGACACAAAAATAGAAGTCTATAGTGTCCTCCTCAACAGTATAAAGAGCAATCTAACACTTGAAACACCCCCAATTAAAACGGTCTATCAAAGCTTGCAAGTTTCCCATGCAAAAACATGTCCACAAGGGTGTAATATGTGCAAAATATGACCATTGCATATCACTCATAGTCCAAAAACACCAAGATGCTCTTTCGACGTTCAATATCTTCAAAGATGCATTGTTCTTCACGTAATTCTTAAAGCGAGTCCAAAAACACCTGCTAACAGGATAGACATACAAAGTACACTCCCGACATAGCTGAACTCTATTAGTCAAACTTCAACAACGGCGACCTTTACGACATACCGGCAAACATGTTCGAATCAGTTTTTGTACCGTCATGATGACTTTTAACAGCCTTCTAACCGTAGAATAATGAAACTTGCTCTGACATTGGCACGAGCACATGCAGGGAGGCCTGTCTACGTCCACGCTGGTGCTGCTACGCGATGAGAATGCAATGACCTAAGCTTTGCGGGTTCTGTGGAAGTGGTACCTGGCTGTTTCTCTTTATTTCT
This sequence comes from Eucalyptus microcorys, assembly GCA_014182515.1. Lineage (NCBI taxonomy): Eukaryota > Viridiplantae > Streptophyta > Magnoliopsida > Myrtales > Myrtaceae > Eucalyptus > Eucalyptus microcorys. The sequence goes on from CM024564.1 coordinate 19,684,019, forward strand.
GGATTTTTCCAGGTTTAAAAAAGCCTTACTTTAGCTCGTTCAGTCTAATCATACATGTGGCTCTCTTTTGTTCTGGCGACCATCACATGAGAGACCGTAAACGAGTCGAGCGGGCTTGAGCCAAAAAGCTTTAATGGCTTCTTCCAAAAAGCTTTAATGGCTTCTTCCAAACGAGGCTGAAATTTGGCTGCGTGCAGTTTCGTTGCGATTCGTGCAGGGATTTGACGCCGTGGCTACGAGCATGTGCTGCGTTATAATACAACCCACTGGAGAGGCCTATCTGGTGGTCAGAACTCAGGGCCCCATTTGACATTCAGTGTTACTCACATTCGCATTAAATCTAAGGAAAAAAAGAAAGGAAAAATAAGTGTTACTCAGGGCCCCATTTGACATTCAGTGTTACTCACATTCGCATTAAATCTAAGGAAAAAAAGAGAGGAAAACAAGTGAAAATAAATAAATAAATAAGAGAAGTTCACATATAAGCTTGCTTACCAAAGAACAGATTGGGCCACGAATTGACTAAAATGTCCTCGGACTTTAAAAAGGCTAACACAGAAACCTAGAACCTCACTCTCTCTCTCCCCTCCCCTTTTGTCTCTGGCTCTATTGCTGCTTGCTTCGCCACCATCATAGCAGAAGCGTAAGGCAAATCTTAAACTTGTCATAATGGTAATAGACCTATTTTTAATCTATATTTGATGGTTTAAGTTATTATATATGTTAGTTATTTAGTATATGGATTGTAAATTAATTTAGAATGGTAAACCCCAAAATAATGTGTTAAATAGGACTATAACTTACTTAGACCTAACCCACCTCTATAATTGTCTTCACTCTCCCTCGCTTTATAAATAGGTTTAGGATTGTAAAGCCCAAGATAATATGAGTGTTAAATAGTTCTATAATTTACTTAGATTTAACCCGCCTTAATGACTCTTTTTCACCCTCACTCCGTGTTCTCACCTCAGTTTGGATATGAGTTTTCTTAGATTGGATAAATATAAAAGTGTTTTAGCAATATGGTTAGAGATGGGTATGGATTGGATCGGATATGGATGACAAAAAATGTATTACACGGAAACGAGTTAAATGTTAATTTAGATCAAGCCAATTTCGAGCCAATCCAAACTTGACCTGATTCGGTCATTTGACGGGTTCAGCAAATCCTAATGCACATGTGATGGTGTAGGGGTGAAGGCCACCATTTGCTCCTCCTAGGACCATTACTGGCCTTGATTCAAATATGGAATTTGCACATCGCAATTAAGCATTTAGCCGCTTGGTTAAATTCTTGAGAGGCTATATGAAAAGATTATACTAATGCCATACTAGGAGGAACCCATTGATATAAGAAACTAGCCCACTTCCAAGTTCTAGTTCTAGAATGGATGGGTTCACCCAAATCCTAGGTAACTTTGTAATGTGGTCATGTGGCATGTTATTGTTAAGTCAGCAAGTTGAGATTTTAATACGAGATCCTAGTAATAATAAGCAATTGCAATGAACTATTGTTGTATTTTATTAGTATGTCCATGATGGGGTGCGATTAAGACGCACCGTATCGTGTTGATATGTTATGATAAAGACACCTTTAGAAAGGGTATGAGGGAAGTCATATAAATAACTTCAAAAGATAACCGTTGGGTCTATTGGTAAGAAAGAACCTTCAGAAAGAAACTGTTCTCTCTTCTTCTCCTCCTTCCATCAAAGAAAAATAAAAGGCATTCCATTACTTATTTGAGAAGACAATTGGGCATTAACGTTGTGGAAATTAAATGTTTTCCTCATGATTGCATTCAAACCATCATGAAGTCATATTGTTCGTCGTTTACTTGTAATTCAACATTCGTTTCAAGGTAAATTGTTCATTGTGCATCAAAGAGGTTAGTCGTTTCTTCCGTCAACTTTCTTCCAACATTGGTATCAGAGTCTATGTTATGATTTCTGTCTTGTTTGTCCATCAAATTTTCTCGTTTGCTATTTGATATGAGGATCAAAAGAATGAACTTCACATCATTTGGATGTTCATTGCTTGAAAATTGCAACATGAATCATCGAAAACAAATTGAAGCGAAAAATGAGTTTGGAGGTCGTGTACACCCATATGGTTTTGGCCAATTTTCGAAATATTTTTTTGGCCAAAATCAATTTCTGAATATACAGGATGAAAGTGCTCGTCGAGACGAGTTGAACAGCGAGTCGAACGCTACCGGAAGACGCTAGACGCGCCCACATGTGCGGCCTGAAGCCATGGCACGTGGGCACCAAGCGCGCATTGGCGAAGCAACACGTGCTGACATCATCAACGATGTTAACCAATGGTCGGTAATCATTGGATGATGTCACCCAACGGCGCAGTTGGCCGATCAGCGACTGACCGGTGGTTCGACCCGACCCGACCGAAGACCCTAACTGGTTGACTGATCAACTAGTCCGACTAATTAACTAATCCGGCGGTTGGACCGGTTAGACCGGTCGCTAGATGGATCGGTCGGATTGGCTAAGAGCTGTATTGGCCCGTTGGCGCATGCGCCACACGTGTTGCACACTCAGGTGACGCGTGTGGGCGTGTGGAAGGTCCGATTGGCACGTGGTCGGTGGCATTTGGTTTAAATGTATGTGCTCTAAATTGTGGTATAGTACTTTTACATGTTTGAGGTTTTTAAATGTATAAAAATGTGTGCGGAATCCTAAGTATGTGTATTTTTGGGATATTAGTACATTGTTTATTCTTTTTAACCTATATTTTCTTATGGTTTTGGAAATATAGAAGTTATTCTACATGAAAATGATCACATATATGTTGTGTAGAGTTTGGTTCGATGATAGCATGTTTATAGTTTAATATGCTTGCAATTTCTTGGTTCCAAGCATACTCAAACAATGGTTGGAAATCCTTGATTTTTCATTACGTGTCGAATTACGGTTTTGATTATAATTGCTGCATGATTGATTTTTTGTATGTTTGTTCACATCATGCTATGCCTTTTGTGTTGATAGAAAAATGTGAAAATTACAAGAGGTCATGTAATTATTTTTCTAGTGGGGTTCGTAGCTTAGTAAAATTTGAAGGAGTTCTCACTTAGAACTTAAAATTTACGCAAATTAAACTAGTAAATGATAATAGAACAATTGTATATAGAAGCTAATTGAAAACATAGCAAACTTTCGTTTCTGTGTCTTTTGTTGAATTATCATTAATTTAGTTTGTCTTTGTTGCAAATTAAATACGTGTATTACTCTGAAAATGTGCTAGTATTGATTTTGCGTTTATTATATTAAAGTGTTATAGTAATTGATTATGGCTTCGGCATCCAAGATCACTGTGGCTGACCTTAATAAGGGAGAGAAGCTGAACTGTGACAATTATGATATTTGGCATCAAAAGGTTCAGTACATCCTTGAGAAGTAAGAGATTTTGGAAACCCTCAACCACACCATGGATGAGCCTGAGCATGGAACTTTAACTCAGCATAGGAGAGATTAAGAAGCTTATCAAGCTTGAAAAATGAAAAAAAGAATTGATCACATCACGTTGCTGAGTTGTATGCAAGATGATTTCATGTGTGAGTTTGAAAGTTATAATAAAACTCAGACAATGTGAGTTTCTTTGAAAGATAAGTTTGGAGATACGTCTGCTACTAAGTTGAGGAGACTTATCATCAAGTTTGACACATACTGAAAGTACCAAAATGTAACGATGAGACAACATCTTTAGGAGATGTCAAATATGATTCATGAGTTGAAGTCAGCAGGTCACTTCCTTATTGATGAACAATAAGTTCAGGTCATTATAAGGTCTCATCCTAATAGTTTGGAGCATATGAAGATCAACATGACACACAATGAGAATATTGTCATTTTTGACGATATAACGCGTCATTTGGAATTAAAGAATAAGCATCCAGAGGTTGTGAGATCCTTTACCCATGTTTATATTGCTGAATTGAGTTCACGTAAAACTTCGAGTCTCGAGCGCAAAAGGAACTATCAATTCAACAATAAAGGAAATGAGACTGATCAGGCACCTAAGAGGACTAAGATCTTCTAATGCAACAAGTGTGGTGGGAAGAATGACAAGACCGAGATGAAGTGTTACAATTGTGGCAATATGGGTCACTTTGCTCGTGAAAGCACTAAGTTGAAAGATGTACCCTATTACTCTATTACTTTAAGTAATGTTTACTGAATCTCACATAATGTGGATTGTAGACTTAGGAGTAACAAACCACGTAGCTAGAGACTGAGAAGCATTTGAAGAGTATCGTTGGATATAACCTAGAAGAAGATTGATATATATTGAGAATAACTCAAGAGTTGAAATGAAGAGTATTGGCACATGTAAATTAATTTTACGTGGTGACCGAAGTCTTTTCTTACATGATATCCTCTACGCTCCAGATATTCGACGGAACTTGGTTTTCGTAGTTGTTCTTCTTAGCCTAGGTTATGTATTGAATTTTCATGGTGATTTTGTTGACATTTTGTTTGGAACAGTTTATTATGGTTCTAGTCATGTATTAAATGGTTTTATGGTGTTAAACATTGACTATGATATGTACAATGTTAATGTTAATGGTTGTTTTTCTTTAATTGCATCTTCTAGTAATGTTGAGATTGATGCAAGTTCTTGGCATGCTAAATTAGGTCATACTGGCTTACAAATAATGCAAAGGTTAGCTAGAGAAAGCCTTTTAGGGCTACTTGTTAATGTTGATCTATCCGTATGTGAACATTGTCTAGTGGGAAAAGTAATTAGAAAACCATTTGGTAAAAGAACTAGAGCCAAATTTTCATTGCAACTCATACATTTTGATATTTGTGGTCGATTAAACGTGAGGGTGAGGCATGGAGTTTCATATTTCATCACTTTCATAGATGATTTCATGTGTTTCGGTTATGTCTTTCTGATCTCCCATAAGTCAAAAGCATTAGATCGCTTTAGACGATATATAGCGTTGGTAGAGAATCAATTGAACAAAACAATAAAGGCATTTAGAACCGATTGTGGATGTGAGTATCTATATAAGCAATTCAAGGCTCTTTGTGATGAAAATGGAATTGTATGACAATTGACTATTCATGATACTCCGCAACAAAATGGGGTTGCTGAGAGAAGAAATAGAACCCTATTAGAAATAGTTAGGTCTATGATGGTACAAGCAAATCTACTATCTCATATTGGGGAGATGTATTATTGACTGCTGTTTATGTACTTAACCGCGTACCCTCAAAATTAGCCATTTACACCCCTTATGAATTGTGGACTGGTAGAAAACTAGACTTAGGTATGTTCTTGATAGTGTGTAGCTTATGTTCATGATTCTTTCCATAAATATGGCAAATTAGGCCATAGAGGAAAGAAATGTATCTTTATAAGATATTCTGAACACTTCAAATGGTACATGTTGATAGGTGAATAAATTGATGGAAGTATGACCGAAATGGAGTAACGAGATGTCACGTTCTTGGAGAACGATTTTTCTAAGGACTTCCAATTATATGAGATGGAAGATTTTGATAACATATCCGCTAATGTTGTTGGGGTAACTAATGTTGTAGAAGGAAATGAAGATTTATCTCAACATACAAGACCTAATGGGAGTGTTGCATTGTCTGGCAAACTGAATTCAAGAGAAGTTCAGTTATGTAAATGTAATTGTAAAAGTATTCCCCGTCGTCGTTTGAGATCGAAGGGGAAGCATTTATGATTTCTCCGCAAGATGATGCCGAGTTTAAGATTGTTCAAGATGCTCTCTCATCCTCTAATAAGAAAGAATGAAGAAAAGCTTTGGAAGATGATATTGAGTCAATGAGGGCAAACCACAACTGGAACTTGGTTGATCTACCATCTAATCGTAAAACTATTGGAAATAAGTGGGTTTTTAAGATTAAGTGAAAGGCAAATGGATCCATTGAAAAGTATAAGGTTCCTCTTGTGGTGACAGGTTATACTTAATAATAGGGTATATATTATGAAGAAACATTTTCACGAATTGTAAGGTTTGTCTTAATATGCCTTATCATAACTATCGTTACACATTTGGACCTAGAATTACATCAAAGGATGTAAAGATGACATTTCTCAATAGAGAACTAGATGAATAAATTTATATGAAGCAACCTATAGGTTGCATAGCTGAAGGTCAAGAGCATAAAGTTTGCAAGCCTTATCCCTCAATCTATAAACTTAAGCAGTCATCTAGTAATGGTATCTTATTTTTCGTCAAGCCATAACGTCTTTTGGATTCACGATGATCAAAGAAGATCACTATATATATGTCAAACAATCCGAAGATAAATTTGTCATTTTATCACTTTATATGGACGATATTTTGTTGGTTGAAAATGACAAGATTTTGGTTATTACCATAACTGAATAGTTGTCCTTTAATTTTAAAATGAAGGACATGGGCAAAGTTGCTTATATATTAGAAGTTAAGATTGAAAAAGATTGATTAATGAAATTTCTTGCTTTATCACAAGAGTCTTATATAATGAAGATTCTTGAGTATTTCAATATGCAGCATTGTAATCACATTGATACCCCTGTCATGCAAGGTAAAGGCCTAAATACTAAAATAGTTTAATGTATGTTATGGTGTGTACTCGACCCAACATATGTTATGCCATGGGATTGGTGAGCTGATATTAATTAAATCCTGATCAAGCACACTATAAAGCAGTGAAGAGAATCCTAAGATACTTAAAATGCACCATGGATTATCGACTTTGTTACCAAGAGAATGATTTACGCCTATTAGGTTATTCATATGCTGATTGGGGAGGAGACCTAAATGAGCGTAAATCGATTTCTGAATGATGAAGGTGCAATTTCTTGAAATAACAAGAAGCAGACATGCACAGCATTGTCTACGATGGAGGCAGAATTTATTGCATGCTTTGTTGTAGTGCAAAAAGTAATATGTCTAAAACGTTTCTTGGAAAATTTAGCCATTATCATCGAGGTTCCAAGACTAATGATAGTTTATTGTGATAGTCAAACAACCATTGCCTATGTGATAGATCTCAAGTATCATGGAAGAATGAAATACATTAACATAAAAAACAACTTTATAAGAGATATAATAGTGCAGAAAGAAGTGATCCTTCAATACATTTCAACTAATAGAATGATTGCTAATCCATTTACGAAGGCTATTCCTAGAGACGTATTCTTGACCCATAGGATGTCTCTAGGGTTACGTAGAATGTAATATGTAATATTGTAGAAAATCATTGGTTTATGTATATATAAATATACATAAACCAATTCTTCGATTGTAGAAAATCATTGTAGGACTTTCGTGGAGTTGAGGAATCAAGAAGAGTTCTTCTTCAGACAGAAGTCCAGGATCGGGTGGCTCAAGGAAGGTGACCATAATACCAAATTTTTTCACCATTCCGTCAATAGGAGACAGCTGACAAACATGATTCTTTCTATTATGGATATCTCTGGTAATATTGTTTCGGACCCGAGCTTAGTGCAACAGAGCTCTTGGCACCGTGTTCGCTGTCTTCCAGACCCTCTTTGCGGGATCTCTAGGAGGTCATTTGGTGCCCTCTCAAGGAAGATCAGGTTAGCTTTCTCTCCTGTCCCTTCACTGATGAGGAAATTCACAGTACCATATTCTCCCTTGCTCGGGGGAAGGCTCCTGGGCCGAATGGGTTTGGTGTTGAGTTTTTTTAAGCATAATTGGGAGATGGTAGGGCCGTTGGTCACTGAAGCAGTGAAGGATTTCCTTACCACGGGGAGGCTTCTTAGGGAGATCAATAACACTATTCTTGTGTTGATCCCAAAAGTTCCAAATGCAACGTCGATCAATGATTACAGGTCTATTGCCTGTTCTAACACTATTTATAAATGTATTACCAAGGTTTTAGCTAACCATGTGGCTGCAGTTCTTTTTGATATTATTAGCCCTTCTCAGAATGCTTTCGTCAAGGCAGATGAATTAGAGACAATATTTTTCTTGCACAGGAGCTGTTTGGGGGATTTCATCTTGATCCATACATTCATAAGTGTGCTGTCAAGGTGGATTTTTAGAAAGCCTATGATACGGTGGATTGGGACTTTCTTGAGCTGGTTCTTCGTGCGTTTGGTTTCCCAAACCACCTAGTTCGGCTTATCATGGTATGTGTTTGCACTCCAAAGTTTTCTATTTCCTTAAATGGGTTTTTCCCTATTGGCTGAGGCCTCCATCAGGGGGATCCCATGTCTCTTTATCTTTTCACTTTGGTGATCGAGGTCTTCTTCGGGATCCTTAGTGCTCGTGCTAGGCAACCGGGGTTCAAGTTTTTTTGGAGATGCAAGGCTTTGAGTTTATCTCACCTGTTATTTGCTGATGATGTTTTCCTGTTCTGCGGACCTAATATGGTCTCGGTCTCTCTCTTGAAGGAAGGTTTGGATACCTTCTCCGCTTGGACTGTCTGAAGCCAAACTCCAATAAAAGTGAGATCTTTCTTGTTGGAGGGTCAGCTAAGTTGCAGTCTGAGATTCTTATTGCCCTTGGTTTCCTTGAAGGGAAACTACCGGTCCGTTATTTGGGAGTTCCTATTATTTCCTCACGGCTCGGCAAGGCGGAATGTGTTTCCCTAGTTGATCGTATTACAACCAAGGTCCAATCGTGGACCCAGTGCTTTCTCTCCTTTGCTAGCCGTCTTCAACTAATAAGGTTAGTTCTTCATGCAATCCAAGCTTATTGGGCGAGTGTATTTACTATCCTTGTTGCAGTGTTGGATAGTATTGAGCAGATTTTGAGACAATTTCTTTGGAAGGGCTCGAGCCTAGGTAGGGGTGGGGCTAAAGTTTCCTGGGAGGACGTCTGCCTTCCGAAGGAGAAAAGAGGTCTCGGCATTCGCAGGTCGAGGGATTGTAACAAGGCAACGATGCTGAAGCACATCTGGATTCTATTTACGGATGAGGAGTCCTTGTGGTGCAAGTGGATCATTTCCACTTTCCTGAAAACGAAAAGTTACTAGGTGGTTAGAAAGCCTACCTTCTGTTCTTGGGCTTAGAAGAGAATCCTCCATCTCAAGACCAAGTTTCGACTCTCCTTCCTCTAGAGATTAGGGGATGGCCTTTCTGTTTCATTCTGATTTGACCACTGGCATTCGAGAGGCCCCCTTAATCTGTTATTCTTGGACTTTTTAATTTATAGCTCTGGCCTACCTAGGCACACTACGGTGGCTGGTATTTGTTCACTGTCTGGACGATCCATGAGGACAATGCTAGAGTCTTGGGAGCAGCCTATTCCTATTCTCTTTTAGGTTCCAGATTGTTTTACTTGGCTAGAAAGCTCTTCGGGTTTATTCTCGGTTGCCTTGGCATGGCATTCCATCCAAAGGAAGAAGGCTCGAGTTGATTGGGCCTCCTTCATTTGGAGCAATGTCATGGCTCCGAGATATCAGTTCAATCTCTGGCTTATTACCAAGAACCGTATTCCTACCTAGGCCTTGGTCCTATCGTACGGTAGGATTGGGAGGCGTTCTGTGCCTTTTGCAAACTGACGCCGGATTTCGTCAATCATTTGTTTTTTGATTGTTGCATCACAGCTTTTTGGGCTACTAAATGCAATCTCCCTTGGCGCAACAGGGCTTGGTCAGAGAACCTTTGCTAGGCTATGAAGTTTATTTCTGGTAAGGATTTCTATCTTTCCATTGCCCGCTTCTCTTTTGGTGCTCTTTGCCACCTCATTTAGAAGTACAGGAACAAGATTCTCTTTAGAGACCATACTTTGGCGATTTCGGCCGTGAAAAACCATCTCATTAAAATTGTTAAGGACAAGGCCTTAACGTTTAGAAATGTGGAGGATAACTTGAGGAACAGGAGACTTCAACGTAGATGAGGGATTGATCCTTGCATTTTCTCTTCTATTCCTACTGTTCCTTAGTGTTCCTGCTAGTGGGCGCGATTTGCTACTGAATGGCTCGACGCTGCTGAGCTTTTCGCTGCTGGGGTTGTGGCATGAGTGGTCGACTTGCTTTTGGGTGGTCTGTTGCCTCGGTTCACTTCGCTTTGGCCGCGGAAAACTTCACTGGTTACTGTTTGTAGAGGGCGGCTGCACTTTCTTGGGGGTCTTGTTGGGTGTGGGTTAGCATTGTTTGGCTGGCTGGTGGCCTTCTTTTGTTAGTTGGTCCTTGTTCTGGTTGTGGCCTTAGTTGTTATGGCTTTATCGTGTTGTTGTGCCTTCGTTAGCTTTTCTGTTTTTCTTTCTTTCGGCACCCTTCCACTCATTATATCTCTGTTGCATTTTGAGTGTAAGTTTTGGTGCCGTCCACTTGTATATTTTGGTTAAAGCTCAATACAATTACTTTTCACCCAAATATATATATATATATATATATATATATGTATGTATGTATTGTACTTGTTTGTTTTTAGTGACTTGATATTTTATCAATAAGTATAAATCCATTATGAGACTAATATATGCACATATATTGTTGAAAAGTATGTAAACTGGTAATGATTGGCTCACTCACACGAGCAATCACCTCAAGTGTTATAGTTAGCACATTAAGATGAGATGTTATGTACAAATAATTGCTGAAGAGCAGTTTAGTATATAAAATAATATGTCACCTTGATTGGAGTCAAGATGAGATCTGTGATTTGTAAATGATAAGACCGAACATGATAGTCCCACAATCATGTATGCCTGAAAGATGCCAAATGCGAGTACTTAATTGGGCGCTATTGAAAGCAAGCTGATATAACACTCAAGTTAAACTTGAGTACATGATAAGCACGTGACTATGTTTAGGTTAAGATCCATATAATGGGTATATTTAATAAATGGCATACGTTCTTATAGAAAGAGAAATCCATTATAACATATAATTCATACTACATGTGCATTGTACGACTGACAAGGGAAAGTGAGTGAAATTATCTCTATTTACTTATTGTGTGAGTCATTGAGGTAATTTATAATTTACCTCATTTTGTACTCTATGTTACTTCTGACTATGTTCTCGAAGTGAATATCAATATTGCTACTTTAGCATGTTACCAGCGGTTATGAATAGATATGGCTTTATAGGACGTGTCTAAGAAAGCAGTTGTTCTGAAATGGAGAGAGACATGAGTGCGGAGGAAGATTATTATTGTTTTACAACTATCACATTATTGGTCGATTAATTATATCGCTTTCTGTGGTTTTGGATATAATTATAAATACATCGTGTTATGAAAATAGTTAAGTATAACCTTTAAGGGATATGTATATTTGGATTGATGTAGCAAAATATGTTTGAGGCACTGTGAAATATCAATTGTTTATTTCTTTTTAGGGTTGTAACCATTATGTCATCCCTAACAGGTTCATAATTTGAGCTCCCAAGTGCAGGTGTACTCACTAGTTGTAGGGCTTTCTTGCCAATATGAATTGTTTATAAAGTTGATGAATGTTGAATGCCTTATATTCTTGATAGAGCGCTGTCAAGCCCATCATGCTCGAGAAGGAGATGTTGTACTTTATTAGTATATCCATGATGGGGTGCGATTAAGATGCACTGTTTCGTCTTGATATGTTAGGATGAAGAGACATCTTTTGAAAGGGTGTGAGGGAAGTTATATAAATAACTTTAGAAGATAACCATTGGGTCTATTGGTAAGAAAGAACGTTTAAAAAGAAACTGTTCTCTCTTCTTCTTCTTTTTTCATCAAAGAAAAAAAAAGGCATTCCATTATTCATTTGAGAAGACAATCAGCATTAACGTTGTGGAAATTGGATGTTTTCCTTGTGATTGCATTCAAACCATCATGAAGTCATATTATTCGTCGTTCATTCGTAATTTACACGTTCTAGGGTAAGAGCTTGGAGCAGTTCAACTGCTGACATCTTAGGAACAATCAATTACGTTGCCGATGTGATATAAATAATCAATTGAATCTGTTAAGAGCATAATACGACTTCATATTCATAATTCAACTTCATGTTATGATCGTAATTTTCTTTTTGGTTGATTAGTAAATAATAGGATATCCCTTGGCTAATTATCTCACTCGCCATTCAACTTCCTTTTTTTATTTCTTTTTTGGGAATTTTGAAGAATGAATTAAATGGGTCTGGCTTATGAGAGAGTCAATGATGCTTAGTATCGACTAAGACAAATCTTAGACCACTAGAAACAAACCCATGAATTTTGAGACATTCTTTCACTTCTCCATTCGAATGTTGCACTCCAGGAGTAATGTGAGTAGCTTGTGTTGAGACGTTGCCCCGGCATCCCATTACAGAAATAAAGGCTGACACACAAAAAAAAAAGTCTTCTGCGAAAAAGAAACGAAATGCCTAAAGGGTCTGAAATTTGACACTAAATCGTTTCAGACACAATAAATGAAAGAAAGAAAGAAAGAAAGAAAGAAAGAAAGAAAGAAAGAAAGAAAGAAAGGGAAATAAAGATCGCTCAATAGACTTCATGCACCAGTATGTCTGTTCCAAACTGTTGCTAAGGGTGCGTTGAGTTACCATTTTATTTTTGTGAATAATTTTTTCTTATAAATAGTTTTTTCTAATTCTGTTATCTGGACAAGTTTATGAACATTTGAAAATATTTAGTAACTATCAAAAATTTTTATTCTTAAAATAAAAATGTCTTTGGTACAATTCTCAATTTCTTTTTAGGATTGTCGGCCCTTGGCAAGGTCGAGCTTCACTATGGCTAGGCAAGGCTCGCCAAGGTAGGGTGAGGCCGACCTCGTGGTGGCTAGGCGAGGGTTGGCCTCGCCCAACCACCGGCGAGGCTCGACCTCGCTAGGGTTAGCGAGGGTTCGGCAAGATTGTCAGACCTTGTCTAGCAAATCACTAGCCATTGCTGTGGCTAGCAACCGGCTAAGGGAAGAAGAAGAAGAGAAAAAAGAAAGAAAAGAAAAAAAGAGAAAAGAAGAAGAAGAAGATTTGAGCTTGATTCTGGAGTGATTCCCAACAAAAAAGAAGTAACCTTTTTTTACTTCTTAATTTTATTCCAAATCGATTTTTGAGAACAAAAATGTTACTAAACAAAATTTTGTTCTTTTCCTATTCTATGGAACAAAAGAGTAGAATTAGACATTATTTGATATGTTACCAAATATGCCATGATTGCTTTTCCTCACTGATCACTCCCAAGCCAGCAATCTGAGGATGTGAATGAATCAAGTAATTTAAGAATGACAATGGAGAAGGAAGGTTCACACACAATAACACTCTGATTTAATATTTAAATAGCTTATGCTCTTACACCATGGGGTAAGAATAATAAAGAATTAAATAACGCCTCATCTAACAACATAAATATTTTGAATGGTCGGTAGTAATCAGATCCTCAATTTCATTGGTACAATGGTTGACATTTATAAAGGGATCAATAAAGGCACCGAGCAAGACAAAGGATTCTTGTCCATCTGACCATTTTCAAAGCAAGAGACAGGCAAAGTGAATGTGGCATGCCAGCAGTAGTAAGGCATTGAGGTAAACGAGCCTCCATTTGACATCAAAAACTTGGTATGCAACTATATTTGGATCATTGCGAACTCGGCAGCTAAGGTACATTAGCTTTGTCAATGTTTATGGGGCCATTTGAGACATTACACATGCTCTGCCTTACTTGCTTCCGTGGGGAACGAAAGACAGTCGTGATCATGTTAGGACAAGTCCACATGGTTCTGTCTTTTAAACTTGACGAGCACTCAATATTCTAACTATTACGTGACAACCCATATTATCATATGTGAACAAAATTGTTGGGTCCGATTGCCCAGCCCTACCTAGATTTGCCACCATTTCAATTAGTAATTTGGGTTTCTCTCTCCTTTTTGCTTATTTTCCATGACAAGAGGGTCCTCGTGAAGCAATACATCGAACTTTTCGAGTGCATAAGCTTCTCTCTTTGCCGTTGCAAAATGACTCTCTAGTAGATAATTGTCCTTAGGATCAAGTTAAATAATAAATTAGCAATAGATAATTTGTCATAGGGCAATACTTCCTTCATCCTCAATTGGCAAATTTTACTCCAACTATATTTTTCATTAGCCAGTTATAAGTTATCAACATCGTAATCATGCAACTTTAACTAAATATGATTTGGGTGATGTGTACATTTCTAATCCAGCAATCAAAACTAATAATGATTAGAGAAAATTGTTTTTGAACCAATGACGTAGGAAAGCATGATTCTTTATGATAGGCCTCCATAACATTTAAGCCATGCTTAATTGGTAAATTGGATTACTTACCATAACCTATTACATTAATTGTAATTCTTCTGTCTCCATTATGATTTGGTCTAATTACCCTAATTGACCAAAACATCCCTTGTCTCTAAGAAATTTACAGCAAAGTCAAAAGGACCCCAACCCGTTCTCCTTTTAACCATTCTCTCTCTCCCTCCATCTCGCTCTCCACCATCATATGGCTAACCTTCCGGCAAGCCACGCCACGCCACGCCACACGACAATTGCCATACGTCACAACTTGCGGCTATCGCCCATCGCCGTGGCGCCAGTCAATTCTCGGTCGGCCACAATAGTCACGAGCACCACATTGAATGGTGGCCCCAACTTCAGGCAAACTTAGATCCGAGGTCGCTTGAGCCTGAGCATCTCAGGTTGCAACCTCGCATCCAAGGTTTCGACCCCATGCACTCACTCGCGGGTGCGCATGAAGAGAGAGAGGGAGGGGTATACTAAAAGGAGAAAGGTGGGGAAAAAGATTTCAGTTAGTAAAAAGTACCTATAGTCACTCCACTCCAGACAACTGAAAATGATTCCATGGAGCACTAATCCGCCGAATGTTATTACTTCGAATAAGCTCCTATTCGTGGATTCCTCATCATTAGTACCAAACTAGGCCTAAAATTTCGGATTTGGGTAATATTTTCCCCATTTTTTGTTTCGGGTAACGTTTTTCATCCATACATAATAAGTCATGGATACCACCACATGAAAACTTAACTATAAATGAATATTCATACTGTAATCTACCAATTATAAGACTAATCGATGGAAATTTCCTCCAACCTGAGATGGAAGAAAACATGATGTTATTCATAATTTTGTATTATTTATTATACGAAATGGTTCAAAATAATCGCTAATTTATTTAGAGATGACACCCCATACCTCTACAATCAAAAAATCGATATCAAATTAATCACTTTAAATTTAACCATTAAAATTTACTATGCTCTTCCTATCCCTCTTGGCTGTTTGGTTCTAGTGACCATACAACTATTGCTGCCCCGCCTCTTTGTCATGCTTGAAAAATAATTACATAGACTAACCAAAACCATCGTAGCCATCGAATGTATAGACCCTACAATGGGACCCACGTGAACAATGATTACCATGATGTTGATCTACATAAATCAAGTCTACATAATAACCTCTCATCAAGCTCATAATGACAATGTACCATGTTTTTCAATTTGCCGTGTCATGTGTTTGATCTATTATGTCATAATGAATTCAATTTGCCACCCACTCATTTAAGTTTCCTCATGATGCCATGTCATTTAATTTTCCTCATTGCCATGTCATATTTTGCCACATCAACTTGTTCAGTTTCCATCCATAGTTTTATGCGTTACAATCAATACATGTCAGAATTTTATCAACGACACGATTCTTAAAGCTATAGTTAAAGAAAATTAAAGTGTGGTGCAGGAAAAGTAATTATAATTGAAAATGTTAATTTGTAGCGGGAGGAAGTCTCTTGTTGGATAGTTGGTGATATTTATAGTGAAGGTGTAGTAACTGCTCCTCAACTAATGCACGTACACAAATAAAGACATTAAATTACACGAATGACTATGGTAGTAACTAATAGTTTCCCCACTTTATTCGATGAAATCTTATTTTAACAAAATTAATCACGAATTCTTACTCAGCAAATGATATGATGAAGGCATTCCGTACTTTAATTCTTAATCAGCAAATGTTATCGAGAAGTGCTAACTCTTTCCTTCGGGCAATGAACCCTTTCATCGGCGACTCCAGGTTTTCACGTAAAGCGGGGCCAGCAGCTTTATCTCCAACCTGAGTGGTCAAGGCAATAATTTTTAAGTCGGCCTATGATAAATAAACTTGTTGGAGAATCTAAAATGATTTTTAAGACTATATTTTCCAATAGATTATCTAAATACAAAAAGGAATATTTTAGGAACTTGAAGTGTCACAAATTTACGGTTGGGTTTATTGCTTTATGAATAACATCATTATCTTTCGCCATGGTTATCTACGATCCTGCCTAAAATAAATGTCAGTAAACTATTAAAATAATGAACCTCCAATTAATGCACCTCTTGGACTACCAGTCAATTGTATTCAAATCATGAGCTTTGGCCAGTAAATATTTAATTCTCTCTCGAGATATATGCCGTGCTCGTTGTCTACATACTAAATTTAAGTAATGATGAGTGTGCAAAACTATGCTGTTTGCCCTAGTTGGGAAGTATTAAACCAACCATCCAAGCTTCACACTTTCATACCCATCCTCAAGTCCAGCAGACCAACTTGTTGACTGGAGCACATATGTGTTTCTCAGCGACAGAACATAACAACATACTGCCGACCGGTCGTCAACCTGTGGGACGCCTTTATGATACACACTAATTCCAGTCAAAGCTAGACTTTATCTACAACAATTACCCACACACTTTTCTCCACGTCATATGTATGATTTTTCTTTTCTAGTGACCACACTTCACAATGAAAATTTCTCAAAGCTTTCTTCAATGGTATATCTTTTCTTGGGATTGGCTCCAGTTAAAACTAACTCTGCCCATATAAGTTGTGCATAATTAAGGGCTGAGATTGTCGAATCTGAAAGTGTGCCATTCGTGAACGGCAGGTTGTGATAGAACTTTTCCACCAGTAGGATTCACGACGTCAATGTGTGGTTTCCTTATCAGGAGGTCCCCACCATGTCACTTCGAATAAGGTGGCCGACAGACATTGCTGTCATCGGCCTCAAGACTCTGAGAACATGCCACTGCAAGTGATGTCAATATCGTGTTCTTAAGTGATGTGGTGTATACCCAAAACGCCAAAGCCATTGAATTGAGTGGACTCCACATAATTTGACTGCTAGCTACGATGAATTAGATGCACATGCATTATCATCTTAGCTTGAGATGAGATTGTATAGATTTAGTTTACGGTTAAACATAACCAAGCACCGTGTGGAAACTATATGGATCATATGCTCTTTAGTGGGTCATGTAGATATGTGTAGTGTGATTGGTTCGATATAATAGACTGAGTTTATGCAATTTTCATCCCCAAGCCAAACAGAGAAAATGTTACAAAGTGGCCCTTTGCTGGTTAAGTGTTGTTAATTGTGCTTTGAAAATGTTAATATTTCTATTTCAAGTGTTACTTTTTTAAAGGTTAATACCACAAAAAACCTCAAACTAGTACATCTATGATAAATTTAACCCATACTAATTTTTTAACATCCAAAAACCATAACCGGTACACTTGTGACAAATTTATCTTTCGTTAATTTTCATTAGATTTTATCATCATATTACTGAGTTAGATGATACGTGGCAATTGATGAGTGTATTAGTTTGAGGTTTTATCATTCGTTTGTCCTAGGTGTACCAATTTATAATTTTTCATGGTATTAATTCAATTTAATAGGAACTAATAAAGAGTAAATTTATTATAAATGTATTAGTTTAAGGGTTTTTTTATGGTCAAATTTTTTTTTTTTTGGGTAAATTTGTCACAAATATACTAGTCTGTGATTTTTCTTGATATTAACTCTTTTTTAAAATATATATTTTAATCTTTTTAAATGCTTTAATATGTATTTTCTAGTAATGGTCTTAATTTAGTACTTCTTTTGAAAAAGACTCTAATAATAATTATGCTCTAAAAGTGTTATAAAAGAGCCTAGACTGAAATTCAAATCAATGGTCATTCTAATAAGTTGAATTGTACAAAGGATATATACTTTGAAAAAGGGAATGCACAGTTAGTCTTAAACCTATTGTAAGGAAACTAATAGAGTCCTAGATCTTTTAATTTAACAAATGTAGTCCTACATTTTTTTGGGAAAGCACAAATCAAATCCTCTAAACCAAGTCTCTCCCGATTTATTTGACATGATAATTTAGTCATCGCCAATCGTCCACATGTAAGGCATGACGTGTACTATTTCCAATGAAATGATGTCACTTTTGCTTAGATAAGTGGTGTCATTTCTTGTTCTTGCATAATACACAAATGTCAGCCTCAAAATTCCCGAATCCCCAAATCAAATCCCTCATGAGGAAATTAAAGGTATTGTAGTTGAGGAAGGTGTTGTGGATGAACAACCTGAGTATCTCATGAGAGTGAACAGATTAGTGGATGAGGTGGACGACACTAAAGGGATCAGTGCGCTAATGGATGCTAAGGTGATAATTGTTCATGCTAGTTTAGTTAATGAGGGATTAGTTTAGCATGTAAGTGATTTAGATAATGATGATGTAGTTTTTGAGCATGAGGAGACGGTAGATGAGGTTGGCTTGGAGGGTGCTCAAGTTATAGTAGATGATTTGGATTTAAGGGTAAGCAATGTGGAAATTGAGTAGGAAACTAAAGACACCGACTTGCAATTTGATGCAATGATTCTTCAGTAATGATGGTGATGATGAGTAGCTCGTAAAGGGTAAGGAAGAAGATCAGAGGGTTCTACAAGACAACCAAATAGGATAGGGTTACAGGGAATCATTTTTGAGAGAACCATCTAATCCCCAATAATTTGAACTAAAGTCATCTAATCCTTGAAATCTAATGTGAATAGTGATGTTGATGCTTAAGTTACATACCATACGGCATACTATGAAACAAATGGAGATGGAAGTTTGGGATTTGTTGGAGGAGAAAAACATGTTACAAGAATGAAAAGTAGGTTTATTAAGTATGATCCTAATACTACAGTACGAGTTTTTTTTTTTTTTTATCTCTTTGGTGTTTGATAATAAAAGGCCATTCAAAGATGCTACACGAGAGTACTTAGTGGCTGGGTATAGAGTGATCAAACTCATAAATAATGAAAGAACTTTCGTAGAGCAAAATGTGATAATGAAAATTGTTATTGAAGGATTTTTGGAGGTATTGATCCTAGGACTGGATCACTTCATGTAAAGACCTATTAGGAAGAACATACTTGTAGCAATAGTTTCACTATTAAGAAGGTTATAGGTTCTTAGTTGGCAAATCGCTATCCTAATAGCAATGTCAAATATCTTACTGACATCAGAGATTAGTAGTCTCAGTGAGAATAGGAGGCTAAACTGATGGCCTTCAAAGTTTTGAAAGGAAACTATAGGAAGGAGTTTGCAAAGATGTGGAGTATGCGAATGAATTTAAGGAGAGGAACCTTTAGGAGTACATCACTGGAGGTTAGAAAGCATTTGTTACTTTTTGAGCTATTGTTCGACAAAATTGTAAATCTCTTTTGATGCATGTGAAAGAGGCTCATTTCTAGATGTAAGAAAGTTGTGGGTTTGGATGGTTGTTTCTTAAAAGAAATTTGTAAAGGAGAAACCTCGTATGCTATTGAAATGATGCACATGATCAGATGTTCCTAATTATTGGCGATATTGGCGAGATTTGCTCTCCTATTCAAGGAAAGGACATATTGTGGGCAAATTTTTGCATTGATAGTTTTCCTATTTTTGAGTTTCCTATTTTTGAAATTTCCCTTTTTTGTTGCGGTGAACCCTATGTACAAATTGCAGAAGAATATTATGACAAAAACAATAAGAGAGTCGAGAGTTTTGTCCGATGACGTAGGCACATTGCTGAACCTCGTAATCCTTGTGTTCTTTTCTGATTGCCTTACTAAAATTCAACATGGTATCAGAGCCAGTTTGATTCAACCTGTGATTTTTTTTTTGGTTTGTTTTCTGCACATCTGATTGTCTCGATCTGCGTATGTTCGAGACTGTTCCCGTTCTACAACAATCTGCATTCTTCGGTTAGTGCTTGTTCCTCTCTTTGTTGCTGTCACATCATTGTTATTACTAGCAAAACGTCATGGATGGGTCAAAGAAGTCAGGAGATGCATCCAACACAACAAAGATGCATGAGACAAACAATCAGCGGTTGACTTCGTTGTTGCTAAACGAAAGAAATTACCTTCCTTGGTCACGAGCTACAAATTTGTTGCTCTCGGGGTAGATCGAAGCTTGGTCACATCAATGGGAAGATTAGAGCCCCTCCCGTGATGGATCCCAAATTTGATGAATGGCAAGCAAATGACCACAGTGTGATGTCTTGGATATTCAATTCCATGGAACCAGAGATCTACGAGATATTTGCATATTCAGAGTCAGCCAAGGCATTATGGGATTCGATAAACGAGATGTATGGTCAAGCCAGGAATGCATCTCGGATCTTTGAACTGCAACAAGGACTTGCTTCTTCTAAGCAAGGTGCAACACAATCTTTCACTGAACACTTGGGAAAAATGAAGAAGCAATGGGATGAGCTTCGTCAGTATAGACCTGCGACCCAGAATGTGATGGATTATGTCAATCGAGAAGAGCAAGATAAAATCTTTCAATTGTTAGCAAGTATTAGGCCTGAATTTGAGGACACCAAACGTCAAATTCTTATGAGTCTGTATTGCCCACTTTCAATGAAGTTTGTGCCATAATCCAAAGTGAGGAAACAAGGAGACGCGTCATGCCTTCAGTTCCAATTACATCAGGAGAGCTTGGTGAACAATTGGCCCACAGTGCTATCAACACGAAGCAAGGAGACTCCACTGCTCGGTTTGCCAAAGGAAAATTTAAGAAACCAGCACGGTTCCATTGTGACCATTGCAATCGCGATGGCCATTCCAAAGAGAGGTGTTGGGTTCTTCATCCGCATTTGCGTCTTTCCAAAGACAGGGGTTTGGAAGCTAAGGTGGCAATCCAAGAAAATTCAAACGATTTTCAATCCAAGTTGGAGGCTTTGTCTCAACAAGTTCAACAATTACTTCAGATACATGGCAATGGAACGAACGCTTCTAGAACCAAAACCGGAAATTTGGCTATGACATCTTGTAATGTCCATGCTTACTCAGCTTTATCCAAAACTCAGTTTATTGTTGACTCTGGTGCTACAGATCACATGTGTAGTTCTCCAAACTTGCTATCCAATATTACTTCAGGTGTGTCATATCCACCTATTACTATTGCTAATGGTGGGCAGGTTCCAACTAGTGGTGTTGGACAAATTAATTTCTTTTCAAATAATTCTGAAGCATTGTTGGTACCTGAATTATCCTCAAATTTAATGTCAGTTAGCAAATATACTAATCAGGGGAATTGCAATGTTATTTTTACTCCTCAAAAGGTGTTTCTTCAAGATCGAATCACCAAGAGGATGATTGGTGAAGGGCGGTTGCAGAATGGGCTATATATGGTGGACCTCAACAACAAAGCGTTGATGGCACAAAGGAAGACTGTTGACACTTCCCAGTTGTGGCATTGGCGTCTGGGTCATCCCTCTGATCGGATGTTACATGCTATTGATATGACTTTAAGTTATGATTCCAATTGCTGTGATTCTTGTCATTATGCTAAGTAGCATAGGTTACTTTTTTCACATAGTACACATAAATCAGAACAGTTTTTTGATTTAGTTCACTCGGATGTTTGGGGAGCTTCTCCTATTGACTCTAAGGAGGGGTTCAAGTATTTTGTTACATTTATTGATGATAAATCTCGAGCTACATGGCTTTATCGCTTAAATCCAAGAGTGAAGTTATCACTTTGTGTTTCAAGATTTTGGCAATATGGTGAAAAATCAATTTAACACTATGGTGAAGATTCTTCGTACAGACAATGGAACTGAATATACCAATCGGGCTTTTCAAGTGTTCCTGCGTAGCTTGGGAGTCATTCATCAGACCTCCTGCGTTGGAACTTCGCAGTAGAATGGAGTTGCTGAAAGGAAAAATAGGCATCTGCTTGAGGTTACTCGAGCATTGTTATTCTCGGGAAATTTACCCAAGACATATTGGGCTGACGCAGTCCTTACTAGCTGCTACTTAATCAATCATTTGCCTAGTAAAGTGTTGGGGTATAAAGTTCCAATTGAAAGTCTATATGGCCGAAAATTTGGTATCTCTCACCTAAGAATTTTTGGATGTGTGTGTTATGTGCATTCTCAATCTGGTGACAAGCTGGATCCTCGGCCTCGAAAGTGTGTGTTTGTGGGATACTTAAATGTCAAGAAGGGATACAAATGCTATGAACCAAGTACTAGGCGTGTTTATATTTCTCGTGATGTTGTCTTCGATGAGGCTCATATGTTTTTTGCTAGGAATCAAATTCAGGGGGAGAAAAATGACTATTCTGAAATTTTGCTTCCTATCCTACCTATCGGGGATTCAATGTTGGATCAAGAGGAAATTCCAACAAGGGCTGTTCAAGGGAGTCAACTTGTCCCTAATGTTGATGCCGTTCCTGATATAGCTGCCATTACAACAGATGGGGCTGATTTGGAAGTAGAGGTTGAAAATGCAACAGATGTAGATCCAGCAGATACGGTACCTAATATCTCAGCCTCAACCCGCAGGTCATCACGCATTCCAAGGCCTTCAACACGGCTCCGTGATTTTGTAACATATCATACGGCTCAACATCCTATTCAAGATTTTATTGGGTATGATCGAATTTCCCATAATTATTTAAGTTTCTTATCTACTATTGAAAATCAACAGGAACCTAATACCTTCTTGGAAGCATGTAAAAGTAGTGTGTGGGTGAATGCCATGAAAGATGAACTTCAAGCATTGGACCGTAATCATACTTGGGAATTTGTTAAATTGCCAAACGGGAAAAAGACAGTTGGATGTCGGTGGATTTACAAGATCAAATACAATAGTGATGGTTCGGTTGAGAGGTACAAAGCTCGGCTCGTTGCAAAAGGATATACTCAAACATATGGGATAGACTACAAGGACACATTTGCTCTGTAGTGAAAATGAACACTTGTTCGTGTCATTCTATCGTGGCAGTTAATTGTAGCTGGCCATTGTTTCAGATGGATGTGAAGAATGCTTTCCTCCAAGGAGACTTAGAAGAAGAGGTTTATATGGATCTTCCTCCAGGACATCCCTTATAGAATAATAAGGGAATGGTTTGCAAATTAAAGAAGGCAATATATGGTCTCAAACAGTCACCTAGAGCATGGTATGGCAAGCTAAGTTCTGCACTCGTTAGATTTGGTTTCAAAAGGAATGCAGCTAATTCTTCGATGTTTACTAAAGTAACTAGTGAAGGTATTGTTGCTATTCTCATTTATGTTGATGATCTTATTATTACTGGCAGCAACTTAGCAGGTATTGCAGAACTTAAACAGTTGTTGAGCAAGGAGTTTGACATTAAAGATCTTGCAAAATTGAGGTATTTTTTGGGGATAGAGGTAGCAAGTTCTAACAAAGGTATGTTCTTGACTCAAAGGAAATATATCCTAGATCTATTGAAGGAGACTGGTAAGCTGGGTGTTAAACCTGCTAGCACTCCTATGGATTACAATAGTAAGACTATGTCTAATGAAACACCATTACAGGATATTGGGCAATTTCAGCGTTTGGTAGGAAGATTGATTTACCTAACAATTACTAGACCGACATTGCTTATTCTCGTTAGCTATGTGAGCCAATTTATGCAAAAACCTACACAAGGACATATGGAGTTGCTAAACCAGCTCCTTCGATATCTAAAGGCTTCTCCGGGAAGAGGAATATTGTTGAAGAATAATGGTAATACGAGACTGTGGGATTTTCGATGCTGATTGGGCTGGAAACCCCATGGATAGAAAATCTACCATGGGTTTTTGTACCTTTGTTGGTGGAAATATTGTTACTTGGAAAAGTAAGAAGCAAACAGTTGTGGCTAGATCTAGTGCGGAAGCGAGTATCGAGCCATGGCTACCGCCACTAGTGAGATCGTATGGCTTCGTCTATTGCTTCAAGAATTGGGTTGTGATGCCATGTCTAAACCTATGAAGCTATTTTGTGATAATCAGGCGACAACACACATTGCTTCAAATCCGGTCTTTCATGAAAGAACCAAACACATAGAGGTCGATTGTCACTTTGTAAGGGAAAAGGTTCAAGATAAGACAATAGAGACACCATATATTCGTAGTGGGGATCAACTTGCTGATGTCTTCACCAAAGCTTTATCCAAGGGAGTATTTCAGGATATGATAAACAAGTTGACCTCTGATGATGTCTTCGCTCCAACTTGAGGGGGAGTATTGGCGATATTGCCGAGATTTGCTCTCCTATTCAAGGAAAGGATATATTGTGGGCAAATTTCTGCATTGATAGTTTTCCTATTTTTGAGTTTCCTATTTTTGAAATTTCCCTTTTTTGTTGCGGTGAACCCTATGTACAAATTGCAGAAGAATATTATGACAAAAACAACAAGAGAGTCGAGAGTTTTGTCCGAGGTCGTAGGCATATTGCTGAACCTCGTAATCCTTGTGTTCTTTTCTGATTGCCTTACTAAAATTCAACACTAATAACTTGGAGTTGTCATCAAAGGTGAGAGTAAATACTCATGGCATTGGTTCTTGATGCATTCAATGAGGGACCTCCACATTATCGACGCATAAAATTTTAGGTCTAAATAAGTGATTACCATATTCATTTTTGTTTACTTTTATGCCTCTTAAATGATCGACAACGTCTTTGGTTTTGGCAAGGACTCCTACCGTTTATGATTGAGTTGTTGCCTCAAGCCAAGCTTTATACACATCTGTACTGTCACACTCCAAACCCCCAAGCGCGCAAACATCCCTTAATGGTCGATTAGTAGGAACGTCTCAAGAAGCATCACCGACCCATTCTTTTTGTCTTTCAATTAAACGCAAGTGGAAGTACTTATAAAACAACATCCAGTCAATCATAACAAATAGGGAAAGCATAGACAAAGCAAACATTCCCAAAAGCAACTCTTTTATTTATAAATTATTAACCCTATGGAGTTTAATAATTGCAAGCCTTTCTACGACCACTTTCTGCCGACAATCTCAAAAACCTATAGGGTCAAGGTTTACTAAACTTGACTCATGATGAGACCAGCCAAAAGTGACACCAGGCACGATGTGTCTTGGTCCATAGAGGCCCCAAACCGCATGCGATGGTTCTCCATATTACATGCCTGAAAATATTTAAACAACAAGGGGTAAGATAAAAATTTCAGTGAGTCAACGACCTGTACCTCAATTAGGATGCTAATTTATCTCGAAGGTGGCTTAAAAATGCAGCATTATATCAATAACAGATCAATAGCAAAGCGACCCCCACATTCCCTAACTATATACAGGATCAGATAATTCGACCCAATGACAAATATCAAAGCTGTTAAATAACCTGTAGGCATCCTTCCCTCTTCTTAGCACACCTTTATGCAATAACAATTACCATGTGCCAAAAGCAATGCATCAAGCACAAAAAATAATTAGAACACTTCTCATGTATATCCATGCACATTGCATTCACACATGTTCTAATTATTACAACTTATCGGGCCACGGCTAACACAAGAGTTGATAGTCTTCCGGCATGACTGGGTATCGTCCCGCTCTATCGAGCACAACATCATTCTGTGTACTCATATGGATTAGGACGGCATTTAATTGGAGCATCTGTTTGGCCTCAACCACGACTCAGCATCTAGACCCCCACTAGGCATCCAATAAAATTGGACATCGTTTCGCATATTCATATGCATCAAGATGGAACCATTATCCCACATAATCATATGCATTAGGGCCATTATGTGATCACATAAGCTTTCAACCACTCAAACCAATTCTTATCTTCTGACTTAGCCAATTGCAAATAGGGTTCGCACTCAAACCACACATTTTGGAAATTTTTACACTTAAAATTGCAATAAAATAATTGCACGTGGTCACGTACTTAAAATCAACCTGCCAAATATTGCACACCTTCCTTTTAAAACCCCATTGCCCCATTTAACATATAAATACAGGATCCAAACACGACACCTCAAACTTTGCCATTTTTTTTGCCAATAAAACTCTTTTTTAAAAATAGCATTTGAGGTGTATAAATTAGACATTCAATATCATGGCATAACAAGTTCAAACAATATGAAATTATCATAAATCCACCTTATAAATCAAGCATAAAATTCTACTTAACGATTAATCTTTCATTCATAGGACTAATCGTGATTAGTTAAGCTAATTGTCTTTAATTAAGACTGATTTCAATTAGTGTTAACCACGATTAACACTAAACCATAATCAACTAACACTAACCACAATTATCCCTAAACTAAACACAATTAACTTCCTAATCAAGGAGTAGAAATTAACTCATAGGTTTTCCGACAACGATGAGCTCACAGCCATGGTAGAGCAACAACGATGAAAACACAGGCCGCACAGTGCAAATGGCGGCACCACGGCACGACTCAGTGAACTTTGAGGCTCACAACTTCCTTGGCTTGGGTGGCTTGGCTGGGTGGTGGTAACGATGGCTTGCGATCGCTTGGGGATGGTAGTGGTTGCGGTGGTGGCATGGGCAATGATGGCGATGAGCGGCGGCAAGTGGTGGTTCAATGGTTGTAGTTGCTTGGTGATAGGCGCTTGGACAAGGTTGGTGGTTCGATGGCTTGAGAGACGACGCAAATGATGGTGGATGAGCGGCGGTGGTGGCGATGGACAGCTAGGACGGGCAGTGAAAATGGCAGTGGCAAATGGTGATGATGATGAATTAGAAATGAAGAGGAGGAAGAAGAAGAAGAAGAAGACCAAGAGAGAACAAAAGGCAGAGAGATGGGCTACTAGTGGCTTCGGATGCATGGGGAAAATGGAGAGGGGGAAGAGAGCGAGGGAAAGAGATATATCTAAGATTTTCCCCAAAATTCCATCATTAAAATCCAAAATTTTTCCCCAAAATCCTCCTTAATTCCATCTCCTCCATCCATTCTCTTATTTTGTCTTTTCGTCCATAAATGCTATGCTTCTAGAAGGGGCATTTTGGGCAATTTTGCCCTTGGGCCCGTTTGTTTGAATGTGCTGTGGGCTTGGTGGGTTTGGCTTGGCCGACTTGAGCCTTCATGGCCAAACAACATGGGCACGAGGCCTATCTGGTGGTTAGAACTCGAGGTCCCATTTGATTTTCAAAATAAATAAGAGAAGTTCACGTATTAGCTTGCTTGCCAAAGAAAAGATTAGGGTTTCAAATTGATTAAAATGTCCTCAAACTTTAGAATGATTGACACAGAAACCTAGAACCCCATTCTCTCTCCCATCTCCCCTTTTGTCTTTGACTTATGCTGCTTCTCACTTCACCATCATCATCATCTGCAAAAGCCCGAGGCAAATCCTAGATTTTAGAACGATTGACACAGAAACCTAGAACCTCATTCTCTCTCCCTCTTCCCCTTTTGTCTCTGACCTCTACTGCTTCTCACTTCACCATCTGCAAAAGCCTAAGGCAAACCCTAGACCCTTCAAAATAGTCGTAAACCCATTCTTGATCAATATATGATGGGTTGGGTTATTGTATGGGTTAGTTATATTTAGTAAATGGGTTATAAATGAATTATGAACGATAAAGCCCGAAATAATACAGGTGTTAAATGGAATCACAATTTACTTAGACATAACCCATCTCTACGACTCTCTTCACTCTCTCTTGCCCTATAAATATATTTAGAATGGTAGAACCCAAAATAATATGGGTCTTAAATGAGACAACAACTTACTTAGACTTAAGTCACATTAATGACTCTTTTTTCATTCTCTCTCAGCCTCACTCAATTTCATATTCGCTCACTCCAAGCTCTTGCCTTAGTTTGGGTATAATTTTTCTTAAATTGGATTAAATATGGAAGTTTTTTAATAATATAAATATAGGTTGGCATGGTATAGGTCAGGTATGGGTCATGTATGAGTCACTAATTTGTATTTCATGGAAACAAGTTAAATGGGTTAATTTGAGTCAAACCATTTTCGATCCAATCCAAACTCAATATAATCCACTCATTGGACAGATCCAACAAATCCCAATGCACATTTGATGGTACAGGGTGAAGGCCACCACTAGCTCCCCCTAGGACCATTACCGACTTTGATTCAAATATGGAATTTGCATATTGCAATTAAGCATTTAACCACTTTGATTAAATTCTCGAGAGTATATACGAAAACATTGTACTAAAAACGTACTTCGAGTAACCTGTTGATATAAGAAACTAGCCCACTTCCAAGTTCTTGTTCTAGAATCGATAGGTTCACCAAAATCCCAAGTAACATTTGCAACGTGTTCATGTGGCATTTTATTGTTAAGTCAGCTAATTAAAATTTTAATAGGAGATCCTAGTAATAACAAGCAATCGCCGTTATTTATCTCTGAATACTCTTACCAATTATATTAGAAGACTAGTTCTCGAAGAATATCGGGATATCTGCAATGGTTTACTTTTAATTGGTTATGTAATATCCTTCGCTTTATAATTTTAAAAAGCCATGAGTTGAAGAGGCCGTTTGATATAATCCTTCCGTAATAGTTTCAATTATGAGAAAGGGCTCTTGCAATTTATGAGGTGACTGGCAAGCAATCAATTTTGTGGTATTATGGCTTTGAAGTGTGGATCGCCAAACATACAAGTTTCAACGTCACAAGCACAATATAGCTGTAATTCAACCGCTCCTATACCAAATAGGCTGAAAGATAGAAGTAGTAATGGCTGCCAGCAAATAAACATTCACTTTTTTTAAGGAAGCATTCAATTACGAAATAATATTAAGATAGAAAATTTGACTTGTAGAATAGATAATTGCAAATATAACAAAGTCTGCTTGACAATTTAAATGATCATTTATGATGTTCATAGTTTAACTCAATCTATCATATTAGTTATGGTATTTCCTATTGGAGAAAACTCCTTAACTGTTTTAAAGTTGACAAAACCTTTCCAAAGTCTAGTCTAAAGACTTCTAGATTTTAGTGTCAAAGTCTGAAAACCGCCAGACTTTAGGTTCAAAGTCTGCCCACACTGACAGTTTCCAAACTGAAGAATGAAGACTTATCCAGATGCGAGATTATCTTTATTTCTTCAAGGATTCGATTCGTATGGTTTATAGATAACTTTATGGTTGGATTTAGCACCTATATGATTGATTATTCTTATTGGAAATAATTCCGATATTCAAATCTTTTGGAAGGCGAGTAAACTTGGAAGGTTCTATTTATAGAAACCAAGATCTTGATTATATATAATTGACGGGCTTTCATCACAAATCATCAAACGACTCGAGATCTCCTTGATTGATTCTGTCCAATGGGTAGATTGAAAGAATTCTTTTGAAAAGTGCTAACGGTTGAGAAGGCATAAATGAATATTTAAGGTGGACTTTCTAGTTGTTCGATATAGTGTGTGAAAGAAAAATTTCAAAGTCTAAACTTTCTAGTTCCTTGTTATTTCCTTCACTGAGCTCAAAGTTGTATACAAAAGAGAGAAACTCATAGTGAGACTTTGTGAGAGACCAATAGAAACTCTTTACTGAGAAGTCGAGATCACAAAGTTGTAAAATCTCTTTTGATTCTTAGTGGAATCCAGCTAGTGGGCTATCAGCGTAGGAAAGTGGACGTAGGCTTGATCCAAGCCGAACCACTATAAACCTTGTATTCTTATTCTCTTTCCTAAACTCCTTTATTTTGATTCGTAGTTCTAATTAACTATTTAAGTCTAAACTCTTTTATTTTGTTTGAAGTTTTATCTAATCGCTAAACTCTGAATTCGTCTTTGATTTTCTAAAGGCAAATTATTTTTACTGAACTTTGCAAAGATTTTTGTTCACACCTATTCACCCCTCTCTAGTTATTATTACTAGCCTTTCATTTTCCAGCATTGGTTATATGTTCTTCGGATGTTGATTTTACACGGGATGTTCTAAACTCTAACCTTTTGTGGCCCACTAAAATGCTGGGGAAAATCTCAAATAAAGGCCTAAAGTGGATTGATTTTCTCAAAAAAGGACCTAAAGTAGACACTGTATCAAATAAGGGCCAAGAGTGGCTAATTTTGTTTCAAATAAGGACCCAAACTTTCAACCTTATTTACAGCTTGGGGTAGTTTTGTCCAAGAACATTTTTTCTTTTATTTTTTTTCTTTTCTTCATCTTCCTCACACCTCCTCCTTCGCTTTACATTGCCTCCTTCTTCAAAACCAAAATCAAGGCCCCTACCAGCGACCTCGTGCGCTTCATGTCATCACGTAGTTGGTCCTAGTGACAAGAAGTCAGATTGGAGTTATTTGCTACCGGTCACCTTCTCGGATGCTAAAATCCTCAGTTCCTCAAGATGCATCAAATCTCGGCTCGCTTGTGCTCAACCTAAAGCTCAGATTGACCTCAATTTGACGATGATGATGCTGGATTTTCTATCAAGGGCAATGGTCGATGAGGTTGAGAGCTCAAATAGGACTTGTCAATGGCGGCAATGGGGCAACGAAGTACAACAATTTCTACAGTTAATGATGTCAAATACGACTAATGATCAATCTCAAGATAGGGTATCGATTGAGGAGAAGAGCTGTGTCAATGAGAATGGCAAGAGTGTGAGTGGGTGTCTCTAGACTAGGGATTATTGAAAGGAGCCATTGGCATTGCAAAGGGGAAGGGGGATCTTTGAAAGATTGAATTTACGCAAGAGAGGCAAACCCAAATTTGAAATTGATGAGGCAAAGTCTTGCCGAGGTTGAAATAGTCGCTAACTGCAACAAAATTGTTCTTTGGCATGAAATTGTTGATCACCAAGTGTTAATTGAATAGAGGCATAAGTAGTCAAACAAGATGATCTGACGATGCTTGGATATTGCTACTCTGTTGTTGGCAAGTAGGACCGAAAACAACACAAAAAATTGCAGTTGCTGGGTTAGCGAAAGGCCCGGAATAAGTGGAGTTTGATGCACTCTCGAGATGAGAGAATACGTCGCCAAAGGGATTAGTTGCATAGCTTGGGAGTTGGACAAGAAGTTGAGTCTCAACAAAAGAAGATTCATATTATGGCTTTGAGATAAGAATTTGCAATGAATGTTGGAATAAAAAGAACTTATTTTTGAAAGCTCATTTTGGCTTCGTGGAATTGTCTACAAACCATTTTGAGAAGCGAAATTTAAAATTTTCAATGAGTTAGACTACGTTGTAATGGCTCGTGTTAAAGAAAACCCAATCTTGGTCATACAACGAGATGACACAAAGAGCCATGGAGAGGCTGATAATGGAGGTGATGTAAAGAGTGAGAAAGATGAAGAAAGAGAGAGACAAAAAATAACGAACAATGTTCTTGGAAAAAAGTACCCTTGATTGTGAATACAATTAGAAGTTCAGGTCCTTAATTGAGAGTAAGTTAGCCACTCCGGGTCCCTATTTGAGACAGTGTCCACTTTGGGTCATTTTTTGAGAAAATGGCTCCACTTCAGGTCCTTATTTGAGATTTTCCCAAAATGCTGGTTTAGCTTTTAGCATTTGATATTGATGGGACTGGGACCAAATGAAAGAGAGGCTTTCAATGGGCTGCTATACCTTTTAATAAAATGGGCCTTGCGTACATGCTACCGGTTCCCATCTACGAACAGTTTGTTTTAAGGAGTACTAGGATTAAACTTAATAAGTGCTCTTAAAATAAAAGGAAAAACTTAATACATGCAGATATTCTTGATGAACACTAACCAGTCCATCAATTCTGTTACCGGGTATGGTAAAAATATAAAAGAGTATGATATAAGCTTATTCATAATAAATCCTCGAGTTAGAAGTAATTGTTGGGTTAAGCAATTTATTTCAACCTAATCACGTAAAGAAAGCTCAATCTAACAAAGAGATAGTCTTGATACCCACATATCACCAATATATATATTTATATATATATATATATATATATATATATATATTGTGTACCTTATAGTTATTCAACCTATTGTTTCATCATATAAGATTTGCTTTCAGCAAATTTATGAGAGCATGTGATGTTCTCTTAGACCATAAAACCAACATGAGAAGTTGATCAAAGCATGGGCAAGAGACTGGCCGTCTTTTAAGTGTATTAGTAGTCAAAAGTGATGCATGGAGCACTTCAACAATTGACATCTTATGAAGAAGAAATTTTAAATAAGAGCATGTAATGGTCTCAGTTTTTCAAATAAGGGCTAATAATGCTCTTATTTTCTCAAATAAGGATTTGCAGTGTTCTCATTTTCTTAAATAAGGGTCTAAAGTTAACCTTATTTTAAATAAGAATTGAAAGTAGCCATGTTAGTCTTAAAAAAAAAAAAAAAAAAAAAAAAAGCCTGACCTCACCAGCTAGTCAAGAGTATTTCTAACATTTATAGTTTTTTTTTCATGAAAAAGACTAAAACTTAAATAAATAAATAAAATATAGGCAGAGGGCTGGCAACACCCATCCCCTCATTTAGCAAGGGCCAACGCCCAAACCTAGGAAAGGGCTATGGCCCTCATCAATGGTTGACAAGGGTCACCGGCGACCCCACTGGCCATGGTTGACACGCGAGGGTGGGTTGCGAGCCCTTCGACCTATATTGTTTCTTCTTCTTCCTTTTTTGACTTTTTTTTTTCTTTTTCTTTTTTGAGTTTTTTTGGAAAACAATATAGAAAGGAAAAATGAAAGAAAAAAAGAGAGTAAAGGATGAAAATGCCTTTCACTACCTGATAAGGTTAGGCCCTCTTTTAGACTAACGTGACAATTTCAGACCCTTATTTGAAATAAAGTCTACTTCATATCTTTATTTAAGAAAATGATGACACTTCAAAACTTTATTTGAGAAAATGAGAGCACTTTAAGCTCTTATTTGTAATTTCCCCTCTTATGTACAATCAATTACATTGCTTATAATCAATTGAGTATGTCAATAGCATAATTCAACTTCATGTTATGAATGTAATTTTTTTGGGGTTGATCAGTTAATAATAGGATACCCCTTCACAATAATCTCACTCATCACTCAACTCTCTTCTTTTTTTTATTAGAATTTGATGAATGAATTATCCCAATGAACAAAAATTAAATGAGTCTGGCTATGGGATTCTATTCAATCATGCTCAATATCGATTAAAACAAATCTTGGAACACTATAGACAAACCCATGAAGTTTTGATAAAAGAACTATAAAGACATTGTTTCATTCTCCATTCAAATGTCACATTTCAGTATCCATGTGTCACGGGTCGATCGATCTACCGTTTCCTAACCCATGCGGCCTTAGGATTTCTCCCAAGCAGTCTTTCTCACACTTGACTCACAAGTATGTTTAAAGAGAGAACTTCTAGAGAGAGAAGCTCTAGATTTGTATTTCAATTGTCAATAAGTTTTTTACAATGAGAAGGAGGAGATCCCTATATATACAAGTATAGAATAAATCATATTCGTAAATCTCTTTTTGATCTAACAGTGGAGATCGTATCTCCCCAATTGTCATTTATCCACATTTATTACATACTTGTACATTTACTCTATCGCCTGGGGTATTCTACAACAGTCGAGAAAACCCTAAGACTTAGGATATCGGTTGAGGGTCGCTCGTTCCACGGATAGGTCATGGCCGTCATGTAAAACCCTCTTGGATCATCCCTTTCGTCGAGCCGTGACATTCTCCCCCACCTAATCGAGGGACATCCTCGTTGTATCTTCAACATGGAATGCATCGATCTGCTTCTTGAACTGCTAAAGAGCATCTACGGGTTCCCAACTAGCTTCACTCTTCGGAAGACCCTTCCATCGAATTAGATACTCGCTTTGGTGCACAATACTGTTTCCGTATGACTAGATCCACCATTATGCATTCAACTTCTCGGTCATATGAGGTTTTCGCTCCAAGTGGTGCCCGCTGCGATTCACCTCGATCTCGATCTTACTCGTCTACATAGAAAGGTCTAAGCATACTCACATAAAAAACCGGATGTATCTTTAGTTTTGGCGGCAACTCCAGCTTATATACAACCTTCCCAACCCGTTACAGCACATGAAATGGCCCCTCGTAGCGACGGATCAACCATTTGTACACGTTTTTGTATTAGAGAACCACCTGTAGCTTGGCCAATACTAAGTCCCCAACCTAGAACTCTACATGTTGCCGCTTCTTGTTAGCCTACTTCTTCATGCGCTTGGAGGCCTTGAGTAAACATGCCCACGCCAAGTCCGCCTGCTCTTGCCAATCCTCGGTGAACTTGTATGCAAGTGAGCTATTCCCCCGATAGCCCGAGGCAACTGCATTTAGATTTTATGGTTGTTGCCCGATTGTGATCTCGAATAGACTTTGACCGGTGGACTTGCTTTGCTACAAGTTGTAAGAGAATTCGGCTACATCAATCAACTTTGCCTAATTCACTTGCATTGTGCTCACGTAGTGTTGGAGATAAATCTCCAAGAGTGCATTAGCCCACTCTATCTGACCATCAATTTGGGGATGCAGGCTCGTAAAGAAGTTCAACTCCAACCCCAATAGCTTGAAGAGCTCGGACCAAAAACGCCTTGTGAATCGAGGATCACGATCACTCACAATCGTTTGTGGAACTCCCTAGTACTTCACCACGTGTTTCATGAATAACTTGGCCGCCTCCTCGGCTGGACTTCTTTCATTGTAGGCACGAACGTCACATCCTTGGAAAACTGGTCCACCACGACGTTCAACACCCTTCGGACTTCGGCAAGTTCACGATGAAGTCCATGGAGACACTTTCTCATGGATGTATTGGGATGGGAAGTGACTTTAGGAGCCTAGTGACGATCGTTGTTCGAGCTTTTCTTGCTAACACACAAACAGATCATATAAGCTTCAACATCATCCTACATATGAGGCTGGTAATATTGGTCTTCAATGAAGGCCAATGTGCAGTGGATCCCTAGGTGGTCTACCCACTTGGAATCATGGCATTTGTGCAATATCTCTTTCCTCAGCTTCCCATAGAATGGCACGTATAGTTGCCGCTCCTTG
Source organism: Eucalyptus microcorys (assembly GCA_014182515.1). Taxonomy (NCBI): domain Eukaryota; kingdom Viridiplantae; phylum Streptophyta; class Magnoliopsida; order Myrtales; family Myrtaceae; genus Eucalyptus; species Eucalyptus microcorys. The sequence continues at coordinate 19,719,002 of CM024564.1, forward strand.
GTGTAAAGATCATTTTCACACCAGAATTGTTGGATCTTGCCTTCCTGCGCGTATCGAATGAGGGCTTAAGCCCTTTGATCGTGATTGAAGCCCTCTTGATGCGGTCGATCCATGGGCAACTCGATCGACTCACCGTGCTTGCAAGCTCCATCTTCCGACTAAGTGCATCGATCATAAACTTAGCCTTCCCTGGCTTGTATTCCAGCACATAGTCGAACTCTACTAGAAAATCATACCATCAAGTTTGCTTCGAACTCAGTTTCTTTTGAGTTTGAAAGTAGCTCATGGCCATGTTGTCCGTCCCCATGACGAACTTCAAACCCAGGAGATAATGCCTCCACGTTCGAAGGCAATAAACCACAGTGGTCATCTCTTTCTCCTAAATAGTATACTGATGCTAGGGATCATTCAGCTTCCGAGACTCGAACACCACTGGATGTCCACCCTACATAAGAACACCACCAATAGCATAATTCGATGAGTCAGTCTCTACCTCGTAAGGCTTGGTGTGATCGGGCAATGCCAGTACCGGTTCCTCGGTCATGACATGCTTCAACTGATCAAACGCCCTTTGGCATTGATCCGTCTACTCCCATGGATTTTTCTTCTTTAGGATGTTTGTGAGTGGCATGGTGATGCTCAAATAGTTCTAAACAAAGGGCCGATAGTAGTTGGTGAGGTCAAGGAACAACCTCAACTCCGTCACTTTCATTGATGGCTTTGATTTGACAATTGTTCTGATTTTCGTCTCGTCCATCCATATTTATCCACCCCAACAATGTGCCCTAAGAATGGAACTTCCTTCCGGGCAAAGGCACATTTCTTGCGCTTGACGTATAAGTCATTCTCGTGCAAGACTTGGAAAACCTGTTTTAGGTGCAAGACGTGCTCCTCGAGCGTCCAATTATATATGACAATATCATCAAGATAAACTACTACAAACCGATTTAGGAACGGGTGGAGTGCCTTGTTCATGAGAGTACAAAATGTAGCCAGAGCATTGGTTATGCTGAATGGTATGACGAGGAACTCGTATGATCCATATGCGTCACGTATGCAGTCTTTGGCTCGTCTCCTTCGACAATCCGAACTTGGTAGTAACCCAATCAGATATCAAGCATGGTGAACCACTGAGTTCCACCAAGTTGATCAAAGAGGTCCCGATGAGTGGGATCAGGTACTTAGACAGTCAGCTTGTTCAGCGCACAGTAGCCTATGCACATTTGGAGTGACCTATCGTGTTTCTTCTGCAATAGGACTGATGTACCAAACAGAGCCGTGAACAATCGAATGTACCCCGCATCGAGCAGCTCCTCCAATTGCTTCCTCAGCTCTTCTAGTTTAGGGGGTGCCATGCGATACGACGCTATGGTAGGCGGTTGAGCGTCAGGTACTAGCTTGATCCAATAATCCACCTCCCTTCGAGGCGGCAGCTTCTTGGGCAACTCGTAAGGCATTACGCCCTTGAACGGGTCAAGGACTTGGGTCACTTCTATCGGGATTTCACTCCCTTTGCCCTTGTTGTCCTTGGCCTTCAAGGCCACTAGGATGGTTACCTCACCCTTCCTTGCTCCCTTAGTAAGTTGCATTGTTGAGAAAATCTTCCGATCACGGTCCGACTCACAATGGACTGGGATCACGCATTGGCACCGTTTATCCAACAGACATATGCACTCAGCAAAGGGTAATATAACTGCATGGATTCTATTTAGGAATTTTATCCCAATGACAAAGTCATAGTCGTCAAGAAGAATTACCTCTGGAGTCTCCTTACTTTTCCATTGCTCGATTTGAAGCTCTACATCCCTTGTGACACCAATGGCAATGACCTTTTTGGAGTTTACGGTCTTGAGCCACCCAGCTCATTTTTCAACACGAAGGTTGAGTTTCTTCACAACTTCTTTTGATATGAAGAGATCAGACGCCCTAGTATCCACGAGCGCACTCATCGTGGTTTCTCCAATCTTCAAATCCATGGACATAAGTCACTTAGGCTCCTTCACCTTCTTGTACTTGATCATGTTGAAGATCCGCAACAAGCCCAGTCGCAACTCCTTTTTTTGTTCTTCTTCCTTGTAAAGGGCCGCCAATTTGACTCTATTCGGGCAATTTCGCGCCAAATGTGGACCATCACAAAAGAAGTATTTGTAAGTACGTGCCTTCTTTTGTCCTCCGTCGCTTGATTTTGCGTGATCTTTAGAAGGGCTAGTTGGTGGTTTGCCTCCATTCGGGTGATTAAATCTTCCTTGATCTCCCCCACCAATGGTCTTATCCTTCAATGAGAGTCCGATTTAGATGTGGAAGGCACCTTGTATTCAAAGAGAGATTTGACCATGAAGATGGCCGTTGTGGGGTCTCCCACGCTGAATCACTCCAATTCTTGCTTGATCCATGACTTGAGGCAATTCATGAATTGGTGGTACACCTTAGTTCGCTCATCAAAGGGATTTGAAGCAGCAATTCCGAAAACCACTTCACATATTTGCACACCCCGCTCTTCTACTTGAGGTGCTTTAGCTCATCGCAAGCATCCTCCTTTGCATAAGTGGGATAGTAGTTTCATCGAAACTCTTTGACGAACCTACCCTAAGTCGTGATAGGATCTCCACTACTATCATCCAACTGACAATGACACCACAATAATGCATTATCAATTAAGTACATAGATGCAGTGTTTACCAGTAGTTGGTCGTCATTGATTCCCATGGCTTGGAAGTACCATTCTATGTACCATAAGAAGTTGTCCATGTCTTTCGCCACCCGCGAGCCTTTGAACTCCTTTGGCTTGGATACATTCGTTCGTGGACCGGCTTGCACAGTGATAAACCCACTCATGCATGCTGCTTTCGATTCAGCGAGCTTCCCATTGAGCTCTGCTATCTCCGCACGCATTGCCACCATCCTGACCTCTAAGGACTCATCCCATTATTGGAGTTCTTCCCTCACGATCTCCAGCAACTCGTGTTGGAGTTCACCCTTGTCGTCCTTGAGCTCTTGTACCTCGGCCATAAGCTCTTCCTTTTCGGCCTCGACTCCATTGACGATCTGGGTCAGTTCATCAATCGATCCTTGGACAACGGTGACGAACATTTCTATCTTTGAAATCCGATGCTCCAGATCCCTCATAGGATGCTTCGAACTCGAAACACCACGGTTCTTCTTTCCCTTGGTAGTGCCCTTCTCGACATTCCTCCCACGATCATTGCAGTCGTCTCTTATGACGAACGCCTCATCGGATCGTGGATCAGCCATTATGCTTAGAATGAACTTGCTTTGATTTCACTTATCATGGGCCAATTGATTTAGCGTTCCCTAACCCGTGTGGCCTTAGGATTTCTCCAAAGCAACCTTTCTCACACTCGACTCACACTCACAAGGATCTTTAGAGAGAGAAACTCTAGAGAGAGAAGATCTGGATTTGTATTTCACTTGCAAATGAGTTTTCTACAATGAGGGGGATGAGACCCCTTTATACATAAGTACAAGATAAACCTTATCTGTAGATCTCTTTTTGATTTAACAGTGGGGATCGTATCTCCTCAACTACCATCTACCCCCATTTATTACATACTTGTACATTTACGTATCACTCGCCCTCAAGAGTATTTTGGAATGCTCAAGAAAACCCTAAGACTTAGGGATACCGGTTGAGGGTCGCTCGTTCCCCGGATAGGTCATAGCCATCGTGTAGAAACCTCTTGGGTCATGACACATGTGAGTAGCTTGGGTTGAGACATTGCCCCGGCATCCCTCCACATTAACAAAGGCTGACAAAATAAAAGTTTGCCAGGAAAAGAAAAGGAAATGCCCAAAGGGTCTAGATCATAAGTGATGAATAAATAAATAAATAAAAAGGGAGACGAAGAGGGGGAATCCACTGGTTGAAGATCACTCGATGGAGCTTATGCACCAGTATGTCAGTTCCAAACTGTTGCTAATTGCTTCTCACTGATCACTCTCGAGCTAGCAATTTGAGGATGTGAATCAAGCAAACAATTCAAGAATGACAATGGAGAGGGAAGGCTCACACACAATAACACTCTGGTATGATATTTAAATAATTTATGTTCTGAGACAATGTGTTAAAAATAATTAAGTATTAAATAATGCATTTATCTAACAGTTTAAATTTTTAAAACGGTTGATAGTGGTTATATCCTCTATTACGTTGGTACAGTGGTTGACTTTTATTAAGACGTCAATTGAGGCACTGAGTGAGATAGAATATCTTTGTCTATCTGATCATTTCCAACACAAGAAACACGTAACGCAGATATGACATGCTAGTTGCGGTAAAGCATCAAGGTAAATGAGCTTCCGTTCGACAATGAAAACTTGGTATCCAACTAGCTTTTGATCATTGCGAGTTGGCGAGCTAAAGGTACAATTAGCTTTGTCGACATTGCTAGGCCCGTTCGAGACATTACACATGCTTTGCCTTGCTTGCTTCCTCAAGGAACAAATGACAGCTGTGATAATGTTAGGACAAGTCACATGTTTCTGTCTTTTAAACTCGACAAGCGTCGGGCATTCTGGCTAATATGTTACAACCCACACGATTAGATGTGAACAAAACTATGGTGCCATTTGGATGAGTAATTTTGGTTTCTCTCTCCTCTTCACTTCTTTGCTATGACAAGAGTGTCCTCACGAAGCAATACATCAGACTTTTCGAGTGCATAAGCAATAGATAAATTAGCAATAGATAATTTATTATAGGGCGATAACTTCCTTTATCCCTAATTGGAAAATTTTACTTCAACTATATCTTTCATTGGCCAGTTATAAGTTATCAACATCTCAATGATACAACCTTAACTAAATATGATGTGGGTGATGTGTACGTTTCTAATCCATCAATCAAAACTTATAGTGATTAGAGAAAATTTCTTTGAACCAATGATGGAAGAAAACATGACCCTTTATTATAGGACCCATAACATTTAAGCCACGCTTAATGGGTAAATTGGATTACTTACCAAAACCAATTACAATGATTGTAATCCCTCTGTCTCCATAACGATTTGGTCCAATTACCCTAGTTGATCAGAACATCCCTTTGCTTTAAGAAATTTTACCACAAAGCCAAAAGAACCCCAACCCCTTCTCCTTTAACCCACGTTCTTTTATCCCTCCATCTTTCTCCATCATCGTACGGCTAACCTTCCTGAGAGCCATACCACATGACAATTACCATAAATCACACCTTGCGGCCTTTGCTTGTCACACCCCGATCCTCAAGCGCCCGCCCGTTCCTCACTAGTCGATAAAAATTTGCGACTTACCAAGACAAGTTGCCAACCCTTTCATTTTATTACACATGCGGAAGTGAAACAAATACCCCTAACAACAAACAGCATGGGATAGGAAAGCAAGGCAACATTCACAACAACACACTCTTATACAACAATGGGGTTTAGGTACAAAACAAGTCTGGTCAAAAGCCTACAAAAGATTGGCTCTCAAAAAGAGCTGTCCTACAACATACTAGTCGAACCCATGCGTTGATCCTTCGGACTCCACCTCCACAGACTCCGGGGCTTCGATCTTCCACGACCTCCACCTAAGGACCTGAAAATGGTTATTCAATAACCAATGAGACAATGTCTGAGCAAGTCCACCCTCTAAACCCCGATTAAGAAGAAAATATGCCTTAGGGGTTGCCTAAGCACAAGCATGAGTCAGAGGGCTTACCTTGGCCTCAGTTCCTTCTTGTAAGTCAGTTCAAATAACAGATACTGGCAATCATATCATTCAATCAAACATATCGAACCATTGATCAATCGACTCAGTCGATTACATGTCATCGAGACCATCACCCAGTCATTTCGATTATTTATTCTCAACTCTTAGCCACAACCTAATAGGCACATCCTAGATTAAGTGGTCATCACGGCCCCACTGCCAACTTTTATAGGTTTAGTGGTAATCATGACCCCACTTGGCAATTTTCTATATTTAGTGGTATCACGGCCCCACTTGGCAATTTTTCTATACTTAATGGTATCACGGCCTTACTAGGCAATTTTTCTAGACTTAGTGGTATCAAGGCCCCACTTGGCAATTCTTAGGTTTGGTGAGCTTTAGTGGTATCACGGCCCTAGTCAGCAATTCTTAGGTTTATTCCCACATTAATCAATTTTTGGGATAAATTCTCATAATCACCAATACCCTTAATTCTCATAACCCGGTACTCAAATAAATAAACAGAGAGCACCACTTAAATTAGTACGAAATACCGGTCACCGGCCATCCCGGTTAAATTTTCGGAAAATAAATAAAAAAATAAAACAATTACGGAAAATATTAAATAAATTATATAAATCCAACTTAGGCCCGTTATAGCCTAATTAGAAGCCGAGATGAGCCATGAAAATTACTGAACTATTCTAGATAAATTCTAGAGCTTGCCACAAACCAACCATATATTAGAGGTGCAATTTCCAGTAATCAAAGCCTCAAGAATCATCACAAACTCATAACCGGCTCTAACCGGCAGAATAGGCCCACTCGCCCACTCGCATATCTCCAAGTTTAAATCCGGAAATCTAATCAAATGAGTTCAGAAAATTCCCAAATTTTAATATGTTGTAATAGAAACATAAAATAACTTTTTCCATGAAGACACCTTAACCTAGATCCTTCTACATTCGGCCCAGTAAATCGCTCAATCCAGTACAAAACTGTGTCCGTTTTCCAGAAAGTCTGTTTTCCGAAATCAGTTTGGTTCGAGGTCTAAACCATGTCCATTTATCTGAAATTTTAATATGTTAAACTAGAATATATGACAAACAACTTTTGTGAAGAAACCATTTTGAAATTCCAACCCTAAGAGTTGATAAAAACCCCTGGAATCCTAAAAGGTCACAAATTCCAGCGAAAACTGAGGCTCTGTTTGAAAATGACAGAGCCGATATCTCCTTCTTTTAAGTCCCCAAAAATCTTGAAAAAACTATATGTTCTAGCTGAGATGTCTAAAAAATTTCTCAAGAAGACATCAACCTCAAATTCGCAACCTATTTTGATCTAAAAAAACGGCAAACAGCGAGGGTCCAGAAATCCGAACTGCAGGAACTCCACTAGATTCGACTAATCCATCATCAATTGTACAAATCTCACTAATTAAGTTACACTAATTCATTCTAAGGCTAATCTAACCATACTAGCTTATCACTAATCCATACTTAAGCTAATATAAACAACCCTTAAGCATAATTAACCGACTAATAAGGGATTAGTGAGCAAACTCACTTGATTAATAAGCGGGTCGGATCAAATCGAGGGGAACATCGTGGGGAATGACTTTCCTCAAGGCGGGCCAAGCAACCAAGGCTCGGAACCACCTAAAAGTGACCCTCAAAGGTGCTGGAATACCCACAAAGTTTCTACTCTGTTCTTGCTGAAATAGAATGGAAACAAGCTCGGTTAGCTCGGGAATTGATCGGGAAAGGGTGAAAAGGCCAAATTGAGCCTTGGCAGAGGCTTATGGAGGTTGAATGGGGTCGGAACAGCTCTGGGTAAGCTCCAATAGATCCGAAATAGCTGTTGGATTCGCGTGAGGAGGAGAAAAGGGCGGTCGGGCGTGCAGGCTGCTCGCATGGACGGTGGTTCGCGGAAACGGCGACGGCGTGCAGCGGCGATGGCTCCAAGTGGTCCGGCAGCTTCCTTGCTATCTTCTTGGCTGCTATGGTCGCAAATGGAGAGGAGGGGGAAGCAAGAAGGTGGCTGGCTGGCTTGTGAGGGAAGAGAGGCAAGAAAGGGAGGGGCCACCATGGCCAATTTTTCCACAAGGTTGTCTCCTTGAGCTTGCCCATCAAGCTAGGATCCCTTGGCTGCCATTCAACCACCAAAGCACATCCAATAACTCTTGAGTTGGTCCATTTTAGCTAGGCCATGGCGGAGCTACGAATTTGGAAGGGAATAGCTTCAATTGAACTCGGTTTCCCCTTCAATTCAATCCCATTTAGTCTCAACAAATCCCGTTGTCGAGTCCTTAATCCAATCGATATTTTTCCTTGCCAATAGATCCATTTTGCATTCCAATTTCGCGATAAAAAACGATCTTCGGCTTTTTCTGAACAAAAATAGTCCTATGTCGATTTTTTCCCAAAAAATCTCGAGTTGTAGAAAAATCTTCTGAGATTGATTCGACGTTCCTAGAATTTATTGTGACATGATAGAATCTTCAATTTTTGAAATCGGACTTAAATTGACGTTTAATTTCACTCGGGCGCGTTTTTAGCGTGACCTAGGCTACTGGGTAGTTTTCAAAGATTTTCAATGCAAATGACCCGTGGTCGATTTTCTTCGAGCTACAATAAACCCACTCGACATATTGGTGACTCTCGGTTGTCGTGAAAATCTCAAGGATTCAAATACGGGTACAAGGTACCAAAACGATAGAAAAATCAAACTAGTGCCGATCGATGAGAATTTTGCAATTTAGTGGGATCACCCACGTCTAACCACTCATCTCAGTCAAATTGACCTATCTCTGATCTCTAATCAATTTACATATGTGCCATAATGATCTCGACAAATGAACACAGTCGAGCAGCCGATTCCTGGTCGAATCCTCAAGTCTATTGGCCTTTAAAATCCTTAATGGTTTCCCCAGATAATCTAGTTATCTTGAGAGTGATCAGCTCTGAGAACAACCCTATAGCCGTGTCGATGAAATGCCCGATTTATTGAATTGAAAGCAGAGTCGAAAATCTAGGATATCACATTGCCATCGACGTGGTGCCACTCTCGTTCTCCCTCCCTCCCTTGAAAGAATGTAATAAGGGGCTCAAGAAACCTTAGATACAATGTCGCTTGAGCCTGACCATCTCAGGTTGCAACCTTGCATCCAAGGTTTCGACCCCATGCGCTCAGATGCATTCATGCATGAAGAGAGAGATGGGCATAATTAAAAGGAAAAAAAGTGAAAAAAAAAAAGAAAAAAGAAGAAGAAGAAGAAGAAGAAGAAGAAGAAGAAGAAGAAGAAGAAACTTTTAGTTAGTAAAAAGAAAGTACTTTTAGTTAGTACAAACAACTAAACATGATTCCATGGAGCACTAATCTGTGGAATGTGATTACTTCAAATAAGATCCTAATCATGGATTCCTCGTCATTTGTACCAAACTAGGCCTAAGGTGTGGCGTATGGATTATATTTTCCCCATTTTTTATTTGAAAAAACTTTTCAATCCATACATTTGATTGATTGATTACAAATTATAAATACCGCTCGCATGAAAACTTAGCTATATATAAAATATTCATATTATAATTTACCAATTATAAGACTAATTGAAGGAAGTTTCCTCCAACCTGAGATTGGAGAAGACACAATGTTGTTCATTTTATTATTTATTATATGAAACGGCTGACTTATTATAGAATTGCTAATTTATTTAGAGATGACACCTCATCCCCCTACAATCATATAATTGAGATCAATTAATCGCTTCAGATTTAACTACTAAATCCATTGTGCTCTTCCTATATCTCTTGGCTATTTGGTTCTAGTGACCATGCAACTACTGCTGCCTCACCTGTTTATCATGCTTGAAAAATAATTACAGAGACTAACCAAAACCATTGTAGCCATCAGATGTGTGAACTCAGCAGTGGGAACCCTTGAACAATGATTAAATTAATGTTGGTATACATAAATTAAGTCTATGTAATAACTTTTCATCAAGCTCCTATTGACGATATGCCGTGTCATTTATTCAATTTGCCAAGTCATGTGTTTGATTTGTTACGTCATAATAATCCCACTCATTTAATTTTCCTAATGAATGCCATGTCATTCAATTTTCCTAATTGCCCTGTCATATATTGCCACATCACTCTGTTTATGTCATGTTTTCATCCATAATTTTATGCATTACAATCAATCACATTCATTACTCTACTCATACATTTCATTTCTTTAACGAAGTGCAAATGCACACGCACAAATGAAGACATAAAATTAAACGATTGACTATAGTAGTAACTAATAGTTTCACCGCTATATTACTTTATGAATAACTTTTTTATTTTTCACCGTAGTTGTCCACAATCTTGCCTAAAATAAATGTCAGTAAACTAATAATATAACGAACCTCCAATTTATGTATCCCCGGGACTACCAGTCAATTATATTCAAATTGTGAGCTTTGGCCAGTAAATTTTTTTATCTCTCTATATGTATATGTATATCCCCTCATTGCCATGCGCGTTGGCTCCATAGTAAATCTAAGTCATCATGAACGTGCAAAATTATGTTGTTTGCCTTAGTTGGAAGTATTAAACTAATCATCCGAGATTCACACTTTCATATCCATTCTCAGGTCCAGCAGACCAACTTGTTGACTGGAGCATACATGTCCACATTCTCGGCGACAGAACATAACAACATAATGTCGACCGGTCGTCAACTTGTGGGACGTCTTTTTGATTGCTCACTAATTCCGTTCAAAACTAGACTTCATCGACAACATTACCGCAAAACACCATTCTCCACATGATGTATATGATTCCTCTTTCCCAGTGACCACACTTCACAATAAAAGATTCTCAAAGCTTCTTTCATTGGGATTCTTTCTTCTTGGGATTGGCTCCAGTTAAAACTGACTCCCTAAAAGCTGTGCATACTAAAGAGCTGATATTGTCGAATCTGCAAGCGTGCCTGAAAGAAGATGAAGAAGACAAGATAGATTTGTGTATTCAATTGTATATTCTAATGTACAATGCTTCTGTAATTATAGTATAGAGATGAAATAATAAAGGTAAAGAAATATTTAGAGATCAAATATACTCTCAATCTAAGATTCCTAGCTAATTTATATACAGACCAAATTGATCAAGAATCCGAGCGTATCTTCCACATTGATGCATATCTTCCAACACTCCCCCTCAAGCTGGTGTCCGATAGATATCCAAGACACCCAGCTTGCTTAGTAGATATGCATGCTGTCTTTGACACAGAGGCTTGGTGAAGATATCAGCTGGTTGCTCTTCCGTTCCAATTCCTCTGGTCTCGATTACACCTTCTTGAATCTTGTCTCGAGTGAAATGACAATCCACTTCTATATGCTTCGTTCTTTCATGTAATATAGGATTCGTTGCAAGCTTGAGTGCGACATCATTGTCACAGAACAACTTAGTCGGACCCTTCAATTTTATTCCAAGATCCCCAAGTAGTCCCCGTATCCATATGATCTCACAAGTAGTCTTTGCCATAGCTCGATACTCTGCTTCGGCTGAAGACAATGATATGGTAGCTTGCTTCTTGGTTTTCCATGAAAGAAGAGAATTTCCAAGTTTAATACAAAAACCTGTAATGGATCGTCGACTCATAGGACATGTCGCATAATCTGCATCACAGTATGCCAACATTTCCATGTTGCAATCTCTGGATAAAAGAATCCCTAGTCCTGGACACTTCAAATATTTCACGACCTTCAAAGCAGCATGATAATGAGACAACTTAGGACTATGCATGAACTGGCTGAGAGTCTGCACTGCATATGATATGTCGGGTCTGGTCATAGTCAAATATATAAGTTTCCCAACGAGTTTCTGATAACCGGAAGGATCATTAAGGATGGGATCATTATTCTCAGATGTCCCAGCATCATAATCCTTGGTGGTCAATTTTACATTTTGCTCAATTGGAATCGCTGATGGTTTGCATCCCGACAAACCTGCCTCTGATATAATCTCCAGCACGAATTTCCGTTGACTAAGAGAAATCCCACGATCAGATCTAGCAATTTCTATCCCAAGAAAATATTTGGGTGCTCCCAAATCTTTAATGTGAAAAGTAAGGTGCAGATACTTTTTGAATCTTTCTATCGCGGTTCTATCATTTCCCATAATGAGGATATCATCAACGTATATCATCAGATAAATAAATGACGTACCTTGATTCCATGTGAATAAGGCGTAATCATATCTGGACTGCCTGAAACCTGTAGAAGTGAGAGCATCGGCAAATTTTGCATACCATTGCCTGGAAGCTTGCTTGAGACCATAAAGAGATTTACAGAGACGACATACTCTATTCTCCCCTTGTCTCCGTATTCCTTGAGGAATATCCATGTAGATTTCCTCTTCTAGATCTCCATGCAGAAAGGCGTTATGCACATCCATTTGATGTAGTGGCCAATCATGAATAGCAGCAACAGATAACAATGATCGTACGGTTACATCTTTGGCGACTGGAGAAAAGGTCTCATGATAGTCAAACCCTTCCCGTTGAGTAAACCCTTTGGCCACCAACCGAGCTTTGTAACGTTCAATGGATCCATCAGCATGGTATTTAATCTTGTAAACCCATTTGCATCTGATGGGTTTCCTATTTGGAGGTAGATGGACCAAATCCCAGGTCCCATTTGTAGTTAGTGCCTGCAGTTCAGCCCCCATGGCTTCTTGCCATCTTGGGTCTTTAGCTGCTTCTTCATAAGTAGATGGCTCGATATCCTCTGATATTCGACTCACACAGCATCTATGGTCCGGTGAAAGTCTATGGAAGGAAACATAAGATGATATTGGGTAGTGAATTCCTGGTGAGTTGAGGGACGCACAAATATATTCTTGTGTCCAGGCTGGTGGTCGTGTAGACCGACCAGATCTTCGAGGAGGATTCACTTGAACTGGAGTTGATGATGTTTCGGTATTGCCAACTTCATTGGGCGATTCTTCGATCATTGGGAAATTCCCTTGATCTTCAGCGGTGGAATTTTCATTGATTTCTGGTGCAGGAATCTCAGGAGCCATTGGAGTAAGTGGTGCCTGAGTTCCTGTCACAAGATATTCAGTATGTGGGGATTCTTCCATAGAAAAAAACTTACCAGAAGTGTTTGATGCTTCTATTGAAGAACCTGCTTCCTTGAAAGGGAAAATATCTTCGTGAAAAAATACATCTCTGCTGATAAAGAATTCCAGTGTTGACTGATCCAGTACACGATACCCCTTATGTAAATTTGGATAACCCATGAATATGCAACGTCGTGCTCGAGGACTCATTTTGTCTCGAGGACCCAAGACAGTAGCAAAGCACTGGCAACCGAATATCCTCAGATGTCCCAATTCCGGTTTCTTTTTGAACAGTAATTCAAATGGAGCTTTTCCATTGAGTGCCCGAGTTGGCATACAGTTGATGAGATATGCTGCAGTAATGATGCATTCGCCCCAATAATTTTCTGGAATAGACGCCTGAAACTTTAATGCACGTGCTACTTCTAATAGGTGGCGATGCTTACGCTCCACTACTCCATTCTGTTGTGGAGTATAAACGCAAGTACTCTCATGAAGAATCCCATGAGATGATAAGAGTAAATTGCAATCATTGTTGAAAAACTCCCTTCCATTGTCTGTCCTAACCCGTTGAATAGATCTCCCAAATTGATTCTTGGATAGAGCAATGAAGGTTTTCAAGTGTGAGAAAACTTGTCCTTTGGACTGCATCAGAAAAACCCAAGTGGCACGAGAATAATCATCCACAATTGTCAAGAAATATCGGGATCCATCATGATGTTGGGTATGATAAGGACCCCATACATCCATGTGAATTAAAGAAAAAATGTACATGGCACGATTGTTACTAAGAGCAAAAGGAATGCGTGATTGCTTTGCAAGGGTACATATTTGACACTTAGAGTAAGGAATAGAAGCACTATGACCCAATCGTGAATGTAAAAGATCGTCTTTATCATTGGTAATTGTGTTACACAATGACATTTTATTTGAAGGTAATGAAGACAAATTAAGATTACTTGGAGAATTCTTCCATAGAAATAACCTTTCAGAAAGACTACCCAAGCCCATCATTTTGCCAGTCGAAGGGGCCGGAAAGAAGCAAGTGTCAGAACCAAACAATACACGACAGGAATTTTCTCTGCAGACTTTGGACACAGAAATAAGATTGAATTGAAATTCTGGAATGAAAAGAACATTTTGAAGTGTGATTTGTGGGCTGAGTTTGACTGTTCCAGTGATTTTGACATGAGTAGTAGTTCCATTTGGTAATTGAACAGAAATAGGGAATTCCAAATCCTCATGAATATCTGAAAATAATGCCCTCTCACAAATAATATGATCACTTGCCCCAAAATCAATTATCCAGGATTTTCTGGAAATAATATTAATCAGGCAACAAGAAATACCTGAGAAATTTCCTCCTTTGTTCGAAGTGTCTAATTTCTGTATTGCCTGCATTAGTTGCTGGTATTGGTCATTGGTGATGGACCGATCAGCACTAGAAATACCAACCTGATAAGCTGCATAATTTTTTTTGCCTTTTTCTCCGGGTTTACCGTGCAATTTCCAGCAATTTTCCACTGTGTGGTGTGGCCTTCTGCAAAAATCACAATATAATTTACCCCTTTTTTGGTTAAAATTTCTGGCAGATGCTGAGAAAATTCCTCCACCGTCAGATCCCGAGGAATAACTCCCACCGTCGGATGCGAGGGAGATGCCGCCACCGTCAGATGTCTTCCAGGTCCCTTCATCTCGTCCGTTGGATCCGGACGAATAGATAGGCCCCTTTGGGCCGTCCGATCCGTGCGGCAAATCTGAGCCGCTCGTTCCTCCTCTTTTAAGAAGACGAGGATCCTCAGATCCAGAAGCCCGTAACCCTAGCTCGTCCCCTTTTTCGTGTGCTAGGGTTTTGGGTCCCCAATTTCGCCGCTCGCCGCGATTGGCCAGAGCGAAGCTCTCTCCTCCTTTCGCCAATTCTGATGAAGCGAGCCTCTGGCTTTCTTCCTGGATGGCCAATTGAAAAATCCGTCCGAGAGGCGGAACGGGTTCCGTAGCCAATATCTGCGATCGGAACGTCAAGTAAGAATCATTCAAGATAAGTAAAAATCGGGTCGCATTTTCTCGTTCTTTCATCGAGCGAAACTGTGCGAGTGTCTCCTTTGGTCCCTCGAGCCTCTCTTCTGCAGCTTCGAGGTCATTCCACAGAGACGATAATTTGTTGTAGCATGCGGAAATCGTCATGTTTCCTTGCTTTAATTCACTAAGTTCCTGCATCAAAGAGAAAATTCTTGCTCGATCTAGTTTGCCGTACATTTGCTTGATATTCTCCCACATATTTTTGGAATCCTCAGTCGATGGCAGACCGGCCGCGACGTCTGGAGAGATGCAATTCCCGATCCATGAGCGAACGAGTTGGTTGCATTTTCTCCAGTGTCGCGCCAGTCGGTCGTCGGTCAGAATCGGGACGGTTCCATCTAGGAACCCATCCTTGTCTTTTGTCACCAGCGCTCGTCTGAGATCTCGAGACCATCTGGAATAGTTCTCTGGCCCGATTAATTGCAGGTTGATTAGCCGCAATTCTGGGCCATCGGCTGTTGAAACATACAGAGGGTCTCCGGGCTCCGGTCGTCCGGTGATGGCTCCGATGGGAAACGGCAAAAAATCGAGCGCGAAATTCGGGTAGGGATTTGTCCCTAAACCCGGTTCGCCTGACCCGAATTGGTAACCCGCACTGTAAGTCCCCGGGTAGGGATTTGTTCCATTGCCTGGGTCTCCTGACCCGTTCGACTCGCTCGTCCGCTCCAACCCGTTGGTTGGGCTTGCCCCAGTCATGGATGGTAGGCCCTCCTCGGGTTGGACATGGCTTTGGTGGCCGACGTTACTAGGCAATGATGGAACAGGGCTCGACCCGATGTACCATGGGTAAGGTACCCACTGGATTGGTTGACCCGCAATGGGTTGCCCTAGATTGATCTGAGCCTGAGTTGGCCGCCATTACACGGGCAGAGGTTGAAGAGGTTAGGTCGTTTCAGGAAGTTGTGGTGAGATTTCCGTCGCTGTTTGATTGTTTGCAGAGAAGCTAGCCTGTGAAGGAGAGCTGGCCATGGTTGCAGATCTGTCTGTTTGCGCCGATAAGAAAAAAAATTGTCTTCTTCTTTAGTAAAATAATCCCTGTTTTTCCAGAAAGCAAATCTGTTTGTTTGCATATCAGAGTTCCCCTGGATTAGGTGATCAAGAGCGGAAGCGAAGTTGAATCAGCAGCCTGGAGGCTCTGATACCATGAAAGAAGATGAAGAAGACAAGATAGATTTGTGTATTCAATTGTATATTCTGATGTACAATGCTTCTATAATTATAGTACAGAGATGAAATAATAAAGGTAAAGAAATATTTAGAGATCAAATCTATTCTCAATCTAAGATTCCTAGCTAATTTATATACAGACCAAATTGGTCAAGAATCCGAGCGTATCTTCCACATTGATGCATATCTTCCAACAGTGCCATTTGTGAATGGCAGGTTGGGGTAGAAAGTCTTCCACCGGTAGGATTCGTGATGTCAATGTGTGGTTTCCTTATCTGGAGGTCCCCACCATGTCACCTGGAATAAAGTGGCCGACATTGCTGTCATCGGTCTCAGGACTATGAGAACATGCCATTGCAAGTGATGTGAATATCGTGTTCTCACGTGGTGATAGTGTGTCCACGAAATGCCAAAGCCATTAAATCGCGTGGGCTCCACATGATTTGACTACTAGCTAGGATGAAATGGATACGCATGTATTATCCTCTTACAAGGAAATGAGATTGTATAGACTTAGTTTATGGTCTATTTGATTAGCCACCGTGCAGAAATTGTATGGAACTTGTGTTCTTTTGTGGGTCACGTGGGTTTTTGGAGTGTGATTGGCTTGATATGGTAGACCGAGTTTATGCAGTATTTTGCTCCCCAAGCCATGCAAGGAAAATATAAAGAGTTGCCTTGCGCTTGTTAAGAGTCATTAAAAATGTTTTAAAAATGTTAATATCTATATTTTAAGAGTGTTGCTTTCTCTTAACACATATTTTATCTTTTTAAGTGCTTTGGTATGTATGTTTCCTATTTTCAGTGGTCATAATAAGGTATCTCTGGGTACTTAAAAAAAAAAAAAACCACTTGTTATCAAGGCTCTATTAGCAATTGTGCTTTAAAAAATGTTGTAATAGAGACTAGACCAAAAAAAGTATCGCTTCTTATCAAGACTCTATTAGCAACCTAAAATGATATCATTTGTCCAGACACTACAATGTTCGTGAAAATCTATCCTAGAAAATTATTCTATGCATGTACAAGCTCAAATACACACACATCATTTTCGTTACGGAAACAAGAGATCAAATAAAAATTAAAAAAATAAGAAAATAAATTATGCACTAGGTGTGACATATATTCACAAGAAGAGCAAGATAGAATTGCACTATGAATCAAGCGATACAAGAAAAATTACAACCACACTGGAGTAACTCAAACACTTTTAGTATTTCTCTACCTCCAATAACCTGCACAGTGTTTAGCTTTTAACATTCCTAGTAAAACAATCTCTCAATCTTACAAAGGAATTACACAAAATCTTAACACAAGATTTTCACAACTTCAAACACTCAATATGTAATTCAAAAGCACAAGTTCCTCTAGGATGCTCTTCACGAAGAAAGCCCATTTCTTATATAGAAGAGAGTTTAATCTAAAATAAGGAATTTCATTTTAGAAAATCTCCTCTAACTAGGACATTTATTCAAAATAAGAAACCTATTTAAATTAGGAAAGTTTCCTCTTCATACACAAACTCAAGACGTAGTTTGTCATGCCCTGAATCTTGAGCATGCGAACATTCCACGACGGTCGATTAAATTGCAACGTCTTAGGATGCATTGCTGACCCATTCATTTTATCTTTTGATTAGATGCAAGCGAAAACATTTAATATAAACACCCAGTCAACCAATCCAATAGTAAACACATCAACCATTCTAAAACAACACTTTAATTTATAAATTGTTAACCTTATGAAGTTTAATAATTACAAGCCTTTCTACGGCCACTCCTTACTATCATCTCAAAAACTTGTAGGGTCAGTGTTAATTTAAACTTTACTAACGATGAGGTTGACCAAAAGTGACGCCAGGCACATCCGCGTCTTGGTCCATCGAGACCCCAAACCACATGCGATGGTTCTTCATACTATGAGTCTAAAAATATTTAACAACAGCGATATGAGATATAAATCTCAGCGAGTTAACAACCTAAGCCCCAAGTAGGACACAAAATCATCTCGAAGGCAACCTAAACACGCACAACATACAAACTTACCTCACCTTAGCACACCCCTGTATATTAGTATATCACATATGCCAACACTAATGCAACAAATATAATTAATAATCAAAACACATAACTATCATGCATCAAGCATCCACATGGATCTTGATTATAAGGTAAAATCTGTTTTGGCTTGTCCCATACCATGCCTCACAGTTTTAGCCCATGATCAAATGCAATGCAACACAATCATTCACGCGTGTTTCGATTATTACAACCCGTCGGGCCACGGCTAACACACGAGTTGGCGATCTTCCAGCATGACTGGGCATCGTCCCGCCCCATCGGGCACGGCATCGTCTAGAACCCCCGCCTAGACGGCATTTTATAAGAAGCATCGGTCTGGTCTCAACCGCAACTCCGCATCTAGACCCCTACCGAGCATCCAATAAAAATCAGGCATCATCCCCAAACTCCCGTTGCATGACGAGTTCAATTAAGTGACCACACAAGAACACCAACACTCAAGCCAATTCTTATTTGCCATCAATTAGCCTAGTGTAAAAGAGTTCGTGCTTAAATAACAAATCTCGAAAAACCTTCACATTTAAAATTCTGGTAAAATAATCGCACGTGGTCACATACTTAAAATCAACCTGCCAAACTTTGCAAGCTTTCATTTTAAAACCACATTGCCCCATTTAGCATGTAAAACTTGGCGTCCAAACACGACGCCTCAAAGTTTGTCCTTTTCTTTTCAAATAATTCTTATTTGAAAATAGCATTTAAACTCATGATTTGGACAATCAACAACATGGCATTACAAACTCAAACGGTCATAATTATGCATAATTTCATCCAATAAATCAAGCATAAAATTCTACTTAACGGCTAAATTGTCTTTAATCTCCATTAAACGTGATTAATTAGTGCTAAATGCGATTAATTAAGCTAATGGCGATTAATTGCACTAACCGTGATTAATTACGACTAAATGTAGTTAAATAAACTAATTAATATTAATTAAGCTAACTATAATTAATTCAAATAACCACGCTTACTTAATCTAAATACGATTAATTAAACTAACCATCCTTAATTAAGACTAATCTATATTAGCCTTAATCTAATCCATCATTAATCTTAGTTAGGGCTAAACTATCATTAAAGGCCACTAATTACCATTAGGCTTGAACTAACTACCCATAAACGCAATTAACTTCCTAATTGAGGATTAGGAGTTAACTCACAGGTTTTTCGATGACGACGAGCTCGCGGCGACGAAGGCACAACGGCGTCAAGGACACGGCATTCCTGACTTGAACGGGAACACGAATGGCAGTGACAAAGCCTCTCAAGGCTCATGGCCACAAAGAGAGGGGGAGGTGTTTAGCTTGGTGGTGATGAACCGGTAGAGCAATGGCGACAGCGGACAGCGTGAGGGACAACGATGACGAAGATGGCGCGGCGGCGGTGACTCCTCAAAACCCACGGCCAAGCAAGGGCGGTGGTGCACCAGCATGGAGATGGAGATAGTGGTGGACAGTGGTGTTCAGTGAGGTGGTGAGGACGGTGGTGGTGGCTTGAACGAGTGGCATGAACGCCGCGGTAAGTGGCGGTTTGCGGTGGTGGTGATGGTAAACAAGGGAAGAAGAAGAAGAAGATGGAGGGGAGGGGGCTGCGGTCACTTGAGGGAAAGAATGAAGGGAGAGAGAGAGAGAGAGAGAGAGAGAGAGAGATTTCCCAAGATTTTTCCAAAATCTTCATCATTGCAAAACCAACACAATCCCTTAAAATCCTCTCATCCTTTCCTTTATTTCTTTTATCTTCTAGTCCATAAATTCAAGGGCATTTTAGACTTTTCACACACTTTTTGTCCCCAAAATATCTTCTTAATTCCATTTTCCTTTAAAACTAAATTCTAGGCCCATAAATCACCATTTTGTCACTGAATCCGAATTTTCCTTTTCCGGTCTCCAATTTTCGTCAAATAATTCATTTTCTGAAAATTCCGAACTAAATTCAACGGACAATGAGGCAATGTCTAACAAATTAGTTTTGGAACCCTCGAAAGTTCGATACTCGAAATTGAATTAAATTTCATGGTTAAAAATCATTCAAATGTGACTTTAGTATGACCTAAACTATCGAGTGGCTTTTAGGGGTTTTTGCACGGTTGACCCATGATTGATAATTTCGATCCACGTTTGTGCCTCTTCGAATCGTTGACGACCTTTGATTGTTATGTAATCGTAAGGGTTCAATTATATACGCTGAGTAAAAGATCAATAAAAAAATCGGTTTATTATCGTTCAATGCAAGTATCGTAATCGTGCGGAACTACCCGCGAATCGACTACTTACTTTTGTCGAATTGATTTATATCCATTCACTAATTGACTTATAATAGCGTTGTATTAACCTTTGTCGATCCTTATGATCAAGTGGTCGATCCTTGACAAAATTCTCTAGTCTTTCGCGTTTTAACCATTTTATGGTCTCACTTAATAGATTAGTTAATTCATGAGTGATCAGTTCAGAGTAAAATAACCATAAACACATCGATGAAATAACCATTTCACATATTTCAAAATAGGGGCCAAATTTCGGAATATCACATAGTTTCAACAATCTCCACATTGGCTCGACATTTGAGTCAAGTCACAATTGTTTCGTTAGAATGCTAACTC
This sequence comes from Eucalyptus microcorys, assembly GCA_014182515.1. Lineage (NCBI taxonomy): Eukaryota > Viridiplantae > Streptophyta > Magnoliopsida > Myrtales > Myrtaceae > Eucalyptus > Eucalyptus microcorys. The sequence goes on from CM024564.1 coordinate 19,739,725, forward strand.
CATGAACCTTTAACTACTTCACGAGGATATTCTAACACAATCTCATCAACCATAGATAAAGCAAAGCTATTGCATTCATATCTATCAAAAGATTGAATATGCACATTGTTGAACTCAGCAGCTATAACAACTGTTAAATTTACAGGCTCTATCTTGCTATGAGCACTATCTTTTTTTTATTACTTTGCTAGTACCAGCTACCTTCAGAGTTTCTGGTCACAACTTCACCTTGAGCTGAACATAGTTCAAATCAATATAAACATTGTTGCCTAGAAATACCATAGATTCATCAAACATAACTTCTTTGTTGCTAACAAGTAACTTTAATTCCGGACACCCCAACTCATAACCACATTCACCTTGTACATTGTCTAGGAACATGCACTTTCTTACACTCTCATCGAGCTTACCATCACTAACTCAAACATAACATGAGCAACTCAATAGTTTAAAAATAGAATAATTAGCTACGTTGCCTAACCACACTGCTTTGGGAGTCTGACATCCAATTGATTTCACTAAGCCTACGTTACACACAATACTACCTAAATTTACTACTGGAAAAATATATAAAAGATCATTGGGCGATGTAGGTTCTCTATAATAATTATGACCCTACCCATTAGCCAATTTTGCTATTAATACAGGATCAAGTAGCGTCATAGTAAGCACATCGGCTAAGAATCTCCTAGCCATACCAGCACTAGAGAGCATTTTCTAGGCTGTCTCTAGCAATATTATGCTCATCAACTTAATAACCTATTGTGGTTCATTGGCACTAGTGTAGTATCTCACTATGAATTCCTTCATGTACAATTCATTTAACAACTTTGAGAAAAACTACATGTTAATGTCAATCTACACATGCTTGATCATTTTCACATGCTCGTTTCCTACCAAAGTACTTTACTATAAGATCTTGACAATAGTATCAAACTTGTGCCTCAACACAAACACCTAGGTCTTTCTCTAGTGGTCATCTACAACTATTAGCATAAATTTGGCACTCTTTCTTGAAGGAAATCGTGACGACTTGCAAACATTTAAGCAGATCAACTCTATAGTCTTTACGATTTCTCTGGAATCATGTTAAACTACATTTTCTGCTATTTGCTTAAGTCACAACATCTTCTTGCATCTAGTTTCTCAACCATATAACTGAGCTTAGTAGATTCCTTTCACTCAAAACCTTTCGACTTCTCTAGCCAATTTGTTACAAACACATATGCCAAAATTCAGACTCTCGAACAAATGCATCCAATGTCTCCATGGTGAAATCCATCATTATCTCGCATTTATGCTCATACAAGCGATTGTACTTGATTCCTCTCATAATCGCCAAGACACCTTGCACAACCTTTCAACCTTGAAACGACACCTTCTGAAGTACATCGACAACTAACTAAATCCATGCACTTGAGGAAATCATGTTCTTCTTCAACTTAGGAACACACCTCACTTTACTAACAACCAATTCCTATTTGGTGTAGCCCGATGAACAACCATAATTCATAATTTATCCATCAAACAATGAATTGTTCCAACTATCAGACAATGAGTACAATAATATCGAAGCATGTACCTTATTTTCAAAGTCAATATTAACTAAACTCAACAACCACATTAAATTTATTGACACAATCAAAAACCGACGCATCTTCACCCATCTTTAAGTTAAATAGATGACGCATCGAGTAGACTTTGTTGATTGCAAAGAGCTTCTTGTACATGTTTAACAAGGCCTTCGTCAAATCTGTGGTGGTATTCTCTTTCTTGATATTAAACGCGATGTTATGAGCTAACATTAGCCGAATGAAAGCCAACGCTAGTCTTTCCAACAATTCTCAATTAGTTTGCTTCATTGATTCTAGCTTCTCCTCAAATATGAGCAAGTGTAGATTTCTTTGATATAGGTAATCCTCAATCTACATCTTCTAGAAATCAAAATCCTTCCCATGAAACCCTTGATTTTTACTTTTCCTTTGTTCGTCGCAATCAATCACTTCAACTTAGCCAAGCCTAACTCTAATACCAATTATTGCAAAAGCAAGTGATCAAACAATAAAATAGACAGAATAAGAAAATAAATCATACACTAGATTTATATAGTTCAGTTGATGTAACATTCATTCACAAGGAAAGCAGTACATAATTTCATTATAAATCAAGTGGTATAACAGAGACCAACCATACTTGAGTAGCTCAAACAATCTTAGTATTTACCAACCTTCCCCCCCCTCCCAACCAAAAAAAAAAAAAAAAACCAATTACACCCAAAAGTCACATAGTGTTTAATCCTCACTATTCCTAGTGAAACAATCTTTCAATCTCACAAAAGAATTATACAAAATCTTAACAAAAGATTTCACACCTTCAATGCTCAGGATGTAATTCACGAGCACAAACTCCTCTTGGATGCACTTCGCAAAAAAAGCCCACTTCTTATATAGAAGAGAGTTGGATCTCAAATATGAAATTTCGTTTTAGAAACCTTCTCCAATTATGAAACTTATTCAAAATAGGAAATGTATTTGAATAATGAAAGTTTCATCTTCATGCTCAAACTAGAGAAATATTTTTAACATCGTTCTTTTGGCCAAGTTATGATCACATTGCTTAATACCCAATCTTAATATTAATGACATTTTTGTTGAGATATTATGTTCTTCGATAGCAATTTCACCAAGTGGAAGTGGCTTCTCTCTTTATGGGCTAGCCTTATCTCTTTGCTTTTCCTTTAAGAAGTGGGAACTCTTTATGGGCTACTTAAAGACAATAAAGCCCAGTGGTCTTTGGAACAAGCTTCACATGAACATCTGATGAAGTGGAGTCGACGACTTATGATTCCACACGATTCCACCACCCTTAATTTTTCAACTAGCAAATTTTAGCACAATTTTAGCTTATTATGATTTTGAGTGCGAGTTAAATTATTCAAGTATAATTTGGATGGTAAACTCATCGCGTTCTATGAATTGACATGCATTATGACATGATAAATTGACTCTTATAATTTTATTCCAACCTTACTTGAGTAAAGCATTTGAAGTTGTGAAACAAACAATGAGTTACATCATATGCTTTTCAAAACATAACCATCAATCATTATGATGGAAAGACCAACAATACTTAATAATCAAGACAAATGACAAAAGCAACTATCTATATTAAAACCCATATGTTAATAGATGTCATGAGGAACTTTATAGATAAAAAAAAAAAAAAAAATCAATGTAAAGAGGTGATTGAGAAACACAAATTAAGAAGAAGAAGGAAGCAAGGAAAAAAAAAGCATCAGTAGAATAAACCGTAAGAGTTGGTCAAGTCGATTGGCCTCATGAGTTTTTCAGCTTGAAACTAGAGATCAGTTGTTTAAATTCTATTAATAACGTGCAAATTGCTCTGCATCTGGGTTGCCTACACAAACCAAGATCCGTCCTTAACCAGTTCACGACCCTTGCAGGATTTTGATTGGCCTCCAAATAGTCAGTCCTTTGTGTTCGTGACCCTGGATTGTTGACAAGAAAAAGAAAAACACATGGTTAACTCTTTCAATTTTCAATGTCTTCAAAGATGCATTATTCTTCACGTAATTCTTAAGTGATTCTAACTTTTAACGACAGCGACCTTTTACTACATGCCGGCAATTATGTTTGAATAAGTTTTTGTATCGTACTTTTAGCAGCCTTCCAATTGGAGATTACGAGCACATTCTGGGAGGCCTGTCTCCGTCCACGTTGGTGCTGCTACGCGATGAGAATGCAATGACTAGCCTTTGCGGGTTTTACGGAAGTAGGACTTGGCTGTTTTTGTTTATTTCTGGATTTTCCCAAGTTTAAAAGCCTTCTTTAGCTCGTTCAGTCTCATCATACGTGTGGCTCCCTATTGTTCTGGTGACCATCACGTAAGAGTTGGTAAATGAGTTGAGTGGGCATGCTTGGCATGAATCTGCATCGGCCAAGAAGCTTTAATGGCTTCTTCCAATCGAGGCCGAGATTTGCTGCGTGCAGGGATTTCACGCTGCTGCTGGAAGCATGTGCTGCGTTATAATGCGACCCACGAGAGAGCCCTATCTGGTGGTCAGAACCCGGGGCCCCATTTGACATGCAGTCTTTCTCACATTCGCATCAAATCTAGGGAAAAAAGAAAGGAAAATGAGTGAAAATAAACAAGAGAAGTTCACCTGTAAGCTTGCTTGGTTGCCAATGAAAAGATTGGAGCCTCGGAATGACTAAAATGTATAATAAAGATTTAAATTTTCAAAAATGTATAATCAAGTCCTACTACTTATCCAATTGAAGTATACTTTTTAATTCCATCCAATTTAACAAAGGAAAATGTTGACATAACCTTTTCATTATTTTCTTAAGACACTTAAGGCCAATGTGGCGCCCACTTGGTGCCATAAAGAGAAAATAAAAAAACTTGACTATGTTTTTAGAAGAAAAAATCTGAAAAAACGATAGAAGAAAAAAATATAAGAATCAAAAGACATAAAAAAAATTAAATAAGAGGCAAGACCTTGCCAATGCTCCATGAGGAAGCTCGGGTGGCCATGGTTGAGCTCGACAAAGCTTGAGCAGTCATGCCAACGAACTCAAAAAAGCTCTAGCTGTCCTGATCACAAGCTCCAAACCTCCTTTTACTCCATGAGAACGATAAAGCTCGAGCGGCCAAGGCTGCAAGCTCGAAGAAGCTCTCGCTACCACGATCAAGAGCTCCAAATCTCCTTCTTTCCCTGAGGAAACTCAAGCGCCATAATCGAGCTCATCCAAGCTCAAGCAGCCACTTCTATGATCGTGAAAATGCTCCAGCTGCCATGGCTGTAAACTCCGAATCTTCTTTGCTCTATGAGATCGATGAAGCTCGAGCAATTGTGGCCCCAAGATCCCAAAAAATCCAACTTCCATGGCCATGAGCTCCAGATCTCGTTTGCTCCATGGGCTTGAAGAAGCTAAGTGGCCATGACGGTAAAGCTCGAAGAAGCTCCAGGTGTCATGGCTGCGAACTCCAAATCTCATTCGCTCCGCCAAAGCCCAAATGAATGCCCAAACCTAACTTCCACTTCTACTCCCTCGACTACAACTTCATCTCCAACACGGTTCGACAACTCTTTTATCCTAGATATAGTCCATAGTGGGACGGCCAGCTTAAGCTCCCATCTCACTCCACAGTCTCATTCATGCTCTCGCCAACACCAACACCAACACCAAGGAGAAGAGGGCAAGGAAGATGAATAATTCAAATAAAGTTGTGGTTTGGGGAAAAATGACATGGTTTTATGCATTGATTCAAACTTAATTTAGAATTAACAGTCATGTCGCAGAGAGAAATTAATATTAATAAGCAATGTTGGTATTTTTCATTTGCCAAATTGGATGGAGTTAACCAAAGGATTGACTTGCACTAATTTGACAAAATTTACAACTTGATTGCACTTTTTGAAAGTTTCATAACTCAATTACATGGTTATGATAAATTTTAGAACTTCTGGTACATTTATTCCTTTTTATTTTCACTTATACATACTAAAAGCTAAATCACTAACGGCTATTTTTCTTATTATCCATTAATTAGTAAATCAAAGCATCTTTATGATAGTATCTTTAGCTATACTATAACCCTTTCAGTAATCACTTAAATTTTATTTAATTGTCAAATAAAATGTGACAGTTCTAGCATAGCAAACTTAAACTCATGAATTTTTAGTTATTTTAGTTATTATTCTGAATATTAAACAAATGTTAATATTCCATGTTTATTTTGTTGCAGTCTTTTAACGATATGATATATATTTAGTCTAATTTAATTATATCTAAAAGCAGAAAACTTAACAAATTATATTTAAAAGCTATAATATTTTGAAATTTGTTTCTATTTGATTCACTGAATTGAACTTTTTGAATAAAAAAAATTATATCTATATATTGAGTAATAAAATTGCAGTAATATTTTTAGTAGTAAAAGATAGGAGTAGTTGGTTACGTTTTGTTTAGGTTAAAATGAGTAAAATATCTTCATTTAATGATATCTTTCTATGACAAGGGAATACGATATTCCACTTTATCTACTTTTTGTAATATATTTGAAAATTCTTCCCTTAAATCGTTCTTTGAAAGTAAAACTCAAAAGAGTTGGAAATTCAATGATCAAATCAATAAGTAATGTTTATCGGTATTGGTTGATCATGTGCAGTGTGGCAAAAATATATTACCTATATTTACATGGCAAGCACAAAGGCGAAGTGAAGTGCTGGATTGCGAGCATGGGAGAATCTGGCTTTAACTGTACACAATGGGTAATCGATAACAAATTGGTGCCCAATCTTCTTTAGTAGTTATAATTAAAAAAAAAAAAAAAAAAAGGTGTTTCCTACAGTCAAACGACCCCGATTCGCTCAACAAAGCATGTGTTACTTTTTCTATAACATTAAATATTTGAATTTGTAATTTCGACTGATGCATATGTATGCAGAAAATTATCAAAAAAATTATAAACATATTGCACTTTTATCAATTTGATCATAAACTTTTTAATTGTATCAATTGAGTCTAAAATATTTACACATTTTGCTATTTGAGTCCATCCGATCAATTTTGGCTAAAAATTACTAACGTAGATGTAAGCCGTGCGACATGACATAGTCAGCATTAACGTAAACACATTTTAATAATATCTTAGTATTTTCAAATAACTTTTTTTTTCCTTTTCTTTTTTTTTTTTTTTTTTGGTGGGGGCATCACCCTCACCTAGTGGCCATGGTTAAAAAAAAAAAAGTAAATAAGGAAAAAATAAAAATAAAAATTAATTAAAATTTTGAAAAATATTAAAAAATATTAAAAAATATTAAAAGTTCTCTATGTTAGTGCCAATTGTGCCATGTAGGATACTCGACGTCCACATCAACAATATCAAATCAAAATTGACCGGCCTAAAAAAAATTATAACGTAATAAGTACAATTGAAAGGTCTAAGACTGAATTGACAAATGTGTATTAGGTTTAAAATTTTTTTGGTAATTTTCTCCATATTAATGTTTAGAAATTGTTTCTTTCACTTATATCATGTAAGGCTTCCGTAACAATATGGTGGACGTCGCATCCAAAGTTACTGTGAGTGAAATGTACATAAAAAGATTATGCTATTCTAAGGATTCCTATAGGAAAAACTACACAAAAAAAAGTTGCCCAAGGCAAATTCTAATTCCCATGCAATGGTGCGGGGGTGAAGGCCACCACTTGCTTCCCCTAGGACTATTACCGGCTGTGATTCAGATATGGAATTTGCACATGGCAATTAAGCATTTTGTCACTTAGTTAAACTCTTGAGAGGTTACAGGTTATAAAGTAATCAGAGTAACCCATCGATATAAGAAGCTAAGCATCAACCCAGTTCTCAAGTCCTTGACACGTGGACACGTGGTATGTTATTGTTGAGCGAGCTAATTAGAATGTTAATAGGAGATCCCAATATTAGTAAGCAATGGCGATTATTTATCGCCAGATACCCTTACCGATTATATTAAAAGACTAGTACTCGAAGAATATCTAAGTATCTAGAGGAATTTTTATTTTCAATTGGTTAGGTAATATCCTTAACTAAATTTTCGAAGTCATGAGTAGTCTATTTGATACAATATTTCCATAATAGTTTTGGTTATGAAGAGGGATTCGCAATTTATGAGATGATTGGCTACATTTTTCAATTGCATTTTTAAAACTAGATAGCTTTTGGGAAATGTTATCTCACCCATTTTTAAGGTGCTACAGCTTTAAAGTGTAGGTTACCAAACATTCAAGTTTTTAATACTCTATATTCTACTCAGAAACATAACATAGCTACAATTCAAACGCTCATCCAAACAGGCTCGAAGCCGGAAATAACCGATCGCTATAGGCAAATAAACTCTCACATCTCCTTGGGAAGCATTTGGTTACAAAATAATATTAAGATACGATATTTGACTTGTAAAATTGATTTATTCAAATTCCTCAAACTCTAATTGAATATATAGATGATCATATAATGTTCATGTTTTAGCTCAATCTATAAAATTAGTTATGTGCTTCTGGAGTTGATTTCACATAGGAGATGTTCTAAATTCTAACCTTTTGTGGCCCAATGAAATGCCTGTTTTGCCTTTGGTATTGATGAGACTGGACCAGATGGCAGAGACGAGGTTTTTTCACTGGGCTGCTTTTTTTTTTATGGGTCATATCACTGGGCTACTTTACATTCTACTAAAATGGGCCTTGCATACCTGCGCAGGTGCCCCTCTACGAACAGTTTGTCTTAAGAAATACTAGAATTAAACAAGCAAAACTTAATTTATGCAGATATTCTAGAGCTCTTTCATGAACACTAATCGGTCCATCAATTCTGTTACCAGGTATGGTAAAACGAAAAACGAGTATGATATAAGCAAATTCATTTTCAATCCTTGAGTTAGAAACAAATGTTGGGTTAAAACGATTTATTTTGACAGTAATCATGTCTTCTTTACACAATCTAACCGGCCGATTAATTTCAATACCCACAAATCAACAAAAAAAAATTCTTGTGTACCATATGGTTATTCTGCCTAACGTTTCATCATATGAGATTCACTTGCAGCAAATTTTTGAGAGCATACAATGTTCTCCTGGACCACACCTAAGCCAACGTAAGGAGTTGATCAAAGCAATGGGGAAGAGACTGGCTGTCTTTTAAGCGTATAGTAGTCAAAACTGATGCATGGAGCAGTTCAACAGCTGACGTCTGTGATGAAATTCCAGTCGCTGATGCTTTGTATTGACTAAAACAAAATTCGGAACATTTGAAACAAACCCATGAAATCATGATAAAAGAACCAAAAAGACATTCTTTCACTTCTCCAATCAAATGTTGCATTCCAGGAGCCATGTGAGTAGCTTGTGTCGAGACATTGCCCCGGTATCCCTCCACAGCAACAAAGGCTGATACACAACCACCAAAAAAAAAAAAAAAAACCAGTTCGCCCAAAAAAAACAAATGCCTATAGGGTCCGAAATGCAGTGCTAAATCATCTCTGAAGCGATAAATGAAAAATGGAAAACAAAGAGGGGGAATCCATTGGTCAAAGATCGCTCGCCATAGTTCATGCACCTGTATGTCCATTCCAAACTGTTGCTAATTGCTTTTCCTCGCTGATCACTCCCATGCCAGCAATTTGAGGATGTGAATCAAGCAAGCAATTCAAGAATGACAATGGAGAAGGAAGGCTCACACACAATAACGATACGTGTCGTATGTCTTAGCAGTTTCGCTTTCCCTCGTGATCTTTACAACTTGTCCACGCTTTAGCCCAAAGTATCTAGCAACTGGGTCACTAATTAAGATACGAGGCAGCTGCCACACAAAAAGGGGATATTTAGACGGCATTATGGTTAGAAATTTTAAATTACAAATGTTAGTCAACCCAGCCTTTGAAGTTCTGAACTGATAAATGTATGTCTTGAACAAAAAATTTGAAAGCAATGCAGCAGATGAAATTGGCTACTGATTGGAAACAGGGCGCTTCAAATGTTGGAACACGGATTTGCCAAGGATAAACTCATGAAGAAAATCTTGAAAAGCTACTAGGTATAAGAAATGAGCACAAAATTACAACATAATGCAAAATTAGATGTAGTAGCACAAAAGCTTATGGTCAAAACATATGTAGTAGCATAAACGCAGAACAATCCCACGAGAACCTTGCAAAAGGTCCTCATTTTGAAGGAAAGAACTTCCAATTGCAAGCTTAACCGCATGATTTCAGTAATTGAGATCACTTTTGTGAGAGGCTGTCTGAAAACTCACCAACTTACACAATCAACTAGTAGGCACACCAATCTTTCCACCCAAAAAGAGGAAAAGAAGCACACTGTATTGAAATCACCAAATTCGAATACATTTGTTTCCTAGATGTAATTGACCATACATTCTTTTAGCTACAAAACAAAGGTTGAATCATGCCGGACCATTGAGAAACTTAAACTAGTTAATCAGGCTAATTAGTTTTGAAGTTGTGGTAGTTATTTGTTTAGTACGTAGTTGTCTTTTTTAGAGTTTAATAAGTCATCATTTTTACTTAGGTTTAAGGGCCAAGATCAGAAAATTTTCTAGCATATTAAATACCTGAGAACGAGAATCTAAGATTGTTTCAAGTAAATATAAACAGTTTCAACCCCATTGCAAGTATCTTCTCTCATTAAATATTTGCAATTATACATTCAGCTATTTTGGCTTTCTCAGCTTATATTCTCTCTCTCTCATCTGTAATTATGTTGCCATGAGAATGGAGATTCCACTATCTGAAAGGGTACTAGAGCCCAAGAACTCAGACAAAGATACTTCATCTCGAAAGAGGGTCCGGAAGGCAACCATAGGTCCTTGGACTTATCGAAAGATAATAGGAAGAGAACTCTGAGGAATTCCTTCCATGATGCAGGATTCTCTCCTAACATAGAAAGAGGAGGTGAAGAAATCAAGATTGGAGCTGTTGATTTCTTTGGCAAGATGCAGGTGGCAGACTATATAGACAGGGAATCAACTGTTGAGACTTATTTCAAGCAGAAATTTATGACTGAAGATAGGAAGGCCAATGCTGTATCCCCTTCCCAACAATAAGAGTAATTCACAAAGGTAATATACAAAGAACATAAAAAATACAAGTGACCAGGTTCCTACCTTCATGTCTAATGAAAAGAAAAGGTGGACAATGCATTTTATAGTCTGTTAGATGTTACTGCCTTTACTGAATTAGAGAAAAAGATTACCGTTGGAGATGTCAGCTTTCTAGTTCACATTGAAGTAAGAAAAATTGCACATTATCTGTTGCATAGAAATAAGCTTCATTGGTTCCAGTTAGACAATCAGTAGAATGCAAATGCTAGTTTTCAGCAAGTGGGGAAAATCATATCGCCACCACATGTCAGAATAAGTACATCCCACTCTCCCACGGAAACCAATGATGGGTCTGCAGGCATTATAGGAGAACATGAAGGGAAGAAGAAAAAAGGAAAAGATTTTCTTCTTCAGTTAACTGCTGCAACTTTCATTGAGGTAGCACAATTGAGTCAGTTTCTAGAATTAAAAATAATAATGCAAAAGAAAATAGTATTATCTCGCCACTGGGGGGAGACACCCAATTACAATAGTTATTCTCATCAGGGCTATAAGAACAGAATTCTAAGCTCATTTCTGTTATCTGAAAGATCTAATTGACTAACCTGTGTGTCCTTTACCCCATACTTTGCCAGTATTTCCTTTTTTTCCTCACTGCTAAGCACCTTATGCTGAGGAACAAAGGCATGCTCTGTGACATTAACCAGCAACTCTGCTTCCTGAACCATTCCAGCATTCAGAAATTAAAGAAAAAAATGACAAACATTGCAACTTGCTTCTAACATAATATTGGGCATTACTTTGATAGAAGTTATTTGCGCATGACTTTGACAAATTAATCCATAAGAATGTTTCAATGTGTCAAAAGATTCACCAGCATAGTAGGGAATAGCAGGTCGAAAAGATATGCTATGTTTTTCTTAAGAATAAATTTAAGAAAAAACTCAAGTTCTGGCACCAATAACATAATCATAAATATCTCTAGCAAGGACTCCAACGAGCCATATCATATCTGGTATTTCAAAATCTCCCACATTATACAGATTTCTATAAAAACTCTTGAAAAATCAGTATAATGGTATATGAACAATGGAAATAAGACAAATCCAAAAGTATAAATAGACAGCTTGAATGAGGCAATAACTCATTTATGAGAATGTAGACTCGAAGCCTTTCCAGGCTATTTCCACACTATTTACTTAGGCATCTTCCTTTTTCGTTTTAACCAAAAATTGGCTCAAACATTTATCTGTTTGGTATCCACTGATTGACATTCTACTTTGTCTTGTAATTGAGCCCTTTTTTGGTGTCCTGTGCTTTTTTTTTTTGGCTTTCTTTTGTGTATGAGTTGCACCCCAAAAGAAAAGATACATAATTAGCATGGCAAGACCAATTACGAACTCATTGACAATTTACAAGTGACGATGACAAAAGCTAGGTTTACCTAAGAAACTGACACTTGGTAAAAAACCGCTCAAGAATGATAAAGAGCATTATTAAACAAGTCCAGAACAATTTGTCCCACATTTTCTATTCAACATTTTTCAAAACATTGATGTGTTGATCATAGTTTTTTATTCCTCTCACATGGGTATACTATGTTCAAGTCAAAGTTCAAAAGTTAAATCGAAAGGAGCAAACATAGCCAAGGAAGTCGTTCTAGGTGACCTAGTGATAGTCTATTTTCTATGTATCTACCGGAAGCTGCCTGTAAGATCAAAATATGACCTTGTGACAATTTAAAGAAGCAAATTGAAAGCAGCATAGGCTCACAATATTACGAACTAGAAAATGACAAAGAATGGAACAATATTGCCTTAAAAAGTGACTTCCTAATGCAATTCAATATTTTACCTCAAAAACCTCCATCCGGAAGCATGCATTAATTTCGGTTACAGCTGCTTTGGCAGGGGGAGTCAGACCCTTCTGGACAACCAAGATTGCACTTGGGACGTTATCTGTTTTCATGCGATTGAGAAAAGCCTTTACCACAGGCACGCCAGACTTTGTTCCCTCAGGGAAAAAGATGTAAATCTAGTCCAGTAATAATCAGCAATAAGAGAAACATTCAAAAGTATCTCGATATTGCTGCAATGAAATGATAGAGTGCACTTTTTCCAAGAGAATGAGCATCTTAAACACAAATTTAGGTAGCAACTCCAGGACATGAATCTGACTTCCCTAAACATGCAGAGGCAAGATTCACCTGTTAAGAAAACATGTATGTTGCAGTAGCCACATAAGAGATTGCTTACACTATCTTCAATCTCAAATGACAAAACACAATTATCTTTTCTCTTCCATTATTTACTACTTGAAGAACTAATGTAAGTGACTGAATCATTTAATCTACCAAATAATAGTGGACAAGCATTGTAAAGTACAAGTGTATCTTGGAATTAAGAAAGACTCTACAATGTAACCATTTTAACAACAGCCCACCAATTGCCTTTTGACCACAAGAATAGTGTCGATAAAAAATTCTGGCACATAACAGGGCACAGAAGGAAATTTCACTAGAGATATCCAATTCCCTAAATCATCTAGCAGAAGGAAAACCTTATGTACTTTTGTGAATAAAGAGAAAGTATGGCCTATAGCAAATAGCAAAAACCACTCAGCAATCATTTGACAGTTCCTACATATTTTAAAAGCCTGGCATAGCTAACACAGGGGGGGAAAGGTCAATAGCTAAAAGAGTCAACACCACGCATAACCAAGATCCACCTACTGAACTAATTATCTTACTTTTTCTTTTTCTTTTTTATGTAAAGAACTGTGTAACAAGAAGAAATAGCTTAAGAAGATACCCGAAATTTCGTATCAGAAATTAAAAGAGGAAAAACCATATACCTGATCAGATGAATCCTTCTCTCTGTGTTTTAAGATTAGAAGATCCTCCCTCTTCATGTTCTCTCCAAACTTCTGAACAAAATCTTTTCTCGTTATTTCTAGCTCAGATTCCTCAACAGCGTAGCCTCTATCCTTAAGCATTTGTAAAACCGTTCTCCGGACTCTAAACAATCTGGTAATCTCTTCATCCGGGAGAGACATGCTTCTTCTTGGATAACTGCCAAAATTCACTTGCCTATTAGTGGAAAATCCACAACTTCATTAGAAGAACTACCTCAGTGCTGAAGATCACATAACGGGTACTTGCTTAACAGTGCAAATACCCACCAGAAGAGGCGCAAAGCCTACAAAAATTTCAAGTGCATAACTACAGATGCATCAAAATCAAGTTTGACCCCACCAAGTGCACACCCAGTTGATTGTACAGAATTTCAGGCACAAGCATGTAAAGCAACGCTGGTGGGTAACACGAGATAAACGCATAAACAGTTGCCCTCTATATGTTAAAGACGTTTTTGCAGCCAACAAAAGATTGCCCATAAATTGCGCGACGTCTTCGTTCAAGCGATACACAGCAAGGACATTAGACCAAACCAAACAAGCAGAGCACGAACGCGATGTTGACGACAAGGACATGGGGCTGGAATGGCGTCTAACCTTGCAAGATGACGGCGGCGGAGAGTTCGGAGGGAGCTTTCTGTCTGATGGCGCTTTCGAGTAGAGACGACCAAGAAGCTAGAAAAGCTCGGAGGTGTACCGGCGTGGGGGAGGGTTCCAGGGTTTAAGCAGCTTTCGTAATAAATATATCACATGTTAAAGTGCGCTTATTTTTCGAACAAAAAGAAAAAAAAGTCCGTTTATTTTGTGAAAAATATATAATTTATAAGATTTTTTTAAATCATCATTTATATTTCTCGCAAAAATAAATAAACAAGAAATATTTTCATCTACTATAAAAATATTTAAATATAAATTATTGTCGAAAATAAGAATAATTTCCGATGACTAATTATTTAAAATGATCCTTTTTAGAAAAATAATTAATTTTTAATTTTTTGAAATAAACGGTGTCTAAATATTTTTATAGATAATAGGATGAATTTGGGATCAACTATGAATAATTCCGTAAATTTGAGACAAGTTTGAAATTTTTAATTTGAGAAACTTGATGCCAGAGCAAGATATGAATAATTACAAATATACCTTTGTTTTCTTTGCAATCCTTTTTTTTTTTTTTTTTTTTTTTTTGGTGAAAACGGAAATAATTACCTTAACAAGGTTACTTAAATGATACTGTGAGATACAAAAACAAGATTAATAATAAGCTAAGATGGTTTTGGATTCATTGTTTTATTTGTGTTTACAATCAACAAAATCGATTAATTGATTTTAATTTGTCCAAATGTTCTTAAGCAAAAATAATGTTTGGTTATGGCAAATAATATTATGTTTAAGTGCAAAGTAAAGTTCATCGTATATTTAGTGTGATTATAACTTGTTCGCACGGTATCCTCAACTAGGGGATATTAGGCCGACAAGTCGATTGAAGACACTATACAAAACACAAGTCGATCCAGCAAGAACCCTTTCAAGGCTCACAATTTCACTTTAGACGCGGGAGGCTACTACATCTACCTAGGGGTGTCAGGAACCGAACCGAAAACCAAATCGAACCGAACCGAATTTTTTGGTTCTCATTAAATACCAATATTTTTTTATTGGTTCGGTTTTTATCAGTTAACCGAACCAAACCGAACCACAAACCGATAAAATCGTTAGTTCGGTTACCCACAGCAACAATGGAAAACATCAATTCGACTCAACACTCGAGTAAAAGCCCTAATAGGCCACGAACAAGAAGCTACCTCAGCTTCTGGAGGCATCGCGAATTCATCATGCGTGTAGTCCACGATGCTCAGCATCTCTCTCGTCCTCATCCTCCTTGCCTCCACGGAAATCGCCGCCCCCTCCTGCCGCGGTTGCTGCTGCCGCGGCGGTGGCTTCTCCCGCCAGCTCGGCGTCGAGCCCTCCGTCGTCACCTGGGGAGTGCTCTCGTGACCCGAATCACTAGCCGCCGCCACCGCCACCGCCACCGCCGCCCACTTGCTGCCAACCCTAGCCCTGCCGTCTTCCCCATCGCTCGCCTCCATGGGATCGCCCTCCATGTGCTCTGACGACAAGTCCCCCTCCGCTGTTGCCCTAGCCACCGTCGCCGCCGCCGCCGCGGCCTCCCGCGACTCCGGCCACTACTCGGCACCGGCGCTGATCTGTTTTTCTATTGCGATGCGAACTCTGATATGTGTTGTTGCGTTGGTTCCGAGCCAAGGAACACTCTGTCCGTCTACCATTTTTGCTGTTTTCTTTTTAAAAAAATGAAAAAAAAAAAAAAACCGAAAACCGAAAAACCAAATCGAACCGAACCGTTGACACCCCTACATCTATCTACTCAATGGTAGCCTCTTCTAAAGAAAAGTGGGGAGTTCACCTTCCCCCAAGGGCCCACCTCAATCCCTTGAATCTTTATCTTCCCCAACTAGGAAGGAACACTCTCGAAATTTTACATTCCGGAGTTCAGACGAAATAATTTACGAACATACTCAGATCCAATGTTTTGCAATTCTATAGGCTTTCCAATTGGAAATCTCCAAATCCATGACTTTGAAATAAAATATTGTGTTTGCAAATATGATAGAGTTTATTATGTATTTAGTATGATTATAACTTGTTTACCAAGGAAATAATATAGAATGTATCCTAGTACCAAACTAGTTTGGTGAGCCGATTTGAGAAACTCTTAATGAATTTGGGACCAAGTTGGGAAATAACAAGAATTTTAGAGGATGAAATTTTAAATAATATCAATCAATTTGAATCTATCCCACTTTTATCCTAATTTGGAATGTTCTTGGCATTTGCTTTTGGGGAAAATTATTCAAACAATCCAAAACATATTACATTTTTGTCAATTTAGTCCTAAGTCTTCAATTTTTTTCAATCAAGTCCTAAACTCTTTTACGTTTTGCAAATTGAGCCTATTCGACCAATTTTGACCGGAAATTATTGACGTGGATGCTGAGTGTCACACGATGACCGACACTAACGTTGGCAAATTTTAATAATAGTTTAATTTTTTTTTTTTTTTTTTTTTTCCCTTTTTCCTTTTCTTCTTTCTTTATTCTTCTTCTTCCATGCAACCCTTGTTAGCCCTAGCCTAGGCAGTTCTCACTTGAGGCTAGCAACCTTCGCTTGCCATTGACAAGGCCCAAAAGTGGTCAGCGAAGGGAAACAGAAAGAAGAAAAAGAAAATTAAAAAAAAATGGAAAGAAGAGAAAAGGAAAAAAAATAATGGAAATGGAAAAAGTAAAAGGAAAAATAAAAAGTATTAAAAAATGTTCATGTTAGTGTCATGGGCCGAGAGTTTCCCTGGCCTCAGAACGACCCGTTGGCGCCTAGCGAGCGGAATTCGCCAGGCCAGCCTTCCTTCTATAGCTGTTCCACGAACGATACGGTGAATGATTCTTCGTATGAGATCCTACCACGCCCATCTTCGCTCGGGCGTCTAGTCCATCGAGTAAGACAGCAGTTCTCTTTAGGCATAACAACTGGTTTCGGCCTACCATGGCCTCGTCAGGAGAGCGGCATCAGCTCCCGACCAGTTTGTGCACGGGAGGCCTACCCCGTCTTCAGAGCTCCTAAGTAATATAATCATTCTATCCTAGAACTCCTAGCACTAACCGTCCTGACGCCACTCCCACGGACCAGTTGTGTTCTACCCTTCTGCCCCCATACTCTTCACCAGATAACCCCAAGCGCCACTCACAAGTGTCACGAGTACGGGAGGATTCACGGACCGTGACATTCTCCCCACTCACCCGCAACGCCCTCGTTGCGATCTGCTCTGTCGCTTCCTTGCGTAAATTAACCATTGATGTGCCACTTTTGGGAATTCACATCGAACAGTCACGCTCGCCCAACAAAACAGGTTTTGCTCCATTGGTGGCCTCTTTTGATCTCAGCCGCTCGGCCATTCGGTCACCTGCGCTTTCCGGCAAGTGTGGCATCTTTCGCCAACCGCATCTTTTGGCAGCACCATTTCAGTCTAACCAGCATCTTGACCCCGACAGACCAATGGAGGTTCTTTTCTTGTTGAAAACGCGCAGCGAACCTCTTCTTCGTATTCACCGATCGATCCAGAACGTTATCCCCATTCGGCAAGGGTTCAATTCTTCTCTAACTCGCATTCCGCTTGGCGAGAAGCCGACTCGTCCTAGCACCCATCCACTAGGACTTATCTGCTTGACCCACGCTTGAGCGAGGAGTCCGATTCTCCGACTTGCTCACTCGCTTACTGGGGGGAATTCCTGCTCTGATACCACTTGTCACGGGCCGAGAGTTTCCCTGGCCTCGGAACGACCTGTGGGTGCCTAGCGGGCGGAATTCGCCAGGCCAGCCTTCCTTCTATAGCTATTCCACGAACGATATGGTGAATGATTCATCGAACAAGATCCTACCACGCCCAGCTTCGCTCGGGCGTCTAGTCCATCGAGTAAGACAGCAGTTCTCTTTAGGCATAACAACTGGTTTCGGCCTGCCATGGCCTCGTCAGGAGAGCGGCATCAGCTCCCGACCAGTTTGTACACGGGAGGCCTACCCCGTCTTCAGAGCTCCTAAGTAATATAATCATTCTATCCTAGAACTCCTAGCACCAACCGTCCTGACACCACTCCCACGGACCAGTTGTGTTCTACCCTTCTGCCCCCACACTCTTCACCAGATAACCCCAAGCGCCACTCACAAGTGTCACGAGTACGGGAAGATTCACGGACCGTGACATTAGCATTGGTTGTCCATGTCTTGTAGGACAGTCGGCATTCATATAAGCAATTTTCAACAAAAATTAATTATGTAGATTCAATTGACAAAATTGAAATATTTAAAAATGAATTGGCAAAAGTATAATAATTTTCAAACTTTTTTGATAATTTTCCCCTTACTTTTGGCTAAAGAATATCGTTAATCTTTTAAATAATACTTAATTTGTTGAATGAAAACATCTCGAATTCATATTAAAACTTGTAAGGCACATGCCTATTGTCAAAGAATAAAAATAAAAAAGACCTACCAAAATGCACATGCTAAGAATGGGAAAGCATTTAAGGCAATTTAAATGTTAACCAAGCATTGTCTTTAGCCTATCAACCTTGCCCATAGGACAATGTAACTGAGACTTTCAACATGTGCATGCATCCTACTCAACGCCTAATGGTGTTCATCAAGCAAAAATGAAGTAACTTTAGAATAAATTGGCTACTTTGAGACGCGCCACAATCCCTTGATGAAAGTTCTATGAAAAAAGAATTATAGAAGTGAGTTAAGTCTAAGTAAATTGTAAACTCATTTATGACCCATTTAACGTCTATGTTATGTTTAAATCATTTATAAACCATTTACTGAATATAACTAACATATATGATAATTTAGCTCATGAGTATATGATCTATTTTAACAGGCTTAGTGCAAACCAGCGACCTTTGGCTCAATGTTAGGAGAGAGATTCATTGCCCTTAGGTGCTTCCAACCCCGAGAAGAAGTCTAAGGGGCATTTGGATGATTCTACATGGCCGTAAAGTCTAAAACCCGCTTTAAACTTTGTAAACTCTGATGCCCCTTCATCATAACTTTTATTTCTAGCCCAACTCAATCTGATTAGCTCAATTGCGAACACATTTGCAATATTCTCTCTCTCATTTAAATGTCATTCTAATTGGTTATGATATGTGACATCTCTAGATTTATCACTGAGCTGGTAGCAGGACTTGCACTAACACATTAGCACAACTAAAAGAACTGATTGTCTAGATCAATCTCCTGTTCCTGCAAACCATGAGTGACATCTAGCAATATATCATAGCTACCCAGACAGTGTAAAATATTTTCAAAACATAATGAACCTATCAGCTTTGGCGATCATGTAATTCAATCATTCTGTCTCGCCATGTCCCAATCGAACAAAGGCCATGGAACTAATTGTCAAGCCACCAATTCGATCATATGCACAAATCTAATTGACATGTATTTCTTTGAGACATGAACCATTCATTCTCGAATGCAACCCTGGCTGAGGATTTCAATACAATGTCTCGATTAGATTGCATAGGATATCAATCTTGTATATCTATACATAACAAGAAGACAGATTCCATTTTGCGCACGCATATGGCTTTGTATGCGAACAAACTATAACCATCAAGTACAGAGATGGTTTGACGAAGTGTCAATATGCGCACTTGTGCACCATAGCCATCCAACATTCAAGTCAAGCATTGTGCCTCTGGTCTAATGATCTTATACCTGACCAAAGCATGAACGATCAAACATCGACCCTGCTAAAAAGCTTCCATGTCATCAATCGTTCCATGTATGTCACGTTCAGTGAACTTGTCCAAGACAAACACCTGTATTATAGCTCGGATATCACAATACCCAATGACTTGTGACTTATCATCCTCTCAAGTATCCAATACTGAAGTGAAGCTTGAGAACACACCGGTCTCAATAGGATCATCAATATCCTCTCAATGGTCCATCAACCGGGAACTATTTAAAGGTTCGGCATAACTGTAAACATGTCACACATATTCTTAACACCTTAAGAATAGATTCAGTCATAACTAATCTTATGAACTTCATTCATATAAATTGGGCGATGAATGAATAAAACTTATGTGCCATTAAATAATCCCTAACATGTAACTATTACATGGTTGCTTTAGGGCATATAGCTAACAATCTCCCACATGCACTAAAACCAACCTATGTCACGTCTTAAACCCATTTTGATAAGATGTCTTTCAAAAGAAGACTAAGACAACGCTTTAGTGAGGGGATTCGCCACGTTTTCCGCCGAGGCTATTTTCTGCAAGGTGATATCACCTCTCTCAACGATCTCTCTGATGAGATGGGAGCGTCTTTGAATGTGCTTGGATTTCTGGTGAGACCTTGGTTCCTTAGCCTGAGCTATTGCCCCATTATTGTCACAAACAATGCAATTGGCTCTTCAATGGAAGGAACCACTCCAAGTTCTGAAATAAACTTCTTTATCTAAGTCGCTTCCTTCGCTGCTTTAGAAGCAGCTACATACTCTACTACAGTAGTGGAATCAGTAGTTATGCTCTGTTTGGAACTTTCCCAACTAACTGCACCACCCTTGAATATAAAGACAAACCTAGACGTTGACTTATAGTCATTAGGATCTAATTGAAAATTAGAATCTATATATGCTTCAACTTTAAAGTCTCATTCTCCATATATCAAGAACAGATCCTTAGTCCTTCTCAAGTACTTAAGGATAGTCTTGACTGCTATCCAATGTTCTTCACCTGGATCAGACTAATATCTGTTAGTGATGCTTATAGCATGCGCAATATCAAGTCTTGTACATAGTATAGCATACATTATGCTTCCAATAGTGGATGCATAAGGCACCTTTGCCATTTGCTCTCTTTCCTCAGGATTATTTGGACACATATCCTTGGAAAGACGAATTCCATGCCTAAAAGGCAATAATCCTATTTTAGAATGTTGCATGTTGAAAAGTATCAACACTTTGTCTATGTAGGTAGATTGTGAGAGACCAATTATTCGTCTAGATCTATCTCTATAGATCCTGATACCTAGAATATAGGTTGTCTCTCCTAAATCTTTCATGGAGAACTTTTGAGACAAGAATATCTTGATGATGATATCATAGGCATATCATTTCCAATCAATAGTATGTCATCCACATACAAAATAAGAAACACAATTGTGCTCCCACTGACCTTTTTGCATACACAAGGTTCATCCGAGTTTTTGATGAAACCAAATGATTTGATCACCTCATCAAAACAGATGTTCCAACTTTTAGAGGCTTGTTTAAGTCCATATATGGCTCTCTTAAGTTTGCACACCTTCTGATTACCCTAATCAGACTCAAAACCTAGTGGTGGTTCCATGTAGATGTCTTCTTCAAGGAATCCATTTAGGAAAGCCGTCTTGACATCCATTTGGAATATCTCATAGTCCAAGTGTGCAGCTATAGCCAACATAATTCGAATAGATTTCAGCATGGTTACAGGTGAGAAAGTCTCGTCATAATCAATCCCTTCTATTTGATGATATCCTTTTGCCATCAGTCGTGCTTTATATGCGTCAACCTGACCATCAACGTTTATCTTCCTCTTGAAGACCCATTTTATAGCCAATTGGTACAATACCATCCGGCAGGTCAACTAGATTCCAAACGTCATTGAAATACATAGAATTCATTTCAGATTTCATGGCCTCCAACCATTTATTAGAATTAATGTCAAACATTGCTTCCTCATAGGTGTCCGGATCACTTAATTGATTACTTTCATTCATAATGAATAAGGGATCAGTACCTTCAATCAAGTGTCTATAATGAACAAGAGGACAAGATGTTCTCATACTCCTCCTCAGAAGTTGTGTATCAGAAGCTCCCACTAAATCTAAGGTTTGTATCTGAACCTGTTCAGATTTTGCATCAGGACCTCCCACTGAATCTGAGGTTTGCACCTAAATCTAATCACTTACTACTCCATTGGTTCCTTCTTGTAAGTCTACTTTCCACCCAGCTCCACTTTCTTGGCTGAACTAATTCTCTAGAAATGAAGCATGTCTACTTATCGAAACTCTTTGATCAGAATGAAAATGGAAATAGTATCCAAGACTTTCTTTTGGATACCCAATGAAGCAACCATGTTCAGATCTTGCCTCCAATTTGTCCATCTTCAGCTTTTTGACATAAGCTGGACAACCCCAAATCTTAATATGATTAAGACTTGGTTTCCTACCATGCCACATATCTCATAGGGCGTAGTTAGAACAGACTTAGTTGAAACTTTATTCAATAAATATGTGGCTATCTCAATGGCATATCCCCAAAGGAATATGTGTAAATTGGTATAACCGATCATAGATCGCACCATATCCATTAAAGTGCAATTCCTTTTCTCAGACACACCATTGTGTTCTGGAGTTCGTAAAACTAGAAAAACAAAAAGGAGGACATGTTTTGTTTGGTAGGAACAGCAAAGGAAAAATTATTGGACATGGAACAGTGAGAATTGGAAGTTTGATCATCAACAATGTTTCCTTGGTGAAATGTTTAAATTACAATCTTCTAAGCATAAGCCAGCTATGTGATACGGGATTCATAATCAATTTCCAAGAAGATGTTTGTTCTAGAATTAGTCGAGATTTCTCTCAAACTTTCACTGGGTGAAGACATGGCAATATTTATCTTTTGGACATAAGTCCAGAGAGCTCTTAATGTCTTATCTCATTTCAAGATGGAGTAATCTCTAGCATTGCAAGCTTGGACATGTGAGTATGAAACAGATTGCTAAACTATCGTTTAAGAAGTTGGTTCGTGGTCTTTCCATAATGGTGTACCAGAATTTTGAGTTGTGTACTCCATGTATTTTGGGAAAACAAGTCAAAACCTATAAATCAAGTTTCCACTAATCGCGTCTTGCACCTTCTTCACATGGATCTTTTTGGACCAACTAGAACACAAAGCATGGTGGTAAGAAATATTGTTTGGTAGTTGTGGATGATTATTCAAGACTCACGTGGGTTTTCTTCTTGGAAAATAAAACAAAAACATTATCATATTTTTTATAGTTTGCTAAGAAGGTTCAGAATGAGAAAGATTATGCCATTTCAAGCATAAGGACTGATCATGGGTGTGAATTTGAAAATCAAGACTTTGCAAATTTTTGTGATGAGAATGGTCTATAATATGTTTTCTCCTCTCCACACACTCTATAACAAAATGGAGTTGTAGAAAGAAAAAATAGGTCTTTACAAGAGATGGCCAGAACGCTGCTAATAGAAAGTAAAGTCTCTTCTCGTTTTTGGGCAGAAGCAATTTCTACCACCTGTTATATAATTAACAGAGTATTTTTAAAGCCTATCCTAGAGAAAACTCCCTATGAAGTTTATAAAGGAAAAAAGCCAAATATATTCTATTTTTATGTGTTTGGTTGCAAGTGTTTCATTTTGAAGAATGGAAATGATCGCCTTGGGAAATTTGAAAAAAATATCAGATGGAGGTATATTTCTTGGCGATTCTACTTCAAGCAAAACTCACAGAGTCTTCAACAAGATCAGACTCAACTTGAAGAATCTAAACTAATTTCAGACTTAATGAAGTCTAATTCTTCTGAGGAACCTTAGCCTTCTAGTGATTAAAGTAAAGTAGAAGAAAAGTAAGAAGAATCAAATAAAACAAACGTTCAGCAAACCCTTGCAGAAAGTGACAAATCTAACAGTAATTGGAAGCACAAATCAAGCCATCTTAAAGAGCTCATTATTGGAAATATAGATAAAAGATCCGTACCAGATCCAAAGTAAAATGAGACTCAAGTGCCCTAACTCTTATTTCTGAAATAGAACCAAAGGGAGTAGGATAAGCTTTGTCTTATGAAAGCTGGATAGAAGTAATGCAGGAATAACTCAAATAATTCAAAATTAATGATGTCTAGGAGTTAGTTCCAAAACTAAAAGGAAAATCTGTGATTGGAACAAAGTGGATGTTTAGAAACAATATGGATAAAAAGGGTAAAATAACCAGGAGCAAAGCAAGGCTTATTGCAAAAGGTTAATCGCAAGAGGAAGGAATAGACTATGATGAGACATATGCACTTGTAGACAAGTTAGAGGCCATACGATTATTGTTAGCATATGCATATTTCTATAATTTCAGGTTATTCCAAATGGATGTCAAGAGTGCATTCATAAATGGGTTCATACTAGAAAAAGTCTATGTGGAACAACCACCAGAATTTGAAGATCCCAGAAAACTAGACTATGTCTACAAACTGAAGAAGACTTTGTATGGTCTAAAAGAGGCACCTCGAGCTTGGTATGAGAGACTGAGTGGGTTTTTGGTAAGTAATGGTTTCAAGAAAGGAATGGTTGACACAACTTTGTTTATCAAAAGGGAAGAAAAAGACTTTCTACTTGTTCAAATATATGTAGATGATATAATCTTTAGGTCTTCTAACAAAAGTCTATGCAAGAAATTTTCAAAGTCTATGCAGAAAGAATTCGAAATGAGCATGATGGGTGAATTAACATTCTTTCTAGGTTTTCAAGTCAGACAATCAAATAAATGAACTTTCATTTATCAAGAGAAATATGCCAAAGATTTTATCAAAAAATTTGGGATGGAAAATTGCAAGAAGACTAAGACTCCCACGTCAAGTTCTTCCAAACTTAACAAAGATTGAGATGTAAAGAAAGATAACCAAAAGACACATAGAAGCATGATTGGTTCTCTTCTCTACCTTACTACTTCTCGACCTGATATTTTATTCAGTGTGTGTATGTGTGCTAGATTCCAAGTTGACCCTAGAGAATCTCATCTCAGTGCTATCAAACGTATTATCAAATATATTGTGACGAATCCAAAGTTAGGTCTGTGGTATCCAAAAGGATGAGACTTTACATTACTTGGATACTCAGATACTGATCTAGCTGGTTGTAAAGTTAACAGAAAAAGTACTTCTAGAACATGCCAACTCTTGGGATAAATGCTGGTGTCCTAGTTCTCGAAGAAGTAGAATAACGTGGCATTTTCAACGGCAAAAGCAGAATTTACTACTCTTAGAAGTTCTGTTCACAAATTTTTTGGATCAAGCAACAACTAAGGGACTTTGGAATAGAAGAACCTTGCACTGAAATCAAATATGATAACACGAGTGCAATTAACCTCATAAATAATCCTATTCTCCATTCAAGGGCAAAGTATATCGAAATTAGCCATCATTTCATTAGAGACCATGTGCAAAATGGCGAAATCAATGTTTAATTCATCGATTCGAAGAATCAACCAGCAAATATCTTCACCAAGCCATTGGAAAAATGATCATACGAGTTCATTCGTGAAAAGCTGGATATTACTCTTGCATCTAGCTAAAGTCTATGGTCGAGCAGACTCATTAGTTCAACCTTTGGTAGAAACATCCTTCTGAAAGTCCTTCCAGACTCAAGTAGTTATATTTCAAATTTTAGCGCGTAAGTTGATTTCCTTCTTGAACAGGTATGATTATTTTCAAATTATTACTTGCATTTTATATTTTTGGAAATTATTATATCTCTGTTGATTTTTTTGAATTAATATTTCAAAAATGATTGACAGTTACTCTTTAAAAAAAAAATTAATACATAATTTTTTTTGCCTGTTCAATTGGCTAGGTTCATTTTCTTTAAATAAAATCTTTGACCTTTTTCCCTCAATATCCAGACTCTTGCAAACCCTAATCTTTCTCTCAAATTCTTGCTTCTCTTGATCTACTCTCACATTCTTTGCAAAATTTCTCACTTAATCACCCTCGAACATGTCATCAAAACTCTCCAAGTCCGTTTCAATGTCTTATTAGAGGAAATCCTCTCACCTCGATTTGTCCCTAAAGATCTGATGCATTTTTATCTCATCGGGGATGAATCACCTCGAAGCATTAATCGACAATTGGTGGAGGAAGAGGTTACTCAAGAAGCAACACCTATTTCGGTAAGAAAGCCTGAGATACTTCTCAAACATTATGAGTTTTTGAAAAAGGGGAGAAGTCCCGTGGATTTCATAAGTTTGTTCTTGAAAGAAAATGGCTATGAGAACAAAACCTTGTTCTTGAGAGTCGTGGAAAACTTAGAGTTGGTAGAAGATAGAAGAGCAGAAAAGGAATTTTCAAATTTTTCTATTGATCCTCATTTTGGTACAGAAGGTCAGATTGAGAGTAAAAAGGAAGATGATGATGAAAGGGTGTTCAAAATTTTCAACCCAAAATGGGTGTTGCTGCAGAAATCACTGGAACAAAAGAAAAGTTGTTTCGGTCAAAGGACCATAAGAAAGTCTATGCACATATGCTGAACAGAGGGGTCATTAACCCACGAACAGTAGATTTTGATTTCCTGGATTCCATCAAGGTGAATTTGCGAGAAAAATTTGCCAAGCTTCAGATGGAGAGGTTCGGTGTGGAGTCATCTACTGCTTATCCCAAATTGACTGCTTACTTCTATTCCAACCTGTATGTTCTGAATCCTACTCATGTTCAATTTACGGTCGATGTTAAAGTGTTTAATGTTGATGTTAATTTGTTGGCTGATATTTTGGGAATAAAAAGGAGTGGATACTTGTCTATTCATGTGTCCAACAAAGAGGTCACTAAGTTTTGGGTAAAGGTCAGGATTCCTAGGAGAAGCATTACTTACTCTAGGATGTCCGCTTTTAATATTTTACTCCACAAGATCATCATCAACTGCATCAG
Organism: Eucalyptus microcorys; assembly: GCA_014182515.1. Classification (NCBI taxonomy): domain Eukaryota; kingdom Viridiplantae; phylum Streptophyta; class Magnoliopsida; order Myrtales; family Myrtaceae; genus Eucalyptus; species Eucalyptus microcorys. The sequence continues at coordinate 19,766,538 of CM024564.1, forward strand.
ACCCAAGGTTGCTTCCAAAACTAATGTTTCCAGATCCAAGGCAAATATGATGTGGGCCATCTACAATAGTGTTCTTTTCTCACTCCCTCACACAATCCTACTGCATATGTACAGAATTGTCATGAAGGGAAAAGGACAATTTATGTATACAACATTGGTAATCAGAATTTTCCAATACTTTCAGATTCAACCACCATCCAATTTTTGCTCTAGAACTTTTGTTCCCATGCAAATTGGACTTAAAATGATCTCAAAAATGAGATTCAAGAATCTTTCTGGAGCCTTGAAACTTTTGAAGAAAAAATCTGCTAGCAAAGCTAAGTTAGGATCTGCGGCTGAGAAGAAGTGCAAAAGGAAGAGCGTTGTCTCGCGAACTCCAAAAAGAAAACAACATGTTCTTCTCCAAGATGAAGAAGAAGAAGATGATGAAGACGAGACCGTCTCTAATATTGTGGCAAACATTGCCATGCGTGATCCTCTTGGTGGTATAGCCAATTTTGAGGAAGAAGAAGAGGATGAGAGCGAGAAAGAACCAGAAGAAGAAAGTAAATGAGAAGAAACTGGAGTAAAAAAGAGTGAGGAGGATGACTCAAATGATGAAGAGGAAGATGCAAATATGAACAAGGGCCAGGAGCATTCTAACAAGGAAGGAGAAGATACAAGGGAAATTGGTGCAGGAGATGCTGGAGAGATGGGAACTGGTCAATAAACCAGTGCTGAAAGAGAATGAGTGCAGGAAGGAGATGGAATTCTTCCTCAGACTGAAGCCACTGTAATAGGCGAAGTAGGTGAGAAAACTCCTCTTGATGACTAGACAAAAGAACCAACTGCTAGTGATGGCATCAATTGACCTCCTCCAGCTGCTGAAGATGTTTATGCATCTCATTTCCCTAAAGTTTTTTCTTGGGGGTTAGGACAAGGAAGCTAATTTTCAAGGGAGCAACAACTTTCACATGTTCAGGTCGATATTCTTTCACCTTTGGATACTCCATCAATATAGTTTTACAGAAGCTAGTGCCCAAACTGAACCAGAATCAAACTATCCTCAGATAGTGGTTTGGATATTAAAGCACAGCAATATGGGATGGAGGTTGAAATCCAAAAGTTGCATGCTACTCTCGGTACTACCTCAAAATCTCTCATCGAAAAGGTACGGTCTCTTGATGATAAAATTCAAACCATAAATCGCCGGGCATCTCAAAATTTAGCGAAGGTTGAGACTGTCTTCTATCAATGCCTGACTAAGCTTGAGGAAATCGTGCAAACTTTGGAGGATTTCCAACTTATTCGTGTTCCTAGGCAACCTTGATCCTTTTCGAACCAAACTTTTTTTTTCTTATTTTCTTTGTTCTTGTTTGATTTTCTCTTTTTGTTGTTGACAAAAAAGGGAGAGAGTTTTGCAAATTTGAAGTTTTGACTGGTGCATCATTAAGTTTTTTCTATGCTGGTGTTTCTTTTATTATGACTATTGATTGGTGTATTTTGTGCGGACTTATACAGACTTTATTGTGCTTACTATTTGTTATCTCTATCGATTATCATGTGCTAAAGTGTTGTTTTGCAGGATAACTTTCATATCATGCTTAAATTTGCATGAAAGTTTTGTCACCGTAAAAAATGGGGAGATTATTGAGAAAACTCCTACAAGGTTTTGAAGTTGACAAAACTTTCTTATTCTTATTCTGAAGAATAGTAGACTTCTGAAGTCATATCACAGACTTTTGTTAAAGTCTATTCATTCCAAAACTCTTTCACATTCTGATGCAATCCAGACTGAAACCAAGTCTAGAACGAAGATATAATTAGACTCAGATTTATTAATCTTGTGACAAGGATTTAGTATGAACATAATAGAGATTTATTCTTTAATATCTGGCTTTCTGGCGAAGAATCACACTTACCTTTTATAAATACATTGATGAAATCAATCATGAATTAATGAAATCAGTCTAGGAGACAAGTTCCTTTCTGGGAAGCATCTACTTATGGAAACCTAGATTTTAATTGTATGGGCGACTAGAATTAACGGATTTTCATCTCAATCTTCAAACGGTTACGAGATTTCCTTAATTGATTCTGTCCAACAGATTGATTGGAAGAAATTCCTTTGGAAAATGCCAACGGCAAGTGAGGCGTGGAGGAGTATTTAAGAAGGTCATATAGTCTATTTGAAGTGGGCATGAAAATTAAAATTCCAAAATCTAAAGCCATTCCAACCATTTGTTCTTCAACGACAACTCTTACAAATTGTATTCAAGAGAGAAAATCACAAAAAGAGTGACTTAGTGACGGAAAAAGAAATCTTCCACTGAGTGTTTGCACTCGAAATATTATACTTCTCTGTTAATATTTTAATGAATTTCAGCCAGAAGGCTGTTAGTGTGGGAGAGTGGATGTAGGCTTGATCTACGCCGAACCACAAAAAATCTCGTGTGCAATTTTCTCTTCCCTTAACTCTTTTCAATTGTATCCATTGCAATTTTTTTAAGTTTCTCAAAAATCTATTCCATCTCTTATTTGGTTCTGAATTTTCATCAAAAGTCTAGTGGCTCTTTTAGTCAAACTCTGACTCTTTTTCAAGCTTTACTCGCAACTTATCTTAATTCGCATTTATTTGTCAAGGTTTATTTTAAACATCTATTCACCCCCTTTAGGTGTTAGTGCGAGCATTTTCAATAGGGTGTACTACAATTACCTCAGAAGAGGTAAAGTTCGTTTTGCTTTCTAAGGAGTGTCAAAGAAAGTTGCAAGATGATAGTTTGGCATAAAGGGTAGCGTAAAGACTGGTGATTTGAGATGAAGATCAATATTGAGGGCCTAGTGGCAGCAAAGGTAAAAGCAGGTTAAAATCATGCCATAAAAAGTTGAAAGGACGTGTGAAGTGCTTTGAGTGTCACAAGGAGGGGTACATTAGGAAAGATTGGTCGAAGTGGAGAAACAAAGAAGATAAGCAATGCCACAAGTAGTATGACAAACGTTGCCGAGCAGAGCATTAGTAATGTAGAAGTTGTTTTACTTGTGACTACTAATTTGTTAGGACACAAATGCATGCTAGATTCAAGGTGTTCTTATAATATAACACCTCATAAGAATTGGTTTACTAATTACCAAATTGCAAATGGTGGTAAAATTCTTTAGGGGAATAATGTAGCTTGCAAGAATGTGGGGATAGGGACAATTCATATTCAGATGCACGATGGGGGTGGTGTGTACATTGACAAATGTGAAGCACGTATCGGAGCTCAAGGAACCTTATTTCTCTGGGGACACTTGATGACATTGGATGTAGGCACACCGCTGAAGGTGGAGTATTGAATATCTCTCGCATGATAATGATGAAGGGGAAAATAGTAAATACTCTCTATCATCTATTGGAAGAGAACTTGACCAAAATTATTATAGTTTCATCAGGTGAGTCAGACTCTAACTTGGCTCAGTCATGGCATAAGCGTTAAGGTATATGAGTGAAGTAAGTATGACGATGTTGAGTGAAAGGGGTTGTTAAAGGATTAGAAGATAAGGAAGCTAGACTTATTTGAGCATTACATCTTTAAGAAGTAGCGCTGAATTAACTTTGCTAAAGCTATTCATCCAACAAGGTGACCAGTTGAGTATATTCATTCAGACACCTAGGGCTTGTCTGTGATGCCCCAGGCACGCCATCCTAATTGTGCCATCTTAATAGCCATTATTTCTTCTTAAGTGCGAAAGCATGTATAACATAAATTATACAAATAGGCATAATCAAAACATAATAGGTCAAGGTCAATTTCCATTCATTAGGCTAGTTATTTAATTACATGGGTGATACACAACCAAAACAAACACTTCTCCTAAACCTGGGGTAACCCAAAAGAAATTTACACCCCCACTAGTGACACACGTATGTGTCACTCCATCCACACACCCACCTTTGTGACCAAATCCAAAAAGTGACTACCAAGAAGTTCATTGTCATGGAAATCAACTTGCCTATATCTACCCTCCTACATCACTCCCAACCGTAGCTATCTCATTCCTTATCGGGGTCACCATATTCTGAAGGTCCACTACTGCTACTATCGTCATCCATGTTGCTACTATCACTGTCGTCCCAAAATTGGAGAGATCCCTTTAGTTCATCTCCCTTTCAAATGGACCAAACAACGAAGCGATACTACATCATCTGAGTGCACCCTAAATCTACCTAAACAGTAGAGCTTTGGCATACATACACGTATTCAGACCGTAAGAAAGTAACATTCTCAAAATGGCATTCAAAATGATACAGTTGCTCATAATGAGCTAGCGGAGGTACGTTCTTTTTTTAATTATCTGAAAAATTCTAATACAATAGTAGTAAGGAAAAACTTAGCAAAAGATAAGACAAATTCATAAATTAATGATCTAACACAATTTTGATTCTTAGGACTCACCTATAATGAACATATAATGCAAATGACAAGTACTTAATGCCTATAATGTACTCACAAGCACATGTAGCACACGAAATGCAATTGCACATGGCACATGTTCCAATTCAAGCATGCCACATCATTTGGTCCACCCCCATCTCACGATTTCAACCAATCTAAGTCAATATCGTGTGGGTCACTTTTGGCCTATCACTTAGTTAGACTTCTGGGGAACCCTATCACCCCCCAGGCTTCTCACTCAGAGGCATCTATGGAACACAAAGCATTCTAGAAAAACTTTTCAACATCCATTCTAGGCCATCATCAGGGAAATCATGCCACACAGGCTTCGAGCACCACACCGGTAACCCAATCACACATCGCCAGTAATTGCCATTTGTAACCTCATACTTAGGGGTGAGCAGCGGTCTAGGGTCGACCCTAGACCGACCCTAGACTGGCCCAACCCTGCCGGTCCTGGTCCAGTTCCCAAGGGGACTAGGTCGGTTCTTGGTCCTGAAATTTCAAGACCAACACTGTGCGGATTGGTCCTCGGTCCTGAGAGTTTTGGGTCGGTCCAACCCGAACCCACCCTATATATTATATTATATTATTTATAATTCTTTTATGTATTCAAACCTAAGTAAAATGATGTTAAAGCTGTTGACTCCTCAGGCTCACAGTCATGGATAGACGGCATCCAAAAGGCATAAAGTTTATGTCGTAAAGGTCTTCACGGCGTCCTCCTCCACAGTCCAGAGTATGTTCTTCGTCGTGAGGCCCAAGGAGTCCTCACAGTCACGGACTCGCAACATCCAAAATAGCGCGAAGTTTACACCGTAAATCTCCTCACGGCTTCCTTCCCCAAAGTACGTTCTCTTCCATTATGTCTTCGTTGTTCTTCAATTTGCCAAAATCAAAAGTAGAAACATCCCCGCTCGCCTCTGGTTGCCCACGCCGTTCACATCTAACCGTGCCCACCACTCGCGCTACTTGCCGCTTGCTGCTCGCCACTCACCCTTTACTATTGTCGCTGGCCTCGCTCAATGCTCGCCACTCGCCACTCACCGCTAGCCTCACTCAACGCTCGCCGCTTGCCGCTAGCCTCGCTCAATGCTTACTGCTTGCCAATTGACGCTCGACACTCGACGCTTGCCGCTCGCCGCTCGCCACTCGCGCCGGTCGCCTCGCTTTCGTCGAGTAAATCAGAAGGAAAAAAAAAAACCCTAATTAGAAACCCTAACGCTTGGCTCGCCCTTGCTTTCCGAACACAACTTGGCTAGTGTGTTCTACTTTGTGCTTCACTTGAGATCTTCAACCTCATGTATGCTCTTGATTTGTGTTGAATTTTTATTTTTCCACATTTGCTTTGCGTACGTGATCAGTTTGGCTGGGTATTAGTCCCCGAGACCTCCCCTTTTGGACCCTCGATTGACAGGGGCGATTGCATCTGATGTGTTCTTTCTGGACTTTTCTTTCCTTTTTTGGAGATGGGTTTTAGCTTCGATTGGAGGACCGAATCGTGCTCATCATCCATCGTGATTTTAACTGAAGTAGCAATCAAACCGTATTGATATCATGTTTTTAAAATCTAGATCGTTGCTTGTTGGAACAACAAGCTCGATAAAGACACGAGCTTGTAATTTATGAGCTGAAATTAGGTAAAAAAATGCCAAAGTTTTGCTACGAAAAGAAAGGAAATTTTGGTGATGTCCCCCAATTCTAGTTGCTATCGCTTTGAATATGTCGTCTTTTAATTTAAGACTAGCTATTGCAAATTATGGTGGAAGCATTGAGGTGTTGTTTGTTGAGACTAGAGACTGCCTTGTAAAGTATGTGGGACCTGAGTCCATTGGGTCTGGGATCAAAGCAGCAATCAAAGAGAAGTCCCCTGATATTACTAATGTTGTGTTCACTGGCTAGCATGCCACAAATAATTTGCTAGATCACACAATAAAGGTGAGATAAGATAGTAAAATGTCACTTTTGTTGATTGCAATTTGCTTTTTAATTCAAAATTCAGTGGGTATAGTCATATAATGACTTTAGGAGGTGCATATGAGCAAAAGACCGACTTTAAGTCTAGAGGTTCTCAGGATACAAGTGTGCTTGCATATAGTAAAGAAGATACTCAAGCAGCTATTCATCTTGCTCATTATTGATGAATGATTTCTACATGAGTTTCTCTTGAATGGCTTTCTAATGACTAGTTCTTCTTTATTTCCATATGGATTCCTGCTGAGGATATCAATGTGACAATGACCATACAGTTGGTAATGCTAAAAAAGAATTGCAGCATTTTGGGATGATATAAGAATTTTTTGCAAGTATGGGTTCAAATTGTCCTGTGGATTTTCTGAGAAACTAGCTTTTTTATTGGTTGCAGGCTCCATCATTGTAGTGCTACATGTGAAGCTCATTTTTTGGTTGAGTGGACTCTACATGATCAAATGCAGGAAAACGCTTTTGCATATGGTGTTACAAATACTAAAGAAAATGATTACAAGAACTTCTCATCTTGTCCCATATCTCGATGAGCAGTTAGCAGGTACGAAATTTCTATTATTGTGTCATCTTAAATTTGCTGAATATGTATTGGTATTTATAGTTTAGTTGCACAATGCTACATTGTTGATGGATGTGTAATTTGAATTTGTAGGTTTGCTTTTTTAGGAAGTATAAAAAACAAGATGAAAAAAATTATCAATCGATCCCGGGTTGACCCTGGAACCGGACCGAACCCATTGGGTCGGTCCGGTCCTTGGTCCCAAGCTCAATAGGGTCGATCCTTGGTCCTAAAAATTGAGGACTAACACTGTACGGGTTGGTCCTAGGGTTAGAAGGTGGCCTAGACCAACCCGGACCATGCTCACCCCTACTCATACTCATCCATCATCACACACATCATAAACATGGCGTGACACTTTATTCTATCAATTTCGTGCATAGGTTATAACAAGCAACTATTGCAATACTTGACTTGGAACTGTTTGCTTCGGCTTCAGCATCGACCTATGACTTGTCCCGAGTAACAACACACCTCAATATTGTCCCGAGACCAAGTGTGAGTCGTGCACCCACCTCGGCACTCGTCCAAAGTCGCTGAGACCATTCCTCGACATTCGGGTGTGCTTGAAACTCACGCGAGATCATGAACTTACTCAATGCAACAACAAACAATAGAAACACAATAATTATAACAATACAAAGCCAACGCAACTAAACAATGACATAATCTTAAAATTGATAAGCGTAGCACATCACCCTATCGAAGAGTTAGGAAAATCTACTTACTACTTTTTGGACTTAGCTCCAAGATGCTTCTTTGGTGGTCGGTTGGCGTCTTGGGCGGCTTGGAAGAGAAGGGCATGAAAGAGAGGAGAGGAAGGGAGAGGAAAAGAGAGAAAGACCAAGCTTTAAAATGTGAAGATGACTCATCCTACTTATAGGTCTCCTCCTCTTAGATTTTTATGCAAACTCATGATTATGCCTAAATAACGAGTTGGCCTACCTATCTTCTTGAGTTGGCGTCTAAGTCCTTTGGTGTTGGCTTATGATTGATCCACCTATTTGCTTATCTTCCAAGGCTCAATTTAGGCTAATTATTGCCTATGGTGCCTAAGGGACACATAAGCCCTTTTAATGCCTAATGTTTTATTCTAATTGGTTGGTCCTTACTTTGTTCACCAAGGCTATAATCTAGGACCATCATAACCTAAGATTCACCTAATATTCTAGTAAATACCTAAGTAGGTGACTCACCCCTCTCATTAATTGCCAATATTTCATGCAATCATTAGGCTTAGATGTGTTTACATTAGCTAACTTGCTCTCCAAGTTTCTTCTCTTTAACACAATAAGGTCCAAAAGCATTTAGTACATTCTTATCTTCAAGCCAAGAAGTCTCTAGATTAGCTTGCTCCTCAAGTTGGGCATGCAGCCCCCTTCCCCTCCAAGTTGGGCATGTGGTTCTCCCATTCTAAGACAAAAACAATTTGGAACAACTTTCGAAATCAATATCATTACCTTATCAAACGGACTCGAAAAATTATAAAATTTTAATATATTGTAGGGAAGACCTTAGAAAAAAATTTTCGTGAGGAATTCAAGCCAAATTCATTTTGTGGAAAGAGTAACAATTCATTAAACACAACCCAAAAATTCATCTGTCGAGCAGATTCAATGGTTAGAGAGAGAGAGAGAGAGAGAGAGAGACTCATTTTGAGATCCAAATCTTCACAAAAATATTTGAAATTTTAATATGTTGTAGATATGTAAGTCATTTAAAACTTTTGTGAATGAAGAATGTCCAAATTCGAAAGGGAAGATTTTATAAAAATTCAAAAAAGCAATTTGGTTATTGTTTTTACTATACTGGGCAGGTTCTATACGGTAATTGATTGGGCCTTTGTCCCAATCATTTCACCTCAAAAAAATTTGAAATTTAAGTATGTTATAGATTAAGATGTTTTGAACAACTTTCATGAGAAAGTTTCTCCAAATTCGAAGCACAAAGAGCTCTATAAAATTGGAAAATAGGAAAGATTTAGTAGTTCCGAAAAACTAGGAAGTCAACCTATGAAACTCAATGTAGCATCAAGGCTATAGGATAGCCATAATTAGCTCAAATGTGACCTATTTTTATTGGGACACTTGGTTTGGATACTTTGCTTAATTCCCAAGGTAAATCCTTGATAATCATGGTCATATCTAGAAAAATCTAGATGGAATGATAAGACAACCTCCTTCATGAAGAAGCTAGGGTATTCTAGAGAATTCTATTTTGTCATTTTCTTCCTCAAGAAAGTGGCCCGGAGAAATCCATCGTCTAGGTTGGTTCCAAGGCCGGAAAAAGAATCATTAGGTACACCTCAAAAAATCGAATCACATATACCGAGGTTCGGCCATCACGCCCCATGCTCGCCCAACCGTTCATTTGGATGGTCAGTCGACCTAAAGGGTCGGTTGTCATTCGGTCGATTCAAGGCTAATCCTAAGGCTACCCATGGCCTAGCACTAAGCCAAGGCACTCATGGATCTTAGAATTAGTGATGGAATAGCTAGATCTATTCCTGAGCTCATTTCGGTTGACACCCGATCCATTCATATGGTTCATGGTCAGCGCATTACTTATCCACAATCGGAAATCACCAATTCAAGATTCATTTCTGATCACTAAGAATTAAATAGAGAATTATGTTTTTTTGGTTGGAAGATGATCGTATTTGATCAAGTTGGATCGTCCGTGTATTGGTGCTTAGCCAAGCGAAATCACCTACGACCGGGCACTACGACCGGTTGGATTGACCCATGATCATCCGCCGATCCAAAATCATCCCGTGACCAATTTTCATGATCAAAAGGTCATCTTATGAGCTGGTGATCCCTTCCCATCGATATGGTCCATAGAAAATTCACGGCCAACACCTCGACCAGTTTGTGATTGGTCGGTCGGTCAGTCATCGATCCATTACCGATCCTTGATGCCTTACTGATCGAGCCAATCAATCCCATAGCCAATGGCCCATGTTCGATCCTTACGGGATTAGAATCGAGGGTGTTACAATTCTTCCTTGCGTGGTTCGGTTAACATGTCCACCATGTGTCTTGGAGTGGAGATAGAAAGTGAAAACAAAAACGTGTGAATTGTTTGCACGTGCGTGATTGCATTGTTCATCGAGGTCAATAAGTCCTTATGTTGTGAGCTTACTCACGAGTCTAGATTTTATTTAGGTCATGTCATTATAGATCATTGGTCCTTAGCATCGTTTCATATAGTCTAGTCTAGGGGGTGAGTGAGTTGCGTGTCTTAGGTAGATTTTTTGTTTGTGTGAGGGGTGGATTGTATGGTATGGTGTTTTGGATATTTCATTGTTAGGCATTAGCTCACCCTTATTATTGTTCACATTTTTTTCCAAATCCATAGACATGGTTGCGATTCCTTCTACCCTTATCTTACGTTACGGCGCCCCAATAGATCTTGAGGGGTAGCTGTACAAGTTCACCGTTCTATACTTTCCTTTTATGACTTTTGTATGCTACACATCCACACTATAGATAGATGTAGGTCCATCAACTAGTTGTATCACCTATCACTTTGTGGCGCTCTACACTAATATCAAAGGATATCTAGGTGATCCTTTGCCATACCCGGAGGATAGTAGTAGTAGTAGTGATGATGAGGACGATGTCGGTAGAGAGCCTTAGGCAAGGGAGACATGGTTTTGGCACTTTTTGAGATTGAATTGGGCAGATTAGTGGTACGTTATAGATAGTTTGAGGGTATAGATGATGGCTAAGTGGATAGCCTATGGGAGTAATGTATCCCTTTGACCTCCCAGTGTAGCCATGTTATCACCTATGTTTAAAAATGATACAATAAATTAAAGTTATTGCTTGTTTCTCCTCTTTGTTCATCCATTATTGTTGATGTTTTGCTTGGTGTTTAATTTCAACTTCTGCTTATGCTAAAAAATGAAAGATTAATATCTCGCATTAGTAAAGTGGCGGACTGGGACGCCACATGCAACACCTAAATTTTTCCTCTTGAATTCAGCACTCAACTACCTCTTTAGCATATCAATATTATACATATTATTAGCTGGTATCAACATGTCATTGATGTATTAATAAATGTATCAAAGAGCCATCTTCCAATCTCCTAAGTAAACACAGTCATCCATCTAATTTTTCAAATAGTTCTAACAAGCCATGAAAGCGTTAGAACACTTGTACCATTGCTTAAGAAATTGTTTCAGCCCATACGAAGATTTATTTAACAAGCAAACATGATCTTTCTTACCTAGAATAGCAAATCACTTTGGTTGCCTCATGTAAATTCGCTCCTCTAAGTTACTGTGAAGAAATGCCGTTTTCACATCTAGCTACTCTAACTTGAGATCCTGCGCAGTAACTAACACAAGTAAAACACAAATAAAAATATCTCTCACCACAGGAGAGAACATCTTGTTATAATCAATGTCTTCTCGCTGTATATTCCTTTTCACCACAAGTTCCGCCTTATACTACTACCTCGACATTAGGAATGCACTCTTTCCTGGCTTGAGTGAGGCCGATGCCTGGGGGTCGCCCTGGATACCATCCTGATAATGAGATTGATTAGGACAGTGCCGGTTGCTAAGGAGGGATTGATGCCCAATTGTTACCATAAGAGTCGATTAATTTCAACTAATATGATACTGAAAAAGAAAAATGAAAGTCCACACATGATCCATGATTGATACATGTGTGATGCTTACAAAAGCTGGGTTTGTTTTATATGTATTGTTAAGTCCTTGCATCAATTTGAGCATATGATTGAATTGGGTCACTTAGTACTTGAACTAGTTTCATGAGATGCATGCATTCCTTTTTGTGACCGAAATGATCATAAGCCACAGATCTTTGGAAAGTTTGTTCATATGCACTAACTCATTATCTTTGATTCTTGAAAGCACATAGACGGTTGAGAGCCTTTCATATGCATAAGTAAGGCAAGGCACGAACCTTGCCATTGATTTGCCATTGACAAGTGGATGGTGACCTTGTGTCCGACGATCAACGGCAAGATGTCCTCCTATAGGAGAATTAGGGATTTCTACTTACTGAGTCATCAATTTACTCTTGTTGTTCTCATAATTTCAAGTGTGTAAGATGGGTGAACCTGGGTCCAAGAAGGAATGAACCTAGCATGAGGCCTCTGTAAAGGAGCTAGGCTACCCCAGCCTTTTTGATTGACTATATATGGAAATGAAAATAAGTAGCTCAAGATTAGGAGGGGCATGTAATCAAAACAACTTTTGATATGTGAATATGTGTATATGTTGCTTTTATTTGCTTGGCTTGCATATGTCTTGCCTGGCGTCCATGTTTGTTTGTACGAGGATTGTTTTTGATCGCTTCCGCATGTGCTTGACTTTCGGGACGTTCGACGTTGCTTGGGGCGTCGATGCTAACCCACCGGCTCATGCTCTCGTGCTAAAGGTGGGGCGGGGGTATGACAAGAAATCTCTCGTCTAACGAAATTCCAACGCGCTCTCCTGTCCATCGCAATGTACGCCGTTTCGCTATTCGGCCGCATAGGCTTCATAGTCCACTAACCATGGCATCCCTACTCTAGGACATATAAGGTCCATTATCCTTAGGTTTCCGGGATTCGTTGCCCCTGGGCATCTCAAATTTCTCTCTGACTCCACAAGGCATCATCGGTTCGCTATCTGACGTTATTCGTTTTATGATATCTTAAGCATGCAATTCATGCATGATTATCTTGGCTTAAGCATACGAATAACAAAACACGACACTCATTCGCAGGGACCTATTTGGCCATGCATCCAAGAATTCAACATCTACTAACACAAGGCAAAAACTCATGCATCAAAGACTCAACACTAACTGACATTAGAAAAACTTATCATGCAGTTAAGGACTCGACACCAACTAACCAAATTGCTCATGAAATCAACGACCCAACTCTACTAGCACTAATTGAACTATCATTAAGGATGCATCCACCAAATCAACCAATTTAAACAACCACATACCGAGGGACCGACCCGATCAATACCAATCGAATCCATCATATGCCTAAAATCCGATGCCATCCCACATAGCCTAGGAGCTAAACATACAAAAAAAAAATTGACAATAAACCTCATGGCTTGACCCACATCCACCGAACCACACACCTAAACCTTCGACAACGTACAATTAGCAAACCTTTCAAATCGAGCCATCGATAATTCAGGACCTCCGAGCCTCCAATGTACCCATCAAGACCCACACAAGCCGAGACTACTGAACTACATCAAGATTCATGTCGAACCGAACCACACCAAGACCATCGAGCCACATATGAAGCCAAAATTGATCTCAACTTATCTAATTTGTAATCCTAATGATCCCTCAACATCCCACGATGCCTTGCATCTCATGTAGACCTCAATTAACCCATGGCAACAACACAACATTTGATACAAACTGAATTAAATTAGCATAAGACAAGCAACCTAGCACACCAAAGATAAATTCATCAATTCGCATGACCAGCAAATCAACATAGCATAATGAGTTGGCATTCCACTTGCCTCACGAGCTAGTCGAACCTAATTTTTCAGTGAAACCAAGCTTTGATCCCTAGCCTTAGCTAGGCACGACTCTACAAAGTGTAATCCCCTCGGTCTTATGATCGAGAATTAAGAAAGCAAAGCAACAAGGGGTCGAGAAGGAGAGAGAGTGATAGATGGGTTGAGAGAGAGAGAGAGAGAGAGAAGAATGGGTCTTATACCCAATTTCAATTCCTTTGCATGTGATCCTATTGGCCGCACGGGGTGGCGGCGCCACATGACCTTGCCATCTTGACAAATGGAGGCAAGAAGGGAGAGGGAAAAGGGGAGAAAGAAAGAGAAAGAGGGGTAAAAGGGAGAAATGAAGGGGGAAAGAGAGATGTGGCTAGCCCATGAAGGAAAATGGGACTATTTGTGTCCAATTTTTATGTACATTAGACACTAGGGAACGTAAATTAAGTCTAGAATTCATTTAAGGAGTCCCAAAAATTACGGTTCAAAAACCATTGTCTTTCGATCCTGTCATTGACACATTTTTAATAGTGCCAATTTAACTTATCTAATTACCATTGCTAAATTCTATTTTCGTAGCTTACTGATCAAATTGGTCCAAAAATCTAGATGCCATATTATAAAGAGATTTTGCATGATAGGGCTGTAAGACTTGTACATCTATCTCAAAAGAAATATATTAAGATGATTGTAACATGTTTTAACTTGCAGTCAACGAAATCTGCAAATACATTTTTAGCAAAACACTTTAAACTTTCGCATAATTTATCATCGTAACTGAGGAGGAAGAGGAGCACATGTCCCATATTCCCTATTCTAGTGCCATAGGTAGTATTATGTATGCTATGGTATGCACTAGCCTTGAGATTTCACAAGCTGTGAGCATGGTTAGCCATTATATGAAGCTTCCTGGTAAAGTTCATTGGGAAGTTGTGTAGTGGATCCTAAGATATTTGAAGGGGACAACATATTTGGATATAATGCACTAGAGGGATAGTAATAATAGTGAAACCATTAGTTTTGTGGATTTGGATCATGCCGATGACTTAGATGATTGCAGGTTTTTAGCAGGAGGTGCAATGAGTTGGAAAGCATCCTTATAGGATTGCGTTGCCTTGTCTTCGACTGAGGTGGAGTACATTGCACTAACCTTTATGGTGAAGGAGGTGATATGGGTATGAAGTTTGCTTAGACTTTAGGTTAGATCATAAAAGTGTTGATATACATTATGATAACCTAGGTGTGATACGTTTAGCGTATAATCCAATTTATCACGAGCAAATGAAATATATCAATATCAAGTACCACGTCATCCGAGATATCTTAGCAAATGGTAAGATTATTGTGAAAGAGATTGCCACAGCAGAGAATTCGATAGATATGATGACTAAGCATGTTCCTTTGGTGAAGCTCAAGCTCTACATGAGCTCAATTGGTGTCTACGAAGAATGAGCACCCTTCGAGATTTTGGGATAGCAACATGGATGATAAGCACTATAACATAGCTTCCAACGTTGAGCCAAGGTAGAGAATTGTTAAATTAATGTCTCAAGTTTGAATTTGGATATTTAAATCGAATTTATTGAAAAAGATTTCTCTGAGTGGATTAGAATTCAAACAAAGTTCTTCTTTTGTTGGACTTGTTTTTGGATGTACCAAAGAAAGAAAGGGCACTACAGGAGAAAAAGATTGGGCACATCTATTGTGCAAATTGGAATATATTTATCATGTGGGGTGAAAAAGTAATTGTCATAAAAGGACAAAAGCAAGGGTTTCCTTTTACCTGTAGTAGCCGAATAATGGTTCTTCCTCTTATATTTCCCTGAGCATGAAAAGCCACATATGATAGGCCCTAGGTCAAAGTTGTTGACTCTTAGATGCACATATATAAAATGCGTGGGTACCTACAGCAAGAGAAGAGCGCCGCACAAGAAAATAAGTCATCGGGGGGGAGGGGGGAAAGAGAGAGAGGAAGCCATTGTACGAAGCACAAAAGAAAGAATGGGGTTCTTGTTTAACTATACACAAGCATTTTGCTTTTGGCTTGAATGCACGGTGATTTTGTGTTATGAATTTGGGTTTGAGTTTAAATTTAGGAGTAGGAAACACTTGAGCATGTAAACGATTATAACTATGATTCTCCGATTATAGTGGATTATTGCCATTAGCTCTTCCCGTAAATGTAGATACCGATACTTGGACAGAGCCATGAAAATCTCTAGTGTCTTATTATTCCTCATTTATTTATGTGGTATTTTCTTATTGACTTAATTTGCAAAATACCATCGTTTCTGCATTAATATTATAACAAAAATCATTTTGAAGACCTCCTTCTAATTAATGCATGTGCACGTGCATGGCACAATATGGTACAAAGCCATGCACATTATTGATACCTAAAATTTGACTATTCATTTATTGATAAATTGCATAGAAATTAGAAACTAAACTTTCAACCCTAAACAAAAAATAACAGGCACAAGTACACTCCAAGTGCCAAAACTTGACATGGAGGAATACTTAAGTGCTAAAAGTTTGGAAAGTGACACTTAAGTGCCAAAATCGGAGTAAAATGGATCACTTAAGTGCCACTCTAGCCAAAATCATGCCAAAATGCCAACGTAGCGATTTTCCGGCGAAAGAAGTGCAAAACAGTGTCGTTTTGCACTCGACGTGGCTAAACAATACAAAAACGACGTCGTTTTGGTGCTAAAATGGTAAAAAAATTAATATTAAATTAAATTTAATTTAATTTAATTTAAAACTAAATTTATTTAAAACATTTAAAAATAAATAAAAATTTTTAAAAATTAAAAATTAAAAAAATAATAATAAAAGAGAGGGGGGGCTTGCGGCAGGGAGGCGACAATGGCGAGGGCTCAGCCCTCAGCCGCCTGCCCCCCTTTTTAATTTTTAGTTTTTTAATATTTTTATTTTATTTTTAAATATTTTAAATTTAATTTAATTAATTTTTATCTTAATTTTTTACGACGTCGTTTTTGTATTGTCTAGTCACATCAGCGTGCAAAACGGCGTCGTTTTGCACTTCCTTCGCCGGAAAATCGTCACATCGGCATTTTGGCCGAATTTTGGCCAGAATGGTACTTAAGTGATCCATTTTGCTTTGATTTTGGCACTTAAGTGTCCCTCCATGCCAAGTTTTGGCACTCCAGGTATCCGTACCTCAAAAATAACATAATTGAATTACATGGCATATAGTATTTTAAAGTCATTTATTGCATATTTATTGGACCGCCAATGGGGAACTCCTGTCCTTATGCTAGCCGAATTTTACTCCTATTGTGGACCAAGTCCACATGATTAGTTAAAGCCAGCTCACTCAATCCAATGTATATGCAATAAATGATTCTAAAATACTATATGCTGTGCAATTCAATTATGTTATTTTTGTTTAGAGGCCAAAATTTAGTCCCTAATTTTTATGCAATTTATCACTAAATGAATAGTTAAATTTTAGGCATCAACAACATGCATGACACGGTAGGTGCACTAGCTCCGTCCCATATCATGCCATGCATGTGCACGTACCGTGCATGGTACATGCACATGCATTAATTAGAAAGAGTGCCTCAAAATTTCCACTTCTCTTTTCCCATCCATTAATAGAAAATGAAAATCCGTAAAAGAGCATACTCATGATTAGTGACAAGAGTTATCTCACTATGTAGTTGAATGCAAGGCCATGTTCGAGTTGAGGAATAACTACTAATTTTGCATAATGTGAAAATTGTAACATAAGAAGCATGTTTATTGTGCACGTAGATGGAGAGATAAATAGATATGGTACTTACAATTGGTATCTCAAATATGATTGAGAAAGTTTTGCCCCTAATCACCACTTAAAAGATGAAGAAGATGGTTTATGTGCGCGCGACCCTGGCATGGAAGTTGTGAGTAGTAGAATATCCACATTAAATCTTTAATTTGCTCTCGAAGATTTCTTTTTTCTAATAAGAAATATAATGACGTAATAGAGCAATTCTAATGTCAGAACGAGAACAAAAGGAAAACTAATGAAAAAAATACGAGAACATTTACAATGCTCTGTGTGAATTACTTTTTCTCAATCCTTCAAGATTTTGAAATGCTGTTTGAGTATTCTTAAGGAGTGAACTGTATTTTCTGAGGTCAATACCGAAGGGCTTTAGATGTTTGAAATTCATCAGCAGCATAATGAAAGCCTTCGACATTCACATGCTTCAAATTTTAGCAAGGAGGATTTCATTTTCAGCCTTTTGTACCTGATTTTGCGATATGGTTCCAGTTATGTTGACCTCAGTAATGGACATTGGGTGGTGATCTCTATTGCTTTGCTGAGAAACATAGTAATTTGTCTTGACCAGAAGATTAGGCGCCATTGACAAAATCTGATTATTCCCATGCGATGTACACCCGCAACTTCTCTAAACAAAGCTATAATGCACCAAGGGAAATACTTACATATGTTGAAAACCAAAGATTTGTCATTAATGTTGAAGTGTCTTATCTTACTTCTCAAGTCTTTCATTAGGTAATCTGATTGATTGATAATCTATTGGGTGTTTGTCCACATCATATACCCTGTGAAGAGCGGAAGTAATGCTAAAGGCACTAAAACTTTTATTGAAACTTCTTTACAATGTTTTTGTGATAATTCTTAATTTGATATTGTTGGGTTTGTAGGATTCCCAAAATCCGGATTCGACACTAAATCGAACCCCTAAACTTGTGCGGAAGGTGAGCTCTGGAAAAACACATGCATCACCGATCCTAAGGCACATCACAGAATCGAACGTACCTTATTAGCCACAGATTAAACACCAACGCCGATATGAGGAAGAGAATTTAGCCCTATTCAATCTGATGACGCCAATTCGCCTTGAAGGGAAGATAGGTGTCACCTTTTGCTTACTGTTCTTTCTTTTTGGAGCGTCTCAAGGGAGAGAGGGAGGAGGAACGTATGTTCTACCAAAAGGTACGTTCCTCCCTCTTTATTTCCCCTTATATACGTCCCCTCCAAAAAGAAACGTGTCTCTTCATCATATCCCTCCATCCATAGGCCCTAATCTTGTGGGCCGGGCTTTTAGGCCCAACATGGGCGGACGGGCCAACTTAGGCCCATCACATTAATAATTAAAACCATCATCTCCCACTCGCACATGGTGGGCCGAACAGGATTCTCTTTACCTCTCTTCAACATTCATACCGGTGAATAATTCGTGCGACCAGCATACTTTGAGAGCTCGTTGCTATACATCTGTTAGGAATATATACCAGCTCATAATGGGCATCACACTCTAAGTAGATTTAGTATGCAGTACCCTAGATCGATCAATTACATTTATATCTCTCTTGATCTCTTTTAAACAATGATATATATATATATATATATATATATATATATATTGTATTCACAATTATGATTATCCCAAAGACAGTCATAATTGGTCGACCTGTGAATACAAAACTACAATGTGATTCTCCAAATTCGATCTTCCTCTTTCCTTCAAACTCTCAATTTCAGTTCAACTTGCTTTTCTAGAAATGTCCCATTAGATCGAATCAACTCATGATCATTAGCAACATCCTAAGATAGCAAACACTAAATAGAAATCTTGAAAATAAGTAAAAGTCATGAGAGCACTAAAAATGAGGAATTCTTTTCCTCAAGAGTCTCACACGGCATAAAAGTTGAGATCAAACTTTTGCCACTCTTATTGGTCGTCTCATGTATACGTAGTATGAAATACGTATTACGGTATTAACTCCTTTCCCATGGAGTGTATGTCTACACCTTTAATACCGTACAGATGATAGTTCAGACATACCCAATGTCTAACTTGAGTTCACGTATCTACTCATTCACATAATTCATCAGAACTCACATCTGGCATCTTAGGCAGATAAAGTAAAATATGTGGGGTATTTTACTTTCGAACATTGTACATATCATGTCCTCATCTTAACACTTAGTTAAGGCGACATATATATTTTAAGCTTGAGCTCTCGATTATCACCTAGATAATAAGCTTAAAAACCGTCTCATATCTATTTATCACATAGTAAATAGAGGCGATTACCCGTGTGAGTGGGCTAATCTTATATCTGTCCGACATACTTTCTCAACTTAAAGTAATGCACTGAGTATTAAGATGCATAAAGATCAAACAAAGATTCATAGGTATTAATGATGAAAACACAAATTCATCAAATGTGAACACTTAAGGGAAATTACAATATTCAGTACATCAGCCTCTACGCAATCCTAGAGATTTCACATGGCCACAAAACACATCTCTAGGTATTAGCTTTGTAATAGGATCTGCTACCATTCTATGCGTAGACATGTACTATAAGTTCACATCTTTTCGTGCAACCATATCTTTGACAAAATTATACTTGATATCTATATGTTTGGTCTTGCCATGATATTTTGGATCTTTGGTGTACGCTATAGCTGCTTGGCTATCATAGTTAACCAATAATGGATTTGCAGTTTTCTCAATAACACCTAAATGATCCAAAAAATCTCTTAAGCCAAACTCCTTCTTGTACCGCTGCTGATAATGCCACAAACTCAGCTTCCATCGTGGACAAGGCTATACATGTTTGTTTCTTACTGCTCCAACATATGGCGCCATTATTCAGTAAGAAAACAAACTCAGAGGTAGATTTCTTTTCATCTAAATCTCCTCCCCAATCAGCATCAGAATAGCCTTAGAGTCGCAGATCCTTTCCTTGATAACTCAGCGTATAATCAGCAGTTCCCTTTAGATACCTCAGTATTCACTTAACGGCTTTCCAATGTGCTTAACCTGGATTGGATTGGTATCTACTCACCATTCCAACTGCAAAACATATGTCAGGTCTTGTACACATCATAGCGTACATCAAGCTCTCAACAGCACTAGCATAAGGAACATGTTTCATTTGTTCCTTCTCTTGTGGAGTCCTTAAACACAATCTATGGCTCAATCCTTCACCTTTTGCAATAGGAGTGTTTATGGGTTTACAATCTTGCATACGAAATCATTCAAGAACCTTATTTATATATGTTTCTTGCGAAAGAGATAACAACCTCTTCGAACGATTTCTTGAAATCTTAACTCCAAGAATGTATCCATCCTCACCCATATCTTTCATCTCAAAGTTGGAAGATAACCAACTCTTCACAGTATTTACAAACTACATATTGCTTCCGGCAATTAGTATATCATCAACATATAATGATATGATCACAAATTGATCTTTGGATCTTTTGATATATACACAATGATCTTCATCAATCATTGTAAAATCATATGCCATTATGGCATTATGAAAACATATATACCATTGTCTTGACAACTGCTTAAGGCCGCATATTGATCTCAAAAGTCGACATACCTTTCCTTCTTGGCCTTCTTTAATGAAACCAGCAGGTTGTTCCATATATATTTCTTTCTCTAATTCTCCATTGAGGAAAGCAGTCTTTACATCCATTTGATATAACTCAAGATCCATACTAGCCACTATTGCCAGAATAATGCGAATCGAGGTAAATCTCACTATAAGAGAAAGTGTTTCTTCATAATCAATTCCTTCCTGTTGATTATACCCCTTCGCCATAAGGCGAGCCTTATGCCTTTCTATCGAGCCATCAGCTTTTCGCTTTATTTTGAGAACCCACTTGTTCCCAATAGCTTTGTGTCCTTTTGGAAGATCAACCAGTTCCCAAACTTGGTTTGACTTCATTGACTCAATCTCTTCTTCCATTGCATGAATCCATTTTTCCTTACTAGAGCAATTTAGAGCCTCATTAATATTTCTTGGCCCATCCTCATCTTGCGGAGCAATCATAAAAGTTTCCCCTTCAATGTCAAAACGTCAACGGTAAATACTTTTGCGACTTGTTCGCCGTATGGGAGATTGTGCACTTTGCACATCATTCCCCATTATGCTCCCACTAAGATTAGATAATGATGATGTCGTCTCATCATGTGGTTGTAATTGAGAATGAGTTGAATTCAATTCATTACTTCTCATATTACTCCCACTTGGACGAACTCCACTAATATCATTATCTTGATCCAAGGTTTCAAATAGGGAGTAATCTTCACCTATTTCGCCTTTCTTAGGAAATTCATCCTCTAAGAATGTGACATCCCGTGATTCAAATTTAGTTATACCCCCACTATCCTACTCACCTATGAACACATACCCTTTTGAGTGTTCGGAGTATCTTATGAAAATACTCTTCTTTCCTCTGGGACCCAATTTTCCAAACTTGTGAGAGGGCTCATGAGTATAGGCAGCACAACCCCATGGCTTAAGAAAACTTAAGTCCGGTTTTCTACCTGTCCATAACTCATATGAAGTGGAAGTAACTGATTTGGAAAGCACTCGGTTAAGTACATAGGCAGCAGTTAACAACGCATCACTCCAAAAAGTGATAGGTAAGTTAGCATGCGCCATCATGGACCTAACCATTTCCAGTAGGATTCTGTTTCTTCTCTCCGCAACACTATTTTGTTGAGGAGTATATGGAATAGACAACTGTCTTTCTATTCCTTTTTCATCACATAATTTTCTGAACTCATCAGATAAATATTCTCGACCTCAATCGAATCTAATACATTTATTTTCTTGTCTAATTAATTTTCTACCAAGTTCATAATCCTTTTGAAACAACTCAATGCTTCAGATTTATGAGAAATCAAATAGACATATCCGAATCGAGTATAATCATCTATAAAAGTGATGAAATAAACAGCCCCATGCCTTCCTCTCACATTCATTGGACCACAGACGTTAGAATGGATTAAATGCAGAGGAAATTCAGCTCTTTTACCTTTTCCAAATGGTTTCCTTGTCGTTTTTCCCACTAGGCAATGCTCACATATGGGCAAATCGACTTTTTCAATGTTGCCCAACAAGCCCTCTTTGGCTAGTCTATTCATACGTTGTTGGCCAATATGACCAAGTCTAGCATGCCACACATTCACATCATTATCATATGAATTAAGAGACGTGAAAAGAGAATAACAAACATTTGCATTACATAGTCAATATCTAATACAATGAAACCATCTAGAAAATAACCACAACCATAGAAATTTATATCCAAAAACAAATCCACACCTCTATTATGGAAGTTCATATTAAAACCAAGCTTGACCAATACCAAAACAGACACTAAATTTCGACGAATCCTCGGAGCGTATAAAACATCATGTAGGAACAAGGTGCGTCCACCATGCATGTTCAATTGGCAGGTGCCAATCCCTTTAACTTTAGCTCTGGAGTTATTTCCCACATAGATCCACTTAGTTCCAGTTGGTACTCGTCGGAATTCCACGAAGGATTCTCTATCCTTCGCTACATGGTCTGTCGCTCCTGAATCTACAGTCCACAAAGGATTGGATTCAGCCAATAATACAGAACTTGACACATAAGCAAAGTTCTCAAATGTACAAGAGGTGTTTACCTTTTCGGCTCACAACGAGTTGCGAGCATAGTGACCTTTCTTGTCATAATTGTAACACCTCACCCTTGACATTTTCTTCACTTGAAGACGTTTTCCTCTCTTGTGTTGGTTAACTCTTGATTTCTTGCAATAAGGACTTAATCCTTTGCATTCCCACATATTGAACGAATCAATACGCTTGCACTTAGAGCTCAAAGCCCTTTCTGAGCTAGAACCAGCATTACAAATATCTATTTTCGGCTCAAATGCCGTTAGGCAGTCCTCTACTAGCTTAAGGTGGTGCACAGCATCCTCAAAATCTTCCATAACATGGTCAAGAGCTTCTAATGCTTCTTGCTTTTTCAACACATATTGAATCTTCATATTCAATATTTCACAATTGTTACCGTTCATATAAGCAATTACGTTCTTAGTTGCTGAAACCATCGATCTGAACACATCAGACATATATGCACGAATAATTAATGCCTATCATTTATGCATCCACTTTGCACAGACCCATCATATCAATGAACAATTTCAAGTAAGGTTTCAGAATCAAAAGGTCACTATGTTTCCAATCATCCTCCAAAAATCCTAACTTAAAACTATTATTAATATATTGTCTTATGCAAAATAAATTCTATGAAGTTACAAAAACTTCTATGAACTACCCACAGCAGTCAACAATAACAAAAAAGCAAATAATATTTGACATCCAATATAATAATAATGCTTTCGCATAATACAACTTACATATCAGTTGCCACATCAACAACAATCAGGTAGTAAACATTGCATAAGATGTTTACAAAGCACACTAAATAAAGACCAGCCAATACATCTAACACCAAGTTAATACACGAACTGGGAAAGATCCTCTTTTGTTTAATTTCTTGATATTTTCCCTTGTAACAATCTAGTAATAATCATTTATAAAATCCATCACAATTTTCCTATATGAAGCGGCTTTGTTGACATCACATATGCGATTCAACACTCCTTGCCATTTAGGTGGAAGAGTGTTCATGAAAAATCGCACCATCTCAGACTGTGGCATGGGACGACCATTCCATATGACCTTTTTGAATTTTCTCGTTGACTTCAAGAACGTGATCAATTAAGTCGCCACTCTCCCATCGATGATCAGTCAGCTCAGCTATCAACTTAGAAAGCCTTTCATTTTGTTCATCGGTGATTGAGCGAATAGGTGTGTGCAACTTAAGGGAAGGCATTGTTCCTGCAACAAATGTAGAACAAATAAGGGATTACATATAATCCACATAGACTTAATTGGAAAAAAAAAGAAACACATTCCTTTTTCTTTTTTTTGGTCAACGATCAACGGTCAATGGTCGTCGGTCAACGGTCAACGGTCAACGATCGTCGGTCAACGGTCAACGATCGTCGGTCAACGGTCAACAGTCAACGGGTTGCCGGGTTGGGTCGGGCCTGACGTGCCGGGTCGGACCGGTCGGGCAAACCGACCGACACGTGCGGCACGCGTGGGCAACTGACGTCACGATGACGTCAGCTGGCGCATGCCTCACACGCGCAAGTGACGACACACGCGCACGTGCGCGCGTCGGCCGTGCGCGCGCGTGCGTTGCACGCGCCGAAGACGCCGTTTCGTTTCGGCTATGCGTGGGGGCGCGTCCGGCAGCCTTTGGCGGCATTCCGCCACTCGTCACGCTCGTCTCGACGAGACCTTCCATCCAACGTCATCAGAAATGGATTTCGACTTACAGAAACTCGAAAAAATGGATGAACAGTGCTCGGGTGTCGGGATTTTTCCGCCCTGATCGGTGTCGGTCGATTAATTTCACGAAAAATCAATAAGAAATCATCCATAGACATGAAAGGGGTCGGGAAATGTGACGACCCAGGGCGTCACGTACTAAGCGCAAGCGGAATTATAATAAAAATTATTATTAACTTCCTAACTAGTAATCTCCTTTAGATAACCCATAACATTTACCATTGAAGGTTAGCATGTATAACATGGATTATTTTAAAATCTCAAGTTTATATTATAACGTTATCCTGCAATGCACATAGACAATATCATAAAAGGCTTCCTTTCATTTTATCATCATCGAGGCATACAAAATTATCGACCTGGACTCGTTCCATGTTCTTCGCCTATATATTTCATCATATACAAAACAAAAGTAAGGCATAACAAAAGCCAGGGATAAAAGGTGAGGGTTTCTACTCCACGAGTTCCCACACTAGCCCGCATCTAACAAAAAACAAAAGTTAGTCAGCCTCTACACGATCCAAGGCGTCTAGGCGCCGCCCATCCCCGCTCCAGGTCCTCCTGCTCCAAAGGGTAAAGGTCCGAACATCTCCCCTTCATGGTTGATAAACCATGCAACGAACATCATCGGTATCAACTCAGCCCTACCGTCATCCATCCATAAAGTCGCCTCATACTTGGAGAAAACCATGTCAATGTCGGGATCATACACGTCAAGAAGAGAAACATCAAGACGCACTACCGCCCCGTATCGAGCTGCGGCGGTACATCCATGCTATCAATCTGAAAATGTAAGGTATGAGCAAACAACCTTGCCCAGTAAAGAGTGATAAAACTCTAACTTAAACAATCCACAGTCATCAATATTGCAAAAGAATCATCAAACAATTTAGGATACTAAATGAAGTATATCACAAGCATAAACAATTGGATATTGACACATTATGTATATAATCACCTTATGAGCATCCATTTCTATGCTTACCTTTCTCAAACTCAATCTCATATCAATATGTAATGCAACAATAATAAATGGACTCACTTGCCAAATAGAATCATATTTAGTGTGCATAAAATCCACCCTCGAATCAGTCACTAACCGGAATTCAACCGGCCTGATCGAGTCACTTCTGGAAAGTACGTTATCCGGACTTCCACAATACCTCTAATTATGGGTATCTCACTCCGAGGCATCCCGGCATCACACAACCGAGGTCCTCCTTGATCACACACAATGGCATCTCACTCCGAGGCATCTCAGTATCACGCAACCAAGGCATCCTTGATCACACACAAGGGCATCTCACTCCGAGGCATCTCAGTATCTCTCTACCGAGGCATCCTTGATCACACACAAGGGCATCCCAAACTTCCGGGGCATCACCGGTATCTCGGTACCGATGGGTTCATTCATCTTAAGCACACGTTTCACACCACCACACCTTTGATTAATGCATTTATCGTATGCAAAAGAAAAGACTCCAAAGTATCTAACTATATATCTAACTCTCATGAACCTAGCACACGTGCGTGTCCAAATTATAAGATAAAACCCATTACATCATGTCCCATTCCATGGCGAACAGATATTTATCCCATAATCAAGCACTATGCACCGCACTCATTGCACACACATGATACTATATGCACTTATATCTCAAATGATATATGAGACTTACTCTTATATGACTAACATCTATTATGAGGTTTATTAGACTCTACGTGCATCACAAAAGCCTAATATAAAAGACACAACCTCTAATATATGTTCTTGGGTCCAGACAGTTTACTAACTAATTGTACAGTTTTGGTTTCGGATACAAAAGGTATATCAATTCTTGTCGAAATACTACCAAATTTTAGTATGTTATATTTAAGACATAGAATAACAATTCTCATGAATAGAATTAAGTTTAATTCTCACTGTATTAAGAGTAACAATTTCCATAATCTTTACTAGCACTCTGTATCGACGTCCAGATTCTTTATCTACAAAGAAAATTGTTTCACTAGCCAAATCTTATCGATTTAATCTAAAATTTTGACATGTCATTCCATAAGATGTGTTCTACAATTTTCATTAAGGATTCAAAGTCCAAATCTAACTAGGTAAATACAGAAAATTCGCATAATCAGTAAAGGTCAAACCGTTTCTCACAAGAACAGTTTACTGGTTTTACTAAGTACACTTCTGTCTCTATGTTTTTATAGTCATATGGTTATAGCTACGTGTATAACTTGATCTTATAGATGTTCTATCATGTAGAATAGTTTCTTTCTTATTTCTATTAACATACATAAAGAAAACTAAACACAAACAGAAGACTCCATAACTGTTTTCACTTAGAACAAAATAGATACACAAATTTTCTCACTTCTAACTCAACGAAACAACTTGTCTATCCACAAATCTCTTCTAAAATACTCCAATGCTTACTCACAGCAACTCAAAGAAACTTCAGCATATCTTTCTCTAACAAGTGATCAATTCCACAGCTCGGCTCGAAGTATAAACGCATCCGTGAGTTCACTCATCACAGCATACACCATATCCATCCACTCGGCATCCATTTCATCACTTCGCTCAACAAAACAGCATACTCACACAAGGATTTCGAAACATGCAGTCCTCAAAAACAACATGCAATGGCTTCTAACTCTAATCTAACACTTACTCAGCTTAGATTAACCACAAAACAGCAACTACAAACTATATCCATCACTGTTTGGATTGACCCGCAAGCTTTCTTGACAAAACAATGGATAACTTTTAATTTAGAGTTATATCTTTCCTTACCTTGCTTCAGCTACTAAACAACACAGAGATGCTTCAAGATCAACACTCAAAATCAGCATGCAAGAAGGAGAAATCACAGGTTTGCTTCTGGTTTTTCGCTGCTCAGCCGAGAGAAAAAGAAAGAAGAAGATGAAGATGGGTTGTTCGGTTTTATATGGAGAGAGAGAGAGAGTACGAAGCTTAAGGGGGAAATAGGTCTACAAACTAATCCCTAGGCTAGTGTAATGATTAGATTTGGCTAATGATTATGCTTCCTTGGAGTTGCCATCTTCGGTTCTATGGATTGAGAAAAACCGTGGTGGTTGATGAGAGAATCGAGAGAGAGAAAAGTGTAGTGGCTTTCATGCATGAAGATTTTCGCCATCTATCGATCTTCGCTAATTAACAATTTATCGATATCATTTGTTAGTTCATTAGCTTCTAATATTTTCTCCATTTATTCCCTTTTTGTTTCTACTTGATTTCAATCCTTTTATGATTATACAAAGTCGTAACGTAACATATCGAATGACATAACATATCGACTAGTCAATGTTAATCTATAAAGAATTCATCACAAAATGCTAAGGTTAGAAATTGATATTAGCATTACAATCACTAATCAAATCATCATAACTATATATTATAAACTTAATTGAAAATTAAAATCACTCGGGCCTAAATATTCATCTCTGGCCCAACAGGCTTAATCTATAACAATTCCGGCCCACTAAACTAAATCTACAAATCTAATAATTCCGAACCTTGGCCCGCTTCAAGCCAAGTCCAAACCCATAATCTCTCATTATATTTCTTAAGTCCAATTCGTGTGGCCTACTTACTTCTCAAGCCCACACATTTCTCACGATCCATCGGGTTCACTTTCTGGCCCAATCTAATTAATCTAAGTTCCTAATTATCTAATTACACTAATGAAGGTCAATGAAATTTGGGATGTCACAGGAAAAACATGGAGAAGGATCGGGAAACAAGAACTACGGCTCTGATACCAATGTTGGGTTTGTAGGATTCCCAAAATCTGGATTCGACACTAAATCGAACCCATAAACTTGTGCGGAAGGCGAGCCCGGGAAAAACACATGCATCACCGATCCTAAGGCACATCACAAAATCGAACGTACCTTGTTAGCCACAAATTAAACACCAACGCCGATATGAGGAAGAGAATTTAGCCCTGTTCGATCCGATGACGCCAATTCGCCTTGAAGGGAAAATAGGTGTCGCCTTTTGCTTACTGTTCTTTCTTTTTGGAGCGTCTCAAGGGAGAGAGGGAGAAGGAACGTACGTTCTACCAAAAGGTACGTTCCTCCCTCTTTATTTCCCCTTATATACGTCCTCTCCAAAAAGAAACGTGTCCCTTCATCATATCCCTCCATCCATGGGCCCTAATCTTGCGGGCCGGGCTTTTAGGCCCAACATGGGCGGACGGGCCAACTTAGGCCCATCACATTAATAATTAAAACCATCAGATATAAAAGCTAGAAGGGTGTGTTCATGCTTTTGATGATTGATAACTTGTTTGAATTAGAAAATTAAATAGGACATGGTCAAATTACTTGTTAACAAGTTTTAGTAGGTTGTTACAAATCTGCTTTGCGGCCGGGTGGATGTGGTTTCAAGAGTTCGACCCTAGGCACGAGCCAAGAAAAAAATAGTAAGTCTCGACACCTCTAGTGATATTTGGCATTACATTAGACTACAATGAGTGACATGGGATTGCCAGCCATCTAGAGCCTATTTGGTAACCATCCCAACAGTACCAGATTCTGATTTTTTATTCCTAGAATCAGTTTGGGACGAGAATCGCGTTTGGTAAAATTTTTGTTCCCGGGAACAAATTTGTTCCCAGAATCAATTTGGGACGAGAATCAAGAATAAAAAAAAAGTTGATTCTTGTTCCGAGAACAAAATTGAGAATCAAAACTCTTCTTCTTCTCTTTTCTTCTTCTTCATCAACCGCCATCCCGCGACCACTGCCTGCTGCCGTCCGCCGCCACCACCGTCCGCCGCCGCCCGTCGCCACCGCCGCCACCGCCACCACCATTCGCCGCTGCCCGCTGCCGTCCGACGCCACCGGTTGCCGGTGACCGGTTTGACGAGCTCGCTGGAGGCTCGCCAGGCTAAGGCAAGGTCCGGCGAGGTCGAGCCAACGAGGGTCGGCGATCGGCTGAAGAAGAATTAGAATAGGAGAAAAAAAAAAAAAAAAAAAAAAAAAGGAAAAAAATTTTTTAAAAAAAAAAGAAAAGAAAAAAACGAAAAAAATAAAATAAAATAAAATAAAGGAAAAATTAAAAAAAAACGAAAAAACGAAAAAAAAAATAAAAAAAACTAAAAAAGGAAAAAATAAAATAAAATAAGGAAAAAGAAAAAAAGGTAAAAAGAAAAGAAAAAAAGGAAAAATTATAAAAATTATTTTAAAATTAAAATAAATTGATTTGGAACAGAATCAATGAACACAATACCAAACGCAATTCTATTCTAGAATCGAAATTTTGTACGGTTACCAAACGCATTATTTTACTCGGAATCGGTTCAGGAACAGAATCAAAAATAATCATTTCGATCGAATTTGTTAGGGAATGAATCGTTACCAAACGCGCCCCTACTTTCCAGTATCTCATGGCTCCATAACGTACTGTGCCCACGCGCACAATACGTGTGCATAGTCCGTGGACATGCATTAATCCGAAGGAGTGCCTGAAAATAATTTCCACTCCTCTTTTCCATCCATTAACAAAAAATGAAAATTCGTAAAAGAGCTCATTCACTCATAAAGTTATTTCCGGTATAATAAAAAATAATTAGGAGGAGTGCCTTGAACATGATTTTTACTCCTCTCCTCTTTTCCATTAACAGAATTGAAAATCTGGAAAAGAGGTGACTTTTCTTTTCAATAAGAAAAAATAAAAAGGAAAGAAATAGAAATGAAAATAACTTTTTCACTAAAAATCTGGTAAGCTTTGCCGAGAAACGACAGTAATTTGTCTTGACCAGAAGATTAGGCGCCAATGACAAAATCCGATTACTCCATGCGATGAACACCCGCAAAGTTATCTAAACATAATTATAGTGCACCAAGGGAAACACTTCCATATATTGAGATCTAGTGATTTGCCGTTGATATTGAAGTGTCTTATCTTAATTCTCAGGTCTTTCATTAGGTAATCTGATTGATCGATAATTTACTTGGTGCCTGTTTAACTACATCATATACCCAGTGAAGCAGGGCAGAGCTGGAGGCACTACAAATTTTTATTGAAACTTCTTTACAATGTTTCTGTGATGAATATTAATTTGATGTAAAAGCTAGTAGGGTGTTCATGCTTTTGATGATTGATAACTTGTTTGAATTAGAAAATTATATAGGATATGGGCAAATTACTTGTTAACAAGTTTTAGTAGGAGTTCACGAATCTGCTTTGCGCTTTCCAGACTTGCCTTAGTGTCCAGCTACATACAAGATAGAATAATATCAGACGAATGGGAAAGTGAATCCTTCGTACACAGCATGCCCACAGGAAAAGAGAGATTGAGACTGGGTTTGAGGACATGGGCCTTCAACACCAGAGCTTTTTATTTAAGTCTATTAACCTTGGACCTTTGCCCGCCATATTGACCTCTAGAAAAAATCTCGTTTCAACTCGACACAAAACAAAATTTAGGTCCAGTCGCATATTGAGCCGGTTCACCAAAATTCGTGATCTTTCTCATAGTGATGTTTAACGTGCGCACACTGCCCTCAATCAAAACCATCCCCAGCCTTTTAATGCAGAAGAATTCCACGGAAAATGAGAATATATGCCATACGGATGTTCTTATTTAAAAGTCAACTGTAGACGATATCAACAAATTCTATTTCTAATTTCCATGAAATATGACAGAGACCTTTGGGGCAAAAAAATTATATGTCAGCGGTATTAAGATATAACAATTCATATATATCCATCCCCATTTTCAATGACATTACCAAAATCCATCTATAAGTCCACAAAATTATGACAGAGATTTATAGATATGCACACACCCCATAGGATACATTATAGAACAATGTAAATCATGGGAAGTCTTGATACACAATTGATCCCTCTATGACTCTTTCTCTGTCTAGGAATACACAACCTTCCACTTCTATGTGCTTCTCCCTTGCGTGGCAAAAAGACGTGGACCATCTAGCAATTTACCTGTTTTCAAATACAATAAATAATATTTATGATAATTAAAAATTTAATTGGCATAAAAAAGATAATGCACGGAAAAGAAAGAAGATCGATTTATTTACAAATTAACCATATCACCTCATGTCATACGAAGTGTTAATGACATAACTAGAATATAAACTGACACAGTTGGGTCCATTCCTACCTTTGTTCTAATATTCCGGTCTACTCTTATTAAATTAACTAAGCAAATCGACTGTATCATGTCAAAATAGAAGGCCTTTGAAAAAATTATTGGACAAGTCTCAAATTCATTCCATTTGTGATAATTTAGTTCTAAAGTTTTCAATTTGGCCAATTTAGTCCTAGAACTTTTGCAAATTTGCCAATTTAGCCCTTTTTTCTGCTAATTTTGACTAAAAATCACTAATGTAACAATCTAGTCAATTTTGATTGTTCTACGTGAAATAACTGGAGCTGACATGGACAATTTTTTTGCATTTTTTTTCCCTCCATCAGCCATCGACAAGGACCTTGATGCTCTTGCTATCCATGGGTGGTAGCCACCCTCATGGGCCTTGGGCAAGGGTTGGTTTTCCCTTGCTTGAGCGAGGGTTGCGCTTACTGGCCCCTAACAAGAGCTTCCCTTGCTTAAGGCCAACCAGGTCGGACGTAGTATGAGGTTGGCGACCACCAACCACTCAACAATGACGGAAGGAGAAAGAGAAAAAGAAAGGGAAAAAGTAAAGGAAATGGAAAAAGAGGAAAAAAAATTCAGACAATTAAAAAATAGCAAAAATTGTCTATATCAACGTTAGTCGTGTCATGTAAAATAACCAACACAATTCAAAGATTTAGGATTAAATTGACAAAATTGAAAGGTGTATGACTGAATTGGTACAAATGATGTTTAGGATTTTTTTTAAAAAAAAATTCCCAAAGACCTTTATATTTTATTGGGAAAACTAAACCACAAGTCTTATACCTTATGTATAAAATTCGAGAGTCCTAAAACTTTACTAAAAAGTACAATTGAGTCTTAAACTTATCAACTAATTCAACTAAATCTTCAACATTTATCATTAAATGCTATGAAGTCCTCAATATATGTTGAAAAGCAAAATTTATAGATGCCAAAAAAAAAAAAAAAAATATATATATATATATATATATATATATATATAGGTATTATGCATCCAAAGGACTTGATTTTACTTTTTTTAAGGAGTTTAGGACTTAATTAAACTTTTAAAAAAAATTAAGTCACGATTGCATTCCGTACACAAGAATTAGGACGTGTCGTATGATTTTCCAGACCTTAAACCGACAGAAATGAAACTTTTTCAACCAATCTTTGGCCACAAAACTATTCATTTTCCTTTAAAAGATGTTTCTTTCCTTCCTCTCGTTCTTGTGTAAAAGTGACTGAAAAAAATAGATAAGCCTTTTAGCAAAATCCTCCGTGCAACGATAGGAGATTCCTTATCCTTATTTGGCGGACATCTCAAAGCTGTAGACTCAACGTGTGATTTAAGTTTGTTTGGGTTCGTTCAGAGAACGTTCCTGTTTATCCAAAGGCAAGAAGCAATAAATTTCTTTTCATCTTTTTTAACCTGAAAAAATTAGACGAAGTTGATTCGTCCAAGTCGAGATAGACGTTCATCTATCGCACTCTCTCCATGTTTAATTCAGCCACATGCCTCGAACTTTCCCTTGCCAATAAAGCTTTGTTCATTTTGTCTCAGGACTCTTTAAATGAGCCATTCTGGTATGGCACATTACGACAGTCATAGCAGAAAGGACCTCTCCTTCTTCGAGATGTTCACAGAACAACCTTCACCTTGCCCGGTTTTGCTAATTATAGGACTCCTGTCATGTTTAATATGCCTCCCAAGGTATGTCTCCTGTATTTTATTTGTGAAGTCAACAAGAGAGAACACGGGTTGGGTTCTTCCTGTAATTGCATTGGCCATCATGATAATTGTTCATTGCAATTCGACTGTGGATGACCATAAGAAGAAGGTGACAGTTTCCAATGGCTGCCACGACGAGTCGGATGTTGAGGGCTTTCCATGGCGTTTGGCTGCTCTCGTGGCTCTTCTGCTATTCTTGACCAAGTTACATAGGAACCAATTTTACTTAAGATGTCTTGTTAAGCAACCGAACGTGATTTTGTTTTATTATGTTCATGCATCCTAAATGTCGTGGGCCAATTCATTTATCCTTTTTCACCATTTTATGAAAGGTGGTCGAGCTCTTAATGAAATTCTGAGTTCAGCAAACACATGGGATCCAAGTACTGCGTCTTGCTTGCTTATTTTCTAATCTCATTTTCATTAACAAACTACAAAACTAAGTTGTGGTTGTCCTACAATCAAGGAGCAAAAAACTATAGATAGTTCAGACTTGTTGATCTTTTCCTCCTGGTGTAGATGCAGTTAGTTTTGGTCCAATTTCACCCTCCTTATTCTCCGCCTATTGAAGCTGTAAAATGTTGCTATACTCTTTCTTTGTATTCATTCACCTATTCATGTGCTCCGCGCAGTTAGTTTGAAATATCCAACTTTAGACATATTGGTGAAAAATTAAAGGTTCTAGACATTTCTTCGGGAAGAAAAGGAGAGTTTTCTTCTATGTCGGTTAAGAAGATAAGATAAAAGGATAAAAATTTTACGTGAGATTAGAGACTTGTGCAAATCAACCTTGCCACAATTTTGATTTTGTAGCTTTCCTTAATGTGTCGATCGTGATAAAAAGGAGCATGGTCATTTCTTGTAAGATTTCAATTGCGGGTTATGCCAAATCCACATCAGCATGGACTTGTTTTATATCAAGTTACATGTTTTTTGGGATATTCACGGGATTCAGTTCCAGTCGTTGCCAATTTCAATTTCTTTCAGGTAACGGATAGTTTCGATAGGTCAATTTCAGTTGGAAATCTTTAATCTGATTTTGTTCAATTAGTTTATTATGATAAAATAAAAAGGATTCAAGGATTACAGGTTAAATTCTTTTAATGAGTGATATAATTATGGACAAGCATGAAGAATCAGTGAAATCAGTTTACCCGCTCGAGGGACAGTTGTATATGTTGATATAAAAGAAGCCTTGGGAAGCTACTTCAAATTCTTTGTTTCCCACTCCCCCCGGTTCCTTAAAACCTCGTTAGGTTTTGGTTATGGCAAAGATGGAACAATCAAAAGCCTACTTGAAGAAAGTTCGGCGCATATCGTAGAAAAAAGTTCGAGATATGACCAAAGATATCTCTCTTTCAAAATTTTACCTCGATAATTAACTTATTTATCAGTCAAAGTCGATGAAGAAAAGAAGTTACCAAAGTTTATTCTTTCCCATTACATTCGCGCGTCTGATTTTTTCCTAGGTTTCCTTTTAGGATTTTTTTGGGAACTTCGTTTTCATTAGTTTGAAGAATTCTTTTCCTTCCAATTCTAGCTCATCATCACCTCTTGAGTTGATACGGACAAACCATAGTCAAGATCGGGTGAATCGGTTAGTGATTTGTGCGGTAGAAGTTGCGAGTGTAAATAAATCTAACTACTCTTTAGCTAAATTACATAAAGAGTTGAATGGATAGAAGAAGAATCAAGAACCAAAAGTATAGTAGTATGACCTTTTTCAGAATAAAATACCACAAGTACTATAACTTTCATATGAATCATTCGGACAATTTTGGTCAGAATCCGTTGATGTGGATGACAATCGTCTTACGTGGCACGATTGACTTTGACGTTAACAATTTTAATAATATTTTAATTTTTTGAATTTTTCTTTTTCTTTTCTTTTTCTTTTCCTTTTTTTTCCTTTTCTTCTATTTTCCTTCTTTATTTTTCTCTTCTTCCTTTTTTTCCTTTTCTCTTCTCTTCTTTTTTTTTTTTTTTTTTTTATCTTTTCATTTTTCCCTCACCAGCCGTCATCAAGACTAGTTAATGATGGCCAATAGAGGAGAAAAGGGAAAAAAAGTAAAAAATAAAAATAACCAAGGAAAAGAGAAGAGAAGAAAAGAAAAGAATAGATAAAAAAATTAATAAAATAAAATTTAAAAAATATTAAAATATCATTAAAAATTGTCTACATCAACGAAGTTCATGTCAACAATTTTTAGCTAAAATTGAAAGGATTGACTCAATTGACAAAACATAAAAAATGTTTAGAATATAATTTGTACAATTAAAATGTTTATGACTGAATTGAAAAAAGTATAATAGGTTTAAAAATTTTTAGACATTTTTCTCATTAAATACCTCAAGCTGACGTGGACAAGTCTATATAAATTTTTATTGTTTATAATTTTTTATATTTCTTTAAAAATTTTATTCTATCTTTTATCTTTTCTTTTTCTTTTTCTTTCTTTATTTTCTTTACCAAGTCCAGCAAGGGCCATGACCCTTGCCCTTAGCCAGCAAGGGTTTCATGTCCCTTGCGGGCTTAGAAAAAAAGAAGGAAAGAAAGAAAAAAAATGTTTTTAAAAAATTATTAACTTTTTTAAAATTATAAAATAAAAAAAATTTTGTTCACATCAAGACGATCATGTCATATGAGACAACCAATGTCCGTGTCAATGATTTTACGATCAAAATTGACTAGAAGAACTACATTGGCCAATCGCCAAAAGATTTAATATTATATATGTCAAATTGAAAGTTGGCATAAATGGAATAAGTGTATAATTTTTTTGATAATTTCCTCACCAAAAACCTATATAACCTTGTAGAATTTTGGTTGGAAACCTAAAGCACCTTGAGGATTTGGTGTCAAGAGGAGGTTTGAGAACCATTATGTGATGACTTATTTCTTTAAGGAAAAGTGTTAAAAAAATCTTAAACATTTTATCAGTGTTAATTTAGTTTTAAAACGTTTGACTTGATGCCAATTCAATCATTTTCAACTAATTTTAGTCGGATTTTGCTGACTAAGCGCCGATCGACTAACGTGACACAACCGATGCTAATGTAGATAACTTTTAATAATATTTATTATTATTATTATTATTATTATTATTATTATTATTATTATTATTATTATTATTATTATTATTATTATTATTATTATTATTATTATTATTATTTCCTTTTCCTTTTCCTTTTCTTTTTCGTTTTCCCTTCTCCTCCTCCTTTCGATGATCAGCCAAAGGTGATGCACGACAAGGTCGAGGTTGATCTCGCAGAGGCTGCAAGGCCGACTCACACTAGGTGGTGAGGCTCGCCCTTGTCGAATCTGGCAAGAGTCGGGCCTTGTCGACTAGCCAACCCTCACCTGGCCATTGGTGAGGGCTCGAGCCCTTGCAATTGCAACCTCACGAGTTCTGTTGAGGGTTTAAGCCTTGCTGGTGGCCGAGGAGGCTCACTAGAGACCAAAGCAAGGTCGAGGTTAGCCAATCAGCTGGAGCAAGGAGGAGTAAAAAGAAAAAAGAAAAAGAAAAGGAAAAGGAAAAATAAAATAAAATAATTAAAATTTAAAAAAATATTAAAATATTATTAAAAATTATTTATGTTAACACCAAGCCGTACCGCGTTAGTCGATTGGCACTCAGTCAACAAAATATGATCAAAATTAGTTGGAATGACTTAATTTAGCATCAAATAACAAGTTTTTGGACTAAATTAACACAAATAATATGTTTGGAATTAAATTGACACGAATACAAAAAGTTTTGAACTTTATTTATACTTTTCCCTGGCTAATCTCTCCATCCTCCATCCCACAATAATTGTCATTCTTTATTTTTCCGAATTACTAAATTCGTTCATGCTCAGCACCACCACGTAAAACGTGCAATGTGAAAACTAGAGGATCAGAAAGGCATCATTTGTGCAAAAAAGCAATCCATCTTCACCTTGATATTTCGGCGATGCGGACTTGACTTCAAACATTGTCGTGGACATCTTCACTTAGTGAAAGTACTTTTCAAATCTAACGAAAAGACAGAGACGATTTCAAACTTCAAAAGAGAGTATAGAGACCACCGACGTCATTAGCTCCTTAGAAAATTCAAATTTTTTTTTTTTTTTTACAGAGAAAATTCAAAATCTTACTTAACTAGTTTCTCATCCATTCAAGTTTTGCATACCGGAATTGCCAGTTCGCGAACTTAAGAGGAGTACATGCCAAAAGTGCACCAGAGAAAAACTCTCTTTTTCGGGTGTACAAATTCGATTTCTGCATATCACTGAACTTCGACAAATTTGCCAATAAATTAAGTTATTCGTGAGGGTTTTTACGTTGGCTTGTTAGGATAACTTCAAAAGGAGAGGAGCAGGACTTGATTGACCTCGTCCTCTAAGCCTGCCCGACCGTGTGGGGCTCTCTCCCAGCAGTCCAGCGGCCGAAAACGAACACGAGGTCAGAGAGGAGTAGGACTTGATTGACCTCGTCCTCTAAGCCTGCCCGACCGTGTGGGGCTCTCTCCCAGCACTCCAGCGGCCGAAAACGAAGACAAGTTCAGAAAGGACATGTGCCTTGACCATTGGTTTTAGGAATTTTAACAAGGAAAAATAGGAATTTTGATTGAAAAAACCATTAAAGAAGAAAGCAAAGAAGAAGTTGCTTATGTTGAACGAAATCATAAAATCAAACTAACGACTCACAAGTAAAAAGATTGATACCACGAAAAATCTTTAATCAATACATTTATATCAAATTTACCTTTTATTAGTTTTCATTAAATTTTATCATCAAATATTTACAAACTCAAATAATTGGTAAAATATTTACAATCAAATATAAGGAAAAGTTTCAAGAATAACACGCCTCCAAAATAATTATTCTTATCAAGCTAAATAACTTGAGTCTCTATAGGGAATTTCGTGAATCATAAAAAGGCCGATTTCTCTCTCATATGAAGTCGTAATTTCAATAAAATTTTGTACCACTCAGACAATTAAAATAATACCAATGAATAGTGAAGATTTATTTACTTGGCTAGAATGACATGCATAAAAATTAATTTACATATAAGATACGTTACAAGGGAAATCGATTTCTGGAAGATCATAGTAAATCCCTACGCCATCACATCGGTATATTTGGGTCACTAATAATTTGTCTTTTATTTTTTGGAAAAATAAGATGCACTCTTAGTTTTTTGTCTTTGTGAGAAAGAGAGGGAAAAAATGAGCAAGAACTTATTTATCGATTATTTTCTCATTAGGACAAAAACTACCATAAACTTTAAATTATACTCATTGCAACACATTTACCTTGACCTTTTTTGTGATATTAAAAATCTCAAACTTGTATTTAATAATACATTTACCCTTTATTAAAGTTCTGTTAATGAGAACCGTTAAAAATTTATCTACATGGACACCGCAAAGTGAACAATATTGGCATATTGCCCCGTGACTTGAGTAAAATAAAATCGATGTTATTTTGGCTGAATAATCATTTAACGTCATCTTATGGAGGGTAAATGTGTTAAATAAATATAAATTACGAAATTTTATGTTACAAGAAAAATATTTAAGGGAAATGTGTCAAAAGAATTATATGACTCATAATGGGTATAAGTTTCTGGCTTTTTCCCTTAAATAATTAATACTTTTAAAATTTGAATGATTCAAAATTAAACGTGCTTAGTAAATTCTGGTTCAACGGTAGAAAAAAATAAGAAATAAAGGACAGACATGGTCGACCTCGGCTCCAACCAATAAAGGCGAGGACATCAATCAACATCGAGTCCTCCGTGCACGAACGCCGGCATCGAAGAAGGGGCGAAATCTGAAGCGAAAGAAGAGATGCGCGGCGGCATCGACCTCCCTGAAGAGATCCTGATCCAGATCCTCCTGAAATTGCCCGTCAAGTCACTTGTCCGATTCCGATGCGTCTCCAAGTCGTGGGACTCCCTCATCACCGACCCATCCTTCGTCTCCCTCCACCTCCGCCACGCCATGGCGGGCCACGACCGCTCCGTCGTCCTCCTCCGGCACTACTCCCTCACCCAGCGCAAGGAGCGGAACACCCTCTACCTCGACGGGGAGTCTTTCTTGGAGCACCAGGAGCTCGAATTCCCCTTGAAGACCCATGACACTTACTACCTCGCCGGCTCCTGTAATGGGTTGCTCTGCTTTTCCGACTATATCATCAACAACCTCCAGGTAATCCTCTGGAACCCTTCCCTCAGGAAGTGCGTGCAGTTGCCGATCCCGCGGTTCATTGATACTGATCTCACGCACACGTATGTTCTCGGGTTTGGGTTCGATACGCGGCGTGTCGATTACAAGGTCGTGAGGTTGATTTGCATTCTGGGGAAGAATTGTTCCGTGATAGTGCCACCGGAGGTTGAGGTCTATGAGCTTAAAACTAATGCTTGGAGAGGGATCCAGACGGCCGTTCCTTATGTCATACTAGAATCTTCGTCGCAGGCCTTTGTGAATGGGGCTATCCATTGGATTGGGTATAACCCAGCTGATAAGGTGGCTTCAAGTCCAAGGTCGATTGTGGTGTTATTCGATATGCAGGACGAGGTGTTTGGGGAAATGGAGTTGCCGAAAGGCAGGGATTATGCGAACAGGCTGAATTTGTCGCTGGCTGTGCATCAAGATTTGATTTGCTTGTTGCATTGCCATCCGATGGAAGAAGATGGGCATCAGTTGTATGGGGTTTGTTGGGTCTGGGTCATGAAAGAATATGGCACAGCAGACTCCTGGACTAAGCTGTTTACCATTAACATCAGTGAGCGTGGCGGGATCGGGAGGATGTTAGGTTTTAGGAAACAGGGGGACATTCTGCTCGTGACTCACAATGACGAATTGGTTTCATATGACTTGAGGGGTCAGAGAATTAGTCGGCTTGGATTGTATGGTGTAGCGAGATCTTTTGAAGTCATCCCATACATGGATTGTCTAGTTTTAGTGTGAGGAGAGCACACACTCTCCAGACAACCATATTTCATGGCTGGTTAGGTTGTAGGTAGTTTATGTTGGATTTCGCCCTCCTGAAGGAGTGAAGCATCTGACACAAATAATGGAGAACCAGAGTGATTAGAGATACTTATACTTTAGTTGTTGTATACAGGTTGATTGCTGTTTTCACTAGAAGTTATTCTGGACTAGTGAAGTATGTCCTTTTACTTATCTGTATGATTTTTTATTTTTTGGGAGTTTCAGATGGTTGGTTGGTTGTATGCTACTGAAAGTTGGGGCTTCTATTGCTGCTGCTAGTTGCCCTAGCAGAAGAATGATAATAATTTCTTTGTAACTGGTCTTGTTGGTTCATTTATTCATCAGACTAGATCACTCTAAGGTATCTCCAGGTTGAATTCTTTTACACTTCATGGAAGTTGATGTTGTTTTGTTTCAGTTGAGTGCTTTTAGCAGGCATTAGAGCTGCTGAAGGGACCATCTAAAAAGCTTGAAAACCTAAATCCATTAAATACGTAGTAAGAATCTGTCTTTGCAACTTGGAACTTATCCTTATGTGTGTGCTAACCTTTAGAGGTTGATCCATACATATGTACTCAAATGGGGTTTAATTCTGATGTACTTGCAATTTGATCTAGTTATCTTGTTAGCTTATTTGACCAACAACCCTGTCGACATGCGTTGGTCATTATGTTTGCTGAAGTAACTCTGCTGCTGATATATGACCCAATGAAAAATCTGCTGCTGATAGAAGAAGGTTACTCTCTCTTACTATAGGACGCAGGAACATGACATCATTGGTCCTTGAGTTCACCAGAATGTGCATTTTAGTCGTTAACATTGTAAAATTTGGCAGTTTAATTCCCAAAGCATCTATGTTCGTTCAATTGCATTTAAGTTGAAGATCTGTAATTTCTAACATGATGGGTTGTTAGGTTTAGTCAGTTCATGACTTTTGAGTCACAATACACTGTCAAGCTTTCATTCAGTGTGTGGTAAAATATGGGACTGAAGTACTTTTCCCTGTAGAATTTGCTTGCAACCACCAATAAAATTCAGTGTTGGCTGCAGTGTTATGAAACTTATGACATAATTAGTCCAAGTTGTCGCTTTCTATTACTACTTTAAGTTAAAGTATACAATATCTTGGTCAACACGAGGTGAGGTTGAGCAGATCACCAAATTTGGCAACATGAGGATCATTGCCTGAATTACTGATATTCTGGTGAAGTTAGTTTGCCCATAGTAGAAGTATGCCTCCACTTTTTACTAACTTGAGGTTGATGGACCAATTCATGCATAAAATACTGTTAGGACTATTTAGCAACTTAAGGATTTTTAGGGGCTTGGAAATAGTGCAAAGATTGAGAACTTTCCTTTTTGGAAACTGAACTTTGGACTCTCTCGCTGGGGAACTGCTGTTTGAGTTCCTTCGATGTAGATGGAGTTATTAGCTGCTCAAATTTCAAATGGT
Source organism: Eucalyptus microcorys (assembly GCA_014182515.1). Classification (NCBI taxonomy): domain Eukaryota; kingdom Viridiplantae; phylum Streptophyta; class Magnoliopsida; order Myrtales; family Myrtaceae; genus Eucalyptus; species Eucalyptus microcorys. The sequence continues at coordinate 19,808,520 of CM024564.1, forward strand.
CTCTCAAGATTCGGCCTCTATTGGCCATTGACAATTCCGTATGATTATGCTTCTTTTTGCTCGGTGTTTTGTGGCCTGTAACTGTAATTGGCAATTTGGCAATGTTACTCACAGAATGATACTTTTGAGAATTTGTTTGGTTTCTCTTGTTCATTATACAAATTTCGATGTTTAAAAAACCTTGTCAGAGCTGGCATCGCATGACTTCGTCCTTAATTCATCAGAGAAAGTACATAAGCTCTTGAGATGTTTAGGGACCGACAGAAGCAGGACAATGTGCTGATAAAACATGGTAAGCACATCAAAAGAATATGTAAGATCAATGTCACTTGAAGGGTGAAAACATCTTTCCTCTTCTCAGCTAACACACGCTGATACTTTGAATGTGTCAAGCAATTTTCTACACTTTTTGGTCATCCAATCTATTTGCAGTAAATAGGCTTATGTATGAATAGCACAAGACCGTCTTTGTTTATGAGTGTGATTTTTGTTTTTGGCCCACAGTTTGAGTGCAATTATGTAATCTTTATGAATACCCTGTTCAATTTAGTACTGTTAGAAAGGAGTAATCTTTGAGTTTTGCAAGTTCAATGTCGGTTTCCAGAGTGTCCAGGAATGGTGCCAGCATTGATTTTCTAGAATGTCAAATTGCATTCTTTTGGCCCATGGATGTTATGTTGTGCTCATGCTAAATCTTCTGTGCATGGATGCCGTTCATGTGCTTGTTGCTGCTAGTGTCAAGATGCTTATTAGTTGGAATATACCAAAGTCCTTACCTCTGTGGTTGCAAATGTTTGTTCTGACGAGGCAATGGGAATTTCGTGCACTGCCGATCCAGGAGGATGTTACCTCATTTTGGGGGAGAGGACAATGCTACTGCCACATGGATCGCATGTTCTCGTCACTGCTCTCTCGGTAAATAGAGAAGTCATTGAAATGCCATTAGGACACACATAATGCTTCTATGGGCTAGTGGTCCCGTGCCATCAAATCCATCCTTAAAAGTCATTTGGGTTCTGATTCATTCAAATGATAAGACCTAACTGGACTGACGGTTGCAAGCAGCAAGTGTTACTTACAAGTTTATTAACCTTATGTTCATTGCTTGATTCTAACGATCTCTGAGGGATGAGAACCTGTGATGATGAAGCATTTGGTCTGTTTAACTGCCTTCTCTCTATTACCGGCCAGGCGTTGAATCATGGCACTTGATCAGACAACGGAACTCAAGTGTTTAGACGTTTTTCGTCATATGTTCTGACCATATCTCGTATGGTTTGATTTTATGTTAATATAATGACCGATCAAGAAGATGACTCCTCTTGATGGTCTGATTCAGAGCTTACTGAATAAACTGCTTCCAGATTTCCAATTAATAGGAAAACAAATAAAGATCATGCCTCTGTTTTCACGGTTGACACGCCCGAAATCCCGTGCCAAAATACCTTGCTGTGGACTGATTTTGAAATTACTCTCTTGGATGACAAAGCACTTTTTAGGGAGAGGTGGAGAGAGGGAGTAGCTGGGCCATTCTTTTTTTCTCCCTTGTTTATTATTAGTCTTTCACTTCACCTTAATTTTGTAACTAGTCATAAAAATGAGTGTGTTAAACCCCTATAGTTTTGGCGCAGATGGTTAGGCGTCGAGGATTTCCAATTCAAGAACTTAACTTAATGGGGTGTTTCATGGATCTCAAAGTAGTCACACTCGAGTGTTTGCACTCATGCTTCTATATCTTTGAGAAACAACGTAATGGAATTATCGAACGATATCTGAAGAATATACGGAGTTTCTGGACAAGTCAGACCCGTGTGTCTAACAGATAATAACTAAAACATGATTATGAAGTTGACCACTGCTATGAGTAAAAAGTAAATAACTAAACGCAGATAAAATTCAAATTAGTAAGGGGTTTTTGTCTTGTTCCCTTGATCGTGTATTCACCAAATACTTATGTCCGCCTGACATGCACATTGCTTCTCTAAGTAGTCATACGCGAGTGTTTGCACTCATGCTTCTATATCATTGAGAAACAACATGATGGAATTATCGAACAATATCTGAAGTATATACGGAGTTTCTGGACAAGCCACACCCGTGTGTCTAACAGAATAACTAAAACATGATTATGAAGTTGACCACTGCTATGAGTAAAAGTAAATAACTAAACGCAGATAAAATTCAAATTAGTAAAGGGGTTTTTGTCTTGTTCACTTGATCGTGTGTATTCACCAAATACTTATGTCCGCTTGACATGCATATTGCTTGACATTCACTCTTCTTGTAACAATGCCTTGTTACAACGGCTTATTGGTTCGTCACGAGTTTCTTAATTATAATTGATTTTTTTATTTTTTTATTTATTTTTTTAATAATGAGCAAGTCCATTCTAAGTAAGTATCCTAGGGATTCATTCTACTAACCTTACAAAACAGGTGAGACATGATCCAATTTTGGGGTGAGTCGGTCAAACAAAAAATTATCTGGCCTATAAGATGAAGGGTTAATACCCTCAAAAACCCAAAATTGTTTGTGATAAATTTATCCCAAATTAATTTTTTAACAATAAAAACCCAAAACTGATACGCCTTTAACAAATTTACCCATAACTAGTACATTTGTGACAAATTTACTCTCTATTAGTTTTCGTCAGATTTTACCATCAAATGCTGCATTAAATAACACGTGACAGTTGACTAGTGTATCAGTTTGGAATTTTACTCTCTGTTTATCACAATTGTACCAATTTTGTGATTTTTTATGTTATTAATCCAATTTAACAAAATGTATATTTGTCACAAATATAATAGTTTAGGACTTTTAGTGGTCGAACAAATTAATTTAGGATAAATTTGTCACAAATATATCAGTTTGAGATTTTTTTATGGTCATTTGAGTTAAATTTCTTATAAGTTTGTCAATTTAGGATTTTTCATGATAAAAAAATTAATTTGGGATAAATTTGTTATGAGTGTACAAGTTTGGGATTTTTTATGGTATTAACCCTATAATAGCTTCATAAATAATTAGAAATCAAAGTAGTTACAAAGTTAAAGCTTGCATCAAGGTCAATTTTCAATCGCAGGTGCAGGAAACATGCACTATTTTCTCAAACAATCATCCGGCTAATTCTACATACATCTCCATTATATAAAAAGAGCCAAAACTTGACACTTGTGGACACTTAAGTGCCAAAACTTTCAAAAGATACATTTAAAACTGTGTTTGGTCATCCGAATTTTTAATCATAATAGGATTGGATTGGATATGACAGGATATAAAATCCGGGGATTTTGGTATATTTTATCCACCATTTGGTGATTACAATAATAAAATTGGATATATTAACATCATATCATGTACAGTATTTGATATAAACGACATATTAGTATAAATGAAACAAAAATTTTACAAACGGAGATGGTAAAAATCTCTCGCGATACTTTTACCAACTTTATTATTTTTTTATTTTCCTCTTATTTTATTAATTTATTTTTTCTTTCTTTCTTTCCCTTCCATCATTCTCTAATAAAAATTTATTAAATAGTAAACTATACTAATATACCTAAAATACTAAAATACCTAAAATATGTAATGAATATAGATAAATATTTATATTTATATTATAAAATAGAATTAAATTCAAATATATAAATAAACATAAGATAAAATTAAAATGGGTTAATACCCTAAAAAACCCCAAACTGATACACCTGTGACAAATTTACCTCAATTGACCATAAAAAAACCATAAACTGGTACATTATGACAAATTTATCTCAAATTAATTTATTCGACCGAAAAAACCCCAAACTGGTAAATTTGTAACAAATATACCCTTCGCTAAATTGGATTAATACCACAAAAAAAAATACAAAAATTGTAAACTGAGATAAACGGAGCGTAAAATCCCAAATTGGTATACCAGTCAACTGTCACGTGTCATTTAACTTAATAATTTGATAGTAAAATTTAACGAAAACTAACATATGGTAAATTTGTCACAAGTGTATCAGTTTTTTGGTAAATTTGTCAAAAGTATACTAGTTTGGGATTTTTGGTTGTCAAAAAAATAGTTTGGGGTAAATTTGTCACTAATGTACCGGTTTATGATTTTTAGGGTATTAACCCAATTAAAATAACTAAATTGTTATTTTTTTGTTATTTTGAATTTGTTATAGTAGAATTTAAATATTAATTATATTGAAATATAATTTTAGTTTTGTTAATTTTAAAATTGGACACTTAAGTGCTAATTCGATGAAGCTAACCAGAAATCCAACGTAGCATTATTTTAATAATAAAACCAGTCTACATGGCTTGCTGGAAATCCGCTTGGCATCGACATGGTTTGCTTGTCCCAAAACGACGTTGTTTTGCCCACAAATTTGATTTTTATATAAATCTTAATTAAGTTAAATTAAAAAAAAAACTAAAATTGAAAAAAAAAAAAAAAAAAAGGCCCTCACTATTTTGCTTCCCCCATTTTTAAATTTAGTTGTTTTAATTTAATTTAATTAATATTTATATTAAAAATCAAATTTGAGGGCAAAATGACATCGTTTTGGGACAAACTAATCACGCTAGTGCCACATGGATAATTTAAAAAAAAAAAAAAACAGAATTGCCATGTCAGTAAAAAATTCGTCAGAAAATGCCACATTAGCAGTTTAGTCAAAAATTCTTGCCATTAGCACTTAAGCGTTCATTTCTTCTTCAATTTTAGCATTTAAGACATTTTAGAAGTTTTGGCACTTAAATGTTCACTCATGCTAAGTTTTGGCACTTAGGGTATCCGGCATCATAAAGAGAGGGATGATTGTCCAAAATGTCCTATACTTTAAAATGGCGGTAATTTCATTCTTAAACTTTTCACTTTGTCTAATTTCATCCAAACCTTTTAATGATTTTCTAATATAGTCCAGAAATCACTAACATGGACATTGACCATCCTATGTGATATGCTCGATTTGTGGCATGCACGGCTTGGGCATGTGAGCTACCATAAGTTAAAGGTGATGACGAAGAAATGTATGCTAAAGGGTCTCCCTCACTTAGAAGTCCAAGAAGACGTCGTCTGCACCAGATGCTAGTACGGGAAGGCACATCAACTTCCATATGAGGAGTCCACATTTAGAACTAAGATACCTCTCGAGCTCATCCACTTAGATGTATTTGGACCAATGAAACAACTGTCGGTCAGATGATCAAAGTACATGATAACGTTCATCGATAACTTCTCCAAGTATGTCTAGGTTGACTTTATGAAAGAAAAATCCAAGGCATTAAACAAATTTAAGGAGTTTAAAGCAAAAGTAGAAAATGAAATAGGCAAGAAAATGCTATCCCTCCTTATGGATAATGGGGGAGAATATACATCAGATGACTTTACAAAGTATCTTCAAGAATAGAAGATACATCGATAATTTACCCACCCAAATATGCTACAACAAAACGGAGTTGCCTAAAGAAAGAATTGGCATTTGGTGGAGACATGCAGGAGCATATTTAATGCGAAGATTGTTCCACCCAAGTTTTGGCTAAATGTTTGAAGACAGCAACACATGTGATCAACAAACTAACTCAAGCAAGGCTTGGCTTTATGTCACCATATGAAAAGCTATGGAATTGCAAGCCCACAATAATTCACTTTAGAGTATTTGGATATGTATTTTATGCATTCGTGCCGGACCATCTTCGTAACAAGTTCGATAAGAAGGTAGTTCGCTACATATTTGTGGGCTACGATGATCAAAGAAAATGATGGAAGTGTTGTGACCCTACAACAGGGAGGTGTTACTTCAAAAAAATGTGGTATTTGACAAACTATCATCTTGGTGATCGTCACAATCTAATCCAAAACAAGTTGAGGAAGAGGTTCGTGAAAAAATATAAGAAAATGACCTTGTAGCTGGAAGAGAAAAAGTTAGAGCACAATTACTAGAAAAATCAAAGAGTCCATGGTGAACTAGTATACATCTGAGAATGATAGAAGAGCTCCGACCAAGTCAGATGGAAGAACCTAAAGAGTAGGAACCTCAACTTAGGAGATTAAAAAGGCAAAGAAGATCAAATCCGAAATATGCGAATGTGGCACTAACCTAAGATGTCGGAGTAGTCGAGCAGTCTACATACGAGGAAGTCTCACAAGGCATGGAATGGAAGGTCATGGAGGAAGAGATTCAAGCACTAAGAAATAGCAAGACATGGGACCTAGTGCCAAAACCTAAAGAGGTACATCATATATCTTGCAAATGGGTTTACAAACTTAAAACTTGACCAAATGGGTCAATAGAAAGATATAAGGCACAATTAGTTGCTCGAGAATTCTCTCAAAAGTATGCCCTAGATTATGATGAGACATTTAGTCTAGTAGAAAAGATTACAACAGTTCGAGTCTTACTAGCACCTGCAGCAAGTAAGTCGTGGAAATTATGGCAAATGGATATGAAGAACGCCTTCTTACATGGAGAACTAGATCGAGATATATACATGGAGCAACCATATGGTTTCAGGAGTAAGACTCATCTAGACAATGTTTGCAAGTTAAAGAAAGCCCTCTATGGCTTAAAATAAGCCCCAGCAGACTTGAGCTTGTTTGTGAAGATAGAAGATGGCAAGCTTGCAATGGTGTTAATCTACATGGATGATCTAATCGTCATTAAAGATAATGAAAAACAGATATGTCAAATCAAAGCAAACCTCTTAGTGCGGTTTCAGATGAAAGAGCTTGGAGAATTAAAACATTTCCTAGGACTCAAGGTTGAGAAGACCAATGAAGGACTATTCATATGTCAATAGAAGCATGCACGAGACCTCCTAGACAAGTTTGGGAGGCTGGATTGCAAACCCATATCTACTCCAATGGATGGAAACGTAAAGCTATGTGCAACTGAAGGAAGAGAATTGGAGGACTCAACTATGTACAAGCAATTGGGGGCTAGCCTTATTTACCTAACTATAACGCAGTCTAATATTGCCTTCACAGTAGGAGTAGCAAGCTTATTCATAGAGAAGCCATGAAAGCCTCACTTAGATGCAGTCAAGCACATACTGTGGTATGTAAAGGGCACATTTGATTTTAGGCTCCTGTATAAAAAAGAAGCATCATGTGAAGTTGTTGACCCTTGCGATGCTGACTTTGCTAGAGATCATGACACACGACGATCAACTACTAGATACATGTTTAGTCTCGGATCAGCAGTAGTGTCATGGTGCAATAAAAGACAAGCAACTGTGTCACTATTTACAACAAAAGTCGAGTATAGAGCAGCAGCGATGGCAGCTCAAGAGAGTACATGGCTGGTACAATTAATGGAGGATCTTCATCAACCGATAGATCACTCAACAAGGTTATATTGTGATAATCTTTCAGCCATAAGCTTAGCGGAGAATCCAATTTTCCATGCGAGGACCAAGCATTTGGAAGTACACTATCACTTTTTGCGGGAAAAAGTATTACAAGGCAAGATAAAAATGGATATGCCAAAACCAACGATCAAGTTGCAGACATCTTCACCAAAGGTCTCGAAGCTACAAAGTTCAAAGAGTTTCGAAGGCAACTTGGTATGATCGCGAGATTTACGCTAAGAGAGAATAGTTGGTGAGGGGAAGTATTAGAGAGCACCACCTTTCTCTCATCTAGATTTTTCCTTTTCTAGATTTCTCTCTCTCTAGAATTCTATCCACTCCCCAGTCGTACATGCAGAATTGTCCAAAGAAAAATCAACCAAATGGTGGTTGGCTAGAAAACCTCCACATCAACATCAATTCTCTTTAGAAGACTCCCATCTTTTGCTGCCATAAAATAAAAGTAGATAATTGTAAAAGAAGTGTGTAGAGAGCTAGCAAAGTCAGTTAATGCACCGACTTTGTAGCCTATAAAAGGGCGAGCGTTCCACATTTTGAGTGTGGAGTAAGGTGTGCGAGGCGTGTGTACTGTGAGTAAGTGTAGAGTAATAGAGAGTGAGTGGGTGCGTGTGCATAAAGTTGTGTACATGTGGTCTGTGAAGTGAGTGGGTGAGTGTAGGGGTGAGCAGTTCCAGGTTTCTTACAAGTTCCGCCTAGAACTTGGAACCTACCCTCAGGTATAGGTTCCTAATTTTTTGGAACATGGAACCTACCTGTCGGAACTAAGAACCTGGAACCTACCCTGTCACAGGTTCCAGGGTCGGTTCCAGGTTCCAATAGGTTCTTTTTTTTGTTTTTTGTTCATTTTAGTTTAAAAAAACGGAAAAGAACGCAACAATAACAAAGAAGCTTGTCATTAATCAAAGATAACACAAAACAATATATGCTAGTGAACTTGGGAAGAATGTAATAATATAGTTTTTCTCGAAAGTAGAGAGTTCATGGAGGCCTAACATAGCTAACATTACCAACAATTAAGCAGAAGGATCAAGGATCAAAGTTGGATTTAGGAAAAAACTCATACCTTCAAAGGAAAATGAAAATGCATGTGAACTTGGAGGAAAAGAGAGATATATGCTCGAAAATTTCAAATTCCAATACGACACGATCTCTTCAATATTTCAAGACATGAATTTTTAAATTGGCACACCGTGAACAAACAAGCGCAAAACTTCTTCTTTTTTTTTTTCACACAATTACGTTAAAAAAAACGAGAATTTTGCTTTAGCACTTGTGACAAATTCATATCTATACCCTCAAAAACTTTGCAGGGATCGATTGCCTAATGTTATTCGGCAAGTCTCACTAGTAAATTTTACTAATTACTTGAATCATCAGCTTGGGCAACCTTCACTTCGTCACCAAATTGATGAGCTTTCCTACTGCTGCACCTGTACAAGTGAGACTTGGGATTGTCAAGAACTTCCAAGCATCAATTGGATGATACAACATTGACTGATATGAACTTCCTACTACCTATATAGTAGTAACTTCCAAGCATCAAATGGATGATACAACAAGTGAAATCTCACTTGTACAGGCAATAGCGCAAAATTATGCACCTATATAGTCTAACTTTGCCTTGCCCTTCCAATTGAGTCAAAGAACGCCAGCAAAAAATTTAAAAAGTGATCCTCTTGAAAAAACAGCTTTTTCAGTAAGCACATGAAAATTACTTGCACAGCAGTGCTACTCCAAGATTGATTTTCCAAAAGTAAAGGAAAGAATCAAACAAAGACCTACAAAAGCCTTTTATAGAAATATTTTCAAAAAGTCTTTGTAAAACCTGTTGGCCGAAATGCTCTCAAATGTTCTAAGTGTAACAGCCCAGAACACTTTGAGAAAGAATGTCCTATAGTTTGGAGACTTGTTAAGAAGGATTGGGTAAAGACTGTATATTGCACTAACTCCACTGGATCCAAGAAAATGTGGATACCAAAAAGAGCTTGAATTTCTTTTTTAATTGTAGGTCACTATCAAGAAAAAAGTCAAATAGTATTTGGATAGTGGCTGTTCAAGACACATGACGGGAGATTATAGTTGTTTTATAAAGTTTATTCAAGTAAATGGTGGAAAAGTCTCTTTTGAAGGAAATAGCAAAGAAAGAATGGTTGGGGGTGAAACTGTAAAGATTGGAAATCTCACAATTAACAATGTTTCCTTGGTGGAAGGGCTAAATTACAATCTGCTTAGCATAAGTCAAAATTGCGACACTGGATTCAAAATCAATTTCCAGGAAGGAATATGTTCGAGAACTAGTAAACATTTTTCACAATCTTTTACTGGACGAAGCCATGGGAACATTTATCTTCTAGATATCAAACCAGAAATGCCTCAATGTCTAATTTCTATTCAAAATGAAGCAAACATTTGGCATCGTAAACTTAGCCACATCAACATGAAGCAAATTGCCAAGATCTTTTCCAAGAAACTTGTTCGTGGCCTACCCAACTTGAAGTTTAAAAATCCCGACCTTTGTACACCATGTGTATTGGGAAAACAGGTAAGAAGTTTTTTTAAACCAATAAATCAAATTACTACTAATCGTGTTTTGCAGCTACTGCATATGGATCTCTTTAGACCAACCAGAACTCAAAGTATTGGTGAAAAGAGATATTGCCTAGTGATTGTGGATGACTATTCACGATTTACTTGGGTTCACTTTCTGGCAAGTAAGTCTAAAACCTTTTCTCACTTTTCAAAGTTTGCCAAGAAAGTACAGAATGAGAAAGGACATGCTATCTCAAGCATTCGGACAGATCATGGAGGTGAGTTTGAAAATCAAGACTTTGCCAAATTCTCTAATAATTCTGGATTTCAGCATGTTTTCTCATCTCCATACACTCCAGAACAAAATGGAGTTGTGGAAAGAAAGAATAAATCTTTGCAGGAAATGGTAAGAACCCTTTTAATTGAAAGTAATATTTCTTCTCGTTTTTGAGCTGAAGCAGTTTTTACAGCTTGTTATATTATTAACAGAGTATTCTTAAGGCCTATTTTGGAGAAAACTCCTTATGAGTTGTTCAAAGGAAAGAAACCTATTGTTTCTTACTTTCATGTATTTGGTTGCAAATATTTTGTGTTGAAAAATACAAATAATCGAACTGGTAAGTTTGAGAAGAAATCAGACGAAGGAATCTTCCTTTGATATTCAACCACCAGCAAAGCTTACAGAGTATTCAACAAAAAGACTCAGTCTGTGGAAAAATCTATGAATGTCAAATTTCAAGACTCTTTGCAGAATCAACTGATTCAGACTCAAACTGAAGAATCTGAAGTTATTCTAGACTTTACAAAGTCTAACTCCCCTGAAGTAACTCAGACTTCTGAAGAAAATCAACGAACGAAGGGTGAAGAATCAAATGAAGAAGAAGAACATCATTCCGCCAGACCAACTAGCAACTGGAAGTACAAGTCCAGTCATCCCAAAGAACTCATCATCGGTAACATTGATGAAGGGATTCGTACCAAATCCAAAAAGCAAGAAGAGTCTAGCGCTGTGGCACTTATTTTTAAAGTAGAACCCAAAAGCATAGAAGAAGTTTTATCTGACGAAAGCTAGATTAAAGTTATGCAAGAAGAGCTCAGACAGTTCAGCATCAATGATGTTTGGGAATTAACTTAAACCAAAAGGTAAATCCATTATTGGAGCTAAATGGATTTTCAGGAACAAGATGGACGAGAAAGGAAAAGTGATCAGGAACAAAGCAAGACTCGTGGCCAAATGATATACACGAGAAGAATGAATAGATTATGATGAGACTTACGTACCAGTAGCAAGGTTAGAAGCTATATTAGATTACTGCTTGTTTTTGCCTGTTATAAAAATTTTAGGTTATTCCAAATGAACGTCAAAAGTGCATCCCTAAATGGATTTATTCAAAAAGAAGTCTATGTGGAACAACCTCCTGGATTTGAAGACCCAAAGAGACTAGACTTAGTATTCAGACTGAAAAAGAATCTAAATGGTTTAAAGCAAGCACCTTGAGTATGGTACGATAGGTTAAGTAAGTTTTTAATTCAAAATGGTTTTGTCGAAGGAAAAGTAGATACTACTTTATTTATTAAGAGAGAAGGTAAAAACTTTCTACTTGTTCAAATTTATGTTGATGATATAATATTTGGATCACCTAACGAAAACCTGTGCAAGGAGTTTTCTAAACGTATGCAAGATGAATTTGAGATGAGCATGATGGGTGAACTATCATTCTTTCTCGGATTCCAAGTAAAACAATTAGTAAAACAATTGAATGAAGGAATCTTCATTCACCAGGAAAAATATGCAAAAGAACTTGTTAAAAAGTTTGGATTGGAGAATTGCAAAAAGACTAAGATACCAATGTCTACTTCTTCGAAGCTAGACAAAGATGAAGGAGGAAAGAAAGTTGACCAGAAGCTCTATAGGAGTATTATTGGTTCACTCATTTATCTTACTGCTTCTAAACCTGACATTTTGTTTAGTGTTTGCATTTGTGCTAGATTTCAATCTAATCCCAAAGAATCTCATCTAAGTGCTGCAAAATGCATCATCAAATACGTTGCAACTACCTCAAAGTTAGGTCTGTGGTATCCCAAGAAAGGAGACTTTACTCTCCTTGGATATTCAAATGCAAATCTAGTAGGATGCAAAGTTGATAGAAAGAATACTTCTGGTATTTGTCAGTTGCTGGGAAACAGGACAGTATCATGGTTCTCAAGGAAGCAAAGCACTGTAGCTTTTTTAATAGCATAAGCAGAGTATGTGGCTCTTGGAAGTTGCTGTTCTCAAATCTTATGGATAAAACAACAACTAAAAGACTTTGGAATTGAAGACTCATGCACCGAGATCAAATGTGACATCACTAGCGCAATTAACCTCACAAAGAATCCAATTCTTCATTCAAGAGCAAATCATATAAAGATTCGGCATCACTTTATTAGAGATCATGTTCAAAACAGAGAAGTCTTTATTCAATTCATTAACTCAAAGAATCAATTGACAGACATATTTACAAAGCCTCTGGAGAAAAGCATATTTGAGTCTATTCACACTAGACTGAACATCATATCCTTTATTTAGTAAAGTCTGGAAGTGCTCAAGATTCAGAGGTAAAGTTTGAAGTTGTTCAGACTCAGAATAGCTGAGGAAGTTACAACTGTAAGTTATTTCTATTTCAGTATTTTAAATTGAAAAAGGTACGATTACTTTTAATTGCTAATTGATTGTTATTTTTAGAAGTTATCGTTTCTGAGTTCTTAATTTTATGGAAGTTATTCATTTTCAAAAGGGCAGTTATTCAAATAGGCAATTAATCTTTTTTTTAAATGTATTTTTTATTTTTCCTTTTATGACGTTTCGTTTACTTCGCTTCACTTGCTTTATATATATATAGTAGAGACTCATCTTCTTCGTTTTTACACTGAAACCCTAGAATACAAAATTCCCACTTACTTTCATTTTCACTCTCGATTTACCTAAAAAGATTTCACATTTTTCGAGCAAGCTGGAAAATCTCTCCCTTGAATCGATAATGTCTTCAAGAAAATCTTCAAGGATTGCGAGCAGGGGACCACAGCACATGCTTGAGGGTCCTACGCACTTCGACTTGACCGAAGAAGAAGTTTCTACTCCACCTCAGCAACAAAGACAGCAACAACCTTCTCAACAGTGTCCATCTTCTACACCGACTCAACCAGAACAAGAAGTTATAGAAGAAGCTGATCCTGTAAAAACGTTAACTCCTCAAATTGCTTTCAAGCTTTATTCCAATTTGAAAAGAGGGGGAACTCCTATGTCCTTCATTGATGAATACCTGCGAGAGAGAGAGAGGTTATAAGAATGAGACTCTTTTTCTGCGTGACATGGAAAATATGGGTATTGTCGAAGAAGGATCGGCTGAAAAAGCGTTCGCTAACTTTCCTAGTGACCCACGCTTTGGGACTGCTAATCAACCTCAAGGACTAGATGCCGATGAGAGGATGTTTTCCCACTTTCAACCTAGAACGGGAGTGGCTGCAAATATTACTGATGGTTCTAATCTGTTTCGATCAAAGAGCCACAAGAGGGTTTATTCGAATTTGCTGAAGAGATGGGTCATGCACCCTAGGAATGTTGATTTTGATTTCCTTGATTCGGTAAAAGTCAATCTGCCAAAGAAGCTAGCTCTACTGCAATTAGAGCGCTTTTGTTCAGAATCCACTACTGCTTATCCTGAACTCACAGCATACTTTTATTCGAACTTATCTTTCGTGAATGCAAACAGCTATTCTTTTATAGTGAGAGATAAGGAGTTCTTGGTGAATATGAACACGTTAGCTGATATAATTGGGGTGGAAAGAACGAGTTTCCAACCAATTAGCGTGTCTATTGCTCATATTACTATGTCGTTGGTGAAAGATAGGGATGTTGAAGGCACGATTTCCTATTCAATGATGAATGCCTCAAACATCTTGCTATACAAGATCGTAATCAACTGCATACTTCCCAAGTCAACTTCCAAGACTGATGTGTCTCGGTCTGAAGCGCAATTGATGTATGCCATCAACACTGGCTACAAATTCTCTCTGCCCCACACCATTTTGTTTCACATGTATCGATCAATGGTGAAGGATAAGGGACAAATCTCTTATTTTGCTCTTATCTCGCGTCTTTTTAGACATTTTACCATTCACATCCCTGCACCATTAAGATTGTCAACAATTTCTCCAATGGTGATTGGATTTAAAATGGACACAAAGATGCGCTTGAAAGAGTTGAACAAGGTGTTGGAGCCTTTAAAAGAAAAGTCTCATGTGCAAACAAGACAAGACTCTACTGCAGCAAAGAGAAAAGGCAAGGAGCCCATGGATGATCCGGCGAAGAAGAAGAGAGTTTTCATCTTGCAGGATGAAAAGGATGAGGACGCACTGACTCTTTCAGCCTTACGAAATTTGAAAAGTTTTGTCAGCTTTGAAGAGACTCAAGAAGAGCCTCAAGAAGGAGAAAATGAGAGAGAAGAGACAGAGCAAGAAACTAACGAACAGAGGAGGACAGAGGAAAGAAGAGAAGAGAGAGAAGCAGAGAAAGAAGAGGAAAGAAAAGAAGAGAGAGAAGAAGAGGAAGAAGATGAAAGAAGAGAAGAGGAAGAAGAAGCAGGATGAAAAGAAGAGAAAGGATAAGAAGGAGAAAAAGAGAGAGACCAGAGTCACAACGACTCTTTTGAGCCAACTTTGGCTGTCTCTTTGTCCAGTGAATCTGAAATGGCTGACATTGGAACTGCTGGAGCTCTTAACACAGACAAACATCACTTTGCCACAGAAGCTGCAGTTAAAGAAGTTGTTTCTACTCCTCTTACACGCAAACAGATAGGGGGAGCTATTGAACAAAAAGGTACTTCTTCACCTTCATTTACTAGTGATGTGAATCGCTCCGCTACAGATCCAGAAGATGTTTTTGCTTCTCATTATCCAGAAAAAAGTCATGGTGGACATTCTGAAGATCTATCTGCTCTCAAAGTCCTTGGAAATGACTCTGCTGGACCTAGTACTGCTACAGAACAAACAGCTGACTTTTCAAGGCTGTTAGAGATTCTATTGGATGTAAGAAAGCAACAATATGCTATGGGATATGAGAAGTAGGATCTCAAAAATGCTTTCATGGCTACTTCAGTGTCTTTGCACGATTAGTTGAACGCCCTGAAGAATCAAGTGCAGTCTACAATACAGGGTACAGAATTTCAGTCACTGAAGCAGAGTTTTGCAAGGCTTAAGAAGACTACTGATTCTATGGGAGAATTCGAGCTTGTTCGCCTTCCAAAACATCCATGATTCTGCCTCTATTTTCAACAACTCTTTTTATTCGTTCTCTACCTTTTGCTGTTGACAAAAATGGGGAGAAGTTTGGATGTAGATTTGATTTATCTTTTGTTTAGATTTGAATTGCTGGAGACTTGTTGGACTTATCTTTTGAGATTTGGACTGTCTAATTTGATGTTTTGACTTGTAGTAACTTAAGCTTTAACTGTCTAATTTGATGCAAGACTAACACGTTTTCTGTGGTTGCAGAATCGCTACTATATCCTTATTCTAATCTAATTATCTTCTTTAAGATATCTTGTTTTGCTTAAGTATTGTTTTGCAGGTCAAAAGTATTCAAATTTGCAGAAAAGTTTTGTCACCATAAAAAATGGGGAGATTGTTGGAGAAAACTTCCTTATTTGTTTTGAAGTTGACAAAACGTTTCCATCAATCTAGTCTGAAGACTTATAGACTCAAGTGTAAAAGTCTAACGAACTCCAGACTCTATTGTTAAAGTCTAAAGACTCAAGACTCAAGACTCAAGATTTAAAGTCTACCCTCACTGATAGTCTCTAGACCGACGAAGGAAAGTTTTATCCGATGAAGAAGACTTGTCCGGATGCGAGTATATCTTTAAGGATTTGGTTCGTACGGTTGAAGAAGATTTCATGGCTAGAGAGAGCATCTCTTGATCAATTATTCTTATTGATTTCAATTCGGATAATCAGATCTTTTGATTGGTGAAGTATACTTGGAAGGTTCTACTTATGGAAACCTAAATCCTGATTGTATGGGCGAGCAGAATTAGTAGACTATCATTACATTCCTTAAATAACTCGAGATCTCCCTAATTGATTATGTCCAACGGATAGATTGGAAGAACTCCTTTGGAAGGTGCCAACGGTTATGAAGGCATGGAGGAGTATATAAGGAAGATGCTCAGGTTATTCGAGTGTATGCGTGAAAGAAAAATTCCAAAGACTGAAGCTCTTAGTTCTTCGCCGTTTCATTTCGTCGAGCTTAATTTGTACTCAAAAGAGAGATTAAATACTTGTGAGACCTTGAGGAAGTGTAGCAGAGTCTCTACATTATGGAATCAAGGACGTGAAACTGTAAAATCTATTTTAATTCTTAGTGGAATCCAGCCAATGGGCTGTCAGTACGGGAGAGTGAACGTAAGCTTGGTTTAAGCCGAACCACTATAAACCTTATTTCAATTCTCTTTCCCTAATCTCTTTACTTTTAATTCGTAGCATTATATTATTGTTTATAGTTGTTTACATCTTTAGTCTATTATTCTTAGAAGCCAAATTAGTTTGTTAAAGTTTTGCAAAAACTTCTTTGATCACCTATTCACCCCCCTCTAGGTGCTCTTACTAGTTCTATCATACTGTTGAAGGCTCATGTCATGTTCAAAGGATTTCCTTCCCCATTTATCTTATAGTTTTCTATCTTGTACATGGCTGGACGCCGCGGCAATTGGAAACAGTCTATCCTGGGGAACATTGTCCAATGAGTCCTAAATCTAGTGTAAGGATGTTAAATAAGTTTTAAACTTTCCAATTTTCCCAATTTAATCTTAAACCTTTACATGAAATTACAATGTAGTATTTCCCGTCAATTTTTGCCAAAAATTTAAACCTTTACATGACATGATAGTGGATCATGTAGGATGACCAACGATTACTGAACCAGCACATCAATAATTTCTAGCAAAAATCGACTGAAGTCACTATATTGGAATTTCGTATAAAGATTTAGGACTAAATTGAAAAAATTGAAATGTTTAAAATTGAATTGACACTCATATAATAAGTTTATAACTGATTGAGTAATTTTCTTGCTATAGTGTTAGATCATTAAGACCATGGTTTGATCGATTCATGGGTTGACTTACTGTGCTCCTTGATTTGCTTGCTATACATTTGGTTTCCTCCTGTTCTCTTACAAGCTTCCAGCATGCATTCAGATAGATAATTCACATTTATAAAATAAATAGTAGTGAATAAAAAGAGCATGTTTATACGGAATTATTATGATATTCTGATGCGTGATGGGGTTAGTGATTCCAGAACGTAAATTTTTTATGAGGGGATTTTTGTGGTTAAGTGTATATGGGGAAGAAATGAAAAGGAATAAGAAAAAAATAGAACGATCTCCTTCCAAGGTATAAAGGTCACGCCACCAACCGAGGATGAGGATCGAGATCTACGAAGTTCACCACCAAGGCCTAAAGCTTCCACCAGCCAAGGATAAAGGACTTCGGGATAGGAGAAGCTCACCACCAAGGCCTAAAGATTCCACCAGCCAAGGATAAAGGGCTTCTTGGCTCACCACCATGGAGTGATCTACGCTCCAAGGATAAAGAAACCGAAAGGAGTTATCCACTCTCCAAAGGAGTTCACTCAAGCAGAGGAAATCTCACCATTTTCATTCATGAAATTCGTATCTCCCATACATTGGATACTTTTTCCCTCTTTATAGGAGGATTTTAGCCTTAATACATATTAAAAACAGACCTTAATAGCCTAGGAACTGAAACCTACGACTCTTGGACTGCATAACAATAAAGACACATAATAACTTAATAAAAGCCTTTATTAACACGGGAATTAAATGCCTTTAATCTTCGGCCTTCCGCATTCTTGAACCGCATTCTTGAACCTTCAAATTCGAGCTCCTCCCTTGAGCAGAAAATAATCCTTCTGAAACTTCATCAACTAGTCATTCAAGACATTTAAGATAGCCTCCCATTGATAATTATCGATATACCGCAAAGTACCGATAAGCAATTGACATTATTCATTTAAAATGATCCATCGAAGCACATAATGCCCAATTTCTTTCTTGGCTTGGATAAGCATTGATGGTTCTGAGTTGGTCGATGGAGCGACGCTGGATGCTCCCGCATCATATTCATATAATTTAGGATCAGGTATGACAAGCATATAAAATTAGATTACAATAGTCACGTCTCAGGTTGTTAGATATGACATAGAGGTGATAAGGAAGTCTTTATATTTGTTAGAGTTTGGAGAATCAGTATCATGATAAGTAGGATTTAGGCAAGTTTATTCCTTATGCATAGGAATGGATGCAGCGAACTTTGTTTTTCTCACATGAATCATGTCACCGGAAGTTGCAATGAAAACTCGAAATTGTACCACCAAATATAGTTTGGATTGTTCTTTTAGGATAAATGTAAAAAATTCATAAATCTTTTATGCTGCGGCTAATACACTCTAAAACATTTTAATTGTATCAATTTAGTTCTAGATATTTTGATTATTAGTTAATTTAGTCCTAAATGTTTTTATGATTTCCACTTAATCTTTTTCACTAATTTTGGCCGAAAATAGTTGATGCACGATCTAGTCAATGCTAGTCGTGCCATATAGGACGACTGGTGCTGATATAGACAATTTTTATAATTTTTTAAATTTTCCCAAATTTTAAATTTTTTGTTCTTTTCTTTTTTATTTTTTCTTATTTACATTTTTTTTTTCATTTTTTCTTCCTTTTTGTATCCAACTTTGGGTTGACAAGATCGTTAGCTAACCCTCACCTAGTTTGGACAACAGTTGGCTAGTGACCTTACTAACCTAGAGTTGGAAAAGAAAAAAAGATTTAATAAAAAATTCAGACAAAATTTTAAAAGAAAAACTTGCAAAAAATATCCATACCGGTAATTTCCAATCAAAATTGACTAGGAGAACTAAGGGTATGTATGGTAGCATTCTAATTTTTATGTTATTTTGTACTTTTGTTCCCCATAATAGAAAAGGAACAAAGATCTGTTTGATCAAGGGTTAGCTAATTTTTCTATTTCCCGAGATAGAAAAGTGGTCGAAAATAAATTTGGGATAAAAATAAGAAATAGAAAAAATAACTTCTTGTTTCCAAGAATAATTTCTAGAAATAAATAATTTTCTTTCTTTTCTTTTTCTTTTTCTTTTCTTCTTCTTCCTTTTCTAATCGGCCAATGGAGACTCACTGCCCGCTAGCCACTACTGTCCTCTACCGACCGCTGATTGCTCCTACCGCCGACTAGAGGAGGAGAAAGAAGATAGGGGAAAAAAAGGAAAAGAAAAGACAAGAAAAACCTAAAAAATTTATTAAAAAATTAAAAGAAATTCTACGGCACATAAAAATTTGTGGGTCATACCAAATGTATTTCTATTCTTTTTCTACTTTGGAAATAGAAATTTTGTGTAGTTACCAAATACATTGTTTTACTTAGAAATTATTCCTAAGAATAGAAATAGAAAAAAATTATTTCTAAAAAGTAATTATTCTCCAGAACATAAATGTCATCAAACGCACCTTAAATTGGCAAATCGTTAAAAGCTTTGGAATTAAATCAATATAATTGAAAGATTTAAGACTGAATTGGCTAACGTATAATAGATTTAAGATTTTTTGGATACTTTTCCATATTCTTTTTCATTTACTAGGCATTAGTGGCTTACTAATTTTGATCCATTATTATATAGTTTGTTTCATTAGTCTTTTGCGCAGTTACACATGGACACTTACTATTGTACCGTTAGGTAATAAAATTTGAAAGAGATTGCATGAAAAATGATTTCCGGAAAAGATAAATAGTACCTGTGATGGGTGTTTGGTAAAACTAGTGTAACAAAGTTTCCGAGCTAAATATCTCTTATTTGCGAAAGTAAAGCAACCTCCTATGCGTTACTAGGATCCTATCTCCTTTAAATTAAGTTAATGGCAACTTTAATCTTATTTGATTAATGATAAATGAGAAATCAAGATGTAGTTGGTTGGAATCAAGAGAGTCTATGTGAAGTGTAAGCGTGACACTAGTAAAAAAAAGGCGGGTTTAGGACCAAATTTTGTTGCCTTAGATACCAAAGAAGAGGAAACGATCTTGCTGATCTAAGGCAAAATAATAATAATAATAATAATTAATTATTGCCTTAGGTACCCAAGGAGACAAAATTGGTTGTCTTCTTAAGGGTTAATAACTTAATATTACGAAAAAAAAAAAAAACTCAAATCTATACATTGGCAGATTATCTCAAACTAATTTTTAGATTACCAAAAATATCAAACTAGTATACACATGACAAAGTTACCATCTTTTAACTTTCATTAAATTTTACCATTAAATTGCTGACTTAGACAAAACAAAACAGCTGATGTAGCAAGTCCACATAGAAATCCATAAGGTCAATATTATGAAAAACCTAAAACTTGTATATATTTGACAAATTTATCACAAATTGGTACAGAAGAGATAAGTTTAGACTCCGCTATTTTTAGTAACTCTAGTGATACTCTCTAGAAGAAATGGCTCAACCAAGTACCACATTGCCTAATGTGGCATCTCATAAGAACATTGACAAAGAAACAATCAAGCTAAATTATAATTTGCAATCAAGTTTATTTTCTAGATTTTTAACATCGCATCTATATCATCAATACCTTTTTTTTTTCTTTACTAGTTAACTATACAATTTTAGCAAGAAGAAAAAAGGCTTTGCTATTAAAGGAAAATCAGTACCACCATTCATCATAGGCAACATCCTGAGCTAAAGAACAAAAATTGGCAGTCTAAGGTCAAAGCTGGCGCCAAAGGCGACAAAAATGGGACACTGTTGAAAGCGTGCGTGTCGAACGAGGAACTGAGTGGGAGCGTGCGAAGCGTGTGTCTAATTTCAGCGTACGTACGTTCGTTTTTTTTTTTTTTGGTTTTCGGCCCGACGAGCGGACTAACATCCATTTCATTTTTCGCCCAATGGGCAGGATTTTTCCCAACCGTTTTATTTTTGGGCCTATTTCGTCTCATCAGTTTCTTTTATATCATTTAATCATTTCAATAAAAAGTCCATTCTAAATAAATTGTTATATGTACTATTCATGCATATTTGCGAAGTGCACTATGTTCGCACATAACTATAGATGGACAAAGTGATCATTTATGATAATTTATGATAATTAAGATGATTGACTGGTAATCAATTAATATCTTACCTTTTAGAATTGAATTCAAAATGATTGTCTATTATTTAAAATATAACCAATCTTTTCTTATGATAATTTAAATAATATAAAAAGCGGTTATAATCTATATACATATTAGCAAATATATATTTATGCAATAAATTGACATTTGAAAGTTTAAGAAAGTGAAGATATTATTTTTCATGTAGTAAACATGACATGACCATTTTTATTTGCTTCTTGACATGTTCCAATTGTAGTTTACCTTTTAATTCTTATTTAAATTATTTTTTAATATTAAATAATACAAGGTTTTGGATATGTAGTTAATGCTCCAGTAGTTAAAGAATAATTTCAAACAATTTATATGCTTTACATAATAAGAAAAATTGGCTTACTACGTTCGAATTACTAAATCATCGAAAGCACTAATTGGTAAAATAAGCAATCCAAAGAAAGTAAGT
This sequence comes from Eucalyptus microcorys, assembly GCA_014182515.1. Lineage (NCBI taxonomy): Eukaryota > Viridiplantae > Streptophyta > Magnoliopsida > Myrtales > Myrtaceae > Eucalyptus > Eucalyptus microcorys. Next base: position 19,830,116 of record CM024564.1, read on the forward strand.
AAGGATATTGTAGAAAAAAAATGATAATTGAAATTTTTTAAGTAGGTGGTCTTTTTTGCTTTATATTATGTATTGATGATTTTCTATTAAAAAATTATATTTTAAGTATTGATGTCAACCGCACGTGTAATATTAGTTGAGAATTTGGAAATAAAATTACAATTAAAGTTGCAGGCTTGCAGCCTATGTTAGCATCGCCATGTTTCTACATAAATCATGACAAGCATGATTAATTTACTCAGAATAACAAAGTTAGGTAATTTATTATAAAGATATATATAGAAAAATGAAAGAATGAAAGTTTATGCAATTAATTGATTCCAAATTTAAAACTTAATGTGTCTAACTTCTCATGGTAAAAAAAGTACTAGTATTTTCTATTATACAAATTAATAACTATTCAAACTTTAATAATTATTATATATATATATATATATATATATTAGGATCAATGTTTATTTTGTTACGACAAGCTTTCCTATTTACATCGTCTACCTATCAACAATTATAAACATGTTCCTAATGTCCAATCAGTCCTGTTCCTAAGTAGTTCTTCACTTGGGACTGAGAACCAAACCGGTGGTCACCGATTCCAAAAATTTGGAACCGAGTTCCGAGTTGGTTTAAAAAAGAACATGGAACTAGACTAGTTTTTCAGGATGGTTTGATTCGATTACCGAATATAACCTGATCAGTTGTACAGCTCTATCTATAGCGGTTGCGATAGGGACCACAAATTGAGCTGTTAAAATTGGTAAAAGTGCATTACATGTTAGAAAAAGGATGACACTATTTTCACCCATTATATGACTAAATCCTCCCAATCTTCACTAAAAAGACAAAATTGCTCACAATCATTCAATTGCAATTTAGAGTAATGGCTCCAAATTAATTTATTTTCCCCTTTTTATTTTTTTATTTCTATTTAGGAACTAATTCTCACAATTTAGCATTTCATATGTTTTATTTTTGTTTATTGTAGGCACCTCATTTATATTAAAGGCATAATGTTTTCTGTTTTAATCTTAAAATTTAGTTCTGGAGAAATAATTCTGGTCGAAGAGAGAAACTTTCGGGAAACCTAATTCTCATCTATGTAGTAGAGCAAATTTATGAATTAATTATCCAGAAAAATCCAGAAAAATTTAACATATACAATTTTTTAAACATAATCACATATTTATTAACTTTTACTTTTATTATTTACATCACAATCAAACCCTTTTTATCTTGATATTTTTTCATACTCGTGATAATATTAATTTTTGCCAATCCAAGTTGATGATATTTCAATGGTATTGTATGATGATGTTCAAATTTAATTATATTTCATCCTTTCAATTTCATGTTTGAGAATGTAAAATCTTTAAAAGAAAAAATTCTTTCATCTGATCATCCCATTATATGTATATGTATATAAAGACAACCGATAAAAAAGGTTTGATGGTAACATGCATAACAAAAGTGAAATTTTTCTAGATTCTACTTGCCAATTTATTAATAAATTTGCTCGACAACATAGGAAAGAACTGCGTTTAATGGGAATTTCTCTTTTCGAGAAAACCAATTTATGTAGAAGTCCACTAAAAGACCTTCTAGACCTATGGTATTACCTGACTTTGGCATGGGGTAATGTCCCCTTCTCCAAAACTTTCAATAGAAGTACGATTTAATATACATAGGATATCCACCATAAACAATAACAAAGCATGCCAACTATTAATTATGGCAACTAAATGCTATATAGAAACTGAATAACCTAAAAAAAGAAGGAAAATAAATTTTGGGACCATTACTTTAAATTGCAATTGAATGATTGATGGCAATTTTGTCTTTTTAATGAAAATGGGTGACTTTAGTCATGTAGAGAGTAGAAATAGCGTTTTCTATTGGAAATTTAAAAGAAAAGAAAAGAAAAACAGGAGTGAAATTCTTGTTCTATTTCTGTCAATCAAATTAGTATATTCGGTCACTAGACTTGCTGTACGGAAATCTAGATATCTTAAAAGTGATTACAAAAGAGTGGGTGCGAAATTCTAATTCTAATTCTATTTCTATCAATCAAAATAGCATATTTGGTCACTAGACTTGACGTACAGGAACCTAGTAATCTCTTAAAAGTATAGCAATATGTTCTGATCATCATGAACGGGATTGATTCCTTTTCTAGACTTGACTGCATTTCAAATACTTTTGTTCAATGGAGACTTTGAGAAGGAATTTTACAATGCACGAACATTGTTTTTCGCTCTTAGGAAGATCATATTCCGAGTACATCGCATAAGTGTTGGGGGAATTATTCTTATCTACCTCCCAAAATATAATTATGCTTTCCATCATAGCATCTTACCGTTCCACGCACTTTTGCAAATAAGCATTTTTTTTGGGGTCCGCACTTCTTCTTTTTTAACATTCCAGTACTTTGAAAAGAATGTGATTTTATTGAGTCCATCCCCCACCAAAATTCACATTTCAACAAGCTAGTGCTAGTCTGTTCAAAAAAAAAAAACAAAACAAGCTAGTGCTAAAATATTCGAGCTACACCAATAATGCAACAACAGGTGCGCACATGCTTAGCATATGGGAGGTTGGAGCAACTGGGCCACTGGCTACGGACGAAATAAAAGCCAAAGAATAAAATCTTACACATACTTAGGTTGATGCGAATGAAAATACAATGTGCATATAATATGCTCGTAGCATATGTTTTGTGCAATATTCTGGTTATATCTAGCCTTTTCCATTTTGATTTTGGTAGTTTACGCGGACCTAATCAACTCATTTTCATTTATTTTTTCCTTTCAGTTTGCACTCGGACAGTATCCTGCCCCAACCCTGTTTAGCAAATTAAGTTCATCTCCATGATTTGATGAAAGATAGGATGTATTCATAAATCATTCCTAATTTTAAAAATTGAGGTGCGCAATCTCACTTTGCACTCCAAATCACGTCCGGCAGCAGGGGTCCTACTAGCAAAACAGTCATTTCCTTTTTCAAGTTTGTCCCTTAACACTATTTCATGCCCACCCACCCCGCAATTCCTTAAAAAAGATAAAAAGACCCTTACCTACCCCACAATTAGCTGCCTCTCATTCCGGTCTCTGGGTCGCTCTCCTTGCCCTCACGGTCTCCACTATGGCGTTGCCACCCCGGGCCAACCTCGATCTCGACACCGACGTGGCGGTGCAACATTGAGAGAGTATGTGTTTAGGTATCGAGGGGAATTTGGTCTTTCAAATTTTGGGATTTTATTGAGAGATTGTAAATTGCAGAATGGAAATGTAAATTGATATGAGTATGAAATATGGGGATGCCTTGTGAAAATTTCGGAAAAGTTAGCCATCCATTCAGGAATAATGAGATTCAAATTCTTTGGGCTAACTTGAAGAGAGTGTACCAAGTGAGGAGTAACTTAGGACTCCACATTTCTTGAGACTCGGGATCTCAATCGTTATGAATTTTTATCTGTCCCCTTAGATTGAATATGTATAGAGTTGATATCTCAAAATCACAACGCTTCAATCACCAAACTGACAGAACAATTGGTACTGCAAAGCTTATATGAATATACTATGAATTAGTCATGTGATCCTGTCTCTCACTAATTAGTACGTTACCCCACAAACATGCGCGACAACAACGTCTAAATGGAAAAACATATCCATTCAGGCCAAACAGCAGCCATGGTTACAACCCTAATTGAAGGAACGTGAGCATTATTGAGCAATGATAGGTGGTCAGTCAATTCAAGTCATGGAAAACTAAGCAATTAGTTCAATCATTGGTCCGAGGATTAGTACCCAGAGTCATTATCAAATCCCACTGAGTTGGAAGTGTGCCCAGAAGATTTTCCTTTTTCTTTGTGGACATCCACCGCGCGAACCACAGCCTCATCTTTTGCCGGTGTGCCTGTCAGAGAGAGAGAGAGTGGTGTTTGGAATGAGTTCAATCATCTTTGTCGCTACTTGCGACCAACGTTAGTGTTGATCTCCGCCGTCCCACGATGCCCAAATCCATCCCTGTCCTAATTGGCAAGGTTCTCTGACCAAAAAAAAAAACAAAAAAAAATTGGCAAGGTTCACATCATCGCACAACACGCGTTGGTCGAATTGGATACGTGGACGGAATTTGATGCACAGAAAGAAATTCGGCCAACCACACCTAAATTGTGATTTGACCAGGGAAGAAAGTTTGATGGGTTAATCATTTTTTGATTGCGTATGCAGACATGGGGAACGCTCGTGCATGCGTGCTTAACAAAAAATGAGGACAGGGATGGACGATTTGGAGACGGAAGGGGAGTATTTGGAAAAAGTGTGGAAAGTGGAAGTGCCATTTTTAGAGAGGGGATAGAGAAATCTGGAAAGTTTGGAAGAGTACCTGATGACAACAAATGACCTTCAATTACGTTTGAGCAAAATTTTTCTTCAAGACGAGAACAGGGAATTTTAGTAGCAAAATCCAATGAATGAAACTGCTATCGACCAATGCGCAAGTCGCGCTCCGCTTTGTCTTTGTTGAGCATGTGTGTGTGTGTGTGTGTGTGTGTGTGAGAGAGAGAGAGAGAGAGAGAGAGAGAGGTGACGGAAGCGTGGATTCAAGGAGACGAAGAATGAGTGATGACGGAGGCTCCGAAGGGCCACTAGGTGCTTGCGAAGGCAGAGGGGGAACGAGAGAGGAGATTAGGGTTCGGTTGGGTTTCTTCTGATAAATTTCTTTAAAGGTATTAGGCATTATGAGGTAGCTACACATACTCAAACTTTAAAGAGAATCAACGTCAAGAAGATTAAAGTACGTCTAATCTAGGGGCTTACGTGGAATCTCTATTCTTTTCCTTTGCATTTTGCACATGCCCATTCTATCTTTTACTTTGATTTATTGAAATCCGACATATGATCGAAAACGCTTGCATGTCGCAACATCATATCTTTGTACTATTAATCTCTATCTTCTGGAATTTACTATCACAATCAATAAGTTGGCTTGATAACATTAGAACTAAGAGCATGTTTGACATAACTATGGTAGAACTATACCCATGCTACGTTGTAATTGTATTATGATAAATGTGACTTGAGTATTTGTAAACACATATTAAACAGCAGCACCTGAGAGTAGTTTGTAAGTGCTACAGTTACAGGTATTTGTCAAATATTTTATAAAAGCTGCAACGCTCATTTTTACAAATTTAAATTGTTGCGAAAAAGCCGTGCAAAACTACCACTAAATCAATCTCCACAATCGCATTATCTTTCACTTCTACAACTGTGCAATACCTGAAGTCACTCATCTTCCTCAACATTGCCAAGATTCAATCACGTCGCTCTCTTTCTTCTTGATCTTCGCATTTCCACCTATAGATTCGACTCGGTTCTATTCACGCTATCTCTTTGGTGGGCTATCTTTCTGCTTCACCAAAAATGATGATAAAATATCTTTCAAGAACATGGATGGATCAATGTAAATCGATAAAGGTTGTTAAGGGTTTTTTGTTGATTTTGTATGAGAAAGTAAATGACAATGGATACACACAGGATATTTATCACCTTATACCGATGGTTACATACAATGGCTGAATTTGAGAAAACATATAAATTCTTAATCCTATTTGTGGTTACAATAAATCAATCTTCTATTATTAAGCAGCACTTATCTATACAAGAAAATACCGCTACTTGGCAGTTACATGCCAGTGTTGATGACTTCATCCCTAGTGAAGGTTCTCATCAATAACTGATTATTGCTATCAATGACTTCATTGAAGGGTTGTCAATTCTCTTCAAGTTGTCAACGGTTTTGACTAAATTACCTTTATCAACTTGATATTATTGTTGTCGATATGGCCAAAAGTTTGTTATCTTTTGGTTTCAACATGTGCTCCCTTTTAAAAGAATTGAATAATTCATTGATCATTTGATTTGTTAAATTAGATAATTAAGAGTTATCGCATGCCCTTGTGTCATCGGCAAATTTGATTTTTACTACCTCATGAATTGTTTTCCTACAATTATTTGTCTTACGACTCCATGAATGGTGCCACTTACAATTTTTTTATTCACTAAATCTTCTTTATTTGGAATCACTTAGCCTTTGGTTAATCTAACTAGGCCGTCTTTCAAAAGTAAGTTGAAGATTTCATTCAATTCATTAATATCAAACAAGAAAACTTGAGTGTCTTTAGTTGTAGCCATGGTTGTTTCTTATATTTTGGCAAGCTTTAAGGATCAACAAACATAACACTTGTTGAGCACTATTTTAGCCACCGCTATTTCATTATCTTCCTCTTAGTCAGATTCATCGTCTGACTCATATGTTTCCACTAAAGCCATGTTTTGTATAAAAGTCTTCATGTGCCCTTAATCTTTGTCTTTTAGCAACTGCACATACTTAGACATTCTCGTTGCAATTAAAATAAATCGATGAAGTCTTGGTCTTTAAATCTTTCTCATAGTTTAAAGGTTTAACCCATTGGAATTTGTGAATTCTTTATCTGAGAGCAAAGTGAGGTATCTAGTTTTAACCTTTTTAAACCGAGCAATAAATTAATCAACCAACTCACAATTATATTGATATAGTCTAGCCAAATCAATGATTGATACTTCAGGTATTATTCTATAAAATTTAGAATGGAATAATCTTTCCATTTCAAACCAATTCCCAATAGAATTGGGCGGTCAGTTAGTGTACCAAGTAAAAGCAAGTTTTTACGAAGGCAAGAGGAACCCAACTCTTGAAAACTCCTTTGTCCCTTCTTCTCCACTCTTGGCTATAAATCAAACCATGTTTTCAATGGTTGATGGTCCATCTTAGCTAGCAAAAATGGCAAAGTCAGAGATTTTGAAGCATCTTGAAAAAGGCTAGTTATCAACCCATTAGGGATTTGGTGTCCTATAAACAGATATGATAACACCCATATCTAACCCTAATTGTTATCGAACTTCTTCAGTAAACTATGCCGGTTCAAGTGTGGATTTGATTGGCCATCTTGCACCCTAGGCAGTGATACTAGTCTTGCCAGATTATATTCATTAATCAGCATGTTAAACTTAACAAGGATATTCACATTGAGTAGTACCGATAGAGCCATTAGCCTTAGAGTAAGTAAATTAGGCAGTTTGCCAGCTTGTTGGCAAGTTTGATTTGCCAAATTATTGTTACCAATTTAGTTATTATGACTAACATTAGCCTAATTATTCTCATTGTTCTAACCTTGATTAGAAAATTCAGTCCTTTACATTATTCTTATAGGGGTTGACTACTCTAACCAACATTGTTTGTTTCAATAAATGGAGGACTAGGAACATACCTATTGGACGATTCTGACCTCGAGAAGGCATCACTCACAATGTTGATGACAATTGACTTGATCATATCTAACATGTGACTCACAATGTAGTTGGTCATATCATTTGGTTGCTCTTTAAACAATCTTCTAATGGTTGACACGATGTTGTGATTTGGAGCAACATCCCTAGACCGCTCTTCGATTTGATGCATCGTAAGATCAAGTTCCTCGCATCGATTATCTTCTACTACTCTCCCATTAGCTATAGTATTAAAATGTGTGGCCCTCTCATTGATAGTTTGTGGTAATGGGTTGTTGTTGCTAGTATCATTGTTGGATTCTTATTGATTTATGATGCTTGCCATCATAATCTCCTCGAATAGTAAAATGTGTCCCACTAGGCACGCCAAAAAGATATTTGACAAAAAATAATATTGTATTTTTTTTTTAAATATGGATGGATTAATATGAATCGACAAAGGAGGAGAGTCCTTCATTGATTTTGGACAAAAAATTAAATGACAAAAAATTTTAAAATACAAGACTTTGAACAAGCCTTGTCAGCGATTTAAATTGTAAAAAATAAAGATAAAGATAAATATGCAATAACCTGTTGAATTCTGCGATTGATTTGGGGATCTCCTTATGAATACACTAAATATATAATCCTCTACCAACATTTTATATATGGCAAGTACATAAAAAGATTACTGAATTTGAAAAAACAAACAATTTCTTAATCCCATCTTTGATTACAAGAAGTTACTTTGTGATCTCCTATTATTAAGCAACACTTATATATAGGAAGTTACATGTCCGAAAATATTGCTACTCGACAATTACATGCCAATGCCAATGACTTCATTTGAGGTGAAGGTTCTTGTCAATATCTTATATTTGTTGTTGATAACTTTATTGGAGATTTATCAATTTCTTAAAGTTATCCATTATCCTAACCAAACTCTATTTATCGACTCAGTTTGTTACTTGTCGATAATAATCAAAATTGGTTAATTTTTGTGTCAACACTTTCTTGGCTTTGCTCAATACACACTTACGAAATGGGGTAAGGTCGTCACCGCAACGTCAGGAAAGTGCATAGCTGGCTAGGACCCATCTGAACTTCATCTGGTTTCGTGAATGGTCTCTCCACCGCCAATTCTCGCACCTTCTCATACACCAAAGATCTCGTCTCAACCTGCATCTTAAATATCGATCGCAACCTTTGACCTTTGGCCAAATTCTCTACTTAAGGGTCACCTCTAAGTGAGCTTCCGTGAAGATAAAGACGGCATGGGATGGTAGCATCGCCGAAGGGCGCGAGTTGTCTATGTGCAGAGAAAAAGAATGAAGTAGAGGAGAGAGAGCGAGAGCTAGGGTTTTTTCTTTTCTTGGGTGTTAGATTCACTCTTACCATATCTTCGACGGTGCATGAGCGCGCAAGGGAGAGATTTGCCATCGACAGTAGCTACATCGAGGAGAGAGAATTTACGGTAAGAGCGTTTTAGGTGTTGAAACGAGTTTTGAGGCAATTCTGGAATTTGGGTTATGTAGTTATGGACTAAGATATGAAGATGTAATTTATATATTGGAAGTAAATTATGCAAAATGAAATTTGGGGTGGAAATGAGAAAGCGAGTTTTAGTAACTAGTTTGTAAAAATGATTCCCAAGGGACAACCAAAAAAATATACTTCCAACACCAGGTCGTCAGCCCTGGGTCCACGGGCTCACGCGGAGTCCACGCAAATCTCTTCCACATGTCGTCTAACCCTTTCGATTTGATTCCGCAACGCAACATGCTCGGCAAGCGCAATCCCTTCTCTCGCAAAATCACTTCGCAAGTGCTTTCGCCATGTCCAGCATGAAGAAGCTGATCCATTCCTGCCATTACGCTGGCTCTCAGTTCTGCAACTGGGTAAGACCCAGAGCGGCTCGTCTTCTCCGGCTATGCCGAGATTCGATCTCGTGGCTCTCTCGGTTCTTGCTGTTCCACGTCCACCCTTTCTGGATTCAGCTCGGCTACTACCTTGCCGTCTCTCTGGCGGGCTATCTCGTTCTGAAGGCAACCGCACGGGATGGCTCTGAGCTGAGGCACCGGGACTTGGACCTCTTCTTCACCTCGGTGTCGGCGACGACGGCTTCGAGCATGTCCACAGTGGAAATGGAGGAGCTCTCGAGGGCGCAGCTCCTGGTCATGATTGTCTTGATGTTGCTCAGCGGTGAGGTGTTCACTTCACTGCTCGAACTCCAACTGTTGAGATTGAAGCTACTCAAGCAGTCCAGGCTCGATGAGCAAGCCGACCGTCCAAGCGGTTTCGTCGACTGCATCGAATTGGGCATCCCAAGTTCCGCCCAGAAAGTCGATTCGAACCAGCACAACGAAGCGAAAGCCGTATCAGTTCGCAACCCCAATATGTCCAACAAGCTGAAGTACGACGCGGCGACATGCCTGAGCCAGGTCGTTCTCGGCTATATACTCGTCTTCCACGTGCTCGGGTCGGGCCTTATCACGCTGTACGTGTATCTGGATCGAGACGCGAAGCAAGTGCTCGAGCGCAAGGGGCTGCGAGGGGACTTGTTCAGCCTGTTCACGATGGTGTCCACGTTCGCCAGCTGCGGGTTCGTGCCCCTCAACGAGGGCATGGCGGCCTTCCGGAAGAGCCCGGGCCTCCTGCTGATCCTGATCCCCCAAGTGCTCGCGGGGAACACGCTGTACGCGCCGTGCCTGCACGCGGCGGTCTGGGCCCTCGAGAAGGCGTCGACAAAGAGAAAGGAGGTCGGCGACGCGCTGAGGAACGTCTGGGACGTGGGGTACTTCCACTTGCTCGGGAGCGTCCGGTGTCGCTACATATGCCTCACCGCGCTCGGGTTCGTGACGGTACAGCTGGGGCTGTTCTGCGGGCTGGAGTGGAGGTCGGGGATCATGAGCGGGCTGAGCCCATACCAGAAACTGGTGTGCTCTCTGTTCCAGGTGGTGAATTCCAGGTATGCCGGGGAGAGCATGTTCGACCTCTCCATGGTCTCCCCTGCGGTCCTGGTCCTCTTCCTTATGATGATGTGAGTCTCTCTCTCTCTCTTCCCCCCTCTCCTAAAATTTTCATGGTCCCAAATGATCCTGCTGAAATCACAGGTGGAAAGTACTCACGACACAAAAAAAAAAGAAAAAAAAAAAAAGAAAAAGAAAATCAACTTATGGTGAGCAGGCATCCTCTTCAAGAAAAAATTCAATATGCTTCTTAACAAATTCCACAAAAAAATTTAATTTATGTCTACTGTAGCATAAATACTCCTAGCTTTTTTTTTTGTGTCACTAAAAACCTAAGTACCCCCAACTTTTTTTTGTCTTAAAAAACTCAAACTTATATATATATCATCTATTTTAGATCTAAGGGATTTGTATAAATATCGAATTTTTTAAGACAAAAATAATTAATAATTAAAAGTTTGAGGTATTTATATAAATTTAGATTTTAAGTGACAAAAAAAGTTCGAAATATTTACATTACAGTATATAATATAAATTTTTTTATAATATTAAACCTTATACTAACATTATATGACAAATTATAATTTAGAGCTGAGTACGGGCTTTCTATTTAAAGGGTTACAGCTCAACCCCATCACCTTCTATATTTAACTTTGTGGACCAATCTTCAGTATTATCTAGAATTACTACCTGCTATTCCCCTAAAATGCTGGACGTTTATGACCTAATGCTTGGTACGAAATTTTTTTTAACTGCACCTGTGGGCCCATATTGTATGAACGGTCGCTTTACGAAGTACTCACGTGGGATCCAAGTCAAACGGTTCGTGTGAACGGCAAAGCAAAATTAAAAATATAAAATAATAGTGGGAGTATTTTTTCCAGATAAATTTTAAAAAAAAAATCGAGGCAAAATCCGTAAGATCCAATCAATCGAAGACCACGTGAGAATCCGGATGCTCCTTCGGCGAGGCTTTCTCTCGTGTACTTCCAGCGCGGTTGCGTCAGAAACCGCCGGAAAACTTGATTTGAACTTCTGACGAGACTCCCTCCTCCGCATCTGAGGGGGATTCTAGCGATTCCGCAGGAAATATCAAGCCGCGGTCGGTCACCTTGTGCGTTTGCTATTGAGTTTGCTAAGCTCGATAGCAACCTGAATTTGTGCTCGACCGTCCCTGCTCGATAGGGCTTCAGCAACAGATTCCCCCATCCCTCTCTCTCTCTCAATCTAGCGGCCATGGACGGGAGTTTAAAGCTCGGGCCACCATGACCATGAGCTCGAAGCTCAAGTGGCCATTGCCACGAGCTTGAGGCCGAGCTCGAAGCCGAGTGGCCAAAACTACCCCAACTCCTGGGTTCGAGGTCGAGCTCCATGGCCAAAGTGGCCATGAGCCTTGAGCTCGGACTCGAGCCATAGCAGACGCAGGGGGAAGAAAAGAGAAGTAGAGAGGAAGAGAGAGAGAGAGTCACGGTCAGTAACAGAGGGGAGGAGAGAGAGTGGAGGCATTAGTTGACAAGTAGGACCCATATTTAAGGAAAGACAAAAGATGAGTAGAGAGGAGCAGAGGGAGAGTCGTCAATAATGGGGGAGGTGGGGGCGTCAGAAGATCTGATCTGATAGGATCTGGGCAACACATGTCGCAGGATAAATGGACTCGTAATATAACACGATGAAATCTCCAGCCAATATTTTCTCCGGCCCTTTAAGGCTTTTCCTCGTGTACTTTCAAAGCGGTTGCGTCAGAAACTGCCGGAAAACTTGATTCGGACCTCTGACGAGAATCCCTCCTCCGGATCTGCCGTCGTTTCAAGAAGGGTGAAAGTTCGAAGCTGCCCCGCGATACGGTCGATGCTTTCCAGAAAGAAAGCAACGATCAGATCGCTCCAACCGTAGTTCGATGCTGTGGCTCTGTCGGGAACCGTGATGTCTCGGTTCTCGAACCGGGAGGCGATTGTCTGCGAACTGGCTTTTGTATCTGATGCAGGCCCTCTTGTAATCATCGCAGGTACCTCCCGCCCTACACGTCGTTCGCGCCTGAGAAGTACCATCAGAAGGTCGTTCTGGGACGCCCGACCGGAAACGCCGCCCATCATCAGAGCAGCACTCTCGGACGGTGCTTCACGCTCTCTCAAATCTCTTACCTGGTCATCTGCGTCGTCGGCGTCTGCATCACCGAGCGGCGGGCCATGGTCGACGACCCCCTCAACTTCAGCGCGCTGAACATCGCCGTCGAAGTGATAAGGTAACGAAGCTTCGCTCGCATTGCGCCTTCTCTGATCTTATGCGAATGAACATCGTCGCATGGACATTTGCCCCGATGCCTTTCGTGATCTGAGCATCTTCTGCTGTACTTCCGCAGCGCGTACGGGAACGTGGGATTCACGACCGGCTACAGCTGCGAGCGGCGGCTCAAGGCGGAGGGTTACTGCAAAGACGCGACGTATGGTTTTGTAGGGAGGTGGAGCAAGACCGGGAAGTTGATCATCGTTGTGGTTATGTTCTTTGGTAAGCTGAGCAAGTTCAGTAAGCGAGGAGGTAAAGCCTGGGACCTCTCTTGATGAATCTGTGAATATATTGGAAGCTTGCATACCAATATATATGTGACTTCCTTTGCATTCTTTCGGTCTCTAAAAATACAAGCCATTACAGGATAAGTCCTGAAATTTATCACGATGTACGCATCAAATTTTAAAACTTGCAATTCCGATGCACTTGAGCCTTCATTTAAGAATACCACGTGGTTGCTGTTAACGAAGTTTATAAAATCTAATGGAGACAACTAAATGATGTAAAGTGGATGGTCATTGCAAGTTTTATGACTCCAACCCACCAAATGAAAGTTAGAACTAAAATGCATTATCGTGACTTTTATAATTGCAAACCGGGATGACACGGCCGTCGCCATATGTAACAAAAGCTGGTCATAAAGGTTTTGTACTACAATATCGATACAAAAACATAACTGCAAACCAACTATTTTAAATAAGAAAAAGTTACACCAAAAATATGTGACAACTTGGGCCAAAGCTAATACCCAAATCGTTCAACCCAAAAATCGTTGGGTCACTCCTAAGCGTCGAAGGATATGCAACGTAAAATGTTAAAAAGAAAGGACAGAAGAAATGGCAATTTAGCTAGTGATATTTATCTTTATATGAGAACATACACCGACAATGTATATTTTGATGATTTTACTTTCACAAAAAAATAAATAAATACGTTTAACGAAGCTTATATGGCCAAAACAACACGTCTTTAACGATTAGTATAAATATCCGTTCGCAACATAATATTTAATATAAAACCCAAAAGCATGTGGTTGGAAGAGTTGATTGGCTAATCTCTCACCCCATGTCATACCCTTCAGCCTCATTTCCAAGTTCCTGCCTTCGTACAGGTGTCCATTTGTTATTAGTCGGAGACTCAACCCACACGATAAAATATTAGGTACCCAAAGAGTGCCACGCAATTTTTGCTCTAAACCATTCAAAGCATGACAGATGTCCGTCTCTCTTCCACGTTGTCCCACTCTCTCTTCCAAAGCCCCTAGCCCACCGCTCTGACGCTCTCTCTCCTTTGCAAACGCTCTGATGCTCTCTCTCCTTTGCTGCAGACCGTCTCTCTCCTCTCTCACCTCTCTGTCTCTCGCTTCCATCGCCCCTCCACCCAGTGAAACGCGATGCCGACGGCCCTCCACCTCCGCTGGTTGCCTCCATCGCCCCTGACTCCGACGCCGACGCCGCCGCCGCCGACGCAGCCTCCGCCTCCTCTCCTGAACTCAACTCTGACGGGCCACTCGCCTTCCTCACTGCCACCTCCTCCTCCTCCTCCTCTATTTCTTCGCAGCCGCCGCTGCAATGTTGGCCCTCAAGAAGTCCCTCGCCGCCCTGGCGTCCCTCGACTGGTCCGACCCAAACCCCTGCAAGTGGCCCCACTTGGTCTGCTCCGAGTCCAACCGGGTCACCCACATCCAAATCGGCTACCAAGGCCTCAAGGGCATGCTGCCGCCCTCACCCAACTAGAGCACCTCAAGCTGCAGTTCAACGGCATCTCCGGCCCGCTCTCGAGCCTGAGCGACTTGAGCTCACTCTAGGTCCTCATGCTTGGCAACAACCAGTTCGACTCCATCCCGGCCGGCTTCTTCGACGGGCTGTCGTCACTGCAGTCCGTCGAGGTCAACAACAACCCCTTCGCCGCCTAGGAGATCCCCCGGGGCCTGTAGAATGTGTCCGCATTGTAGAATTTCTCTGCGAACGTGACCGGGACGGTCCCTAACTTCTTCGAGGCCGGCGACCTCCCCGACCTAACCCTTCTTCACTTGGCAATGAATGATCTTGACGGCGAGTTGCCCACAAGCTTTTTAGGGTCGCAGATTGAGTCGCTCTAGCTCAATGGGAAGGCAGGTAGCGAGAAGCTCGGCGGGCAGATTGATGTTATAGCCAACATGACTTCCTTGAGGGAGGTTTGGCTGCATTCCAACTCCTTCTCTCCAAACCAAAACAGGAAGGGTCGACATCCATTTTCGCATTCCGATGCAGACGATATAGGCAATCCTATCGGAGGGGCGTCAGCGTCGCGATCCAAAGACGGGTTCAGGAGAGGAGGCAGAGGCTGCGTCGTTGAAGTCAGGGGCGATGGAGGCAACCGGCGGAGGTGGAGGGCCATCGGCATCGCGTTTCGCTAGGTGGGGGGCGATGGAAGCAAGAGACAGAGACAAGAGAGAGGAGAGAGATGGTCTGCAACAGAGGAGAAAGACCATCAGAGCGTTTGCAGAGGAGAGAGAGCGTCAGAGCGGTGAGCCAGGGACTATGGAAGAGAGAGTGGGACAACATGGAAGAGAAACAAACAGGTGTCATGCTCTAAATGGTTCGGAGCAAAAATTGCATGGCACTCTTAGGGTACCTAATATTTTCTCAACTGACACAGGATATTCTGGAAAAGGAGGACATAAAGATACGGACACTGAAGTGTCAAAACTTGATACGAAGGGATACTTAAGTGTCAAAAATTTGAAAAGTGACACTTAAGTGCCAAAATCGGAACAAAATGGATCACTTAAGTGCCACTCCGGTCAAAATGCCGATGTGGCGATTTTCCGGCAAAAGAAGTGCAAAACGATGCCATTTTGTACGCTGATGTGGCTAAACAATACAAAAACAATGTCGTTTTGGTACGATGTTGTAAAAAAATTAATATAAAATTAATTAAATTAAATTTAAAACTAAACTTATTTAAAACATTTAAAAATAAAATAAAAATATTAACAAAAGCTAAAATAATAATAATAAATAAATAAATAAATAAGGGGGCAAGCGGCTGAGGGCTAAGCCCTCGCCGCCGCTGCCACCTCCCCACCGCCATCGGAAGGGCCGGCGGCAGAGGGGGGAGGGTCGGCTGGGGTTGCCGGGACCTGGCTAGGGGCCAGCGACCTCGGCTAACCGGTGGCGAGGGTCGCAGCCCTCGCCTAGATCGGGCGAGGGTTGGCGGCCCTCGCACCGCCCGCCCTTTTTTTTAATATAATTTTTATTTTTTAAATTTTTTTATTTTATTTTTAAATGTTTTAAATAAATTTAGTTTTAAATTTAATTTTATTAATTTTTATATTAATTTTTTTATCACTTCAAAGACCAAAACGACGTCGTTTTTGTATTATCTAGCCACGTCGCCGTGCAAAACAACGTTGTTTTGCACTTCCTTCATCGGAAAATCGCCACATCGGCATTTTGGCCAGAATAGCACTCAAGTGATCCATTTAGCTACGATTTTGATACTTAAGTATCACTTTCCAAACTTCTGGCACTTAAATGTCCCTCCGTGCCAAGTTTTGGCACTTGGGATATACTTTTGCCTCTGGAAAAGCAATATTCGTTATATATTGTATACAAAATACAAATTGCCCCAACTTAGGTTTCCATATAGTAACAAGGGCACAAAGTGCAATAATATAAACCGTCACAACTCACGTCCGTAATAGAGTTCACAAGTCAAATCATATATCACTTTCATAGAGCATTTCATATTTTCAATCCATTTCAAAAAACAATCATTAAACTAAGTTCACAAAGCTCTAAATGTGTAAGGCAACCCAAACCCCAATGCGTATCCTCGTAATGAAAAAGTTAGTCAATATCCGATCCGCATGTTATTAAAGAAATGCTACAAATACTTTCACTTTCCTTTCAAATACCATGCCTTGCCACGCATATCTTACATCTGCTAAAAGCACCACTCACATAAGCCTAAAGTGAAACCAAAGGTTTTTTTTTTTTGTAACCAAGGACTCCACCACGGATCCTCCGTGCCCGAACGACTCCTGAGGGCCGAGATCCTATACTTCGGAAGAGACTAACCCAGCAACCTACCGCCAGGGCCCCCCACTTAAATCGTTAGCAACTGCGGGTTTCGAACTCTCGACATTTGCGATGAGAGAGGGACTCTCAATCAACGCAGCTACTCATGGATGGGTGTGAAACCAAAGGTTGCACCCTTCAAAAAGCCTCAAAATCCTATCAAAGAAGTATTATAATGTCAAACTTACATGCAAATTAACTAGATTAAAACTCTATTAGAAGGCGCTACTTTTGGCGGATCGTCCACACAAGTACCAAACTTAACACAATGAACAAAGTAGCAAGCTTAGCTAGTGCAACGAAGTTTGACTCATCATATCTTTCTTTATCGAATTCCATTTCAAACAAGCTCTATGTTTATAGAATTTGGGAGTACCGCAAGATCCAAAGCTCCCCCAACCTAACATCTAGTGAACAACTAACAAAATACATTGCAGAACATTGTCGTACCCGTTAGTCAGTTCCGGTGTCTGGAAAATCAAAAACTAATTAATTTATGGAAAACGTTATCTATGGACCGAAAACAACATGTTTAAATTGATATAGAATGACTTTCCCTGTTAGCAAGAATTTTTTTAAACCACCAAATAAATGAAAGCTAACTATTTTTCTGGAAAATGATCTCCATGAAAAATATTTTTCTTTATCGTACCATTAATTAGCATCTTATGAGCGATTATCGCTAATGTTTGGGTGGATGATGTGATCGATCTTGTTTTGATGAACAGGTGACACCAAACGAGCATCATTTACGTGACATTATTGGCAAACCATAGGACATTGCAAGTGAATGAATGCATCGTCAGTAAATCCAGAATTCACACAAAATTGAATTGACGGAAACGTACGAAGTCCCCCGGAAGACACGAATGCGGCTTCCTTCGAGAGTACTGTAATCACGACGCCCAGTATACCCGGTGTCCACCACCCACATGGGCTTTAGATTAAATGTATGAATGCGTCAATAAGATTAGCTGAATAGCACACGTAATGAAAGAATCATGTTTCATCTTGTTCTGTTTTCATTTATATATCACACAAAAGAAACTTGCTACTTACCTTTATAATTTTCTCCACCAATTTAAGGGAAAATGTAGTCCATACTCAATATACAATGTCATCCTTGAACTTTCAATTTGTTCAACATGATCCATGAAATTTTAATACATATTCATTCTAATTTCTAAATTATATGAAATTTTTAATGTTTTTTTAAACTTGAATTAAGAAAAGGATAACAAATATTTGTCCATGACCGTTAAGGTTAAAAGAACAAGATGCAAACAAGAGAAGTCTGGTGGCCTAGTTAGTCAGTTCTTTCTAACCATTCTCATGTTGTTATTCTTCTTCTTTTGTTGCAAGCAGGCTGCGAAGAGCTCCAAAAGTAGCATTACTAGACCAGGGAACATCAGTTCATCAGCTTTCAATATTCGCAATTATCTTCATCAGCTTTCAGTGTTCACAATTTCCGGCAAGATTTATGCACCTGCTGCGTTGCCACTTCCATCATCGGGGAGGCGCATAAGGCACAAGAGAATTAGCAATAAAATGAAAATCGAACACTTCTTCAACTCTCCCAGTCCTTTTGTGAATGAAAATACAATGGAAATGGTTCGGATTCAATTCAACACATTCTCCATGGAAAGAGCCTCCTCCAGCAACTAGGGTCCCAAGGAATAAGGAACTCGAACACCGACTAACTAAAGGAAAGACAGAACCATACCAGTTACTCTTATATTTTTTGGATGTTGCCAGCCTCCTCATTATTGTTGCCATTATACTTTAATGGAAGATCCTGCAGCCTATGTGACATAATTCACTAGCTATATGGCCACTGAAAATCGAACGAGAGAAACTCTAAAAAGCATTAATAGGAAAGCCACTGAACATCGAAGGATGACAAGTCTGACGTAACAGCAATTCAAGTATACAGTATACAGACTCCTCAAAAGAGTTCTTTGCATCGTATTCAGTTCCGACCATAGCATCAAGCGACACCAGGAGTTCCCCCAAACACTTCACTGGGAAGTGCTTTCAAAGAAAGTCCCATTGAAGTGTTCAGGAGAACTCTAGGGGACACCTGATTCATATCGTTCCTCTCCTTTTTTCAGTGTGCTATCTGCCTTGAGTTGATGTGCAAAGAAACAATGCCAGTGCTCTATATATATAGGAACATTTCCACCTAAGGAAGGACAAGGCTCTTGCCCTGTACTTAGACGTGCCTCTATGCAACATGGAAGTCTCTGGAATGCCTTAACATGAATTATTGTGGTATGCGATTCTTTTCCCTTTTTCCTTCTTTATCAGTTTCAAATCACTTTTTCCCCATCTTTTGACAATGCAGTGATTAATTTGTTGCTCAGCATGAATTTTGCCTGTTTTCTTGGCCTGCTTCATCTGCCATCGAGCATACACTGTCTTGGCTCTCAAAATCAAGTTTTCATTGGATGATTAAAAAGCTTTTGTGACTGAAGTTCCATTTCACCTAGCACCAAATTCCTGAAAGGTAAGGTTCTGTGAACTGGGCATAACACATAAATATATGATCTGGATGGTCAGATGTGTATGCGTTGTTTAACTGAAAATCTCTATTGATTCAAAGTTGGAAATCCTTAAAAGTGCTCGAGACATCTTCAACTGCATTATTTGATAGAAGTAGTATCTATAATCTGTAATTCTACAGTGCTTGAGACATCCTTTATGACGAGATGTCATAGAGTTTGTATTGATGGATTCGTAATTCTACTAAATATTGTCCTAGCTCTTTCTGTTTCCTTTTAAAGTGGTTATTTTCTGTATTTTCACGGCAACTTCCCCATTTAATTCCGGTAGCTGATGATGCATGAAAGAGCCCTCTCAAGCGTAAGGGTGAAGACAAGACTCGAGCGGGTGAAGCAAGCAAGATGAGGCTGGTATGGAGAAAAAGGGCTTGGGGCAGCATGCCACCAGATAATATTCTCGCCGTTCATCTGTTGCGTGAAGAAGACCGGATTCATTTCCATTAACTGCATGGATCTGATCAACAGCAGATGGTCCAGGACCCAAAAAGCATATCATTCCTTGCGGAGACAGAATCTTCGCTTACATTTTTAGGTTTTTCATAAAATTTGCCTTTACCACACAAAAGTCCAAATCTTATCTCAAAAAAGCATTTTATTCCTTGCACCGCAAGAATTCTTGGCTGACTAAAATTTCTACATCGAAACATAACTTGGGTCGTATTGACTTCTAGAATAATCGGCATCTCGCTTTGAACACAACATGGCATACAATTAATCACCATACCATCTGAAACAAGTTATCAGATTACTTAAAACTCTGACGTTGCTTTGGTTATTCACCTCATATTCTCTGCTACATTACCAGGGCTAACCATCCTTCATTTAGAAGCATCGAAAGCAATCTAGCCATGTTAAAAGCCATCTATCTGAATGGAAAAACTTTCACTTAAAAAAAAGGTGAGATAGCAACAAAACTTGTGGACATTCAATTTGATGTGATTCCTCCCTCCCTTGTCAATCTACCCAGCAAATCTGGCTAGGTTCATTTCGGCCAACCGAGGATTGATGAATCTCTCCTCTTTTCCAGGTTCCTCCACAAACACAGCCTCTTCTTTTTCTATGGAATTACCAGTAATAAGTTGTCATTATAAATAGCAGTTTCTTACTTGGTGCAACTAGATGGACTGAGGGGCTGAATTGGGCCTTCAATGGGCCCAACAAGCTCTCTGTTCTTTGTTTCTTTTTTTTATTTATTTTAATTTCCTGGTCTTTGGACCTCTCGTTTTATAACAACTAGTTTGCAAAATCATTGCCGGAAAGATTAATCCAAATTCATTTGCCTTGACAAAACAACAAATAACCTTTGCATCCATTTGTTTGATGGAAAACTCCCTTCAAAAAATTATTTTCTGACTATCTAGTAATTGGATAATGGAAAAATAATTGATTTCTGGAAACTTTTTCGATAGACTGAAAATCACATGCTTAGATTGGGGAAAAATGACTTTCCCTCTTAGCAAGAAAAAAATCACTTTCCCTCGACCACCAAATGTTGGATATTTCAATAGTTTTTGAAAAATTTACAATAATATCTTTGATAAAAGTTATGACCGCATTCACAACCATCATTATATGAAAGATTATATAACAGCTTTTAAATGGTCATATAACGGTTTTTTAATCACTTTGTAATGTTTAATTTATTTCTAAAATAAACCCTCCATTATTCTACAATAACGGTTTCTTAACAGGTCTATAATAGTCTCTCTTAACGGCTCTATTTTGTCTTAATATAAAAATAAAACCTTGAAAGACAATCTTAATATATATATATATATATCGAATGAAAAAGAGAATATCATTTCCCTTAAAGAATCTTTCATTTCCTTTTCCTTACTGGGTTATACACAATATTGTTTCTGTTCCTTCTAATATTCAATGCGGAATATAAAAGAAAGTCTATTATATCTTGGGAAGATAGCCATTAGAACCTATCGCACCAAGTTTCATAATCTCAGGGATGGAATTGTCCTTAAGGACAGTGCTTGTACACCTCAGACAAATTTATTTATATATTTTCATCAATTTTCCTAACAATCTTAAGGATAAGCCCCATCGAGTCTCAAGTTGATGCCACCGCCATTGCCACCGCCACTATTGCTGCTTCTATCTTCGCCATTCTAGTTGCACTGCCACCACTACCACATATGTCATATGCTAAACCATCCCCTGACATATCGGAGAGTGAAGTTTTTATTGGCAATGATTTTAAAAGGTTGTAAGAGAGAGTTTTCTCTATCCTAGATGTGCATGGCGTGGCCTTCACGCTTACGAAGGCCAAACCAACTAATAATAAGCTGCAAGATTAATGGATAAATGCTAATAAGGTATGTAGGCACACAATTATTAGTACACTTTTTAATGAATTGTTTGATGTCCACTGTCCATACAAGGAAGCAAAACAAATATGGGACTCCATGACTATAAAGTACACTGCATAAGATGTGGGTAGACAAAAATTTGCGATTGGAAATTATTATCGATGGGAGATGTCTGATGATAAGGAGATCAAGACACAAATCAATGAATATCACAAGCTAGTGGAGGAATTGAAGGCGGAAAACATTAATTTGTAAGAAGAATTTATTGTGGGGTTGCTAATTGAAAAGCTGCCTGAATCTTGGTATGACTACAAGCAACAACTCAAGCACAAAGACAAGCAACTCTCACTTGCCGATCTAGTCATGCATATTATCATTGAGGACACAACTCACAAGGAGATTAAAGCTGCCAAAGCTAAGGAAATTGCTACCGGGGCAAATTTGGTGCAAGGCAAACCTCAACATCATAACAAAAAACCTTATCACAAACCCAAAGTTTCTCACCCCACCTTCAAAAAGAAGGGCTCTTGCTTTGTTTGTGGAAAACCAAGTCATCCTGTAGTGCATTATAGAAAGAGAATAATGAGAAATGACAATCCTGTTTAACCAAAAGTCAACTTAGTTGAAGCAGATGACCCTTATAACATAATTTTTGCGGTCATTTCCCAAGCAAACATTGAAGCTGTGAAAAAGTGGATGGTAGACTCAGGTGCTACCAAGCATATTTGTGCAAACAAAAATTCATTTTCCTCCTACACAACACCAATAGGGGAAGGAAAATAAATTATTTATCTTGGTGATTCAAGAATAGCTCAAGTTCTTGGGAAAGTGAAAGTTCTTCTGAAGCTCGAGACTTTAGCCCTGAATGATGTATTGCATGTCCTTAACATAACGTAAACTTGGTTTCAGTGACTCTTTTAGGATTGGTTGGGGTGAAGGTGTCATTCAAATCTAACAAGAGTTTAGACAAAGTAGTTTTAGGACATACTCAAGTCCCTCCCTAATAACATAATCATTGCGTTTAATTTCCCAAGCCAACATCGAAGCCAATGTGAAAAGGTGAGTGGTAGACTCAGGTGCTACCGGGCATATTTGTGCAAACAAAAATGCCTTTACCTCCTACACACCGGTAGGGGAAGGAAGAGAAATTATTTATCTTGATGATTCAAAAATAGCTCAAGTTCTTGGGAAAGTGAAAGTTCTTCTCAAGCTCAAGACTTTGACCTTGAATGATGTGTTGCATGTCCCTAATATAAGGTAAACTTGGTTCCGATGACTCTTTTAGGATTGGTTGGGGTGAAGGTTGATAAGGCTAGTAAGAGCACCTAGAATGGGGTGAATAGGTGATTAAAGAAGTTTTTGCAAAACTAAACAAACTAATTCGACTTATGAGAATAATAGACTAAAGATGTAAAAGATTATAAACAGTTATATAATGCTACGAATTAAAGTAAAAAGATTAGGGAAAGAGAATTGAAACACAAGGTTTATAGTGGTTCGGCTTAGACCAAGCCTACGTCCACTCTCCCGCACTGACAGCCCACTGGCTGGATCCCACTAAAAACTAAAAGAGATTTTACAGTCTCACGTCCTTGATTCCACAATGTAGAAACTCTGCTACACTTCCTCAAAGTCTCACAGGTATTTAATCTCTCTTTTGAGTACAATTTAAGCTCGACAAATGAAACAACAAAGAACTGAGAGTTTCAGACTTTAGAATTTTTCTTTCACACACACACTCGAATAACTTGAGCGTCTTCCTTATATACTCCTCCATACCTTCATAACCGTTGGCACCTTCTAAATGAGTTCTTCCAATCTACCCATTGGACAAAATCAATTAGGGAGATCTCGAGTTATTTAAGGAATGTGATGATAGCCCACCAATCCTACTCGCCCATACAATCAAGATCTAGGTTTCCATAAGTAGAACCTTGCAAGTATACTTTGCCAATCAATAAATCTAATTATCCGAATTGATATCAATAAGAATAATTGATCACGAGATGCTATCTCCAGCCGTGAGATCTTCTTCAACCATACGAACCAAATCCTTAAAAATATACTCTCATCTAGACAAGTCTTCTTCATCGGATAAAACTTCCCTTCGTTGGTCTAGAAACTATTAGTGAGGGTAGACTTAAATCTTGAGTCTTGAGTCTTGAGTTTTCAGACTTTGACAATAGAGTCTGGAGTTCGTCAGACTTTAACACTTGAGTCTATAAGTCTTCAGACTAGACTGATGGAAACGTTTTGTCAGTTTCAAAACAAATAAGGAAGTTTTCTCCAACAATCTCTCTATTTTTTATGTTGACAAAACTTTCCTGTAGATTTGAACACTTTTAACCTGCAAAACAACACTTAAGAAAAACAAGATATCTCAAAGGAGATAAGTAGATTAGAATATGGATATAGTAACGATTCTGCAACCACAGAAAATGTGTTAGTCTTGCCAAACAACTACCCTTTCCATAATCATTAACATAGCTTAAGTTACTGCAAATCAAAGCATCAAATCAAGCAGTCCAAATCACATCCAAACAAAAGATAAGTAAAGATAAGTCCAACAATTCAAACAAAAGTTAAATCAAATCTGCTTCCAAACTTCTCCCCATTTTTGTCAACAGTAAAAAGTGGAGAACGAATAAAAAGAGTTGTTGTAAATAGAGGCAGAACATGGCTGTTTTGGAAGGTGAACAAGCTTGAATTCTCCCATAGAATCCACAGTCTTCTCAAGCCTTGCAAAACTCTACTTCAATGACTAGAAATCTGCACCATGCACTGTAGACTGCACTTAATTCTTCAGGGCGTTCAATTGATCGTGCAAAGACACTGAAGTAGCCATGAAAGCATTTTTGAGATCCTGCATCTCATATCCCATAGCATATTGCTGCTTCCTTACATCCAATAGAATCTCTAATAGTCTTGAAAAGTCTGCTGTTTGTTCTGTCGCAGCACTAGGTCCAGCTGAGTCATTTCCAGGGACTTTGAGAGCGGAAAGATCTTTAGCAGATTGTCCACCATAACTATCTTCGGGGTAATGAGAAGCAAATACATCTTCTGGATCTGCAGCAAAGCAACTCACATCACTAGTAAATAAAGGTGAAGAAGTATCTTTTTGTTCAACAGCTCCCCCTATTTGTTTGCTTTTTAAGAGGAGTAGAAACAACTTCTTCAACTACAGCTTCAACTTCAGAGTGATGTTTAGCTATGTCAAGTGCTCCAGCAGTCCCAATGTTAGCCATTTCAGAATTACTAGATAAGGAGACAGCCAAAGTTGGCTCAAAAGAGTCTTCTTGACCCTGGTCTCTCTCTTCTTCTCCTTCCTCTTCTCTCTCTTCTCTTCTTCCCTCTTTTTCTTCCTCTCCTCTTCTTCCTATTCTTCTCTCTCTTCTCTTCTTTCCTCTTCTTCTCTTTCTTCCTCTGTCCTCCTCTGTTCTTCAGCTTCTTTCTCTGTCTCTTCTCTCTCCTTGTCTCCTTCTTTTGGCTCTTCTCGAGTCTCTTCAAAGCCGACAAAACTTTTCAAATTTCGTAAGGCTGAAAGAGTCAGCGAGTCCTCATCCTCTTCATTCTGCAAGATAAGAACTCTCTTCTTCTTCACTAGAGCATCCATGGGCTCCTTGCCTTTTCTCTTGGCTGCAGCAGAGTCTTGTCTTGCTTTGATAGGAGACTTCTCCTTCATACGCTCCAATACCTTGTTCAGCTCTTTCAAACGCATCTTTGTGACCATTTTAAAACCAATCACCATTGGGGAAATAGTTGATGAACATAATGGTGTAGAGATGTGAATTTTAAAATGTCTAAAAACACACGTGATAAGAGCAAAATAAGGGAGTTGTCCCTTATGTTTCACCACTGTTCGGTACATGTGAAACAAGATGGTGTGAGGCAAAGAGAATTTAAATCCAACATTGATGGCATACATCAACTTCGCTTCAGATCAAGAGACATCAGTCTTGGATGTCGACTTGGGACGTATGCAATTGATTACAATCTTGTGCAGCAAGATGTTTGAGGCATTCATCCTTGAGTAGGAAATCTTGCTTTCAACATCCCTATCTTTCACCAACAACAGAGTAGCATGAGCAGTAGACACGCTAATTGGTTGGAAACTCGTTCTTTCCACCCCAATTATGTTAGCCAACGTGTCCATATTTACCAAGAACTCCTTATCTCTCACTATGAAAGAAAAGTTGTTTGCATCCACGAGAGATAAGTTCAAGTAAAAGTAAGCTGTGAGTTCAAGATAAGTAGCAGTTGATTCAGAACAAAAGCGCTCTAATTGCAGTAGAGCAAGCTTCTCTCGTAAATTGACTTTTACCGAATCAAGAAAATCAAAATCGACATTCCTAGGGTGCATAACCCCTTTCTTCAGCAGATTCGAATAAACCCTCTTGTGGTTCTTTGATCTAAACATATTGGAACCATCGGCAATATTTGCAACCACCCCCGTTCTAGGCTGAAAATGGGTAAACATCCATTCATCGTTGTCCAGACTTTGAGGTTGATTTGCAGTACCATAGAAAGGGTCACTCGAGAAATTTGCGAAAGTCCTTTCAGCCGTTCCTCTCTCTACAACTCCTAACCTTTCCAACTCCCGCAAGAATAAGGTTTCATTCTTGTATCCCCTATCTCTTAAGAACTCATCGATCAAAGACATCAGTGTTCCTCCTTCCTTCAAATTAGAATAAAGTTTGAAAGCAACCTTGGGAGTTAGCGTTCTTATAGGTTCAGCCTCTTCTATAACTTCTTGTTCTAGTTGAGTCGGTGTAGAAGATGGACGCTGCTGAGAAGGTGCTTGCTGACTTGGACGCAATGGTGGAGAAGAATCTTCTTCCTCGGTCAAGTCAAAATGCATAGGACCCCCTCAGGCATATATCGTGGTCCCATGCTTGCAATTCTTAAAGATTTTCTTGAAGACATTGTCAATTCAAGGGAGAGATTCTCAAGCTTGCTCGAAAAAAGGTGAAAACTTTTGGACAAATCGAGAGTGAAAGTGAAAGCAAGTGGGAATTTTGTATTCTAGGGTTTCAATGTAAAAACGAAGAAGACGAATCTCGGATGTATATAAAGCAAATGAAGCGAGGTAAACGAAATGACATAAAAGGAAAAAATAAAAATACATTTTTGAAAAAGAATAACTGCCTTTTTGAATAACTGTCTTTTTGAAAAAGAATAACTTCCATAAATTTAAAAACTCGGAAAAGATCGCTTCTAAAAATATAACAATCAATTAGCGATTAAAAAGTAATTGTACCTTTTCAAATTAAAATACTGAAATAAAAATAACTTACGGTCGTAACTTCTCAGTTATTCTGAGTCTGAATAACTTTAGACTTTACCTCTGAGTCTTGAATACTTCCAGACTTTACTGGATAAAAGATATGATGTTTAGTTTAGTGCGAATATACTCAAATAGGTTTTTTTCCAGAGGCTTTGTAAATATGTCCGCCAGTTGATTCTTTGAGTCAATGAATTGAATCATAACTTCTCCATTTTGAACATGGTCTCTAATAAAGTGATGTCGAATCTCTATATGCTTTGCTCTTGAATAAAGAATTGGATTCTTTGTGAGATTAATTGCGCTGGTGTTGTCACATTTGATCTCGGTGCACGAGTCTTCGATTCCAAAGTCTTTCAGTTGTTGTTTTATCCATAAGATTTGAGAACAGCAACTTCCAAGAGCCACATACTCGGCTTCTGCTGTTGAAAGAGTTACAGTGCTTTGCTTCCTTGAGAACCATGATACTGTCCTGTTTCCCAATAATTGACAAGTACCGGAAGTACTCTTTCTATCAACTCTACAATTTGCTAGATCTTTGCGTCTGAATATCCAAGAAGAGTAAAGTCTCCTTCCTTGGGATACCACAAACCTAAATTTGAGGTAGTTGCAACATATTTGATGATGCATTTTGTAGCACTTAAATCAGATTCTTTGGGATCAAATTGAAATCTAGCACAAATGCAAACACTAAACAAAATGTCAGGTCTAGAAGCAGTAAGATAAATAAGTGAACCAATAATACTCATGTAGAGCTTCTAGTCAACTTTCTTTCCTCCTTCATCTTTGTCCAGCTTCGAAGAACTAGACAATGGTATCTTAGTCTTTTTGTAATTCTCCAATCCGAACTTTTTAACAAGTTCTTTTGCATATTTTTTTCTAGTGAATGGAAATTCCTTCCTTCAATTGTTTTACTTGTAATCTGAGAAAGAAAGATAGTTCACCCATCATGCTCATCTCAAATTTATCCTACATAGACTTAGAAAACTTCTTGCATAGGTTTTTGTTACGTGATCAAAATATAATATCATCAACATAAATTTGAACAAGTATAAAGTTTTTACCTTCTCTTCTAATAAACAAAGTATATCCACTTTTCCTTTGACAAAATCATTTTGAATTAAAAACTTACTTAACATGTCGTACCATGCTCGAGGTGCTTGCTTTAAATCATATAGAGCCTTTTTTTCAGTCTAAAAACTGAGTCTAGTCTCTTTGGGTCTTCAAATACGGGAGGTTGTTCCACATAAACTTCTTCTTGGATAAATCCATTTAGGAATGCACTTTTGACGTTCATTTGGAATAACATGAAATTTTTATAACGGGCAAAAGCAAGCAATAATCTAATAGCTTCTAACCTTGTTACTGGTGCATAGGTCTCATCATAGTCTATCCATTCTTCTTGTGAATATCCTTTGGCCACGAGTTTTGCTTTGTTCCTGATCACTTTTCCTTTCTCGTCCATCTTGTTCCTAAAAACCCATTTAGCTCCAATAATGGATTTACCTTTTGGTTTAGGAATTAATTCTCAAACATCATTGATGCTGAACTATCTGAGCTTTTCTTACATAGCTTCAATCCAGCTTTCGTCAGTTAAAGCTTTTATGCTTTTGGGTTCTACTTCAGAAATAAGTTCCACAGCGCTAGATTCTTCTTTCTTTTTGGATCTGGTACAAATCTCTTCATCAATGTTACTGATGATGAGTTCTTTGGGATGACTGGACTTGTGCTTCCAGTTGCTGGTTGGTCTGGCATAATGCTGTTCTTCTACTTCAGTTGATTCTTCAACTTCCATTCGTTGATTTTTTCCAAAAGTCTGAGTCACTTCAGGGGAGTTAGGCTTTGTAAAGTTTGGAGTAACTTCAAATTCTTCAGGCTAAGTCTGAATCAGTTGATTCTGCAAAGAGTCTTGGAATTTGACATCCATAGATTCTTCCACAGACTGGGTCTTTTTGTTGAATACTCTGTAAGCTTTGCTGGTGGTTGAATATCCAAAGAAGATTCCTTCGTTCGATTTCTCCCCAAACTTACCAGTTCGATCATTTGCATTTTTCAAAACAAAACATTTCCAATCAAATACATGAAAGTAAGAAACAACTGACTTCTTTTCTTTGAACAACTCCTAAGGAGTTTTCTCTAGAATAGGCCTTAAAAATACTCTGTTAATAATATAACAAGCTGTAAAAACTGCTTCAACTCAAAAACGAGAAGAAATATTACTTTCAATTAAAAGGGTTCTTGCCATTTCTTGCAAAGATCTATTCTTTCTTTCCACAACTCCATTCTGTTCTGGAGTGTATGGAGAGGAGAAAGCATGCTAAAATCCAGATTCATCACAGATGTTGGCAAATTCTTGATTTTCAAACTCACCTTCATGATCTGTCCGTATGCTTGAGATAGCATATCATTTCTCATTCTGTGCTCTCTTGGCAAACTTTGAAAAGTGAGAAAAGGTTTCAGACTTACTTGCCAGAAAGTGAACCCAAATAAATCCACAATCACTAGGCAATATCTCTTTCCACGAATTTTTTGAGTTCTAGTTGGTCCAAAGAGATCCATATGCAGTAGCTGCAAAACACGATTAGTAGTAACTTGATTTATTGGTTTAAAAGAACTTCTTACCTATTTTCCCAACACACATGGTGTGCATAAGTCGGATTTTTTAAATTTCAAGTTAGGTAGGCCACGAACAAGTTTCTTGGAAGAGATCTTGGCAATTTGCTTCATGTTGATGTGGCCAAACTTATGATGCCAAAGGTTCGCTTCATCTTGAATAGAAATTAGACATTGAAGCCTTTATGGTTTGATATCTAGAAGATAAATGTTCCTATGTCTTCGTCTAGTAAAAGATTGAGAAAGATCTTTATTAGTTCCCGAACATACTCCTTCTTAGGAATTGATTTTGAATCCAGTGTCGCACAGTTGACTTATGCTAAGTAGATTGTAATTTAGTCCTTCCACCAAGGAGACATTGTTAATTGTAAGACTTCCAATCTTTACAGTTCCACAGCCAACAATTCTTCCTTTGCTATTTCCACCAAAAAAGACTTTTCTACCATTTATTTGAACAAACTTTATAAAATAATTTGAGTCTCCAGTTATGTGTCTTGAACAACCACTATTCAAATACCATTTAACATTTTTCTTAATAGTGACCTGCAATTAAAAAAGAAACTCAATCTTTCTTCGGTACCAACATTTTCTTGGGTCCAGTAGAGTTAGTGCAATATACAGTCTTTGCCCATTCCTTCTTAATAGGTCTCCAAACCATAGGACATTTTTTTCTCAAAGTGTTCTGTGCTATTGCACTTTGAACATTTGAGAACATTACGGCCAAGAGGTTTTACAAAAAAATTTTGAAAATGATTTCTGTAAAATGTTTTTGTAGGCCTTTGTTCGATTCTTTCCTTCACTTTTGGAAAATTAATTAAATGAATAGTTTCTAAAGTCATTCCCAAGTCTGACTTGTTGAAATAAGGTCTTTGTATAGAGAGAATCTTTTCCAACTTTTCAGATCCTATTGAAAATCTTTTTGAAATATTTGAGATGTCATTTTTCAAAAATGTATTTTCTTTTGAAAGAAAGTCTGCATTTTCTTTTAAAATAGCAAAACTTTTGTCTAAATTTTCAAACTTTTCTTTCCAAGAATTTTCCTGTTGCTTCAGTGTAGAATTCTCCATTTTTAGCTCGAAAATCCTTTTAAGAAAGGTTTTGAGACTAAGACAAAGTTCATCAATGTATTTCGAGACTTTGTGTTTCCCTTATTGAAGTCTTCACGTGATTCTAGTCTTTGGAGAGTCCACGCAGCAATTTGTTGACCTTCATTGGTTATGAGATTGGCTGTCCTTAATACGCTAGACCGTTTACAATTTCTATAAAATGACTAAACATGTCAATAATAGATTCTACTGGGTTCATCTTGAAGGCTTCATACTGTCCGAGTAGAATATTGATCATTGTTTCTTTTACTCGATCAGTTCATTCATAGGTAATGTGCAGCCTATCCCAAACTTCTTTGACTGTTTCACAAGAAGATATTCTGTTATACTCAGTAGGAGATAATGCACAATATAATGAGTAAATTGCTTTAGTATCAAGAGCTTGTCTCTTGGTCATTTCTTCTTGAATCATCTTGCCAGTGTCTGCAACTTTTTTTCCCCTTTTCTGAAATTGATGTAGCTTTAGGAATAATTCATTTTTCTACCACATCCCATTCTAGAGGATCTTTCGATCTTAGGAATGCATTCATCTTGTTTTTCCATATGCTTTATTCATTTCCATTGAAATAGGGTGGTCTGGTGTTGCTCTAGCCTTCAACCAAACTTGGAGCCAACATACTAGCCATAGATCTTTAACTCATAAGTAAAAACACTTCAATTAAATGAGCACACGGGCTCTGATACCAATTGATAGGACTAGTAAAAGCACCTAGAGGGGGGTGAATAGGTGATCAAGGAAGTTTTTGCAAAACTAAACAGACTAATTCGACTTCTGAGAATGATAAACTAAAGATGTAAAAGATTATAAACAGTTATATAATGCTATGAATTAAAGTAAAAAGATTAGGGAAAGAGAATTGAAACACAAGGTTTATAGTGGCTCGACCTAGACCAAGCCTATGTCCACTCTCCTGTACTGACAGCCCACTAGCTAGATTCCACTAAAAACCAAAAGAGATTTTACAGTCTCACGTCCTTGATTCCACAGTGTAGAAACTCTGCTACACTTCCTCAAGGTCTCACAAGTATTTAATCTCTCTTTTGAGTACAATTCAAACTTGACAAATGAAACAGCAAAGAACTGAGAGCTTCAGACTTTGGAATTTTTCTTTCACGCACACATTCAAATAACTTGAGCATCTTCTTTATATACTCCTCCATGCCTTCATAACCGTTTACACCTTCCAAAGGAGTTCTTCCAATCTACCCATTGGACAGAATCAATTATGGAGATCTCGAGTTATTTAAGGAATGTGATGATAGCCCATCAATCCTACTCGCCCATACAATCAAGATCTAGATTTCCATAAGTAGAACCTTCCAAGTATACTTCGCCAATCAATAGATCTAATTATCCGAATTGATATCAATAAGAATAATTGATCACGAAATGCTATCTCCAGCCATGAGATCTTTTTCAACCGTACGAACCAAATCCTTAAAGATATACTCTCATTTGGACAAGTCTTCTTCATCGGATAAAACTTTCCTTCGTCGGTCTATAGTCTTCAAACTTTGACAATAGAGTCTGGAGTTCAAGTCTGGAGTTCATCAGACTTTAACACTTGAGTCTACAAGTCTTCAGACTAGACTAATGGAAACGTTTTGTCAACTTCAAAACAAATAAGAAAGTTTTCTCCAACAAAGTGTCATTCGAATATGACAAGATTGTAATGACAAATAACTAATGTCTTTGTGGGAATGAGTTACTGTAATCAGGGACTTTTTGTTCTTAATGTTTCCAATGTTATCAATGAAAATACTACTTTTTTCGCTTATTTGGTTGAATCTATTGATTTATGGCATTGTAGATTAGGTCATATTAGTATTTCTTGTATTAAGAATATGCAAAAGCAAGGTTTAATTTCTCGAATTGAAAACCCATGTTTTAATAAATGTATAATATGTGCCGAAACAAAATTAACAAAAAAAGCCTTGTATTTCTATGAAGAGAGAATCTGATTTGTTGAGTAAGTTCATACCAATCTAGGAGATTTAAAACAAACTATGACTAGAAGAAGTAAACAATATTATGTGACTCTTGTTGATGATTATTCTAGATTTACTAAAGATGAAGCTTTTGATATGTTCCTTTTGTACAAAGCTGAGGTAGAAAACCAATTAATAAAAGGATAAAAAAGAATTAGATCAGATAGAGATGGAGAATATGTCTTGCTTAACGAATTTTCTTATGAAAAGTAATGAATATTTCATTAAACTACACCTCCTTATTCCCCCAAATCAAATGGTGTAGCTGAAAGGAAAAATAGGACTTTGAAAGAAATGATGAATTCTATGCTTGTTGGCTTTAAATCTCCTAAAAATTTATGGGGTAAAGCTATATTGTCTACATGCCACATCCTAAATAAGAATACCTCATAAGAAAATGTAAAACACCTTATGAATTATGGAAAGGTTATTGTCCTAATTTAAAATATTTGAAAGTATGGGGGTGCCTTGCTAAGGTTATGCTTCCAAGTTTTAAGAAAAGGAAAATAGCCTGTAAGACATCTGACTACATGTTTATTATTTATGCTAAACATAGTGATGCATATAGACTTCTTGTATTAAAAAGTGACGTGCTTGATAATAATACTATAGTTGAGACAAAAAATGTAGAATTTTTTTAGCATATTTTTCCATTAAGACTTCGTTCGTTTCATGAAAAATGTGACAATTCTAGAAAATATTTTCCTAGAAGCCATTTTCCAAGAAAATGTAATTATTTTCTTGTATTCAGCCGAAATTAAAAAGAAGTGGAAAATGTTTTCCACTATTTAGTAAGAAATTTTTTTCTTAATCTTCTTCTTTGGCTTGTTGCTAGCCACAACGACAGCCAGTGACCGGCCAAAGGTGAGCTTGAGCTTGTCGTTCGCCAAATCAATGAGATCTAGTAAGCGGCGAGCTCAAGCTCGTCAAGGCCTCGAGTTCGCCGCTCGCCAAATCGGCGAGCCTAGAGCCCTAGCTCATCGTCAATTGGGCGAGCGGCGAGCGATGATGAGCTAAGGCTCAAGCTCATCGCCAATTGAGCGAGTGGTGAGCTAAGGTTCAAGCTGAATTTATTGTGGGGTTGCTGATTGAAAAGTCGCTTGAATCTTGGGATGACTACAAGCAACAACTCAAGCACAAAGACAAGCAACTCCCACTTGCCAATCTCATCATGCATATTATCATTGAGGACACAACCTACAAGGAAAATAAAGCCACCAAAGCTAAGGAAATTGCTACCAAGGAAAATTTGGTGCAAGGCAATCCTCAACATCGCTAAAACAAGATAATAATAAAAAAAACCTGATTACAAATCCAAAGTTGCTCACCCACTTTCAAAAACAAGGGCTCTTGCTTTGTTTGTGGAAAACTAGGTCATCATGTAGCGTATTACAGAAAGAAAATAATGGGAAATGACAATCCTACTAATCCAAAAGTCAACTTGGTTGAGTAGATGACACTAATAACATAATCATTGTGGTCATTTCCCAAGCCAACATTGTGGCCAATGTGAAAAGGTGGGTGGTAGACTCAGGTGCTACCAAGCATATTTGTACAAACAAAAATGCCTTTTCCTCTTACACACAAGTAAGGGAAGGAGAAGAAATTATTTATCTTGGTGATTTTAGAACAACTCAAGTTCTTGGAAAAGTGAAAGTTCTTATCAAGATCACATCTAGCAAGACTTTGGCCTTGAATGATATATTGCATGTCCCTAATATGAGGGCAAACTTGGTTTCACTTTCTCTATTGGGAAAGGTTGGGGTGGAGGTGTCTTTTTAATCTGACAAGATTAAGGAAGGGTTATTATAATCAAGGGCTTTTTGTTCTTAACATTTCCAATGCTATCATTGAAAATGCTACTTCTTTTGCTTACTGGTTGAATCTATTGATTTATGGCATGGGAGATTAGGTCATGTTAGTATTTTTTATATTAAGAAAATGCAAAAACAAGGTTTAATTTCTTGAATTGAAAACCCATGTTTTAATAAATGTATAATATGTGCCCAAACAAATTAACAAAAAAGCCTTGAGTTTCTATAAATTGAGAATCTGATTTGTCGAGTTTAGTTTATATCAATCTAGGAGATTTAAATCAAACTATGAGCAAAGGAGGTAAACAATATTACGTGACTTTCATTGATGATTATTCTATATTTACTAAAATTTATTTACTTAGGCTTAAAGATGAAGCTTTTGATATGTTTCTTTTGTATAAAGTTGAGGTAGGAAACCAACTGAATATAAGGATAAAAAGAATTAGATCGGATAGAATATGTCTTGCTTAATGAATGTTGTTAAAAGGAATGAATAATTTATGAAACTACGCCTCCTTATTCCCTTGAATCAAACGGGATAGCTGAAAGGAAAAATAGGACAAAAAATGATGAATTCTAAGCTTGTTTTATAAAGCTCCTAATAATTTATGAGGTGAAGCTATATTGTCTACATGCCACATCCTAAATTAGAATGCCTTATAAATTATGGAAAGGTTATTGTCCGAATTTAAAATATTTGAAAGTGTAGGGGTGCTTTGCTAAAGTTATGCTTTGTAGTTCTAAGAAAAGGAAAATAGGCTCTAAGACATCTGACTACATATTTATTGGTTATGTTGAACATAGTGCTGCATATAGATTTCTTGTTTTAAAATGTTACGTGCTTGATAATAATACTATAGTTAAGACAAATAATGCATAATTTTTTTAGCATATTTCTCCATTAAGTATTGATACTATTTCTCCGGTACCTCTTTATAAAAATATTTTTGAAAATTCAAATGATGAATTGAGAATGAGTTAAAGAATAAGGAAAGGGAGTTCTTTTGCAACTTATCTTATTGATAATGATCCTTTGACTATTTTTGAAGCAAGATCTTCTAAAGGAAAAAGTTCTTGGAAAGAAGCCATAAAAATTGAGGTTGATTCTATTATACAAAATAAAACTTGGAAATTGGTTAATTTACCACCCGATGCCAGATAGATTGGTTGTAAATGGATTTTTAAAAGGAAATTTAATCGCAATGGTTCTATTGATAAATATAAAGCAAGATTAGTTGCAAAATATTTTACTCAAAAACAAAATGTTGATTAATTTGACACCTTTGCTCCAGTTACTAAAGTTTCATATATTTGTGTTTTATTTGCTTTAGCTTCTATTTACAAACTTGATGTTCACCAAATGGATGTTAAAACGACATTTTTAAATGGTGATTTAGAAGAAGAAATTTTCTTGTTGCAACCTGAGAGTTGTATTTTTCCTGGCCAAGAAAACAAAGTTTGTAAACTCATTAAATCCTTATATGGCTTAAAGCAAGCACCAAAGCATTGACCTTAGAAAACAAAGTTTGTGAACTCGTTAAATCCTTGTATGGCTTAAAGCAAGCGCCAAAGCAATGACATGAGAAATTTGATGAGGTTCTAATTAATTATGGATTTTTATCCACTGGAGTAGATAAATGTGTATACACAAAAATCATTGATGTTGAATCTATAATCATTAGCTTAATTATTGATGACATGCTTATGTTTTGTGCGTGTATTGATGTTGTGAATGAAGCAAAATGTTTCTTGACTTCTAAATTCGATATTAAGGATATGGGAGAAGCCAATGTTATTTTTGGGTGTTAGAATCATATGAAGTGATGATGGCCTAATGCTTACTCAAGAGCATTACGTGGAGAGGCTACCTAAAAAATATGGTCACTTTGATGTTAAACCTATGAGTACTCATGATTCTAATATCCAATTAGTGAAAAATAAAGGAGATGTTGTGGCTCAGTTTGAGTATGCTCAAATTAATGGGAGTCTTATGCATTTGATGAATTATACTTGACCCAATATAGTTTATGTCATATGTGGATTGAGCAAATATACACAAAATCCCAATTATGATCATTAGACTGCCCTGAGTAGAGTAATGAAATATTTTAGAGGAACCATGAACTATGATATTTTATATAGTAGATTTCCTGTTGTATTAGAAGGACACAATGTTGTTAACTGGATTTTGAATTCAAATGAGACAAAATCTACTAGTAAATATGAGTTTACCCTAAGTCGAGGTGCTGTAACTTGGAAATCAGCCAAACAAACAATATTTGCTAAATCCATGATGTGGGAGCATCCAACTTAGCCCCATCAACCCGCTTAGCACCATCATTGCTCATTTAAGCCAAGATAGAATTTGGGCATAACATGCTTCAATAGGTCGAGACTGAAATTTCCAACTAAAGCGATACCAAACCATTCTTATCGAAGTTATTGATACCGACAATTTATGAGTTTCCAAAGTTATCGGTATGATATTAGTCGTTGATTTCTCGGTACGCTTTAGTAGTTGCTGATCCCGAAGTTTCTCAACAACATATCAATGGGAGGCCATTCTAAACAACTTCCTTGGTTATTTGATGAAATCTTGGGGTACTTATCTTCTAGTCAAGTTGGGAGCACAAACTTTGCAAGGCCGAAGAATTAAGAATGCGCGTTCCCAACTCATTAAATGCATCTCTATTTTCCTAGGAGTCTTTATTATTATGTAAAGTTTCAAGAGTCAAAGTTTCAAGTTCCTAGGTCATTAATGTTAGGCTAGTTCCCATATCTATTTATTACTTTTCTATTTCCTAAGTTGAATTCCTCCTATAAATGGAGGAAACCTCTCCATTGTAATCTAGACTAGATTTGATGAATGAAAATACTCGAGATTTCCTCTACGTGAAAGAATATCTTTTGAGAATGGATAACTCCTATTTTGGTATCTTTATCCTTGGAAAATGGATTACTCCTTGGTGGTGAGCCAAGAAGCCTTTATTCTGGGTTAGTGAATTTTCCCTTAGGTCTTGTGGTGAGCTTCTCCTATCCCAAAGTCCTTTATCCTTTACAGGTGATTCGTCCTTTAAACCTTGGTGGTAAACTTTGTCAATCTCGATCTTCATCCTTAATTGGTGGCGCATTATTTATACCTCAGTGTCAATCATTTTCTATCTCTGCATTCGCATTTCATCCTTCGACATCCATCCCCATACAAACCATCCCATACACTTAACCACAAAAGCCCTACATCGCAGAATCACTCGCCGATGCATGCATCAATCCACAATGGAGTTAGAGTTTGTGGCTCTAAAATTGGTTGGCAATGAGGCTGAGTGGTTAAGGAACTTCTTCGCGAATATTCCTTTGGGAATGAAAACAACACATTTTGTGTCTATGCACCGTGATTGTCAAGCGACAATAGCCACTGTAAAGAATAAAACTTCAAATGGTAAATGTAGACACATGACATGATGTGGTAAAGCAACCGCTTAAAGATGCCAATCCTCTAGCTAAACTTGTAGGAAGAAAATTAATTTATAATACATCGAGGATAATGGGACTTAAGCCAGTTGAGAAAAAATAACAGTGATGATAACCCAACCTATGTAATTAGCAATCGCATGAATTAGGTTCATATGGGTAATAACAAGTTACTTGTTATTCTAATGATGCACTATTAAAAATTATTGTCCATCCTAAGATGAGAATAGTGCAAAATTGCAAGGACAAAGGAATTGAACTAAGCTCTTACCAAATTCCATAGCTATTATTGGTGGTGTATTAAATTGCATAATATACTTGATAGAATCACCTATATCAGTGTGGAGTGAAGTTGCTCCTAGGAGAATTTTTAGCAAAAATTTCTAGAGCACTTATGAATAAATCAAGCACACAAAACTGCATTGAACAACAAAGTTTGTGGGAGTGCGATGTAATTGATGAAAATTATAATTTACAAAAGAAAATTCCTAATTCATAGAAATTTCAAACTTCACTATTAATTTTGTGAATTATATATTTCATTCTTTCTAGGGCTGGTTGATAGACTAACAAGCACCAATTCCAATGCTTTACACTCCAATAACCTAGCATTATTATTATTTTTTATTTTCAAA
Source organism: Eucalyptus microcorys (assembly GCA_014182515.1). Taxonomy (NCBI): domain Eukaryota; kingdom Viridiplantae; phylum Streptophyta; class Magnoliopsida; order Myrtales; family Myrtaceae; genus Eucalyptus; species Eucalyptus microcorys. Next base: position 19,868,533 of record CM024564.1, read on the forward strand.
ATCTTTTGAAATATGTGTAGGATAATTGGATATTTCAATATTTTTTGAAATGTTTACAATAATAGCTTTGAAAAAGTCATGACCGCATTAAAGGCTATTATTATTTTAACGGTTATATAACAGCTTTTTAACAGTCAAATAATGGTTTTTTAATCTCGTTGTAATGTTTAATTTATTTCTCAAATAAATTACCCATTATTCTACAATGGCTTTATAATAATTTCTTAACAGCTCTATTTTGTCTGAATATAAAAATAAAACCTCAAAAGACAATCTTAATATATACATCAAATGAAAAGGAGAATATCATTTTCCTTAAAAAGATCTTTCCTTTCATTTTCAATCCTGGGTTATAAACAACGTTGGTTCTATTCCTTCTAATATTTAATGTCAAATATAGAAGAAGGTATGTTGTATCTTGCAAGGATAGCCTCTAGAGCTTATCATACCAAGTTTCGCACTTTGAGAGGCAAAATTATTCTTAAGGATATTAATTGTACACCTCAAACAAATTTATTTATTTATTTATTTTCATCAATGTTTCCAATACCAATTAAATGAAAACTAAATATTTTTCTTGAAATGATATCCATAGAAAATATTTTTCTTTATCATACCATTAATTAGTATCTTCGGAGCAATTATTATTGATATTTGGCTGGAAGATGTGATCGATCTTGTTTTGATGAACAAGCAACACCAAACGGGGACCATTTACATGACACTATTGACAAACCATAGGACTTTTGAAGTGAATTGAATTGACGAAAACGTGCAAAGTCTTATTGTAAGCCATGAACTCAGCTTCCTTCTAGAGTACTGTAATTACGAGGCCCAAGATGCCCACTGTCTAACTTTGGATCAAATGATGAAAGCGTTAATTAGATTAGTTGAATAGCACATGTAAACAAAAGAATCATGGATCATTCTTTGTCCTAATCCAATTTAAATATGTGTCGATACCCTAAAAAAATCCCAAACTAGTACACCGAAGATAAATTTACCATAAACTAATTTTTTTTACCATGAAAAACCCCAAACTGAAACACTTGTGACAAATTTATCTCAATTGATTCTAAAAAACCCCAAATCGGTATACTTGTAACAAATTTACCCCAAACTAATTTATTCAACCATCAAAAACCCTAAATTGGTACATTTGTGACAAATATACCCTCTGTTAAATTGAATTAATATCACAAAAATTGTATAATTGTGACAAAAGAAGAGTAAAATCATAAATTGGTACACCAGTCAATTGTCACATGTAATTCAACTTAGTATACCAATTTACGGTAAATTTATCTAATGTATACCAGTTTAGGGTTTTTGGTGGTCAAAAAATTAGTTCGAGATAAATTTGTCACAGATGTACTAGTTTGTGATTTTTCAAAGTATTAACCCTTTAAGGGCACGTTTGGTAAGGATTCTGTTCCCGGGAACAAATTATGATCATAAATTATTCTTTTTTATTCTGTTCCGGGGAATAATTTCTAAGTATTTTAAACCATTTAGTAACTGTACAAAATTTCTAATTATGGAATAGAATTGCGTTTGGTATCGTGCTTAAAATTTCTACTCCAAATCATTTTCTTTTAATTTTCAAATAATTTTTTTTCTTTTTTCCTTTCTTTTTTCCTTTTTCTCTCATGTTCTTCTTCTTCAAGTGGTTGGTCGCCGGTCCGGCGACTGGCCAAATGAGGGTCGGCGACCTCACCAGAGCGTCACCAGCCCTCGGCGAGGCCAGCCCTCATCGGTCGAGCCTCGCCGGTGACCAGGCAAGCCTCGCAAGGGCTGAGCAAGGCCCGCCTAGCCACCAGCGGGGCTGGGTGAGGCCTACCTGGCCACCGACGAGGCTACGCGAGCCTTATCGAGGCTGGCAAGGCTCGCCTGGCCACCGGCGGCGCTGGGCGAGGCCTGCCTAACCACTGGCGAGGTCGAGCCTCGCCAATGGCTAGGCTTGCCTTCGGTGAGCTTGTCGGACCTGTTGCCAATGACCGGCGGCAGCTGAAGGCGGACGGCGAACAACGGACAGTGGCAGATGGCAACGCAGGATGGCAGTAAATGAAAAAGAAGAAAAGGGAAGAAGAAGAAGAGAAATATGATCTTGATTCTTAGATTTGTTCCTAGGAACAAGCATCAACTTTTTTTTTTATTCTTGACTCTATTCCAAATCTATTTCCGAGAACAAAAAAATAGAAATTTATTCCGGGAACAAAAATTTTACCAAACGCAATTCTGTTCCAAAACTACTCCTAGAAACAAAAATCAGAATCTAGCATTGTTAGGATAGTTACCAAATAGGCCCTAAATATTACTCTAAAGAAACTCACTAATTTTTTGCACCCACAATTAATTTAAGGAAAAATAATGCAAATAATCCCTGAATTTTTACCCAATGTACTGTCACTGAACTTTCACTGAATGCACAATGTTGTCCTTAAACCTTGAATTTATTTAACATATCCCTGATATGAAAATATTCAGTGTTATTCTTGAACTTGAGTTAATGGAAGGATAATATTGAACATTTTCATGCAAGTCTACCAACTAATTTTGACATGTACCACATTGAATAAATTGAAAGGTTCAAAAACTACATCACATATTAAAGTCCATGGACCATATCGAACAAATTAAAAGTCCAAAGATCACATTACACATTAGGTTAAAGTTTAGGGATTACTTATGTTTTATCCCTTAATTTAATCTCCCCCCAAAAATACATTGTTATCACCGATCAATGTACACTCCAGAAAATATCAAACCATTGTCCACGACCATTGGGGATAAAAGAACAAGATGCAAACAAGAGAAGTTTGGGTTGCCTAGTGAGTCAGTTCTTTCTAATTATTATTCAACTTTCAACATTCGCAATTATCTTCATCAGCTTTCGGCATTCACAATTTCAGCCAAGATTATGCACCCGCTGCATTGCCACTTCCATCATTAGGGAGGCACATAAGTCACAAGAGAATTAGCAATGAAATGAAAATTGAACACCTCCTTCCACTCTCCCAGTCTTTTTGTGAATGAAAGGTTTGGATCCAGTTCAATACATTCTGCATGGAAAGAGTCTCCTCTAGCAACTGGAGTCCTGAGGAATAAGGAACTTGAACACCGACTTGTTATAGATGAAGCCAAATATTTATTTTTAGGGGCTTTTTGTCTTTTATATCAGATTTGCTTTTTAGGTTAAAAGTAATACCTTTATATTAGCGATGGCAAGACCCTAGCCGTCAAGACGTTAAAAAAGGAAATAGAGAAGCAAGAAAAATAGAGAAGAAAAAAGTGAGTTTTTTTTTTTTTTTTATGGGGGTTCTCAATCTCTTTGTGCCCTAATCTTAAGAGAAGATCATCATTGTATTCCAACTTTTTTCGAAGTCTAGTGGATTCGCAGAGTGCCTCTGTGCGGAGACATAGCCTAGGTTTGGGTGAACTTCGATAATAAATTTTCTAGCGTGTTCATCCAATTCTGTTCTTTTATTATTATATTCTACCTAGTGAATTGTTTACGAGCGTTATTTTTCTGGAATCGACGTGTGATTTCATAACAACTGGTATTAGAGCCTGGGTTGGCTAATCGAGAACATCGAGGGTTTTCGGTGACGTTCGATTGAAAGCAAACAGGATGGCGGAAGATAAAATCATAATCGATAAGTTCGATGGGGAGGATTTTGAATGGTGAAAACTACAAATAGAGGATTATCTTTATCAAAAAGATCTCTAAGCACCACTTGAGGGTTGGAAAACCGAGATGGCGGAAGTTGATCTGACAGCAGAAGCCGGATGGAAAATTCTTGATCGAAAGGCATTAGGTGCGATTCGTCTAGGGTTGACGAAAAAGATAGGGTACCACATCGCGAAAGCAAAAACTGCAAAAGAAGCCATGGATATTCTAACGAATATTTATGAGAATCCGCAGGCATATGAAGTTAATATGAAGTTATCTAATAGAAGTTCTGTGGCAGAGCATATTAATAGCTTCACACAGGTCACAAGTCAATTGGAATCCGCAGGCATAAATTTAGATATGAAGTTTCAAGCTTTATTGTTTTTATGTTCTCTTCCAAAAAGCTACAATACCACAGTGCAGGGAATTTCAAGCACCATGAAGGATGATTTAACTCTTGATGATGCTGTGAGTAGTATCATAGGTGAAGAGATGCGAAGGAAAGTTTCGGGTGGAGATAATTTTTCTGTATCTACATCTTCAACGGCACTCGCAATGGAGAACTGTGGAAGAAGTAAAAGTAAAGGAAAATTCAGCAGGCGTGGCAGATCACAATCAAGGGGTAAGAGACAGGTTGCAAAAAATGAGTGTTGGTTTTGTCACAAAACCGAACACCGGAGGTTTCAGTGTGAAGCCTACAAAAAGAAACAACAAGATGAGAATCAAGGAGCTAATGTGGTTAGCGATGAATCTTTGCTAGATAACTTGTGTTTGTCTGTAGGGTTTGACTTGATGATAGATAAATGGTTTATTGATTCTGGTGCTTCTTTTCATCGCACCTCGCAAAGAGACATATTTGATGATTATGCCAGTAGAGATTTCGGACAAGTGATTGTGGGAAATGGTCACATGTGTCCCATTGTTGGGAAAAGAACTATGACTGTGAACATCTCAGGTGGAGGACATCTAGTTTTGCGTGAAACTAGGCATATTCCATAATTAAGGAAAAACTGATTTCAACCAGTAAACTTGACCAAGAAGGTTTGGTAATAACCTTTGGATGCGGAGAATGGAAGATAACCTCAGGGGCAAGAGTAATAGCAAAGGGAAAGTGTACAAGTACACTTTACTTTCTCCAAGGAGACAATATCAATGATATGGTTGCAACTACAATGGCTACAGGTAATTTGTCTACTCTTTGGCATTATTGTTTGGGACATCTTGGTGAAAAGGGTGTAAAGCAGTTACACTCGAGGGAATTACTTCCAAGTTTGCAAAAAGTTGAGTTAGATTTTTATAAAAGTTGCATTTATGGAAAACAAAAAGTTGTTAGTTTTCAATTGAATAGGCGACAAAATAAAGGCCAAAAGCTAGAGTTGGTTCATACTGATATATGGGGACCTGCTTAGGAACTCTCTTATGGTGGTAAGAGATATTTTGTCACATTCATTGATGATGCAACAAGGAAGACTTGGGTCTATGCTCTTAGAGAAAAATCGGAAGTATTTGAAATGTTCAGAATGTGGAAGACCATGGTAAAAAAAGAGACAGGTTATCATATTAAAGCTCTGAAGTCTGATAATGGTGGTGAATACACGAGTAAAGAATTTGTGGATTATTTGAGTCGAGAAGGCATACACAGGTTAAAGACTGTTCCTAGAACTCCTCAAGAGAACGGTGTAGTTGAAAGGATGAACAGGACTATTCTAGAACGTGCAAGATGCATGAGGCTACACGTTGGTCTCCCGCTACACTTATGCGCTGCCACAGTTGATGCAACTGTTTATCTTATCAACAGAAGTCCATCTAGTGCGTTGGATGGAGAAATACCACAAGAACGGTGGTCAGGTAAAAAGATTAATTATTCACATCTAAAGGTATTTGGTTATATTGCATATGCTTTGATTGACAGGGAAGATAGGAAAAGCTTGATGCTAAGTCCCAGAAGTGCGTCTTTATCGGATACGGTGGCGACGAATATGGCTATAGGCTTTGGGATTATGAGAATAACAAAGTCATCCGCAGTCGCAATGTGATATTCCATGAAGAAAAGATGTACAAGGATCGTCAGACAGAGTATGAGAAGGTAGTACAACCAGAATATGTTGAATTAGACACAATGTCCATGAAGATGTTTCCAGTAGATCAAAGTGCACTTGAAAGAGAGGTCAAGATGAGCCTATTATCACTGAAGAGGTAGTTCAAGAGGAACGCAGTGATTCAGAGCAAACGAACGACCCTGAAGTACCTATATTGAGGAGGTCTACACATGTGAGAAAGCCAAAGGTAATTTTTTATTCATCAGCTAATACTGTTCTGAGTCATGTCTTGTATACAGATTCGGGGAAACCGGAGACTTATGATTAGGCAAAGGCAGACACGTCTCACTTGCAGTGGGAGTGTGCTATGAAAGACGAGATAAGCTCATTACTTCAGAACAAAACTTGGGAGTTGACCAAGTTGCCCACAGGTAAAAAAAACTTTATTAAACAAATGGGTGTACAGAATTAAGAATGAAGTAGATGGTAGTATTAGATACAAAGCGAGACTTGTAGTCAAGGGCTTTTCTCAAAAAGAAGGGATCGACTACTCCGAGATATTTTCACATGTAGTGAAAATGACATCAATTAGAGTTCTGCTAAGTATAATTGCAGTGGAGGATCTTCATCTTGAGTAGTTAGACGTAAAAATAGCGTTTTTACACAGTGACTTAGATGAAGAATTATACATGGCACAACCTAAGGATTTTGAAGTCAAAGGTAAGGAGCACATCGTATGTCGCTTAAAGAAAAGCTTGTATGGCTTGAAACAAGCTCCATGGCAATGGTATCTAAAATTTGATGGTTTCATGAAAGAAAAGGGATTTGCACACTATGAGTTTGATCACTGTGTTTATTTTCGCAAGTATGATGATGTTAACATTGTGTATCTCTGTTTATATGTGGATGACATGCTGGTGGCTAGTTCCAATATGAAGAAAATCGTAGAAGTGAAGAAGATGTTATCATCACAGTTTGCTATGAAAGACTTAGGAGAGGTCAAGAATATTTTAGGCATGAAAATTATCAGGGACAGGAAAAATAAGAAATTATGGATGTCATAGGACAACTATGTGAACAAGGTATTAAAGAGATTTAACACGGACAAGGCAAAACCGGTTACAACTCCTCTAGCAAATCACTTCAAACTTTCCAAGGATATGTGTCCAAGCACTCAGGTTTTGAAAGATGAGATGGTGGTAGTTCCATATGCATCAGCAATGGGGAGTTTGATGTATGCCATGGTGAGCACGAGACCAGACATTGCACAGGCAGTGGGAGTTGTGAGTCGTTATATGTAGAACCTAGGCAGAGAGCATTGTAATGCGGTAAAATGGATATCAAGACATCTAGCAAGTACTTCCAATTACTCACTTTGTTATGGTGGTACATCTCTAAAGTTGTAGGGTTATGTAGATGCAAATCATTCGAGTGATCGAGATAGTGGTAAGAGTACCACTGGATATGTCTTTACAGTTGCAAGTATAGCAGTGAGTTGGGTATCTCAACTACAAAAAGTAATGGCTTTATTGACGACAGAGACAGATTACGTGGCGATCACAGAAGCCTCCAAGAAAATCATATGGTTACAAGATTACATGGAGGAGCTATATCGAAAACAGCTAGTCAGTACACTGTGGAGTGATAGTCAAAGTGCAATGCACTTAGCAAAGAATGCAGCTTATCACTCAAGGACTAGACATAGCAAGAAGCATTATCACTTTATTAGGTCAACATTGAAAGATAATGAGTTAAAGTTACAGAAGATTGATGGCTTAAAGAATCTAGTTGACAAGTTGACCAAGGTAGTAGACAAAGAGAAGCATATTTTATGTACTACTACCATTGGTATTACTCCATGTTGATTGATGAGGAGTATCACAGAGGCACAAGTTTTTCAATTACTATTTTTTGAAGAAGATGGATGCAAAGTTGCTTGGTGCTTGGGTATATTTGTCTTCAAGTGGGAGATTGTTATAGATAAAGCCAAATATTTGTTTTTAGGGGCTTTTTTGTCTTTTATATCATATTTGCTTTTTAGGTTAAAAGTGATACATTTAGATTAGCGATGGCAAGACCCTAACCATCAAGACGTTAAAAAAGGAAATAGAGAGGCAAGAAAAAGAGAGAAGAAAAAAGTGAGTTTTTTCTTTATGGGGGTTCTCAATCTCTTTGTGCCCTGATCTTGAGAGAAGATCATCGTTTGTATTCCAACTTTTTTCGAAGTCTAGTGGATTCGCAGAGTGCCTCTGCACGGAGACGTAGCCCAGGTTTGGGTGAACTTCGATAACAAATTTTCTGGCATGTTCATCTGATTATGTTCTTTTATTATTATATTCTACCTGATGAATTGTTTGCGAGCGTTATTTTTTTGGAATCGACGTGCAATTTCGTAACAACACGACTAACTAAAGGACTGGTAGAACCATATCAATTACTCTTGTATATTTTGGATGTTGCCGACCTCCCCATTATTGTCGCCATTATACTTTAATGGAAGATCAAGAAGCTTTTTCCCTGCAGAATCCAATGAAAAAACTTATGCGAGCAACCCGTGTGACATAACTTACTAGCTATATGTTCAACAGAAGGAGAGAAACTTTGAAAAGCATTAAGGGGAAAGCCACCGAACATCAAAGGATGGCAAGCCCAATGTAGCAGTGATTCAAGAGTACAATCTACACATTTCGTCGAAAGAGTTTTATGTGTTGTATTCAGTTCTGGCCATAGCATCAAGCAACACTAGGAGTTCCCCCAAACACTTCATTGGGAAGTGCTTTCAAAGAATGTCCCATTGAAGTGTTCAGGAGAACTCTAGCAGCCACCTGATTCATATTGTTCCTCTCCTTTTTTCAATGTGTCATCTGCCTTGATTTGATGAGCAAAAGAAACAATGCTAGTGCTTTATAGATAGGAACATCTCCACCTGAGGAAGGATAAGGGTCTCGCCACGTACCTAGTGAGGGTGATTGGTTCTATGGTGGGTAATTCCAAAACCGGACCCTTTACCCCCACCCTATTATAATCGGTTCCCCTTTTTTGGACCATGTTTGCACTAAAACTTGTTTTGAAATCTACCATATTTTCGTATCCAGTTTTAGGATCTACCCCATTTACACTAGAACCTATTTTGCAACCACCCGATATCCTATACAACTTCGAATTTCACATAAATACCGAGAAAACAATAACATAATCCTCATAATTTGTATTGAAACATTAAGCACATGTAATCAGTAAATACATGAATTTTTTTACTAAACAAAAAACTGAGAATCTACCAGGCTAATTATTATAAACAAACATCAAAAGGCAAAGTAAAAATCCTATTCTCATTCCCACAACTACTAATAGGTGCTATTCATTTATCTAACAAATCTTTTTTTAACACTAGTTAAAAACTGCTTCCAAAACCGGTCCAATCGGTCCAGGTCCTTGGTGGGCCTTTACTTGGAATCGAGAATCGGACTAGTTTCATCCAATTTCCAAAAAATGGAATCAGTTCCTAGACCGGTTCAAATAGGAACCTGTTTTCGGACTTGTTTTCTCGGTGGTCCAATCCGATTTCTGGGTGAATCCAGTCCGATTGCACACCCCTAGTACCTAGACATGCCTTTGCACAACATGGAAGTGCTAGAATGCATTGACATGAATTTTTGTGGTATGCGATTTTTTTCCCTTTTTCCTTCTTCATCAGCTTCAAATCGCTTTTTCCTCGTCTTCCAACAATGCAGTGTAATAAATTTGCGGCTCAGCATGAGTTTTGCCCGTTTCTCGGCTTGCTTCATCTGCTGTCAAGCACGCACGGTCTTGGCCCTCAGAATCCAATTTTCATTAGATGACTAAAATGTGTTTGTGACTGAAGTTCCATTTCACCTAGCACCAAATTCCTGAAAGGCGAGGGTTCTATGAACTGGGCATACTACCTAAATATATGATCTGCATGTTCCGATGTGTATGAGTCGTTTAACTGAAAATTTCTATTGATTCAAAGTTAGAAATCCTTTAAAGTGCTCGAGACATCCCAAATGCAATATTTGATATAACTAGCATCTATAATTTGTAATTCTATAGTACTTGAGACATCCTTTATGACAAGATGTCATAAAATTTGTATCGATGGATTCATAATTCTACTGAATCTTGTCCTAATGAAGCATAAAATAGGCTTTTTAATTTGCGGCAACTTCCCTATTTGGTTCCAATACCTAACGAAGCATGAAAGACCCCTCTCTAGTGTAAGGTGATGAGGAGACTCGAACGAGTAAGGCAAGCATTAAGCAAGACAAGGCTGGTATGGAGAAAAAGGCTTGTGGCAGCATGCCACCAGATAATATTCTCGATGTTCATCTGATGCATGAAGACGACCGGATTCATTTCCGTTAACTGCATGGATCCAATCACATCAGATGGTCCAGGACCCAAAAAGCATATCATTTCTTGCGGAAAAAGAATCTTCAATTACATTTTTAGGATTTTCATGAGATTTGCCTTTGCCACACAAAAGTTCAAATCCTACCTCAAAAAAGCATAGTATTCCTTACACCACGGGAATTCTTGGCCGACTAAAATTTCTAAATGGAAACATAACTTGAAGTTGTCTTGCTTAAAACACGACATTACATACAATTAATCACTGTACCATCTAAAAAACAAGTGAAGTTATCAGATTTCTTAAAACTCCAACATTACTTTTGGTGCAAAAGCAAGCAGTTACCCCCATCAAACTTGTTCCTTAGGTCATTCACCTAACATGTGGATTTTGAGTCACTCATATTCTCCGCTATGCATTACCAGGGCTAACCATCCTTTATTATCGAAAGTAATCTCAGCATTTAAATTCCAAAAATCTGAATGCAAAAACTTTCACATCCGAAAAAAAAAAGGGAGATAACAACAAAACTTGTGGACATTCAACTTGATGAGATTCCTCCCTCACTTGTCAATTTACCCAGCAAATCTGACCAGGTTCATTTCGGCCAATCGAAAATTGATGAATCTCTCCTCTTTTCCAGGTTCCTCTACATACCCAGCCTCTTCTTTTTCAATGGATCTACAGTAATAAGTTGTCGTCATATATAGCAATTAGAGGTGTCAAATGGGTCATGGACCCATTTTTGGACTCATATTTTATTTATATGGGTCCAACTTTTAAAAACCCAACTAAAACTGAGTAACAAAAGTGAGTCTGATTTAAATGGGTCGAAAATGAGTTAGAACTTGTGACCCATTTTCGACCCAATCAAAATATCAAGTGGGTTAGAATAGAACCCATTTCCAAGTTTCCAATCCAAGGCTCACACATTTTTTCCCTCTTTAATTTTATAAAAATGTTTTCTATAAAAATCGAAATTATAATTATTTTTTTTTTTTTTTTCTATTTCTATTTCTTTTTTTCTTCCTCCTTCCTTATCCGATGGCTAGCACCGTGACGGGCCAGGCAAGGCTCAAGCTCGTCGGCCTCATGCGAGCTTGGCATCGCTGACGACAGCCTCGCCAGTCGTCGACGAGGCCTCGGCCTCGCTAGATCGAGCTTGCCAATGTTGGGTGAGCCCAAGGCTTGCTAAATTTGGTGAGGCCAAGCTCGCCCGATGCTTGGTGAGGCTCAATCTCACCCATCTAGCAAGGCCGAGCTCGCCCGATGTCTAGCGAAGCTCAACCTCGTCGACGAGCAGCGAGGCTAGAGCCTCGCCGATCCGGCAAGCTCGTGGTCGGCAGCCAACTAAAGAAGAAGAAAAAGAAAAAAAGTGATAATTAAAAATTATATTTTTAAAAATAAAAAATAATTAAAATTTGATTTTCTAAAAAAAAAATTAACAAAAATTATAAAAATTATCCATTAAATTTTTATTACATAAAATTTTTTAGCAATATCACTTTTTAAAATATCATAAAAATGAGTTTTCTTATGTTTAGTTTAAAAAATTTAATGTTGCAGTTTTCAGTTGCTCAATAGTATGTTCACTCTAAATAAGATAAGCATGTGCATGGTCTAATTCTTTATAAATATTTCATTTTATAGGTTTTTCTAACATTTTTTTATTTTATTTACTATTTTAAAAAATGATTTAATTTGAAATTTTAATCCAATTAGCATATAGCTTAAAGTGGGTGTGGGTTTTCCTAGAATATCAATGGGTTTTAGCAATATGGATCCAATCGGGTATGGGTCGAATAGAGTATGGGTTACTGAATTTACACTATATGAATATGAGTCAAAACGGGTTAAAATGTCAAATATGGGTCAACCCATTTTCGACCCGACCCACCCATTTGACAGATCTAATAGCAATTCTATAACTTAAGCAAATACTTAAAAATTTTCATCAATCTAAACCTCGAGACTTCGAGGATATAAAAGCAGCTAGGGAGTATTTCCTCTAGGTGCCTATAAATAGCGGTTCTTACTTAGTTCAACTATATGGACTGAGAGGCAGAATTGTGCTTTTGATGGCCCAACACGCTCTCTGTTCTTTAATTTCCCTGGTCTTTGGACCTCTCATTCTATAGCAACTAATTTACAAAATCATTGCCGGAAAGATCGATCCAAATTCATTCACCGTAACAAAACAACAAATATAATAACCTTAGTGCCTGTGTATTTGAAGGAAAACTTTTTTGAGAAATTCTTTTCCGACTTTTCACTTGGCTGATAAAAAACGTTTTCTATTGATTGAAAATGACAAAGCTTAGAGCAGATGAAAAAAAAAATCCCTTCTATTAAAAAGAAAAAACACTATTCTTAAACCACCAAATAAATGAAAACTAACTATTTTTCTCAAAAAAGATCCATGAAAAATATTTGCTTTTATCATGAAATATTCAGTAAAATAAACGCATCCTTAATTAGCATCCCGAGAGCGATTATCGTTGATGTTTGGCTGGAGAATGTGATTGATCTTGTTTTGATTAACGGGTGGACCCCAAATGAGCATCATTTACACGAAATTATCGACAAACCATGGGACTTTTGCAGTGATTGAATGCATCATCAGTGAATCCGATATTCGCTCAAAATCGAATCTACAGAAACGTACGAAGTCCCTTGTAAGACGCGAACTTGGCTTCCTTCGAGAGTACTGTAATAGGGAGGCCCAAGATACCCGCTGTCCGCCACCCACATGGTGGGCTTTAGATTCAATGAAAGAATGCGTGTCAATTAGATTAGTTGAATAGCACGCGGAACGAAAGTATCACGTATCATTTTTTTTTGTCCCAGTTTCATTTAAATATCACACTAAAGAAACTCACTACTTACCTATACAATTTTCTCCGCCCACAATTAAATTAACGGAATATGTGATCCCTAAACTTTTAATTTAAAATTTTAGCTCAATGTGTAATAGCATTCCTGAACCTTCAACTTATCGAATCTAACCCATGAAATCTTAATGCATATTTATTATAATCCATGAATTATATAAAAATATTTAATGTCATTTCTAAACTTGAATTTATGAAATGATAATATTGAACATTTTCCATACAGTTCAAGAACTAACTTGAACATGTACTAAAAGTTTAAGAGTTATATTAAACAAATTAAAAATTCAGAGATGATATTACACATCAAAATTTAGAAATCATATTAAACAAGTTAAAAATTTGGGAATTAAATTTCACGTTGGGTCAAAGACTCAAAATTTACAGACTGTCTATGTCAATAACCCTTAATTTAATCTTCCACATAATTGGAATCCATTTCAATAAAATTATGTTGATAGGATAATGGTATAAAAAGTTATCTAAACGTTTTATAGACCTAATTAAATCAATCGGAAGTTCATTGATGACATTATAAATTGAATTGTTATTTAATGACCAACTTGAATTGATTTAAAGTTCGGATAGAGATGATGTTGCACGATAACAAAGGTTTAGGTGTTAATTATGTTATTGCTGTCCCATCTCTTTTTGTTACGTCGCTTTCTCTCGCTCTTTCCATCGTCCAGAGCCAGTTTCTTCAGTTTTACGTCACCTGGTCACTCTCGCGCAGGGCAATTCTGGTCGGACCAATGTTTACTAAGTGGGTCATCTTTTTTCTTTCTATTTTATATTATTATTTTCATTAGGATTGATATTAGCAGGAAAAAGTGGTTGAGTCAAAATTTACAGACTGTCTATGTCATTAACCCTTAATTTAATCTCCGCGTAACTGGAATCCATTTCAATAAAATTATGTTGATAGGATAATGGTATAAAAAGTTATTTAAACGTTTTATAGACATAATTAAATCAATCGGAAGTTCATTGATGACATTATAAATTGAATTGTTATTTAATGACCAAATTGAATTGATTTAAAGTTCGGAGAGAGATGATGTTGCACGATAACAAAGGTTTAGGTGTTAATTATGATATTGCTGTCCCATCTCTTTTTGTTACGTCGCTTTCTCTCGCTCTTTCCATCGTCCAGAGCCAGTTTCTTCAGTTTTACGTCACCTGGTCTCTCTCGCGCAGGGCAATTCTGGTCGGACCAATGTTTACTAAGTGGGTCATCTTTTTTCTTTCTATTTTATATTATTATTTTCATTAGGATTGATATTAGCAGGAGAAAGTGGTTGTGGGTATTATCGTCAACATTTCAAATACAAGCAATGATTGAAGTACAGACCCTCCCACATGGCTTCACCAATATTCATGATCAAGCCTCCTATATCGATGAAACAAATATAGACAATTGAGAGAACGTTTACCTTAGTTAATTTATATTTTTATAACATTTTATTTTAATTTTCAAGTACATAAACAAAAACGTATCCAATAAAAACTATTGATATTTAAAAAAAAAAACTATACCCATTTATCTATTTCAATCATTTTACTACAGATGCCTTGAGATTGAGAAAAACTATATTGAATTTTCATAGTGTAAATATCCAATTTGCTTTTGATCGCCAAATTTTTCAACTTGAAAAGACGTTCCAATAATCCATTTAAATCATTTCATGATTGATTCTGTCATAACAACTGTCCAAAAATTTCACAAACCACTTGTATAATTTTACATTGACATCCACAACCTTTATCAATTTAAATTACAGTTTATGTTTGCTATTGCAATTCGAGCTTCATATGGAACAACAAGCCTTGCCGTAAAAATCCATGTAACTTTTTTTTAATGTTTCTATTCTTAGTTGCAAAAGTTAGTTGGGATATTAATACCATGAAAAAACCTCAAATAGGTACATATGTGATAAATTTATCCAAAACTAATTTTTTTACCATTAAAAATTTTAAATTGATACATCCATGACAAACATACCTTCCATGAGTTTCTGTTTAATTTCACCTTAAATTGTATGAGTTGAATGACATGGGCAGATGATAAGTACACCAATTTGGTGTTTTACCTTTCGCTGTGGTCCAATTTAATGAAAACTAATCGAGAGTAAATTTGTTATAAATATATCAGTTTGGGATACATTTGTCACATATGTTTTTCATGGTCAAAATTAATTTGGAGTAAACTTGTCATATAAATATTAATTAGGGATTTTTTGTGGTATCAACTTAATTAGTGATATCAGGCATTGCAAAGGCATCTAGAAAGATGAAGTGCACGTTTCCCCGATGGATCTCGTGGAATGAACTCCAGCATTATTGTATTCCAACTTGTTGCCATGAAACGTGGGGCTTGTTGGTCTCTTGCATTAAATTAGCAGGAGTTGTTGGTTCTGGATAATACTGTCCAAAAATCACGAATAAATGCAATGATTGAGGTCCAGCCCTTACCACATGGCTTCGCCAATATTTTTTGTGGTCAAACCTTCTAAACGCGATCGCGGGGTGTATTTTAATTTGGTACTGAAAAAAGGTTGGTCAATCGGTGACGCATTTGCTTTCTAAGAAAGAGAGGTTATCCAAGCATCAATTAGCCGTAGAGGTCTAACGACATCTTTGGTTTAAACATAGTGTAGGAGCACAGCTACATCTTTTTACTCAACTAGATCTAAGCTAACCTTTGGAATAATAGGGTATCGATTGACCTTTTTCTCCGACCTGAGGGGGACCAAAAATTTCCCGGGTTGGGTCAACAAAGTCTTACCTATCTTGACTCGATGTGCGGAATTTTTTTTTTCTTAAAATCATAGTTAGAACTTTGGGAACAGTCACAAAAACTCCGAAACTATATATACTATAACACATTTATCCCGAATTTTTTTTTTGTGACATCAAAAAACCCAACCTATGCTCACTATAGAAAACCCCGAACTTATACCTATATGACACGTTTATCCTCCGTTAATGTTCCATCAAATGATTTTTCAGTTAACATATTGTTATTTTTATTTCACTTAAAACACGTGGCCAAATTTATTTCAACACTGTTTGCTTCTTGGCATCCATGCAAGCAGATTTTTAACAATTCTTATTAATAGAATTTTGATGAAGGGTTAATGTGTCGCATATATATAAGTTTGAGATTTTGATATCATAGAAAAAAAATTTAGGATAAATGTATCACAATAGTTATAATTTAGAGATTTCCTTTGCTTTTGTCCTAGAATTTTTAACAAGTCAAAGTTGCACAATACTCAATCTTTTTAGCTTGCGTATGTTTAATGCACTCAAGAAATAGGTCATTCGTCCAAAATCTTATATTGAATGGACGAATCAAAATAATTTGAAAAATGACCCACAATAAGACTCGTGAACAAAATTTCCTTGTTAAGGGATGTGGCGGGTTTTTTGCTGGGTGCCTGGGTACCGGTACTCCTAAAATAATTTATTTATTACGGTGTTTTCTTTTTCGCTTGAATTGTAGTTAGAAATTTGGAATAGTCAAATTTATAAAATATACAGGCTCATTAGCCGGGCTGCGTGCAATGTCATAAAGAAATGTGTGTGACCTACTTATATAATTTCCTGGATGTTTCACTTGTTTATTAGATGCTATGTTGTCGCGTTAAAAGCTGGAGTTTTATTTCAGTTTTACTGTGTTTTTTATTGGTAAAAAAGTATAGTGCCTGGTATAACATTTGGATGATATTCTTAAAAAAAGTCAACTTTATTGTGGTTCTAAGACATTCATTTTCTTTTGTATTGCTGTCAATAAATTATAGATCTTAGAGATATAGATGTATTTTGGAGATTTAAATTGATTGATTCTAATTTGATGTAATTGATATTTTGTTATTTTGAATAGTTAACTTCTAAGGCTTATATATAGGCTCATGTATTTGAAATTGGTAACATATAAAATATTGCATTTTTCTATCACAATAATTATCAACTTAATATCAAAGCCATTCTTTTCTGAGGAAGCGTCCATCCAATCTAACGCCTACCGCTTCGGCCGCATCACTTCGATTTCACCCTTAATTCTATAGCATCACTATCACCCACCCACGAACTGCCGTCCTCCGCCAAGTCAAACCCAAAAACCTTGTTAGGAATGGAGATCAAATTGTAGCACGCATCGCATGCGCCATCACCTCCGATGAACCATCAAGCCCGAGACTTTGGGAGTTATTTCATCCATTTTCATTGATCATATTCACCAAAGACCACCACCATCAGCCTCCTGAAGCTTCAGCAAGTCGACTAAACTCAACCAAATCGCCTCCGGATGCTCAACGTCCCCTCATGTGCCACCTTCACTCTCTATGCATGAGATCCACACACCTACGGTTGTGTAGATGCTCCCACACGGCTGTCATAAGTGACATCAGTTTACCGGTCTGGCCCGTTGGCCGGACCAATTCATTCGAATTTCAGATCGGTTTGGCCTTTTTCAGACCGATTCGATTATATTCAAGCCGGTTCATACCGATTCATCTGTATTCAGACCAATTCAACGGACTTCATTAGTTTGGCCTTTTTCAGACCGGTTCAGTTATTTTTCAAGCCGGTTCATACCGGTTCATCCGTATTTAGATCAATTCAATCAGATTTCGAACTGGTTCGATTCTATTCAGGCCAATTCATATTGGTTCGTCTACATTTCTGACTGATTTAACGCTATTCTGACTAGTTCTTGGCCATCTTTGACCGATTCCCAAGGTATTTTGACATTTTGAGTTCGTTTTGGGCCTTATTTGTTCCAGATCAGCTCTCCAAGTACTACTTTCTTCACATTTTTTTGTCCAATCTTCCATGTTGAAACTAGTAAAATGCTTATTATGGATAAATTGGAACTTTCAATGTCCAATTACCGTATAGTACAACCTAAAGAATTTACAAGGATGGCTAATCGACCTCAAAACCAAGGTCCACATGCAAGTTCATCTACCATTGCTGCTAATGGATTGTGTGTTGCTCTTAAATTAGAGGATCACCATTCCATTCTTCAAAAGTTTGGTACTTCTAGCTTCTCCGTTCCTTCTGTAATGTCTATCATTTTTGGTACTTTTGATTCTTGGTATTTTGACTCTGCCTACTGCAATCATATAACTACAAATTCTAATTTGTTTCAATCAAAATCATTCAACACACATGTCTCTACTATTTACAATGCCAATAATTCTCAAATGAGAGTTAGCCATACAAGAAACATCTCAACGTCTACATTACCCTTACCTAATACATTCACGATTCCCAAATTCTGCCTCAATTTGATTTTAGTAGGACAATTGTGTGAACTTCGTTTTGATGTCCACTTTTCTTCTCATGGTTGTCATGTGCATGATCCAAGAATGGGACAAACTATTGGGACAGGTTATAGAATGGGACACCCGTTTGAGCTTGTTTCCTTGAATATTCCCAACTCCTTTGATGGTTGTGCAACCACAGTGTCATCTGAAACTTGGCATTCTTGGGTAGGTCATGCTTTATCCTCTAGATTAAAATCCTTAAGTTCAAATGTCATTTAGGTTCTGTTGACAATAAGCATTTTGATTGTCTACCTTGCCAATTGGGAAAACATCATGCCTTGCCTTTTGATTTTAGTGAATCTGTCTTTCATGCTCCTTTTGATCTTATTCGTCCCGATACTTAGGGACCATCTCCAACTCCCACAATGGGAGGCTTTTGCTATTTTGTAATATTTGTGGATGATCATTCTTGTTGTATATGGCTTTATCTAATAAAAATCAATATGAATTTACTTATATCTACCATAATTTATTGCCATGATAAAAACACAATTTTCTCAAGATGTCAAGGTTTTTCATACCGATAATACCGTGGAATTTAAACATACCAAATTTCTTAGAATTCTCTCCCAAAATGGTACTATTGTTCATCGTTCTTGTCTAAGGAACTCCCAGCAAAATAATCAAACAAAACGTAAACATAGGCATATATTAGATATTACGCATACTCTTTTAGTCTCTATTATTTATCTGGAACTATTTTGGGGAGAGGCTTTTCTTACTGCTATATACTCCATCAACTACATTTCGTCACTTGCAATAGGTAAAATTTCTCCTTAGAGCACTTGTATGGTAGTGTCCTCAATTACAATCTTCTTTGAGTCTTTGGTAGCGTTGTTTGTACATCTTCTCCCACATGAACGTTCAAACTTAGAGCCTCATGCAAGTTATGTTGCTTTTTTGGGTATAGCGTTGAACACAGAGGTTATGGATGTTGGGATCCTATATTTAATCACCTTTGTGTGTCTCGTCATATTACCTTATGGTAGACTTGTCAAATGAGTGGAGCAGGTAGGGTTTAGGTCGGATCAGAAATGGTTCGATTCAAATTGACTCATTTAACTTGTTTATAATCCATTTATCGTAATGTAAAATTCTTGACCCATACCTGACCTAACCCATTTAAATAAATCTAATAAAGCTTATTCCTTATATTTTTTTTAGAAAAAAATGGTATTGCTAAAACACTTTAATGCAATACAAATCTAGTAGACAATTTTTATAATTTTTTTTTTAAAATAAGCCTCCATTTATTTATTGAAAAATATTTTCCAAGAATTTTTTCAGGAAAATTACAATATTTTCTAAATATTTGCTTGAAATATGAAAATAAATTTGAAAATATTTTCTGCCTTTTGGTATAAAAAATATGATTAAATTTTTCTTTGTGTACTCCTTTTAAAATTTTTTATTTTTTCTATTTAAAAAATAGAAAATTTTCTTTTTCTTTTCCTTCTTTTTTAGCTGCTCGCTTGCCACGACGACAAATGGCGGCGGCTACATGGGAGCTCAAGCTCGCCCTATTTTGGCTTGCCAAGCCTCGCCAATAGTTGGCGACCTCGAGCTTCGTTGGCCTCTAGCGAGCTCATCTCTTGCTTGGCCGATCATCGCCTATCGCCGTTTCGACCACTAGTTGAGGAAGATGGAATAAGACGGGAGAAAAAAAAAAAAAAAAAAAGAAAAAGAAAAGAAAAGAAAAAGGAAATATAAAAATATTATAATTTTGATTTTTATAAGGCTAAAAAGGGAAAGAGAGTGTCTAAGCCATGGGTTGGAAATGGGTTCCAAGGTCAATCCATTTATTTTAAGTTTAAATTTTTTAACCCATTTAAGTAAGCTCTTTAAGATTAAAGTGACCCATTTATATTTAAATGGGTCATATATGGATTTAAGACCCATTTTGATAGGTTTGCCTTTCGGAAATACAAGATGTTCTCCTCTCTTCATCCCTTCAAGTCATCGCCTCATGTTTCTTTCCTCACTAATACTTCAGTGGGTTTATTTCTAGAAGATCTCGCACCTCTCTCCATTCATGAATCCTCCTCTCCAGAAGTGTCTCCTCCTCCTTCTTTTAATCCTGATGCAAATTCTACTGGCGATAACACCTTGGTAGCTTCTAACATGTTTGCTCCGTCCATAGATTCTCCATCGGTTGACATTCCAGCTCCACTATTCATCGCTCCACTAGAGTAAGTCAATCTTTTTGTTCAATGTCGTAATTACCGTTGCTTCTTTTTCTAAACCTCGCAAGCAACAAGCAATGGTAGATTGGCTATAGGCCTTCGATAAATCTCACATGGCATTTGGTTGATTTGCCTCTTAATAAGTCTGTTGTAGGTTGTAAATGAGTATTTAAATTAAAACAAAGGAAAATGGTACTATGAATCATTACAAAGCTTGGTTAGTGGAAAAAGGCTTTACTTAGGAATACATAGTTGACTATGAAGAGACTTTTGCTCCTATTGCACGCCTCACTATTATTCGTAGTCTTCTTGTCGTTGCTGCAATTAAGTGCTGGTCTCTATTCTCGATGGATATTAAAACGGCATTCTTGAATGGTGATCTTACTGAAGAAGTTTATATGGTGCCTTGTCCTAGAAATACTCATTCTTCCAACAAAGTGTGCCGATTATGCATAGCATTATATGGTCTGAAATAGACTACTCATGCATGGTACTTCAAATTTAGTTCTACAATGGAATTTCTCAACTTCAAATCCATTCCCCATGATCATGCTCTTTTTGTTCAACGTACATTTCATGGGTATATATGTTGCTCTTATATGCGGATGACATAGTTATTACTGGCGATGATCATATTGGCATTTCAAAGCTTAAGCAATATCTTAGTTAATAGTTTGAAATGAAAGATCGAGGGCGATTCAGTTACTTTTTATGCTTGAAATATGCCATTGATCTTATTTCTCGAGCCAAACTCACTAACAACAAGATCGCTGCAACTTTTATTGAGACCAATGCTAAATTTGGTGCCAAAGATAGGGCTCCTCTTTCGAATCCTATACTCTATCAACAGCTTGTCAATAGTTTTATATATCGATGTTACTTGACTCGACATTGCCTATGTTGTCCATATTGTTAGTTAATACATGACCACGCGTCACACGAAGCATTTTGCTGTAGTATTTCAAATTCTTCGCTACATCAATGGTACATTATTTCATGGCATTTACTATTCTTCTCAATCTATCTTGGAATTGACTACTTATTTTGATGTTGACTAAGCTAATGACCCTTGAGATCATTGCTCCACTAAGGGCTCTTTTTAGGTACTTTACTTATCTCTTGGCATAGTAAGAAACAAACTAATGTTGTTCACTCTAGTACGAAAGCATAATATCAAGCTCTTGCTAATACGACATCAGAATTACTATAGTTGTGGTGGCTACTAAAAGACATGGGAGTGCGTCAACATGGTGGAATAGTTAGTCATTTATTACGACAACTAAAGTGCTATCCAAATGGTATATAATGATGTTTTCCACGAACAAACCAGGCACATTGTATTAGATTGTCATTTTATGTGATCTCATGTTCTTCGTGGCATTGTTCGACTTGTCTCTACTTTATTTGCTAAACATATTGTTGATGTCTTTATTAAGACACATTCACCTAGGCATTTTCTAAATCTTTTCTCCAAACTCAAGTTGATTTCTTTCAAATCACCTTGAATCAACTTGAGCTTGAAGGATGTTAGAAATATAAAAATATTTAGAAGATTTATCTTGATTGATTCTAATTTTGATGTAATTGATTTTTTGTTATTAGATAGTTAACCTCTAAAGCCTATATAAAAGCTCATGTATTCTTTGTTAGTAATGTACATAATATTTAATTTTTCCGTCACTACAATTATCAACTATAGGGATGTTGAAGTTCTTAGCTTTTTATTTGTTATTATGATTTGTCGAGCAAATTATTTGTGCAATCTTTTGAGAAAAACCTATGGATTTGCAACCGACACATGAATTGTCCATTTATTAATTAGGTACAATGTTTATTGGTGAAATTCGTTTACAAACTTGTTTCACAGACAATGAATGAATCGAAAAATATTTTTCAAAAAATGATTGCTTATATTACTTACAAAAATGAATGAGAGAAAAATATTTTTATCATTTATGAAAATTTTTAGACATAAATTATTATTAGCAATGAAGATAATTTTCATTGAGTAATTATTTTAAGCGATTCAAACGATCAATTTTACGAAAATATTTCTCAAAATACCTATATTTGCGAAACAAATGAAGATATAAGACTCATTTCTTGAAAGAATAGCTGGTCATAAAGGTTTAAACCCCTTCTAATAGGTCAGGCATAGATTGTGATAAATCAAATATCTTTTTCGATCATGAAATGATTGATGCTTTAAAATTGAGAAAAACTAAATTGGGGTTTTGTTTGCCATGGTCAAATCTACTTTTTATCACACGATTTACTTGAGAGAGAGAGAGAGAGAGATTATAAAATAGAAATATTACAACAAATTATTTCAAAATTATAGCAAGATTTGTTTTACCATTTGATATTTGAATTGTGATGGTTGATTGGTTAATAATTTGAATCGATAGAGGTAGTGACATTAATGTACAATTACATGAATGGTTATGAGATTTATGGATAATTATTATGGCACAATCAGTCATTAAGATTACATAAAATATAATGTAATCTTTGAACTTTGAACTTTTTTAATGTGGTCTTTGAATATTACCCAAATATGTAATATAAATCATGGATTTTTATCTATTTAACATGGCCCCTGATATATCGAATAATTTCATATAGTTCAAGGATTAAATTGAATATATATCACACATTCATGGATTATACATAACAAATTAAAAATTGAGGGACTATAGTGTGTAGTTACCAAAATTTATAAATTATTTGTGTTATTATCCCAAACTTTAAATATAGAGCACCCTAATTTTTTTTATTGGATGGCTTGACAAGTGCCTTAAACAAAATCCTCGAGAAAAGGGAGGGAAAGAAGAAAAGAGAGGCAAAAATCGGCTGGAATTTGGCGCGCTGTTTCGGCAACTTGGCATTCGATTTCCATCGACTCGTTTCGAATTTCGAAAGATATATCCGCGTCGCCCACGACGAGCCAGCCACCATCACCATTCACCATTCCATCGTGCTCCCCGTGCACTCAACAGTGGGGCCCGCCGGCAGCGCCCGCCAGCGACCGCCAGCGGTTTCCCGTGACGGCAAATCCTTCCGCTATGCGCACTTTTCTCTTCTGGTTCTTTCCCAGTGAATGCTCTTTACTCTTCCTTCCCCTCCCCTCCTCTCTTTCTCTCTCTCTCTCCCTTCTGTCTGCAAGCGCCTTCGACCGCTTTTCTCGAAATGAAGCTGCAGGGGTATTCGGCCGCCGAGATCATCGCGGCCAACGAGGACCTCATCTCCGAGATCCTCCTCCTCCTCCCCGCCCGCTCCCTCCTCCGTTTCAAGTGCGTCTCCAAGCTCTGGCTCTCCATCATCTCCAGCCCCCGCTTCTCCCGCCGCCACGCCCGCCTCCACGCCGGCTCCGGGGCCTCCGGCGTCGTGCTCCGCCGCACCCCCTCGGACCACCAGTTCCTGCCGCTGGGCGGGGGCGGCGGCGATGATCCCCTATCTGGGTTCCCGTTCAAGTGCCTCGATTTCGCCCCCGACCCCGCGGGTCTGAAGATCCTGCAGTCCTGCGGCGGGCTGCTCCTGTGCTGCAGCTTCCGTAAGATCGGGTGTAGGCGTAATTACTACGTCTTTAATCCGACGACGGGGCGGTTCGCGATGCTTCCCCAGCTCGGGGGTGCTACCTCCTGTGCGACTACTGTTTATGGAGTGAGTTTGGTCTTCGACCCTTCTAAATCGTCCTACTATGACGTCGTCTGCGTTCGAAGCACCGTCGAATCCTCGTACTACTATCAAATTGAGATTTACTCGTCTCGCGACCGCGGATGGAGGCTTTCTGGGTCTCCTTTCGTCGCTCCGTTCGATATGGTGTTCGACAATGGCGTCTTTTGGAATGGTGGGGTTCATTGGATTAGCCCAACGGGGGCTTCCCTATGCTTCGATGTCGAGAAAGAGCAGTTTGGGACGATGCCAGGGCTTCCCATTTCGGAGAACCGGGGGTGCAGGAGGTTCAGGTATTTTGGGGAGTCTCGTGGGCATTTGCATTTTTTTGAGATTTATGGGTCACGGACTGCTCAATTTAAGATTTTTGAGTTGGAAAAGGATTATTCTGGGTGGTTTGTTAAATACCATGTGGAACTTGATTCTATCGTGAGTGCTTTCCCAGAGGTGGTGCGCGATTACATGGATCCGGTCTATATGAATTACTATGCGATTGTTATGCTTCATCTGGTCAGAGAAGGGAACAACGAGGAGTCATCGCTGTTAGTTCATTTGCCAGGTAAAATCTTGACATATAATGTTGGTGACAAGACTTTCAGGAAGCTTTATGAGATACCGGCTGATCAATCTAAAGGGTATGGCCCATTACAATATGGGTGGCTTGATGCTTATGAATTTATCGAGACATTAACTCCTGTTTGATGCAAATCACTTTCCTTGTCGATATTTCTGATCTTGTAAATCTGCAAGTTTCCTTTCCATGTTTCAACGTAATGTAACATATGTGGCTTGAAGCCTGCTTGTGCCTCTGGTGATGATGGGATTTTCTTCTCTCCCGTTGATGGCCATGATATATGTAATGCAATGTTTTTTATTTGTGATAATGAGATATGTCTAGGATGACCCATTTGGAAGGATTTTTCTATGTATATTGTCTTCAATCTATTGATACATCCTAATCCGTACTCTGTAACGTGTGCTGTATGTATCAGTAATATTTGACGGTTAAGGTACGTTCTGCTTTCTCCATCTGGCTGAGGGCCAAGGTCAACGTGGAGTTTCTCTAGATTTGCTGTTATAACAATCTCACTTGATCATAACCTTTGCCGGGTCCCTATTTCATTTTACTTTCTTCTTCTCGGGGAGTGATAGTGATAAGGATGGCATCCAAGTTCCCAATTCTTTCAAAAAAAATCCCTTGCTTAGGGCTGCTGAAACAAGTGAATGCACTAGACTAATTTATTTGTGCTGAAGCATCTCAATAAGATGATATCATTGTTTATTCCTCTTTTCCCTCCTGGAGTTGATTTGTTTTCTCTGTTTTTTCGTACACAGAATGCTCTTCTTGAGTAGGTGTTTTAACAGTAAGATGACTGGCAGTGAAGTTTCTCATGTTTGGGTGCATCTTGACTTCCTGAGTAATAATTATTTGATGACGATTGAGTGATGAAGCCAGGGAGGGGCAAAGAACTGTAGAACATAATTTATAATGTCCTATTTTGGTGGTTTAGTGCAAAAAATCTGAGAGAATAAGGTGTGGTTCTTTTGCAATATTCAAAGTGAAAAGTTAATGCATATAATTGTCGATTACAGTAATGTTTTATTATGTTGTTCTGTATTATAGATAATGCCTGCATATATACTGAAGCTTGAGGTGTTTTTACTCTATATTGTCTCAGACATTGTGCTTTTCCACTTTTGAAAATATTAATGTCCTGGATTCAATGGTTCCTCTTCTAAAACAAGTACTGATGTAAGCTCTGCTATGTATGGGCTACCATAGCAGATCTTTTTCATTAAGATGGGTGAGCCCTAAACATCTTTTCTACTTATGGTTAGTTCACCTGTCTGCGCTTGGCTTTTGAGTTTCCCTTTCTG
This sequence comes from Eucalyptus microcorys, assembly GCA_014182515.1. Lineage (NCBI taxonomy): Eukaryota > Viridiplantae > Streptophyta > Magnoliopsida > Myrtales > Myrtaceae > Eucalyptus > Eucalyptus microcorys. Next base: position 19,894,577 of record CM024564.1, read on the forward strand.
TGAGATGTAATACTTGTTTTGATATGAAACTTCTGAAGCATATTTTATCGACTATGTACCTATAGATGTCATTGGACAAACTTAATGTAGCTATGACGCCTAAGGATCAGATTGGAAATTGTCTAAATTTCACTTCAAGAGATATCACCATTCCTGTTTTTCTGCATTAGCATCTGTTTGTCAGGGAAGGCTCTTTGTGATGTAGGATTGCCTTTCCACTTTATCCTTACTTTGAGGGCATTTAAAAGACCAGGAAGGGCTTCTTCTTTTTGCTGATGAGTCCTACCATTGGTGATATGAAATGTTTGACTTTTCTTGTGTTCATCGTCAAGTTCGCAATCAGTGTAGGTGTGGCTTGCTCGAATTCAATGTTATCTCAGCTATAACCATGTTATTGGCTTTTGAATGTATATCAATGGCCTACATTGTCATGCAAGTCTTAAATATTCTATTCCTCCATCTGTTTTGTCTTGTCGGTGAGACTGACTTGACTTAAGTTTGTGAGATTTCTTTACTGAGACCTTTTTCCTCAGAGTGCCTAACCTAACTGAGTTGATGATTTGGCCATGAAAGTCTAGAACACCCAGTGCCTTTTTGTGCAGATACATTATGGATTTCTTAAGCTCACTAAAGTCGGATAGATGAACACTTCTTAATGGTGTAGTATCCTATTGTATTATACGTATGGCTATGTATATCTGTATGCCAAGTCTCTTTTATGTTCTATATGCTTATGGTAATAATTCACAAAGTAGAAATTACAATTCTTTAACATGGTTGCTCTTTTGAAGGTAAGTAACATTAACTTCAGTTGGCTTCTTGTTTTCGATTGACTAAGGGTAGGTTTTTCTGTATCAAATTGCTGGTTGTGTTGGCCGGCATTTTGAAAATAAAAGTGGAAAATTTCCTTTCCTATTCCTTACCCTTGTTGTACAGAAGTGTATATCAAAATACTGGATCTCTCCTTTTTTTTTTTGGGAGTCGGTATATCCTTGCATCATATGCCCTCTGGCTCTATGCATGTGTCTACGTGCAGATGGTTTCTTGGCTCTATGTGGTAATGGGTTCACGATCTCTATTGCTGGTTTGGCATGCAAATTTGCAATGACCTCACTTGGAGAAATTGGTGACTTCGTATATCCAGTTGCAGGATTAACTGAAGTCAGTCTGGTTCTGGGAATGGATATTCAGATGGCTTTGTTTCTGATAGTGCATCAAAACTTCTCATAGTTTACATTTTAGGACTTCTGTTGCATATTGAAGTTGCAAACCTAGGAGTCGTATCTGTTCCTCCTCGTAGAGTCAACAGCAATGTCAGAAATGGTTTTTTGTAGTAGCATGGAGCTTTCTTTTTCAAGTGCTGCATGTGGTATGTACTCCATTTGTTCAGCTTACTTAGCGTCATGTTGCGGCAAAGAAAGCAAAAATCTGTCCCGACAATTGCTTGCCAGATCATTCATCATAGCAGTTTGTTTTCCTCTAATAGATGAAAGGAGCTACATTTATCCCGTTAGAAAATGGTCCATGAGAAAAGCGTGATAGCTAATGCTGTTGAACACAAAGTGTCTCCTTAGCTTAACATTCCTTTTACACGGGTTGTAAGCCATCCATCTTTCCACAAGTCTAAAACACTCCTTGACCTGCTCCCTCTAAGATACACCCCGAGAAGTCAAGTAAGTTTATATTCGAATGCTTCATGTGTTTTCAATCAGGATATATGATACAGGAAGATTTGAGTGGGGGGGTTTTTTATTCTTGCCTTGACTGTTACGAACATCATGTTATAATCATCCTTAATGTACTTCTTGGTGTACCTGCAAAGGAAATGTGTCGAAATGTGCCCCAATTATTTGGTTACTTTCAGAGTATGCTTGTTTATTCCGATATTCTCATGTATGATGGCATGTAGCACTCGCGCGTGCACGCATGAGCCCGCTTATTTCTTACTCTCCTCTTTCCAATTGAGAAGAAACTGAAGAAAAAGCTGAAGGACATACCCTGCTGTCTGGCCATCCACAGACCACACTCTCCAGCTCTCATCTGAAGTCAGATTCAGAGCTTTTATCCAGGCTTGAGTACCGATGTGCGGAATTGACATATCATGATCCCAACTGCACCAGAAAGACAAATTAATACAGAGTGAAGTGAAGTAATAGAGGGATTTGAATTCCAAAGGTGTTCTCGTCAATGAGGTGTGGAAAAATGCCACTTGTTAGTCCTTACCTGAAGATGAGATCCCGTATGTTTGCTTTGGTGAGGTTCTTGTGATAATTGATGCTGCTGCTGATGACCTCGGTGTAAGCTAACGTGCTGTTGCAGTTTGGCCAGTAGGTCTTTGTCCCCTGCTTAGCAACAGGGACATTGAATGAACTATTGTATTGCCGAGAACTAGTGCATCATGAATGTGCAAAGGCGTGTAGATGGATGTTTGTTAACGGAATGTGGTTGTAGTTCTGATCATCAAAAAAGGAGATCAAAAGAAGCTAGCCCAGCAATGCCCACAGCAAAGAGAAATGATCCTGACTCATTGTAAGGGAACGTACTCGTATCAATCCTAGATTGATCTGATGTATCTAGCGAGGTCTTGCTATTTTTTGTTCGGAACTAACTGATTTTCCGTTGTAGAAACAATAAATGAGAGACACACACACACACACACACACACGACACCAGAGCACGGGACCTTTGAGGGGGTTGTCCGTGGATGTGGCTGTGGCGTTTTCCTGGAGATATCTTCGAACGGAAGTGTCATCTTGTGGATCGGGCAGGGCATCGGTGCAATCTGGCTCCAGAATGTGGAGCGTCAGGACTATGCTGGTCAGCTGCAAAGATCACAAGATCCACCAGAGTTTTGGGTAAATCGCACGGTTTGCTCCATCCGTATAAAAGTTTTACAATCGGCCCCAGTCCCGCTGGTGTTTTGTACCACAAATCTGATCGCTCCACTGATCGGAGAGTTAGCCTGACTGGATTTGCATCTCGATGAACACCAGGTTGAAGATTTAAAATTAAATGTCCTTCATGTGGGGTAAGAGAAATTCTGAATTTTTCAGGTAAGATAGGCATGCGCGGCCTAGGTGCAAGAGCGGGATTAAAATCCCGACACCTGAAACGAGAGGGGAAAGAAGTGCATACATGGACATAACATGCCATTTGTTTCTTTTCTTTTAAAGATTTGAGCGATACCTCGTTGACGGCCTTTAAATCAACGACGCATTGAAGATTATCATCACCAAAGTCCCCATAGTCGCCGTCGCAGTTTGTTTTGGCGCCTGGATCATGACATTGCGCACCCAGTCAGTATCAGCTTTAGCAAAAAAGGATCATCCATGTGCCTGGATCAACGCGAGTGCAAGATTAACCTTGGCAATGAGCAGCGGCGAAACGACATGTTTTTTATCTGGTAAAGCTGGTCTGAAATGAGCCACATCCGATTGGCATACTCAACTCTTGAGTTATCGTCTATGAATGAATCTGTCACCGGGTTGCTCATCAGGAAACCCTATTGATCCACCACCACAAAGATGGAGTTAGCTTTCATGAAGATTTCGACAATAAGTAAACAAAGCAGCCAGTCAACTTTTAGGGACTGAAAGGAAGTTGGCAAAGATTCAAAACCTTCACGTTGATCGTCGGCTTGTTCCCGGATTCAATTCCTATATAACATAGACGAAGCAAAAAGTCAATACCGTGAGTGGGTAGATTTCTACGAGTTAAGAATTGGGGACATTGCATTTTTACGCCCAATAAACTGCCAAAAGAAGATGAATTTATTCCTGACTCTCTATATTAACATACTTTTTCCGTCAGCACACTATCTTCAAGTGCCAACAAGCGTTCCAGCATAAGTGGAAGGGTGTGATTTCATGTGATTAGACTAAATGGCCAATTCAACTAAAGAGCAAATAATGATTATCTCTTATGCAAAATATGATCTTTGGAAGAGTAATTTCACTTAGGGAAAAGTGCCAAAAAAGTCATAAACATTTTGCCTTTGTGCCGATTTAGTCCTAAATCTTTTTTTTTATACCAATTCAGTCCTAAACCTTTTTAAGTTATGCCAATTCAGTCCTTTCTGGCTAATTTTGGCCGAATTTTACTGACTAGATACCAACCGGCTAACGTGGCCAGATCGGCGCTGACGTGGACAACTTTTAATAATTTTTTTAATTTTTTAATTTTTTAATTTTTTTTCTTTTTGCCATTAATGGTCTTTGTACTTTTGCTCAAAAATCAAAACTGATCTCTCTACATATTTATCTTTTATCAATTTAAAAATTAGTATATACGTGTCATCCAACTTAACAATTCGATGGTAAAACAGAAATTAATGGAATGTGAATTTGGCACAACTGTACTAATTTTGGATTTTTTTATGATAAAAAATTAGTTTGGGGGTAAATTACTAAATGTATTACAGATGTATTAATTTAGGATTTTTCATAGTATTAGCACAATATAAGGGTTTAGTAGCCCAAGCATTACTATTTTTTTGGTGCGAAAGGGGAGGCCTTAGTTGATTGGAATTCAATTTTTCTAAATTTTTTTAAAAAAAATTTTGGGTTAATTTGTATTAATTTCATATACAATACTTTTCTTACCAAAAATAAAAAAATTCATATACAATACTTTTCTTGATCTAGTGAAACTTCCTACATTTTTCACTGTTGATATATAAAACTAACGCATGTATGTTGACTCATCTTACTAACGCATTAAACAGATTGCATTTGGTCGTTCAAATTTCTAACAAGGATATGATATGAAATCCATGAATTTTACTATATCATATTCACTGTTAAATGATTGTTGTCAGATATATTCATATCATATCATTCACATTGCTTAGTGTAAATAAAACATTAGTATAAGATAAACAAAAATTTTCACAAACAAAGATGTAAAAATCAACCTCCCACGCATGGCTACGCTGGTTGAGGCTTGGCCTCTTGATCGCCAGGTCAGGGGTTCGACTCTCATAGCCCGCTACAACTCCTAGAGCAATTCCTTGACTTAAGCGGGGGGCTCCGGCTGGTGGTTATTAGGCTAGTTTCCCCTGAGGTATAGTCAGTATTGTGCTCCTGTAAGGTGAGTTAGGTCGGATCCTCGGCATAAAAAAAAAAAAAAAAAAAAAAAGATGTAAAATTCTCTCACGACATTTTTGCCTACTTTTTTTATTTGCTTTTTTTCCTCTTTTTTTTTATAATTAATTTCTATGTTATGTCTTTCTTCCTCTTCTATCATTCTCTAATAAAACTTTATTAAATAGCAAACTATACTAATATACCTAAAATATGTAATTGAATTTATATAATAAAATATAATTAAATTCGAATATATAAGTAAATAAAGATTAAATTAAATTAACTAAATTGTTATTTTTTTTGTTTTGGATTTCTCATATTAGAATTCAAATATTATCTATATATCGGAATATAATTTTAACTTTGTTAATTTTTGTGGTCAAATAATTTTAATTTAATTAATTTTGCTAATTCAAGAAATTTGTTATTCAAGAAAAATAACTTTCCTAATATGAATATTAGAAATTTTATCAACCTTTATCTCACATTTCCCATGGGATAATTTTATTTGGTCTATATTTCTTTTACATCCAATTTTATCCTAGTTTGAGCAGGTACCAAACGCAAGATATGATAAATTTTATTATATCATGAATTTTATCCTAACTATCAAACACAGCTTGACACTCAGCCTATGTTAGAGGTGATTGATAGGCGGGCCTATGCTGGACTTTTAGGTCGAGCTTGATTGGTTACCCAAATCCATCCATAATATAAAACCTTATGTAAAAAATTCTCGGACCTAACCGGGCCACACCTCTTTAAAACTAAAATAGCTTTGCTCAAACCTATCCTAAGCGTTGTCCCGAGAGCCAATAATCGACCCTACCCGAATAATGCGCCTAGGATTTCTCTTTTTCAGTAGCTGTTAGGCTGACACCTTCTCTCGCCAACAAGAAAAATAGTTCCGACACCTTTAAATCCATTTGGAATGCCAAAATTTCTCTACTTCTCTACCAACCTTTCAACTGTGTCTAGGTTGCTGTCCGAGAAAAGATAGTGTTGCCTGAATTTTGGTGGTTTCTTCCTTAAGCACAACCAAATTACATGGTCAAGTAGAGATAGTATAGACAGAGTTTTCTCTTATAAATAATAACATCAGCACCGAGCATCTAAGTCAAATTACGTTAAAATCATTAAATCCAATTGAATTCCATGCACTGCTGTGATTTAGATGGATTTAAATTCATATGTCGGGTCAACGCCATATGCTTATCAAATGGGATGGATCGAGCAAATATAGTAAATGACGTGTCTGGCAGTATACAAATTAATGGTACACATGCCTGAGTGCATACATCCAATTTACAAACAAATCATTAAATTTCTCATGTATTTCGCCAACTCATCAAATTCTTGGTTTACATGAATTTTAGACTCGAAGGCTGTGTCAGCAGTTTATGGTTTTCAAATACTTAGGATGCGTTTGGGAGTTGCATTTGCAAAGGACTTTAGACACCCAAAGCCCTTTGGACCAAATATTGGGTGTTTGGCAAATATTTTGCAAACCTCTTTGAGGAAAAGTGGGCATTTAGAAGGTTGAAAGCCCAAGGTAGGTGGGATGCTGCCTTAGACTTTCGGCTTTCTTGGCATGCTCTATGGTATTGCACAATCTTTTTTTTATCAAAACTGTCCTCACCAACTTTATGTTTTTCCATTATTACCCTCGTTTCGTGACATTGTTCATCTTCCTTGAGCTGCGAGGGGCTAGTGACGGCTCGAGAGACGTCAGCAGGTCATGGTGACCATCATCGGAGGGTCAGGCGACCTTCGTGGGTCACCTTCTAGGTCGTCACGAATTAGATTTGAGTCACGGCAACCCAGATCTGGGCTGTTGTGACTCGGGGGGGGGTGTCGCCCAAACTAGATCAATGGCTCCCTCGTCATGGTTGCGCGGCGTGGTGACCAGCGGAGGTCGTCTTCTAGGTCACCACAACTCGTGGGGGGTTGCTTGACCTAGATTGGCAGCCCCTTTCATTGTAGTCGCATGGCGTAGCGACCCACGGAAGTCGCTTGAGCTGCCATAACCCAACAAGCTTGCCACACTTGGAGAGGTTGATGGAGCAGAGGGAGTCCTGCGGGTGGTAGTGGCAACGACGAGAGAGCCGGCAGTGATGCGGGGGCAGAGGGAGAGGTCGAGGGCGGCGGCCTTTGGGGTAGCGGGTGAGGGCAGTGGAGAGGTGCTGGACCACTGGGCTTATGCTTCTTCATGGTCCTCAAGAAGAGAGATGGGGGAGAAGAAGATGGAGGAGAATATGTTGTGGTGATGAGTTTGACAATGCTATCTTAGCGATGCACGACCAAGCGGCCTTCGCTAAGGTCACGTGACCTTTGGTGGCCTTCGCTTGGGTTGCACAACCCTCATCAACCCCTCCAACGGCTCTTGTTGATAACCACTTGAGGTCTTCAACCTAAGACGTCAGCCACTGCCATTAGATTTCGATCGCCGGCGGCCGTTTGCCCTTTGCCAACCACCTATTTTTTTTCCTTTTTTTAATTACAAAAGTCCTTTGTAAATGTAAATTTATCTAAACACTATTTTACTCAAAAGTAGTTCGCAAATGACTTTTAGATTACGATTTATCAAACACAATTTATAATTTGCAAAGCTCTTTTAATCATTTTCCCAAAAGCTTTTTCCAAAAGTCTAACCAAACATACCCTTAGTCAACTATACCTTTTGACTTATCAAAATACGTCAATGTACAGAACATTTTTAAATACGCTGTTCGTTTCTTTCACAATAAAATATCCTTTTTTTTTGTCAGAACAGTAAAATATTCACTTTTTCCTTCTTCTTTTTTTCTTTTTGGTCACCAACTAATGGTTGTATACCTTTCCCGGTATTTAAAGCTAATTAGTGAGGCTCACATGGTTTCCAAGACACGAGTCGCCGACAAGAGAGGTAACTTTAAGCTCGGATTGTTTTGCGGGCCATAAATAATTTGGATAATATATTTTTTAATATATATATTTGTATCACTTACAAAAATGAGTAAAAAGAAAAATATTTTCATTATCCACAAAAAATGTTTAAATATAAATTATTGTTGACATATATATTTCATTAATTAATTATTTCAAGTGACACAAGAGATTTTTTTTATCATTAATTTTTGTCCAAATAAATGAAGCATCAATGTAAATTAATGTACATTCATATCGTAAGGCAGGATTCTCTCTTTTAAGTTTTCGTTTTCCTTATGTGTGTGGCTCTATTTGTTGCAATGCCCAATTGAAACTTGCCAAGTCACTAGCTGAGGAGATTTTCGCAAGCCTTTCTAGCACATCTAAGGCTTTCATGACCTCACACATTATGACATTTTCCTTTTTATTTACCACGAAAAACTTTAAATAAATACATATGTGATAAATTTACCATAAATTAATTTTTTGGCCATTAAAAACCCCAAATTGGTACTTACCATTTATTAGTTTCTACTAAACTAAAATTATCACAGATGTATCGGTCGTGAGTTTCAGTTTGAAGTTAATTTGTCACAAATGTATTGATTTTTTTTTTGGGTGATTTTAACCGTTTATTAAATATAGTATTTCGAAGACAAGTAAAGTGTTGAATTGCGAGAACAATTTCGAGTATGGTTCGATTAGAGAGGGAGGGAGGGAGAGAGTACCATTCTCGAAGAAGAAGCCGGCCAGGCTGGAGCAGCCAGGGCCACCGTCGATCCAGAGAAGAAGAGGGTCTTGAGAAGGGTTCCTATTCGACTCCACGAAGGAGTAAAAGAGCTGCACTACCTCGTCCTCACTTACTCCCACAGACCTACACACGCACTAACCCCACCGCAGCGAACTCATCGTTTCACCATTCATGGAAAAAAAGAAAGGAGCGAAAACAAGAAACAACCCGCGATCCACAGCTCACCTGGTTTCGAGCAGGTCGCCGGAGTAACTGGGCAGGTTCTTGACAATGACGGAGCAGGAGGCTAGAGAAGCGACGGCAGCAGCGGCAGTGAGAAGAAACAGGACGAGCGAGGGAGGAAGAGGTGGCATCGCCAATCTGGAGTGAGAACTAGTGGAGTGAGTGTGGGAGAGAGAGAGAGAGAGAGAGAGAGAGAGAGAGAGAGAGATGAGGATACCGATGATGGTTAAAGTGAAGCTCGCGAGGAAATAAATGGCAAATCGCTGCCTGGAGAGAGGAACGACGAAACAAGCAACGCAACCAACAACCTGAATAGAAACATCATCATCCAGCGCAACGTCCAAGGTAGGTAGATGGGGATTTGCCAAGGCCTCGAACCTCCGGTCGACGATCGATCTTTTGTGTCAGTGGAGTCTCCGACTGATCTGTGTTTCTTCTTCTAACTTCTGTGCTGAGAACATTAGGCGGGAGCTAATCTTCGGGAGCAGAAAAACAGAGCAGGGTCGCACGTGCTGCATGAGTCAACCGTTCTTGAATTTATCACGACAACAATTGAATTCAACAATGAAATTTAGGTGGAGGCAATCGTATCCTGACAGGTTGACATCGTTTTTCTAATCGATTCTTTGGCCAGAAATCGGCCGTTCTATCTGATTTTGGTTGTAACTTAGGGTTCCTTTTGCACATGAATGGATTAGGTGTGCTTAGATAGTTTGATTGTATGGTGAAATGCGTATTTTTTGGGAATTTCTTATGTCTCATAATGGATTTTATTGGATTGATCTTGCATCTAATGTGATGGGAAAGGTATTAAAAATACCATAAATCATTGTATTTATACCAATTCAAGACAAAGTTTAATTAAATCCTAAATCTTTTGTATTTATGTCAATTGAGTCCCTCCGGTTAATTTTTATAAGAGATCGACCTGGATGCTAACCATCCTATGTGACATGATCGGCACTTATATGAACAAATTTTTTAAAAAAATTTATGAATTTTTTATTTTCCTTTTTCTTTTCTTTCCTTTCCTTTCCTTTCTTTCTTTTCTTTTTTTTCTCAATTGTGGGTCGGCAAGGGCCAGCGTCACTCGCTTGGTCTAGACAAGGGCATCATAGCTCTTGCTGACCAGGAGCGAGGGCCGCAACACCCTCTTGCTTAGACCAGGTGAGGGTTGCTGGCCCTCAATTGGGAAAAAAAAATGAAAGGAAAGAAGAAAAAGAAAAGAAAAAGGGAACACAAAAAACTAATAAAATTTTGAGAAAAATATTTAAAAAATTAAATTGGCCATGCTATATAACACGTATGACGGCCAGCATTCTTATTGTCAATTTTTAGCCAAAATTGAACTAATGGATTTAATTGGCACAAATGTAAAATGTTTATAATTAAATTGATCAATTAGAAGGCCTATGACTAAATTTGTATTAATGTAATAGGTTGACTTTTTCGATATTTATCAAAAGAGATAAAAAGGTGTTGGTTGGATTTGCTTCCAAAAGTGAAACCGGTTATTTACAAAATTGGTTGTCTCGCAATTTACGGACATTAAAGAAAAGTGACTGGTGCAAAGTGATCAAACTTACTTTCAATCGAGGACAATCAAGACAATGAAGGAAAATTACTTACTCATAGAAATTCACGGATTGTAAAGGAAAATTTGGCTCAGTTGTGTGTTTTACTAACGATGGGAGGTAAAGAAGTTTTACTACTATCTTAAGTATATCACTGTATTTTGTGGAAATTAGGAGACATAGGCCAAAAGACCTCGTCCCAAACAAAGTTATGAAAGATTGAAAGGTTACTAAACAGGCAAATTACTATTAGTAATGATCGGAAATGCAGAAATAAAGCTATGATAAATTAGGTAGTTAACAAACAAAATTAGAGTTCTTTCTAAAGTAGTAAATTACTCTATATGTTAAATACCCAATAAAAAGCGTAAGTATTATATTTTATCATTTTTTTTGTCGGTCGTATTTTATTTCTACTCTAACTCTCACTCTCAAACTTTTGCCAACCGCCCTTGAGAAGGTGATGATTTGAACCCCTCACCTCCCATTTTCATGTTGGAAGGGTGGCTACTGGAACAAATCCCAGTGGTTTACTTCATCATTGTACAGTGAACTTTTAATGAGACCCATAAGCTTTTCTTTTCTTTGGTTTCGTAAATTAATGTTTAATTTCGTAAATTGTGATTTTATCTATAAACTAGTAATATTTCTTATCATATTGTAATGTACGTAATTCTTCAATTTGGTTCATAAGATAACTTTCGACTTCGTAAATTAACTTCTTGATCTTTCAGTAGTAAAAATTCCTAATTGTATCGTCCTTAACTAATGTAGTCTGTTAATTTTTTTTTTTCAACTTCGTAAGATAACTTTTCATTACAACCATTTTAGTGCTAAAGTAGTAAGAATTTATCCTATTATAAAGATCAAGTTACTTGTGGAAGTCTACGAAGTTACGTGCGAAAGTCTTTCTTTCAGTTCTTTAGAAAAGATTCATTTTCGTAAATTAACTTTTTTTCCTAGAGCGGTAGAATTCTTCATCATATCTTTTTTGTTTTTTTAGTTTAATATGTAAGTATTATAAAGTAAATGAAGTACAATAGCTCAAGGGCATCCCCTGGCTTTACAAATAGATCTAATAATTCAAAAAGATGGGTGTAGGAAGTCTCCACATAGTAGCCAATACAACATTTGACAGGGAAATTTTTATGTAAAGTGAAGCTCTATCTCTTACATTTTTACGCATCTTGGCTAAAATAATATGGATGTGAGTTGATTTGTTTTGAAACCATCTATGGTTGCGCTCCATCCTAATGCAATATATGGTTGCTAACAAAGACACTTTGAGGAGTCTCACCACCAAATCTTTGCCCTTTGTTGCCCTAATCATCCACTAAAGTTCCTCATTCCATCGTCCTAAAGACCACCTAATCCCAAATGCTGCCTGTCCAGAATAAATGAGTTATGTTTTCTATACCAGCGTTGCAAAAGTTACACTGGATATCAATTGAGATCATCCATCGTGCTACGATCTCTACTGTCGATAGTCTATCTCTACAAACTAGCCATCCAATAATTTTTTTCGTTAATTGCTGCTAATATGTTCCTTAAGTGGTAATATTTCTCATCTTGTTGTAAGTAATGTTTTGAACGGAGCTTTCAATTTTGTAAAGAAATTTTCTCGTCCGTACTACGCCTTTCTGGTTTGTATTAAACCTTTCTCTTGCTTAAGTTACTTTCCTTATATAGTAACATATTTGTCATATCGTAAATCATAACTACCGTTCGAAAAAAACCGGTTTATCTATCAATTTGCCCTTTGAGAACTTATCGCCTTTCCTTTTAGTGACAATCATAATTCACGATCATCGTTCATAAATTACAATCAATAATTGGAGCAATAGGCTTCCAGTTGCAATGTTTAGCAACATGATGTAAAAATTACTACCATTCTTACCTAGTTATCATGCAGCGAACAAAATTTCATCTTGGGCAAGCGGAATTTTTTAAAAACGGTCTGAACTCTTATATAGTATCAAGCACACTCTCACGTAGATATTCTCTTGACGTCAATTGAACCTCTAACCTTTTTTGGCCACATGTTAAATGTTTAATTTGAAAGAGAACTATTCGTGGAAAATTGTTAATCAACTTTCCAGTATTTGGATGATGGCAAATGTTTTCTTTAGACTAGAAACAAGCTTAAATAATAAGAAAATGACTTCCCATTTGACAAAAATGGAAATCACTACTCATAAATTACCAAATAAATGGAAATTGACTATTTTTCTTAAAAGTGATTTTCATGAATAATATTTTCCTTTATCAGGAGATTTTTAGTGAAACAAACACACCATAACATTGATTTCTAGATCCAATTATAGTGGTTAATCAAAAGGGAAACTTAAAGGAAGACCACGTTTGTGATTCCATCATTTCACTGCTAATTGGAAAACAAGAGCGAAAAGAACAAAGAGGGAAATTTCGCTTTCTATTTGACATCTAAAAGTCAGATTTGATTGAAAATAGTAGGGTTAATGGCCATAGCTTGTGGATTGGGGGATTGAAGCGAGGTCAATGCTTCAATCCCCAGCAAGAGAAATATAAGGTTGGGTGATCAAGGATTGCAACTTTCAAAAGGATCATGGCTGTAGAAGACCTCGAGCTAGTTGCATCCAACAATCATCAATTTGTTCACAGTACAATCCAAAAGAGGGTTGTCAAACTCGTGCTCCAACGTTTTACATGGCTAACTTAGCAGCATCCGAACAGTACCAAATTGAACATGCATCTAACAAGTATTAACATGGCAACTATAAGCGTCCAATTCTTAACTCTAGAATTTTTTAAGGTTAAAGTCGATTCATACGCCGTCAACATTTACATGTACCAAAGTGAATAAGCATCTTATGAGTACCACTGACATAGAACATAATGAATATAACTCAACCATCACGATGAAATGCATAGCATTCAAGATCATTCTAGATTGCAATAACTTCTTGAAAGGAGCAGGCATCCCACTAGCAAGAATGCATCAGAATGGGAATTCAAGTCAGAACCATTTGTAGGACTGAAGGAGTGACCATGAATATGCAAATTGAATTAGCGGATCAAGTTGATATGTTTCACTGTCTCTGCTCAGAATATTGTTACGACCATGAATATGCAAATTGAATTAGCGGATCAAGTTGATATGTTTCACTGTCTCTGCTCAGAATATTGTTACAACAAGATGAACAGATATTGCGGGTCGAAATGTCAACAAATTGTAAAATCTCTTATTGTCTTCTATTCTTCTATCATCTAGGTACGCGTTCATTGCGTTTCTTCATCTCTGAGTACGCAAATCTAGATATGTGCTGATTGCATCTCTCATCTTTAGTAACGATAGGCATCCTTAAAATGGTTAAGGTCGGCAGGTGTGGACAACTGAACTAACCACCAAAATCGACAATCCGAGCCAATCGCCTGATACATACTTCTTCTCTGCATAATATTTCCCCTCACTCTCTGTCTTCTCCGCATTGCGTTTCTAGAAAAGAAAGGTTGACCATTAGTATTAGCACTCTAAAAGATTAAACACAAAAATATGTGAAAAGAACAGAGCAGTAGGCACCAGCTATGGCTAGATTGTATTTATCCAATTTTATTAATTAGCTCTTGAATATAGTGACTTGCCCTACATGCAATAGCTGTTACCCTCTTAAGAAGTTTATGTGCCAGTTGGTGATATGATGATTCTCTATTGCCAAATTAATATCCCGTGGCAGGAGTCCCTACTCTACTAGATAATTTTGCCTTAAGTAGACAGAATTTCATTTTCCTGCTTAGTGTTGGTGTTTGTTTCGATAAATAAGCATACGTGCATAAGTAAATTAAGATCCTACGTATAATCGCAGCAGAAGTAAAAACGTATGTACATGTGTTTCCAAAGCATTTTCGTGCATTTTAACAAAAACGCATAGGCTAAAGGGGCTAATCATATTAATCTTGTACCGTGCTCCAAAATTTGGTTCAAAAGTTTCTTCGGGTTTTGAGCACAAACGTCTAATGTCCTCACAGTAGTAGTTATGACGTTCTTCAGACTCTGACCGTGAACGTCTGATGCTTTTTGGTAACACCGGTTCTAACATTCTTGGATTCTTGACCACGAACGTTTGATGTATACTGATAATATTGGTTCTAACGTTCTTCAGATGTAGAATGTCCGATCTCTTTGCAAGCTCTGACGTTCTTCATATCCAGCCCCCCAAGTGTCGATCCTCTAGTTTAGACACACCACTAATTCTCACGTTGAATAGAGGAGAGAAATTGAGAAATCTCACAACTACAATTGTGCTAGCAATTGCTCTCGTGTGAGTGATTTTGTTGATTAGTATCAGCACTCTCAATTATCAATTGTCGATTGTCAATCGTCCATCATCCAATCATCTGCTCTCAGTATTACCTTTTATATCCAATGCATATTACATTTAAATTGACGCATTAACTCTAAACCGTTTCAAAATTAATTTGGCCGCAACTCCTAACGAACGTAAGTTCTAATACCGTTACAGATACTAATTCGAGTATTAACTATGTAACTATTACAAAGCATTATTCCAAACATTTATTTGTAACTGTCACAAGTCTTTATTCTGGGTATTAACTTTGTAACCGTCACAAATATTTAATTTGACCGTTACTTTTGAAACTGTTTTCAGGGCATTAGTTGGTTATTTAAATCTGAAATTGTTTCAGATAATTAAACTACCCATTTATTTTAAAACCAATTTAGATCATTAATGTGACTGTTAAGTTCTGAAACCGTTTCAGAACTTAATATGACCATTAAATCTGAAACCATTTTAGATATTTAATTTAGCCATTAAGTCTGAAACAGTGTTAGATCATTAATTTGGCTATTGATTTTGAACTCACTTCATATCATTAACGCAGTTATTAATTCTGAACTCACTTCAGATCATTAATTCGGTCACTGAATCTAAATACATTTCAGATCTTTGATTCGGCCGTAGAGTCTAAAACTCACTTCAGACTTTGTAAACTCTAAAGCCCCTTCATCAGAACTTTTATTTCTAATCTGACTCAATCTAATTGGCTCAATCGCAAACACATTTGTAATATTCTCTCTCTTGTTTAAACGGTATTCTAATTGGTTATGGTGTGTGACATCTCTAGGTTCATCACTGAGCTGGCAGCAAGACTTATGCTAACACATTAGTACAACCAAGAGAACTGATTGTCTAGATCAATCTCCTGCTCCTATAAACCATGAGTGACATCAAGCAATATATCATGGCTACCTAGACAATGTGAAATGTTTTCTAAACATAATGAACCTGCCAACTTCGGCGATTGTGTAATTCAATCCTTCTGTCTCACCATATCCTGATTGAACAAAGGCCATGGAACTATTGGTCAAGCCACCAATTCGATCATGTGCCCAAATCTAATTGATATGTATTTCTTCAAGATATGAACCATTCATTTTCGATTACAACCCAGGTCAAGGATTTCAATACAATGCCACAATTAGATCACATAGGACATCAATATTGTATATCTATATATAACAAGAAGAGATATTTCATATTGCGCACGCATGTGCCTTCGTATGTGAACAAATTATGACCATCAAGTATAGAGACGATTTGATGAAGCATCAATATGCGCACTTGTGAACCATAGCCATCCAACATACAAGTCAGCATCGTGCCTCAGGCCTAAGGATCTTACATCTAACCAAAGCATGAACGATCAGACATTGATCCCGCTAAAAGCTTCCATGTCGCCAATCGTTCTATGTATGTCACGTGCAATGAACTTGTCCGAGACAAGCACCTGTGTTCTAGCTCGGATATCAACATACCCAATGACTTGTGACTCATCATTTCCTCAAGTATCAAGTACTGAATGGTGAAGCTTGAGAACACACCGGTCTTAACAGGATCATTAATATCCTCTCAATGATCCATCAACCAGAAACTATTTAAAGATTGAGCATAACTGTAATATGATAGGTTCAGTCTTAATTGATCTTATGGACTCATACATATAAATTGGACGATGAATGAAAACTTATTTGCCATTAAATAATTCTTAACATGTAATTATTACATGGTTGTTTTAGGGCACATAGCTAACACTTAGTACATATAGGGACAGGAGAGAAAGGGGGCTGACAATATTTGGAAAGGCAAGGATATCGAGCACAATATCTACGAAAATAGTGGAGCCAAGAGTGATTGAACAGACGAAGTAAGTCTAAAACCGGTGGTGCAGGGATATCGAGCACAATATCTACGAAAATATTGGAGCCAAGAGTGATTGAACATTGCACATATACACTGAATGCAAAGAGAACGAGAAGATTCGAGAGCATACCATATAAGCCTCATGATTTGCAGCAATTCTTTGGGCTATCGAAGAAGTGGTTATGTTATTTGGGCTCTCAAGCAACTGAAAAATTCCCATGGACTTAGGGACAGCATATGGATCAATTCCAACCTGCATAACGCAAGACAAGCCCGCTTCAATAACGGATCTAATGCATAGATTGGAAAAGGGGACATAACCAACTAACCGGAGACAAAGGATTGGAGTCAGCAATTGTGCCGTGCACAACCAAGGATATATTGAATGTTGTTATCTGATCTGGTCAAAAAATGAGGAGGGACATGAAACAAATGAAACATGAATCCTATTATATTATCAATTATAGTTCTCAACTTGCGTAATCATGGGAGATTGCTTTTTTTCACTAACAAAAAAAAAATTTGCAACTATAAATACATCATGTAAAATCCAGAGTCTTTTGCTTTAGGGTCTGACTGTCATTTTGGACTTGACATAACCCAGGTTCCAACTCAATGAGAACAAACTTCTTAGCCCATATTTCAAATGAAGAGTTACTTCTTTAAGAAAATATCTCCGAGTAGACTTCATCATCAAATGATTGTAAAAATTACAAGAGCTCAAATTATTTTGACATAGGAAAATATCAGGATTTTGAACCCTCTATTAATCTGAACTAGTAAACACAATAGATTCTTGTTCTCCACTCCATAAGTATGTGTGATTTGGGTGTTCAGGACTGGTGGATTAATAACATTCAAAGAAGTTATAGTCATCTCCAACAAAATCTATTGAGGTGTTTAAGACAGGCAGAGTAGAATTCAGAGAGGTTTCGGTCATCACCAACAAAAGCTATCAGGGGAGTCCACAACGGACGGCGTAAGACAAAGATGTCAACGTCATCACCAAAAAATGCTATTTGTTATCGCAACATTATCAATGTGCCATTTGTCATCCACAACGCACGCGGAGGATCCTCGATTTTAAAATTAACCTGACTAAAGCGTCAACTTTTGCGTCGCCTGTATCTCTTTTACCCACTAAAAGTGGAGAGGACAAACTAGGAATAACTGAAAAAAATACAAAAAAATGTGCAATTAAAGGATTATCTAATGGAAATTGGGCCATACATAGGAGAATATTTTACATACCATGTCCTTTGAAACCTCCCAAGGTGCACCAATGATGACTACATCAACATAACGACAAGCTAGAACACTGGGACTGCGCTCATGCAGATGCATGATTGGGTGGTGTTTCCCTTTGTGTTCACTGGATAAAAATAGTGAAGCTTTTTAATTGACCCCCCATGTATCACTTATTGCAGAATGTATTAAATTGTGTAACGTTCCCCAAATAGCTCAAATTAAAAGAAATAAAGGCCATTGTTCAGGTGCTAATAGAATTAATGATAGCTAAAGTCGAGCATATGGTACCTCACAGTATGGTCAGTATGGAGACCAACTAAGAGGAAGTCCCCGAGCTGCTTTGGCTCTCTTCAAGATCTTGTTATAGATGAAGTGAAATATTTGTTTTTAGGGGCTTTTTTGTCTTTTCCATCAGATTTCCTTTTAGGTTAAAAGCGATATCTTTATATTAGCGATGGGAAGACCCTAACCGTTAAGACGCTAAAAAAGGAAATAGAGAGGCAAGAAAAAGAGAGAAGAAAAAAGTGAGTTTTTTCTTGATGAGGGTTCTCAATCTCTTTGTGCCCTAATCTTGAGAGAAGATCGTCGTTGTATTCCAACTTTTTTTTCGAAGTCTAGTGGATTCGCAGAGTGCCTCTGCGCGGAGACGTAGCCCAGGTTTGGGTGAACTTCGATAACAAATCTTCTGGCGTGTTCATCTGATTCTGCTCTTTTATTACTATATTCTGTCTGGTGAATTGTTTGCGAGCGTTATTTTTCTGGAATCGACGTGCGATTTCGTAACAACTGGTATCAGAGCCTGGGTTGGCTAATCGAGAACATCGAGAGTTTTTCAGTGACGTTCGATTGAAAGCAAACAGGATGGCAGAAGATAAAATCAGAATCGATAAGTTCAATGGAGAGGATTTCGGATTGTGGAAACTACAAATAGAGAGGATTATCTTTATCAAAAAGATCTCTATGCACCACTTGAGGGTTGGAAACCCGAGATGGCGGAAGTGGATCCGATAGCAGAAGCCGGATGGAAAATTCTTGATCGAAAAGCATTAGGTGCGATTCGTCTAAGGTTGACGAAAAAGACCGTACCACATCAATTGGAATCCGCAGGCATAAATTTAAACATGAAGCTTCAAGCTTTATTATTTTTATGTTCTCTTGCAGAAAGCTACAATACCGCAGTGCAGGGAATTTCGAGCACCATGAAGGATGATTTAACTCTTGATGATGCTGTGAGTAGTATCATGGATGAAGAGATGCGAAGGAAAGTCTCAGGTGGAGATAATTTTTCTGCATCTACATCTTCAATGGCACTCGCAGTGGAGAACCGTGGAAGAAGTAAAAGTAGAGGAAATTTCAGCGGGCGTGGCAGATCACAATCAAGGGGTAAGAGACAAGTTGCAAAAGATGAGTGTTGGTTTTGTCACAAAACTGGACACCAAAGGTTTCAGTGTGAATCCTACAAAAAGAAGCAGCAATATGAGAATCAAGGAGCTAATGTGGTTAGTGATGAATCTTTGCTAGATAACTTGTGTTTGTTTGCAGGGTTTGACTTGACAACGAGATAAATGGTTTATTGATTCTGGTGCTTCTTTTCATTGCACCTCGCAAAGAGACATATTTGATGATTATGTCGGTGGAGATTTCGGACAAGTGGTTGTGGGAAACGGCCACATGTGTCCCATTGTTGGGAAAGGAACCGTGGATGTGAACATCTCGGGTGGAGGACGTCTAGTTTTGCGTGAAACTAGGCATATTCCGGAATTAAAGAAAAATCTGATTTCAACCAGTAAACTTGACCAAGAAGGTTTGGTAATAACCTTTGGATGCGGAGAGTGGAAGATAACCTCAGGGGTAAGAGTAATAGCAAAGGGAAAGCGTACAGGTACACTTTACCTTCTCCAAGGAGACAATATCAGTGATATGGTTGCAACTACAATGGCTACAGGTAATTTGTCTACTCTTTGGCATTATCGTTTGGGACATCTTGGTGAAAAAGGTGTAAAGCAGTTACACTCGAGGAAATTACTTCCGGGTTTACAAAAAGTTGAGTTAGATTTTTGTGAGAGTTGCATTTATGGAAAACAGAAAGTTGTTAGTTTTCAATTGAATGGGCGACAAAATAAAGGCTAGAAGCTAGAGTTGGTTCATACTGATGTATGGGGACCTGCTCAAGAACTCTCTTATGATGGTAAGAGATATTTTGTCACATTCATTGATGATGCAACAAGGAAGACTTGGGTCTATGCTCTTAGAGAAAAGTCAGAAGTATTTGGGATGTTTAGAATGTGGAAGACCATGGTAGAAAAAGAGACAGGTTATCAAATTAAAGCTCTGAAATCTGATAATGGTGGTGAATACACGAGTAAGGAATTTGCAGAATATTTGAGTCGAGAGGGCATACACGGGTTAAAGACTGTTCCTAGAACTCCTCAAGAGAACGGTGTAGCTGAAAGGATGAACATGACTATTCTAGAACGTGCGAGATGCATGAGGCTACACACAGGTCTCCCGCTACACTTATGGGCCGCCACAGTTGATGCAGCTGTTTATCTTATCAACAGAAGTCCATCTAGTGCGTTGGATGGAGAAATACCACAAGAATGGTGGTCAGGTAAAAAGATTAATTATTCACATCTAAAGGTATTTGGTTGTATTGCATATGCTTTGATTGACAGGGATGATAGGAAAAAGCTTGATGCTAAGTCCCAAAAGTGCGTTTTTATCGGATACGGTGGTGACGAGTATGGTTATAGGCTTTGGGATTATGAGAATAACAAAGTCATCCGCAGTCGCAATGTGGTATTCCATGAAGAAAAGATGTACAAAGATTGTCAGATAGAGCATGAGAAGGTAGTAGAATCAGAGTATGTTGAATTAGACACAATGCCTATGAAGATGTTTCAAGTAGATCAAAGTGCACTTGAAAGAGAGGTTCAAGATGAGCCTATTATCAGTGAAGAGATAGTTCAAGAGGAACGCAATGATTCGGAGCAGACTAACAACCCTGAAGTACCTGTCTTGAGGAGGTCTACACGTGTGAGAAAGTCAAAGGTAATTTTTGATCCATCAGCTAATACTATTCTGAGCCATGTCTTATATACAGATTCGGGGGAACCGGAGACTTACGATGAGGCAAAGGCAAACACGTCTCACTTGCAGTGGGAGTGTGCTATGAAAGATGAGATTAGCTCGTTACTTCATAACAAAACTTGGGAGTTGACCAAGTTACCCACAGGTAAAAAAGCTTTATTAAACAAATGGGTGTACAATATTAAGAATGAAGCAGATGGTAGTATTAGATACAAGGCGAGACTTGTAGTCAAGAGCTTTTATCAAAAATAAGGGATCGACTACTCCGAGATATTTTCACCTGTAGTGAAAATGATATCAATTAGAGTTCTGCTGAGTATAGTTGCAGTGGAGGATCTTCATCTTGAGTAGTTAGACGTAAAAATGGCGTTTTTACATGGTGACTTAGATGAAGAATTATACATGGCACAACCTAAGGGTTTTGAAGTCAAAGATAAGGAGCACATGGTATGTCACTTGAAGAAAAGCTTGTATGGCTTGAAACAAGCTCCGTGACAATGGTACCTAAAATTTGATGGTTTCATGCAAGAGAAAGGATTTGCACACCTTTGTGAGTCGATCACTTTGTGTTTATTTTCGCAAATATGATGATGGTGACATTGTGTATCTCTCTTTATATGTGGATGACATGCTGGTGGCTAGTTCCAATATGAAGAGAATCGTAGAAGTGAAAAAGATGTTATCATCATAGTTTGCTATGAAAGACTTGGGAGAGACCAGGAATATTTTAGGCATGAAAATCATTAGGGATAGGAAAAATAAGAAATTATGGTTGTCACAAGAAGACTATGTGAACAAGGTGTTAAAGAGATTTAACATGGACAAAGCAAAACTGATTGCAACTCCTCTAACGAGTCACTTCAAACTTTCCAAGGATATGTGTCCAAGCACTCAGGCTTTGAAAGATGAGATGGCGGTAGTTCCATATGCATCAGCAGTGGGAAGTTTGATGTATGCCATGGTGAGCACGAGACCCGGACATTGCACAAGCAAGTGAGAGTTGTGAGTCGATATATGTAGAACCGGGCGAGAGAGCATTGGAATGCGGTGAAATGGATATTGAGATATCTAGCAGGTACTTCCAATTACTCACTTTGTTATAGTGATACATCTCTAGAGTTGCAGGGTTATGTAGATGCAGATCATTAAGGTGATCGAGATAGTGGTAAGAGTACCACTGGATATGTCTTTACAGTTGCAGGTACAACAGTGAGTTGGGTGCCTCAACTACAAAAAGTAGTGGCTCGTGGCGATCACAGAAGCCTCCAAGGAAATCATGTAGTTACAAGATTACATGGAGGAGCTACATCGAAAACAGCCAGTCAGTACACTTTGGAGTGGTAGTCAAAATGCAGTGCACTTAGCAAAGAATGCAGCTTATCACTCAAGAACTAGACATATCAAGAAGCGTTATCACTTTATCAGGTTAGCATTGAAAGATAATGAGTTAAAGCTACAGAAAATTGATGGCTCGAAGAATCTAGCTGACATGATGACCAAAGGTAGTAGACAGAGAGAAGCATATTTTCTGTACTACTACCATTGGTATTACTCCATGTTGATTGATGAGGAGTATCGCAGAGGCACAAGTTTTTTTTTCAACTACTATTTCTTGAAGAAGATGGATGTAAAGTTGCTTGGTGCTTGGGTATATTTGTCTTCAAGTGGGAGATTGTTATAGATGAAGTCAAATAGTTGTTTTTAGGGGCTTTTTTGTCTTTTCCATCAGATTTCC
This sequence comes from Eucalyptus microcorys, assembly GCA_014182515.1. Taxonomy (NCBI): domain Eukaryota; kingdom Viridiplantae; phylum Streptophyta; class Magnoliopsida; order Myrtales; family Myrtaceae; genus Eucalyptus; species Eucalyptus microcorys. Next base: position 19,917,388 of record CM024564.1, read on the forward strand.
TTTTAGGTTAAAAGTGATATATTTATATTAGCGATGGGAAGACCCTAACCGTTAAGACGCTAAAAAAGGAAATAGAGAGGCAAGAAAAAGAGAGAAGAAAAAAGTGAGTTTTTTCTTGATGAGGGTTCTCAATCTCTTTGTGCCATGATCTTGAGAGAAGATCGTCGTTGTATTCCAACTTTTTTTTCAAAGTCTAGTGGATTCGCAGAGTGCTTCTGCACGGAGACGTAGCCCAGGTTTGGGTGAACTTCGATAACAAATCTTCTGGCGTGTTCATCTGATTCTGCTCTTTTATTACTATATTCTGTCTGGTGAATTGTTTGTGAGCATTATTTTTCTGGAATCGACGTGCGATTTCGTAACAGATCTGAGCAAGAACGTATGAGATATAAATGACATGGTTCCAGGAATAAGAAAACATAATAGAATTTACAAATTTCATGCTGCTTGGAATCGCCGGACCATGATCTGACAGCATTCAGTGTTTAAATCCTAATTTTTCACCCTTGAATCTGATTTGATTTGCATAAATCATCATGGCTGTTCTGCTTAAACGGCAGTCGTGATCAACAAGAAAATTGGCCATAAATTACAAAAGGAGAAAAGAATGTTTGTCTTTTCTCGTTTTTGGCGAAGAAAAAGAATGTTTGACTGACCACATCCAGGTTGACCAAAAACATGGATTTTAAAGAGACTATATCAAGGCCAAAGTACCAGGTAAAACATATTTGAATAGCGACGTTATATGAAACGCCGAAGTTGATGCTTCATTGTGTTCAGTTAATCTATACGTTTCAGTCAACTTCTACGGCATCACCATGATCAACTAAAAGGTGGAAAAATCATTGGAATGCACAAAAATAGCAGCAAATTTCAAAATTTAAACATTTTTTATGATCACTCTTTCTAATATTGATATAAATAGACAAAACTACAAGATTCTAAGTTTGATTTCTGTCCTAAGATGCGCGTGCTAAGCAGAAGAGTTAGTCCAGGCTTACTTAAGGGGGGAACTGGCCAAGGTCCTGAGCTTATCGCAGAGTTGAATCCCACAGTAACTCTATATCGGAAGAGTTCTTAATACAATTTTTATTCCCTCTTTTTTTTCTTTTTTTAAAGTGAGCAATTCCTTGCTATAGTTGAGTCAAAATTTCAGTTGGCAATGAGGTTTAAACGACAACACAAAACAGGAGCACCAATATAAACAAACGCATAATCGGGAGAAACAAATTGCTTCAAAAAATAGGCACAACATTCCACATTACCTCGATATGTCCAGCATGAAAGAGATCAAATGCACCATCGATGTACACAATACGAGCATTTTGACAGCAACCCTGAGGTGTAAAAAATTCCAGCATCAAAGGATGGAAAGCAAATCTCATTAAATGCTAGCTTCGTAACCAACAGAACTTTTGCAAGTTGAACTGAAAGAGAACTCTACTAATTAGATTGACAGTTAACGGGTTAAGCATTGATTTTAATGTAGGGTGGAATATTGACTATCAGAGACATCACATGCATTGCCAAGCCTGGGCAGAACAAGGAGGTGAAATAGACTTGGACAGTCATTAGGAGTTTCGCAGGACCAACGTCATAAGGAAATAGAATAATCTGATTCACAAGAAAGGGCCCATGCCTTTCCATTCGAAAATTGTACAATGTGTCGGGATGTTGGTAGAAATTGGGAAACGTCAGCATCCTCTGATATAGATTCACAGTGCTCTCCATTCAATGAAGAATCGTTGCGTTCTGTATCCTTTAAAAGTAAAAGAATCCTTCCTGCAAGTGTACAATTAGCTTGCCTTAAAAAAGGGAGATAAGAACTAATAAGTACGAATTCAGAAACCAGCAAAGGGACAATGAGCAGAAGCAGAAGAGGATCATTTGAACAAAGAAAGAGTATCCAACTTATCTTTCTCCTGTCATAAACCTGCATGTAATGGTATTTTGATGCTGCTATACAAGAATGAAAGTGTTGCTGGCTGCTTTGTCATTCAAGATATTCAAAATGATGCTCATCAATGTTCAACATCCTCATCTTAAAATGCTTTGCCTATGGCGAATATTACTTCATTCAAGGTCTCAACACTTATCCATTTCAAGGGTTTTGAATGTCTAATCTCCAACCTTCAGTGAGGCTTATCGTTCACGTGATGTTTTGAATAGATTCGAAGGATGCAGAAAATAGCAGAATTTCCAACTCACTTTATCATGTCAGAGGACTATGCAGTGAATCTATATCGAGGTTTTAGCCAGCAGCCGCTACCAAAGTCTCTCCCTCATCTCTCTCCACTCCATCTACCTTTTACTCTTATTTCCAGCATAAAAATAGCTGCAACTTGCCGAGTTGTATCATGACAGTGACGAATTATATGCAAAGGAACTCATGTACACAAGCCAAAGAAACTGATTCTGCTCTATAGCATTACCATTTGCTAAAATATTGCTCCTTATGCATTGAAATTTAAGCATAAAATGAGTAAGCACGGTTAGGAAACACCATGTATTTAACTTTAAATGAGTACTTCCTTTCAATAATGCTGGAAGAAAGATTAAGTGGATATAGTACCTACAATATCTGTGCTGGAGACACCTTCAGTGCGTTTGATTTGCTTGTAACGTCCGGCTTTCTTTGCCAAGGCATAAGCCTCTTTTCCATCTGGGATCAGGCAACGGTCATCGCCATGGATAATGTAGTCAATTTTGTGCTCATTAAAAAGACTCTTCATAAACTGCTTTGTTATTGCATAAGGAGCATTTAATATAACTTCATCCACCCACTTCAACCCGCTAACAAGTGCAAGCCTAGAAACATCATATGATTAGACAAGAATAATTTCATGATAACAGGAGAATGAGCTCCATATACCAAACAAAGCAATTTGTTGGTTGCGTGACACCTAATTATTGAGTTCCGGACATCTAGAGTACCAAAACTTAGCACGGAAGGACATTTAAGTGTCAAAAGTTAGGAAAGCAACACTTAAGTGCCAAAATCAAAATAAGATAGATCACTCAAGTGCCAATGGCGATAAAATCTGGCCAAAGTACTGACGTGGCGATTTTCTGACAAGGCCAGTGCAAAACGACATCATTTTGTATGCTAACGTGGTTATACAAGTGCAAAAATGATGTAATTTTACTGCTGACGTTAGTAGATAATTAATATAAAAATTAAATAAAATTTAAAAATAAATTTATTTATTTATTTATAATAAATAAATAAGAAAAAAAAAAAGAGGAAGATTGTCATCATCGCTGGGAAGGGCTGGCGAAGGTGGGGGAAGGTTGGCCAACCAGGGGCCCGCGTCCTCGGTCGACCTCACCCAAATCTAGGGTGAGGTTTACGACCCTCCCTAAAATCCGGCGAGGGTCGCCAGCTTTGGCCCAGCCAAGCCAAGGGTTGTCGCTGGTTGGGCCTTCCCAACGATGGTAGGGAGACAGTGACAAGGGCTCAATGCTCACCTTCTACCTCCTTTTTTTTTTTTTTTTTTTTTAAATATTAAATTATTATTTAAATATAAATATTTTAATTCATTTATATTTAAAAAAAAAAAAAGACAAAATGACTCATTTTGATTTTTGTTGCTGACTCAGCTCTTCAGTGTGCCACGTAGGCAAATTATATTATTAAAAAATTTCCACATAGGATTTATGGCTACCTTCACCGGACTTGGAATTCAAGTGTTCCATTTTTAAAAAAAAGTGGCACTTAAGTATCACTTTCGTAAATTTTGACATTTATGCGTCCCTTCGTATCAATTTTTGACACTCAAATGTACTTTTGCCCCTAATTATCTACAAGCATAAATTATAGCCAATTGCACAACATATATGTCCACGGAAGTATGTACGTAGTTAATGAATGCACGAGATGAAACTCTCAAATTGTAGATGTCCTTCAGGGCTATAGACTTTACTAATGGCCAATCAAGCACCTCCAATGCTCCACTTTTTCTATTACATTTCAGGAATCACCGAAAGAGAGTAAAAGTTTCAGTAGAAAAACCAGAGTACGTGGGAAAATTTTAAAGATGAGAAAGAAACACAGGAGGAAAATATCACCATCTCAGCCCCCTATGTCACTCGTACCAAAAACTGATTTGCTTTAAGAATAGGTTTTTATATGAGCGTGGGGAAGGTCAACCAGCATTAGGGACCTCCATAAGGGTCCTACGTCCTCTACAGAATGTTCAATTGCATCATCTGCGACCCAAAGGTTGTGAGCTTGTCAGCACAATCACACGGGAAGTCCTTCCACACAAGATATGTCGTAACTAGGCAACACAACATAAGTTGATCGGCGATTCGCTCATGATATGAATCAAACTCATGACCTCGTGGAAGACAAGAAAACCCTTCTATTGCTAGACCAACTTCCCTGCTGCTAATAGGTTATCTGCATTGAATCACCAAAAATTCAGAACAAAAACAATTGGAAAACAGCCAATTGGGAACTCATAACCTCATGGAAGACAAGGAAACCCTTTTACCGCTAGACCAACTACCCTGGTGATAATAGGTTATCTACCTTTAATCACCAAAAATTCAAAACAAAAACAATTGAGAAAATAACTGATTAGGAACTCATGACCTTGTGGACGACAAGGAAACCCTTTTACTAAGTATTGATATTAGCAGAAGAAAGTGGTTGTGGATGTTATCGTCAACATACCAAATAAGAGCAATGATTGAAGTACAGCCCCTCCCACATGGCTCCAGTATTCATGATCAAGCCTCCTATGTCGATGAAACAAGTGTAGACAATTGAGAGAATGTTTAACTTAGTTAATATATATATTTCTAACATTTTATGTTAATTTTCAAGTACATAAACAAAAGCGTATCCGATAAGAAAGTGTTGATAATTTTTTAAACAAAAAAATAAAGCTAAATCTAACAACCCGTTTATCTTTTTTAATCATTTTACTACAGATGTCTTGAACTTGAGAATAACTATATTGGATTTTCACGGTGCAAATATCGAATCTGCTTTTGATCACCAACATTTTCAACTTGAAAAGAAGTTCCACTAATTCATGTAAATCATTTCATGATTGATCGATCATAATTATCGTCCATAAATTTCACAAACCACTCGTATAATTTTATATCGCCATCCACAACCTTTATCGATTTAAATTACAACTTATGTTTGCCGTTGCAATTCGAGCTTCAAATGGGGCAACAAGCCTTGCCATAAAAATCCCTGTAACATTTTTTTTTTTAATGTTTCTATTCTTAGTTGCAAATATTAGTAAGGGTTAATATCACAAAAAACTACAAACTTATATATTTGTGACAAATATATCCCAAACTAATTAATTGACTACCAAAAATCTCAAACTGGTATATTTGTAATAAATTTATTTATTTTTTTAATTTCCGTTAAATTTTACGATTAAATTACTGAGTCAGATGATATGTGGCAGTTGATAGATATAGCAGTTTGGTGTTGTATCCTCGTTTATTACAAGTTTACCAATTTGTGTTTTTTTTGGTATTAATCCAATTAATGAAGGGTCGATTTGCTATTAATGTATCAACTTGGGGTACATTTATCATATGTGTATCTATTTGGAGTTTTTTATAGTTAAAAAATTAATTTATGGTAAATTTATCATGATATATTAGTTTGAGATTTTTTTGTGGTATTAACAAAATTAGCAATATTAGGCATTACAAAGGCGACTAGAAAGGATGAAGTGCACATTTCCTTGGTGGATCTCGTGGGATGAACTCCAACGTTATTATATTCCAACTTGTTGCCGTGAAACGTGGGGCTTGTTGGTCTCTTGCATTAAATTAGCCGAAGTCATTGGTTTTGGATAAAAATCACGAATCGATGCAATGATTGAGGTCCAGCCCTCACCACATGGCTTCGCCAATATTTTTTTATGGTCGAACCTTCTAAACGCGATCGCGGGGTGTATTTTAATTTGGAACTGAAAATGAGTTGGTAAATCGGCGACGCATTTGCTTTGTAAAAAATTAGGGGAAAAAAAGGTTATTCAAGCATCAATTAGCCTTAGAGGTCCAACGACACCTTTGGTTTAGACATAGTGTAAGAGCACCGCTACATCTCTAAACTCAGCCATATCCGAGCTAACCTTTGGAATAAAAGGCTATCGATTGACCTTTTTCTCCAACCCAAAGGGGACCAAAAATTTCCCGAGGTGGGTCGGGTCAACAAAGTTTTACCCATTTTGACTCAATGGTGCGGAAAAGTTTTTCCAAAAATCACAGTTAGAATTTTGGGAAAAGTCACAAAAACTCCAAACTATATCAACTGTGATTTATTTATCCGTGACATTAGAAATCTCAAACTATGCTTACTGTAACACATTTACCATAAAAAAAAAATTGTGATATAAAAAATCCCAAACTTATACTTATGTGACATATTTACTCATAAAATAATTTTTTAGCTAAAATATTGTCGTTTTCATTTCACTTAAACCATGTGAGCAAATTTGTTTCAACACAGTTTGCTTCTTGGCATCTATGTAGGCAAATTTTTAACAATTCTCATTGATAGAACTTTGATAGAGGATTGATGTATCACATAAGTATAAGATTGAGATTTCTAGCATCACAAAAAAAAAAAAAAAGGATAAATGTGCCACGGTAGTTATGATTTTGATTTTTTTTTTGGTTATTTTTGTCCTAGAATTTTAACAAGTCAAAGTTGCGCAATACTCATTCTTTTTAGCTTAGGTACTTTTAATGCACTCAAGAAGTGTATCATTTGTCTGAAATCTTATATTGAATGGACGAATCAAAATAATTTGAAAAATGTAACCCATAATAAGACTCGTAAACAAAATTTCCTTGCTAAGGGATGTGATGGGTTTTTTGTTGGGTGATGGGGTACAGGTACTATAAAAATAATTTTTTTTCTCTTGAAATGTGTTCGTAAGTTGGAAGTCAAAATTACAAAATATGTAGGCTTAATAGCCGGGCTACGAGTAATATCCTTAAGAAATGTGTGTGACCTTTCTTGGATGATCACTTGTTTATTAGAAGCTAAAGTTGATGTTTGTCACGTTAAAAGCTAAAGTTTTATTTCAGTTTTTTGTGTTTTTTAATGGTAAAAAAGTATAGTGCGTTGTATAAAATCAACTTTATTGTGGTTCTAAGACATTCATTTTCTTTTATATTGCTGTCAATTAATTACAGGTGTTAGAGATATAGATGTGTATAGGAGATTTATTTTGATTGATTCTGATTTGATGTAATTGATATTTTATTACTTTAGATAATTAATCTCTAAAGCCTACATATAGCTCATGTATTCAACATTAGTAATTTATAGAATATTACATTTTTTCTGTTACTACAATTCTCAATTTGGTATCAAAGCCTTTCTTTTCTAAGGAAGCGTCCATCCAATCTATGTAATAATATTTAAATGTGATACTAATTTTGTATTTCTCAATTAATACCAATTTATTGTCAAATTTATTACCCATGTTTATTACGTGATAATTACCTATTAATATGATACTATAATGATCTTGATGAAAGACGTCGCTAATGTAAGAAATAGAATAAAAAGTTAGATCATTTAGTTCAAACCCTATTAGAACAGAAACCATACCATCGAGTTTTGAGGAGTATTGACTAGTGGAATGGGACGTTTAGATCTGGTGATTCCATATTTGCAGATTGATCACACTTCGTGCATCCATCCAAGGTTTTAGGTTTTTTGCATTTGCAGAGTTACATCAATGGCTGGAGGTACGTCAAAACGGTTTTGCAAATCGATCTCGAATTTTATACGAATTTATCCATGAATAATAAATTAGGATCGTCAATTTTATTTAGATTCAATCTTACAGTTGATATCGGAGCATGTTTATGATCTCTATTTTGGTGAAAATTTTGGAATTTTGTATGTTTTAATTGGGTTATGAATGGGTAAAATTCGGATTTTTTGTGGCTTAGAACGGAATTTCAAATTATGATCAAATTCGAGCAACCCACCACCCAACAACAGTTCCGCATGGTCACACCACCATTAGGAAGAAAAGCCTTAAGATTACTCAGCATATTATTGATTGTCGATGGCTAATCAAGCGGTGAAATTTTTGGTAGTTAGGCTTTTAGGACAGATTGTTTTAGGCTTAATTCTGGTCAATTTATTGGCTAATTTTGTTGGATCTTGGAACTATGCATTCGTCCTAGCATTGTCTTCGAAACTTGATGATCAATTTGATCGGACATGGGCTGTGGCAGAAGACCCAAGTGGTGGAATGGAGGCAGCTTGTGGCAAAGCAATGGCGGAAGAATCGCATAGAGAGAAGACCTCAAGTGCGTGCATCGCCCTCGCCCAAGCACCCAGCAACGGGCGTGTACGACCAGCAGTAGGCATGTGTGATGCATGCGCTCGAGCGTCTATAGTGGGCGCGTGCGACGCATGAGCCCAATAGATCTGCAGTGGACGTGTGCAATAGGTGGCTAGGGTCCCCATCTAGTTCTGCCCTTTGCTCACGTAAATTTTAATTTTGCCCCTGCTCTTATGGAAAATTACAATTCTGCCTCAGCCGCATAAAATTTCAATTTTGCCTCCTTTGGGCTTGGAAATTTATGATTTTGCCATTTTAGCCATAAAATTCTTGTTTTACCCCTTACAAGTGAAATTCAATTCTACCATTGCTTGCAAAATTCCAGTTTTAACCCCTTTTACCCGTGATTTTACTAGTTTGCTCTTACATGCAATTTTATAAATATTTTCTCATGAAATTAAATGTCTAGTAATTTGTATATATTTAATTAATTGAAGATTAGCCACAACATCTGTGATTATATTAAATTATATATATTAAGAGACCATGGTTCATATATAGTCAAAGACATTAATTGTTATTAGTCACGTTGATATTATGAATTTTATCACACAAGAATCTTAAGTATATTAATGCAATTAATTAGGATAAAATATCATTTTATCTTTCTTAATGTACCCTAGGGATTGAGGAAGGGAATATAATTCGATAGTTTCATCATAAAGTAAAAAGAAGGGGCACGTGAAGAAGGCATTAAGAAGGAATCTAAGTGCTTATTCTGTAAAAAGAAGGGGCACATGAAGAAGGATTGCGCCAAATTTAAGGCTTGACTCCAGAAGAAAGGTAATCCACTCTCATGTGTTTGTTATGAATCTAATATGGTTGATGTAGATCACAACACTTAGTGGATTAATTCTGGTTCTACAATTCACATTTCGAATTCCTCATAGGGTTTTCAAAATCAGCAAAAACAGTAGGAAGTAAACAAAGCATCTATTCAATAAACAAGATGTGCTCACATGTGAAAGTTATTGAGACATGTATAGTAGTTCTCGATAGTGATTTTGTTTTAAATTTAGAAATGACCTTTCATATTCCTAGTTTATCTAGGCATTTAATTTCAGTTTCAAAACTTATACGTTTGGGATACTCATTTGAATTTTTAGGCTCAATATTCAATTTATAATACAAATATAAAATTATTGTGAGTGGTATTTTGTCTAACGATCTCTTTCGAATTAATTTACAAGATAATATCATCTTTAGTGCAATGCACGTTCATGATAATGTTGGCATAAAATGATATATTGTGAATGAGGATTCCTTTATATTGTGGCACTAGAGATTGAGACATATCTCCATGAATAAAATTAAGTGATTAGTAAATGATGAAGTACTTAGTACTCTAGATATTACTAATTATGACACTTATGGGGATTGTATAAAGAGAAAGTAAACCAACAAGTCAAAGAAATGTGTTAAGAGGAGTACATAAATATTAGAAACCATACATACGGATTTTGTAGTTTAGATACAGACTCAAATGGTCAGAGATATTTCATCAATTTCATAGACGATTATTCATGATTCATATATCTCTACTTGTTTTGTAATAAGCACGAAGCATTGGATGCTTAAACTGAAGTAGAGAAAAAATGCGATAAGCAAATTACGATTGTGAGATTAGATAGAAGTGGAGAATATTATGGTAAATACACTGAAGATGGACGAGCACCTAGTCTATTTGTGAAGTTTCTTGAAGAGCATGAGATTATTGCCCAATGACTATGCCCGGCTCTCCGGACCAAAATGGTATAGCGGAATGAAGAAATTAAATTTTGTTGGATATCATGTAGAGTATGCTTAGCAGCTTTAAATTTCCTAAGTCCTTGTGGATCGAGACTTTTAAAACGACAGTGTATATATATTAAATCGAGTTTCGACCAAAGCTGTCCCAAAGATGCCTTTAAGTTATTCAAAGGTTGGAAACCAAGTTTACACCATGTACGCATGTGGGGATGCTCGTATGAAGTAAGAGTCCATAATCCACAGGAAAAAAAAATTAGACCTAAGGATTATAAGTGGGTATTTCATTGGATATGCTAAAAAGTCTAAGGGATATAATAAGTTTTATTGTCCATCTCACATCACTAAATTTGTGGAATCAAGAAATGTTAAGTTTCTTAAGAATGACCTTATTAGTGGGAATGATCGATTCAAGAACCTTGTTCCTGAAGAAAATCATTTAAATACTTAACCTTCCATCTCAAATACTGGATTGGTTGTTGTTTACAACGACCTTTCAGTTCAACCAGCTGTTGAACAACCAATAATTGAAGATCCACTAGTTGGTGATATTGATCCGATAGATCCAACTGTTCAGAAATTACCAGATACTATTGAGCATCTAGTTGAATAAAAAACTCCTCGGGAGAATATTGATGCAACATTAAAAAGGTTTACTAGATTGAAGATATTAACAATCCCTAGTGACTACATTGTGTATCTACAAGAATTTGATTATAATATTGGAATTGAAAATGATCCTGAAACGTTTTCACAGGTCATGAATTGTGATAGATCAAATTTGTGTTACAACACCATGAATGAAGAGATGAGTTTCATGGCATCTAATGAAGTCTAGGATTTCGTGAGTTGCCTGATTATGCAAAAGCCATTGGTTATAAATGTGTCTTCAAAACTAAGAAGGATTCATGAGCAACATTGAGAGATATAAAGCTAAATTCGTTGCTAAGGGATTCACTCAAAATGAGGAAATCGATTACACGAAAACATCTTCTCATGTATCTAAGAAAGATTTTCTTCATATTATTTTGACATCAGTTGCTCATTTTGATATGGAGTTACATCAAATGGATGGTTCCTCAATGGTAAAATAGAAGAAGTGGTTTACATGAAATAACTAGAATGATTCTTCTCTAGTGTTGTTGAGCATTTGGTGTACAAGTTTAAAAAGTCTCTATAAGGCTTAAAACAAGCATCTCGCCAATGGTATTTAAGGTTCCAGATATCATCTCTTCATTCAATTTTTTAGATAATGTCATAGATCAATGTATATACTAGAAGGTTAGTGGGAGTAGAGTTTGTTTTTTTATCCTATATGTAGATGACATTTTATTTACAACTAATAATAAGGGATTGCTACATGAGATGAAACAATTTCTCTCTAATACTTTTGACATGAAGGATATGGGCGAAGCATCTTATGTCATTGGCATTAAGATCCATAGAGATAGATCTCGAGATGTATTAGAACTATCACAAGAAACCTATATCAATAAGGTCTCAAAGAGATTTCATATGAAAGATTGTTCATTGAGTATAACATATTGTGAAGGGTGACAGGTCTAATTTGAACTAGTGCTCGAAGAATAATTTTGAAAGGGAACAAATGAAGAACATCCCATATGCTTTTGTTGTTGGAAGCTTGATGTATGCTCAAGTTTATACTCAACCTGATATTATTTTTGCTATGAGAATGTTAGGAAAATATCAGAGTAATCCAAATATAGACCACCGGAGAGTTGCAAAGAAAGTAATGGGGTACCTTCAAGGTACAAACGGACACAAGCTTATGTATATATAGTCAAAGGGACAGTTTCAAAGTAGTTGGTTACTAGGATTCAAATTTTACTGGCAGTGATGATTTTCGTAAATCAACATTAGGATATCTTTTTATGTTTGTTGGCAGAGCTGTATCTTAGAGAAGCACAAAACAGACCTTGATTGCCACTCCACAATAAAGGTAGAGTTCGCTTCCTGTTTTGAGGCCACCTGACATAGTGTGTAGTTGAAAAGTTTCATATTCGGGCTTAGAGTTGTGGATTCCACTGCTAGGCCATTAAAAATGTTTTGTGACAATTTAGCTGTAGCTTTCATGGCTAAGAACCACAAAAATAGTAGTCGAAGCAAGCACATTGACATCAAGTATTTAGCTATCAAGGAACGTGTTAAAGAGAACAAAATGGTCATAGAACACGTCAGCACTGGACGTTGGTCCAAATCATATAAATTTTTCTTTATATGGATGAATTTGTGACTTTTATTCATTTGCAATATTTTTCTCAATACAATTGTATACATTCAATAATTTTGAGAAAAACAATCACGTTTGACCGGGAATAACTATAAGGTTTATTCATTAAGTTATGTTACCACATATGAGCTAATGAAATGCATTGTGATACGTAGAAGATAATACTCGCTCTAAGAGGAATCATCACTGTGATTCGTGTATTTCATTTCGATGTGAAGTTTATGTGGATTTGGGTTAATATTTTATTTGATAGAATGTTGGGATCAAGTGGGAGAATGTCATAATATTTAAATGTGATCCCAATTTTGCATTTCCCAATTAATTCCGATTTATTGCCTAATTTATTACCCACATTTATTACGTAACAATTACTCGTTAATATAATAATATGTTAAAATAATGGTCTTGATGGAAGACATCAGTAATGGAAGACATACAATAAAAACGTCAAGTCGTCTAGTTCAAATCCTATCAGTACAGAAAACATACCATTGAGTTTTGAGAGGTATTGGCTAGTGGAACAGGATGTTTAGATCTAGTTATTTCATATTTGCAGATCAATCGCTCGTCCAAGGTTTTAGGGTTTCCACATTTGCAAAGTTTCATCAATGGTTGAAGGTACATTGATCTTTACGTTTCCACAAATCGATTTCAAATTTTGTACGAATGTATCCATGAATGATAAATTAGGATCGTTGGTTTTATTTAGATTTGGTCTTACAATCTATGCTAGCCGCATTGGCTGCATTACTCCGATTTACCCTCAATTCTATAGCTTTTTGAGACTCTTCCGCTGCTAATTTCAGAGAATCAACATCACTATTGAGATCCTAAAAATTCGTTGTTCAACGACGCCGGACACGCCGTCACGTCTCAAACCCAGGGAGCTGCTGCTATTATGTGCTTATTTGGCACATTTCACCAGGTATTTCGAAAAACCAAGACCCACCCACGAGCTGACATCCTCTAACAAGTCAAATCTAGAAACCTTGTTGGGAATGGAGATCGGACACTGTAGTGCACACCTCATGCGCCACCAACTTTGGCGAACCATCGAGCCCAAGCCTTTAGGAGTTATTTCACCCATTTCCATTGACCATGTTCACCAACGACCACCACCATTAGCGTCTTGAAGCTTCAGCGAGTCGACTGAACTCAACCACATAGCCTTCGGATTCTCCATGCACCATTACACGCCACCTTCACTCTATACATGTGAGATCCACACGCCTACGGTTGCGAAATGCTCCCATACGGCTAATGTCATTAGTGATGTCAGATTACTAGTCCGACCCATTGACCGGACCAGTTCAATTGAATTTCAAATCGGTTTGGACTTTCTCAAACTGGTTTGGTTATATTCAAGCCATTTCATACTAGTTCGTCTATATTCGGACTGGTTCAGTCAAATTTTAGACCAATTCAGCCCTTTTCAGACCGGTTCGATTCTATTCAGGCCGATTCATATCGGTTCGTCCTTTTTTCTGACCAATTTAACACCATTCTGAGCAATGCTCGGCCATCTCAGCCCGATTCCTAAAGTATTTTAATGTTTTGAATTCGTATTCCCTTATTTGCTCAGATTAGCTCTTCATGTACTAGTTTCTTCACATTTTTTTGGTCCAATCTATTGTGTTGAAACTAATAAAGTGCTTATTATGGATAAATTAGAAGTTTCGCTGTCCAATTACCGTATAGTATGACCTAAAGAATTTATAAAGACGGCTAATCGACCTTGAAATCAAGGTCCACATGCAAGTTCATCTGCCACTGCTATTAATGGATTGTGTGTTACTCTTAAGTTAGAGGATTTTCATTCCATTCTTCGAGAGTTTGGTACTTCTAGCTTATCTGTTCCTTTTATTATGTCTATCGCTTTAGGTACTTTTGATTCATTGCATTTTGACTTTGCCTGCTGCAATCATATATGACTCCAAATTTTGATTTGTTTCAATCAAAATCATTCAATGCACATGTCTCTACTATTTACACAACTGATGATTCTCAAATGAGAGTTAGCCATACAAGAAATATCTCAATGTCTATATGATCCTTACCTTAATACATTCAAGGTTCCCAAATTCTCCCTAAATTTGATTTCAATAGGACAATTGTGGATTTCCTCCTCTTCTCATGATTGTCATGTGCAGGATCCATGGACGGGACAGACTATTGGGACAAGCCGTAGAAGGGGACATCTATTTGAGTTTGTTTCCCTGAATATTCCCAATTCCTTTGCTGGTTGGTGCAACCATAGTGTCATCTGAAACTTGACAATCTTAGTTAGGTCATGCTTCATCCTCTAGATTAAAATCCTTAATTTCAAATGGTCATTTAGGTTTTGTTGATAATAAACAAATTGATTATTTACCTTGCAAATTAGGAAAACATCATGCCTTACCTTTTGATCTTAGTGAATATGTTTTTCATGCTCCTTTTGATCTTATTCTCTTTGATATTTGGGGACCATCTCTAACTCCCACAATAGGAGGCTCTTGCTATTTTGTAAACTTTGTGAATGATAATTCTCTTTATACATGGCTTTCTCTTATTAAAAATCAATATGAATTTACTCATATCTATTGTGATTTTGTTGCCTTGATAAAAAAATAATTTTATCAAGATATCAAGGTTTTTCTTACTGACGATACCGTGGAATTTAGAGATACCAAATTTCTTAGAATTCACTTCGAAAATGATGCTTTTGTTCATTGTTCTTGTCCAAGGAAATTCCCAACTCAATGGTCGAACAAAATGTAAACATAGACATATTTTAGATATAACACGTACTCTTCTAGTCTCTACTTCTTGTCCGAAATTGTTTTAAGGAGAGGCTTGTCTTACTACTTATACACCATCAACTATATTATGTCACCTATAATGGTAAAATTTCTCCTTAGAGCGCTTGAATGTAGTGTCCCCAATTACAATTTTCTTCGAGTCTTTGGTAGTGTTTGTTTGTACATCTTCTCCTATATGAACACACAAAGTTAGAGCCTTGTGCCCGTTTATGTTGCTTTTTTGGGTATGGCATTGAACACAACTGTTATAGATGTTGGGATCCTATATCTAATCGTTTTCATGTGTCTTCTTATATTACCTTTTGGAAACACAAGATGTTCTTCTCTCTTCATCCCTTCAAGTCATCACCTCATGTTTCTTTCCCTAGTGGATTTATTTCCAAAAGATCCCACACCTCTCTCCAGTTGTGAATCCTTGATGCGTGTGTGGGCAAGTGATTTTGGGTTGTAGGGATTTTTGTGGTTAAGTGTATGGAAATTGTATGTGTGGGCATGATTGTGGAAGGATGAAATGCAAATGTAGGAATAGAAAATGATTGACACTGAGGTATAAATAAAGGATGCGTCACCAACCAAGGATGAAGATCGGGATAGATGAAGTTCACCACCAAGGCTTAAAAGACGAACCACCTACCAAGGATAAAGGACTTCGGGATAGGAGAAACTCACCACTAAAGACTTTTGCTCCTGTTGCACACCTTACTACTGTCCATAATCTACTTGCTATTGTTGCAATTAGGCGCTAGTCTCTATTCTAGATGGCTATTAAAACTGCATTCTTGAATGGTGATCTTACTAAATTAGTTTATATGGTGCCTCCTTCTGGAAATACTCATTCTTCCAACAAAGTGTGTCGATTACGAAGAGCATTATATGGTCTAAAATAGGTTCCTTGTGCATGGTATTCCAAATTTAACTCTACCATGGAATTCTCACTTCAAATTTAGTCCCTATGATCATGCTCTTTTTGTTCGACACACGTTTTATGGGTATATATGCTACTCTTATATGTGGACAACACGGTTATTACCGACGATGATCATATTGGCATTTCGAAGCCTAATCGATATCTCAATTAATAGTTTGAAATGAAAGATCTGGGGCTACTCAGCCACATTTTAGACTTGAAGGCTCATTCAGATTCCTTTGGTCATTATCTATCATAAGCCAAGTATATCATTGATCTTATCTCTTGAGTTGGACTCACTAACAACAAGATCGCTACAACTCCTATTGAGATCAATGCTAAATTTGATGCCAAAGATGGGGCTCCTCTTTCAAATCCACGCTCTATCAGCAGCTTGTTGGCAATTTTAAATATCACACCATTACTTGACTTGACATTGCCTATGTTTTGCGAAATAAATGGAGATATAAGACTCATTTCTTGAAAGAATAACTGGTCATAAAGGTTCATCCCCTTTTTAATAGGTCGGGAATGGATTGAGATAAATCAAATATCATTTTCAATCATTTTCATGACTAATGTTTTAAAATTAAGAAAAACCAAATTGGGGTTTCGTTTGCCATGATCAAATCTACTTTTTATCACACAATTTTCTTCAAAAAAATATTTATGTAATCTTAATGACTGATTGTGCTATAATTGTCATCCATAAATCTCATAACTGTTCATGTAATTGTACATTGACATCACTACCTCTATCGATTCAAATTATTAACTAATTAACCATCTCAAGTCAAATATCAAACGGTAAAAGAAATCTTTCTATAAAATCGAAATAATTCGTTTTAATGTTTCTATTTTATAATCTCTTAAATCTCTCTCTCTCTCTCTCTCTCTCTCTCTCTCTCTCTCTCTCTCTCTCTCTCTCTCTCTCTCTCTCTCTCTCTCTTCAAACTCCTTGTCCTATGAGCTCAAACTCAAACATCACAATTTAGTAATAGCAAATCTTGAATTTTCGTATTATAAACTTCAAAGGAGAATGACATAAATAAATCTTAAACTTTGGTCAAAATACAATATAATCTTAAACTTTTAATCTCTTCAATGTGGTCATTGAATATCATCTCTGATGCGGGAGCATCCAGCGTAACTCCATCGACCAACTCAGAACCATCGATGCTTATCCAAGCCAAGAAAGAAATTGGGCATTATGTGCTTCGATGGATCATTTTAAATGAATATGTCAATTACAATCAATGGGAGGCTATTTTAAATGTCATTAATGACCAATTGATGAAGTTTCAGAAGGATTATTTTCTGGTCAAGGGAGGATGTCGAATTTGAAGGTTCATGAATGTGGTTCAAGAATATGGAAAGCCAAAGGTTTAAGAATGCGGTTCAAGAATGCAGAAGGCCGAAGATTAAAGGCATTTAGTTCCCGTGTTAATAAAGGTTTTTATTAAGTTCCTATGTGTCTTTATTGTTATGTAGTCCAAGAGTCGAAGGTTTCAGTTCCTAGGCTATTAAGGTCTGTTTTTAATATGTATTAAGGCTAAAATCCTCCTATAAAGAGGGGAAAATTATCCAATGTAGGGGAGATACGAATTTGATCGATTAAAATGGTGAGATTTCCTCTGTTTGAGTGAACTCCTTCGGAGAGTGGATAACTCCTTTCGGTTTCTTTATCCTTGGAGCGTAGATCACTTCTTGGTAGTGAACTAAGAAGTCATTTATCCTTGGCTGGTGGAATCTTTAGGCCTTGGTGGTGAGCTTCTCCTATCCCAAAGTCATTTATCATTGGCTGGTGGAAGCTTTCGGCCTTGGTGGTAAATTTCGTAGATCTCAATCCTCATCCTCGGTTGGTGGCGTGACCTTTACACCTTAGAAGGAGATCGTTCTATCTTTTCTTATTTCTTTTCATTTCTTCCCCATATACATTTAACCACAAAAATCCTCTCTGATAAAATTCACGTTCTGAAATCACTCATCCCATCACGCATCAATCCCAATAAATAATGTAAATCATGAACTTTTAATCTATTTAATGTGGTGCTTAAAACATTGAATAATTTATATATAGTTGAGAGACTAAATTGAATATGCACCATAAGTTCAGAGATTACACTGAACAAATTAAAAGCTTATAAATTATAATGCACATTGCAAAGTTTATAAAATCATTTGTGTTACTATCCCAGAATTCAAATATAGAATATCCTGATTTTTTTTTTATTCGATGGCTTGACAGGTGCCCTAAACAAAATTCTCGAGAAAAGGGAGGGAAAGAAGAAAAGAGCGGGCAAAAATCGGCTGGAATTAGGCGTGCTGTTCCGGCAACACGACATTCGATTTTCATCGACTCGTTTCGAAGTGCAAAAGATAAATCCGCATCGGGCACCGCCGCCCCCGCCACCACGAGTCCACGACCACCACTTCCACATTGCTTCCTCCGCACTCGACAGTGGACCCGTACTGCCAGCGGTTTTCCGTGACAGCGAAGCCTTCCGCTATCCGCACGTTCCCCTTTTGGTTCTTTCCCAATGAATGCTCTTTACTCTTCCTCCCCCTCCCCCTCCACTCCTCTCTTTCTCTCTCTCCCTCCCTTCTGTCTGTCTGCAAGCGCCTTCGACCACTTTTCTCGAAATGAAGCTGCAGGGGTATTCGGCCGCCGAGATCATCGCGGCCAACGAGGACCTCATCTCCGAGATCCTCCTACTCCTCCCCGCCCGCTCCCTCCTCCACTTCAAGTGCGTCTCCAAGCTCTGGCTCTCCATCATCTCCGGCCCCCGCTTCTCCCGCCGCCACGCCCGCCTCCACGCCGGCTCCGGGGCCTCCGGCGTCGTTCTCCGCCGCACCCCCTCGGACCACCAGTTCCTGCCGCTGGGCGGGGGCGGCGGCGATTGTCCTCTATCTGGGTTCTCGTTCAAGTGCCTCGATTTCGCCCCCGACCCCGTGGGCCTGAAGATCCTGCAGTCCTGCGGCGGGCTGCTCCTGTGCTGCAGCTTCCGCAAGATCGGGTGTCGGCGTAATTACTACGTCTTTAATCCGACGACGAGGCAGTTCGCGATGCTTCCCCAGCTCGGGGGTGCTTCCTCCTGCGCGACTACTGTTTATGGAATGAGTTTGGCCTTCGACCCTTCTAAATCGTCCCACTATGACGTCGTTTGCGTTCGAAGCACCGTTGAATCCGCGTACTATTATCAAATTGAGATTTACTCGTCTCGAGACCGCGGATGGAGGCTTTCTGGGTCTCCTTTTGTCGCTCCGTTCGATATGGTGTTCGACAATGGCGTCTTTTGGAATGGTGGGGTTCACTGGATTAGCCCAACGGGGGCTTCCCTGTGTTTCGATGTCGAGAAAGAGCAGTTTCGGACGATGCCAAGGCTTCCCATTTCGGAGAATCGGGGGTGTAGGAGGTTCAGGTATTTTGGGGAGTCTCGTGGGCATTTGCATTTTTTTGAGATTTATGGGTCACGGACTGCTCAATTTAAGATTTTTGAGTTGGAAAAGGATTATTCGGGGTGGTTTGTTAAATACCATGTGGAGCTTGATTCTATTGTGAGTGCTTTCCCGGAGGTGGTGCGCAATTACATGGATCCGGACTATATGAATTACTATGCGTTCGTTATTGTTCATCTGGTCAGAGAAGGGAACAACGAGGAGTCATCGCTGTTAGTTCATTTGCCAGGTAAAATCTTGACATATAATGTTGGTGACAAGACTTTCAGGAAGCTTTATGAGATACCGGCGGATCAATCTAAAGGGTATGGCTCATTACAATATGGGTGGCTTGATGCTTATGAATTTATTGAGACATTAGCTCCCGTTTGATGCAAATCGCTTTCCTTGTTGATATTTCTGATCTTGTAAATCTGCAACTTTCCTTTCCATGCTTCAACGTAATGTAATATACGTGGCTTGAAGAGTTATGTCTAGGATGATCCATTTGGAAGGATTTTTCTAAGCATATTGTCTTCTCTCCCGTTGATGGCCATGATATATGTAAAGCCTGCTAGTGCCTCTGGTGATGATGGTATTTTCTTCTCTCCCGTTGATGGCCATGATATATGTAAAGCAATGTTTTTTATTTGCGAGAAAGAGGTATGTCTAGGATGACCCATTTGGAAGGATTTTTCTATGTATATTGTCTTCAATCTATTGATAAATCATAATTGGTACTCTGTACTGCATGTTGTATATATCAATGATGTTTGAGAGTTAAGGTACGTTCTGCTTTCTCCATCTAGATGAGGGCCAAGGTCTATATGGAGTTTCTCTCGATTTGCTGTTATGACAAACTCACTTGATCATAACCTTTGCTGGGTCTCTATTTCATTTTACTTTCTTCTCGGGGAGTGATAAGGATGGCATCTAAGTTCCCAATCCTTTCAAGAAAATCCCTCGCTTAGGGCTGCTGAAACAAGTGAATGCACAAGACTAATATATTTGTGCCAAAGCATCTCAATAAGATGATATCATTATTTGTTCCTCTTTTCCCTCCTGGAGTTGATTTGTTTTTTCTGCTTTTTCATGCACAGAATGCTCTTCTTGAGTAGTTGTTTTGACTGTAAGATGACTGGCAGTGAAGTTTCCTGTGTTCTGATCTTTGGGTACATCTTGACTTCCTGAGTAATAATTATTTGATGACAATTGAGTGATGAAGCCAGGAAGGGGCAAAGAACTGCAGAACATAATTTAAAATGTCCTATTTTGGTGGTTAATAGTGCGCAAAATCTGAGAGAATAAGGTGTGGTTCTTTTGCAATATTCAAAGTGAAAAGTTAGTGCATATAAGTGTCAATTACAATAATGTTCTGTATATGTATAATGTCTGCATAGATACTAAAGCTTGAGGTGTTTTTACTCTATATTGTCTCAGACATTATGCTTTTCCACTTTTGAAATATTAATGTTCTGGATTCAGTGGTTCCTCTTCTAAAACAAGTAATGATGTAAGCTCTGCTATGTATGGGCTGCCGTAGCAGATCTTTTTCATTAAAATGGATGTGCCCCTAAACATCTTTTCTACTTATGGTTAGTTCACCTGTCTTCACTTGGCTTTTGAGTTTCCCTTTTCCATGAGATGCATTACTTGTTTTGATATGAAACTTCTGAAGCATATTTTATCGACTATGTACCTATAGATGTCATTGGACGAACTTAATGTAGCTATGACGCCTAAGGATCAGATTCGAAATTGTCTAAATTTCACTTCAAGAGATATCACCATTCCTGTTTTTCTGCATTAGCATCTGTTTGTCAGGGAAGGCTCTTTGTGATGTAGGATTGCCTTTCCACTTTATCCTTACTTTGAGGGCATTTAAAAGACCGGGAAGGGCTTCTTTTTGCTGATGAGTCCTACCATTGATGATACGAAATGTTTGACTTTTCTTGTGTTCATCGTCAAGTTCGTGATCACTGTAGGTGTGGCTTGCTCTAATTCGATGTTATCTCAGCTTTAATCATGTTATTGGCTTTTGAACGTACATCAATGGCCTTCATTGTCCTCCATCTGTTTTGTCTTGTCGGCGAGGCTGACTTGACTTAAGTTTGTGAAATTTCTTTACCGAGACCTTTTTTCTCAGAGTGCCTACCTGAGTTGATGATTTGGCCATGAAAGTCAAGAACACCCAGTGCCTTTTAGTGCAGATGCTTTATGGATTTCTTAAGCTCCCTAAAGTCGGATAGATGAACACTTCTTAACGGTGTAGTATCCTATTGTATTATATGTATGGCTATGTATATCTGTATGCCAAGTCTCTTTTATGTTCTAGATGCTTATGGTAATAATTCACAAAGTGGAAACTACACTTCTTTTACATGGTTGCTCTTTTGAAGGTAAGTAACATTAACTTCAGTTGGCTTCTTGTTTTCGATAGAAATTAGGGTAGGTTTTTCTGCATATCAAATTGCTGGTTGTGTTGGCCGGCATTTTGAAAATAAAAGTGGAAAATTTCCTTTCCTACTACTTACCCTTTTTGTACAGAAAAAGAAAGTGTATATCAAAATACTGGATCTCTCCTTTTCTTTTCTGGGAGTCTGTATATCCTTGGCACTCTGGCTCTATGCATGTGTATACATGCAGGCGGTTTTTTGGCTTTGTGTGTTAAAATTACCGGCAAATCCTATCGTGTATGTGATAATGGGTTCATAATCTCTATTGCTGGTTTGGCTTGCAAATTTGCAATGACCTCAATCGAAGAAATTGGTGTGACTTCATATATGGGAATGGATATTCAGATGGCTTTGTTTCTGATAGTGCACCAAAACTTCTCATAATTTAGGTTTTGGGACTCTTCTGTTGCTTATTGAAGTTGCAAAACTAGGAAGTCGCATCTGTTCCTCCTGGTAGAGTCAACAGCAACGCCAGAAATGGTTTTTTGCAGTAGCATGGAACTTTCTTTTTCAAGTGCTGCGTATGTTATGTGCTCCATTTCTTCAGCTTACTTAGCCTGATGTTGCAGCAAAGAAACCAAAAATCAATCCCAACAAATTGCTTGCCAGATCATTCATCATAGAGGTTTATTTTCCTGTAATAGATGAAAGGAGCTACATTCATCCTGTTAGAACATGGTCCATGAGAAAAGCGTGATCACTAATGCTGTTGAACACAAAGTGTCTCCTTAGCTTAACATTACTTTTACACGGGGTAGTAAGCCATCCATCTATCCACCAGTTGAAAACACTCCTTGACCTTGTATTCTGCTGCGAAATGTCCTGCTCCCTGTATTATATACACCCCGAGAAGTCAAGTAAGTTTATGCTTGAATGCTTCATGTGTTTTCAATTAGGATATATGACACAAGAAGATTTGAGTGAGGGGGTTTTTTATTCTTGCCTTGACTGTGACAAACGTCAAGCTATAATCATCCTTAATGTACTTCTTGGCATACCTGCAAAGGAAATGTGCCGAAAAGTGGCCCAATTATTTGTTTACTTTGAGAGTATGCTTGTTTATTTTGATATTCTTATATATGGTGGCATGTAGCGCTCGCGCATGCGAACATGAGCTCATTTAATTTCTTACTCTCCTCTTTCCAATTGAGAAATAAACTGAAGATAAAGCTGAAGGACATACCCTGCTGTCTGGCCATCCACAGACCACACTCTCCAGCTCTCATCTAAAGTCAGATTCAGAGCGTTTATCCACGCTTGAGTACCGATGTGCGGAATTGACATATCATGATCCCCACTGCACCAGAAAGAAAAATTAATACACGCAGTGAAGTGAAGAAGTAATAGAGGGATTTGAAATCTGAAGGCGTTCTCGTCAATGACCCATGGAAAAATGCCATTCGGTACCTGAAGATGAGACCCCGTATGTTTGCTTTGGTGAGGTTCTTGTGATAATCAACGACGCTGCTGATGACCTTGGTGTAAGCTAACGTGCTGTTGCAGTATGGCCAGTAGGTCTTTGTCCCCTGCTCGGCAACAGGGACATTGAATGAACTATTGTATTGCTGAGAATCAGTGCATCATGCACGTGCGAAGGTGTGTGGATGGACGTTTGTTAACGAGAAAGCAGCTTATGCATCTTCTTGTCGATGATGGAAAGGAGCACAGAGAGGTTGGGAGGGAGAGGGAGAGGGAGAGGGAGAGAGAGAGAGTGATGTACCGGTCGGACTTGAAGTGCTTCTTGGACGCTTTTAAGGTTCGCCCAGATATAGCAGATCATGTGGTTGTAGTTCTGATCATCAAAAAAGGGGATCAAAAGAAGAAGCTAGCCCAGCAATGCCCCCAGCAAAGAGAAATGATCCTGGCTCGTTGTAAGGGAACGTACTCGTATCAATCCTAGACTCATCTGATGTATCTAGCGAGGTCTTGCTAATTTATGTTCGGAACTAACTTATTTTCCGTCGTAGAAACAAGAAATGAAAGAGAGGGAGGGACATACACGGCACCAGAGCGCAGGACCTTTGAGGGGGTCGTCCGTGGATGCGGCTGTGGCATTTTCCCGGAGATATCTTCGAACGGAAGCGTCATCTTGTGGATCGGGCAGGGCGTTGCTGCAATCCGGCTCCAGAATGTGGACCGTCAGGATTTTGGTGGTGAGCTGCAAAAATCACAAGGTCCACCAGAGTTTTTGTTAAATCGCAGAGTTTCCTCCATCCGCATAAAAGTTTTACAATCCCCCCAAAATCCCGCTCGTGTTTTGTACTGCGAATCCGATCGCTCCGCTGATCGGAGAGTTAGCCTGACCGGATTGGCATCTCAATGAACACCAGATTGAAGGCTTAAAATTAAATGTCCTTCATGCAGGGTAAGAGAAATTGTGAATTTTTCGGGTAAGATACGCATGCACGGCCTAGGTGCAAGACCGGGATTAAAATCCCAACACCAGAAACAAGAGGGGAAAGAAGTGCATACATGGACATAACGTGTCATTAGTTTCTTAATGTTCTTTTAAAGGTTTGAGCAATACCTCGTTGATGGCATTCAGATCAACAACGCATTGAAGATTATCATCGCCAACGTTCACATAGTCGCCATCGCAGTTTGTTTTGGCCGCCTGGATCATGACATTGAGCATCCAGTCAGTATCAGCTTTAGCGAAAAGGGATCATCCATGTGCCCTGATCAACACAAGTGCAAGATTAACCTCATCGATGAGCAGTGGCGAAACCATATGTTTTTTACCTCGTAAAGCTGGTCTGAAATGAGCGCCATCCGATTGGCATACTCAACTCTTGAGTTATCGTCTATGAATGCATCCGTCACGGGGTTGCTCATCAGGAAACCCTATTGATTCACCACCACAAAGATGGAGTTAGCTTTCATTAAGATTTTGACAATAAGTAAGCAAAGCAGCCAGTCAACTTTTTAGGGACTGAAAGGAAGCTGGCAAAGATTCAAAACCTTCACGTTGATCGTTGGCTCGTACCCAGCTTCATTTCCTATATAACATAGACGAAGCAAAAAGTCAATACCGGGAGTGGGTAGATTTCTACTAGTTAAGAATTGGGGAAATTGCATTTTTACACTCAATAAATTGCCAAAAGAAGAAGCAAAAAGTCAATACCGGGAGTGGGTAGATTTCTACTAGTTAAGAATTGGGGAAATTGCATTTTTACACTCAATAAATTGCCAAAAGAAGATGACTTACTCCTACACTCTCTACATTAACTTACTCTTTCTGTCAGCACACTATTTTCAAGTGCCAACATGCGTTCCAGAATAAGTGGAAGAGTGTGATTTCATGTGATTAGACTCAGTGGCCAATCCAACTAAAGAGGAAATAATGTTCATCTCGGATGCAAAACATGATAAAGAGTAATTTTACCTATTTAGATAACGGGTTAATGCCATTAATGGTGTTTGTACTTTTATTCAAAAATCAAAACCGATCTCTATACTTTTTTTTCTTATTCAAAATTGTCCCTCTACTTTTTAGATTGTCCCAACATTAGTCCTATTATTGTACTTGTTCTATTGCAAGTGAATTTTTGCTGACATGGACAATCGGATTATTGAGTTAGACGTTGGAGTATACATGTCCTCTTGTGATTCACCAAATTTTTATAGTTGGCGTGTAAAAGGCGCCACATCAGCTACCATAAAAATTTAAAGAGCAGACCCTGCGGCCGGGGGGATTGTGGGGGAGGGGCCCTGTAACATGGCTGCTTGACCTTCATGCTTGTGGCAAGCAGTCACGGCAGTTCGAAGCTTCTGAACTTCTTCAAGCTCATAGCCATGGTCATTCAAGCTTCGTCGAGCCTGGCTACGGACACTCAAGTTTCGTCAAGCTTGCAAATATGGCTACTGGAGGTTCTAAGCTCCTTTGGGCTCATGGCCATGGCCACTCGAGTTCCATCGAGCTCAACCATGGCTTTCGAGTATTCACGAATTAGAGGTTATGCATTATTGAGTGTTCTAGATCTTTCAAGTCTAGGTTCGTATTTAATGAGATTTAAGTTGAGACAAAGAAGATGAAGAGAAGGAATTAGCATTAGCAAATTTTTAATGATGGTAATGTAACGTCAACAAATTCCCATCACCGGAACAATTCATGAGTAACTAGTGACGCTTTTTAAAAAGTAAATTGACGATTTTAAACTTAAATAAAGAAATAGAATGACAATTTTGATTTTCGAATGAAAACATAAAGACTATCAATGACATTAAATAATCGATGACTTACCGTCCAATATCGTTTCAACGAGCATAGGAACAGCCATTCCGGAATAAGAGGAGCCACCAATGTAGAACTGGTTCTCCAAAAATTGCGTATGATTTACCAACCACTGTGCCATAGCAAACCAAGGACAAATTTTTTATTAAAAAAAATATTTTTCCACATAAGAAAATCTTCATAAAACGACAGATACTAACATATAAGAAAAAAGAAATTAAAAAAAAAAAGGCAAATGAAACCGAACCTTTCGCAAGAATTCATAGCTGTGCGCCACAAAAGAGTAGTCATCCACGTTGTAGCCGTCGGTGGTGGTCGAGTAAGAGAACCCCGTCCCCACAGGTGCGTCCAAGAATATGATGTTCATGCCCTAGAAGAAAGACAGGAACAACAGCAATTACAAGTGGCAGCAGCAGCAACGACATTAACTTTAGGAACTTGATCAATGTCCCGATCACAAGGTTATGGAATTGCATCTGAGTGATGTCCATAATTTGTGATCCCGTCGATCACAGGATTCATCAGAGGGAACTTCTTCCGACAAGGGATTGGTGCAGTTCGCTTTACGTGTAGGAAATCAATGATGGGTCAAGGAAGTTGAGGGTTTTTTGCACACCTGGGTCCATGAATATGGATTGGGATGGAGAGAGGGTAAGCTGCCATTGTAATCTCTTGTCTGAAAATTTAGTGGACCTGCGAAATGTAGAGGAGAAGAAGATCAAAAGAAAAGTTGATGTTGGAGTTTTGGTCACAAAAAAAGGATTCTCATTTCATTAAGTAACTGAAAACAAGTGCATAGTTGAAACATCAAAACAAAGCAAGGCCCAATGGAATGGAGGGTAGAAAATCCAGCTGGGACATTTGTGACATATTTATCTTTTATTAGTTTTGTTAAATTAAATTAATACCACGAAAAATAATAAAATTAGTACACACATGTCATTCAACTTAACAATTCAGTGGTTAAACAGAAATTAATAGAAACTGAATTTGTTACAAGTGTACTAATTTCGGATTTTTTATGATAAAAAAATTAGTTTGGGGGTAAAAATGTGTTATAAATGTACTAATTTAGGGTTTTTCTTGGTATTAACCCAATATAAGGGTTTAGTAGTATCAAGCATTACTATTTTTTTGGTGGGAAAGAGAAGGCCTTAGTCGACTGGAATTCAGTTTTTCTAATTTTTTAAATTTTTTATTGGGTTAATTTGTATTAGTTTAACACACAATACTTTTCTTGATCTAATGAAACTTCCTACATTTTTCATTGTTGATATTACTTAGTTACTTGTTAAAATAAAACTACCCATACCAACAATGATACATGTACGATGACTCATCTTACTAACGCATTAAACTTATATCCATTATTGAAATGAAACTAACCCACAGCCTGTGTCAGAGGTGATTGATAGGCAGGCCCGTTACCCAAAACCATCCATAATATAAAAGCTTTTGTAAAACATTCTCGGACCTAACCAGACCACGCCTCTTTATAACTAAAATAGCTTTGCTCAAGCCCATCGAGAGCCAATAATCGGTCCTACCCATATAATGCACTAAGGATTTCTCTTTTTCGGAAGCTATTAGGCTCACACCTTCTCTCGCCAACAAGAAAAATAGTTCCGACAACTTTAAATCCGTTTGGAATGGCAAAATTTTCTCTACTTCTCTACCAACCTTTCAACCATGTCTAGGTTGTTGTCCGAGAAAAGATAGTGTGGCCTGAATTCTAATGGTTTCTTCCTTAAGCACAACCAAGTTACATGGTCAAGTAGAAATAATATAAACAGAGTTTTCTCACAAAGAGCATCAAGTCAAGTTACGTTAAAATCATCAAATCCAATTGAATTCCATGCACCACAGTGATTTAGATCAATTTAAATTCATATGTTAGGTGAACGCCATATGTTTATCAAATGGGATGGATTGAGCAAATATATCAATGACATGTTTAGTGGTATACAAATTAATAGTACACTTGCCTAAGTGCACACATCCAATTACAAACGAATCATTAAACTTCTGATGCATTCCACCAACCCATTAAATTCATGGTTTAGATGAATTTTAGATTTGTAGACCATGTCGGCGGTTTAGGGCTTTCAAATACTTAGTCAACTACACATTTGGACTTGTCAAAATATGTTAATGTACGGAAACATATTTAAATACGCCGTCCGTTTCTTTCACAGTAAAACATTCTTTTATTTTTTGTCAGAACGGTAAAATATTCACTTTTTTCTTTTTTTAGTTTCTTTTTGGCCACCAACTAATGGTTGTATACCTTTCCCGGTATTTAAAGCTAATTAGTGACGCTCACATGGTTTCCAAGACACGAGTCGCCGACAAGAGAGGCAACTTTAAGCTTGGATTATTTTGCGGGTCATCAATAATTTGGATAATATTTATTTTATAAAATAAATAATTATATCATTTATAAAAATGAATGGAAAAATATTTTCATTATCCACAAAAATGTTTAGATATAAATTGTTGTTGACATATATTTTTTATTAATCAATTATTTCTAGGGATATAAATTATTTTTTTATAAAAATGTTTTTGAATCATTTATTTTTATCGAAGTAAATGGAGCATTAATGTAAATTAATGTACATTCATATGGTAAGGCAGGATTCTCTCTTTTAAGTTTTCATTTTCCTTATGTGTGTGGCTCTATTTGTTGCAATGCCCAATCGAAACTTGCTAGGTCACTCACTGAGGAGATTTTCGTAAGCTTTTCTAGCACATCTAAAGTTTTC
Organism: Eucalyptus microcorys; assembly: GCA_014182515.1. Taxonomy (NCBI): domain Eukaryota; kingdom Viridiplantae; phylum Streptophyta; class Magnoliopsida; order Myrtales; family Myrtaceae; genus Eucalyptus; species Eucalyptus microcorys. Next base: position 19,946,337 of record CM024564.1, read on the forward strand.
ATAAACTCTTTCCTTTTTATTTATCGTGAAAAATCCTAAATCAGCACACATGTGACAAATTTACTATAAATTAATTTTTTTACCATAAAAATTCAAAACTAGTATTTTTGTAACAAATTTACTCTTTATTAGTTTTCGTCAAATTGGATTAATATCACTAAAAATCATAACTGGTACAGCTAAGGGAAAAATTCTAAATTGATATACTTGTTAACCGTCACATGTCATCCAATTTAGCAATTTAACGATAAAATTTAGTAAAAATTAACGAATGGTAGATTTATGACGGGTGTACCAATTCTAGGTTTTAGTTTAGAATTAATTTATCATAAATATACTAATTTTCTTTTTTGTGGTATTAACCGTTTACTCAATGCAGTATTTCAAAGACAAGTATTGAATTGCGAGAACAATTTCGAGTATGGTACGATTGGAGAGGGAGGGAGGAAGAGAGTACCATTTTCGAAGAAGAAGCCGGCCAGGCTGGAGCAGCCAGGGCCACCGTCGATCCAGAGAAGAAGAGGGTCTTGGGAAGGGTTCCTATCCGACTCCACGAAATAGTAAAAGAGCTGCACTACCTCGTCCTCAGCTACTCCCACGTACCTACACACGCACATTCCCCACCGCAGCGAACTCATCGTTTCACCATTCATGGAAAAAAGAAAGGAGAGCGAAATCAAGAAACCCACGATCCGCAGCTCACCCGGTTTCGAGCGTGAACGGGAGGTCGCCGGAGTACCCGGGCAGGTTCTTGACGATGACGGAGCAGGAGGCGAGAGAAGCCACCGTGGCAATGGCGGCGAGGAGAAACAGGACGAGCGAGGGAGGAAGAGATGGCATGGTCAGTCTGGAGTGAGAACTAGTGGAGTGAGTGTGAGAGAGTGAGTGAGAGAGAGAGAGAGATGTGGAAACTGATGATGCTGAAAGTGAAGTTCGCGAGGAAATAAATGGCGGATCGCGGCCTGGAAAGGAACGACGAAACAAGCGACGCAACCAACTACCTGAACAGAAACATCATTATCCAGCGGAAACGTCCAAGTTAGGTAGATGGGGATTCGCGAAGGCCTCGAACCTCCGGTCAACGATCGATCTCTTGTGTCAGTGGAGTCTCCGACCGATCTGTGTTCCTTCTTCTAACTTTTGTGCTGAGAATAGCAGGCGGGAGCTAATCTTCAGAAGCAGAAAAACAGAGCAGGGTCGCACGTGCTGCATGAGTCAACCCGTTCTTTAATTCATCACGACAAATAATTCAATTAATTAATGAAATTTAGGTGGAGGGAATCGTATCCTGACAGGTTGACTTCGTTTCTTTCAATCGATTCTTTGGCCTGCAATCGGCCGCTCTGCCTGATTTTCGTTGTACCTGAGGGTTCCTTTTTCACATGAATGGATTAGGTGTGCTTAGAAAGTTTGATTGTGCAATGAAATATGTAATTTTTGGGAATTTCTTATATCTCATAACGGATTTTATTAAACTAGTCTCACATCTAACATGATATGAAAAGTATTAAAAATACCATAAACCTATTATATTTGTACTAATTCAGTCCAAAATCTTTCAATTGGACCGATTAAATTATAAACATTTTACATTTATATTAATTGAGTCATTCTAGTTAATTTTGACCAAAGATCGTTAAAATGAATGCCGGCCGTCTTACGTGACATGACCGATATTAACATAAACAATTTTTAAAAAATTTTATTACTTTTTTTTTGTTTTTTTCCTTTTTCTTTTCTCACTCTTCTTTTCTTTTCTTTTCTTTTATTTCCTTCCTTCTTTTTTCCTAATTGTGGATCGGCAAGGGCTAGCATCGCTCGCTTGGTCTAAAGGAGGGCATCACGGCCCTTGCTAATCATGAGCGAGCGCCACAATGCCCTCACCAAGAGCATGTGAGGGTTGTTGGCCCCTAGTTGGGAAAGAAAAGGAAAAAAAAAAAAGAAAAAAAAAGGGGAAAAAACTAATAAAAATTTGAGAAAAATTTTAAAAAATTAAATTGGCCATGTTACGTATGACGACCAACATTCGTGTCATTGATTTTTGGCCAAAATTGGCCTAACGGATTTAATTGACACAAATTCAAAAGATTTATAATTAAATTGATAAGATTAAAAAGTTTATAACCGAATTTGTACTAATGCAATAGGTTGACTTTTTTAGTACTTTCCCAATGTAACCCTTGGATAGAAAGAGACAAAAAGGCATTGGTCGGATTTGCTTGCAAAAGTGAAACCGGTTATTTACAAAATTGGTTGTCTTGCAATTTGCGGACATTAAAGAAAAGTGACTAGTGCAAATTGATCGAACTTACTTTCAATCGAGGACAATCAAGAGAATGAAGGAAAATTACTTACTCATAGAAATTCACGGATTGTAAAGGAAAATTTGGCTCCGTTGTGTGTTTTACTAACGATAGGAGATAAAGAGGTTTCACTATTATCTTAAGTATATCACTTATTTTGTGGAAAATTACGAGCCTTAGGCCAAAAGACCTCGTCCCAAGCAAAGTTATGAAAGGTTATTGAACAGGTAAATTACTATTAGTAATGATCACAAATGCCAAAAGCAAGCTATGATAAATTAAGTAGTTAGCAAACAAAAATAGAAGTTCGTAAATTTTGTTTCTAAAGTAGTAAATTACTTTGTATTTTAAATACCCAATAAAACTCGTTAGTAGTATGTTTTATCATTGTACCTTGAACTTTTAACGAGACTCATAAGCTTTTCTTTTATTTGGTTTCATAAAAAAATCTTTAATTTCGTAAATTGCGATTTTGTCTATAAACTAGTAATATTCCTTACCATATCGTAAACAATAAGTAATGTACGTAATTCTTCAATTTGGTTCATAAGATAACTTTCGACTTCGTAAATTACCTTCTTGATCCTTCTGCGGTAAAAATTTCTAATTGTATCGTCCTTAACTAATGTAGTTCGTAATTTTTTCTTTCAACTTCGTAAGACAACTTTTCATTACATAAAGTACCATTTTAGTGCTAAAGTAGTAAGAATTTATCCTATTATAAAAATCAAGTTACTTGTGGGAAGTCTATCAAGTTACGTGCGAAAGTCTTTCTTTCGGTTCTTAAGAGAAAATTCATTTTCCTAAATTAACTTTTCTTCCTAAAATAGTAGAATTCATCATCGTATCTTTGATAAAACTAATTACATTCATAAGTTTTTTTCTTTCAGTGCATAAGATAATTTTGTTTTTCTTTAATTGCTGCCAATATATTCCTTAAGTGGTAATATTTCTTATCTTGTTGTAGGTAATGTTTTGAACGGAGCTTTCAATTTCGTATAGAAATTTTCTTGTCCTTGTCCATACTACGCCTTTCTGGTTCGTATTAAACCTCTCTCTTGCTTAAGTTACCTTTCCTTATATAATACCATATTTATCATATCATAAATCATAATTATCGTTTGAAAAAAACCAGTTTATCTATCAATTTGCCCTTTGAAACTTATTGTCTTTCCTTTTAGTTACGATATAAATTATTTTTAGTAAGTTACAATTACGGTTTTTTTGTCAAAAGATACTATTACATTGACAATCATGAATTACGATTGTTGTTCATAAATTACAATCAGTAATTGAGCAGTAGGTTTCCAGTTGCAATATTTAGCAACATGAAGTAAAAATTACTACCGCTCTTTAATGGTCCATTTGTTTGAAAGAGAACTATTTGTGGAAAATTATTTATCAACTATCCAATATTTGGATGATGGAAAATGTTTTCTATAGACTAAAAACAAGCTTAGATAATGAGAAAATGACTTCCCCTATCACAAAAAAATGAAATCACTTTTCATAAATCATCAAATAAATGAAAATTAAGTATTTTTGTTAAAAGTGATTTTCATGAATAATATTTTCCTTTATCATGAGATTTTTAGTGAAACAAAGACACCATAACATTAATTTCCAGATCCAATTATAGTGATTAATTAAAAGGGTAACTTAAAGGAAGAACATGTTTGTGATTCCATCATTTCACTAAAAATTGGAAAATAAGAGCCAAAAGATCAAAGGGGGTAATTTTGCTTTATATTTGACATCTAAAAGTCAGCTTTGATTAAAAACAGTTGGGTTAGGGAGCGTTTGGTAGCTCGGCCTCGCCCAGGCGGCGCGAGGTCGACCTCGCCCTGGCGAGGCGAGGCGAGGCCTCGCGCCGACTAGGGAGGCCAAGCCTCGCTGTGGCCGCGCGAGGCTCGGCCTCGCCAAGCCACCGCGGGCGACACCCACCTAGAGGTGGCCGGCGGGGGGCCGAGCTTGCCTAGCCCGGGCGAGGCCGAGCCTCGCGTAGCCACGGCGAGGCTCAAGCCGACAAGCCTTGCCATGGCTCGGCCTCTCCAGGGGTCGGCGAGGTCGCTGACTCTCGTCTGGCCGGTCGCCAACGCTGGCCATGGCCAAGGTTGGTGACCAGCAAAAGGAAGAAGAAAAGAAGAAGAAAAGAAAGAGAAAAGAAGAAGAAAAATGACAAGAAAAAAAGTATTTCAAGAAACAAGTTTTTCTACTTCTTGTTTATTTTCAAATTTGTTCCCGGGAACAAAAAAAAATAAATTTTTTATTCCCGAGAACAAAAGTGTAAACAAACGCATTTCTGTTCTTTTTTTGTTCCCTGAAACAAAAGAACAAAAATTTGTAGTCCAGAAAACAGAAACAATTTTAAACAAACACACCCTTAGTGGACATAGCTCACGGATTGGGGGATTGAAGCGAGGTCAGTGCTTCAATCCCCAACAAGAGAAATATGAGGTTGGGTGATCAAGGATTGCAACTTTCAAAAAGATCATGGCTGTAGAATACCTTGAGCTAGTTGCATCCAACAATCATCAATTTGTTCACAGTACAATCCAAAGGAGGGTTGTAAAACTTGTGCTCCAACGTTTTACACGGCTAACTTAGCAGCATCCGAACAGTACCAAATTAAACAAGCATCTAACAAGTACTAAAATGGCAACTATAAGCGTCCAATTCTTAGCTCAGGAGTTTTTGAAGGTTAAATTCTGCTCATACGCCATCGACATTTACATGTACCATAGTGAATAAGCATCTTAAAAGTAACACTGATATAGAATATAATGACATAACTCAACCATCACGATGAAATGCACAGCATTCAAGATCATTCAAGATTGCAATAACTTCTTGAAAAGAGCGGGCACCCCACCAGCAAAATTGCATCAGACTGGGAATACAAGTCAGAACCATTTATAGGACTGAAGGAGTGACCATAAATATGCAAAATGAATTATCGGATCAAGTTGATATGTTTCACTCTCTCTGCTCAGAATATTGTTACGACAAGATGAACAAACATTGCTGGTTGAAGCGTCGACAAATTGTAAAATCTCGTATGTTCTTCTATTCTCCTATCATCTAGGTACGTGTTGATCGCGTCTCTTCATCTTTGGGTGCACAAATCTGGGTATATGCTAATCGCCTCTCTCATCTTTAGTAACAATAGGCATCCTTAAAATGGTTAAGGTTGGCAGGTGTGGACAACTGAACTAACCACCGAAATCAACAATCCAAGCTAATCGCCTGCTACATACTTCTTCTCTGCATAATATTTCCTCTCACTCTCTGCCTTCTTCGCATTGCGTTTCTAGAAAAGAAAGGTCGACTACATTAGTACTCTAAAAGATTAAACACAAAAATATGTGAAAAAGAACAGAGCAGTAAAGCACCAGCTATGGTTACATTGTATTTACCCAATTTCATTGATTAGCTCCTGAATATAGTGACTTGCCCTATATGCAATAGCTGTAACCCTCTTAAGAAGTTTAGGTGCCAGTCAGTGATATAATGATTATATCCTAAGACTGCTCTTGCCAAATTAATATCCTGTGGCAGGAGTCCCTACTCTACAAGATAATTTCGCCTTAAGTAGACAGAATTTCTTTTTCCTGGTTAGTACATATAGGGACAGAAAGGGGGACAAAATTTGGAAAGGCAGGGATATCGAGCACAATATCTACGAAAATAGTGGAGCCAAGAGTGATTGAACATTGCACATATACACTGCATGCAAAGAGAACGAGAAGATTGGAGAGCATACCATATAAGCCTCATGATTAGCAACAATTCTTTGGGCTATCGAAGAAGTGATTATGTTCTTTGAGCTCTCAAGCAACCGAAAAATTCCCATGGACTTAGGGACAGCATATGGATCAATTCCAACCTGAATGATGCAAGACAAGTTCGCTTCAATAATGGACCTAATGTGTAGATTGGAAGAAAAGGGGACAAACCAACTTACCGGAGCCAAAGGATTGGACTCAGCAATTGTGCCATGCACAACCAAAGATATATTGAATGTTGATATCTGATCAGGTCAAAAAATTAGTAGGGACATGAAACAAATGAAACACGAATCCTATTGTATTATCAATTAATAGTTCTCAACTTGCGTAATCATGGAAGATTGCTTTTTTCACTAACAAAAAAACTTTGCAACCATAAATACGTCATGCGAAATCCAGAGTCATTTGCTTTAGGGTCTGACTGTCATTTTGGACTTGACATAACCCAGGTTCCAACTCAATGCAGAACAAACTTCTTAGCTCATAATTCAAATGAAGAGTTACTTCTTTGAGAAAATATCTCCAAGTAGACTTCAGCATCAAATGATTCTAAAACTTACAACAGCTCCAATTATTTTGACATAGGAAAATATCAGGATTCTGAACCCTGCATTAATCTGAACCAGTAAACATAATAGATTCTTGTTCTCTACTCCAAAAGTATGTGCGATTTGGGTGTTCAGGACTGTTGGATTAATAATATTCAAAGAGGTATTAGTCATCACCAACAAAATCTATTAAGGTGTTCAAGACAGGCAGAGTAAAATTCAGAGAGGTTTCCGTCATCACCAACAAAAAGCTATCAGCGGAGTCCACAATGGACGGCGTAAAACAAAGATGTCAATGTCAAAAAGCTATTTGTTATCGCAACATTGTCAATGCTAAAGTACGCGTAGGATCCTCGATTTTAAAATCCACCTGACTAAAGCATCAACTTTCATGACGCTTATATTTCTTTTACCCACTAAAAGTGGAGAGAACAAACTAGGAATGACTGCAGAAAATACAAAAAAAATATGCAATTAAAGGATAATCTAATGGAAATTGGGCCTTACTTAGGAGAATAATTTACATACCATGTCCTTTGAAACCTCCCAAGGTGCACCAATGATGACTTCATCAACATAACAACAAGCTAGAACACTGAGACTGCGCTCATGCAAATGCATAATTGGGTGGTGTTTCCCTCTGTGTTCACTGGATAAAAAATAATGGAGCTTTTTAATTGACCCCCCATATATCACTTATTGCAGAATGTACTAAATTGTGTAACGTTCCCCAAATAGCTAAAATTAAAAGAAAAAAAGGCCATCGTTCGGGTGCTAATAGAATTAATGATAGCAAAAGTCAAGCATATGGTACCTCACAATATAGTCAGTATGGAGACCAACTAAGAGGAAGTCCCCGAGTTGCCTGGCTCTCTTCAAGATCTGAGCAAGAACATATGAGATATAAATGACTTTGTTCCAAAAATAACAAAACATAATACGATTTACAAACTTCAATGCTGCTTGGAATCGCCAGACGATGATCTGACAGCATTCAGTGTTTAAATCCTAATTTTTCACCCTTGAATCTGATTTGATTTGCATAAATCATCATGACTGTTCTGCTTAAACGACAGTCGTGATCAACAAGGAAATTTCCCATAAATTACAAAAGGATAAAAGAATGTTTATCTTTTCTCATTCTTGGTGAAGAAAAAGAATGTTTAACTAACCACATCCAGGTTGACCGAAATCATGAACTTTAAAGAGATTATATCAAGGCCAAAGTACCAGGTAAAACATATTTGAATAGCAACGTTATATGGAACACCAAAGTTGATGCTTCTTCGTGTTCAGTTAATCCATATGTTTCAGTCAACTTCTATGGCATCACCATGATCAACAAAAAAGTGAAAAAATGATTGGCATGCACAAAAATAGCAGCAAAATTCAAAATTTAAACATCTTTATGAACACTCTTTCTAATATGGATATAAATAGACAAAACTACAAGATTCTGAGTTTTATTTCTGTCCTAAGATTAGCGTGCTAAGCAGAAGAATTAGTTTAGGCTTACTTAAGGGGGGAACTGGCCAAGGTCCTGAGCTTATCGCAGAGTTGAATCCCACAGTAACTCTTTATTGGAAGTGTTCTTGATACAATTTTTATTCCTTTTCTTTTTTTTTTTCTTTTTTTTTAAAGTAAGCAATTCCTTGCTGTAGTTGAGTCAAAAATTCAGTTGGCAATGGGGTTTAAACAACAACACTAAATGGGGAGCACCAATATAAGCAAACATATAATCGGGAGAAACAAATTACTTCAAAAAATAAGCATAGCATTCCAAATTACCTCAACATGTCCAGCATGAAAGAGATCAAATGCACCATCAATGTACACAATACGAGCATTTGGACCGGGACCCTGAGGTATAAAAAATTCCAGCATCAAAGGATGGAAAGCAAATCTCATTATATGCTAGCTTCATAACCACCAGCATTGCAACAGAACTTTTGCAAAATGAACTGAAAGAGAATTCTACCAATTAGATTGACAGTCAATGGGTTAAGCATTGATTTTAATGTAGGGTGGAACATTGACTATAAGAGACATCACATGCATTGCCAAGCTTGGGCAGAACAAGGAGGTGAAATAGACTTGGACAGTCATTAGGAGTTTCGCAGGACCAACATCATGAGGAGATAGAATAATCTGATTCACAAAGAAATGGCCCATACCTTAGCATTTGAAAATTGTACTATGCGGCGGGATGTTGGTAGAAATTGGGAAACGTGGGCATCCTCTGATATAGATTCATGGTGCTCTCCATTCAACGAAGAATCGTTGCGTTTTGTATCCTTTAAAAGTAAAAGAATCCTTCCTGCAAGTGAACAATTAGCTTGCATTAAAAAAGAGAGATAAGAACTAACAAGTACGAATTCTGAAACCAGCAAAGGGACAATGAGCAGAAGCAGAAGAGGATCATTTGAACAAAGAAAGAGTATCCAACTTATCTTTCTCTTGTCATAAACCTGCATGTAATGGTATTTTGTTGCTGCTATACAAGAGGGAAAGTGTTGCTGGCTGCTATACAATTCAAGATATTCAAAATGGTGCTCATCAATGCTCAACGTCCTCATCTTAAGAAGCTTTGCCTATGGCAAATATTACTTCACTCAAGGCCTCAACACTTATCCATTTCAAGGGTTTCAAATGTCTAATCTCCAAGCTTCAGTGAGGCTTATCACTCACGTGATGTTTTGAATAGATTCAAAGGATGCAGAAAATAGCATAATTTCCAACTCACTTTATCATGTATAGAGGACTATGTAGTGAATCTACAATCGAGGTTTGCCACCAGCAGCTACCAAAGTCTCTCCCACATCTCTCTCTCAACCAACATTTTACTCCTATTTCCAGCATGAAAATAGCTGCAACTTGCCGAGTTGTACCATGACAGTGATGAATTATATGCAAAGGTACTCATGTACAAAAGCCAAAGAACCTAATTCTGCTCTCTAGCATTACCATTTGCTGAAATATTGCTCCTTATGCATTGAAATTTGAACATAAAATGAGTAACCATTGTTGGGAAACACCATGTATTTAATCTTAAATGAGTACTTCCTCTCAATAATGCTGGGAGAAAGATTAAGTGGATATAGTACCTACAATATCTGTGCTGGAGACACCTTCAGTGCGTTTGATTTGCTTGTACCGTCCTGCTTTCTTTGCCAAGGCATAAGCATCTGTTCCATCTGGGAGCAGGCAAGGGTCATCGCCATGGATAATGTAGTCAATTTTATGCTCATTAAAAAGACTCTTCATAAACTGCTCTGTTATTGCATAAGGAGCATTTGGTATAACTTCATCCACCCACTTCAACCCGCTAACAAGTGCAAGCCTAGAAACATCATGATTAGACAAGAATAATTTCATGATAACAAGAGAATGAACTCCATATACCAAACAGAGCAATCTGTTGACTTCATGACCCCTAATTATCTACAAGCATAGCCAATTGCACAACAGATATGTCCATGGAAGTATGTACATAGTTAATGAATGCACCAGATGAAACTCTCAAATTGTAGATGTCCTTCAGGGCTATAGATTTTACTAATGGCCAATCGAGCACCTCCAATGCTCCAAATTTTCTATTACATTTCAGGAATCATTGAAAGGGAGTAAAATTTCAGTAGAAAAACAAAGAGTATGTGGGAAAATCTTGAGCAAGATAGATGAGAAAGAAACACAGAAGAGGAAAATTTCACCATCTCAGCCTCCTATGTCACTAGAACCAAAAACTGATTCGCTTTAAGAATAGGTTTGTATATGAGTACAGGGGTGGCGAAGGTCAACCAGCACTAGGGACCTCCATAAGGGTCCTACGTCCTCCATAGAATGTTCAGTTGCATCACCTGCGACCCGAAGGTTGCAAGCCAGTCGGCACAATCCTGCAGGAAGTCCTTTCACACGACATATGCCGCAACTAAGCAACACGAGTTGATCGGCAATTCACTCGCGATGTGAGTCAAACTCATGACCTCGTGGAAGACAAGGAAAACCTTTCTATTGCTGGACCAACTACCCTGGTGGTAATAGGTTATCTATATATATATATTTTTTTGGTGGAAAGGTTATTTTTACTGCTAGACCAACTACCCTGGTGGTAATAGGTTATCTACAATTAATCACCAAAAATTCAACAGCCGATTAGGAACTCATGACCTCGTGGAAGACAAGGAAACCCTTTTACTGCTAGACCAACTACCCTGGTGGTAATAGGTTATCTACATTTAATCACCAAAAAGTCAGAACAAAAACAGTTGAGAAAACAGCCAATTAGGAACTCATGACCTCTGGGATGACAAGGAAACCCTTTTACTGCTAGACCAACTACCCTGGAGGTGATAGGTTATCTACATTTAATTACCAAAAATTCAACAGCCGATTAAGAACTCATGACCTCGTGGAAGACAAGGAAATCCTTTTACTGCTAGACCAACTACCCTGGTGGTAATAGGTTATCTACATTTAATCACCAAAAATTCAGAACAAAAACAATCGAGAAAACAGCCGATTAGGAACTCATGACCTCGTGGAAGACAAGGAAACCCTTTCACTGCTAGATCAACTACCCTAATGGTAATAGGTTATCTACATTTAATCACCAAAAATTCAGAACAAAAGCAATTGAGAAAACAGCCAATCTAATCTGAGTATATGGCATCGGAGTAAGGTGAACAACACAGGTTCAAGCAAGGTCAATAACTCTGAGTGAAGTACCTCTCTTCCATGGTTAGAACTGGGGGACCCTTGTTGGCTACGATCTCCTCGTCACTGACAACTCCCACCACCAATTCATCCCCCAAGGCCTTTGCTTGCCTCAAGGCATTAGCATGCCCATAATGCATCAGATCAAAGCATCCGTCCATGTAAACACGAACACGCTTCTTCCCACGCTTCTTCTTCTGGAAAATGCCCACATCCGACCACAAATGCGGCAACGACGGGACCCCAATGCCCCCAAAATAGCCCGTAGACAAGCCAAGCAAAGCCGCTGTCAGCATGAGTCCACCAAAAAGATGCGGGTGGTAATATAGTCCATCCCATATCCAGTTGTTCAGGCTTTCATGCTCCATCTGGGCTGATTCAGAACAACGACTCTTGTGCTGACTGAGAGGAGACACAAACCCTGAAAAAAGAAAAACAAATTAAGAGTACATACATATGCTGGGAATTCAGATGCGCGTAACTCCCATACATATATGCAACGACAGACTCGTGAGGCAAATTGTCTTCCTTTTATAGTTGAGGGATCGGATTTCCCAACTCCCCAGTGGTCGACAAAATCACAGAACAGAAAATTCAAATCGAAGTCCACTAACTAAAAAATGGAGAACGAGCTACAACCCAGCTAGACCAAAGGGGTTATCATCAAACACAGACAAAACGAGGAATCTAGTTCAGAGACGCGTAGCGAAGCTCACAACCCACAACCCGAATTGGAAGAACACCCAACGGAGCGGACATTACCGAGCGAAAGCGCAGAGCAGAGGTCAATGAAACTATCGCAACGAACGACAGACAGACAGACAGACGAGGACAACGAAAGCACGCACGGCACACAGCTAGGATCCGACAAGTCCCGTGAGAATGAACGGCTAGACACGGGAAATGCAACGTGCGAGAGGCCTCGGAAACCTCGCCACCCTCACGAATCGGGATCTGTGGAAGATGGTGGTGGGTAGCGTGTCAAAGATCGAATCTGTCTCACCTTTTCTGGCCGCTCTTTCCTTCCTTGTCGACGACCCTTCTCGCCTTATTCGCGTTTGTGTCCCCTCTCTCTCTCTCTCTCTCTCTCTCTCCCCCCCCTCTTTTCTCCTCAAGAAAATCAAGAAAGAATCTCTTTCGCTTTTGAGAGAGAAATTTCTCCGTCTCTCTCATGCAAGGAGGCAGAGCCCTGCAAGGAAGGAAACGCCGGTTCTTGGGAAAATTTTCCACCCATTTTCTTTCTTTTCCCCCATCATTTTTATTTTATTTTATTTTATTTATTCCATTCCCGAAGACCATACGGAGACATTTTAAATACACCAGCCTGCCCCCGTGGACTTCTATTTTTTCGAGACAACTCACGTCTTTTGAACTTTTAATAATTGGTCTACTTTTTGAGACGTTCATAACAAAATTTCTAAAACGACCATTAATTTTTAGTTAGAAATTAATTTTTTAATTTATATTTTCAGATTATTTTTTAAGTAAGAAATGCATTTAATAATGACTCAAAATTTCTATTTTTGAAATAGAAATTCTTTTGATAATAAAATAAAATTTCTATTTCTAAGAGGGCGACAACTGACGACAAGCGACTGGCGACAGATAGTTGACATTTGGCGTCCCATGGGTGACAGGTGAGCAGCAAACAGTAACAAGAATAAATGATAAAAAAAAAGTTTTCAATTCTCATTTTTATTTTAGAAATAAAAAATAAAAATAAAAAGTTAAAAATTTGAGCTTCTAATTTATGCGCCAAATTTATTTCTAGAATAGAAATCTATTCCACAATTAAAAAAATAAAATTGCGTTATTGAATGGATTTCTGTTTCAAAAATGTTCTGGGGAATAGAAAAATAAAGAAATAGAGAAATAAAAATTTTGTCATGCGCACCCTTAAACAATAAATAGTTAATATTACAAAAAACCTCAATTTATATATTTGTAAGGATAGTTTTTTAAAAATTTTATCATTAAATTATTAAATTTGATGACATGTAACAGTAGGAATATACCTATTTGGGTTTTTACCATTCGTTTGTCACAAGTATATTAACGGAAACTAATTGAGAATAAAATTGTTACAAATGTACCAATTTGAAGTTTGATTTTTTGTAAATTTATTATAAATGTATCGATTTAAATTTTTTATAGTAAAAAAATTAATTTAAAATAAATTTCTCAATGATGTACTATTTTGAAATTTTTCATGATATTAATCTCTTTATAATAATGATAAATACAAACAATGTAAAAAAATACAAGTTGTGCATCATGTAAAAATTGGGAAAATTGTCCAAAAAAAAAAGTCCTAAGATTATTGTATTTTTACCAATTCAGTCTTAAACATTTTAATTGTGTTAATCGAGTCATAAATCTTTTCATGTTTTGTTAATTATGTCATTCGGTTAATTTTAATTAGAAATTGCTGATGTTAAAGAATTTTATTCATATTTTTGAATTTGTTATTAATTTTTTTGTATTTATTTCCTCCTTCTTCTACCAATTGCTCGAGCCTTGGCATCAGGTGATGACTAGTGAGAGGCGATCTTGCAAGCGAGGCCGGTCCTTGCAAGATTCACCAATCGTCCCCGTCGGAATTTCTATTTATAAATTCGGGTCGATGACCCCTCCCGTTTTGAGTCGTCTAATTGAATTCGGAGCTTGAAGTGGTGAACACGCTTCCCACGTCGTGGAGCATTAGGAATTTGCTTGCATGCTAAGCAAAGCATGCCATTGAGAAGAGACGCGTCTTCCACTGCAAAACAGTATTTTGCCGAATCGTTTGAAATTGAGACGAATTCGTGCCACGTGTCTTCCGTGAAAACCACCCCCCCACAACAAGCAGAATTCCAAGAAGTATCTTTTCGGTTTGATGGCGTTCCCAGAGGTCGGCTGCAACGACGTGACGTGTTCGCTTCCCGTCGCTCGTGAGTTGTTGATAAGACGAGACAAGGTAACTGAAAGTTCGTTTCTCTTTAAATTAATATTACGAACAATTTAAAAAAATATATATCTAAGACAGGTTTTTATCATTAAAAAATTTAAATTGATGCACATATAACTACTCTATCCCAAATTATTTTTTATTGCAAAAAATCTCTAAACTGATAATTATGACAAATTTATTATCCAATAATTTTCATTAAAATAAATTAATATCACAAAAAATTACAATAAAATTCTAAACTAGTATAATCATCAACTATAACATATAATCCAATTTAATAATTTGATGGCTAAATTTAAGAGAATCTAACGGAATGTAATAGTACAAGTGTATAAATTTTGGGTTTTTCTTGATATTATTAACCTCACTTTCTATGATTTTTTTTTCTCTCTTATTTTTTCAGCAAAAGAGATTTTTTTGGGACAACAACCTTCCAACGCGTGGAGGAATTTGTCCGGCCGGGTCAAAGTCACGCGTCTTTGAGGTGGTTGTTCATTTGAGACTTTTTGGAAATTCTTGGATCGATGAAAATGACTGTGATTTCCCAAACTTCAAAAGTCACGTTCAACTTTGTTTGGCGGGTCAAATATCTTTCCTAAATAGTAGAAAAACTTAGGGGTTCTTGTTGTCAAATCAGTCCCCTCCCAGGCGCGTGGTTTGTTAAATTGTCATTTAGTTTCCCATGCGCCCCACTTCCATAAAATATAATAAATAAATAAAAAAATTCAGTACCCCTTCCATGGTCTCTTGCTCCACTTAAGAGACTCGCTCCATTTGTCACACTCATCATCACGTTAAAAAAATGATGTTAAAAATTTCAAAACTTTCGCATGACATTCATTTTAACAAATCACTCTAGTGTCACTTCGGTACTTCGGATGATAAATTTTGATTCTTCATCTTATGTGACTTTCTTTTATATTAAATTTTAATATTTATATCGCTCTTTCATAAAAAAAGAAGTTTGATGTGAATGAATACCTGACTTTAAAACTTTTTCTCTTTTCTCTCTCTAATCCCAAAACTATGATCACTTGTCTTGAAGCTCAAACTCTCGAGAAGTCGGGATCCATCTTCAATGGCGATCAAGCCACTCCAAATCGACCTCAAAAGCGTTTCTACAACAAGAGCAACCCATTCCCCTCCCCCGCTGCAATCCCTCCCTTGACATCACCACCTTCGTATCCTCCCGTTCTCATCGCGATCCACCGCCTTCATTGACGCCTCCTCCGGCCTTCACGTCCCCTTTTGTGAGCTCTAGCGCTCCATTAACTCTGTCGCCTCCTGTCGCTCCGTCATAGGCATGTGCAACGGTGACGTCGTCATCGTCCTCCTCTCCCCCAACTTCCATCTCCTTTCCCATCATCTCCCTTGCCATAATGACCCTTGGCACTGTCATCACTACCGCCAATTTATTGTCTTGTCCCTTGTTCTCTTAATTTGAACATATCCTTCCTATATTTGTTTTTCTCGGCACATGAACCTTTATCACGACTCTTTCTTACCATCACCCTTGAAATTCCATTGTAAAAAAAAAGTCTAATACTCTTAAAAATCCCAAACATGTATACATGTGATAAATTTACCATAAACTAATTTTTTGACCACTAAAAAACCCAAAACCAGTATACATTTAATAAATTTACCTCAAACTAGTACACTTGTAATAAATTTATCATATGTTAATTTCCGTTAAATTATACTGTCAAATTACTTAGTTGAATGACATATAACAATTAATTGATATACCGATTTGGGATTTAACTATATGTTTATCACAGTTATACAATTTATTTTTTTTGGTTTTTGTGATATTAATCTAATTTAACGGAGCGTATATTTGTCACAAATGTATCAGTTTATGATTTTTGGGGGTCAAATAAATTAGTTTTTGGTAAATTTATTACAAATGTACTAGTTTAGAGTTTTTTATAGTCAGTTAAGGTAAATGTATCATAGATGTACCCGTTTGTAATTTTTCATGGTCAAAAAATTAATTTAAAATAAATTTGTCACAGATGTACCAGTTTGAAGTTTTTCAGGATATTAACCCTAAAAAAAATGCAATTCCAATAAAAAAAATCACACAAATGAGGTAGCAAACCTCCATTGCAAGTTTCAGTTACTGATTTTGCCCCAAAATCACATGATTTTTTAAATTTATTTTTATTTTTAGTTAATCTTTTTTCCTCTTTGCCTTTTCTTATTCATTGTGCCGGGGGAGGGTTAGCAGCAGCTCTCACTCGGGTTTGGCAAGGGCCTTACGACCACAGAGAAAAAGGAAGTAAAGAAAATAAAAAAAATCAAAAAAAATTAAAAATTACAAAAATTCCATGTTTGCATCGACTATGTTACGTAGGATAATCGACGTTCATGTCAGCGAAAATTGACTGGAATGATTCAATTGACAAATTGTCAAAAAGTTTAAGATCAAATTAGTGCTAAACAAAAATGTTTTAGGACTGAAGTGGAAAAGGTACCAAAAAAGTCTCAAACTTATAGCATTAGTATAAATTCAGTTATAGACCTTTTAATTAGACTAATTTAATTTTAAACCTTTTGCATTTATCCAGTACATCTAGCCATATTTGGCTGAAAATCACTAACATAATCCTACGTGACACAATCAGCGTTAACATAAATAAATTTTTAATTTTTTCTTGAATCATTTTATTTTTTATTTTTATTTTTTTCCATTGTGTTTGACAATGGTTAGTGTGGGTCACGGCCCTCACCCGGGCCACCGTTAACTATAGGTGAAGGCCACCAAGCTCTCACTAGATAGAGTGAGAGTAGCCCTTGCCCAGCCGCGAGGTTGCTGTTGGCACAATGAAACACAAAAGCAAAGAGAGAAAAAAAAAATTAAAAACATTTTTTTTTTTAAAAAATCACAAAAATCGACCGCATTAGTGCTTCTTTGTCACGTAGGATGTTGGGTGTCCATGTGAGTGATTTTTCGGTCTTGATTGACAAATTAGTCAAAGTTTTATGACTAAATTGATAAAATTAAAATGTTTATAACTAAATTGATTAATTATAATAGGTTCATAATTTTATGGTAATTTCTCTTATGGTGCTGTTCACGTGCTGCATCCTATAAATAATCAATAAGATAACGACTTAAGAAACAGAAAAGTCAAACCGCATTATTTGTGCGTATTGAGATTGCCGAGTTGATCATGCTTTTGGTGTTGATTAAATTTACATCTCCAGCGTCATTCTCCGTTGACCCCCATGGCATAGAAAAAACTTCAAAAGCTCCAGTGAATGCATTCACCAAGGCCCAGAGATGATGACTGTTTAGGTTTGTAAGGGAAGTCTACATGTTCAATTTCGAATTTATTCTCGATTTCAAGAAATCTTGAATGTCTCAATTTATTTTCTATATCGTCTTTTTTCCCATCCTTAATTAATGGAGTTACAGTGACAGATTTGACCTATTAATCCTTCATTAAAGCTTTATATTGAATATTCTAACCGTAGATCAAGCAGATCTAGATCCCATCCATATCATGTCAATTGAATAAACTAATACTAAGAATCGGTTCTGAAAAATTAGAATAGGAAGAATCTATAAAACTGATCCTGCCTAGCTTCACGCGACGCCCAGCCGCAACATGCCTGCCTGGCTGAGTTACCTGCAGCAAACCCAAAGACTTCTAGTGGTCCACCATGACAGTTTCTGCAGAGATGTACCTCCATCAGCTTTATTAGACTTGTCGTTATCATTGACTAACACTTCGTAGGTTTTCCGGATGTTCCTAATATAGACAACGCAAGTCCGACAACGTCGGCGTTTGCTGCCTTAACCCAACCCCCCGGGGGTTTGGAGAGGAATTGGATCCGGGATTGAGGGTAAGATCGCCCAAACTGTACCGTCAGATACGAACTTTTTCCATCTTGGTTTTTGTCCATCCAAATCCCCTTTCCATCGCTCCATCAATTGCGATTTTGTCCTTGCAAGTTCGGTGTTGACCGATTATCGCTTGCCACCACTCCTTGTCAAATTTGTTCCCAAATGCATCCATTGAAATTCTCTCCATTCAAATATCTCACCAGCCCATTCAGAATTCTTTCCTCAAAATTCTCTCCATTCATATATCTTTTGACCATATTTGTTGCACTTTTTTTTTCCAACTTTTGTAGATAATCACATGTGATCAAATCTCCAGCAACCCTTACTTATTGATCCTCGGTCAATCATTATCTTGCGCCCATCGTTATCACCATCCAATTTGATGCAAAATGGTACACTCTTGGCGACGACATACAAAAAAAAAAAAACGAATACACAATATTGCTGGTCTGATCCAAGTGGGTAGGAGCTTTCATATTTGAAATAAGGAATTTGCCCGATACCTACCAGTCATGTTCCTTTAAGAACCACCAGTTTGGGCTTGTGTGGGCTGGTTCCGGACAATCCGAGTGATTTTGATTACTTTGCACAACCCTAGTTAATTCAGATTGCATCTATTTGATCTCATCATATATTTAGTCCTTCCTATTCTTCTAATTTTTTTCTTTTGTTGTATTGTTCTTTCAAGTTATATCCATTAGTAATTCCGTTTCTCGATTTGCAACCGGTTTAAAATAGAAATCCAGATGATTCTGTTCCTGATGAGCAAATAACATGCATACTTGACTCTAAAGAAACACAAAGGGTTCATACCAAAACACAAAATGAGAGTTTCGAACTTCCCACCTCAGCATGTCCATGAGATCAGAATTATTCCCTCATGCCTTCCAATAGATGAACTCAGCCCGAGGATCTAGACCTTCCTTCGTCTTCTAGTAGATGAAATAGTTAATGCACGGGTTGAGAGTTAACACAAGGGCGTTTCCATGACGAAAAGCCATCTAGTTTTCACTCGCCACACAAGATTGTCTCAATTTTCAAGTATTATTTAGGTTCAAATTCTCAAGTGTCTCATAAGATGACACTTGTTTTTATGCAAGGGTCTATATTTGGCCCCGGGTAGAATTGTTGTCAAAATATATGTGTACATATATATACACACACAAGATCACTTGAAAGTTATTTTAAAAAGAAATATTATTTCTACTCATTATATATTTAAGTGATAAATTGAATTTGGCAATATAAAAAAGGATTAAATTAACTTGAACAAACAAAGCCCACACTCAAAGTATGTGTCGCCACAAAACATGCATACTTTTCTAATTCTTTATAAATATCTTAGATTTTGCGTTTTTTTATTTTGCTTACTAACACTTTTTAATTTACTTTTATAATTTGATGTATTCACATAATGATTATCATGAATTAATTAGATATAATAATATTTTGGTAATATGGAAAGAGTTAAGTATCATGTGAATCCAAGTTTAATTAGATATGAGCCAATACAATTATATAATAATAAATAAAAGAATTTGGGCCGAATCACTTTTTAGTTTTTACCCGACCTAAAATCCCTCTTTTGCCCAATCCAATTTCAACATGACTCAACTATTTAACGAGCCCATAGTTCCACCTTACACAAACGAGCCGAACTCCCAAACTTTTGTTGGATCGAATCAAGAACCACCTCACGGCAGACCGGACCAGACACAAATAGGAGCCAACACCAAAGATAACATCCCTTTGAGGAGAACACACACCGAAATATAAGTACATAAAGCAGTTCACCCGTTGATGCGACTTTGAAAATGCTCCATATTTCATTTCCGTTGTGCCAAACTGAATCACATCACTATCTAGTGCTTGCCACAAAAGATTAAAGCGCCCTCACGCGTGAGTTCTCATAATACATCTTTACTCCTAACCCCCTGTACAAAATCTTGCCGCTAAGATATCATTTCCACTTTCCCGATCAAAAAGGAGAAGTTGCAAGGGTTGTCTCTCGTTGTAGCCATTCTGTTGCATTGAGTTGCAGATCCTCCGAAGTTGTTGCCAGTTGGCATTCAAAGGAAAACGTAACATTATAGATGTGTTACCGATACCACACAAGTGGAGTAGAGACACTCTGGGGTGGCTGAGGCGTCATACAGTGCGGTTGCTGCCACTGCTGAAATCCTTCACTTGAGCCCTGTCCGGCATAACCATGTGCTTGTTCTTGAATTACCGGATAACTTTCAGTTGCATCTTCAATCTCCATTGTCCCGTCAGCCATTTCCTCAGCCTCCATTGCCTCACTACCCTCGGGCTGGAGGAGTTCAATGCCTGGTGCAGAAGGAAACTGAGAAGGAATCCAAGGGACCACGGCCATACAGTTGGTACCTCCCTTGTTTGTCTCTGCATCACCTGTCTCATCTTCAATCAATTTCTCATGGGCAGGCTCATTTGACCAGTAGAATTGATCTGGAGCACATGGAAAATAATGTTGATGAATTTGTCATGACACTACCAAAGAAACACATATCATACTGAAGCAAAAAATCAAGAGAGAAACTGCTGGTCTCAAAAAAAGTTCATATTTGCAACAATTCAAATTTCACGAAAACAAGGTTTTGTTCTCTCTCTGGTTGTCAATAATGCTTTGCACTTAAAAAATTTATTAGAATCGTCAATCTTCCTTTTCCCATTCCAAAATTTTTCATAATTAGAAGGAGACTTTCTCAGAGATTGTTGATTGATGATTCTTACTTGTCTAGAAGAAGTTTACCTTTCCACCTAAAACTGTTAGTGAGGACCCTCTAAACATCAACTACTTTAACTTGACCACTTTTACACTTAACATTCTGATGCAGCCAACAAAATCATTGCAAGATGATATTTATTCGAAGATTGGTGTTCTAAAAAGCTTGGGCGAAGACGGACAATTGGTGACTCACAATCCTAAAAATGGATTTATTAGTATTATTTTGGCAGGATATTTCCTTTACAGAGGTTTTCCATTTTGTTTATATTTCTTGTTTTGAGATTTCCTATTTCCACTAGGAGTACAACTTTTAGAGAGTCTATTCATCGTTGAGTTGAAACCCAAAGTTGGTGAGTTGACACGTGAGTTGTACACTTTAGGTAAAGATCATGAACGTTGTTTTGAGCAACAAACAACAAGATTGATGAACTAGCTAAGAAAATAAATAAGTTATTTAATGTCCTGAGGATGCAACATATAGAAAGAAATGCTGATCATGTCCTTCCACAATCTAAAAACAGCAGGGGTGTTCAAGTTTCAAGTATTAGAAGAATCCGAACTCAAAGGAAGATGTTGAATCACATGCATGAAAGCAATAAAAAAATAATAATGGATCAAGGAAGGAGGATGGCTTGAAAGTTGTGTGCTTCTGGTGTGGAGATTTCAGTCTTGTTGTTTATCAATGTCCAGTGAAGGTGCATTGGGCAAGAGAAGCAACATTCTGTTCAAGGTGGTTGTGAAGATCAAGGAAGCATAGTTGAGGATGTTGATCTCGTTATACCATCCAAGTTGGATTATCACATAAAAGTTACATCAGGAGTTTTTCCTCAAAACAAGCCCCAATTTAATTTCTTACTGCTCAAGGAACAGAACTCGTCATGGTAATGATGAAGCTATAAATTCAATTGTTCCACACTTGAAAACTCAGAGATAAATTTTCTCTGACCAAGGGAGAATGATGCAGCCAACAAAATCATACAAGATGATATTTGTTCAAAGATTGTTGATATTTTTACTAAACTTGAGTGCAGATGGACCATTGCCGATTCACAATCAAAAGAAGAGTTTCTTAAAGGATTAGGATTCTCTTTCAAGTTTAATAAGTGAGGATATCTGCTAGGATTTGAATATTACTAGGATTTTATTAAATTTTCTTTTCTTTTTAAGAAGGATATGATACTTCCCTTTCGGAGGTTTCCCATTTTGACTGCGTTTCATGTTTTCAGCTATCCTATTTTTCACTAGGAGTGGAACCTTTAGAAAGACTATTTATGTGGTGTACTTCTTTATTTTCAATAAAGTCAATATTTATCTGAATTATGCAAGCATTCGGTTTAGGAATTACAATTGTTGGATGCAATTATTCTTTATAGGTGTGATTCTTATGACACTCTAGGCATGCTGCTGAGGAAATTTTGAGTGTGAAGCCTAAAGATTTAGACTGTGTGGTGAGACTTGTGGACCTGCATCATATTGCCAACAATTTTTCCACTGTTCAGTAAAATTTTCAAATCCACTACTCCAGTGTTGCTTCACACATTCAACTGGTTTATAATCGAGTTCCAGACAACAAAAGACATTCTCATCTCAAATTTTGGTATCCGTTTGTGTGATCTGCTTATTGTTTATATCCTAAATCCAACTAATCAATAAGTTCAACAACCACAATGCTTGTATGCGCAGATTTTCTTTCACCATTTTAGCCTTTTTACACAAAAACAAATTCATCCGCACAATTTTTAGATTAGCAGTTCAGCAAAACACCAGAATAAGACACATAGGAGCACATAATCCTCTCAGACTTCTAATCTAAACATAAGGGCACTCTACCACAACCAAAATAAAACTAGAGAATAAAATCAAACTAGGATTTACAAGCGACTGCTCAGTTCCAAATTAGAAAGAAACAAGCCCAAGCTCGCCGACAACTTGCACTGTGTCAACCGGCAGAGTCATTAAGCATACTAGATAAACCATGTTCATACCATCTCCATTTTCTTCCGAAAACTTAAAAGAGCTGACCGAGCATCTCAGCCAAGACAAATGAAAACGGCTTAATCGTCCCAACGAAAACTTAATCATCACAGCAAAAACGAGAAGCACGACGAAATAAGAAGGAGCGAGGGCTCGGGTTTACTTACTTTTAAACCCTGAGATGAAGTCCGGGTCCACGGAAACAGAGAAACTCGAAGGGGAGGGCCCTCCCAGAAGACGGTCGTGCACGGGCTTGAAAAGGACAATAGCCCTCTCCTCGTTCTCCGAGGCGGCGGCGGCGGCGGCGGCGGCGGAGGCGGAGGATGAGGCCGATTCCGCCGGCAATTCCTCGATCACCGGGCCGCTGCTCCGGTTCCGCAGGTAGGGCATCGCGATTTCAGGTTCATCGTCCTCCATTATAGGCGGTAGCTCCGCGTCCTATCACACAACACGACGCGCGCGCGCGCATTCGAGGTGACGTCAGAGGGAGAGAGAGAGAGAGAAGAACGAAGAGCGAACACGCAAAATCGACTGGACCGATGGACCGACCGACCGACCGACCGAACGATCTATCGATCGATCGAGAGAGAGAGAGAGGGGAGCAGAGGGGATACCAGTCGACGAATCTTCCGGGCGGGGGAAGAAAGGGAGAAGTCGGAGAAGTCGTCGCTAACTTGGTCGAGGTCCTTGCGCTTCATCTTCGTCCTCGCCATCGCGTACGCCTCCATCGCTCGCTCGCACGAAGAAAGCCTCTCAATCTCTCTCTCGCTATCTCTGTGCGTGAGAATTCGAGAAGATCAGAGCTCGAATGAACTGCACCGGTAGTCTGTAGAACGAGAGCGATGCAACAATGGCATCTTATACGAGAGAGGGAAAGAGGTGGGGTCACTTCCGGAGTCTAGACTTCTCCAGAACACGTGAGAAAAAAAAATGGACACCCTGCCCGACCACTCCCTCCCCTCCTCCCTCCTCCCTCCTCTAGCCTCCTCCCTCCATCCTTTGCTGCTCTCTGCCAATGCCCGCCCGACACGTCGTCTCCACGAGGACGCCGGCTTTGCTAGGACAGCGTTCGCCGCTTTTAGTCACCGCCGAGTGGATGAATTTTGTTAAGACGACACGCCGTATAGAAAGTTGGGGACGGTCGAGAGCAGAGTTGAAATTATGTGGAGAAATTTTCGTTTTGACTCAATCACGACATAACATTGAATTCACCACTTTTTCCAGTAGTGTTTGATCTCCCCACTCTAATTGATAAGGTTCTCTAGTATCCACGGCTAGGTAGGTCATGAAGCGCACATGCACTATTTTGCATGAAGGTATATGTGGTAAAAAGACATACACTTGCCTTAGATTTTTGGCTTTGCTAAGACTAGTATTTGATCCAAAAGGCCTTAAAAAAATTGGCCAAACACCCAAAATATTTCCAAGTGGCTTTGCAGACCTTTTGAGAAAGTTGAATCAAATGCAGTTATAAAGATTCCCTCTTAAGATAACATGCCCAAAAAAACTCTAAATAAACATATTTGATGTCTAAAAAGGCTTTAGGTGAGTGGCGAAGCTTAGTAAAGAATCTCCTCTAAGCTGGAGAACACAAATTCCACCTGCCAAGCTGAAACCATTTAGTAGTTAATCAGGTTGTTTCATGCAATTAGATGCATGCGTGCTACATAAAAATCACACTTGATGTTGTATGCAAGCATTGTACAAAATAAAGCAGTTTGGAAACTGATTTTGTTTCTCACGAGTAGATAGACCAATAATATTATGTTGGAGGGTTGATGTTCATGTCGGTAATTTTTAATCAAATTGTTAGGTAGTAATTTTCAATCAAAATTGTTAGGATGAACTTAATTGATACAAATATAAAATATTTAGAACTAAATCGATCAAATTAAAAGATTTAAGATTGAATTAATACCAATGCAATATGTATAACTTTTTTTTGATAATTTCTCCGATTAAATGGTCAATGCATTAAAATTGAAAACTATTTCATACGGTGCAAAAAAAATATAAACAGAAAATCCACGTATTTAGCTAATTTTCCATTGACACGTAGCATAAAGAGTTGTAATAGGGCAAGCGTGGATCCTCAGATTTTTCTAATCTTGAAAATTTCGGCTTTGTCACGTTGTGTTTGAGTTTGATTTATCTTTTCAATTGATAAATTCTATAAAGTATTAGAAGTGCTTTAGCTTGACTCAATCCAAATAATCTCAATCTATGTCGTGCCTTAGCTTGAGTTATGAAAATTGTCCAATTAATCTCAATCTATTGCATAAATGTCGATCCAACCTTAAACTTTTCAATTTTGTTAATTTAGTTCCAAATTTTTTTGCAAAATTTCAATATAGTTATTTTGGCTAAATTTTACTGGAAATTACTAACGTGGCAGTGTTTCACGTAGGACAATCGACAATGAATGGATTGTTATGCTACGTTAGTTATTTTTCACAAAATTTGGAAAGAGTATATTGAAATTTCTGGTAAATGTTTAGTACTAAATTGATAAAATTGAAAATTTTAGGATTGAATTAATATTAGTACAATAAATTTATAATTGATTGGGTAATTTTTGTGCTTGAGCTTGACCTCAAGTTTTCAAAATGAGAAAAATAGAATTAAATAATTCACCTCTCCTATGAGTTTTTGACCACAGGAAGTACTTCTAACCGTTGTGAGTTATTATTTTTTTGAACTTGCAGACGGTAAAATCAAAAACTATTACATTTGCGATGTTAATATTAGAATTGCTGATAAAGACAAATTTAACTAGTGATTGAATACAGTGCTCACATGAAAGACACGTCCTCAAACAAAAGCTATTTTATGATATACCTTGTGTTAAGAAACATATTAAAAAAGAACCATATGCCTTCTCATTTGTAATTAAAATAAATAGGAGTAGGGTTTTTTAGATTGGTAAGACAAAAAATAAAAAATTTAAAATAATCAATCCGGTGTAGTGTTCCTAGTGGGTGGTTCCACCCTCATAACCAGAAACCGAATCAAAATTCACTGATTTTAATTTTATAGAATTGGAAATCGACCGGAACCAGCTGATTCAGCTCCTAATCCGAGTAATTCCTTTTGCTTAACCTAATATAAACCATAACTGGCTAACATTCCTTGAAACTATCTTGCCGGATAAAGATGTCATATTCAAGCCTTAATGCAGGTACAGAATAGTCCACAATGTTTTTTTTTTTTTTTGGTCTAAACCAGTTAATATATTAATATCGCAAACTAGAGGAGACGTTCAGCATAATGTCGGAGTACATAAGATCTTGCAGAAAAAGAGGAGGGAAAAAAACCCAGTTAGGAGGAAGTAAAGAGGCCTGATAGGCCTTCGCAGCCCGGTTTGCAACTGCGTTTGCTTCCCTTTTGCAATGTTGAATTTGTAGATTAGGGCACTGAAGCAAAAGCACCGTGCTATCCTCGAAAAGGGATCTGTTCTCCCAAGGCGTCAGAGTAGGGTTTCGAATGGCTTCCACTAGAGCTAAGCAATCAGATTCCAGAACCATTTGATTAGTAGCTTTTCCTTGCTGTAGTAAAAATTGAAGCGTGAGATTAAGGGCAAGCACCTCTACTTGTAGGGCCGAGGAGGCTGTGACAGATCGTGCAAATCCGTCAATCAGGATGCCGGAGGAGTCATCAAGGCTTCATTAAGATCGGACCGGTAAGTTGCATCGATGTTAATTTTTAACACTCCTTGATCCGGTGGACACCATCATTGATCTATTTCTGACTGCTGCAAGCCCCACTTTGGCATCGTTCCATTGTAGCATCTACTGGACTTGGCGTTTGCTAGGGCCATCTACACCACCTGCTCAGAGTTTGGCTTCTGCTGGCGGAAGACGAAGTTGTTACGGGCTTTCCAGATATGCCAAAGGATGGATGTGGTTGTCTCCAAATCTGGTAAGCCATCTCTGTTTTCTATGAAGTCTACCAACCAGGTTTCTATCCGATGAACTCCACAAAAATGTTGTTTGATGTTGACTGCCGAATGAAACCAGATAGCTTGTGTCCATGGACATAACAAGAATAGATGTTATGGTGTTTCTGGGACCTGATCATTGCACATATAGCAAACAGGATCCGATAATATGTGTTTGCTATGGAGATTTTCTTTAGTTGCCAATGCATTGTGACAAACAGACCCTAGGAAGGATCGTAATTTAGGGGTAGTATTCATTTTCTAGATTGCATTCCACAGTTTGCGTGGGACCTGAAAAGATGAAGAAGTTTAGTTATGGCTATTTCTGTGTTGTTGTGATCTGATAGTGTTGTAGCAACTCTTCACCGTAAATAGTCCATTTTGTTTTCCCCTCCAAATTAGCCTATCCTTAGTGGATAGTGGTCGAATTGGAATAGAAATAATATCTTCCGCAGTTTGAATATCGAAGCTCTGGCGAAGGAGAGAATTCCATGCATTTTGGTCCAGGATTATAAAATCGGCTACTTTTTCAGGTTCGCCTCTAGGTGCAGGCCCCACCAATAACACCCTTAGCCAGCCATCTATCCTCTCAGATTTTTATTCTTGTCCCGTCACCAACAGACCATTGTATCTTTTCTTCAATAGATTCCCAGCCAACCAATATGCTCTGCCATCCCCAGGAGGGCCTTGTTCCTTTTGTCGCATGCCATAAATCTTGAGAGTGAAAGTACAATCATTTAAATAATCTGCTGCATAGGGAGGAAGGTTGCTGTGAAAGCCGCCATGCCTGCTTACCTAGTAGAGCCTTGTTAAATGCAATAAGATCACGAAAACCCAGACCCCATTATCTTTCCTACTTTTAAGAAAATCCCAATTCTTCCAATGGATACCCGACTTGCTGTTGTTTGCTTGCCACCAGAATCTAGCGATTTTTTGTTCTATCGATTTGCATACTGACACACAGGGATTTTGAAAGTAGACATTGCATATCGTGGAATAGCTTGAACAACTGTTTTGATTAAAACTTCCTTACCCCTTTGGAAATAAGCTTCTCTTTCCACCCTTCTAGCTTGGAATGTACTCGACCTAGGATCCATGTAAACATTTCCCGTTTAGATTTCCCCCAGTCTGAAGGTATTCCAAGATACTTACCAATCTTGTCTAACACAGGGACTCTGAATTCTCTAGCCAAATTCTCTTGCAAGCTGATAGGACAATCCTTACTGAAGAACATGCCAGATTTATTTTGATTTATTGCTTGTCCTATAGCTAGACAATATTCATTCAGTACATTAGCTAGATTATGACATTTTAGGAGTTTCCCTTCTAAGAAGAATATGGCATCATATGCGAAAAAGAGATGAGACAGGGTAGGACACCATCGGTTTAATTTAATACCCTTAAGGTTTCCCATGTCCACCGCATGGTTGATAAGAGTAGATAAGACATTAGCTATCAAGATGAACAAATACGGAAATAGAGGATCACATTGCCTCAGACCTCTAGTCAGATGAAAATAGGATAGAGGTTCTCCATTAAATTTAACACTCAAAGAGACCGTAGTAATACATTGCAAACCCATTGAACCCATTGAGTATGAAAACCTAGCTGTAGGAGATAATCTTTGAGGAAATCTCATTCCACCCGATCATAGGCCTTTTGCATATCTAGCTTAAGCACTGCTGGAAACTTCCTTTTCCTTTTTCTTGTCCTGATTTGATGAAGCACTTCATGAACCACTAGGATATTGTCTTGGAAACTTCTTTTTCCTTTTTCTTGTCCATGAAGCACTTCATGAACCACTAGGATATTGTCTTGAATTTGTCGACCACTGACGAAAGCACTCTGTTTTGGCATTATTAGCTCAGGTAACCAAGGCTTGAGACAATTAGCTAGGACCTTTGAAATAATTTTATAAATAAAATTGCAAAGGCTAATTGATCGGTATTGATCAAGCCTTTCTGGGTGATAGATTTTAGGAATCAGTGAAATATAAGTCCGATTATATTCAGGTAGCATCACCCCGGTATTAAAGAATTGCTGCACAGCTAAGAAAATATCATCTTGTAATATGTCCCAATGTGATTGATAGAACTAACTATTCAAACCATCAGGCCCCGGGGCTTTCGCTTCCCCTAATTGAAAACCGCAGTCCAGACTTCCTCTCTAGTGACTTCTGCAATAAGATTTTCATTCATTTCCGCTGTCACCACTTAACTGCATTGTGCTAGAATTGGCCCGTAGACTCGATACCCTGCAGATGTGTATAAGTGCTCAAAAAATTGAGAGGTAATCTCCTTGAGATGGTTCGGGTCTCATACCCAAATATGCTAGTCATCCTGCAGCATGCTTATCCTATTGCGTTGTCTTCTTTGAATAGTAGTGGCATGGAAAAACTTCGTATTCCTGTCCCCCTATTTAAGCCAGTTTACTCGTGATCGCATTGCCCAAAATTGTTTCTCTTGTTGCCATAACTTGTGGATTTGCACTTTTAGGCCGGTTATCATAGCCTTGTCATATTGACTATGAGGTTGATTATTCAGAGTTTGGAGCTGCTGCTTGAGGGAATTGATCTGGTATCTGGCATTGGCGAAGGTTGAGGAAAGGGGAATGGCTAGGTCAGACGAAGGTTTTATGGAATGATCTTGAGGAAACGCAACGAAATCGGCAACTAAAGATGGAAGAAACCAGCTTGAAAAAAGCTTCATGGGAGGAGACTACGGCGAGGGGGAGACGAGAAGTGCTACCATGGAGGTAGAGGGGGCTCTACATTTCGAGAGAATTTCAAAAGAGGACTATGCACGGCCATGTTACCCACCGCCGCTCGACATTGTGCTGCACCTTCAAAGGCTATGAAGTGATTCTCAAATAGTCCACAACGTTGATAGAATCTCTCTTCATCAATTTTTCCCTTTCCAGCTTTAATTCATGTCGCATGTCCGGTTCACCGATCACACATCCTTTTCAAGCATTACCCATGTTCCAACTTTGAAAGGGACACATAGCTCAGAGATTTTTTGAGTCCGGATAATGCATGACCGGGTTTCACAAATCAAAACAGGCTGTTTCAGCATGATTTGATATAGATTGCTCCGTAACAATTTCGAGTAGTTTTCCATACACTCCTGAACTTTTTGTTCACTGGGCAGATGATTTACAAAAAGTGAAGATCATGTTGAGCATTACAATATTTATCTAAGCGCTAGTGTCGGGTGAAAGCGAGAGGATGATGGATGAATAACTAAGCATTGGGTACAAGTTGGAATCAAGAAATTGCACATACTGTTTAACCGCGACATCTCTTTCCGGAAGGTCGCTGGAGAGGAAGTCAAAAGGAGCGGGTTTGCTGGTATCTACCAGTGGCTCCCATCTGTATCCAGGCCGCTCTGGCAGCACAACGGTCACTGGCAGATGGCTTGCGTTGAAGGCAATGTAGATCTCTCCCCTAACTGAGTCAACCTGGGAACAACATACAATATAGCAAGGGTCAATTCCTTATATCCGGAGCAACTAGATACCACAAGAATGCCTTTGTAGTGTGTCATTTTAAACTAATATCAAAGACAAAACAGCCATAAGTCAATCCATTAGGTAAAGTATCTCATATCAGGCTTAGTATCAGATTAAAAGATCACCAAGATGCACTTCTTGATGGCTTAAATTCCTCACAGAAAATTACAAGCATCAAGTTGCTTCAGCTTCTTTAAAGAAAAGTTTTGTTTGTCTTATAGAATCCCTCTCTCTAATTCTTTCACAGTGTGGTCTAAATAGTACCTAAAGATTTTTGTGACTTTTTCAGTGGATGAAAAGCCAAAAAGGTGGCAATCCATAGATGCCTGACTTAATCCTTTTGGACAGATCATGCAAATGCAACCCATTATTCACCATGGCAAAATCACATCCAAGCAGTTGCTTGACAGTTTACAGTAGTGTTTAAATTCAACCGTGTCTAGGGATGCAACTACAAGTATCTAGGGAAGACAGCAATCTAGATGAACGTTATTTACCCTTCAATGTCATGCATAGGTACTTAGATGACAGTGCAGTGCTACCGATGTGAAAGCATGTCTTTCGTTTCTAATCCAGCCCTTATTTATGAACATTGGACAGAGAGCATTATTCCAAGGAGCGCACACAATAGAAAAAGGTGCTAAAAATAGCATACCATAGTATAAGCAACAAAACGGCTGTTTTCTGACCAATCTGGTTTGCCAGGAAGGTGACCATGCCATTGCAGCCTTTCTGCAGTTGGAAAGTCACTTAAGCCAAGTGACTCACATTCACTGCAAAGTACTTTTAAGTAAGAGGTGGCTCGAAATGGTTGATCATTGAAGACGAAAAATAAAACAGGTTAGGAGAGTGCTATTATATACCGGCGAAACTTTGTCATGAGGGAACAGAATCTGTAGAAGTCCGATGATGACTCCTCTTTCTTATCCCATTGGAAGTAGTTGATCTGAAGTTGAAAGAAGAAAAGATTAGTTGCTAGCTATGAGTCGGATGTAGAAAACTGGCCGAGGGTAGATGATTACATAGTTATCATGGCAGTATGAATTGTTGTTTCCTCCTTTTGTATGACCATATTCGTCCCCCATATATAACATTGGGATGCCCTGGTTAAACATAGTTTAAACAAATGAGCAAATCTGGAACAGAAAAACAACTAAACTTTACCAACATCATTTTATAGAAAAAACCCAACTTTATCAACATCATTGTGGCTGCTTTCACTTTAAGGGGGTTTTGGCAGGTTATATGCTGATGTCAATTGTATATCTTATTGACATCTATCAAATAGGATGATTTAAACTAATGTTCACTTCAGTCTTTAAGTTTCACAAAGAAAAATGATGTGCATAACAAAAACATTTGCTATTATTTTAACTGTATCTTTCTTGGATAAGGAAACACTAGGTAAGCAGGCTTTCTGTGAGGAAATGAGAAATCTCCTAGTTTGGTCTCTCACTTTTGAAGTTAGTGAGCGATGAAATCTTTTCCTGTGAAGTTAATTACATTAAGGGCATCCAGACATTTGGAAATAGCATGTCTATTGGAACAAGGACTATAGCACTAATGACAGTTTCGGAGACATTAAAAATGCCTAAGCAGATTTTTCCATAAAGCTCCTGAATCATTGTTTTAATCAAGCTTGCCTTTCCACAGTCAGATGGGAAAGGGGTAAGATATGGCAAATAATTAACCCTTGGAGTGTTGAATTATACAGAGCATATTGTAAAGGACAAAGCTCCAGCAAGCTAGCTGGCAGCTGTCAAAACAGGAACATCAGAGAAAATCTGCTGCTGATTAAGTAAAGCCGGCAAAGTAAATTTCATCATAATTAATCTTTAGAACCAAAATATAAGAGTCTACCATCAAATGTACAGTAATCCTTGCCTGAGAAACCATGAGACAGACAAAGAAATTTCGCATTTGTCTCTTCCTTAATCTCTTTACGGAAATGCCAGCAGACTCCCCTTCCTAGTTGTTGTTTGGGACAAAGTCAAATGAAAATCAATCACTGATGCCATAGTCAATAGAAGTTATGATACCTATAAAAGTTGTCTTATCACAAAGTTTGTGGTCAAGAAATGAACTTCAAACTAGAAATTACCATAAGTAGCACCTTTTAGATATTGAACCATAATGTTTTTCTGTTTTAAAGTTTCCGTAAAAAGTAACATGAACAGCAGGGACAGATCTAGAGAAGACATTTTTGCAGGCCAAACATCAAGAATATTATCCTTCCTCACAGTGTGTTCACATTTAAATTAACCTCCAATTTTGGCATTACTAACAGAAATGTCTCAAAGCATACTGCATTAACTCCAAATCTGATTACATTCAACTGCAAACATGTGTTCACTTTTGCTTTAGTAAATCTGGAGAAGTTATAGTTACCTTGACCACCTACTCTAAAGTTCCTTCATTAGAGGTTTTGGTTCTTTGGAAAAAATCTTTACCAAAATCTAACATGTGGCTCTTTACATTCCAACCTTAATGGCACAGTATATAGTTCTTATAAATTTTCATGCCGAGATCTTTTTCTATTAACATAAGTATAGTTACAAAGTACACTATCAATTTGATTTTTGGACTTCACAAGTGATTGGACTGGCCATAAACTTAGTACAGATGTTTTGAAAGTCAAAGTCTTTAACCCCTCCCCTTCTCCATTTGTGCTAGATGACGAAAACAAGAAAAAGTTCACTCACAATGGACAAAGGACAAACAAGACATGTAATTATTGGCTTTTCACAAAGTAAAGCAATCCTGTTGATATCATAGGCATCTATCCTTACCTGTCCACAGTTCCAGCTATTGTTGTGACTCTCCCCATCGTTGTTATCCTCTCCATTCGCCAAATTGTGTTTGTCATTGTAAGAAACCAGGTCAGCCAATGTGAATCCATCATGTGCACAAACAAAATTGACACTATTCCATGGTCTTCTTCCCCCTTCCTGACATACAAATTAGGTGACAGATGCTACTAGAAAGCCCAAAAAGCAGCAAGTATAGTATCAACTACAGAATATTTACTTTAAGAAGACTATAGACTGACAGAATTAGTTAGATGGCAAAACAATATTTGAGACCAAAAAGTAAATGATTACCTGGTATAAGTTTGGGCTTCCACAAAGAGATTCAGCAAAAGCCCCAGAAAAGCCATCTGTACCCTTTATAAACTGACGAACCACATCTCTATACTGAAATGAACAAAGGAAGCAACTTAATCTACTATATATTCTTGTAGAGAATAGAACATATAAAGATGGAGATATCATCTCCTGATTTGCTAGAAAGTGCATATATGTCTCCACCAGCTGAAGATTAAGTACAATCTTTAACACAATCAATGTCAAGTGAAAATTACTTGAACCAAGAAAAAAAAGTGAAACTGAGTGCATCTTTTGAGAATCTCCATGAGTGTAGGACTAGATCACAGAACAGAGTTTGGGTGAAATTACGCCACATCATCATTAGACAAGTTAAGAAAAAAACCAAATTTGGCCACTTTCAGCCTAGCGTCTGCTTTGAAGGAGAATAAAAGACAAAAAAACAGCTTCTGCAATCAAACCATACAAGAACCAGTAAACTCATCAAATCAACTTGCAATTTAGCGTAAGCGTTTACTCTGAAAACTACTAAATATTTTCGTTCCTGCTAGCTCTCAGCTGTCCATGGATTTTACCATAGCAACTTTTTAGTGACTTATCCACAGCCAACGTCAGAGCAGTACATGGTTGAGATCTTCATCTACCCATCATTCTAATGAAAGTCTACTTGGACTGCAGCTCACACCCCCTTGTTATGACCATTCAACCCATTAAAGACCTTTTATATCGCACATCCCTTGTATACTGGTTTGCTTTAGACCTTATGTTTATGTGGTCTCCTTCCCATAACAACTAAAGCTTTTGGATTGGACTTTCCAACATGGAAACTAAAGCAAATATCAATTATTCATGCTCCCATTAATACTTCCAATCTTGTAAGGCTAGTCTATCCTGTTCCTGTACAATTCGATGTGCTCCTCTTACTCTCATTTTGCACGTGAAAGGAGTGAAATTCCTACATCTCTTGCCTTCAGGGATTGTTTTGGTCTCATATAATGCAGTCTTGCACTGTCTAACAACTTCAACTTTTAGTTGGACTCCTTAATACAATGCTCTAACACCCTTTGTCATGCATAGGCTAGGAAAATGAGCACATGTTCTGCATCTTCCCCTCAAACATTTCAAAAGACCAATGAAGGAAACAGCAAAATGGTTCTCACCATTCAAAAACAGATCCTTATATTATGAATATAAATAAGACATGACACAACTAGCTATCTAAATAAAGAATTTGGGTCTTCTTCAGAATTTCAGGTATCAAACAAATGTTCCCAAATATCATGGATTAGGTGGAATATCAAAATTGAGATGTTTTGTGTCATACATCTCATTTTGTATAAAGTGTAAGGTTAATAAGAATAGACTAATCATGATTCAAACATGAGTGGTTATTTCATACAATTTTGCCTGCAATTTGTTGACCAAAGAAATGACATGATTGTCACTGCAAGGAAACATCTGGACTGACCTTGCCATTCCACTCAGACCAAATGCCCCAATGAGGAAATGTGCCAACTTGGTAAAGGCCTCCTGTATCCCATGCTTCAGCTATAAGCTTTTCAAATGAGAATCGAGTCTTTCAGTTTCAGCAAATAGTACATAATAGTCAAGTATGTTCATATGAAGATAGCTCTTTCTCTTGTAAGTTATCAACTAAGCATAGAAAAAGCAACCCAATTGAGAAAAAAACATTTTAGAACAGCCACACATAAATCATTGAAGTGAGCATGTGGGACTTCGCTACAAAGAGAGCATCATTTTAGTTAAAGTTTGTAGAAATAGCTGATGCTGACAATTTTAAGATAGTTCATCCATTTGTACAGTAGAGATGTACTTAAAAATAAGATCCTCAAATTAGAACACTTCTCCTGTGTAGGACAGTCTACAACAAGCTCCTAATGCACATTTCAGTGGCATGGGTATTTTCTTTTCAATTCTGCTTAACTGCCCCTACAACCCAAATTATTAAGACTATAAAAAGGATATTAAATCATGTCTTTCAGATTCATCTATGCATGTAAAATTGCAAGGTTCAATAGCTTCAAGTGTGTTCACAAGAAGTTTTCTATGATTGATCAAGTTTTTGAATTAGACATCAGCATTGAATTTTTCTGTAGCAAAAAAGTATGGTAGCAACATTTCCATAATAGTTGCCTCATACCCATAGAATAAAACCATAGAGGCAAGAGCCAAGACTCAACTATCAGCAAATTTACTCCATGAATTGGCATCGCCAATATCGTAGCATTTAAGAGCAGATATTCATGTTGGCAAGCCAACAAAATATCTTGGCTGTGGAAATTGATAACAAATAAAACTGCTGGGTCAAGCTCAGACCATGCTGGAAGAGAGGATGACAAAACTTTTTACTGACAGCCATGGACTTTCAAGTGTGATATGGAATCTGATGAAAACTTGTTCAAGATGTCCTTATGGTACTTAATAGTTGTTTAATATACTGCTGCAAATGTGCTCAATCAAAATCAAGTTGTCCAAATAGAAGATAAAGTACATTAATCTGAGGGTAAAATAAGTTGTCCATGGGGTCACAATAATCAACTACGTTATATAAACATGAACGACTTAGAGTAAACACCTTGACTCCTCGAAGTATTGGATCATTGCTTATCATATCTATCAATGGAGGACTGCTTAAAGGTGTGCCTGTAGTCAATAAGTCCCCTTCAATTGGCTTTCCAAATACATTAGCTGCATCCCAAAGACTTCACATAGTAAAAAAAGAAAATCACAAAACAAAATGCAAAGGAAGTGTTAGTCCGATGCCCACAAATGAGAAATGCACTGGGAATGTTTGAACAAAGTTTATGCAAAACCTGCTACTCCTGGTCAAGATAGAAGCAAGATCAAAACGAAAGCCATCCACATGCATTTCTGTTGCCCAATATCTGTCACATCAGAAAGATAATAAGATAAATTATGCTCTTATTGTTCCAGAAATCTCATGTTGGTAATGCTGGAATGATTTAACAATGCTCCATTATGCAGGAAGACACCAGCCATTTTGCCTACATTTTTCCATCTTGTGTGAAGAACCATTATCTACCATGAGCATGTCTAATGTAAAAGATGTCAGGTCCTTACTAATTGACACTGAGGCTTGAAACTTGAGGAATAAATAGAATATTAAAGATAAAAGAATTCAAATTACCCAAGTGAGTTTTAAAATCCTCTTTTTCTTTAGCATGTTCAAGAATCAAATCATGATGCCTTGCATGGTGCACATTATTTGTCAGTGCAGAACTAACATACCTGAGATAATCCAGTAGCAAAGAGCATTTCAATCACATTGATACTTCAGAAATACAATGAAGGTATATTTAAGGACTCGATCATCATCTCAATGATGTATAAGTTTTCAGTTTTCAGAACAACCATCTGAAAAAAGCTTGGTTCCTGATAACCTTTTTTCTCCCACGGAATTTCCTTAATTTATACTAGTGTCACCTCAAAGCATTATTAATTGTTCTATACACGTAAAACCATCAAAGATTATCAGACTAGGGGCAGTACACTGTTGTGATTTATAAAATTTGAGGAAATACCACGGAACTCTCCAGCCAACCTCTAATTTGACAGAAGATGTTTCAGCGGAAATATTCAGAAGCAGATGATAAATTTACCTCAAGCAGTCCACAATAAATTGACGTACTGCCGGGTGATTGCAGTTTAATGTGTTCCCACAACCTGAATAGTTATAGAATTCACCCTGCGACATGCAAGAACTTCATATTACCTACAAAATGGATGGCTGAAAAAGCAGAAAAGCCACATGACTCGAGAGTCTAGATCACTAGACTTGGTGGGTTGATCCAAAATTTTCTTTTTCTAGAAATGTTTGAGGCACATAATATCTGTTTGCTCAACCTGACCATCCAAACTGGAGACGAAGTGGACCTTAGTTCAAATCATTTTGTAGATCACGAGGCTTCACTATTGGGTTTATTTCATAAATTTATTTTCCACCCACAATGTACAAGCCAATCAGTTTTTTCCTTCGAAGAGGATTTTTTGTTTTGGTGGTTTGGGGTGGGCCTAAACGACCCATTTTCACCCCTATCTGTGTAGTTTCTCCAGCTTAACATACTCCAAAAGATTACAGATATTCATGGTATAAGAATTATTTGCATCTCCTTTTTTTCATCCCTAATTAATTAATATAATTACAAGAATGATCACGAAAGTCAAAAACCATAATTTAATTCTTTCAACAACCGCAATAGATCTGCTAACAGCTTTTCAGTAAGGGACCAGTTCTTCCTTCTATTGGCTCATATGACATACCACCAGCACATTAGGCAACTTTACTACCACAACCAAGATACGACTGTAAATACAGTCAACCTATGCCCCTTAGATACGCAATGAAATGACACAATGAGTGCATGTGTGCACACATGCTCGTGCAAGTGTGTGAGAGTCAGAATTGGGAAGTGCTGTTTGCCAGATTCAGCAATTACTAATGAAGTTCAGGAATTCTCCAGAAGATGTGACAAAACAATGAGATTTAAGAGAATCATGTGAATGCTACTCTTCCACTCTAGGACTTAAAAGTAACATTAACTACTCGTTCTCTACCTTTGGTGCTAGCATGTAATACACACCGTTATCGATGCCTCTAAAGGACAGAACAGGGCCATTTTCATTCCCTTCAGCCGTGTGATTGAAAACTACATCCAGAAGGACCTGCTCAAACAAAATTACAGATGAACACTATGAAAAGTAATGAATAGTTCAGAGACAAATCAAATCCACCAGCTTACCTCAATTCCTCGTTTATGCGCTTCTTTAATGAGAGTTTTGAATTCATTTATTGCATCTTGACCACAGCTACTTAGGCCGGCAGATGAATATCTTACCATCGGAGAAAAATAATTGATAGTCGAATATCCCCAGAAATTCATCCTGAAGAATACATGGCATTGGAATTATCCACAACACTGCTAATCATTTAACTAAATGTAATCAAAGAAAAGATAGACAGGCACTAGAGGCGTGTAAGGTAAGGCTATTCATTACATTTATTGCTAGACGGAATGCTACTCAACTGCTCTCAGTCAGTTTAATCAGAGCAACAGGGCTATTTGACAGTTAGAACAATAATAGAAAATGGTCCTGCTCACCAAGAGGCATACTAGTGTTTGCTTTGGGATTTGTTCTAACTCCCTAATAGTTTCAATCCATATGATTTGAGAGTGTGGCTTGAAGAATTTTAACATTACAAAGCATCAAAATCCACGAAACAAGACAAGGTATATCAAGCGAATCCATGTATGGAGAGAGGTAACATCTCGAACCTAAGAAGGGTCCTCCTTAATTTAAAAAAGATTCCCTTTGAGATGAGTAAAAGCAAACCTGCACTAGATCCATATGATTTGAGTGCGTGGCTTGAAGAATTCTGACATAGCAAAGCATCAATTCCTCATAAGTTTTTCTTGGAAGCACATTACGATACTTTGGTTACCCTTATCCATCATGCTTCAAGGTTTACCATGTGGCAGATTTGCTAACCACGCTCTCTTTACAGATTTTGATGCACGTTTATCAGCACATAGACTAACAAATTAGTAATTCCATCATCTCTATCTTCCCTTTTGACTTACTTTTATCCATTCCATTTTTCTTTATTTTTGAAATTTATGATAAGTGGGCCCCATAACACAGACTCTGTGTGCTAACTTTGAATATGAAGGATTGTCCACATGTCAGCTCACTTATTCTAAAACATAGAAAACAGGGACTCTGCTAAAAAGTCTTGAAAATTAGGATATGAGTTTGGTGACGCATCCACATATATATGTGCCAAAAGCGTTAGTTTTTGACATCTTTAAGAATAACAAGTTTCTTTGTTGGCCAATGTTGTGTCAGCCTTTTCCCTTCAAAACTTAATCTGGATCATGTACTTGTTATTAGTGCTAAGATGATGAGAAGATTTGCACTTTGTCTTCATCACTTAGTGGGGCTTGATTGAAGAATAAATTTGTCTATAGCCAACTTTGGCTTAATTTTTAAGATAACTTTAGAAGCTAA
Source organism: Eucalyptus microcorys (assembly GCA_014182515.1). Classification (NCBI taxonomy): domain Eukaryota; kingdom Viridiplantae; phylum Streptophyta; class Magnoliopsida; order Myrtales; family Myrtaceae; genus Eucalyptus; species Eucalyptus microcorys. The sequence continues at coordinate 19,985,814 of CM024564.1, forward strand.
AGACTCGCTGATATTGCGCTATTGTTAGCCCTCAGCAGGGGCAGAGTTGCTGAGAAGCTTACAAACTGTTGTGTTTTTCTGTCAGTCACAGTGATAGCTACTACAGCTTCATTATGTATAATGATATTTATTTGAAATGATATCTACTGTTAAGTTATTTCAATTGAGTTTCCTTTATTATCAGAGTTCTATTTCCTTTATTATCAGAGTTTTATTTCCTTTTTACTTACGTAAGGATATTATTGTCATATACGGTTTATATTTAATATAAATACAATGGGTGTAGGGTTTCCGTTACTACGAAAACTACAGCCCTCTCTTTCTTTCTTTTACGTTCTCTTTCTCCTCCTTCTCTCTATTCCTTCTCTCTTCTTCTTTCTCTCTTACTATTTGCTGCGGGTTCTCTAATCAGCTTTGTGACATGGTATCAGAGCGGATCTAACTACCTGATTACGTGATCCTATTGCTGGTTTGTATATCGCATTCTTCGATATCTTAAAAGTTCTCCTGGTAAGGGACTAATTTATAAATCTAATGGTTCTTCCACTTTGGTTGGCTATTCTGATGCTGATTGGCTGGGTCAACATATGATCGACGGTCTACAAGCTGGGTATTGCACCTTTATTGGTGGTAATTTGGTTACTTGGAGAAGCAAGAAACAGGACTACCATTGCCGGGTCTAGTGCGGAGGCTAAATATCGTGCTATGGCACATACTGTGGCCGAATTGTTGTGGTTGAAATCTTTTCTCCAGGAGCTTGGATTTTCTATTAATCAACCTATTGATATGATGTGTGATTTGAATTTTCTATTAATCAACCTATTGATATGATGTGTAATAATCAAGCAGTTATTTATATTGCTGGGAATCCTGTTTTTAAAGAGCGAACTAAGCATATAGAAGTTGACTGTCACTTTGTTCGTGATCTTTGTGAAGCGAAGGCTGGTTGTTACTCCTTACGTTGCCTCTAGAGATCGGTTTTTGATATGTTTACCAAGGCATTATTTCGTCCCGCTTTTGTTCTTTGGTTGTTCCAAGCTGGGCATGGGTGACCTATATGCTCCGGCTTGAGGGGGAGTGTTAAGTTACTTCAATTGAGTTTCCTTTATTATCGAGTTTATTTCCTTTATTATCGAGTTTTATTTCCTTTTTACTTACGTAAGGATATTATTGTCATATACAGTTTATATTTAATATAAATACAATGGGTGTAGAGTTTCTGTTACTACAGAAAACTACAACCCTCTCTTTCTTTCTTTTACGTTCTCTTTCTCCTCCTCTCTATTCCTTCTCTCTTCTTCTTTCTCTCTTACAACATGTTAAGTTAGCTTAAAATTGCTAAAGCTGCGGGTTCTCTAATCAGCTTTGTGACATCTACAATACCTGCCATCCTCATGTCTGCTAAAGGTACAGCAGTAGCAATTTTAAGCCCCACATGCAACAGCTATCACGTCTCTATTACAACATATAGTAATAAAGTATTTAAAAAAACCCTCGTCTTTCCTCTATCTCCCTTAACCAGCAGTGAGACACTGCTAATCAGCATAATAATTAATTACATGGTAATTGATATAACTAAATTTTATGCAATTATTGATAATGTTACCATTGCAAACAATTGTTCAAGAGTATAACAGTACAATGAATATAAATCAATAATTATACTATATCATTGTGTAATAGTACATTATTATAGTTTACAATTTACAATAACTTAAGGGCAAAAAATAAAATAGAATTATAATAACTTTGCTTTCAAAACAATTTATTTTATAACTATACTATGAGATAATTTATCCTTAATGTAACAACCCAGATTCCAATTAAGGTTACAAAACATGCTATGAAGAAGCCGAAGAGCTAAAACATAATAACCTTATTTTTATGTCGTTAGCAATAGGCAACATATGTGGCTCAACGCAAGAAGAGGCGAGGAAAATTAGTACTTGTCCTTATGGTGCCTAGCAAGTCATTGAATAACGGAATGACACTAACCATCACCCAGGATAAATAAAGAAAATGAAGAATGTCATACTTGTAATCACCTAGGACAGAGTTGTAGCTGAAGTACTCGAGCTCATTAAACTCATGACATGGCATTAACTCTATGCAATTGATGCCAAGCTCCTACAAAAGCAATTCTCACTAAAAGTTACATGGAGCCATCACATATGTAAAAGAGAACAATTTCCTCAAAACTCCAGCAGTTTCATTAGTCAAGTCTCTGAGCTATTAGAAAAAGTGTTCTATCCTTTGGTACATTGTTGTGTATGCCTTGTTCTTGAAACTTGAGCACACAAAAGAAGAAATGTTCTAGATTTATCTATGTCACTTACGAGAATATAGACATGAACAAATTAAATTGAGACGACAATGTGAGAGTGGCTCTTTTGAAACGAAAGCCAGAGAGGCAAACAGACAAATATTCTCCATCAGATATTGTTTATTTAACTAACAATAGACCAAGAATAATCTGGTCATGCAAGTGAAACAACTGATATTCCCCTTTACTATAATTGTTAATTATTTAATCAGCTTTTCTCTCCGCTACTTTTTTTCCCAGAGGGGAATGGGGAGTTCGCACTCTTCCAACTGATGGTTTAAGTAGATTCCATTGATTGCCAGTAATTTAATTTGGCTTAACACTTCTCCATTTGCCTGTAATGTGCATTGGTTGTAATAATTATTCAACATGGGTGACAAACATAAATATTTCTTCCGGATCAACATTATAATTTCTATTTTGGTTGAAAGCACTCACATCCTAAGTTGATGTAGCTTATCGATAAAATTTTAAACTGCGTATGCTTTATGAAATTCAGATTGCAAGCATAGGTTTCCCCATTCTTCGATGAACTGCTCATGCGTCTTCATATCCTCGCTAAATTAACTTCTCTTCCTAAAGAACATATCAACATGGTGATGCGCTGATTCATGTTTTCTCCAACCATTATTCAGAAATTCAAACCCCAGCCACTTGAGACTTTCAACCTCAAATTAATTGCAGTGGCAGAAATTTGTAAGGATGTATCAAGTGCGATGTTCGTCGTGACATTGAGAAGAAAAAAGAACAAACAAGAGCAGCAAAGAACTCTCTCTACATAGGAGAAGTTAACCAGCAAATTACCTTAAGATGATCAACTTTTTCCACGACGCCACGGTAAGTTCCAGGAAAGTCCGTTTTACTAGAATCGTGCCTCGTAAAACCACGTACATGCATTTCATATATGATAAGATCTTTCGGATGGTATTTCAGCGGTAAATCTCCTTCCCAATCAAACTAGAAAAGAAGGAAAAAAAACAAAACAAAAAGAAGTATAGATAACACGCTTAAAGTAGCTTTAAACTGTCGATCAAGATAACGAATAACGAGAAGAACATGCAGTAAAGCTAGTTATTTCTCCTAATTAATAAATTCTGAACAATTCTGAATTCCTGTATTTCCTTAATTGCCACCCAACAATCAGTTTTTACTGAATGCACATGGATTTTGTAAGTCGATATCGAAATGAACATTTTTATTTAGAAGCCAGTAACCTTCTCATAAGATAACATGAAAAGTCACTTGCTAATTTTCCATTACCAACTACAGCTATTAACAAGTACCTCATCACCATCAGAAGGCACCATACAAGCCATTTGGGGCCAGCAGTCACCATCAGGTCCCAAGACACCATACTCTCCTCTACTTATCACTGCCTAGACAAACAAAAATAAAGTTAACAGACTCATGGTTTATGCCAAAACGATAAAAAAATATGTTTCTGGTTGTTAAACAGGAAGGGCAAGGGGAAAGACGGAAGACAAGGCAGGGCAAGAGTCTAGAGTGACTATGGCCCTACCAATGGCCACCAATCAAGAACTATTTCAACATGGCAACCTACAAATGCTTTTCTACTCTGAATGAAGGGTGAATAATGCCCTGACAATAATTCCAAACAACCATTTAGCACTGAGATAGAGAAAACAAAAGTGCACGAAACACTAACTTTTGCATATGGATCCAAAAGGATACGGGAAGTGTCATAGCGGTGTCCTTCTTCAGGAGAAAACCTCCCATCAAACTTGTAACCATACAAGACATCTGCGAAATCTCCTTTCAAAAACACATGCCAAACATCCCCAGTTCTGTTAATCTTGGGATCCAGAGATATCTCTTCAGTGACTCTGCTCTGCTTCAAATGATCGATAAAGAGTTAGACATTATTCTAGCCTGTCTTGAATCTAAAAGAACTCACAATCTCCACTTAACAGAAAGTGCCTTGAGTATTTTTACTTGTCTCAAAATTGTAATATCTCAATCTGTTGTGTTGGTATATTAACATATCTCTCAACTGCAATATCAACAACAATGTAGTAGGAAAAACCAGAGAAAAACGAATATTCAACATGTTGAGCTTAAAAAAAAAATGGCTACTGATTATTTATTAAAATGACAGGAATCACCCTCTCTTAGGAAAGCTGTAATTAAATTACATCAAGCTTTCTCAAAGATGTAAAGAAAGGGGCATGTATGCACGTTTAAGGCTATTTCAATCCTCAATAGAGTAGTTACACAAACAGAGAAGGGAAAATGTGTAAAATTTCTTTTTCTGCTGCCGAAAAAATCGAGCCTTGAACATTTCTAGTGTCCTATTCTATACTGATAGTACTTTCCTCTGGACACTTCAGTGAACTGCATACAAAAATAAGGCCGAAAGAGCATCCACATCATCTATAGAAACTTCAGATACAGCAGAAGAGAAAAAAGCTTCACATAAAGTGGCTATTTTAATCCTCAACAGAGTAGCCACTACAAACAGAGAAGGAAAATGTATTCAAATCCTTTTCTGCTGCCAAAAAAATCGAGCCTTGAACATTACTAGCATCCTATTCCATAATAACAGTACTTTCCTCTGGAGACTTCAGCGAACTGCATACAACACTAAGGCCAAAAGAGCATCCACATCATCTATAGAAACTTCAGATACAGCAGAAAAGAGAAAAGATTCACAGAAATGCACTCATTGTAGCTACTCGGGAAAATCAGAATACGAGTCCAGTCGCGAGTGCTGACATAGAAGGGCTAACGGTACAGAACAACTTTAAGAATCTCAACCTCTCATGTATAGTATCCAAAGTCAAACCCAAGTCACCTCGTTCAGATCGGCAAGGCTAATCAAGCAGAGAGTCGCCGAAGCCGCACTGCTCGAATAGACGGAGAAATTGACACCGCCGTCGCGAGCGGTGGCGCCCAGGGGCGTCGGCCGGCCTCGCGACACCTGGAAGCTCGACGGCCTGGGCCTCTCAACCACCGCGGTCTCCACCTCCCCGGGCGCCGCTCCGCCGTTTCTCGCTCTCACCGTCAAAGCCGATCCCGTTCTCTCCAGGTCACTTCTCCTCCTCCGTCTCTGCAGAAGCCTCGACGGCGTCTCGGTGCACAGCAGCGGATGCGCATCGAGAGAGCGGAGCGAGGAAGGAGGAGGAGGAGGAGGAGGGGAAGCGAGATGGCTGCTCAGCATCATCTCCGCCGTGCTTGGAGGAGCAGAAGGAGTACGCTCATCAGAAGACGAGAGCGTGCGAAGTGGAAGGGGGTAAAAATGAAAATTCCGATCTGATCTGATCGATAAGAAGGTCCAGGACCGAGACTAGGAAAAAGCGTAGCTCCACTCGTCTGTTAGTCGTCGTGCCACGTCACCTATTGTTGTCTCTGAGAATTCCCAACAAGTCACTTCCAGAAGAGAAAATATTAAGTGGAATGTGTGCATCACGGATGACGTGGAATGCACATACCACTTAGGTATCGACACTGTCCTGGGGACAAAATGGACGAGTTGATTCTCTCGACTAGGCTGGCTTGGCTTAGCTCATTGGTAGAAGAAGAGACAGTGGGTCAGGTCAATAAATGCTTAACGCTCCTGCCCAAAAAATTTCTCACTCCTCAATTGAATTTCCTAGCTTTTCTCTCTCCTCACAGGAGAACAAACAGAGAACGACCGTTTCCTTCTCCGTGCATCCGCTCTGCCTCTACCTCCCCAAACCAAAAGCCTCACCGGTCATTTGCCTTTGGTATGTCGCCTCCTTCAAGAGCCTCGCTAGTCGCAGTCGGGTCCTCACCCCCATTGCCTTCGACTGTTCCCAACGCGGAGATCGAGCACAAGATTAGTGCTCGCATTGGTTTCTCGGCAACTTAGGGCCTGCATGATTGTGTTCTTTTTTTTTGTTTATAAACAGATTTTTCTTTTTTTTTTGTGAACAAAAAAAAGAAAAGAAACGCGTTTGTTTGCGTTTAAAACTGTTTTTTGTTCTCGGAACAAAATTGGAAAAAAAAGTTACTTTTCTGTTCAGAAACACTTCTCAAGAAAACATTTTCTTCTTCTTCTTCTTCTTCTTCTTCTTTTCTTCTTTTCTTCTTTTCTTCTTCTTCTTTTCTTCTTCTTTCTTCTTTGGCGGTCGCCGGCCTCGGCCATGGCCGGCGCCGGCCGTCGAGGGCCGGCGACGCCGTCGAGGGTCGGCGACCTCGTCGGAGCGTCGCCGCCCCCAGCCGAGCTCGAGTTCGCCGGCCATGGCGAGGCCAAGCGTCGCCGGCGCGGGCAAGGCTCGGCCTCGCCATGGCGGGCGAGCTCGGGCTCGCCAAATCCGGCGAGGCCGAGCGTCGCCGCCGGCCGCGCGGCGACGCTCGGCCTCGCCGTGGTTGGGCGAGGCTGCTTGGCCCCCCGTCGGCCCGGTCGCCGGAGGTCGGCGACCGGCCAAAAGAAGAAAAAAAAAAAAAAAAAGAAAAAAAGGAAAATTAAAATAAAAACATTAAAAAATTAGAAAAAAAAAAAAAAGAATAAAATTTTACCAAACATGTTTCTATTCATTTTTTATTCCCGGAACAAGTTTACCAAACACATTCTTTTGTTCAAAAATTGTTTAATGAGAAATAGTTTTTTCTATTTTTGTTTGTTAAAGCTTGATTTTGAACGAAACATAATCATGCGGCCCCTTATGGACCTCCTCCGACTCCGAGTAGCCTAAGGTCTTTGGACTCTATGTCCTCGAGGTCGATGGTCGAGACCTGAGGGCCTCGTGCTTCTTCTCCTCCTCCGCCTCCCAAAAGCATCGCCGGTCATCTACCGCTGGCACATTGCCCCTCAAGAGCCTCACTGATTGCAGCTGGGTCCCGAGCCCTCTCTGCCTCCGCCTCCACCTTCGACTATTTTCAACGCGGAGATCGAGCACAAGAGGAGAAGAGAAGAGAAGGACAAAACCACCCCTCTTCCCTCCCCTCCCGTCCCCTAAACTCCTCTCACGGTTCCCGACAGCTTCATCAATGCCTTTGATAGTTGTGTCCGATTCAGCTCAACCCCCGAAGAACTCCAAAAGCAAGAGCAAAGAGAAGAAGATGAAGGCGAAGGTCCAGCTCAAGGCCGATGGCAGCTTCGAGTCTCCGGCGGCGTCGGACAAGAAGCACAAGAAGGAAAAGAAGAGCGGCAGCAAAGGCTCCGAATCCAAGCAATGAAGCTCTCGGAGCATCAAGGGATGTGAAGAAGGAGAAGAAGAGGAAGGCGCTGGAGTTGCGCGAGGACGACGAGGAAGACAAGAGTGAGACCAGCTCCGAGCTGGTCAACCCCAAGAACTTGAAGGGGAAGAAGCAGAAAAAGAAGAAGGCGAGGTTGAGCGACGGCGATGATGAGGTAGCTCAGGAGGAGAACCCCAACGCTGTGTTGAATTTCAGGATCTCGGACAGCTTGAGGTTGAAGTTGAAGGACAATGGTACCGAGGCGCTGTTTCCCATTCAGGCCATGATGTTTGATATCGTCCTCGATGGGACTAATTTGGTTGGTCATGCCCGCACTGGTCAAGTATGAAAACTTTTTATTTGAATTTCGCAGGATTGACATGTTGATGGTCGCGTGCTTGTTTGAAATCTGCTAATTAACTGACAATTTAGAGAAGTGAATGGTTTGGACGTTGGAGTAATGATAGTGTGTGATGCGGAAAAGGGTCACGAAGCTGACATATATGAAAAGAGAAGTAGGTTTTATCTGCTCTATGAGTAGTGAATGGTTGATGTATGAGCTTGGTGAATGTTGTTTTAATTAACAACGTGACAAAGCAATCATGGTGTAGAGTGTAGCATAGTCCACTTGGTTCGTGAAATGTCTTTCATGCATTTCTGGTCCTAAATCCCTATATTTCAGCCCTTGATTATCATTGCAAAAGTCAAATTCCGACTGATCTTTTCAGGCATTCGAACCTACAGCTTGTAATTCGACCAAAAAACCTACAGCTAAATAAATCTTCTAGTTTGCGGCAGTCATTTAGTACATTAGTTCATTGGTGTTATTTGACATATAAAAACCAAAAGTGGCATGAAGACTGTTTGGCCGCAGTTGCATTTCGAGTTTTTTAAAGATGATTGGCTACTAGGAACATGAGTTTTCGAACCGCTTGCTCATTTCTGTAGTTGATGGGTTTTAATTTTTTAGCACTAATTATCACATTGTTCACTATGCGAATTGTACCATGGCAAAACTTTGGCTTTTGTCTTGCCCATTTTGGAATCTTTGACGAATGGGCCTGCAAAAACCTCAAGGAAGACAGGATGTGGTAGGCCACCAAGTGTTTTGGTGCTTTTCCCTACTATGGAATTGGCCAAGCAGGTATTGGAATCAAGCTTGTAGAAATAATCTCATCTTTGTATAAACATCTAATATTTTAGGTGTTCTCTGATTTTGAAGTTTATGGTGGAGCAGTGGGCTTAACATCATGTTGTTTGTATGGTGGAGCTCCCTATCATGCTCAGGAAAGCCAATTGAGGAGATGGGTCCATATAGTGATTGGAACACTTGGCCGTGTGAAAGTAATTAATTGAATTGGAAGCTTATTTGGTTTTCTTTCACCCACTGGGAATAATGCATGTTCACAGTTGTTACATCTTGTGGTAGGACCACATTGAGATGGAAAATATCGACTTGAGCTCTTTAACCTTCCGTGTCCTTGATGAGGCGGATGAAATACTAAGGATGGGTTTTGTTGAAGATGTGGAGCTAATTCTTGGCGTGTGTGTACAAATTTTTTCACTATGGAGTAGGTGGAAATATGCTTTACTTATCTATTGCAATTACAATTATTAATAGTGATGTTATTTTTTGAAATTTGACAATAGGTCTTTCAGTTTCAGCATCATGCAGCTGCTTAGAACTTTTTAAAAAAGAGATTTTTGAATATTTTTTTAAGAGCAAGATCTTTATTTTCTTTATGCCTTTTAAATGCTCTACTATATGTAACATATCTCTTATTGTGCATACATTAAGAGGGGCTCAAACCAATATTGCTATTCCTCTGCTTGAGGCTTGTCTGAGTAGGTTTACGTAAGGCATTATCTAGGATGCAGTTTGAAAATCGATAATAACATGAGATATTTGGAGAATTTTTGTCTCACTTATGTGATTTTTTCGATCTAACCACATCGCTGATAGATGTGGATATACTTATCCTTCAATTCTTCTGGTTCTTGTAGGCAAGGTGAAGGATATAGGTAAAGTTCAGATGCTGCTCTTTAGTGTTACTTTACCAAAATAGGTGAAGGGTGTATGTAACTTAATATGGCAAAATTGTTTTGTTGTTTTGAATTTGTATCTTGGTTGTTAATGTTTGGTTTTACTTATTTGTTGTTGTGCAAACTCATCTTCACCCAAATTTTCTTGATGGCACGACTTTGCATTTCCAGATTTCTTCTAGGTTCCTTAAACAAAACAAGAGAACTATAGATCCAGTAGGTAATGAGAAAATGAAGGCCAGAACCAATGTTAGGCATATTGTTATTTCTTGTACAAGCTTGGCTAGACCTTAGCTTATCCCAGACATAATAGGCTGTTACAGCAGGTTAGTTGTTTCCATTTTCATTTCTTCAATGCTGTGCTCTTTTGTTAGTCACAAGATTTACTTGACACTATACACCTTTAAAACTTTCTTCTTTGGTGGATTTTCTTTAGTGGAGGCCGTACCATAATTTTTACTGATATGAAGGAATCTGCTTCTCAACTTTTCGGATTATGGCCTTGGAGCACGGCCCTTGCATGGAGACATACAGCAAGCCCAACGAGAGGTAAATGATGAATGTGCATAATCTTTAGAGATACTAATACACGTAAGAGTATTAATGTTGTAACACATTGAAGAGGAGATGAACAAAGAAGATAGAGCATGGTTTATTATACTAAATTACATGACTACAAATAGTTGGTTTGCCTTCTCTCTAGTTGTCAACCACATATAGCGGGTGACAATGTCGTGCAAGTTTATTACTATCTTAATCAAATCAACCAACCTAGTTTGCATAGAAGTTCATTTTCTTGGAGAGTGCTGATATATTGATGTGTGGTGGTTTCACAAGGTATAAATGATTACAACAATAAATGTTACATCCAGAGGCAAAGAAATTGGTTTGTAGCAAAAAATTCCCTTTCATTATAAAAATTTTTCAAAGAATAAAGGTGGCTGATGCTTTTAGTGGGGTACATACCCTCAGATTTTCGAGTGATGAATGCATAGATCTAGGCTTCAATAGAATGAATTATGAGCATTTGCTTTTGGATCTAATTCAGTGGTAGGTCTGACATCATGACTGGAAACAATATTCTTTTGTTAATTTGCAGGGGCTATTTGTTTAAGTGATGCATTCCTTGTATTTCACTTGTTTTCTGGTTTTGTGTATGCAAGTATTTCTAGAAATTAACTCTCACGCTCTGGGGCATGTTTGGTTACACTTAAGCAAAAGCGGTAAGTACTTCCCGCTAAAATTTAAAATATTATTTGAATTTGACAAATACTATGAATGAATTATTTCTGAATTTATGTGTTGATACTTGAGTGTTGTGATGATTTTGAGAGTTTCAGATTTAAAAGAAGTGTCTGCAAGCCACAAGATTTATATTAAGCAAAAACAAAATGTAAAAGGCCATCTGGATACATGCTCAGAATGGCTACCAATGACCATCTATATTAAAATGGTTGAAACCTTTTTTGCCTCTTAATTGGCACAAGACATGCTTTTCCTTGCTTAAACTTTGCTTCCTGAGTGCAAGTTACACTTGCTGGTTTTAGGTCTGGCAAGTATATGATATTAGTGGCCACGAATGTGGCGGCACGTGGATTGGAAATCAATGATGTCCAGTTAATTATCCAAGAATGCTCGATAATTAATGTGGTATGTTCTGATTTGCTTCTCTTTTCTATGAATATATGCTTCAACATCACATGGAGGGTCACACTTAACCCCCCCAAAAAAAGAGGCTGACTATTAGCACAACTGCATTGCATTTTCCATAGCTTCATTATTTCTATAGCTCGCCAGATGCTGAGGGCAATGTTGTTTTCTAGGCAATACTGGAGTAGCTATCATGCTGTACGATTCAAGAAGGGCAAATGTTTCTAAGATCGAAAGAGAGTCTGGGGTAAAATTTGAACACATTGTTGCTCTGCAGGTGATGTTGCTCAAACTGCTGGTGTCAAAGCTACAGAATCAATAAGACATTTTTGATAGGTACAGTCATTCTTTTTGTTGAGAAGCTGAATCATTGCTTATAACAAGATGCTAATATCCTCCAAAATGCAGTGTCATTACGACATTCAAGTTTGGAGCCGAGCAACTACTGAATAGGTTAGGCATGTCAGCAATTGAATTACTTGCAAAGGCTCTTGCCAAGGCAAGTAAGTTTATTTTCCACTCACGTCTTGCTGCTATAGCCTTGTAATACTAGATTCTCCATTATAATTTCTTTCGCATCTGACAAAGAAACGCCGATTTATTACTTTGATGTTTTTATGCCAATCTTCTTGTTTTGAATGTTTTGCAATAGTTAACCCCAAAGGAAGCTTTTCGATTGCTTTCCCATAAATTTCATGGAAAATGGCCTGACAAAATGAAGCAAGAGAAGCGCATGAAGCAATACCAGGAAGAATTGAAGTTGAAGCAGATGAAGAATTCAGGCACGCGTTCTTTGTTTGTAGAGAGGATGAGGGAAACTTAAGGCTCAAATGAAGACACCTTATCTTGTGCTTAGTGGTCATGTTAAGCCTGGGTATGTTTTCATGTGTTAAAAAATCAAGTTACTAGTTCTTTATTCATTGGCATTTAAGTACCTAGCATTTTAGATTAACCTGACTTTATAAGATGTCAATGTGGAGTGTCTTGTTCCATGACCAAAGTGCTTGACTGTCTTTTCGCTTTGTTGCTTCAAACTTTTTATTTATCCCAAATCCCTCGGAGCCTGGGCTCTGCTGAGGAGATGTTTCTGTTTACTAATGTACAACTCCATGGATCACTACTTGGATGACTCTTTCCAGATTATATTTCCCCAAACGTTTTAGGGGAATCTCCAAATTCAAGACTCGTGAATTTGTTAACTTAAAAATCATAGCCTATGACCATGCATTATAGATCAACCTATAGATGTCTCCATCTTTATGCTTAAAAAGGCGGCACCTTAATAGAAATTTTAGTGGTTTGACTTGATTGATGATAAACAATCTATATTTGAGAAGACAATCAGACACCATCTAATAAGTGTAAGCTGGACTTCATGCAATGTCTATTTACCATGGTAATTGAATGATAAAATAATGATTAGATTTTTGTTACTTTGTGCCTGTTTATTTAATTATTTATTTTTCTTTTTTCTTCTAGGGTGTTTGTAGTCAAAACAGTGATCCAAGAAGTGGCTTTGCCACCACTGAGAAGGATCCCGGGAGCTTAATGCCCATGCTTGGAGATAGAAAGGTCGGTGTTGACCTAATTTTGGATGTAGTATTACTCTTATTTTATTGCAAAAAGGAAATTGGCCTGTGTTTGTTTGCACCATAATTTTCTATGCAAATTATCAAGATGCATCTAAGGTGCAAGGTTTTCTATGTATGCGGTATCGCCAGGCTATCTTTTTAACACCACTTGGAATAATTTCTGAGTATTTGCCACCATCAGATCATTTTTGTACTTCCACTTCCAGATGCATTTTAGACTAAAGTTACTAGACTTTTAGAAGAAAAGCAAGGTCTTAGGCATCATGATTTTAGTGATATTTTTATCAAGCTGGGTTTGTCAAAATGGTTTTAGGGCTTCTCTCTTCTACTTCATAAGTTCTAATGTTTGGCTGTATTCTAGGTTGAGCATTTATTGGGGATAAAGTGGAAGCCTGAGCCTAGTAACTTGGGAGCACCAAAGAAGCCGAAAACTTGAAGTGTTATTGACAGGTCTTCTATTATTTGATGAGTTCGAGCAACTTACTATTGGGGTTGGAAGTAACTTCAGGCTCTGGGCATCGATTGCAGCTCCACATTACATTATTCTATATACCTTTTAGCTTTATCAACTATGAAGATCAAAATATAGATGCTCTTGTTGCTTTTGAAGATGTACTTAGACTTGTAATGTGATGAGTGATGGGGTTAGTGATTCCAGAACGTAAATTTTTGATGAGGGGATTTTTGTGGTTAAGTGTATATGGGGAAGAAATGAAAAGGAATAAGAAAAAAATAGAACGATCTCCTTCCAAGGTATAAAGGTCACGCCACCAACCGAGGATGAGGATCGAGATCTACGAAATTCACCACCAAGGCCTAAAGCTTCCACCAGCCAAGGATAAACGAGTTCGGGATAGGAGAAGATCACCACCAAGGCCTAAAGATTCCACCAGCCAAGAATAAAAGGCTTCTTGTCTCACCACCATGGAGTGATCTACGCTCCAAGGATAAAGAAACCGAAAGGAGTTATCCACTCTCCAAAGGAGTTCACTCAAGCAGAGGAAATCTCACAATTTTCATTCATGAAATTTGTATCTCCGCTACATTGGATACTTTTTCCCTCTTTATAGGAGGATTTTAGCCTTAATACATATTAAAAACAGACCTTAATAGCCTAGGAACTAAAACCTACGACTCTTGGACTGCATAACAATAAAGACACATAATAACTTAATAAAAGCCTTTATTAACACGGGAATTAAATGCCTTTAATCTTCGGCCTTCCGCATTCTTGAACCGCATTCTTGAACCTTCAAATTCGAGCTCCTCCCTTGAGCAAAAAATAATCCTTCTGAAACTTCATCAACTAGTCATTCAAGACATTTAAGATAGCCTCCCATTGTTAATTATCGATATACCACAAAGTACCGATAAGGAATTGACATTATTCATTTAAAATGATCCATCAAAGCACATAATGCCCAATTTCTTTCTTGGCTTGGATAAGCATCAATGGTTCTGAGTTAGTCGATGGAGCTACGCTGGATGCTCCCGCATCATCCTCCCCGGGTTGTTTTAGATTTGTCCTCAAATCTAGAAAGTTTTCATCCTCCAAGTAAGGAGAAAGGTCTCCCCACGTTGAATGTTGCCGAAACTCCAAATTCTTCAGGAAGGTCAATCTTGTAAGCATTGTCACCAATTCGCTCAATAACTTTAAAGGGACCATCAGCTCTAAGCATGAGCTTGTTCTTTCGTCGAAATGGAAATCTCTCCTTCCTCAAGTGAAGCCATACAAGATCGCCTGGTTGAAATTGAGTCTTCTTGTGATGTTGATTAGCTTTCTTCTTGTAAGATTCGTTGGCCTTTTCAATCCTGGATGGAATTTGCTCATGGAGCTTCTTCATTGATTCAGCTCTTGTCTTGCCATCAAAGTTTACTTGAGAGTTAGATGGAATTGGAATCGAATCAATGGGTGTGAGAGGATTAATTCCATACACAACTTCAAATGGCGATTGACTAGTAGTATAACTTGGTGATCGATTGTATGCAAATTCAGCATGTGCAAGTTTTAAATCCCAATCTTTCAACGATTTACTCACCATACCACGAAGAAGAGTGGTTAGAGTACGATTTGTTACCTCCGTTTGGCCATCGGTTTGGGGATGACAAGTTGTGCTGAATAAGAGTCTTGTACCAAGCATTCTCCATAGAGTCCTCCAAAAGTAGCTTAAGAACTTGGAATCACGATCTGACACAATGGTCTTTGGTACTCCATGAATACGAATGATCTCTTTGAAATATAATTCAGCACTATGAGATGCATCACTGGTCTTGTGACATGGCACGGAATGAGCCATTTTAGAGAACCGATCGACGACCACCATGATAGCATCTTTTCCTCTTTGAGTTCTTGGTAGAGCCACTATGAAATCCATGCTAACATCTTCCCAGGGCTGCAATGGTACGGGAAGTGGAGCATACAAACCTTGATGGAAATGGCTTTTTGATCTTTGACAAGTTGCACACCTTGAGATGATAGCATGCACATCTCCACTCATCTTTGGCCAATAGAAATGCTCTTGAAGAACCTCAAGAGTTTTGTTAATACCAAAATGACCAGCCAATCCTCCACCATGCGCCTCTCGAATTAGCAATTTGCGAAAAGAACTCTTCGGCACACATAATCGATTTCCTTTTAAAAGAATTCCATCTTGCAAAGAATATGTACCTTGCACTCCCCTCTTGCAATTGTTGATGATGGATGAGAACTCCGCATCTTCAGAATAAAGTTCTTTCATTGATTGAAATGTGAGAATCCTAGAGTCCAGAACAGCAAGCATAGAATATCTTCTCGATAAAGCATCTGCTACAACATTAGTGTGCCCGCGTTTATATTTTGAGACAAAAGAAAAGGATTGAAGAAATTCTACCCATTTTGCATGTCTCGAATTAAGCTTGCGTTGGCCGCTAATAAACTTAAGCGCCTCATGATCAGAATGAAGGACAAATTGCTTTGGCCTTAAATAATGACTCCAAATGATCAAGAGCTCGAACAATGGCATAGAACTCTTTGTCATAAGTTGAATAATTCCTCAAATATGCCAATGGCTTTTGTGCTTGCACCAGAACAGCACCAATACCAACTCCGCTTGCATCACACTCAACTTCAAATACTTTATCAAAATCAGGAAGTGCAAGAATAGGAGACTCACAAAGTTTCTGCTTGATTACCTCAAAGGCGTTTTGAGCAGCTTTTGTCCATTAAAAAGCACCATTCTTCATGCATTCAGTTATAGGAGCCATAACAGTACTAAAGTTTTTGACAAAACTTCGATAGAAAGAAAAAAGTCCATGAAAACTTCTTACATCAGAAATGGACTTTGGAACCGGCCAAGTCTTCATAACTTCCACCTTGGCTTGATCAACAGAGATTCCATCTTTGGAAACCACATAACCAAGAAACACAATGCTTGGAGAGAAGAACTCACATTTCTCCATTTTAGCATATAGTTTTTGATCTCTCAAAACATTAAAGACCTGTTTTAAATGAGAGATATGCTCCTCCTCAGTCCTGCTATAAACATGAATATCGTCGAAATAAACAACGACAAATCGACCAATAAAGGAACGAAGAACCTCGTTCATAAGTCTCATGAAGGTACTCGGAGTATTAGATAATCCGAATGGCATAACCAACCACTCATAAAGGCCTCCCTTGATCTTGAAAGCTGTCTTCCATTCATCACCTTCTCGCATTTTGATTTGAGGATACCCACTCCGCAAATCTATCTTTGAAAACACAGAAGAACCATATAATTCATCAAGCATATCATCAAGTCTAGGTATAGGGTACCTATAATTAATGGTGATGTTGTTGATGGCCCGACTATCAACACACATTCAGTATGTACCATCCTTCTTAGGTACAAGTAGAGCCGGAACAGAACAGGGACTCATGCTTTCTCGGACGTATCCTTTGACGATGAGTTCATCGACTTGTCGTTGCAACTCCTTTGTTTCCTCTGGATTACATCGATAAGCTGGCTTGTTTGGTAAGGGAGCACCGGGGATCAAATCAATTTGATGCTCAATACCTCTTATGGGAGGTAATCCATGTGGCAATTCCTCCGGGAACACATCTGCAAATTCTTTCAACAAGCAATGCATTTTTGGATGTATGGGTCGCTCTATCTCACTCTTTTTCTCGACCACAAGCAAAGCAAATACATTCTTTTGTTTGCTAATGGCTCTCTCAACCCGTGTTTCACTCAAGAACATATTTTCCTTACAAGTGTTTCCCTCCCCAGGTTGATTATTATGTATCAAAGAAGGACTCAATGGTAAAAGAGTAATGCATTTTTGTTCTTTATGAAAAGAGTATGTGTTTTTCCGGCCATCATGCATAGCATTTATATCAAATTGCCACGGTCTACCCAATAACAAGTGGCATGCCTCCATATGAATCACATCACATACAACCTCATCTCGATAGTTCTTCCCAATCGAAAATGATATAAGAACGCGTTTGGTTACCATGAGTTCATTCCCTTGATTGAGCCATTGGAGTTTGTATGGTTGAGGATGTTTGATTATTGGAAGCTTTAACTTGTCGACAAGAGTTGTCGAGGCAACATTGGTGCAACTCCCACCATCGATGATCACCGAACACACCTTTCCGTTAATAGTGCAACGGGTGTGAAATATATTCTCCCTTTGCTCTTTAACAGGAGAAACTTCAACATGCAATGCTCTTCGGATGATCAACAGCTCGCCATCATCGGCTTTCTCCACAACTTCTTCTTCTCGATTAGATTCCTAAATATTTTGGTCTTGATTGCCCTCAGCCTCTTCAAGCGCCGAATTGATCTCCTTAATTTCTTGAAGAGTCATAACTCTCCGATGTGGACAGTTTGCTTGTAAATGCCCAAAACCATGGCACTTAAAGCATTTCCTCGCATCGCCTTCAAACTTCTTTTAGACTTCTTTGGAAGGCTCTACAAGTTTTCCCTTGCCTTTGTCTTTTGTCGACGTACTCTCGCCCTTGCTTGAGGAAGCACCCTTAAAATAGGATGTCGCCCTTGTTGAGGTTCTAGAGGAAAACCTCTTGCTCTTCAATTGCTTTTCCACTTTTATAGCTAACTTGCATACATCTTCAAAGGACCAATAAGGTTGAAGTTCAACCATATCAGCAATTTCTCGATTCATGCCGCCAAGGAAACGAGCGATGGTTTGCTCAGGAACTTCTGGAACTTCACTCCGCATTTTGAGTTGTTCAAACTCACGAATGTATTCTTCAACACTCATCCCTTGTTGTCTTAGGGAATTCAATTTGAGAAAGAGATCTTGCTTATAGTAGTCGGGCAAGAACCTCTTCTTTAGCAACTTCTTGAGTTTTTCCCAAGACATGATTCGGCCTTTTCCTTCCCTGGCTCGTTGATGCTTTAGATTCTCCCACCATAGAGAAGCATATTTTGTCAGCTGTAGGATAGCAACCTTACATTTCTTCTCATCCGAATAGGACTTGAAGTCAAAAATTCGTTCGGTTTTGTGAAGCCAATCCACAAAGTCGCCGGGATTAAGATTACCGTCAAACTCAGGGACCTCCACTTTAATGTCTCTCTCATCCTCCTTATGCCTCCCTCTTCGTCTTCGTCTTCGAATTGGAGATTTAGATTCACTAGAGTGCAGAATCGTTTGGTTGTCTCCAGTGGACTCGGAATCGCCATCAGAATTTTGACGAGATTCGGATTCATCATGCCGACGCCGTTCATTGGGACGCCTTTCTGGCCGTCCTTGTCTCGCCGGATTCTCTAAAAGATTGAGGACTCCCTCCATTTGTTGCTGAAGATTTTGGATTGCACGATCTCGCCTTTCGTTGTGCGCTTGCTCTAGAGTCAAGCCTTTAGGAACTTGTTCATCCATAAGGAATTTGAAATAGGAGAAGGAAAGGACTCACTCAAATGATATGAACCTTGAGCTCTGATACCAATCTTTTGATGCGTGATGGGGTTAGTGTATATGGGGAAGAAATGAAAAGGAATAAGAAAAAAATAGAACGATCTCCTTCCAAGGTATAAAGGTCACGCCACCAACCGAGGATGAGGATCGAGATCTACGAAATTCACCACCAAGGCCTAAAGCTTCCACCAGCCAAGGATAAAGGACTTTGGGGTAGGAGAAGCTCACCACCAAGGCCTAAAGATTCCACCAGCCAAGGATAAAGGGCTTCTTGGCTCACCACCATGGAGTGATCTACGCTCCAAGGATAAAGAAACCGAAAGGAGTTATCCACTCTCCAAAGGAGTTCACTCAAGCAAAGGAAATCTCACCATTTTCATTCATGAAATTCGTATCTCCGCTACATTGGATACTTTTTCCCTCTTTATAGGAGGATTTTAGCCTTAATACATATTAAAAACAGACCTTAATAGCCTAGGAACTGAAACCTACGACTCTTGGACTGCATAACAATAAAGACACATAATAACTTAATAAAAGCCTTTATTAACACGGGAATTAAATGCCTTTAATCTTCGGCCTTCCGCATTCTTGAACCTTCAAATTCGAGCTCCTCCCTTGAGCAACTAGTCATTCAAGACATTCAAGATAGCCTCCCATTGTTAATTATCGATATACCACAAAGTACCGATAAGGAATTGACATTATTCATTTACAATGATCCATTGAAGCACATAATGCCCAATTTCTTTCTTGGCTTGGATAAGCATCGATGGTTCTGAGTTAGTCGATGGAGCTACGCCGGATGCTCCCGCATCATAATGCCAACAAGACAAGAAGCAATTTTTGAGAATTCTTTGTTGTTCGAGAATTGAATGGCACCTTTATTAGTGATCTTCTTCATTGTTACTGTTCCTAGAGATGGTTGTACATATTATGTGATTTGCAGGTGGCTATTTCACAGATGCTACTCTTGCTGTTAGACAAACGATTGAGCAAGTGAAATGCTCTGCATGTGTTTATGGAGAGATAATGGCCATCGGTGTAAACCTTGCTTTGATTTGTTGCTATATATAGGGCATGCATGCTCGTGTGTGAATGTGATTAGGTGTGTGCATGTCTTGCTTGTATATAGTTGCGCTTGCATGATTTGGAGAACCTGTAGAACACTCAAGATTCTTGCGATGGGAACATAATTATTTTTCTAAAGGGGGTAGAAGTCATTCTTCTTAAAAGCCGTCATCAAATTTTTTTTTTCCCGTTTCAATTCTATATCTCCTCCACCATACGGTGTGGCTCTATGACTGGAAAGCAAGCCTACTGAGGAATTGTTCTCAACAACTTAATTGGTATTACAGTACATAATAAGATGCCTTTCATCTTTGAGAGTTATTGGTATCAATTACTAGCTTCGGCTCTGTCGGTTGAAGGTTCATGAATTAGAAATGTCACTGACTATTGAATTTTTGGAAACCAATACGGCATAAAAGGTCGGGCAATGCGTCCTTTGTTCATTTGGCTCACTATAAATTGGCGACTTCATCACAAAAGAGTCTTTTATCCAGCCTTCCCAATACACTATTTTTGGAGAGCATTTTGAGGATAAATGGTGGTTTTTCATCATTAGCCTTCCTCTAGCGTTCTGAATTGTGTAGTATTTCTGGGTCTCAAAATTTTTTGTGGAATATGGTGTAATCTAGCTCACCCAACAACAACAATCAATGCATTTTAGGTGTGGAAAAATGTTTTCTAGTTAATTGGATTTTAGTTCGTTTATCGGTGGACCAGAGAGAAGGGAAAAATCTATTGCAAATCATCATTAGCCGACTTAGATATCGAAGTTGGGCTGAACATTTGAAATAATCCAAAAAGCAATATGACACTCATTTATGTTATAATGACATGACACTGTCAAAGTTGTCCTCAGGCTATGCGTTCCCTACCATTTTACGCTTGATTGAAATAATCCAGAAAGCAATATTCAATCATGAACTCCTGCAAGTGAAAAACAATCTACAAAGCAAATTATGAATAAGATTAATGAAGAGAGCATTCAACTGCACATCATCAACAGGGACTTTGCTTAAGCAAAGAAAAAGAAGGCAAGGCATATGTGGACATACAACACTAGTCCAACAACTAATGACAACACAATTGTTTTTCCTCTAACCATAAACAACACGATCTTTTGAATCATATACAAATCTATTGAAAAACTACAAGAAAACATATTTTTACTACTCAATCCAATAGACACAAGGACAAAACGGGTGCCCCTTTTGCTTCAATACATCCATGACAAGTCTTGCTTGAAAGAAACAGATTCTGCAGGACCTTGAAGGCTCCTTTTTGAAATCTGAGGACAATCTTCCACCACAAGCAACTCTAACTTTTGTGATCCCACAAGTGGCTTCAGGCCATCATCGGTGACTCCTAGGCACTTGACCAATCGCAAGGTCCGCAAAGAAGGAAAGTGTATAGCATGTTGCAGTCCCTCGTCACTTACCTCTTGGCATTTGACAAACTATAAGAACTCCAAATACTTAGTAGAGCACGGTGCCTACGAGCTTGCTTTTCTTCTTATCCATGTTTCTACAGCCCTACTCAATAGTTTCTTTAAGTGTTCCCTGTTCCTTGAGCAGCTTTAGGGCACCCGACAGTCCTTTTAACATTGCAGCTTCATGAATTGTCTAATCCGGAACAACTTCCTCCTCATCCTCATTAACAGGACCTTCATCATTACCAAATTCTTTAAATTCTGTCCATCCTCTGGGCTCATCTTTTACTTCATTATCAGATGTTACTGGTGCTTCGTCTTCATCCATGAAGACATCTTCTGTGTCAAGCTTATGAGAAACTGGAATGAGGGGTAATGGCACAATTTCAATAAGTCATTTGATAAGAAAATAACATCACATATTCTTTCAGACACCAAAGACCATATCAAGCAATTGGTGGATATAACACCGATTTGAAGAGGAAGTAATTTCAATTACATGAATGAAATCTCAAAATTGTAATGCAAGCCCAATATACATGTCCCTCTCCCCTTCTCAGTAGAACCAACAGAATTCTTAGCTAGCATATATCCTGAAAACTAACTGTGGTTTTAAAAACTAAGCAACTCCAATATGGCCAAAGTAGTTTAATAAGTCCACCGCTCTTCAAGATAGCAATCCCCTCGACCAGTGATTAGGAATTTAGTTCGGAAGTTAAAATGCATCCCAAATAAACAAGCTACTATGACTGCATGAGCAACATACTGCAAGTTGTATGCGAAAAGTTCGGTTGTTTGCAAGTTGTCCAGGATGTTGTTTAATGAGGCGCATCAAGTGCACTGCTTCTTCGCACTTACATAGAAGGCAAATTCTAAAATAAGTCACTTACAAACAATCTTTCAGTATGCATATAGTGAAAGAAAAAGAAATGTTGCTCATTGACCATCTAAACAATACTAGGATTCTAAACTAAACAACCAACTTAAACTAGTTTTGGCCCAATAAGCAGCAATGCTACCCAAATCAGCAAAAGGCAGTAATCTGAAAAATCTGGGGAACAAAATAAGGGTTCCACAGTTTAGAAAGAAGATATGCTCGCAAATTGTCCAAGCCGACACAGAATTAATCGAATGTATACCTTCATCAACCTCGAGGCCTGAAACAAAACCTTCTATTTCTATCATGACAACCCTACTTTCCTGTGATTCTCCAATCGCGACACTTTGATTTTCTGCATTGTGTGTGTTGGGAATACTACTAGCACGAAGAGCTATCGCTTTAGGACTAGAACCCCCCTCCTCTTCTTGCTTATTTAGAGCCAATTTCCTAGCTCTCTCTAAAGACTTATAAAGATCTTCATCGTCATCAGCAATGACCATGTTTTCGTCATTGTCCGTCTTAACAGGAAGAGTTTGCTCTACCCGCAGTAACCTAGATGCCTTCTCTGCTTTAGCATAGGCCAATTGGTAGGCATTCTTTCTCATCTCAGCGTCGATTTTCTCTTGTTCCTCTCTGCTAGCCTACCTCCTCCCATCCTTATGTGATCCAAGATCTCCAACACCCAACCCTACTGAAACTGCTTCCACTTTAAGGACATCTAAGTCTAACTTATCTTTCTTCCGTAAGGATTTCTTTTTCTTAGGCTTTCTAAATTGAAGGAATTCTTCTTGAGTGTATGAATCGGATGAGGTCTTGGCAGATGAGGTGAGATCTTCAGAATGACTATTTCAAGAAACACCTTGTAGCCTCCTTCTTAGCAAGGTTGGGTGTTGGAGATCTTGGATCACGTAAGGATGGGAGGAGGTAGGCTAGCAGAGAGGAACAAGAGAAAATCGAACGTCCAAGCAGACCTCATTCCTATTCTAACTAATGTTGAACCACAATATGCAGAAAAACTAGTTACCTTTTCGAATTTCTTTTCTGCTTCATTAGTCAAACGTCCACTTGAGTCAAGAGTTACCCCCTGAAACCATCAAAAGAAGTGGGAATGCAATAGCTAGATATAACACTTGTAATCGGAAAAGAGAAAAAAAAAACTAACCTCATCTTGAGCCGGATTGTCATATTGTGGAAGTATTTTCTTCTCTGATGCAAGGTCATCACTAAATCTAAAAATGACAGTGATAATAATAAGTTGAGTGTATGCATATACCAATAGGGATAAGAATATTTGGCTTACTTGTCATCATAGATTCTAGTTTTCTTCTTGGCAACTTTGTAAGCTTCATCCCTTTGTTTCTGCTCTCCAATTTCCACATTCTCAAGCATATCAAATTCTAAAGTCAAACCACGAATTACAGCTGAAAAAAGATCTTTAGTGACAAATTGACGAAGTTCCACATTATTGTATGCATATATAAACACATCTGTAATACAGGAAGAGCCAGACCTTTGTGCTTCATTAGGAAACTGTAAATGGATTATAAGAGCGAAAAGAATCAAATATGAATATACCAATTCACACAAAGAACAGGGAATAACAAAAATCTGCTCATCATTTATACCTAACGATACAGCTTTGTGAGTAGACGTCTAAGTCCTGCAGAGAACACGTGTCAATGCGGTTGGGATGCCCCGATTGTTCTAGTGAAGGAAGCCCTGTTTAATGTCGGGGAAACCTCAACGTTTAAATCTAAACTAGCAACCATGCCAGTAGTATCCGGAACCTTTGCTCTACCTTCATGCAGCAGACTAGACCATGACTTGCTAAAAGCTTGTTGTGAGTGGATGAACAATGGTTGGAGGAGTGTCTCCAACCAGGTTTCCCACAAGTTTATTGGGCAAGATTGAATCAATTGGACTACAACTAAATGAACAAGCTGCCTTATATGCCGGAATTCCATGGATCGGATATTTTCCATCGGTGCTACAGCGACAGAATGAATATCCGAACATTTGAAAAATGCATCACCAACAGTAGTTGATAAGCCTAGTACATTATACTTAAAAAATTGAAACAGTGTTCTGAACCTTGTAAAAAAAATTCTCACGGAAGAAAAAAGTAATGGCAATCTGTTAAAAAACAAAACCAAGCATCCTCAAAGCAATCTATCATGAGTTTCCTACCTTGAGACCCTTGAGGGAACACTAGTCATGTGTACTAATCTACATGACTAGGTTTGAAAAGAAAGTAGGAAACTAGAGGAAACTTCTGATGTACACCATAGAAAAAGTGAAATTATTGTGAAACTTTTGAACCCACATTCATTAAGAGATTAAAAAAACGTACAATTAAATTAGATGCCTCATTTCGCCAATGCTAATATTTTTTCACCCAACATTATTGTAAACAGAGTACCATTGGAGAATGCCTCATATCAAATTGTTTTCAACGCCCCACCTCAAGTGTTACTAGTAAAAGTTTTACATTCTACTTTAGTCTATTTAAACCCCCAAAAGACTTAGGTCTGACAATCTTTAAGAACATAAATTTTAGCAAAACAAAAACCTTCTTTTGATGTCTAGGAAACGTTTACAAATTTTTTGTGACCCTATTATTTTCTTATCGGATCCACATCAAGTGCTCCAATCCCCCACTTTTCTCCCTCAACTAGAAGGACGAGAAGGAAATGGGGAAATACTCATCTAGGTTAGTAAATATTCAAACTTACCAACTATCTCTAACACCTTTCAACCAGTTCCAAATATCATTTTCATTTGGCTCCGTATTTCCTTCCTTGCTCAAGTTAGTTTGAGATCCATCTGCCGAATTCAATGTGGACTTTGAAGATTTAGGAACCCCTCTCCAAGAAGGCCGGTCTGCTCCACATTACTTATGGTCATTGCAGCCTTTAGCTCTTTGGGTAACATACAGAAAATAGGAGGAGACCAAAGGGAGTGTATGGCATGAAGTAACTACATGACAAACACAATGAAGAGCTCAAATTTGTACAGTGATGGTAAAGGCAGGATATCACGGATTAAACACATTTACAAAAAGAATACTTGCATACTTTTAGAAGGGGAGGCATCATCCATGACAAATGTGATGCCTTGGATGCATAAAAGCTGAATTTCCTATAGAGCACCTCTGCAAATTCAAATTCCCTTTTCTGTATCCACTTTGAGCAACCTTCTCAAAAAATGTAATTGTATGTAAAATTGACCACATAAAGCATGTCTCAGTGCACAAGCGAACCAAGCGTAAAGGTTCAGATAAATAATTGTTTTTCCATTCTGCCGGGCTCCATTGTTGGCTTAGGGGGTGCATGACAACCAATAATTTCTATTCCAAAAACAAATTTTCTATTCCAGACCTGTTTCTGAAATACAAATCCGTTTGATAAACTTATTCCGTTTTTGGAATAGAAATCAGAAGTAGAAAATTTCTACTTCTCCATTTCTAGAACCAAAGCAAAGCAAAACTTCTTGCTGTTGTTGAATCCTGTAGCAAGTTTGGATTGAGAATTCGAACATTTTTTAGTGTAGTAAAGGAGACAAGTTTAGGAAACCAAACTTAAGTGATTACCTAGCAGCATATGCCATTACAAGAAATGCTTCTCCAGGAATATTATGTTCACCATGCAGAAGACAACCTTCTCTTTGAAGATAGGCCATTTTGTCAGCAATCCCCTTTAAAGGAAAGAACAAAGAAAGGAAGTAGAGACAATTAATGTCAGAAGAGCTAGAATGAGATACAGATAGTCACTATACTAGTACTTGACATTTCAGCCAATGGTAGCTGTAAGTAACCATCCATTTAAGCAAAGTCCTCTTTTACAAAAAAAAAAAAAAAAGCAATTTGGTTCCAACTTCTTGGAAAAAGATATCCTATATGGCTAAGTGCAAGTGGATTTAATCCTCTAAATGCCAGATTTGTACAAGTGGATTTTCTCTTAGTCACTCCTCTTCTCCCAACAAAAAGCTAGAGTAGACATTCAGAGAGACCCAAGAAATGAACACTCTTTCTCGAGGAAAGGTAAATGGTAAGCATAACTACAATGTTAACACTAAATCTCTGAGCATAGCAAAAAGTAGGTCCAAATGCATCATAAACTTAATCCCATTCTATACTTGTTCTCATTTACAATACCACCTCTCAGCATAGAGACAAGTATTGTTCTGCTCATTTTTCTTTTCATATTCTTCTTCTTGCTCATGTATTTTTTTGATACCTAGAACTGTTTCTCTAGCTTGTATCTTGCTTTTCAAAATGTAAAAACAACTATTTCAGCCAAATCGCAAAACTTAGAGGCCAAGTTTAAATCTATACGAAGACACCTTCATGTGTGGCAGAATGCTTTTTATCAGCAGCTTTGGCTATCTGAATAAATGAGACATATACGTGTAGTCTTGCATGCGTAGCACTATTTGTTGAGGGATCTTGCCAAGCAAGCATTTACTTAAAGGCATATCTTGTACAAATTTCGTAAATGTATCTCATCTCAGAATGATTAAAGAAACCTTAATGACAAAGGTAAGTGATGTTAAAACCTCAAACAATTTCGTGATAACACTACTAGCAGCATTTGGAAAATACTTCATAAAAGGGCCGAATGCATCTAAATAGCGCCCAAGAACACTTCCACAAGAATTTGTTCACTCCATTTCAAAGCAAGAAGTTGTTGAAGTAACCCTACATCTCAGTTTTGAAGCAAACCGATGTTTAGTGATAGTAAAATATCACGTCTCTGACAAAAGAAAAGGTGCAGGTTACCTTCGAATATGGGACACAATATGAGTTGAACTTCAGAATTACCACCTCCAAATTTTTCTAATCCATCAAAAACTGTGTTCACAACATTTTCTAGAGCCAATTGCATACTTTCCATCAAAGCCAAATCCTGGAACAAGGCGATACAAATTTTAGGATCCAATCATGGAATAAAGCAACGACAAATGAAAAACAAGGAAAAGGGAAAACCCAATTTCTCTTCCTCCTCCCACCCAAGACAAATTTAGGTTTTTGTTAGAGATGTAAGATCTTAGTATGAACAGATTTTCCAATTATGAGCCCACTAGAAAGATCCAAAAGCCTTGTCCCCATCCCGTAGTTTGACAGAGATTTAAAGAATAATAGTTTAAACCTTAAAGAGTTCAAATAATTATTTGTTGGCCTTTTGTTGTTCTTTTGATTAAAACTGTAAGCTAGGTTGTGGAGGTAATCTAATGCGTATTATGTCATGTCCAATAACCAGCAATATGACGAATGGGTAGCATGAAATTGGTAGAACCTAGGATATTAACCATTAACTTATGTTGAGGCCCACTTCAGCATCACAAGCTCTCTCAAATACAGTTGGCTCCCATCCAATCTTTCCCCTTTATTATTGCAAAAAAAAAAAAATGATAAAAGATTATAACGCCAACAATTCCAATAAACTCCTTTAAAATAAAAGCCAAGTATGTTAAATGGACAATGTACTTGAAACAAGCTCTTCGCACTATTGCATTTTGCAAATAGTCAAATTACTAGGAAAGAAAGTCCATGAAGAATGTACAAACCAAACCTGAGCAGGCATTGGATATCATTGAGATGATTTTTTCAGATGCTTACACCCAAAAGTAGATTGTTGCATTAATCAATAATTTAACATCATAATATAGCATCCTTTATTGTAGTTACAAGTCCCAAAAACTATTTACAAATCGATTCAACTCTATGTAGAAGTGCATGCTCATACCAAAAAATCCAAGAGCTGCACCTTAATCCTATCCTATGTATAAGTGCATGCTCATACCAAAAAAACATAGGAGTTGCACATTGATCCTATCCTATGGAGAAGTGCATGCTCATAGCAAAAAATCAAAGAGCTATAGATCGATTCTACCCTATGTAGAAGTGCATGCTCAAAGCCAAAAAGAAATCCAAAAGCTACACTGATTGACATTAGTTAACTATCTACACTTTCAAGAGAATTTGTTTCATTATTTCGAAGTCAAAAAGCCATGCTTCATCTTGCCCATGTTTCATCATTAAGCTCAATTCTGCAAACAAACATAATGAGAGTACTAGAATTACTTCATGCAAAAACAAGATATGATAATTGATGAAATCATTTGGTCACATTAAACAAGTGTCATACCTCATGCAAGGTGCCGCCTACGCATGAAGACGCTTTTCTCTTTCTCTTCTCCGTGGTGCCCTTGATCCGAGTATTCAAATTTTATACATATTCAAATTCATCACTTCCCCCAAGAAATCAACATGATCTTTACCTATTAGAGATTACATTTTGGTTGTAATTTGAGAACCAAGACGCAACAAGGCTGTAGTTGCAAGCTTCTCTGTTACATCATGATTGGCACTATTGTTCATAACATTAAAAGCTAACCGCATCAACCTCTTTAAATGAAGTGTCTTTGATTTAACCGCATTACGAGAGCTTTTTGCAACATTTTCACAATAAATCCCCTGTTTTGCAACTTTTGTCCACCTCTTCAAAATATATTGCAATGGAATGCCTGTAACATTTGCAACATTTGTTAAGATGTATAGAGCATGCCTACCTAACCATCCTTGCATTTCAAATAGCCTGTAGCTACAAGAAATGGTAGAATCACTTGACCTAAAATGCACAATATGCTTTCATTCACTACTTCCGGTTCCCTCGATATAAGTATGTAAAAGCCCATCAGTCTCTGATCAAAGAACATGTTCAGATAAAATATGCAAGAAGTCAGCCTAAAAATTCCTGTAAATGGCATGAGTATATATACTTGTGCAGCATGTTGCAAAATTCCACTATTTTCAACCACAATATGTTGCTTTCTTTAAGCATACTCAAAATCATTCACAATTTCAGTGTTGCACATTTTCTCAGCTCGCTTCTCATAATGACTGACAAAGTCAGATAAAGTGATTGTCTTACACGCCATATCTTGAAATACATTATTTGTGCTCTCACTTCTTTGTGTAGATCTAATTCCTGTAGAAAAAAAAAATCATGGCCAAATGCAGGACACCAATGATGATGCAGGCAATATAGATTATCCAACCACTTGTTCTCACCTAAACTCCACTCCTAACACATATCTTTCCAAGTGGTCTCCATTTCAATTTCAGATTCACAATGATATATAGAAGCTTGTACCAATATTTATCATGAAAACCTGGCTTTCCCAGAAAATGCGCAATATGGTGTGTAGCATTTTTCCATATATGCCATATACATAAACGATGATCAGAATTCGGGAAAACAGTTCTAATAGCATTTGACATAGCATGATCTCGATTAGTGAAAATGGTTTTGGGTGCGTTATTACCTATTGCCTCCAAAAGGATTGAAATGCCCAAACAAAATAAGCAATAGTCTCATCCCTCAGAAATGCACAACCAAACAGAACATTTTTCCAGTGATGATTCAAGCCAACAAAAGGCGCACATATTATATTGTATTTATTTGTACGATAAGAAGTATCAAATACTACTACATCTCGACAACTATCATAGTCCAACTTGAATATACCATCAGACCAAAAAACATTGGTCAGCTTTTGATCCTCAGCCAATTGAAATGTGTAAGAAAAATTGCTTCCATTTGATTTTAAGTAATTAAAATGGTTGATGAGCCTTGACAATTACCTGCATCAATCAGATTCATTCTTTTTTATTGTAAGAAATTTTGACAATCACTTAATGTAAAGCCAATGTTATTTGGCCCACCTACTTCATTACAAAGATAAGAATATGCTTTTGTAGCCCTTATACCGGCCTCAGTCATAGATGTAAAAATACTTTTGCTAGTGTCTGTAATGTGTCGATACGAGAGTATGAGGTGTTTTTGCTTATCCTCAATGGACGGATGATTATGAGCATCCTCAAACTTGGTAACTTCCCAGACTCCATTTTCAATTTCAAATTCTTCATTAACTTTGTGTGCAATGATATTATCGTTTGAAGCCTCTACAATTTGAGGAAAATAACTAATCATTTATAGAAGAAAAATGAAGTAAATACAAATTTAATTCTAAAAGGATGAAGTCATACCCATTTCGCCCGAGAATAGTTTGACTTTTACTGGAAGTAATGTCAAACACGAGTTTTGGTGTCCACTGACATTGGGTTCTTCATAGTTACAACCTCATAATCACTTGCAAAAACCTTTTGGCCAACATATTATGGTAACATAAACCACAATTATCCATTAGCAAATAATAACAAAAATTGAAATCGAAATAAAAATAAAAGCAACAATTCTTAGTCAAGATTACTGACAGCAAGAGCACTATTCAACCTCACCAGGAACATGGCAACATAGGAATTAGATTGTCAAAAAGGTTGAGTGAACTCCAAGAACAAACGTGAACGCAAAAACCCTAAGGTTTTCTCATTTGAAACTTACGCATCAACAACTGCAATCATAAAGAATCGAGGCTTTTGCCTTTACCCTAAAATAGAGTACTAAAGCAATGAGCATGACGAAAATTCCTTATGCCAACGCAATATTCTCAATCTTGTCTCTCCAAAGCAACTACAAAAAATTGCGTAGATCCATTTGCAGATAAAAGTTGTTCGGAGTTAAATATTGGAAATGTCAGTGAACTCTTTAAGTAATTGAGAATGGGAAGTTTAGTCTTCTTCAATTGCGATGTCCATCCCTAAGTCCGCCACCATGTGAGGGACAGCCTAATACACATCCGCGGCAAACAAGGTTATGAATTTTTTAGTGCAAATGGAAGCAAAGAAAAGAAAATACATTGGAATAAATAGCAAACTGAAACCATGTGAGGGACTTCTATTACACTCTCATAATGATACATTGTCACTAAAGGCAGCAGAAATGAAGTTGCAGAGAATTTCTTTCATATCAACCACCAAACTGACTTTCATTTGGGCTCGTGAAAGCAGTCTGGAGTATAATTAAGTATCATGAAAACCTAGTAAATCTTACACAAACATATTACTCTTATTTTGCTAATTAAATTGGAGGACCAACTAACAAATGTATAAAATCATAAACAAAGAATAAAAAATTGAAAGCTTACACAAACATATTACACTCTCATAATGATACATTATTTTTTTTATTAAACAACGCTTTGTAAGAGAAAATTCTAGTCTTTAAAATATTTAATAAATTGAAAGCAGAAGTACATGAAAGGACATGACAACACTCCAATATTCAAATACAGAAAACAGTATAACACCGCAAAATCTTTACTAGCTTATTAAGGAGAAGAGTTCCCTTGATGGCTCTACCATCATTTAATAGATGGCACTGGATTAGCAAAGGCTGCAAGAGAAGTGTAAAGAGCAAAAAGTTCAACACATATTGTGCGACCATCAAGCACTAGCACAAAAAAAAAATCCCAACAACTACCGGTTCACAAACTAGGTTGTATCGACACAGACACGCGACATGCGATACGACACGCACGACACGCCGACACGTCATTTATCAAAAGTAGAAAATTTCGACACGTTTCGAGACGTTATATATTAAATAAATATTTTAATATATAAATGCATAAATAACTAAATAATAAGAATAAAAAGAGCCTAGAATTAATCTATACTAAAAACATTAATCCTACATTTGTTAATATCATTCAAGTACATTTCATTGTAATAATCCATAAAACTTGGAGGAAAATACAAGTAATCAACGTTCCACTATTAAATTTAAAATTTAACAAGAAAAAAAAAACAATCAACATTCCATCATCAAATATAACAAATAGTCATTCATCAACATTATCCAGTTCTTCTGAAAAATTTGCTCATCAAGTGAAAAATTTGCAACTTCAAGCACCTCCAACATCTTCAAACAAGTATTGGAAAATTTTGTTTTAGCTATTATTATTATTTGTTTATTTTTTTGTTCATATATTTATGTTTAGATCCCAAAAGTTGTGGAAATTTGTTTTACCTATTATTATTATTTGTTTATTTTTTTTTTTGCATATATTTATGTTTAGATCGCAAAAGTTTCGGAAATTTGTAGAAATAACCCCGAGCGTGTCGAAGGCAGTTAGTTGACCACGTGTCCAATGTTCCGACACGTGTAGCGTGTCATAGCGTGTGGGAGCGTGTCAAACATGTGTCGGAGTGTCGCATACGACACGAAAGGTCCGGATACTGTCCGTGAAGCTAGTTCACAGATGCGCTCCCTAAGCATCTGCTCATCGTCGCCACAGCCAGCAGATCTCTAGCATTAAAAAAAAGAGTCCAAATCAGAGGCAAATAACATCTAAAACAGCTATAAATACAAACTTCTTTGAAATTAACTTAAAACTATAGAAATGAGAGACAGGACGAATGTATTTGGTCATATGCCTTCTCAACAAGTTTTTCATAAATAATGCACAATAGAAGGGAGAAGAAAGCAACAAATTCTTGTGGTTCCCATGGGATTGAATATATCTCAAAGAACTCCCCGAAAGGGGAGACAGCTTAGTTTAATTCTATTCTTCTACTTGGGACTTTTTGGAACGTCTCCATTTAAATGAGGGGATAGAAAGTTCTAAAGCAAGATATTGTACTTTCAAAACATTTGTCTCTAACAATATGAACAAAGGCATGAAACACAAAGGTGACTGTTCAAGCCTTATGAAAAGATATCTTCACTATTACATGTAAGAAGGAAATTGATCACTAGTAGTATCGACTAACAATGCTTTGTTGCAGTAAAAACTCACCAAACTGTGATCCGCAACACCTAAGCTACGAATTCACATGCGTATGGCTTAGATCTGCATTTCATTGAAATTTATTTCTGGGATGACATCTCATAACCAAAATACTACTATTACTAGACGGTCCAGGAATTCATCGTACCCAGGCAGCATCATCCTATTGTCAAACATAGTATTGTCATTACAGTGTCATCACGACTATACTATCTAAAGACATAATGCACAATTAACCATAAATGACATCATTACATACTATCTGAGGAAGATACCACTATGATGATACCCATATCCACAGGTCACAAACCTTAAAAGCAGAAGCAATCACACCTCTTCCCTTGAAAATATTTCCATGACACTTCAACGCTATGTCCTTGGATACAATTCCAATCCCATCAGTATGTTTTTGGCAGAATTGAAATGCAGTCTTTCACTGCAGGTTTTTGGGAGGCCCAAGAGATTCAAGAAAAAACGACAGCAAAACATCTTAGAATCTCTTCCCTTTCTTGTTTCAACAGACTTGGAGTCTTTACCTATAACCGAACAATAACCACTTTTATCATAGTGTATATCTATGGAAGAGTAAGCATAAGGATAGTAGATGAGATAAGCACTTATACCATTTTTAGACTTAAATATCCATGCCTTGTCGATGTTGCAAATGTCAGTGAACTCTTTAAGTAATTGAGGCTAGGAAGCTTAGTCTTCTTCAGTTGCGATGTCCATCCCTAAGTGCGCCACCATGTGAGGGACAGCCTGAGAAACATCCACGGCAAACAAGGTTATGAATTTAAAATCCAATATGCAAAAGGAAGCAAAGAAAAGAAAATACATTAGAATATAGTAAAATCCAATATCCAATCCAAAATTATTGTCAAATTAGTACCAATAAAAAAAAGTGGTAGTTCTCAACCTAAATTAATAATGAGGAATGAGAAAACTCAAAACCCCAACATCTCTTGTGGCATTAAACAACTTTCATTGCAAAAATCAATAGATCCTACAACTGGTATTGATGACATCCATTCATGATACTTTGTGTCTAACTAACAATAAGCAAGTATCATTTCTTAGGTTACATTCGGACCACGGAACGCACAAGCCCGTCACCATAAGTTGAGATAGACATTAAATTCCTCTCATAACACAAAAAAGTAGGAAATAGGCTACAACTCAACTCAACCAATCACCACAAATGAATCAACCAAGTCTCACTTAACCAACTTCGTAGTTGAGATTTTCCCAAAACGAGTAAGTTATCTTATGCATAGTCCAGTAGAGTTTTGGCCAACAAATAAAACCATCAACCCCCTTTGATAACTTCTCTTCCCACGCATACCAAAATCGAACTCACATCGACACATAGCCACCCACCGAGCACAGAGCGAAGTGATCTTTCACCTCATGCTTAAAGGGTACTTCTTCGCGCTTGCCTGAGAACAAAGTATATTCATGTCAAAGCAAACAAAAAAGATCGGTTCTTTCAACGAGGCAAGTTGCAAGGTTCCATTAAACCAAACATAAAAAAGAAGAAGAAAGAAACGAAAAGAAACACGAGGCATGGCGGCAGATAATGATCGAATGAATCCACTTTCGTGCTCCCTCGCTACTTGTGCATTCACTGGCAACTGAAGAACCCAACAAGATGCAGAAACAACCCATTCAGGATTTCGACTGCGCATTTCGAAACCAGCCCATGAGAGGGGTAGGAAGAAGGAAACTCTCCAGTTAAGAGAGAAATGCACGGACGCGAGCAGAACGACAGTGTCAAGTCAGAGAGAGAGAGTCAACGGAGTGCAATTGAAATTCAAAGAGAGAGGTGGTGGAAATATGATTCTTGTTCTTCTCTAGCCCGCGCCTCTCCTTCTCCACGTCATCAACACCGCCTAGGTCCGCCGAGATCTCCTTTGTGATCGAGCTACCCAACGTCAAGGACAACACCAGATTAGCGGCGGGGAGCTTGGTCCCACTTGGGAATGAGACCAAGGCCGCCTCCCTCTTGTCGGAGGCCGATGGCTTCGCAGTGGAGGCTGACGGGAATGTTTCTCCAACCCGCGCCTCTCCCTCTTCTTCGCGCTGTTTGAGATCTCCCTCGCGACAAAGTGGGCCAGCGTTAGGGACAACGCCTAGTCAGCGTAGGGAAGCATAGTGCAGCTCGGGAACGAGATCAACGTCGCCTCCCTCCTGCCGAAGGCCGATGGCTTCGCAGCGGAGGCCGACGGGACGAGGAGGACGAGTAGAGCTTGGAGATAGAGGCAAACACAAGCCTTATGCTCGATAACAGTTGGAGGGGGAAGGGGTTGGGACCTGACGACGACTGGTGAGGCCCTGACGTGCCAGAAGCAGATGACAGGCGACGCTTTTGGGGGAGGAAGGCGGAGTCGGAGCCATAGGCAAACACAAACCTTGTACCCAATCTTGACAGGAATAATCAGAGGTGGAGGGGGTCGAGACGTAACTGTAATTGGTGAGGCTCCGACGTGTTAGAGGCAGATGACCGACGACACTTTTGAGGAGGCGGAGCCGATGCCGAAGGCGGAAGTGGAAGCGGAGAAGGAAACGCAAGTCTCGATCGTTCTGTGTTTCTTCTTGTAGAAGTTCCTGAGAAAGTGAGAGAGAGAAAAAATTGCATAAAATTCAATTGAGGAGAGAGAATGGTTTTTTGGGCGGGAGTGTGCGTGACTTGTCTTTTCTTTTGCCAGCAAGTCGACCCGAGCAAGTCCTTTCATTTTCGGGGAGGTCCCACATGAGAGGTGTCGATATTTGAGTGGTTTGTGCGCACCATGTCAGCGGATGACATGGTGCGCACATACGACTGAATATTTTCTCCTTTCGGAAGGATTCAGTTTCTCTTCAGCCAACGTCGAAGGATTCAAGTTCTCAATTCTCTGGTATTTTTTCTTGTCGGAAATATTCTCTAGCATTTTACCTCTCTCCAAATTAACCTTGAAATTAATCAATTTTATTGGATTAGCTTATCAACCTAGACTGGACCGAATTGGTTGCTTTTGGGTGGTTTTCGAGGGCATTGTTTTAGTTTCGAGCTTTAAAAAATTGGAACTAATGATTTTTAGTCCTACCTTAGGTCTCATGTGTGGAACCGCCCATTTGAGCCACTTGGAATAGGCTAATTTTTTAAATATCTTACAGTTATGTAAAAATAAAATTACGGATGGTGATGAAAACGCAAAACTGTACCAAGAAAGAAAGAATAATTTAGAAGTGTGACTGAAGCAATACCTAATCAAGAACTTTACATATGGCTTAATGGAAGAGGTCGTTTTGTAAGGGGCATCTTGATCTTTGCTCGGCAGAAGCTTGCTTCTGCTTATGCTTTGGACGATACTTGTCATAATATGATTGGGATTAGGATGATCATTATGTCCCTCATGTAAGAACTTGTCTGGATGAAACTAGATCAACAGAGAAAATCCCTATATGATGATAAAATATTCAGTGGTTACCAACTACCACATCAATAGTCGACGTGGTGCTCGTTCTTAACTTATGTCCAATAGTAAATTGACATGTGTTAGTTGAAGTGGAATGAAAAATAAAAAATTGATTTTGTTCTTCTTCCTGTGATATCCTAATTTTCCAATTCTGTTTTCAATTGAATGAGTTAGGCTTTTTATCAACGCGTTTATAATTCTTTTCTCTGAGCTGATTACTCACGAGATAACTAATCTATCAGGTGAAGCCATTAAGGGATTTTAACGCAATAGACTTGAGAATCATTGAATGGATGGACCTAGACTTAGAACCAGGGAGGACTAAGTCAGTTTTCTACAGGTATGCCTTCCCACAAAAAAGTGAAGCTGCTCTTGTTCTGACACCGATTGCCACGAAAAGAACATGATACTTGTCTTGGTTGGTAATGGCTTGGGTGTTTAGCTAAGTATAGAATTCTTCAAGTCTTTCTAGCTATTTGTTATAAAGAATGTCATCGATAGTGAAAAACTGTTTTGATGAGGTGGATGGAATCTGAGAGAAATTTTTCGGCTAAACAACCTCTGGTTCAGAAGGATTTGAATCCATATCAAAGTATGGTGGATTGGCCATGAATATTGATGAGGTTACTAGCCCAATGGGCAAGGAATCATTCAGAGGATTTGAAAAGGATGATGAAGACGAAAGGGATACTGAATCTGAGTTAGTATCAAAGATATTTGGAATTGTTGATGCTGTTGGAAATAAAACCTAGTCTATCGGAATGACAGGATCAATTTGTGGTGTAGGGTGTTAAGTAACAGGATTAGACCGTGCCTCCTGATTACCCAAATCTCTGAGAAAAGATTCTAATGGATTTGATAGCATCATTTGATCTGGTTTTCTTATGGTAAGAGAAGATTCTTTAGGGATTTTTTCTTTTCCCTTTTGCTCTTTTCTTACCCCAAATGTTGCCCAGATTCCAAGGCATGAAGCCTCTTTTGGAAATCTGAAACCATTTTCTTCATGGTGTCATCATATCTTCGCAAGTCCTGTTGCACATTTCCAATCTTGGAGTTAATTGCGTTGAAAGCATTGTTATGTGCAATGAGAGTCTCTGATTGCCAATTTAGAACGGCTTCAACAACAGGAGTTCTTTTCTGTCTTCCATTCTCATCCACGTCAGTGGGGGCAACTATTTTAGGGACATGCCTATATCTGCCTTGTGGAATAAACTCTTCTGGAGTAGGAAATGAGAGTTTGGAACTTTCCTTAACAAGAGGAGAAAAGTCTGTTTCTTGAAACATGGTAATGGAAGAGCTGGGTGGTGTTTTTGTTGGAACTTCAAGTGGGTAGGAGTCTTTCTTTGTCCATTTTACAATTGGCTTATAAAATGGAGAAATGGCTGGCTTTCTCTGAGGAGAAGATGGAGGTGGTGGTGCTGGTGGATCTGGTGATATAGGAGGGGGAACATTGAACTCTTGTGGTGGAGTTGGTGCATAAGAAACCATAAACAGATATTTAGCACTCACCAAGCGTATCAGCGGAGGGATCTCCGTTCAAGTACCTTTGGTACATAGGATCTTTTGGCCTCTTGTGCTTCCTTTGAGGTGGAGGTTTTGCAAATGGATCTACCTCATCCGGTGAATTTATACAATAAGAGCATTGACAAAAAGGATCCCAAAAACAGTCACCATACTAGTCTTTGTAGTAATGAACAGGATGCCCATTACTATTGAAATGTCTAACAAGCTTTTTTGGATCTGGTTTGGAAACTGATTCGAGAACACAAGGTTCAATCATAAATAGGTTTTTGAAGATAGAGGAACTTTCTTTATTTTCCTTGCCAAATTTGATAGAAACAGTTCCATCTGTCTTTCTGACAAATTTAGAATCTGATGACTGGTAAGGCTTATTGGTAACCTAGGTTTCTAGAAGGAGTGTAAGCAATTTTTCTTTCGGCATCTGTCTTGGAACATGAATGCAAGCATGCTGGTATGTTATAAATCTAGTATCGAACAAAGCATCTTCATTTCCATTGTGGAAATTCAAGTCAAGGGCATGGTTCTACACCCGATAAACCATTTGGTAATGTAATGTTGCTGCTACAAAGCCAGTAGTTTGAGGAGCTCCAGTGAGCTGGACTTGGACTTTTAGAAAAGAGAGTAGTTGAGGGTCTGAAAGAGCAATATTGAAGTTTGAATACAAAGTTACATAGACTATTCCAGCATTCAAAGTGGTTTGCACAGTACCAATGCAAGCATGCTGGTATTTTATAAATCTAGTATCGAAAAATGCAATTCTTGCCACAACTGGCAAACCTTTATGACCATGGAAAGTAAGAGCAAGATGAACGGCTCCATAATGGATGTCAAAAAGATATGCTTCAAAGTACTCCCTTTCAGTAGCAGGAATAGGATGTTGGTCGAATTTGGAGGACTGAACGTACTCTTTTACTTCTTTTGGGGTTTGACGAATGTGCTGGCGAATAGAGCAGATAGGTGAAAAAGATGAAGTTGGTTTAGCAAAGGCAGAATAGGGGTTCATCAGGGGAAGCTGGGTTTCAGAAATCTTAGTTTCAGCACTAACAGAGACTTCATAAAGATAGTCTATCTTAGAAGCATTTGAAACGTGAAAATTTTATTGGGTTGAGGGAGATGGAGTTGCAACGAGAGAAACAGGTGCTTCAAGTATTTTTGGTTGATCTGTCATGATGTGAAAAGATCTTCTCAGCACTGGATTCACCTACTAAGCGCATGGAACGGATATCATTAAAAACGAAACCATTGAATGAAATGGACCTAGACTTAGAACCAGGGATGACTAGGTCAATTTTCTACAGGTATGCCTTCCCATATGGGCGAACACAACACACTAGTTCAAGCGCTTTAGGGACAGCCAGTAACTAGAAACCCAGTCAGACCTGTTCACCTCATAGAGCTTCGGAGCAGAGAATTTTTTCAAAGAAAATGCTATTCTCTTCAGAAGAAACATCTTGATAAGCATTATCGCGAAATGCTTACTCTTCTATCAAATTGGAGTTGATGAAAACTTGAAGCATGTCCTTTTTACATCCATTCCCATAGAATTATCTCAAATAGTAGAGAGAACCTTTCTCTCTAGGCAAAGGAGAATCCAAGACGTTCCATTAGGAGAACTCCAACAGGAGATCCATTTGTAACTTGAAGAATTATGTATTAAACGCCAAATGATCCAAACTTATGTCCATTTTAACAGAAAACTTGGATCAACAAATCCAAACATAGCTCTGGCTCTAAGCACTTCCGAAGAAAGAAAAAATGGCGATACTTACGAAGAGGAAAGATCACTCAGGTCACAAAAATCAAGTCGATGCTTCATCTGCAACCAAAAGGGACATTTTGCAAAAAATTTTACTCAGGCAAAAAAAGGTCAGAATCATTTGATACATCATATAGAGAATGAAACTGGTTTTTCTCTTGAAAATGATGATATCGAATCTTTACTTTCTGTGGATGAAGAACCATGTGAATAAACCCTTTGTGTCATTCCTAGTTATCAAAGTCCTAGTGAAACTGATTCGGATTCAAATCTTGAAGATATTTTCCACATCTCTCTTACCCCTTCTGAAGAAAGCAATGACATATTTGCAAACCATACTCATTGTCCCCACTTCCCTGTGAAAATCTTCACTTCAAAGTTTGCCAAACCAATCAATTTCATTGCCCGCATAGATACTGGAGCAACTTCATCAATCTTAGATACTAAAGTTCTTAATGAAGAATTTTGGACTTCTTGTGTCTGATATTTCAATTATCATTCGGGAGATACTTTTTCTATAAATGTGAGAACCGCATCACTCCTGGAAAAGGGTCTTAAGTATATTATGACTCAAATTTCTCAACTCCGCATCACTCCTGGAAAAGGGTCTTAAGTATAAAGATCAATTCTCTGAATTTGTCAATATTGAAAGACTTTTCTCCATTGAAATGACTCTACTAGACCCGATCAAGCAAAAGTTGCTAGAATCCTGTTTGGAAGAACCCATAATTCTTTGTTTGCCTTCCTTTCAAGAAAAATGAAGATATCAATTCAACCAAGGTGAGCCACGTGGGAATGAATCCAGAACACTTGGTTTTAGCTCAAAGGGAATGCTCGGTATTATTGCAGCAAGGCCTTATTGATCGCCGTCTCAAGTTGTCCAGCTATCGGAACCTTTGCCTGGTGCTGCAACTGTAGCTAGCCATCCGCCTTGCTGCTTCCAGCCGTCGTAGCCAAGACGAGTAGCAACTTTGGTCCTTTAACAGAACCGACGGCCAGCAAGGGCTCTTGGGCTTTGTGGCCCATTTTAAGGCCTCTCCGGACCCCACTTGGTGTCGTCGTAGGTTTGTTTATCTCTCGCCTCTACATCGCCGTTGCCATGGACTCACTGGCCCGCTAAACTGGTGAGTTTACAAGCTAAACTCTGCTTATGGACTCAATGACACTTAGTAGATAATTCGCTTAGCTTAAGATTTGGTTAGGTTGTTAGTTAGTTTAGTTTAGTGATTTAATTATTTAATTATGCAACATAGGTGGTTAGAATAGATTAATTAAGGGCTAGATAGATTGTACTATTTATGTGGATTGGTACATTATTTTTCTAGGCCCGTTTAGGTGGTTAGATTAGCGTTTCCGGCCTACGTTAGCATTTATTGGAGTTAATTTTCATTATTTCATTATTTTTTTCTATTTATTTAATTATTTAATATTTCTCGGAAATTATACTGGGATATCCGGTGACCAAAATTTTGTGCTGATTGCAATGGTCTGCCTAGTTTATGCAATTGAGTGTTAATTTGTGGAAATTGAGTGATGATTGTGCATACTGTGTTTCGAGTTTTGACACCAAAAATGGTTTTAAATACTCTATTAAATAGTGGGATTTTAAAAGGTAAGAGGCCAACTACATTATTTTTACCGTGTGTTCTAAATACGAAGAAAAGTGGCCAAGCACATTATTTTAATTGGGACATTTGAGTGCAAAGCACGATGTCTTGACTGAGATTGAATGGGCGCAAGAATGGTTATCAGAACCCGTCCTCGATATGAGTTTTATGTGGACGTTGCCCCTATATGGGATTCCCTTGTCAACAAATTCCGGTCACAGTGGAAACTGGACTGATGCTCCTATGTGGAATGCCGTTTACGGAGAGACGTTGCCGTGCTCAATGGGGTGAGACGATACCTGGTTACGCCAAAAGACTACCGAACGTCGAGTAGGCTATGCCCATTATGTGGCAAAATTGTGTGGCACAGAATGGGACATGTCATAGGCCGTGCCTTGTGGCTGTGTGATTACTGCAATGGTTTTGTGGTTGTGTGGCTATGTGGTTAGGACGCCCGTAGGCGTATTTGCTTTGTAATCGAGGTTTAGGGGGTGAACTTGCTAAGACGTTGTCTCACCTGCCCATGGTTTCAATTCTTTTCAGGTCCATAAATGACGGTCCCTCCAATGCGTTTTGGGCAGTCGGGGGGTTTAGTGAATAGAGTATGTTTTCCCTATCCTTGGGACTTCCTAACTCCGTGAGCTCGTGGTGTATATCGTTTGAGTTTATGAGGGCTTACTTGAGTTTGTACTTCATTGATTGAGAGCGTGGTATCACCATGGGCCTAACGAAGAATAGGAAGGTCCCCTGGATGGTTTTGACGCACCCGCTGTTGAGGGTGAGGAGATGGTTGGCCCCCTCGACACCCAAATCCATGATGGTGTCTTGGAAGACCTTGATCCTTCTGAGGTCTTAGAGGTCTCGGCTGAGGAGTCCTGTGCCTAGTTAACTAGGTGGCTCTTCTTTTTTGGAGTAGACCTTTGTTTATAGTCTAGTAAATATATAAACTCAGCTTGTTTATGAAAAGTGTTTTGTGAAAATGGTATCCTACTTTTCTATCCCATATATGTGTTGTCTGGTGATTTATGTGTTGTCTTACATGGCTATCGGCACTTCCTTCTCTATCCCTCCACTTTCGGCACCACGTACAGTCGACCTACGTTACTTTTTCGTCATGCTAATGATTGACTCAGTCCTTGCTCGTTTAGATCTTGATTAGAGTCATGCCTCAAAATTTTCAAGCCTAGCTTGTCCATCTCTGATGAGTGATGTGGTGAGTGATTCCAGAACATAAATTTTTGATGAGAGAATTTTTGTGGTTAAGTGTATATGGGGAAGATAGAACGATCACCTTCCAAGGTATAAAGGCCACGCCACCAACCGAGGATGGGGATCGAGATCTATGAAGTTCACCACCAAGGCCTAAAGCTTCCAACAGCCAAGCATAAAGGACTTGGGGATAGGAGAAGCTCACCACCAAGGCCTAAAGATTCCACCAGCCAAGGATAAAGGGCTTCTTGGCTCACCACCATGGAGTGATCTACGCTCCAAGGATAAAGTCTCTGAAGGAGTTCACTCAAGCAGAGGATATCTCCCCATTTTCATTCATGAAATTCGTATATCCTCTACATTGGAAAGTTTTCCCCTGTTTATAGGAGGATTTTAGCCTTAATACATATTAAAAACAACCTTAATACCCTAGAAATTGAAACCTTTGACTCTTGGACTGCATAACAATAAAGACACATAGGAACCTAATAAAAGCCTTTATTAACACGGGAATTAAATGCCTTTAATCTTCAGCCTTCCGCATTCTTGAACCTTCAAATTCGACCTCCTCCCTTGACCAGAAAATAATCCTTTTGAAACTTCATCAACTGGTTATTCAAGACATTTAGATTGGCCTCCCATTGATAGTTATCGATATACCACAAAGTACCAATAAGTAATTGACATTATTCATTGAAAATGATCCATCGAAGCACATAATAACCAATTTCTTTCTTGGCTTGGATAAGCATCGATGGTTCTGAGTTGGTCGATGGAGCTACGCTGGATGCTCCCGCATCAATGTCTTGCGAGGCTTGTCCATGGCCATGAGCCTTGATGGTGAGCTTGAGGTCCAGAGGGCGCCATGAACTGCGCACGGTCGTCAATGGGGCTTCAGATTTTGACTAATTAGGTCATGCTTGAGAAGAAAGCATCACTTCCGCTCCCTCTGCTTCATATTTGAACTAAAGTCGTGCTTTCTTGAACAATGGATGTAAAATTGAAGGTATCGCTCCCAGATCTGAAGCTGCCTTTAGATTTGGCCATGACTGATCCATGGCCATAATGGGAAAGATGGGCAAGGTCAACATCCCAATGGCCATGGACAAAGCTCACACATAAAGAAGAAAAGTAGACGAAGTGACGGCCATGGACAAAAATCACATATGCTGATGGCCATGGATGCTTGTGTCATGGGCCGACAGTTTCCTTGGCCACGGAACCACCTGTGCGGCGCGTGGCAAGTAGATTTCGCCAGGCTAGCCATTCTTCTTTAGCCGTTCCACCGAATAATATAGTGAATA
The DNA here is from genome assembly GCA_014182515.1 of Eucalyptus microcorys. Lineage (NCBI taxonomy): Eukaryota > Viridiplantae > Streptophyta > Magnoliopsida > Myrtales > Myrtaceae > Eucalyptus > Eucalyptus microcorys. The sequence goes on from CM024564.1 coordinate 20,029,401, forward strand.
GCTTCTTTGTACGAGATCGTACCACATCTAGCTTCACTCGAGCGTGTAGTCCATCAGGAGAGCGGCATTAACTCCAGACCAGTTTGTGCACAGGAGGGCAATCCTGCCTTCAGAGCTCCTAAGTGATATAATCATTCCATCCTAGAACTCTTAGCACCAATCGTCCTAATGCCACTCCCATGAACCAGTTGTGTTCGTCCCCTCTGCCTCATCATTCTTCACTTGATAACACTAAGCACCACTCACAAGTTTGATGAGTACAGGAGAATTCACGGACCGTGACATTCTCTACCACTCAATTTCGCAACACCCTCGTTGCGATCTATTTTGTCACTTCCTTGCGTCTCTTAACCATTTATGCGCCACTTTTGGGATTTCATATCGAATGGTCACGCTCGCTCCACAAAATAGGTTTGGCTCCTTTGGCAGGCGCTTTGGCTCTCAGCTGTTCAGGCCATTCTCTGTCACTTGCATTTTCTTTGGCAAGTGTGGCATTTTTCGCCAACTACATCTTTTGGCAGCACCACTTTTGCCTACTAGGCATGTTGATCCTAGAAATCAAATGGATGTTCTTTCCTTATTGAAAACCCGGCAGTAGACCTCTTCTTTGAATTAACCGATCGATCCAGGAACATTATCTCTATTCAGCGAGGATTCGGTTCTTCTCTAACTCACTGTCCACTCAACGAGGAACTGACTCTTCCTAGTGCCCCCATTGTGATCCTAGGAGCTTTAGAGAGCTATGCTTTGTCCAAGCACCTTTTGCCCTGACGATTCACTCTTCGCCCTCGTAGGACCGAGTAGACCCCTAATACTTCCCAGCTTAACCCACACTGGTGCGAGGAGTCTGATTCTCCGACTCTGATACTATGTGTCACGGGCTGACAGTTTCCTTGGCCGCGGAATGACTTGTGCGGTGCCTGGTGAGCGGAATTCGCCACGCTAGCCTTCCTTCTTTAGCTTTTCAAATGAGCAATACGATGAATAGCTTCTCCGCACGAGATCGTACCATGCCTAGCTTCACTCAGACGTCTAGTCCATTGAGTGAGATAGCATATCTCTTTAGGCTCAACAACTAGTTTTGGCTGGCCAGGGCCTCGTCAGGAGAGCGGTTCTTGCTTTTGACCAATTTGTGCACGGGAGGCCAACCCTGCCTTCAGAGCTCCTAAGTGATATATAACCCTTCAATCATAGAACTCCTTGCACCAACCGTCCTGACGCCTCTACCACAAACTAGTTGTGTTCGTCCCCTTTGCCTCGTCACTCTTCACTCGATAACCCAAGGGCACCACTCACAAGTGTCACGAGTACGGGAGGATTGACGGACCAAGACATTCTCCTCGACTCAATTTCGCAATGCCCTCGAAGACAAGGAGGAAGAGCCCAAAGAAGAGAAGCGGCAAATCTGGCTTGGAGGCATGAAGGTTATCAACACCATCCATGCTCGATCGCCATCCAAAGAAGATGTGCGGCCGAGCGCTATACACCTTGGTTGACACTGGAGCCCCGAACATGTTCATGTCGACCGAAGTGGCGAGGCCCTTGGGACTTCGTGTATAACCAACCGAGAAGTCCTTGAAGACCATCAAATTGGATGGACTCGATGGCGTAGGATCGACTCCCGATGTGGATGTCCAAATCGACGGATGGAAGGGCAAGCTGTCATTCGAGGTAATTCCTCTCGATGATTATGATCTCAATCTAGGTATGCAATTCTTCCATAGCGTGAGGTCCATGATCGACATGAGGACCAAGTGCATCATGATCCTCGATCCAAAATGCCCAGCAATGATCCCCATGCTGAAAGGGGTGATTGACACCAAGACTTCACCACGATTTGACACCTCGACAAGAGTCTGAATGCAAAGAAGCACATGAGCAAGCCTTCAACCATGGAGAAGCCGAAGGAAAAGTTGGATCCCACTCCAACATATACCATGCCAATCCAAGTGCTCTTCCCCAAGATTGAGCTCTCACTGTGTGCCATGCTCGAGCTGAAGTTGGAAGGGTGTGGTCCATCGTACGAGCAAGGTCGAACAAAGCCGAACCAACGCAAGAAAGCCCGTGTTCGTGCCAAGAAGGTAGCCTTTCGAGCTGAGAGTGACGAGGACGTTGCTTGAATGAGTGCGGTAGAATTTGACGGCCAAGAGGTTTCTGCAGCTAATGGGCCATGTTGTTTAGTGGAGGACCTCCTGCTATTGCTATGATTTCCAACAATACTTCTTCAGAAACTTGTCAAGGGCGGGCGATACGGTAATTAAGCCAGATTCTAGAATTCTCGTCATTAATGTGGGTAGTTGGTAGGTTTGGTGGTACGATCTCGTCTGCCAAATCAATTCTCGATCAATGGATGTAATCTGAGGGCCTCCAATATAAGAAGGGGTGCCCTCCTGCTCATTTGTAAACATCCAACCATTTCAGCAATACAAAAGCTCATTTTTTCCAGAGCTTTTCTCTTTAGAAACTTTCTCTCTTACGATTCGAGTGAAGCGAGTGAGTGTGCGATCGATCAAGCAAGGCTAGCCTTAGGCACCCTGACAATCCAAGTCGGTCTGGAAGTGCCGAGTTGCCACACGGTCATGATCCCAATCGATCGGCTCGTGACACTTAAATGCATTCGACCATGGATGGAACTTGCCCAAAGATTTCCGCCATGGACGGGCTAGATTCGACATCTGGAGAAACAGTGGTGGTTGGCCTATTCACAACGCTGGTGACTTTGTTGGTGGCAACAGCCTAGGAGAAACGGTGGTCGGCGACAATGGATGAAGACGAAAGAGGGTAGAGGTGAAGGAGATAGAAGATTTTCACTTAATTTCCACGTCAACCATTGACATAGATACATGAACACGTGTGAAGATATCGTGGGATGTGAGTGAAAAAAATACATGCCACGTAGGATGTTGACATGGCGATATTAAACCACCGAATATTTTCTCCAATATGGTTGATTTCAAATAAAAGATCTTTACCCCCAACCTCTCTCTCTCTCTCTCTGTCTCTCTCTCTCACACACACACACACACACACACACACAACAAGGATAAATTCATACCTTAACTACATGTCTATTATATTTGTGTGCAATAACATTAAGCTATGTTGATTTTTCTTTACTGGAGCTTACTTCTACTTATGCTTTGACTGATGTTTGCAACGAATATGGTTGGGATTAGGATGATTGTTGTCACACCTCAGACCTTGAGCGTGCAGCATCCCTTAATCTCTTTGGTCATTCAATTGTGACGTCTTAAGACACGTCACCGATCCATTCATTTTATCTTTTAATTATATGCAGGCAGAAATAGAATAAACATTTCCCAACCATTACCAAATAATGGGGACAGCATAGAACACTCATCCAAACACACTTTCATATATGTACACATTACACTTCGGTTTAAGCATTGGAAGTTTACATTTACACATCGCATAACAGATTCCATCGTACTTGTCCAAGAGGGCTTGGGATCAACTAAAACCTGTATTCAAAGAGGTAACCTCAAAATGATGCGTGATGGGGTGAGTGATTCCATAACGTAAATTTTTGATGAGGGGATTTGTGTGGTTAAGTGTTGACAGGGAAGAAATGAAAAGGAATAAGAAAAGATACAACGATCTCCTTCCAAGGTATAAAGGCCACGCCACCAACTGAGGATGAGGATCGAGATATACGAAGTTCACCACCAAGGCCTAAAGCTTCCACCAGCCAAGGATAAAGGACTTTGGGATAGGAGAAGCTCACCACCAAGGGCTAAAGATTCCACCAGCCAAGGATAAAGGGCTTCTTGGCTCACCACCATGGAGTGATCTACGCTCCAAGGATAAAGAAACTGAAAAGAGTTATCCACTCTCCATAGGAGTTCACTCAAGCTGAGGAAATCTCACCATTTTCATTTATGAAATTCGTATCTACCCTACATTGGATAGTTTTCCCCTATTGATAGGAGCATTTTAGCCTTAGGAAATATTAAAAACATACTTTAATGGTCTAGGAACTTAAACCTTCGACTCTTGAGCTACATAAAAATAAAAATACCTAGGAACTTAATAAAAGCCTCTATTAACATGGGAACTAAATGCCTTTAATCTTCGGCCTTCCGCATTCTTGAACCTTTGGCTTTCCATATGCTTGAATCGCTTTCGTGAACCTTCAAATTGGCGCTCCTCCCTTGACCAGAAAATAATCCTTCTGAAACTTCATCAACTAGTCATTCAAGACATTTAAGATAGCCTCCCATTGGTAATTCTCGATATAGCACAAAGTACCGATAAGCAATTGACATTATTCATTTAAAATGATCCATGGAAGCACATAATGCCCAATTTCTTTCTTGGCTTGGATAAGTATCGATGGTTCTGAGTTGGTCAATGGAGCTACGCTGCATGCTCCCGCAACATCCTCCCCGGGTTGTTTTAGATTTGTCCTCAAATCTAGAAAGTTTTCATCCTCTAAGTAAGGAGAAACGTCTCCCACGTCGAATGTTGCCGAAACTCCAAATTCTCCAAGAAGGTCAATCTTGTAAGCATTGTCACCAATTCGCTCAAGAACTTTAAAGGGACCATCAGCTCTAGGCATGAGCTTGTTCTTTCGTCGAAATGGAAATCTCTCCTTCCTCAAGTGAAGCCATACAAGATCGCCTGGTTGAAATTGAGTCTTCTTGTAAGATTCGTTGGCCTTTTCAATCTTGGATCGAATTTACTCATGGAGCTTCTTCATTGATTCAGCTCTTGTCTTCCCATCAAAGCTTACTTGAGAGTTAGATGGAATTGGAATTAAATCAATGGGTGTGAGAGGATTAATTCCATACACAACTTCAAATGGCGATTGACCAGTAGTATAACTTCGTGATCGATTGTATGCAAATTCAGCATGCGCAAGCTTTAAATCCCATTCTTTCAACGATTTACTCACCATACCACGAAGAAGAGTGGTTAGAGTACGATTTGTTACCTCCGTTTGGCCATCGGTTTGGGGATGACAAGTTGTGCTGAATAAGAGTCTTGTACCAAGCATTCTTCATAGAGTCCTCCAAAAGTGGCTTAAGAACTTCGAATCACGATCCGACGCAATGGTCTTTGGTACTCAAAACTTGATGGAAATGGCTTTTTGATCTTTGACAAGTTGCACACCTTGAGATGATAGCATGCTCATCTCCACTCATCTTTGGCCAATAGAAATGCTCTTGAAGAACCTCAAGAGTTTTGTTAATACCAAAATGACCAGCCAAACCTCCACCAAGCGCCTCTCGAATCAGTAATTCGCGAAAAGAACTCTTCGGCACACATAATCGATTTCCTTTAAAAACAAATCCCATCTTGCAAAGAATATGTACCTTGAACTCCCCGCTTGCAATTGTTGATGGATGGCTGAGAACTCTGCATCTTCAGAATAAAGTTCTTTGATCGATTGAAATCCGAGAATCCTAGAGTCCAGAACAGCGAGCATAGAATATCTTCTCGATAAAGCATCTGCTACAACATTAGTGTGCCCGGGTTTATATTTTGAGACAAAAGAAAAGGATTGAAGAAATTCTACCCATTTTGCAAGTCTCGAATTAAGCTTGCGTTGGCCGCTAATAAACTTAAGCGCCTGATGATCAAAATGAAGGACAAATTGCTTTGGCCTCAAATAATGACTCCAATGATCAAGAGCTCGGACAATGGCATAGAACTCTTTGTCATAAGTTGAATAATTCCTCTTGGAATCGGATAACTTCTCGCTGGAATATGCCAATGGCTTTTGTGCTTGCACCAGAACAGCACCAATACCAACTCCACTTGCATCACACTCAACTTCAAATACTTTATCAAAATCAGGAGACTCACAAAGTTTCCACTTGATTACCTCAAAGGCGTTTTGAGCAGCCTTTGTCCATTGAAAAGCACCATTCTTCATGCATTCAGTTATAGGACCATAACGATACTAAAGTTTTTGACAAAACGTCGATAGAAAGAAACAAGTCCATGAAAACTTCTTACATCAGAAATGGACTTTGGAACCAGCCAAGTCTTCATAACTTCCACCTTGGCTTGATCAACAAAGATTCCATCTTTGGAGAGAAGAACTCACATTTCTCCATTTTAGCATATAGTTTTTGATCTCTCAAAATATTAAAGACCTGTTTTAAATGAGAGATATGCTCCTCCTTATTCCTGCTGTAAACAAGAATATTGTCGAAATAAACAACGACAAATCGACCAATAAAGGAACGAAGAACCTCGTTCATAAGTCTCATGAAGGTACTCGGAGCATTAGATAATCTGAATGGCATAACCAACCACTCATAAAGGCCTCCCTTGGTCTTGAAAGCCGTCTTCCATTCATCACCTTCTCGCTTTCTGATTTGATGATACCCCCTCTGCAAATCTATCTTTGAAAACACAGAAGAACCATATAATTCATCAAGCATATCATCATGTTTAGGTATAGGGTACCTATACTTAATGGTGATGTTGTTGATGGCTCGGCTATCAACACACATTCGGTATGTACCATCCTTCTTAGGTACAAGTAGAGGCGGAACAGAACAGGGACTCATGCTTTCTCGGACGTATCCTTTGACGATAAGTTCATCGACTTGTCTTTGCAACTCCTTTGTTTCCTCTAGATTGCATCGATAAGCTGGCTTGTTTGGTAAGGGTGCACCGGGGTTTAAATCAATTTGATGCTCAATACCTCTTATGGGAGGTAATCCATGCGGCAATTCCTCCGGGAACACATCTGCAAATTCTTTCAACAAGCAATGCATTTTTGCATGTGTGGGTCGCTCTATCTCACTCTTTTTCTCGACCACAAGCAAAGCAAATACATTCTTTTGTTTGCTAATGGCTCTCTCAACCCGTGTTTCACTCAAGAACAAATTTTCCTTACAAGTGTTTCCCTCCCCAGGTTGATTATTATGTATCAAAGAAGGACTCAATGGTAAAAGCGTAATGCATTAGTATGTGTTTTTCCGGCCATCATGCATAGCATTTATATCAAATTGCCACGGTCTACCCAATAAGAAGTGGCATGCCTCCATAGGAGTCATATCACAGACAACCTCATATCGATAGTTCTTCCCAATCGAAAAAGATATAAGAACACGTTTGGTTACCTTGAGTTCATTCCCTTGATTGAGCCATTGGAGTTTGTATGGTTGAGGATGTTTCGTTGTTGGAAGCTTTAACTTGTTGACAAGAATTGTCGAGGCAACATTGGTGCAACTCCCACCATCGATGATCACCGAACACACCTTTCCGTTAATAGTGCAACAGGTGTGAAATATATTCTCCCCTCTTTAACAGGAGAAAGTTCAACATGCAATGCTCTTCGGATGATTAACAGCTCGCTATCATCGGCTTTCTCCACGACTTCTTCTTCTCGATCAGATTGATAAGTATTTTGATCTTGATTCTCCTCAGCCTCTTCAAGCGCCGAATTGATCTCCTCAATTTCTTGAAGAGTCATAACTCTCCGATTTGGACAGTTTGCTTGTAATTGCCCAAAACCATGGCAGTTAAATTATTTCCTCGCATCGCCTTCAAACTTCTTTTGGACTTCTTTGCAAGGCTTTGCAAGTTTTCCCTTGCCTTTGTCTTTTGTCGACGTACTCTCGCCCTTGCTTGAGCAAGCACCCTTAAAGTAGGATGTCACCCTTGTTGAGGTTCTGGAGGAAAACCTCTTGCTCTTCAATTGCTTTTCCACTTTTATAGCTAACTTGCATACGTCTTCAAACGACCAATAAGGTTGAAGTTCAACCATATCAGCAATTTCTCGAGGAAATGAGCGATGGTTTGCTCACCCATTGATTTGATTCCAATTCCATCTAACACTCAAGTAAGCTTTGATGGCAAGACAAGAGCTGAATCAATGAAGAAGCTCCATGAGTGGCTTCGATCAAAGATTGAAAAGGCCAACGAATCTTTTGATGTAATTCTCTTTTGATTTCATAGTGAAATCTAGCCAGGAGGCTGTCAGCATGGGATAGTGGACGTAGACTTGATTTAAGCCGAACCACTATAAATTCTGTGTTCTTATTTTCTTCCCCGAAATCCTTTATTTTGTTCGTAATTCTATTTACCTATTAAAGTCTGAACTCGCTCAAAGTTTGATACTTTTCGGACTCAGTTTCAAAGTCTGATCCTTATCCGACTTTACTTGAAATTTCATTTAAAGCCGTTGGACAATATCTAGAGGATCGTCTTCTAATTTACCTATTGGATAAATCTGTATTTAGAAGATTTGGTAGCCATTAAGTGAGAATCTCAAATTGATTCCGTTCGCCCACATAAACAGAATCTCGGTTTCCATAAGTAGAGCTTCTTCGGTTAGAAAGTTCTTGTCTTCAATATTCCATTGTCAATCAATTAGATTTAGTCAATCAAATCTATCTTGATGTCGAATGCAAACCAGATCACTAGCTGTTATATGTTTGAGGCTGGTTGTTGACACTTAAATTATGGCGACCCGATTAGTCATTTATTACACTGGAAAATTAGGAGACAATTTTACGCCTGAAAAAAATAATTAATTGCATAGCATATAGATTTATGTGCATTTGTATTTTGGCATTTATTTATTGGACCGGTGGCGGATGGGTTCGAATTAGTGGTTATGAGCTTTAAATTAACAGGCCGGACTAAGCCCACGGCGAGAGGAAACTGGCCCAAGCCCACTAAAAAGTAATCATGATCTGATATTTTTGGAAAAAGTTCATATTTTTTGTAAATCTTCCGTATCTTCATGCAATATATATGGCTCGTTGAATAAGGCATTGGGTCGAATGAATATATCAACAATCTTATCCAAGGAACATAATATACAAAAAGTATTGAAGGATTTCGTTTGTTATGTAGATGATATAATCTTATCCAAGGGGGCGGCCAGAATTCTTTACGGGGGCGGGGGGGGGGCGCTCTTTGGTTCTAGGTGAAAAAAAAAAAACAAAACCAGCAAAAGGAGAAGCGTGCATAAGAGAAACTTTGAAGCAAAACAGCTACTGTTCACTCTCTTCTCCCCCTTGTCTCACACATCGGCGCTCCAACAGCCGGGCCACCGCATCGCCGGTTACCGCACCGCTGGCCATCCCCTGTCCGAGCACCACCCACGAGCTCGAGCCGCCGTTTGTCACCCGTACTATGGGCACGACGAGCCGTGGCTTCCGATTCACTTCTGCTTCGACACCTTTGCCTGTGACACCGTGACTCGCCCCCTTGTAATGCAGCTTCTGCTCCATTCGAGCCCGCTTAGATCCAACCACCGTGTCCTCCGACTAGTGACCCGACACTTCAACCTGTGCTGCTCCGACAACTCGGCGCTGCTCTATTCGCCAAGCAGGTTCTGAACCGAACGCCGGTCCCTAGTTGCGACGTAGCCCTTGCGATGCCTCTCCCTGCGACCAAAGGCTCTTTGCCAAGCCTCCCTCTGGCGGAGCTTGACTGAAGCCCCCTGCTGCCTCCCCCGTTTTGCTGCTAGTCCAATTACTGGCCTGTTGCGCCGATCCCCTGGTCTAGTGGCTGCCGCCCTTCGCCTGAGCTCCGACGACCGTGCCATCACCCTCACCGGAGCTAGTGGTTGACCCAAAATCACAGCCCCCGTCCTGGCTGCGGTCGTGCCGAGCCACCATCGTGGTTTACATGAACTGATCAAATTTTTCAAAAATTCCAATTTAGGTAGAGAGTTACTTTATTTTTAGGTAGATTTTTTGTAATTTGTCTCATTGTTTGAAATATTTCTCGCTGCGTAACTAAAACTCCTGATGTAGCATCCAATTCGCAACTGCACAAATTTTTATTTGATTTATAAGGTTTTAGATGAATAATTATTCAAGCGGGAATAAAATTGATATTTTAATCTTTAAGGCTTAAGATCAATTTATCGATTTTGCAAGCGAGATATTTTCCCTCGATCTGAACGATGTATGATATTTTTTATGATTTTGAATGGTCGTCACGTCTTGATTGTTTTATTTATGTTTAAATATGTTTGTGCTAGATTAGGTTTACATTAGAATGTTGCATGCTTTAGGGTTATTTGGATATTTAGACTAGGCATTTTATTTATCATGAACAGTCAAAAAAAAAAACATAAATTTAGGATGTTAGCTTTTTTTTTTTTCACTAGCTTAAATTGCATGTTTAATTACTTGACATTTTTATTTCGAAATAAATAATAATAAAAAAAAGAACAACAAAAATCGTCATCCATATGAATTAGGGCATCCTTTGTACGTCATTTCACATTAGAATAAAATTGCATATTTCACTTGAAGTTTAGATTGATTTAGATAGACTGCATCTTAGGTTAGAGATTGCTAAGTTAAGAAAATATCTTGGTTTAAATTAGGGTTTAGTCTAACCTAATCCTTAATCTAGCTAGATAATTTTCACATCTTTCTATTTTCGAATTTCGTAAAAAAAAAATACAAAAATGTCTTAGGATAAATTAATTCCATTTACTAAGATGGATTGTACATTTATTAAGATAAGACAGAAAATATTATGTGCATGCCATTTAGCGATAGTGCTAGGTCCATTTAATTAAAAATTGCATGTCATTAGAATTAGGTCATTTAGTTATATTGCATTGCATAATGCATGATTCTCGTTAATTAAATGAAAACATAAAGAAATTGTGTGTTAATTAGAAATCATATCTAGGGTTGATGATGTGAATTCTGATCTAACAATGCAGATGCTTTCGTTGCTACAAGGTAAGTCCCAAATTATTTCATTGTTTTCTTGAATGTTAAATTGGTGGTTTGTGCACCCACATAATCACCTCACATGTTAGGAAAATAGATTTAAAATCAATCCAAGCTGTCTGCAAAAGATTTATTTCGAAATAAAAGAAATGGTACCGAAAGGGCATTAGGGAAATCTAGTGTAACCAAGTCCCCGTTCCCAAAATTCTCCCATTATTTTACATATGTCCCTAATCGACCTACCATAAACTGATTAGATACGACTATTAGATAAAATCCATTTGCATGTTAAAAACTTGAATCTAAGTCGCGATTTGGTATGGGCTTGGGAGAGCTCGAGCAAAGTGATTTTGATAGTCTGAAAGAAAATACTGACAATCTTTCAAGGGAAAACGTGTGTTTGAAAAATGAGATTTCAGATATTTCCAAAAAGTTTTCCAAATGATTAGAAAAGTTAGAGAAAATTCTTTTAGCTCAAATATGCTATTTTCATAAATATCATTTGGGTATGAATAATGAGACGACTTCTCTAATTGATTTTCCCAAAGTAAAATAAAGACTCAGACAAAGACCTCTAAAATAATTTTCGAAAATCATCTGCGAAATAAAGATTATTGGTTTTGGAACAATGAAGATTGAAAGTCTAATCATCAACAACGTTTCACTAGTAAAAGGTTTAAATTATAATCTTCCGAATATAAGTCAATTGTGTGAAATAGGTTTCAGAATCAATTTTTGAGCAGATTTTTCCTTTGGAGTCGGTCGAGATCTGTCACAATCCTCTACTGGGAGAATGGATGGCAACATTTATCTTCTAGACATAAGTCCAGAGAGCTCTCAGTGCCTCATTTCTATTCAAGATGAAGCAAACCTCTAGCATCACAAGCTTGGACATGTGAATATGAAATAAATTGGTAAACTTTCTTTTAAGAAGCAGGTTAGAAGTTCATTTAAACCAATAAAACAAGTTTCTCCAAATCGTGTTTTGCAGCTTCTTCATATGAATCTTTTCGGACCAACAAGAACTCAGAGCATTGGTGGAAAGAAATACTGTTTAATAATTGTTGATGATTATTTAAGATTCACTTGGGTCTTTTTCTTAGCAAGTAAGTCTGAAACTTTTACTAACTTTACAAAGTTTGCCAAGAAAGTGCAGAACGATTGATCATGGATGAGAATTTGAAAATCATGTCTTTGCAAAGTTCTGTGATGAATCTAGTCTTCAATATGTTTTCTCCTCTCCGTATACTCCAAAACAAAACGGAGTTGTGGAAAGAACTCTACTAATAGGTAAAATATCTTCTCGTTTTTGGGTAGAAGCAGTTCCAACTACCTATTATATAATTAACAGGGTATTTTTAAGACCCCTCTTAGATAAGACTCCCCATGAAGTTTATAAAGAAAAAAAAGCCAAACATCTCCTATTTTCATGTATTTGGCTGTAAGTGTATCATCATCTTCAGGAATACAAATTAAGTAAAGCTTAATTCTTGGGTACTCTACATCAAGTTGGAAAATCAAGTCAGAAAATTAAGTTGGGTACTCTACATCAAGTAAAGCTTATAGGGTGTTCAACAAAAATACTCAACAAAAATACTCAATCTGTTGAAGAATCTATGAATGTCAGATTTCAGGAAAGTAGTCAGATTTAACTACATCAGACTCCACTTGAAGAGTCTGAACCAATTTCAGACCTAATAAAGTCTAATTCCCCAAGAGAATGTCAATATTCTAACAAGTCAAGGTCAAGTAGAAGAGGAGTCAGAAGATTGGAAGGAAACATATGTTTAGCATCTTTCAATATGACATGACAAACTGAATAGCAACTAGAAGCACAAATCAAGTCATCCCAAAGAGCTCATTGGCAATATATAAGAATGAATTCGTACCAGATCTAAGGCAAAAGAAGATTCCAGTGCAATAGCACTCAATTTAGAAATAGAACCAAAAGGAGTAGAAGAACCACTGTCTGATGAAACTGTATGGAAGCTATGCATGAAGAACTTAGACAATTCAATATGAACAACGTCTAGGAGCTGGTTCCTAAACCAAAAGGCAAATCTATAATTGGAACGAAGTGGGTTTTTAGGAACAAGATGGATGAAAAGGGCAAAGTGATGCGTGATGGGGTGAGTGATTCTACAACGAAAATTTTTCAGAGGGGAATTTTGCGGTTAAGTGTATGGAGTAGTGTATAGGGGGAAGAAACAAAAAGGAATAAGAAAAGATAGAACGATCTTCTCCCAAGGTATAAAGGCCACGCCACCAATCGAAGAAGAGGATCGAGATGTACGAAGTTCACCACCAAGGCCTAAAGCTTCCACCAGCCAAGGATAAAGGACTTGTTTATCAAAAAGGAAGAAAAATATTTCTTGTTCTTTCAAATGTATGTAGATGATATAATCAGTGAATCTTTCAACAAAAATTTGTGCAAGAAATTTTCAAACCTATGCAGGAAGAATTTGAAATAAGTTAACTTTCAATCTGGGTCTACAAGTCAGACAATCGAAGAAAGGAACATTCATTTATCAAGAGAAATAAGCTAGAGATATTAGGAGTAAGCATGGTCCAAGTTGGGCCGGTCCACCCCTTAACCTTAGGACCAACCTGCACAATGCTAGTCCTCAATTTTTGGGACCGAAGACCGACCCTATGAAGCTTCGGATCGATGACAAGACCGACCCAGTGGGTTTGGTCCGATTCTAGGGTCAATCCAGGACCAACCAATAAATTTTTTATTTCATTTTTTGTACTCCTTGAAAGGGCAACCGAAGACCGAACTGACCCAATGGGTTCGATGACGAGTGAGGTCAGCTAAGAAAGACAAGTGGTGAGGGTTGAGTGGGGTGAGCATCGAGTATCGAGCAGGGAAAACGAAGCCAAGCGAGCATTGAGCGGCGAGTTTCACGAGTGAGCCAAAGCGAGCAAGGCGAATATCGAGTGGCGAGCGGAGAAGTTGTTTATTTCGATTTTGGCAAATTGAAGATTAAGAGGACAAATAAGACGAGAGAAGGACTATTAAAGGAGGATACCATAAGGAGCTATTTATTCCCTTTTAGATGCCGTGAGGACTCCTCACAAAAACATTTTCCTGTCTAAGTTATTAAAAAACAATGTAAAATTATTTGAACTCCTCACTAAAGAGTTATTAATGTTGTTGATGTCGTTTATTTTATGGATTTATTTTAAGACTGATGACCAATTCACACAGTGCTGGTCCAAGAATCATAGGACCAAGGACTGACTCAGTCTTCTTGGGAATCAGACCAGGACCGGCAGAGTTGGACCCGTCAAGGGTCGGCCCAGGGTTGAACTTGGACCATTGCTCACCCCTAAGAGATGTTATCAAGAAGTTTTGAATGGAAAACCGTAAGAAAATAGAGACTCCTTTGTCAAGTTCTTCAAAGCTTGACAAAGATGAATGTGGAAAGAAAGTCGAACAAAAGCTATACAGAAACATTATTAGTTCACTTCTTTATCTAACTGCTTTTAAACCAGATATTTTGTTCAGTGTGTGTATATGTGCTAGATTTCAATCTGATCCCAAAGAGTCATGCCTTAGTGCTGTTAAACGTATCATAAAATATATGGCTGGTTGTAGAGTTGACAGGAAAAGTACCTCAGGGACATGTCAATTGCTGGGACAAATGTTAGTGTCTTGGTTTTCAAGAAAGTAGAATATTGTGGCTTTTTCAATAGCAGAAGCAGAGTATGTTGCTCTTGGAAGTTTCTGTTTAGAAATTCTGTGGATCATATAGTAATTAAGAGATTTTGTAATAAAAGAATCATGCGCTAGAATTAGATGTGAAAACACAAGTGCTATAAATCTTACCAGAAATCCAATTCTTCATGATTTCATTAGAGATGATGTTCAAAATGACAAGATCAATGTTCAATTCATTGATTCGAAATATCAATTGGTAGATATTTTTACTAAACCTTTGGAGAAAGGCTTATTTGAGTTCATTCGTGAAAAGCTAAATATCACTCTTCCATCTGACTAAAGTTTATAATTGGGCAAACTCAACAGATCAACAAGAGGTATTTGCACTTGTCTGAAAAACTTGAAGACTTTGGTAGTTATATTTTAAATTTTTGGCAAGTAAGTTTCTTTCCAAAATGAACAGGTATCTTTATTATTAATTTACCGCTTACCTTTTTGGAAATTGAAATTTCCTTGCTGATTTTTTGGATTTATTATTGGCTGTTATCGTTTAGAATTTTTTTGAAAATTTTCCTTACGATTGCAATTGCTTTCAAACCCTAACTCTGAAACCCTCATCTCTCTTGAATCCTCTCTCAAACTTTCTATAAATTTCCTACACAAACATGTTGTCGAAGTCCTTAATGTCGTTCCAAAGGAAATCTTTTTGTATTGCTAGTTGCAGGCCTCAGAATGTGCCTGAAAGACCCATTTACTTTGATATGACCGGAGAAGATTCACCTCGGAGCTCTCCTCGCCACTCTAGAGATGAAGAAGTTACTCAGGATGCAACGCCGATTTCAGTGAGAAGGTCTGAGGTACTTCTTAAACATTATAACTTTTTGAAGAAGGGAGGAAGCCCTTTGGATTTCATAAGTAACTTTCTAAAAGAAAATGGCTATGGGACTGAAACCATAATTTTGTGAGCCATGTATTTATTAGGATAAGTAGAACCTAGAATTGCAGAAAAGGAATTTTCGAAGTTTCCTTCCGATCCTCTTTTTGGGTCTGGAAATTAGATGATGATTAAAGGATCATCAAGAATTTCCAACTCAAGTTTGGAGTTGCTGCAAGAAAAATGACAACTGTTGTACTCTGTATTGATAACTAGACTCTTCACACACTTCCAGTTACAACCACGATCTTAGCTTCGCTCTACAACACTTGCTCCATTGCAAATTAGACTGAAAATTATTTTAAAAATGCGATTGAAAGATCTCTTTGCAGCAAGAATTTGCTAGCAAAATTAGGCAAGGATCTGCTCTTGAGAAGAAACGCAAAGGAAAGAGTGTTATTTCGAAGAAGAAGATGAAGATGAAACCGAGAAGGAACCGAAAGAAGAGAGTGATGCTCAAGAGACTGATGGTGATGACTTAGATGGAGATGCAGGTGTGAACCTAAAACAAGATGAGACTGACAAGGAAAGAGAAGATACTAGGGAAGTTGATACCCCTGAAATTGTGGAGATTGCAACTGATAAGCAAACTCGTGTTGGAAAAGAAAAGGTTCAAGAGGAAGAAGTTACCTCTTAGCCTAAAGGCACCAAAACAGGGGCAGCAGGTGAGAAAACTCCCATTGTTGAACCTACTGCTAGTGGTGGCATCAATCGATCACCTCTAGATGCTGAAGATGTATTGACATCTCATTTTCTTGAAGTCTCACCTGAAAGTCTAGAGAAAGGAACTACTATTCTGGGGGAGCAACAAACTACACATGTTCAGGTTGATGCTGCTTCCCTTCTAGATGCTCCACAGGTGCAATTTGGTGCCCAAATAGAATCGGAAGCAAACTATCCTCGGATAGTAGAACTCCTCTTGGAGATTAAGGCACAACAATATGCTATAGAGTTTGAAATTCAGAAGTTACCTGCTGCTCTCGGATCTACTATAGAATTTGTTACAAGCAAGGTACAATCTCTTAACACTCAAGTTCAAACTTTGAATCGCTAGGCTTGACAGACTGTGGCAAAACTAGAGGCTGTTTATTATTAGTGCCAGGATAAGCTTGAGGAGACCGTGCAGTCTTCGAAGTATTTCCGACTTGTTCGTGTTCCTATACATCCATCTTTTTCCACTCAACCTCTTTTTACAAATCACTGACTTTATCTTTCTGCTACTGACAAAAAGGGAGAGAGTTTATGCACATTTAAAGACTTTTGGTGACTTTTGGCAAATTGAATTTTTTTTGTGGTGTTGGTTTTGTGATTGTGTTTTAAACTGAAACATGTAGTGCTTGAACTTTGTTTGACCTTTAATTGGTATTGGTATGTGTTTTGTAGAACTGATAAGACAGATGTGTTTTGTAGATGTAGACTACTATGTTATTCATTATCCTTTTGGTCTGTTCTTTATCATGTCCCGCTAAAGAGCTGTTTTGTAGGATAAAATTTCATACTATGATTAAATCTGCATGAAAGTTTTGTCATCATCAAAAAGGAGAAGATTGTTGAGAAAATTACTGTTTGGTTTTGAAGTTTACAAAACTTTGATTCTGTTATTTATTATTATTTTTTATTCTGAAGGATATTGCACTTCTATGGAATGCTGTCAAAGTCGTTTTACATTAGAATTCTTTCCCACTCTGACGAACGTACAGACTGAACCCAAGTCTAGAATGAAGACATAATCAGAATCAGGATTATTGATTTTCCAACTATGATTCAGTATGATCAAGACATATTTGGCTTTTTGGCAGAGAATCTCACTTACCTTTTCTAGATATGTTGATGAAATCAATCACGGATTAATGAAATCAATTTCGAAGACAAGTTCCGTTTTGAGAAGCATCTACTTGTGGAAATCTAGATTCTGATTCGACCAGGATCATCAGATTTTCACCTTCATCTTCAAACGGTTACAAGATTTCCTTGATTGATTCTGTCCAACTGGTTGATTGGAAGAAATTCCTCTGGAAAGTGTCAACGGTTAGAAAGGCATGAAGGAGTATTAAGGAGATCATTCGATATATTTGAGAGTGTGAGAATTAAAATTCCAAAGTCTGGTTAGCAAATCACTTGTTCTTCATCAATTGTGCTGACAACTGTACTCAGTAAGCGAAAAACACAAATGAGTGACTTAGTGAGAGAGAAAGAAACTCTTTATTGAGTGATCGTACTCAAATCACTATAATTCTCTTTTGATTCCGTCAGTGTAGGAGAGTGGCGTAGGCTTCATCTAAGCTAAACCACTACGAATTCTTTGTTCAATTTTCTCTTTCCTTAGCTCCTTTAATTTGGTTGTTGCGATATTTTTCTATATTCTGATAAATTCCAAAATATCTTATTTGAGTCCAAATTGAACTTAGAAGTCTGGTATTAGTCAGACCTTATTGGAAAAAATAACTTTTATTGCTTTTATTTTCCAAATTTGTTTTCGTACGTATTTACCATCCGTCTAAATGGTAATACTAGCACTTTCAAAGTTGAATAGAAAAATTGACATTACAGACTGGTTTTTCTTCTAGTGATGGAAATTAATGATTGCAGGTTAAGCTCACTGAACTCGAGCAATTCAATGTCCATGAAAATTGCAATTTTGAATGAAAATGCCAAAAGGGGAAGAGGGACAAAAGATGGTAGGTCAATTTTCAGGTCACAGTAGCAAACTTTAATTCCACTTTGAGTCCGCGAGAAGCTTAATGCCATTTTAACTTGCGACTCTTATTGCTTAGCCTTGGTAGAAAGTGAAGAAAACCAACAGACACGTGTTGTAATTAGTGTGCTTGATAGGTCCATTGATTGCAAGACAAGTCAAAGCTAAACTACTCTTCAAAAGCTAAAGGATCTCACTTTTAAGCCATCAACCATTTACCTACACCCCCATCTAGCACATACAGATGCAAATTCGAAAGGTACGTCATCGACACCGGAGCAACAATGGCATCGATGTGTTCCATCTTGACATTCTGAAATTGGTCTTCTCGAAAGGTAGTTCCCACTCGTGCAACACAAAAACTAATTTCGCAGCTTGCATTTGAAGATATAACGCATTTACTAAGAATAACACATACCAGTGCGGTGGAAAGGAAAGTTCATAGCCGAGAATTAGACTTCAGATTGCTGCTTCCACAAGATAATCCAAATACAAGCAATGTGCAAGTTCTCATAAATAAGATACATTAATTTTTTGGGAGCTTCTTAGCTTTAAACAACTACTTCATGTATCTCTGGAAAAAATTTTGGTGGAACTCATTGCTGATGGTGTGATTGACGAAGTGCTTAGGAGCCTAGGTTTCACCGCAGGCTGATTTTTCAAGACCACATCATCATCCCACGTGAAACAATCTTACGGGAAAAACAACCATAAGAGATACATAACTGAAAATCAATTTAGATATCACGTATATATTAATCAAACGTTTGTCGACTAGACTATCAGCAATTCAAATGAGTTTTAACTTCAGCATTGAATCACTTATTGGCCATAACCCTTGGCAAACGTTGTCTATCTGTTTATGGACCGTGTATGACCAGTGTATGCTTTTTCCTAATACAAGGAATCAGCTTAAAACCACTCATAGGACTTGAAAGTTGAATGTAACGTATTGGTATCCTGCTGAGCTCAAGTAGTGGAACGACGTCTCACAAAAATTAAAAGGAGCTACATTATCGCCTATGGCAGAATCGATAATGCCAGAAATCACTGGAATTGAATGACTTGCGAGAGAGACTAACGGAGCAAGGTGTACGAGATTTACTAACATGTGTCGTCAAAGAGAAAAATAGGCAAGGATGAGGCACGCCTTGCAGCACCATTTGAAGCCTCCATTTTGTTTCTCCAGCTCCCGTGAATAGAAAGTAAAAAATTTAACTTCGATCCCTTGTATGAAAGAACATGTTTGGATAACCCCTTCCTATACATGGAAAAAAAAAATGCTTTGAACCTTGAGCTTGGAAACCAACCACTGAAACCAATAACTGCCTTCTAAGTTGACCGGTATGGACTTCAAATTGCGTATTTACCCAAAGCCAAATAAGTTCCCAAGTAAAGAGCTGTGGCAACACCCATACTGCAGCCTCCAATACCAACTTTCACTACAAAAGCATGACAAGCGGTTGCTAAATCACAAAATGTTATTCAAGATGGAATTGTTGATTGATCAGCAATTTTCTACTAGTAAATATCAGAGAAGCACATGGCACATCCAATTAAGCAAACTATCGGCCAAAGAGACGAGTGGTGCCGCAAATCATTTTTGCTTAGTTGACAACCAAAGTTTGGAAATTAGTTCCGGATGGTAATTTAGAGTAGAAAAAGTTAAAGATTGCACATATTAAAGAAATGCTTCTTCTACAAAATTTCCTCCTGGTCTTAATTACCGTCAGCTGGCTTTGTTGACCAAAGATTGGCATTATGTACTGCTGAAGCATCTAAGTATTCCTAGTCATCTGGACTATTTTCTGAAATCTCTCGAACTTCAAACCCTGGGAACTTGCATTAAAACATACCTTTTAGATTGCACTACGCATAAAAATAATTCTCTCACCCATGTGAGCAGATTCTCTCTATCCTCGCAATAGTCTCCCCCAGAAAACCCTTTCTTTAAACCCTAGATCAAAATCTCCATTGTTTTCTTTTTTACTTTCTTCCACAGTTTTAGATTCAGAATTCCATTCCTTTACAATGGAAAATATAAACTAAATCCATTTCCACATGGCAAAACCCTGAAGTCTGGAAGATGATTCCATTATTCCATTGCCAAATGCTATCTGCCCTTGTTCCAGCAAACATTAGGTGGGTCGATCGCCATCCCACCAAGCTAGGTCTTGATCCAACGCAACCATGGAGAGAAGAATCTGTTTAGTTGAGTGATCTTCAAAACCCAGGCTTCTTCATCAAATCCAACCCTTATAGGTATTCTTTGGTCCTACACTTAACGGCAATATGGATGAAGGGGAAGAAAACAACAGAAGGCTGGCTGCCTATCAAGGCATTTTAGGTATTGTCCTAACCATTCTAGATTAGGAAATAACATCGAGGATATTGAAAAGCACAACGGATGCGTGATGGGGTGAGTGATTCTAGAACGGAAATTTTTCAGAGGGGAAGAAACGAGAAGGAATAAGAAAAGATAGAACGATCTCCTTCCAAGATATAAAGGCCATGCCACCAACCGAGGATGTGGATCGAGATCTATGAAGTTCACCACCAAGGCGTAAATCTCCCACCAAGGCCGAAAGATTCCACCAGCCAAGGATAAAGGGCTTCTTGGTTCACCACCAAGGAGTTATCCACTCTCCGAAGGAGTTCACTTAAACAGAGGAAAGCTCACCCTTTTCATTGATTCTTGAACCTTTGGCTTTCTATGTTCTTGAACCGCATTCGTGAACCTTTAGCCTTCCCAAAATTCGTGCTCCTCCCTTGACCAGAAAATAATCCTCCCAAAACTTCTTCAATTGGACGTACATGACATCTAAAATGACCTCCCATTGATACTTACCGATATACCACAAAGTATTGATAAGTAATTGACATTATTCATTCAAAAGGATCCATCGAAGCACATAATGCCCAATTTCTTTCTTGGCTTGGATAAGCATCGATGGTTCTGAGTTGGTCAATGGAGCTACGGTGGATGCTCCCGCATAATCCTCCCCAGGTTGGTTGAGATTTGTCCTCAAATCTAGAAAGTTTTCAACCTTCAAGTAAGGAGAAAGGTCTTCCACATTGAATGTTGCCAACACTCCAAACTCTCTAGGAAGATGAATCTCATAAGCATTGTCACCAATTCGCTTAATAACTTTAAAGGGACCATCAGCTCTAGGCATGAGCTTGTTCTTTTGTCAAAATAGAAATCTCTCCTTCCTCAAGTGAAAACATACAAGATCGCCCGGTTGAAATTGAGTTTTCTTACTATTTTGATTACCTTTCTTATTGTAAGATTCGTTGGCCTTTTCAATCTTCGATCGAATTTCCTCATGGAGCTTCTGCATTGATTCAGCTCTTTTTTTGCCATCAATGCTTACTTGAGAGTTAGATGGAATTGGAATCAAATCAATGGGTGTGAGAGGATTAATTCCATACACAACTTCAAATGGCGATCGACCAGTAGTATAACTTGGTAATGGATTGTATGCCATGAAGAAGAGTGGTTAGAGTACGATTTGTTACCTCCATTTAGCCATCAATTTAGGGATGACAAACTATGCTAAATAAGAGTCTTGTACCAAGCATTTTCCATAGAGTCCTCCAAAAGTAGCTTAAGAACTTGGAATCACAATCTGACACAATGGTCTTTGGTACTCCATGAATGCGGATAATCTCTTAGAAATATAATTCGGCAATATGAGATGTATCATTGGTCTTGAAATGAGCCATTTTAGAGAACGGATCGACGACCACGATGATAGCATATTTTCCTCTTTGAGTTCTTGGTCGAGCCACAATGAAATCCATACCAACATCTTCCCAGGGCGGCAATGGTAACGGAATTGGAGTATACAAACCTTGATGAAAATGGCTTTTTGATCTTTGACAAGCTGCACACCTTGAGATGATAGCATGCACATCCCCACTCATCTTTGGCTAATAGAAATGCTCTTGAAGAACCTTGAGAGTTTTGTTAATATCAAAATGACCAGCCAATCCTCCGCCATGCGCCTCTCGAATTAGCAATTCGCGAAGAGAACTCTTCGGTACACTTAATCGATTTCCTTTTAAAAAAAAAACCCATCTCGGAAAGAATATGTACCTTAAACTCAACGCTTGCAATTGTTGATGATGGATGAGAACTCCGCATCTTCAGAATAAAGTTCTTTCATTAATTGAAATGCAAGAATCCTAGAGTCTAGAACAGCAAGCATATATCTTCTCAATAAAGCATTTGCTACAACATTAGTGTTCTCGGGTTTATATTTTGAGACAAAAGAAAAGGATTGAAGAAATTCTATCCATTTTGCAAGTCTCGAATTAAGCTTGGGTTGGCCGCTAATAAACTTAAGCGCCTCATGATCAGAATGAAGGACAAATTGCTTTGGCCTCAAAAAATGACTCCAATGATCAAGAGCTCAGACAGTGGCATAGAACTCTTTGTCATAAGTTGAATAATTCCTCTTGGAATCTAATAACTTCTCGTTGAAATATGCCAATGGTTTTTGTGCTTGCACCAGAGCAGCACTAATACCAACTTCACTTGCATCACACTCAACTTCAAATACTTTATGAAAATGAGGAACTGCAAGAATAGGGGACTCACAAAGTCTCTTCTTGATTACCTCAAAGGCGTTTTGAGCAGCCTTTCTCCATTCAAAAGCACCATCCTTCATGCATTCAGTTATAGGAGCCATGACGGTACTAAAATAGCTCTCTCAACCCGTGTTTCACTCAAGAACAAATTTTCCTTACAAGTGTTTCCCTCCCCAAGTTGATTATTATGTATCGAAAAAGGATTCCAGGGTAAAAGAGTATGTGTTTTTTCTGACCTCCATAGGAATCACATTACATACAACCTGATCTCGATAGTTCTTCCCAATCGAAAATGATATAAGAACGGGTTTCGTTACCTTAAGTTCATTCCCACGATTGAGCCATTGGAGCTTGTATGGTTGAGGATATTTTGTTGTTGGAAACTTCAACTTGTCGACAATAGTTGTCGAAGCAACATTGGTGCAGCTCCTACCATCGATGATCACCAAACACACTTTTCCGTTAATAGTGCAACGGGTGTGAAATATATTCTCCCTTTGCTCTTTATTAGGAGAAACTTCAACATGCAATGCTCTCCGGATGATCAACAGCTCACCATCATTGGCTTTCTCCACAACTTCTTCCCAATTGGATTAAGAAATATTTTGGTCTTGATTGCCCTCAGCCTCCTGAAGCGCCGAATTGAACTCTTCAATGGCACTTAAAGCATTTCCTTGCATCGCCTTCACACTTCTTTTGGACTTGTTTGGATGGCTTTGCAAATTTTCCCTTGCCTTTGTCTTTTGTCGACCTACTCTCGCCCTTGCTTGAAGAAGCACCCTTAAAATAGGATGTCGCCTTTGTTGAGGTTTTGGAGGAAAACGTTTTGCTCTTCAATTGTTTTTTGACTTTTATGGCTGACTTGCATACGTCTTCAAAGGACCAATAAGGTTGAAGTTCAGACATATCAGCAATTTCTCGATTCATGCCACCAAGGAAACGAGTGATGGTTTGCTCATGAACTTCTGGAACTTCACACCTCATTTTGAGTTGTTCAAACTCACGAATGTATTGTTCAACACTGTTGTCTTAGGGAATTCAGTTTGAGGAATAGATCTTGCTTATAGTTGTTGAGCAAGAACCTCTTCTTCATCAACTTCTTGAGTTTTTCCCAAGACTTGACTTAGCCTTTTCCTTCCCTTACTCGTTGATGCTTTAGATTATCCCACCATAGAGAAGCATATTTTGTCAGCTTTAGGATAGCAACCTTATATTTGTTCTCATCCGAATAGGACTTGAAGTCAAAAATTCATTTGGTTGTGTGTAGCCCATCCACAAAGTCATCGGGGTTGAGATTACCTTTAAACTCAGGGACATCGACTTTAATGTCTCTTTCATTTTCCTTATGCGTCCCTCTTTGTCTTCGTCCTCAAATTGGAGATTCAGAATCACTAAAGTGCAGAATCATTCAGTTGTCTCTCGTGGACTCGGAATCGCCAACAGAATTTTGACGAGATTCAGAATCGTCACGCCGATGCCATTCATTGGGACGCCTTACTGGCCATCCTTGTCATGCTGAATTCTCTAGAAGATTCACCTCTCGCTCCATTTGTTGCTGAAGACTTTGGATTCCATGATCTTGCTTTTCGTTGTGTGCTTACACAAAAGTCAAGCCTCTTGGAACTTGATCATCCATAAGGAATTTGTAATAGAAGAAAGAAAGGAATCACTGAAATGAGTTGAACATTGAGTTCTGATACCAACCTTTTCATGCATGATGGGGTGAGTGATTCTAGAACGAAAATTTTTCAGAGGGGAATTTTGTGGTTAAGTATATGGAGTAGGGTATAAGGGGAAGAAATGAAAAGGAATAAGAAAAGATATAACGATCTCTTCGTGTGGCCTTGAACCGCAGGGCTCACCGGCGTGGGGAGGGTAGCTTTGACGAGATATTCCTGCTCCAATGACTGGAAAAAAAAAAAAACACGCTGGATATGCGATGAAAACACTGGAAAAACATAGAGAGAAACGGGATATTAGACGTAGATCCACAATATAGGAACAAACACAAGACTTCTAGCACTGATTCGACTATGAAGGTTTCGATGCTTCATTTAGGCAATATATCAAATAGTCAGGGTGCATCGATGATTATGGGTTCAAAGTTCAAATCTAAAGCGCTCCTTGGTCCAGAAACGGGATATTAGACGTAGATCCACAATATAGGAACAGCCTTTGTCCATTCAAAAGCACCATTCTTCATGCATTCAGTTATAGGAGCCATAATGGTACTAAAGTTTTTGACAAAACGTCGATAGAAAGAAACAAGTCCATGAAAACTTCTTACATCAAAAATGGTCTTCGGAACCGAGCAAGTGTTCATAACTTCCACCTTGGCGTGATCAACAGAGATTCCATCTTTGGAAACGACATAACCAAGATAAACAATGCTTGGAGAGAAGAAGTCACATTTCTCCATTTTAGCATATAGTTTTTGATCTCTCAAAACATTAAAGACCTGTTTTAAATGAGAGATGTGCTCCTCCTCGTTCCTGCTATAAACAAGAATATCATCGAAATAAACAACAACAAATCGACCAATAAAGGAATGAAGAACCTCATTCATAAGTGTCATGAAGGTACTCAGAGCATTAGATAATCCGAATGGCATAACCAACCACTCATAAAGGCCTCCCTTGGTCTTGAAAGCCGTCTTCCATTCATCACCTTCTTGCATTTTGATTTGATGATAACCACTCCGCAAATCTATCATTGAAAACACAAAAGAACCATATAATTCATCTAGGATATCATCAAGTCTAAGTATAGGGTACCTATACTTATTGTTGATGTTGTACCATCCTTCTTAGGTACAAGTAGAGCCGGACAGAACAGGGACTCATGCTTTCTTAGACGTATCCTTTGACGATAAGTTCATCGACTTGTCGTTGCAACTCGTTTGTTTCCTTTGGATTGCATCGATAAGCTGGCTTGTTTGGTAAGGGAGCACTGGGGATCATATCAATTTGATGCTCAATACCTCTAACGGGAGGTAGTCCATATGGCAAATCCTCCAGGAACACATGCAATGCTCTTCGGGTGATTAATAGCTCGCCATCATCGGCTTTCTCCACGACTCTTCTTCTTGATCAGATTCATAAATATTTTAGTCATGATTGCCCTCAGCTTCTTCAAGCGCCGAATTGATCTCCTCAATTTCCTGAAGAGTCATAACTGTCCTATTTGGACAATTTGCTTGTAAATGCCCAAAACCATGGCACTTAAAGCATTTCCTCGCATGCTTGAGGAAGCACCCTTAAAATAGGATGTCGCCCTTGTTGAGGTTCTGGAGGAAAACCTCTTGCTCTTCAATTGCTTTTCGACTTTTATAGCTAACTTCCATATGTCTTCAAAAGACCAATAAGGTTGAAGTTCAACCATATCAGCAATTTCTCGATTCATGCCGCCAAGGAAATGAGCGATGGTTTGCTCACCCATTGATTTGATTCCAATTCCATCCAACACTCAACTAAGCTTTGATGGCAAGACAAGAGCTGAATCAATGAAGAAGCTCCATGAGTGGATTCAATCAAAGATTGAAAGGCCAACGAATCTTACAAGAAGAAAGCTAATCAACATCGCAAGAAGACTCAATTTCAAACGGGCGATCTTGTATGGCTTCACTTGAGGAAGGAGAGATTTCCAATTCAATAAAAGAACAAGCTCATGCCTAGAGCTGATGGTCCCTTTAAAGTTATGGAGTGAATTGGTGACAATGCTTACAAGATTGACCTTCCTGGAGAATTTGGAGTTTCGGCAACATTCAACATGGTAGACCTTTCTCCTTACTTGGAGGATGAAAACTTTCTAGATTTGAGGACAAATCTAAAACAACTCGGGGAGGAATTATGCGTGACGGGGTGAGTGATTCCAGAACGTAAATTTTTGATGAGGGGATTTTTGTGGTTAAGTGTATGTGGGGAAGAAATGAAAAGGAAGAAGAAAAGATAGAACGATCTTCTTCCAAGGTATAAAGGCCACGCCACCAATTGAGGATGAGGATCGAGATCTACGAAGTTCATCACCAAGGCCTAAAGCTTCCACCAGCCAAGGATAAAGGACTTCGGGATAGGAGAAGCTCACCACCAAGGCCTAAATATTCCACCAACCAAGGATAAAGGGCTTCTTGGCTCACCACCATGGAGTGATCTACACTCCAAGGATAAAGAAACCGAAAGGAGTTCACTCAAGCAGAAGAATTCTCACCATTTTCATTCATGAAATTCGTATCTCCCCTACATTGGATACTTTTGCCCTCTTTATAGGAGGATTTTAGCCTTAATACATATTAAAGATAGACCTTAATAGCCTAGGAATTGAAACCTACAACTCTTGGACTGCATAACAATAAAGACACATATTAACTTAACAAAAGCCTTTATTAACACGGGAACTAAATGCCTTTAATCTTCGGCCTTCCGTATTCTTGAACCGCATTATCGAACCTTTGGCTTTCCATATTCTTGAACCGCATTTGTGAACCGTCAAATTCGAGCTCCTCCCTTGACCAGAAAATAATCCTTCAGAAATTTCATCAACTGGTCATTCAAGACATTTAAGATAGCCTCCCATTGATAATTATCGATATACCACAAAGTACCGATAAGTAATTGACATTATTCATTTAAAATGATCCATCGAAGCGCGTAATGCCCAATTTCTTTCTTGGCTTGGACAAGCATCGATGGTTCTGAGTTGGTCGATGGAGCTATGCTGGATGCTCCCGCATCAGGGACGTAAGACACATAAACATTTGTGAGCTTGGCAAGCAAATCTTTGCATTCCTCTAAAATGGCATTAACAGTCCATGGGCTTGGCTTTTGGCCTACAACGCACTGCACCACTGTGGTAGCCCTCGACACGGCCCCCGATCCATTAGGGTCGTCACAGTTCGCTTACCTTTCACCTGCCCTATTGACAAGTCACTATGATACCATTTCAATTGTAGTGGATCCATACAACGTAGGGGTTTACATCCTTTAGATCGGTCCCATCACAATTTATATAATGGAAGCATACTCATCATCTCCCTAACCCTTGCTCCAACCAAATAATATAATGCAACACACACCAACTAAAAATTTTCATATATATATGCATTTTAGGGGTGAATCACTTTTATTTACATAACTAAGATAGATTTCTCAAGTCGGTGCAACAAAAGGCCAAGACTTTAAGTAAGCTCGGCTAAAGCCAAAAGAACCCGAGTATACATCAAACATGTACATCTATCCATTAGCTAGTGTCAGCCTTCCCAAAAAGTGTCAACCTTCACCAATCACACGCTCCTATCACACCCAGCCCGGTGCATCGGCCGGCGACGGCGGCTGCATCCCTATCATCACCCCATCGTGTTCGACATGTACAGAAAGTAACTCCTGAGCTACAGAGCCATCAGGGAGGCCAACGTCGTACATGACCAAAGCACGAACTCGGATAAACACCAGACCACGAACACCGACACAAGTGTGCTCCGTGCACTCGACCTCAACATCATACAGTAATCCATAAAATGTACCACGCGTGACAGGTGCTAGAGGCACATTTTAATCTAAAATGCCAGTCCCCAAAGGGATGAGTACAACCACTCAGCAGTAAAAATCTATCAAACTACACAATGCAACAAGCCAGACAACCACAATTCATGTGAAATGCACATACTCATACGCATGATTCATGTCATCCACAAAATCATGTATATATATCCTCATGACATCCATTCAATGCCATCACGATCGCATTCTCAATGCCAAATAATATCAACTCAATTTCGCAAGCAATTATGCCACATGCCATATGCACACACACACGTGCATGATTCAATTCCCATTTTGATATTCAAAAGGATCTCATCATTCTCCCAGGGACCAGTGTTTGCGTCCCCTATATACTGCTCGCACCCAACCTGGCGTTACGAGGAACCTCCGGCACACACCGTCGAGCATCCGGTACACACACTCCGGGCATCTTGTACTCCAACTGGCGTCACAAGGCTTCCGGCACACACACTCCGAGGATTCGGCACACACCTCTGAGCATCTAGAAACTCCCGAGGACATCCGGCACACACATTCCGGGCATCCAGCACACAGATGTTCCGAGCATCCCGACACTCCCGAGGCATCGTCGGCTCACTCCTCCGACGGTATCATCATTATCACAATGCATAATTACATACATATCTCAATTTCAAATCAGCATGTGATGCAACAATATCCGAGGTCTAAACTAGCCTTTTTGATGTCATGTAATATGCAAAATATCACCATATATGCAGTACACATAACACCCACGATATTACATTTCATAAAGCAGTTCATTGGTTTATGAAAATAGAACCAATTTTCGGGTAAAACAGAATCCACCTCTTTAGTAAAAATTCTTGGAAAATTAGTAACCAATCTCAATAAATCCTAAAAATTTAACATGATGTAAAGAAGATCTAGAGGAAGATATTTCGTGAAGAGCACCATGTCAAGAAAGTTTCACATCAATCGCATAGATACATCATGGCAAAAGAAATTCCAGCACCACACTTGCACAGTTTCGGAAATAATTTCGATTAAGCTCCTAAATGAGCTTCAAAAATTCTGAGATTTGAATATGTTATAGCTGAGACCTAAAGGAATAAGTCTCATGCAGAAATCGAAATCCAATTCCCTTTGGAATAAAAGATATGATTATTTCAATTCACCTAACCCTCGGCTCAATCTTAAGATTTAACCCTTTGAAAGAAAAATCATTTCCTGAATCAATACTTGTTCGTTTTCTCTCAAATTTCAGTATGTTATTCCTTAACATAGCTCAAGTTAGCTTTTGTTTTCAGGTTTCGTCTGTTAAATGGCTCAAGTTAAAATTTCAGTATGTTATTTCTTCGTGTCTAGGTGCGTTGACTTGGAAGACCAAGTTGCTACACCTCTTCCAAATTTGCCATAAGGGTACCAGCCAATAGTTTCTTCGAAGGTGGATTTTTATCTAAAGTTATGTCTCAAGAAAACATTTGTCGATTCTAGATATTTTCCGAGGGGATGGAGGAATCCTCAAATTTGAATCTAACCATACCTTTTTTTGTCCATGGACACAGCAAAAACAGGTGTTCTGGTGTCTCTAGTTCACCATGGCATATCTGGCAAAGTGGATCAGGTATCATCTTTCTTTTGAATAGATTGTCCTTCGTTGGGAGTGCATTAGTACACATACTCCATGTAAAAAGCCTGATTTTTGGGTGGGTGTGGAGCTGCCATATTACATTCCATAATTCCTTGGGTGGTTGGTATGCTTGGAATTGATTACTATGATTGGTGGCTGAATGTAAGAAGTTGTATCCACTTTTGACAGAATAGTCTCCAAAGCTATTTTTTGTCCATATGAGTTTGTCGTTTTTCATAGGAGTCAGAGCAATTGCAAGAATTTCATTAACGAGACTCTCATCAAATAAGCTTGATAATTTCTGCATATTCCATTGTCTGGATTCTTGGTCGATTAGGTTAGCCACATATTCAAGATTTCCTTGGTTCATAGGTCCTTCGATGTATCCTCTCTCTAACCATCTGTCTTCTCTTAATTGAATTTGCGTGCCATCTCCCACGGACCATCTGATTTATTGCTCTAATACCTCTCTTCCTGAAAGTAGGCTTCGCCAACCCCAAGACGGTCTAGATCCTTTGTTTGCCTTTAAGAACTCCCTCAAAGGGTAATATACCCCTTTCATTAAGTGACTCCATAAGGCTAAAGGGGCTGGATGAGTCTCCAAGCTTGCTTTCCTAACTTGGCCTTATTAAAAGCAATGAGGTCCTTGAATCCAAAGCCTCCACAATCTTTCCTGGTTTTCAGCATTTCCCATTTTTTCCAGTGGATTTGTTTTTTCGCACTACTACTTTTCCACCAAAAGGATGCAATTCGTTTTTCAATTGCTCTACAAATCAAAATTGAAATTTTCAATACAGATATAGCATATTGTGGCAGCGCTTGTACTACTGTTTTAATAAGGATTTCCTCCCCCGCCTTTGTCATTAGGTTCTCTTTCCACCTCTCGAGTTTCATGTTTACTTTTGCTAGAACCCACGCAAACATTTCTTTCTTAGATTGTCCCCGATCTAATAGAATACCAAGATATTTCCCTGTTTTTGCAATGATAGGAATTTGTAATTCTGCTGCCATATTCCTCCTCAATTGATATGGACAGGTACTGGTAAAATATATACCGGATTTGTTCAAGTTGATTGCTTCACCCGATGCATAACAATATTGGTTCAAAATATTTGCTAAGTTCTGGCATTCCTTAATTGTGTCATCCATAAAAAAATATTACATCATCAGCAAAAAGTAGGCGTGAGAGCGTTGGACAACGTCTATTCAGTTTTATGCCTTTCAAACTTCCATTTCTTAGTGCTTTGTGTATGAGCAAAGAGAGCATATTGTCGTAATATTAAGGTAGGGAGAAAGCTTGGAAGGGTTCCCCATTAACTTTGATGCTGAAAATGACTGTAGATATACATGTTTACACTAGAGAAATCCAACAATCACCGAAGCCCATAGTCTTCATACATTCGCATAGGAAGTCCCATTCCACTCTATCATAAGCTTTCTGCATATCAAGTTTTAGTATCACCTGAAATTTCCTTTCTTTTTCTGATTTTGAGGTGATGCAACACTTCTTGGACAATTAGGATGTTATCTTGTATTTGCCATCCACTAATGAAAGCAATTTGTTCTATTTCAATCACCCTAGGTAGCCAAGGTTTCAATCGATTAGCCAAAAATTGGAAATGATTTTATAGCTAAAATTGCATAACCTTATGGCCTATACTATTCTATACATTCAGGATTTGCATCCTTTGGAATAAGGGCAATATGACCTATGTTAAGAAAAGGGTCTAAAGTACTTGATGTAAAGAAATTTTCGACCATTTGGAGAACTTCCTTTTGGATTATCTCCTAGTGACATTGATAAACTGCCCATTTAATCCGTCCGGACCTGGTGGCTTTGTAGCCCCTAATTGGAAAACTGTCACTGTAACTTCTTCTAATGTCACTAGCCCTACTAGAGCTTCATTCATTTCATCTCCGACTATACAAGGAAATTGATCTAAAACCTGCTGAAGATTTCTAGGACCAACTGTACCATAGTGGCTATGATAGAAGGTGTTAATATATTGTTTAATTTGTTGAGGTTCCTTGCACCAATTGTGGTCATCCCCTTTCAGCATAGATAACTTGTTCCTTTGCCTTTGTTGCACTGTTGTAGCATGAAAAAACTTGGTATTCCGATCCCCCCATTTCAGCCACTCGATCATTGATCTCATTCCCCCATACATTTCTTCCTATCACCATAACTTTTCAATTTGGATGATGAGTTTATGCTTTTCTTCCTTACTCGACCCCCTATCCTACACATTAGTTAGCTTGGTAAGCTCTTTTTTGAGATACTGAATATGTTGAAATGCATTGGAAATTTTCCGCTTTCTCCATTTAGCTAAGGCTTTGGTCACTTCATTCAACTTGTACGCCGAGTTGAACCACGACTACTGATCATTCAACAATTTTTTCATTACTTCTTTGCACTCAGTATCCTCTAACCAGTAGGCTTCAAACTAGAATTGTTTCTGCCTTTTTTCCTGCGATGGATATAAAGACAGTAGAATAGGACTATGGCCGGATCTGATAGCTGGTAAGGCACAAGCTTTTGCATTTAGGAACCTCACCCTCCACTCTATTTTGCATAAAACTCGATCTAGCCTCTTTTTCACGGTTATTGCCCCAAGTGAGGGCACATCTTTATTTTCTACATCCATAAGAGCACAATCATTTAGTAGGTCGCGAAAGGCAGCTACTCGATAGTAGTCCATTTCCTTTTTCCCATAGTTCTCCCAGTGATACAAAGTTTCATTAAAGTCTCCCATACAAATCCAAGGTAGAGATTTACTAGAATGAATCATTTGGAGTTGCTGCCATATTTGAAATCTCTTTTGGTAATTTGTAGATGCATGTAGGAAGGAAATTTTCATTTTTACACCACTGTTAAGGTCTTTACAAATGACATCAACCATTTCTCCCAAACTAGATTTCAGTTCAATCGCCACTTCATTGGTCCACATTAATGCCAAACCCCCAGCGATACCAATAGGATTAGCTGTCTTGAAATTTTGAAATTTAAGACACTTCCTCACGCTTTCCACTACAGCTTCTTTATTCTGTCGCCATTAAAAAGATTAAACCGGGCTTTTCTTGAGCCGCAGGAGCTCTATGCTAGATTGCTAGGGGAGTGCTCAAACCCTGACAATTCTAGCTCCCTATGGGTGCGTTTGGAAAAAGCTTTTGGGAAAAGCCTTTAAGGAAATGTAAAGGCCTTTTGTTGAAATGCAAAAGCTGTTTGGTAAACTATAATTGAGAAGGAACTTTGGGGAAATGCTGTTTGCTAAACACATATTTGGCAAAGTCCTTTAGGACGACCAATTTAAGTTTTTAATTTTTATTTTTTAAAATTGAAAACAAAAATAATGATTTTTTTTTTTATATTTTTGCATTAAGATGTATATATAAAAGAGATATATCAACAAATTCAATGACTATTTTTTATTATATTTTTGCACTGAGATTTATATATAAAGGAGATATATTAACAAAAAGAAAGAGTAATTTCATTCTAATAAACATTATTACATATGCATCAAAGAAAGAAATAGGTTTTCATTGAAAATTACAAACATCCTGAAGTATTTACTAAATTCATTGCTATTTCATTACGTAAACGCACCATGTCAGGAAATAAATTGTCATTTCAAGTACCGGGCCCCTCATTTGTATTATGAAGGTCAACTGAAGATCCATAATTTGGATCCAAATCTACTCTTGCAAAATGCCTATCATTGGCGGCGTTTCGTCGTATATATTTATGCAAAATCTTTGTTGCTATAACAATTTTTATTTGCTTTTCAAAGGGGAAACTTGGCATATGCTTTAGGATCTTTAACTTCTTCTTCAACACACCAAAAGCTCACTCAATTTCCGATCATAGCAGGGAATGTGCATAATTGAATACCTCTCGATAGCCTGTAAGGACGAGACCTTGTTGAAATTTTGGCAAATGATATCTAACTTCTTTGTATGGTCCCAAATAACCCGTCGTATTTGGATATCCAACATCTACTAAATAATATTTACGTACATAAATATAATATAAATTTGATCAACATATACCATATTTATACATATTAATGTACAAAAACCATTAATTAACAAACCTGGAGGAGGATGAGGATATTGCATATCATGTTCCCTAAAGCTTCACAGAATATGAGTATCATGGGCTTGACCCTCCCAACCACCCCAAACATAAATGCATTCCATATTTAAATTACACACCGGTAAGAAATTTCGAGTCGGTGTACCTTTTCGACCAATAAAATGAATCTGCTCTTTTATTCGTATCACCGCTAGGATATGAGTGCCATTAATAGCTCTAATACAATCCTAATACAAAAACGCAAATACTATTATTTAATCAAAATTTGCATTTAGTTCTTTTTTTTCTATTGAATAATCAAAACATACCTTAAATATGGATAAAATCTTCGATTATTTTTTATCTTCTCCGGAACATCCCAAAATTGCCAATCAGCTAGTTGGATTAAATCTTTTCCCATTTCACATGCTTTGTCTAATAGTAAGCTAAAGTACCTGCTTATACTAAGCTAAAAGTACCTTAAGTACCTGTTACCCATACCATGCCCTAAAATATGAAGAAATGATCCAAGCATTTCTCTAACATCAATCATGCATTAAATACAATCTTATCCATTCTAAACAGTTGATAACACCTTATCGGATTAGCATTTTCGCCCATCAACTTTTCTAACCATGCATATCTTGTATATGATGATGTCCTACAAGGTTTTTTGTGACTGTATATTGCTTGATAAGCGATTGCAGCTTGAGTAATTTCCACAAGTTGATTGAATTCCTCGTCCTCGTTTTCATGGATTTCTCTTTCAAGAGAATTGTCCATATCTGTTTAAAGTAACAAACAGTAAGAAAAGTGATGAATAATCATCCATCAATGGAGCAATTATTTTCCATAATATATATGCAAATTCCACCAAATCGAAATAACCTAAACTGAAAACACATGTCTCACATTAGAACATAATCAGAAGAAGAGTTCACAAGTAGTACAAATTAGCACCCAAAATTAAATCTCACATTACAACATAGATTAAAATCGAAGATTTCAAAGAAGTAACTAGCATCCTAGTGGCGACTATTATGCTCTTTCAACTTATACTTCAGCCACTCAACTTTTTATTCATCTTCATCCAAGTTCATAAAAGTCTGCCTGTTGTCTTTCCTTTCAATAAAATGAGAGAGTGCAAAAAAGAACAACTTTCTATCTTGCTTAATCTCGGTATTGCTTTTAATGTTTGCAAAATTTCTTTGGAAGGATCAAACTCCCTTACAACCGATGTTGCATTGCTCCTACTTTCCTCGAGCTTGCTTGGTTGAACTTTCTACCGTTCTAAAGTATCATCAGTAGATCCTGCCCAATCACCAATATCAACTTGTGTGGTCTCAACATTCTCATTGCAAAAAACTTGTGTAGCATTCTAGGTAACACTTCCAGTAACAATTGTACCCTGGAACATTTGATCCAACAAAGCCTCAACATCTGGATGTATGCCTTTCGTTCAAAAGACTCTAAGCTTAGAATTGACCTATTATAATAAAATATTTTTAGGAGTTACAAAACAAAAAGTAACAAAAGATTAGATAAACGCTTGAATTTTTCTATCCCACCATTCGTCACTTGCGTCAATGGTTTTTTTTCCTTGGATTCCATTCTAGTCCTGTTTCCTTCTGACCCAACTGCTTCCATATAAGAAATAGAAGTGAAAGGACTTGGGTTCGAAGTGGGACAATCGACACCTTTTGAGCAAAGAAAGAGGCGAGCACTTCGATTGTGAGCAAAAAGAGAGTTGAGCACCAAGATTCCGAGCCAAAAGAGAAGTGAAGAAGAAAGAATGTGAACAAGTCACAAGAGTCAACACCAGCAAAGCTCACGAATTCATCAATGTATTGTTTCAGGTTAGAATTAATCGGGCTATGATTACTGCCTTGGTGTCTTTGAGCCGAGATCCTTGGGCAAGGGAGGTTCAAACCAAGTAAAGAAACTCACTGGCGACGCGGGATTTGGGGAGCGAAAGATCGTGTGCTTAAGGGCGTCGGCCAGAGGTCGTCAGAGAGGATCCGGGCGAGGCCGATCTGCTAGAGAACTTCTCGCTCTCAAGTCTCACTCTCTTCACCACGCTCTCTCTCGCACTGAAACCTCTCTCTATTCCGTCTAGTCCCCAAGAAGTGAGAGAATGACAAGTGAGGCAGATCATAGTAAAGAAGCAACTAAAAGAGAGAGGCGAACATGAGAGAAGCAAGTGATTGTTGAGATCAGAGAGGCAATTGCAGAGGCAAGGTTCGAAGAGGAGCAAAACTACAGAGGCACAACCTCGGAGAGAAGTGAGATCGGAGAGGCGAGCGACGACGACAATCTAGGGTTTTCAAAAGGGTCAAAGTTGGAATTTAATAAATTTACGATGGCAACAAAGGCAAAATAAAATTTTCCATTAATGAACCCTCCAGCATGTCGAGAATGCTGAAAAGCTCATCGCTGCCTTGGACTTTCCCCCTGGCAAATGTCAGCTTTGCCATTAAGAGACTTCCAAAGTTTTTTCCCAAACACCTTTATTTTGGCCTAAGAGAATTTTGATGCCCAAAGCCACTTTGAAAGCTTCTCCCAAACGCACCCTATCTTCATTTGAAAACTGATGGCTTATTATGGCTAGCTACCAAACCCAATCTTTCATTCCTTTTACCACTGAAACGTGAAAAGATTGGGATGAGGCACCTTGCTAGTCATAAGGACTGAAAAGTCTGAGCTTCTTCACTGCTGGAATTTTTTTCCCACGTTTCTCTTTTTTTGGATTCCCAAAAAGGTTCTATTACATGAGATTCGTTCTTTAGCATAAGCTGATGTCTTGTAAAATCAGCTCCTATAAAATCCTGGTCTAGGCTACAGGCACACTTCTGTTTTAAAAATCCTCCCTCAGGTACAGGCACAATAGTAAGTTTGCTAACCTCCTCTTGTTTTGTTTGCTGATTATCAGCCTATTGGTTGCTCTGAATAGGGTTTTCAAGTATCATTTCATCTATGTCAGGTTCCAGACTGATTTCTCCATCAAATACTTTCCAGAAAGCGCAATATTCTCTTGCTTTTGCCCTTAACCAGTTGCCAAACTTGCCTGTTCCATTTTCTTCAAGTCTCGATTGTTCATAAGGAATGATTTTGCAATAAGTAGCATAATGTCCTATTCGACCACAGGAGTAGCAAAAGTGCGAAAGTCTTTCAAACTTAAAATCCACCCGAAGTTTTTTATAGTCCAAGTTAACAATAGTTTGAGACCTTAGGGGTTTAGAGAGGTCTAGATTTACCTTAGCCCTGCCCACATTATTTTGGCCATAGCCCTTTGGCTCCACCTTTACTTCTAGCACTTGCCCTAGTTTTACAGCTATGTCTGAAACTGTTTGTTTAGTAATTCTTCCTCTAGGCAGCCCCAAAATGTGTACCCATCACTCACAATGAGTAAAGACATATGAATGATCAAGGGTGTCAAGGCTACATTGCTTTAAAATGAGCAAGTTATTGGAGAAAGACCATGGGCTTGATGTCAATACCCTCTCCTTTTCAGTCATCAAGCTAAATGTAAACAAAGACAACCCTGGTCCTATTGAATCACATATTACCGAGTTTGATTTCCATCCCCTTTTCATTGTGCTAAATAATGCCCGTGAATTCACATTTGGTTTGGAATAAAGCTTTCCAATAAGAGTTAGCTCACACTCTCGTTTCTTTTCCATAGGTACATCACCCTTTATCATTACCATATCCTCCTCCAACCATAGATCTCCAAGACTTCTACAAAGGGCAACCAGCCTTCTGTCGTTTTCTTCCCATTATCCATATTGCCATTAAATGTAGGACCAAAGAATACCTGTATGGGTTGGATTTGACGAAGAACTTGTGGGTTTTGAAGATCGCTCAACTAAACAGATTCTCCTCTTGATGATATGCCTGATGAATTATATGGTTCTTATGTTTTTCCAAAGATAGATTTGCGGAGTGGTTATCATCAAATCAGAATGTGAGAAGGTGATGAATGGAAGATGGCTTTCAAGACCAAGGGAGGCCTTTATGAGTGGTTGGTTATGCCATTCAGATTAGCTAATGCTCCGAGTACCTTCATGAGACTTATGAACAAGGTTCTTCGTTCCTTTATTGGTCGATTTGTCGTTGTTTATTTCAACAATATTCTTGTTTATAGCAGGAACAAGGAGGATCATATCTCTCATTTAAACCAGGTCGTTAATGTCTTGAGAGAACAAAAACTATATGCTAAAATGCAGAAATGCGAGTTCTTCTCTCTAAGCATTGTGTTTCTTGGTTATGTGGTTTCCAAAGATGGAATCTCTATTGATCAAGCCAAGGTGGAAGTTATGAAGACTTGGCCAATTCCGAAGTCCATTTCTGATGTAAGAAGTTTTCATGGACTTGTTTCTTTCTATTGACGTTTTGTCAAAAACTTTAGTACCATCATGGCTCCTATAACTGAATGGATGAAGAAGGGTGCTTTGAATGGACAAAGGCTGCTCAAAACGCCTTTGAGGCAATCAAGCAAAAACTTTGTGAGTCCCCTATTCTTGCACTTCCAGATTTTGATAAAGTATTTGAAGTTGAGTGTGATGCAAGCGGAGTTGGTATTGGCACTGTTCTTGTCCAAGCACAAAAACCATTGGCATATTTCAGCAAGAAGTTAACCGATTCCAAGAGGAATTATTCAACTTATGACAAAGA
Organism: Eucalyptus microcorys; assembly: GCA_014182515.1. NCBI lineage: Eukaryota > Viridiplantae > Streptophyta > Magnoliopsida > Myrtales > Myrtaceae > Eucalyptus > Eucalyptus microcorys. The sequence continues at coordinate 20,067,873 of CM024564.1, forward strand.
GTTCTATGCCATTGTCTGAGCTCTGGATCATTGGAGTCATTATTTGAGGCCAAAGCAATTTGTCCTTCATTCTGATCATGAGGCACGCAAAATGGGTAGAATTTCGTCAATCCTTTTCTTTTGTCTCAAAATATAAACCTGGGCACACTAATGTTGTAGCATATGCTTTATGCTTGCTGTTTTGGACTCTAGGATTATTGGATTTCAATCAATGAAAGAACTTTATTCTGAAGATGTGGAGTTCTCATCCATCATTAACAATTGCAAGTGGGGAGTTTAAGGTACATATTCTTTACAAGATGGGTTTCTTTTTAAAGGAAATCGATTATGTGTGCTGAAGAGTTCTTTTTGCGAATTGCTGATTCGAGAGGCGCATGGTGGAGGATTGGCTGGTCATTTTGGTATTAACAAAACTCTTGAGGTTGTTCAAGAGCATTTCTATTGGCCAAAGATGAGTGGAGATGTGCATGCTATCATCTCAAGGTGTGCAACTTGTCAAAGATCAAAAAGTCATTTCCATCAAGGTTTGTATACTCCACTTCTGGTACCATTGCAGCCCTGGGAAGATGTTAGCATGGATTTCGTTATGGCTCTACCAAGAACTCAAAGAGGAAAACATGCTATCATGGTGGTCGTCAATCGGTTCTCTAAAATGGCTCATTTTGTGCCATGTCAAAAGACCAATGATACATCTCATATTGCTGAATTATATTTTAAAGAGATTATTTGCATTCATGGAGTACCAATGACCATTGTGTCGGATTGTGATTCGAAGTTCTTAAGCTACTTCTGGAAGGCTCTATGGAGAATGCTTGTTACAAGACTCTTATTCAGCACAGCTTGTCATCCATAAACCAATGGCCAAACAGAGGTAACAAATAGTACTCTAACCACCAAGGCCTACTTCGGGATAGTAGAAGCTCACCACCAATGCCTAAAGATTCCACCAGCCAAGGATAAATGGCTTTTTGGCTCACCACCAAGGAGTGATCTATGCTCCAAGGATAAAGAGACTGCAAGGAGTCATCCACTCTTCGGAGAAGTTCACTCAAGCAGAGAAATTCTCACAATTTTTATTCATCAAATTCGTATGTCCATACATTGGATAGTTTTCCCCTGTTTATAGGAGGATTTTAGACTTGGGAAATATAAAAAACAGACTTTAATAACCTAGGAACTTAAACCTTTGACCCTTGAAGACTACATAACAATAAAGACACCTAGGAACTTAGGAAATGCATTTATTAACACGGGAACTTGCATTCTTGAACCTTTTGCCTTCCAAAATTCGTGCTCCTCCCTTGATCCGAAAATAATCTTCCTGGAACTTCATCAATTGGCCATGCAAGATCTCTAAAATGGCCTCCCATTAATAGTTATCGACATACCACAAAGTATCAATAAGTAATTGACATTATTCATTCAAAATGATCCATCGAAGCACATAATGCCCAATTTCTTTCTTGACTTGGATAAGCATCCATGGTTATGAGTTGGTTGATGGAGCGACGTTGGATGCTCCCGCATCATCCTCCCCGGGTTGTTCGAGATTTGTCCTCAAATCTAGAAAGTTTTCATCCTCGAAGTAAGGAGAAAGGTCTCCTACATTGACTATTGCCGAAACTCCAAATTCTCCAGGAAGGTCAATCTTGTAAGCATTGTCACCAATTCCCTCAATAACTTTAAAGGGACCATCAACTCTGGGCATGAGCTTGTTCTTTCGTCGAAATGGAAATCTCTCATTCCTCAAGTGAAGCCATACAAGATCACCCGGTTGAAATTGAGTCTTCTTGCGATGTTGATTAGCTTTCTTCTTGTAAGATTCGTTGGCTTTTCAATCTTGGATCGAATCTACTCCTGGAGCTTCTTCATTGATTCAGCTCTTTTCTTGCCATCAAAGCTTACTTGAGAGTTAGATGGAATTGGAATCAAATCAATGGGTGTGAGAGAATTAATTCCATACACAACTTCAAATATCGATTGACCAGTAGTATAACTTGGTGATCTATTGTAAGCAAATTCAGCATGTGCAAGCTTTAAATCCCAATCTTTCAAAGAGATTATTCACATTCATGGAGTACCAAACACCATTGTGTCGGATCGTGATTCCAAGTTCTTAAGCTACTTCTGGAAGACTCTATGGAGAATGCTTGGTACAAGACTCTTATTCAGCACAGGTTGTCATCCACAAACCGATGGCCAAACGAAGGTAACAAATCGTACTCTAACCACTCTTCTTTGTGGTATGCTGAGTAAATCTTTGAAAGATTGAGATGTAAAGCTTGCGCATGCTGAATTTGCTTACAATCGATCACCAAGTTATACTACTGGTCGATCGCCATTTGAAGTTGTGTATGGAATTAATCCTCTCACACCCATTGATTTGATTCCAATTCTATCTAACTCTCAAGTAAGCTTTGATGGCAATAAAAGAGCTGAATCAATGAAGAAGCTCCATGAGCAAATTCGACCCAAGATCGAAAAGGCCAACGAATCTTACAAGAAGAAAGCTAATCAACATTGCAAGAAGACTCAATTTCAACTAGGCGATCTTGTATGGCTTCACTTGAGGAAGGAGAGATTTTCATTTCGACGAAAGAACAAGCTCATGCCCAGAGTTGATGGTCCCTTTAAAGTTATTGAGGGAATTGGTGACAATGCTTACAAGATTGACCTTCCTGGAGAATTTGGAGTTTCGGCAACATTCAATGTAGGAGACCTTTCTCCTTACTTGGAGGATGAAAACTTTCTAGATTTGAGGACAAATCTCAAACCACCCAAGGAGGATGATGCGGGAGCATTCAACGTAGCTCCATCGACCAACTTATAACCATCGATGCTTATCCAAGCTAAGAAAGAAATTGGGCTTTATGTGCGTCGATGGATCATTTTGAATGAATAATGTCAATCGCTTGTCGATACTTTGTGGTATGTTGATAACTATCAATGGGAGGCCATTTTAGACATTTTTCAGCCCTTTATCCTTGGCTGGTGGAATCTTTAGGCCTTGGTGGTGAGCTTCTCCTATCCCGAAGTCCTTTATCCTTGGCTAGTGGAAGCTTTAGGCCTTGGTGGTGAATTTCGTAGATCTCGATCCTCTTCTTTGGTTGGTGGTGTGGCCTTTATACCTTGGAAGAAGATCGTTCGCACGGGAACTTGCATTCTTGAACCTTTAGCCTTCCGCATTCTTAAACCTTTAGCCTTCTGCATTCTAATAAATGCATTTTCTAAGTTCCTAGGTGTTTTCAAAAGTTAGGAAAGTGACACTTAAGTGTCAAAATCGAAGCAAAATAAATCATTTAAGTACCAATCTGGCCAAAATCCGGCAAAAATGGCGACGTGGCAATTTTCTGGCAATGTAAGTGCATAACGACGTCGTTTTGCATGATGATATAGCTTAAAAATGCAAAAACGATGTCGTTTTGCCTTTGACGTGATAAAAATTTAATATAAAAATTAATTAAATTAAATTTAAAACTAAATTTATTTAAAACATTTAAAAATACAAATTCAAATATAATAATAATAATAATAATAATAATAATAATAATAATTTAAAAAAAAAAGGAGGGGAGGGAGACGGCGAGCCCTCGTTGCTACCATCGCCTCCCCGCCGCTGCCCGGAAGGGCCGACAACGGAGGGGGAGGGTCGGCCGGGGTCGCCGACCCCCTCGTGGCCCTAGCGCAGATCCGGCGAGGGCTCGTGGGCCCTCGTTGTCGGTCGGCGGGGGCGGTGACCCGGCCGACCCTCGCCCCTCCGTCATCGGCCCTTCCCGGTGGTGGCGGGGAGGCGACGAGGGCCCGCGAGCCCTTGCCGCCGGTCGGCGAGAGGGTCGGCGACCCCGGTGACCCTCCCCCTCTATCGCCGGCCCTTCTCGGTGGCGGCGGGGAGGCGACGAGGGCCCACGAGCCCTTGCCGGATGCGGGGGAGGGCCGCGACCCTCGCCCCAGATCCGGGCGAGGGCTCAAGGCCCTCGCCGCGGGTCGGCCGAGGGCCGGTGCCCTCGGTTGACCCTCCCCCCACCGTCGCCGGCGCTTCCGGTGACGGCGGCGAGGCGGCGGCGACGAGGGCTCGGCCATCAACCGCCGCCTCCTCTCCCCACCTTTTAAAAAAAAATAATAATAAATATTATTTTATTATAATAATAAATATTATTTTATTAAAATAATAATAATAATTAATTTTTATATTAACATTTGAATTTGCTTAAAAACGACGTCGTTTTTGGCTTTGATTGTTGAGTCAGCATTTCGGTGAGCCATGTAGAAGAAAAAAATAATAAAAAATTGCCACATAGGATTTCCGGTGAGGTTTGCCAGAGATGGCACTTAAGTGTCCGACTTTTTTTTAAAAAGTGGCACTTAAGTATCACTTTCCTAACTTTTGGCACCTAAGTGTCCTTCCTTGCCAAGTTTTGGCACTTGGGCTGTATTTCTTCTAGTTTTCAGGAGTCAAAGGTTTAAGTTCCTATGTCATTAAAGTCTGTTTTTTATATTTCCCAAGTCTAAATTCCTCCTATAAACAGGGGAAAAGCATCCAATGTATGGACATATGAATTTGATGAATGAAAATTGTGAGAATTCCTCTGCTTGAGTGAACTTCTTCGAAGAGTGGATGATTCCTTGCGGTCTCTTTATCCTTGGAGCGTAGATCACTCCTTGGTGGTGAGTCAAGAAGCCCTTTATCCTTGGCTGGTGGAATCTTTAGGCCTTGGTGGTGAGCTTCTCCTAGCCCGAAGTCCTTTATCCTTGGCTGGTGGAAGCTTTAGCCCTTGGTGGTGAAGTTCATAGATCTCGATCCTCTTCTTCGGTTGGTGGCGTGGTCTTTATACCTTGGAATGAGATCGTTCTATCTTTTCTTATTCCCCTTCATTTCTTCCTTGTATACACAACCCCATACACTCTAGAAAAATCCCAAAAGAAAAAATTTCCGTGCTAGAATCACTCACCGCATCACGCATCAACTACACCTTCACATACACAATCCACCGCCGAACCTACGTTGCATAGGATTACTTAGGATAGTGTTGAGGTGAATAGCACTCCAACTATAATTACATAGTACGAGTCACCCACCTCAACCCTGAAATTCCTTTCTTGATGTCGAGAATTACCACCCCAGTTCGCTATTCTACAACATGGGTTAGCTCTTTGACCATGCTGGGTTCCCACCTAACCGCAATCACATCGGTTTAGTTTGGTGATCCTGTGGCTCCATTTTGCTAACCCGTCTAGAATAGAAATTGACCCACATCCTATTTGCATGTCTATGTGATTGAAACTTCATCTCGCTAACTCACTGTATGTATAATTTCTCTCTTTACTAGTTCACTTTTGATTGGACTTTTCATTTTTGAAATTCGTGGAAATCAATCGAATGCCTTAGGTGATCTAGGCTAATTATTGAAAATTTTGGGCAATCACTCTAGATAGTGAACTTTGAACATAAATTTCAAACATCTCTAATCTGACCCTACAAAACAGATGGTTTTGTCTAAAATTTCAATTATGGGTTTAAAATCACATCTTGTATAAAAATTCTTCCAACTCATGATTGTATCTTGGGGCATAAAAATTGAAATTACATTTTCCATCAAATTCTTTCTCTCTTGGGTTTTGAGGTTGAAATTCAAATCACATCTTGTGCATAGACTTCTCAAATAAAAATCACCTCATTTTTTGCAAAGAATGAAATCACAAATCTATCTTTCAAAATTAATGCCACATTTTGCAAATAGAGTGAACATTTGATTGATAGCTGCGGATTGATCTTTTAATGATGCCTTCTCTTACGATAAGATCTTGGCAAAACGCTAAAACCCTGTGATGGGACTATGGGGCATGTACCGTCGCCTTGATTTCATTGTAAGAGGCAACCTCATTAAGAGATCATTTTCTCATTTACATACCAACATTTTCTTCTTCTTGTGGGATGCGAAGAATGGCCACTCTTTGACATTTTCTTGCTTAACCACACAAATAAATGGACCTCCAAGCTAAGATGAGAATTAATTTTTACACTCATTTATGCTGGATTTTCTTTTATTTTATCTTTTTTTTTGGTAAAGATTTTCTTTTATTTTATCATTGTCTTCATTCTCATTAAAAATCATGTTTTCCATTTTGAAATTTAATTGTGAACCTAATCGATGCTTTTGTAAATCATTACAACTCATATTTGAGTGATGAGGTTCTAATTCATGCCATTTTTCCTTGAAAGCACTTGAAGAACTTTGAACTAGCCATTGGAGCTGAGCTTTGATCCCTTACTCTCAAAATGTTTTGAATATAAGTTAAAAAAAAATTGCATAAAATTTTATCTCCACTTATTCCCTTTCACAAGTTGATCCGCGAGATGATGCTTTAAGATGGTAAGGTTGAAATCATTCCAGTAACAATTTTTGGTGCAACAATTGACTTGTTCATCCATTTTTGTCAAACAGGTAAAAATGACAAATGTGTTTGAGATTGATAATCACTTCTTCTAAGGGACAAAAGCATAGGGCTTTACAACTCAAGGTAGACTCAACGTGTCACAATTGTCGGTGAACTATAAAATCAAGATGGATCATTATAGAGATCAAGAATATATTCTTCGAGATGGTCTCCTTGAGGCCTAGCAGCATCTACATTAAGGCCTAGCTTCGTTAGGAACCGAAGATATTAGCCGTTTGCGGGACGCTTAGAAAAGTTGATAAAGAAGGGAAGACCAAACAGGATGGAGCTTTGAGTGTGACTAAATCTTGAACTAATAGCACATGGCAATCCGCTGCTGAAGTTGGGTGTATCAATTGTGGGGCTGATGCCACTGTCAAAAACCAAAGCGTCTCCTTCACTTTCCTCTCTTTCTTTCCATGGATTGTTGCCGCTACGGTTGATTGAAGCAGAGGCTTCCCTGATCAAGAATTGCCAATGACTTGAATTTGGGAAATTTGATGGAAACACGAAGCTGAACCAATATCAACCGGTGACTCCATTAAACCCCATGAAATTTGAGCATTGGATGATGCACCAGGAAAGGGGGGTCCAAACTGCAGAGTTTATCTAACAAGGTAAAGAGAAGGATGACCAGATGGTTGAAGCAACAACAGAAAGGTCCAAAAATCTCAATACCACTGTGAAAGGAAAGTACAGCATACGGAGAAGAGATTATGAGAATCCTAATTCTGATTCTACATTAAAACTTATGTGTGATCAGATCATAATGGCTAAAGCATATGCTACCATTACTAAATCAAAACAAAAATAACACTAGCCTTTATAGAGCCACGTGAAGCCACGTGAAGCGCTTCAGAGAAAGTCATCGAGTCACTAAAGAAGCAAATCTGAGCGCTGAGCTTCATTCCAGGCCAAAACAATGGGCCACGTCCTCTCTTTGGCAAAGGACCAATAATATGATTGCCTTGCAGTTGCAAAGAAACTAGGAGGGATGCTCCAGTCAACTGAAGAAAACGTGAATGCTCTTTTGGGGCAAAAAAAAAAGGGAGATAGGCATGAAGAAGGATGGTGACGAGGTTACAGAGAAGACACGTATATTGTCCCTTGAGTTGCTGTAGGAGTTGCTAGAAGATTTTAGCTGTTTGCTTACTAAGAACTTCCATTTCATCGATTCAGTGAAAACTTATTTTTCATATGCTCTACTGCGGGCTTCGATTCTTTAATCCCCTGCCATCTTCCACTATACAACTAGCATCTCCTAAAGTACTCATGCAGAGATTTCGAACAATCGTTAAATGTTGTATAGAGTCCTTCTCAGGCATATCCTCAAACAACTTACTCACATTTCCCATATCCCCACTCCTCACATGACCACCTATTAGAGCTATCCACGACACCAAACTCCTCACGCTCATGTTGTCAAACAACATCCTAGGAGCTTCCATGTTCCCCCATTCAGTGTACCGATCAACAAATGTCATGGACAACGTGGCTCTGCACCTACAACCCTTCCCAACAGGACACAGCCAAGGAGCAACACTTCGCCAACGCCATGAACATAAAGTTATCGGGTGAAAAGCCGGTGTTCCTCCGGAGATCTCCGTAAAGAACAAGTGCTTCGTCAAACTAGCGCAGACCCACTTAGGCTTTGATCATGGCGTTGCAGAGAAACCCATCGTCTCTATGGGGACTTTTATCGAACAACAGACGAGAATGACATAATCCCGTGGGCGGGTCGGAATCAGAGGCGACGGAACTTGGACAGGCGCAACTGGCGACGAGCTTGGTGACAAGACTGACCTTGGGGTCCAGTGGGCGGGTCGGAATCAGAGGCGACGGAACTTGGACAGGCGCAACTGGCGACGAGCTTGGTGACAAGACTGACCTTGGGGTCCAGAGCATTGCTAAGCATGCAGGCGTGGATTTGGAGGAGAGAGGGTCTCGAGTTCTTCGTCCCTTAAAGGAGATAGAGACATCTTCGTTTAAGAAGTCCGAACGAGGGACTTCAATGGCTCCAGAACTTGGAAAATAAAAAGCTTCTTAAATCCACATCCTCAAGACGCAAAAGAACCGGCGCAAACTTCGGAGGAAGGAAGAATCCAGAGTTTCCTCTTCAAATCCTCATTATAGCATATGTACGACGTCAAAGATAAGATTATCTTCTTTACCAAAAAAAAAGAAGAAGATAAGATCATCTTTTCAATAAAATTATATACATAATTGAAATACTCATTGCTCAATAATATCAAAACAAAACATAATGGTTCAATTTATTGATCAAATCTCAATAACTCACATATCAATAATGTATTTCATTAATTAATCTTGTCTCATGCATCAATAGTTCATTCATCTACTAACCTTAAATTGTTAATGGTCTATTCCATTAACCAAACTCATAATTGAATATTTAACCATGATCACACACAATACCTTGTAACAAGACAGCCAAGATTGCCTTTGGCTAGTTCTCAATTTATATTGTCAATGGCTAGCTCACGAGAATATCCTAACATTGTATATCCACAAACTCTTGATCGAGTTGACAACAATAAACCCATCCTCCAATACAATTAATTGATTTCACAAAACAAAACGCGTAATCTTTCTAAACTCTATTCATTCAATCAAAGTACATTTCACATGGCATTTTTCAAACCATTTCAAAATTCTTTATAAATGAAACTCATAAATCGATATATATATATAAATTTTTATAATGTTTTTCATAAGACATTTCTTAAATCATTTTAAAACTCATTTCATAAACCAAGGAGCGACGTAATATATATATATATATATATATATATAAACTTTCACACAATTTTCATAATATGTTTCTCAAATAATTCTCAAATAACTAAAGAGTAGTAAATCTCCAATTTAGATTTTTATTCAATAAAAAATGCTATCACTTTTCGAAATATGAGATCGTAAACTCGAAAAGGAGATGGTACAACTCATTTGAGAAAGTTGAAAACCAACTTATGAAAGTTACTTAAGCTAACGTATTGGAATTCTTTTCAATTAACTGAAAAACAATATTAAAATCCAGGTAAAACACTGCTCCAATGAACGGCTTATCTAAACCACGCTGAGTTGTCAATGAATTAATTCCTGACACTAACAAAGAAACTCATTTATAATGTGCATTTTTTTTTTCATTATGTGTATTGTCCGTTAGGCATAATTCGAATGCGAAAATTTTGAAATTCATTTTGATCAAACTGTACTTTTGAAATCAATTTTCGTCAAATTTCTCAGCTCTATCATTCACATATAAAGCCATGGCTCAATAACTTTACAATCAAACCTTGCAATTCAAAATCGACATAACTTTGAATTTGTACTCTACTTTCAAAAATTACTTTGATTAAATGAATAATGGTCTTGAATACTTACCAGGTGTTGCAATTCGAATTTTATTCGGCTTGTCAGGATGTCCAGATCGGCTACACTTAGAAACTTTTTTCCCTCTTTCGTCACTCCTTTCGTTTTCTCCTTTTCTCCTTGTAGCCCTCTTCTTCTTTAAACAGCTCTTGGTCGTTTTTAATTGAGGCGGTGTCTTTTTCTTTTTTCAACTTTTTAACTTTTAAGTAGTAATATAATTGACCAATCAAACCGCTCAACTTTTACATGTGGTGTCCTTTTTCTCCGTCTCTAGGTGACAAAGTTTTGGATTACTATTTTACCAAACTTTAAAAAAAAAATATCTCAAAATTTGACAACTAATGCAAATATATTTAATCGGTATACTTATTGTACTTAGCATTTTAACCGAACACTGATATATTGGCAACTTATTCACTTTTCTTTATTGGGAAAACGAATGAAAGTTCATGAAGTGAGCAAAAAAACACAAAACTTATTAAAAGAAATGAAACAGATTATTTTTAAGCACTTAATCAACTAGTTGAAGTTTTCAAATTCAATCAACCAATGGTAGAGTTTTCGGTGGATAATATAATGAAAGAGAAAATCTAGAATTATTCCACAGTCCACCGCCGATGGAATCCGAATTCCACCGTTGGAGCACTATATATGAAAACTTTAGTTATATTGGTATACTTATTAAAAAATTAAGAAAGCATATTGTCAATAGACATATCAATTAATTATCTATAAAAAAAACTAAATTCTATAAAATTAGATAAAAATCAAACTTCTCTTTGATTGACATGCATAACAAAAGAATTATAATTAAAATAAATGTGACTCAAGCAGAAAATGTAATACATGAAAATGAATTTAATTCTGTTGGAAAAAAAAAAGATTCCAACAAAAAACTTTTCTACAGTTTAAGCTTATATCTTTGAAAAGGAGATTTTTGAATTCCACATCGAATTGAATTGTGGAAAAAATGGAAAGAAAGAAACCTTATAGAAATTGGAGAAATTCGATATTGAATAATACATGCATGATTCTACATCGACAAGCAACAAGAAAAGAATAAAGAAATTATCGAGTACTTCATTTTCATATTGATTAAAATTGCATTGCTGTGTCAGAATAAGGATAGCTATACTGATTCGGTATATTCGAAAAACACTCTTGGTACAATATTGATGATCTAACAAGGATGGAACTTCAGTGAATTTCCATTTACTAATATCATCTTTTATGGAATCGATCCCCCCCTTTAACTGTACAAGAATATGTGGAGCTCAGCATGTCTAGAAGCACAGGAGAACGTTCTTTTGTTGATATTATTACCAGTATTTGATACTGGGTTATTCATAGTATTACTATACCTTCCCTATTCATTGCGGGTTGGTTATTCGTCAGCACGGGTTTAGCTTATGATGTGTTTGGAAGCCCTCGTCCAAACGAATATTTTACAGAGAGCCGACAAGGAATTCCATTAATAACTGGTCGTTTTGACCCTTTGGAACAACTCGATGAATTTAGTAGGTCTTTTTAGGAGGACCTAATGACCATAGATCGAACCTATCCAATTTTTACAGTGCGATGGTTAGTTGTTCATGGACTAGCTATACCTACCGTTTCTTTTTTAGGGTCAATATCAGCAATGCAGTTTATCCAACGATAAAACTAATAAAAATTATAGAGCTACGACACAATCAAATTCGAACGAACAAAATGTTGAATTGAATCGTACCAGTCTCTCTTTGGGGGTTATTACTCATTTTTGTACTTGCTGTTTTATTTTCCAATTATTTCTTCAATTAAGAGAAGAAAAAAGAATAGTATAATACTAAATCATAATAAGAATTATCTTAACCCATTCGGAAGGATCACATCTCATAATTATTTATGGCTGGTTATGTCTTTAGCATGACAACTTTGATGAAAGAAATGGTGGAGGGAAGCGGGATAAATGGCCAATACTACTGGAAGGATTCCTCTTTGGATAATAGGTACTGTAACTGGTATTCTTGTGATTGGTTTAATAGGTATTTTCTTTTATGGTTCATACTCCGGGTTGGGTTCATCTCTGTAATAATAAGATGAACTAAGTTGGAGACATGAAAGCTTAAGAAGGCGAGGGATCCTTCTTAAGCTTTCATAATATTTTATTAGTCTAAATAAAAAATAAATAACTTTTCCCGATTTTGAAAAAAAAAATTTCATTTCATTTTTTTTTTCTGATAATGTTTTTGAAAATTTCATTAATTGATTTAGAACATCTCTTATTCGCTGATAGTAATTTATCTATCTTTCAAAGTTCGAAGAAAGAAGGAATCGCTCGATTTGATTTTCCTAAATGACACAATTACAATATATATTTCTATCAATCCGATATTATCCAAAGCAAATCCTTTTCGAATAGATCCTTACTCTACTCTATTTAGTATCTCATCAAAGTTGAATTTTTTTCTAAGTTCATTAGAATAAGTTCTATTTTATCAAAAGATTTCCCTCTATTTTTTGTTTGTTCATTACTTTATATATGTATACGTAATAAATATAAAGTAGGGGTTCTGATAATATATATATTATTTCTCACTATATTTAATTTGAATTTGAGTTTATTCTAAATGGATCAGAAACATGAATAAGTTATGCTTAATATTTCAAATGGATCAAGTTTATTTTAAATGGATCAATCTTAATGTACCCCTGTTATACTTAAGATTTCACCTAACTGAAAATAAGTCACACTTATGCTCACTGTGATATATTCCATGCTATTTTTGGTAACCGTATATTGAGCTGTTGGATTGTACATAAATTGGCAGCATTGGTTTCGTCGCAGTTTTTTGGTACCTATGTCAACGCCACCGGAAATTTCCATATATTGTGCCCTGACGGTGGAATCCGAATTCCACTGTCAGTGCACAGTGTAATAACTCAAAAAAGTACTAGCAAAAAGCTCGAGAATTTTCAATTATGGTCAAGTCTTACATGCGATATATTGACACGGGATATCTACGTTGTGGTCTCTAAACCTAGTTATGCCTCCAACTCTGTGGTATATTAATTTTTCACAACAAGAACACCTTGTGTACTGGACAAGATTAAAAAAGAAGTTGAAGGAGCAAAATCATGAAGACAATGAGGATGATTTTGCCCTGATCTCTAGATCTAGTGATGCTCCATTTGCTTGCTCGTGGGGTGTAACAAGGTCTTTTTGTCTCTCTCACAAGAGTATCCAAGCTCGACCACCCTTCATGTTAAACTTTTTTAGTCTTCCGAAAATCATGACGACAATGAGAATGATTTTGCCTTGATCACTCCATTTTCCAGAGAATCCATACCACTTGTCCTCGCAGCCTTCAACGGGCCTTAGTTGTAGTTCACAACTGTAACCCATTGTGAATCCGACATTCCCATATGCGCTGCAATTTCATAAATCGTGACTTCATTACACTAGTTTGTTCATGTTATGGATACATGTCCATCACTTTCACGACACAAAAGCAAATTACTTATGAATTTACCCGCATCTAGTACGTGTGATTGCCATTGCACTAATATATCAGTATGATTTGAGAGCTCTCATATTGGTGTGACTATTGACGAAACAAAAAGAAGATAACTTTTATTTTTGGTAACCTTTACCGGCCCAGGCTACATAAGTGATGTTATTCCTGCAACATAGTTTATCCAATAATTTAGACCTTGAAAATGTTGACAATATTTGGTAAGCACCTATGAAAATCACGCAAATACTTTTTTTGGTTGGCCTAGCTGATCAAATTTTTGATTATCACCAATTAAAATCACGTAGAGCTGGGAGATCATGATTGGTCATCCTAGCAAGGCTCTAAAGGACAACCAAATGTCGACATTATTTTTCGTTCTCACGGAAACGTATTATCCAAATGTTTGACTCAAGCAAACGGTCAACAACGTGTGAGGAAACGTGCAATCAAGTGCCTAGAGGGTCTTCGAATGGGAGAGGGCGACGTCCTCGAGGCGGTTCACGCGGATCATGGGCAAGCCATGGATCACTTTCCTCGGGAAAGAATATCCTAAAAATTATAGGACGGCCATTTCAATCATAAAACTTTTAATTATGCTAATTCAGTCATAAGCCTATTACACAACGGCTAATTTAGTTTTATACATTTTAATTTTGGCTATTTAATCTTAAATATTTTGACAATTTTATCAATTTAATCCTAAACTTTTTGATAATTTGCTAACATAGTTATTTCGGCTAGCTTTGGTTGGAAATTGCTTACGTGGCAGCTTAGTCAATGCCAGCTGTCCTATTACGTGGTACCGCCAGTGCTAACATTGACAATTTTCTTCAACTTTTTCTTCTTACATTTTTCTATTCTTTTCTTTTCTTTTTTTTTTTCTCTCTTTTCCTTTTCTCCCTCCACTAGCGAGGGCTTTAAGGCCTTGGCTAGGCAACAACTGCCCTCACCAGGTTTGATTAGGCCGCTCTTGCAGGCCCCTAGGGAGGGTCGCCCTTGGTTGGGCAAGCATGGGCTGCCCTCACTAGCCCCTGGCAAGGGAACCTTGCCAAAGGCCAAGCTTTGAGCATCCCTTGCCTAAGGTTGGCAATGGTTGGTAGAGGAAAAAGGGAAAAATGAAAGAAAGAAAAGTAAAAAGGAAAAAAAAATGTACTTAAATTTTTTTAAAATTTCAAATATTATCCACATCAGCGTCGGTTGTGCTAAATAGAATGGTCGACATTGAATTGACGCATTTGGAAGGCTTATAACTTAATTGATGCACTTGAAAGCATCATTGGTGTAAAATATTAATTGGTAAATCATCAAAATATTTGGGACTAAATTGACATTTTAAAAATGTTTAAGACTAAATTGACAAATTGTCTAAAGATTTAAAACTAAATTGACACATTTAAAAGGTTTAAAACTAAATGGACAAATTGTCAAAAAGTTTAGGATTACATTGAGGCACTTGAAAGATTCAGAACCGAATAATTTGATAATTTTTTAGGACTTTTTGGATAATTTTCCTTTTTCATGGAGATTGTCTAAATAATTTGAGGAGGTGGTAACAAGGGATGGTGCTTCGTGAGCACTAATAATACTCAACAATGCCTCAGAATCTATTCTTAAAAAAAAAAAAATCTTAATTAATTAAATTAAGTTGTCCTGTTACCCATTTATAAACTATAATATTTAATTTTTATTTATTTACATTTATTTGATTAGATGCACAAAAAGTCTTGAAACTTATTGTAGTGATGAAATTTATAGATCATTTCATAGCTCGTATTATTTCTTTATGACTATCTATGAATATGGATATCGGCATTTAAACAACAAGATTTAAAGGAGAGGAGGGAAATAGAGATGCTTAACCTTATCACTTCGACCACGATGTTCAACACATTGAAATTGAGGGGATCTTCCTTCATCTTTTTCCTCTCTGTAATGCAAACCATGACGATAAAGATGGCCAGGTAGGAGAGCTGTGAGAATTTGAGATTCTCCAATAGTAGCTTGTAATTCTTTTTCGGCTCTTTGCCTTCTCTGTTTCCCGGGAGCCTCTCACCCTCTTTTGCCGGTAGAAACGATGTATACGGGGGAAGGTACCTGAAGATTATACACATGAAAGTATTTAATGGACAAAGATCACGTAATCATCATCATTTACATTACTTACGCACATCCGGCGTGTTAGATGATTAAATTTGTTAGTTGAAGAATGGTCGATATTGATTATCATCAGGCGTTGTGGTAGGTTTGATAAAGAAGCATATGCATTTACAAGGTAGATGCTGGTTATTTATGCTGGTTACAGAGTTCTAATCGGATTGTGCTAAGGACTTATAACTTGCCAGCCATATAGTAATTCTTCTCGTACTATGTTTATTTGATGTTTTGAAAGTTAAATCACTATAAAATTTGACTAGTGTTCCGAAAACACTCGTCAAATAACTCAAATGCTAAATAAAACGCCCTTTCTATTAAATTAATCTTACTTGTTTCAGTGAAATTCTTGAAAATCATGGGTCGTGAAAATCGCCAAGTTATTAAAGCTCATTACACAGTTGACCTAAGTGTTTGTACATATCGGGGCATCTCGGTCTAGGAGAATTTATTATTGACAGTTTTCATAAGTTGTTAGAAAGGACCTCTACAATGAAAATTGAGGGTATGGTTTTGAGAAAACTTGTGATTTGGAGCTTCTTGTTGTTTTGAATACTCAACCTTAAGAGAGTTTTCAACGTGCAATAATATAACCAATCTCTACTTTCTTATCAAGTCGCATCTGGCCAATCTTCGTCATCACCATATTTAATTCGAATACAAATAGTTACTAAGTGATAAAAATGAGTTGACCTATTATGGCATGAACATAAAAACCTCGGACAATGCCCCAAATACACTGAAGAAAACCTCAATAATGCTGCATAATAATGCTTTAGATTATTCATCCTTCAATAATGCAATTATTTTAGCAACCTTCCTTAAGAGTCAGTATTTTAGTAATTACGAACAAATCATAACTATGTTAAAAGTCAGATGGAAATCCTTACAAATAAGGGAAGACGTCTTTGAGATGGTGATGCAGTCATTTTCAAATACGTCCAAACCATTTACTTACTTTTCAAGAAAATGTGCCACATGTCAATAACTAAATTGATTGATGTTTCGCTTCTCTAGACGCCCATGTTCTATCATAAGACACGGAGAGTCGGGATTGGAAGTGGCAAGGTGAGAAACTGTTTCACATGCGACTTTTATTTGGTTTAAGAAGATTAAATTATAGGCAGGAATTTATGTACATTCCTTTGTTTTTCTTTTCCAAATCGCCAGCCAAATATTTAATTAGTGAATGGCTAGGTGAGAGAGAGAGAGACTCACATCATGACGACGAATACCACCAAGATGGCAGGAGCAACTTGGGACAGATCGACGATCGTCTCGCCCGTATATCTGGTGTTCACGCACTGAAAAAGCACACCCGTGATTTTCTCATACGAGCTCAATCCACTCAGCAACTCTGAATCCCACTGCATCGAGCAAAACATGACAAACTGAACACCAATAAACCCCAACACCGTGACCACCAGTAGCGACGAGTAGAGGCTTGGAAGCAAGTGCTTGTAACCGACTTCACTTGTCCTGCTCAACAAGTACATCATTTCTGCTTTGACCCAGAATTTCCCCATGAGCCAAATCGTGAACCGTAAGGTCGACGGGAACAACGTGTTCCCGAGAAGGACCTGAGGGATGAGAATCAAGAGGAGGCCGGAGTTTTTGCTGAAGACAATCATGTTTTCATTTGTCGGGACAAACCCGCAACTAGCAAAGGTCGACACGATGGTGAAGACTGAAAAGGTCATCATTTTGAGACCCTTCGTCTTCAGCACGTCTCTAGCGCTAGAAACACGTTTCATATAGAGCACAACCATGGCAACACCGAGAACATGGACTCCTATAAGGTAACCTAACACTACAAAACACAAAAATCTAACGGAACAATATTTCAGATGGTCAAGATCTAAAGACTCATCTCGTGATCTGTACAAGTGGGGGTCTACTTGTGAGTTTGGGCAATCTAAGTTCGTTATTTCACCTAACCCTATGTGGTCAACGATGTCGTTTGTTGGGTTCGAGGGGTAGAGATTGCTATTGACAGAGGCGACTTTTTCTTTGGTTTTGATGAGCCACTGCAGCTTCGATTTGGTAAAGTTAAGCCCAACAAGGGAAGTGAAAACCTCCCCTCCGATGAACATCAGGACAGTCATCACAACAAGCTGGGAATTGGAAAAGACCTCCATCTCCACCGTGGACATGCTTGAGACGGTTGCCGCAGAGACGGAGGTGAAGAACAGATCCAAGTCCCTGGGCCTAAAGGAATTGGTCCGTGGCCTTAAGTCCTTGAGGCCCCAGAAGCCAAGGAACGAGAGGAAGACGAAGTAGAAAACTTGGATGCAAAAGGAGTTGATTCGGAGGAGCAGGAAGCGGTAAATGTGAGAAAAGAGGAAGCAAAAGGACCTGCAGATGCAGGCTAGTTTAGGCCATGAAGCACTACAAAGACACACAGCTTCTTGGCCTAAACAAGGAAGGTTCATCCTTTTTTGTTGTTATTGCACAGGAACGAAATTGTTCTTGTTGTTGCGAGAACTTGAGGTTGGAGTGCTGGTGTATGTATAGGAGAGTCTCAACCTAAGGTTCAAGCAGTTGGTCATGGCCTTAAGAAATTTCTACTTGAAGAACCGAAAATATTTGTTCAAATCATACAAACTGCCATGGATAAAAGCCACCTGCCCAAATGAAACCTTTAGACTTAACTGGTGTATAAGAATTGCAAAGTAATTTATGTCTTTAGATGATTGGGACATCCGTTCTTATTTTTTTGCAATATATATGGTAAAAAGAGAGGCATCGTCAACGTTCATGAAAAATTAAAGATGCACACTGCACACTGCACACATGAGTGCAAAAAGGTGAATAATTTTTTATGGAGGTCCACTCGGTACAGATGCCTCTTGGAGATAAAAGAATCAGCAGAGCGTCAAAAGCAGGAAGCTATCGGTGGCTTCTTCGCTAGGAAAGTCTGTTCAAACTTCACAGCAGAGGGAGGTCGAGGTGTAATTCGGTGTAATTCGGTGTGTCGTCAATGAGATTTTGACATCTGGACATTGAGTATGGTCCAGAAGAAACGGAATCGGCCTTTAATGCATTACCGCTACCCTCAGCCTCCCATGTCAGTAAAAAATGATTCAATTATCATCGTTCATGTTCCCTTCCAAATTCGACCAAAAAAAATTTATTCCCTTCCAATTTTTGAAACAGAAACCATGTATCGTGGATAAACCTATATTTTGCAAAAATCAGTATGCACATGTAGTATTGCTCAAATCTTTTTAGAAATAGTTCATTTTATGAAAAATGAAACTTGTTGAATAATATTTTCAAAAAATTATTTCATTTTCCTGTGATTGTCTTTAGCAAAAATCATGGAAGTAAATTTTTGTATTTTCCATAAAAAGATGAAACATGTACTTGAGAAAACCTCTGGAATACAACCTTAGCTCCCAAGCTCAAGTGTCGAGCACTTGGCCTAGAGTGCCCCATCATCAAGGTCACAGGAGCAGCATCAAGGACCAAGGCCCAGCTTCAAGAAACCTAAGGTCAAAAGCCGAGGATTAGGGAATGTCCACCGAGATTTCAAGTTGGAAACCTTGGCTAATGACCTAGGCACCAGGCATCGGGTCCTAGGATCAATCGCAACCTCAAGGAAGTTGGGTCTTGAATGTTGTTGTCCCCCAGCGTGATAGCTAGGGCTCAGGCCAGACCATCGAGGACTGGGGCATGGACACCAGATTGTTCATCCCAGCCTCAAAAAGCCTCGACCGAGGTGTCAAATACCAAGGCATGAGAACCAAAAACCGAGTGCGGCCACTAGGACCTAAGCATCAGTTGAGACCCAAAGACAAACGCTAGGACTCGAGCAGAGTTTGCTAGGAGCCCTGGTTATGGGCACCAAGTTCTCAGCCTAGGTCTAGCCTTAGGGAAAACTGGGCTGAGATGCTAGGTCTCGACATTGCAATCCATGAATAACCGTTTGTGCCCGCATAGTTATTCATCAGCTTTCCCTTGGTGATTCACCTCGGAAACAACATGATAAAGACTAAGAGTCAATAGTAGAAGAATTGGAAATGAGTCAACAACATTGAAAAATTTGGTCAAATAGTCAGAGGTCGTATGATATAATTGTGCTAGCAAACTCCATCTTGCGAAACTTGCTTCACCTGAAGGAAAGGATTGCATGGGCAATCTAGACCTAGGTGACAGATCCAATCAACTCTCAACGACTCTTAACTCCCGAAAATCATCTTCAACAAATCGACTGTAGATGGCTATGTGAAAAGGATCAAAGAAGACAATAAGGGTTAGACAAAAAATAGGGAAAAGCTTGTTCTGTTATTATCATCTCTCTATATTGATAAAACCATGCACATTGTCTATTCATAACTCTCTCTATAGTGTTCTTACTACTTTGTAATCGTGATAAGAGTAAGTGTATAAGAGATAGCAGTACTTGTGTTCTAATAGTGTGAGTTATCTTGCGACAAAATTAATACATGTTGATTGTAACTTCTCTTGACATTACTAGTGAATTCCAACCCATGTTAAGACTATTAATTGGAAGAGTGGACATAAACTTTGAGATAAAATTGACCTACTATAAATCATTGTGTGCTATTTCCCATGTATTCATTAATGCCGGTAATTGTTTGATATGAGCACAACTCATTTGAAGCTTTCAGTCTTTCTTTGTACCGCGTGCATCTTGTTATCTTCAAACAAGATTTCAATCAACCTATTCACCCCCTATAAGTTGTATTGTTAGCACTAACAATAATATAGATAACATTTTCTTAGAATGGATTTTTTTTTTCCCAAAAATGACTTTCAAATATTAAAATAAAAACGTATCGGACTAAGGCCCAAAAGCAAAATGGGTAGGATATTCCTGCCTATTGATGACAAACAAAAACAAAAGACAAGAAAAATGGGATAATAATACAAATGGTCCATGAATTTTAACCTAACATTCAATGCAATCATTGAACTTTTAATTTGTTCAATGAGCTCTCAAAACTTTACCCCAATGTGCAATGTGATCCTTGAATTTTTGATTTGTTCAATGTAATTCTTAAACCATTGGTACATATTTAATTTAGTCTCCAAAATATATGAAAAACCTCAATGTTGTCATTCTATTAATTCAAGTTTATGGACAACATTTATTTTCATATAGTCAAGGGACTAAATTGAATATATACCAAAAGTTCAAGGATTACATTGAGCATTTTAAAAGTTCAAGGACCACATTGGGCTATAATTCTAGGATCATATTGAGCAAATCAAAAGTTTTGATGCCATATTGCATATTATGTCAAAGCTCAACAACCATTTATGTCATTTGTCTCAAGAAAAATCAATTACAAACGCAAATGCAACACTATTTTCTCGAGAGGACTTTCGTTGGATTTAATTACTTACAATGATCAATATTTTGTTGAACATATTATTTATATTCGATGTGATGTTGTGAAATTGTTCATTGAGATTATTCATATTTCATGCAGTCAAATTTTGAACTTTTAAACTTTATAACCTGTTATATATATTTTTTTGATGACCCAGGAACCACCGTACAGTCAGTAGCCAGTGACGTAAACCCGGGGGGCACTAGTACGAGGACCCACCTCCCACGGCACCGTACTTAAGTCGCACAATGGGGGCAAGAAGTTTCAAACCTCTCCCCTCCCGGATGAGGAGGCAAGGCGCGAACTAACTCGTCCACTGCGGGGTGGGTTTTATAACTTGATACTCAAATATCTAAATAATAAAAAACAATTATACGCAAATTCCAATGAAAAAGAAACGAACAATGTCTAAGGCAATGAAAATAAAAGTATTCTTTGGCAAGTCAAGCCCGAAAGATTAACGCGATAGAAAATTTTCCATTTTCTGTCGCCTTTTATGCTCCGTTCGTTTCGCGGAAAATAACTTCCAGGAAAATATTTTCCGAAATTTCTGGTGTTCGGGTGGACGGAAAATACACGGTCAAGGAAAACATTTTCCGGTCAACGGAAAATCCTCTCTTGACATTGTGGAAAATGATTTCCTCTTTTCAAAAGAGGAAATCATTTTCCCCGGCCTCTCTCTCTCTCGCTCTCCCTGCTTCCTGCTGCAATGGCTTGACGACGTCCTTCTCTGGGATCAGCCTCCGCCCTCTCCGGCCGCTCCGCCCGCTTTGCTCCGGGGCGCGTCGCGTCGCCGCCGCTGCGCTCCGCTTCCCCGGCGGCTCAAAGCCGCTCGGGAGGATCCGGCTCAAGAGGGAGCACCGCGGCGGCGCCGGGAGGCTCGCGGGGAGCCCGCCGTCTAGGCTGCTCGTCGTGCGATCGGCAAGCTCTGGCGAGCTCGGGTGAGATCGGCCGAGCCTCGAGCTCGCCGGATGCGGCGGCGAGCTCGCGGCTCGCCGGATCTAGCGGCGGAGCTCGCGGCTCCCGATCCGGGCGAGCTCGAGCTCGTCGCGATCCGGCGAGCTCGGGTGAGATCGGCCGAGCCTCAAGCTCGCCGGATCGGCCACCGGGACTTGGTCGGCGGCGGGCAGCCGGCCATCGTCGGCGAGGAAGGAGGTGGAGGTGGCGGCGGCGGCGGAAAGAGGAGGAAGAAGGAGGAGGAAGGAGGAAGGAGGAAGGAAATAATAAAAAATAAAAATTTCGATTTTTAAAAATATAAATAATTAAAAAAATCATTTTAAAAAAAATATAAATAAATAAAATAAATATTTTCCAAACAATTAAATGAGCTAACGAACGGTGGAAAATATTTTCCACTCAAATTTTAGATTTTGGCCGAACATCGGAAAATAGAGTCATTTTCCTTGAAAATGACTTCCAGGAAAATGTTTTCCGGAAACATGATATTTTCCGCGAAACGAACGGAGCCTTAGTCTAAATATTGACCTTAGCGACTTTTTTGGTCACATGGACTTGTCCACACGATGAATTTTTGGTGCCTTTAGTCAGTCTATAGCGATAGCAACAAATAAAGTTTGTCGCCTTTGAGCAAGATAACCTTATTTTTTAGCCTTTTAAAACAAAACTCTCACCTTAAGCAAAGGTAACGGGACAAATGCAACGAATAAACAACAAAAAATACATTTTGCTAAAAGCGAAATACGGATTTCATCACTTTAGCTCTCTCTCTCTCTGTTTTTTTTTTGGTAGTGTGGACTCAGCTGCTGGGATCTTGGTTAAGGAATTGGGATCTTGCGTTTTTCCTTTGGAGTTTAATCTTATGTTGGAAAATGATTTTTTATTTTAAAATAAGAAAGCCATTTTTCTAAATTTAAGCACAGATACTCACAAACAATCCAAATGTTGGAAAATGAAGAACATGTTTTATGATAGTAAATTTTTTGCAAAAGCAGCATGCCCTTAAAGTTGAATATAAATTGCTCCTTGGTATTTAGTTCAAATTTTTACCCACTCCACAATTGACACAGTGATGAGGACGTTCCCATGCTTATTACTCATGAATGATGGTTGTGGGTTCGATCCTACCATGACCCAGTGATTTTCAATGAAAATTGATTAGAATGACAACATTGAAAATTGCACTAAAGTTTTGGACTATATTGACAAACGTGGAAAATTTAGAATTGAATCGACATCTGTATAGTAGGATTCATTGGGCAATTTGTCCCTTAGACCTCAATGATAAGATGTTGGCGATCTAACTTGCATATGGACTTCTCGAGAAGTAGCGTTTCTGTTGGAAGGTATACAGATGAAATAGAAAAGGGCGACCACCAGAAAAATCATTGCAAAAAGATATATATGAGAATTGGTAAAATGTAGTTTATATTAAAGGATCTAATGTAGTATGTAATGGGGAGACTAAATAAAAACATTATTGTATAGGCTCCAACTCCTCAGTCACGTATTGATTCCAAATAATTCAGTTAAATAACTGCCCTAACTTTGAATAGAAAAACGGGTATTTTAGTCGGATTTCTCGGAGGTGGTTTCTTTTCCGTTGAATTTTCAAGTGTTGGGTAATATATGAAATGCAATTATCGTTCGTGATGTGAGAGATTCACGAATCTTATTCAAAAGCCACAACCCCAATAATGGGAAAAGAAAAATGGACAATTTGCAATCGGTGTCAAGACCGTGAAAAAACACGCCAAGTCAACCATGTTGTTTGATGGATTTAGAGAGTCAATGGTGTGTGTTCACATGGGCCAACAAAAGAGAGGGGAATGCTTATGTCAAGGAAAAGCTAGATGGAGCAGTTGACACTATAGAATGGAGGATTACTTTCCCATGTGCTGAAGTTGTGGCATTACAGGCTTTCGGTTTGGATGATAGCCCCATTGTGATATCTTTATTTCCAAAGGTAGGCAGGAAGAAAAAGGAGTTCCGTTTTGAAGCCTTTTGGCTTGTAGGTGCCAAATGTGGGCAGATCGTTAGAGATGTTTGGCAATCTTCTGAGGCTGACTTGCCGGAAAAATTAAAGAGGGTTAAAAGGGAGTTGGAAATATGGAGCAGGAAAAAATTCACAAATGCTTGGTGGAAGATAAACTCATTGAAGAATGAACTGCTATCCATAAATTGCAATCAAGTTGTGGGCTGTGAAAGAGAGAACTAATGCCATCAAAGGGGAGATTGAAAAATTTTGGCGACAAGAGGAGATGTACTGGGGAATGAGATCAATAATAAGCTGATTGAAATTAAGGATAAAAATACAAAATTTTTCCACGCAACAACGATCAAATGAGGTAGAGAAATAGGATCTTGGGTAGAGGCGGGCGATGTTTTAGTAGGTAAATTAACTCCCTAGATGGCGAAAGAATCATCGTATGCCCCAGAAGATAGATTATTATGAGCCATACTTGGCATTCAGGTATCCACTTTAAAGGAAACTTGTCTAAAACTACCTATAGGTGGTAGGGGTAGAGTTATTGATGTGAGATGGATCCAAAAAAAGGGGGTTCAAATTATAATCTAGAAACTATTTGTGTCTATATTTTACGGAAACATGAAATCAAAGTGGGTGATAAAGTAGCTGGAAGGTATGGAAATAAAGGTATCATTTCCAAAATTTTACCTAGAGAAGAACATTGCTAAAAAAACTTTAGTGATGAATGGGTGCGGGACAGTAACCAGTTAAAGCAATTGACAATGAGTTTCTTTCAAAACCTTTACACTACTACTGGATTTTGAGACTTTAAAGCGGTATTGGAGAACTATCCAGGTCTAGCTGGGGAGGAAATCAATCAAAGTTTAACAGCAGAATTATCATCGAAGGAAGTAAGGGTGGCTGCTCACCAGCTGGGTTCCACCAAAGCACCAGGACTGGACGATTTAAATGGAAAATTCTTTCAACAACATTGAGAAGATGTCTAGCTTGATATTTTTAAAAAAGGTACAGAACTTTTTTACTAATAGATACCTTGACCCTGAACTCAACATAACACATATAGATACCAACAGAACACATATCACTCTAATCCCAAAAGTCCAAAATCCTGAAAAACTTGAGCAATTTTGGCCCATTAGTTTATGTAACTTTTCCTATAAAATCATTTCTAAAGTCATGGCTAATAGACTCAAGCTGTGGCTATTGGAATTGATTTCTTGAAGTACAAAGTGCCTTTGTAGGTGAACGACAAATTTAAGATAATATCCTAATAGTCCAATAAGTGCTTCATCAACTAAGAGTAAGAAAAAGAAAGAAAAAAATTCCAGGCAGTTTTTAAATTGGATATGCAAAAG
Source organism: Eucalyptus microcorys (assembly GCA_014182515.1). Taxonomy (NCBI): domain Eukaryota; kingdom Viridiplantae; phylum Streptophyta; class Magnoliopsida; order Myrtales; family Myrtaceae; genus Eucalyptus; species Eucalyptus microcorys. The sequence continues at coordinate 20,093,011 of CM024564.1, forward strand.
GCATATGAACAGTGGAATGGGATCTTTTTGGAGACTAGTATGATGAAAATGAGATTTTGCGCTAAATGGGTAAACTGGATTATGAAATGTGCTTCTACAGCTACTTTTAGTATTAAAATTAAGGGAGAGCCCCAACCTTATTTCCAACCTATGAGGGGGGTTCGCCAAGCTGATCCGCTATCCCTATACCTATTTATTTTGGAAACGAGTGGCTTATCTTTCTTGCTAAAACAAGCTTTAGAGAATGGGAGTATAGGACAGATACGGTTGAATAGATCACGCCCCACTTTATCCCACCTTCTATTTGCGAGTGATTTGATTTTCTTTTTGGATGGAAGTATTAGAGAATGCCAAAACATTGCTGCTATCTTTAATCAATATTGCTACGCTTCGAGCCAATCAATCAATTGTAATAAATCAGGGATATTTTTTAGCAGGGATTGTCTAGGGGTTTTAAAAAGGAATATGCCAAAAGAATTGCGAGTTCCAACAAATGAGAAAACTGGCAAATATTTGGAAATTCCATCTAATTGGGGAGAAACGAAAAAGCAAATGTTTGCTTAGATAGTTACGAGGTTAATATGAAGTTGGAAGGTTGGAAGGAAAAGTTCATTACAAAAGCCATAAAGGAAATTTTAATCAAAACCGTGATGCAAGCTCTCCCCCAATATTCCAAGTCCATATTCAAGATACTAGTATCTATTTGCAAAGCAATTGAGAAGAAGGTGGCAACATTTTGGTGGAAACCAATAGTGACAAGGTATGCAAGTATATTTAAAATGGAAAACGGGCATGGAGGATATTGTAGAATGGATTAGAAGAAATGGGAAATTTTAAAGTGTAGAAAGGATAATGGAGGACATGGTTTTCGAGACTTGATTTTCTTTAATAAGGCTATGTTGGGAAAACATGCATGGAGGATATTTCAAAATCCCTCTTCTCTATGGAGTAAGGTTTTGGAAGGACTTTATTTTCCTGAAGGAGACTTCTGGCATGCGAGTAAAGGGAGTAGACCATCTTGGGGTTGAAAGAGCATATTATTTGTTAAATTAGTGTTTCGAGTTTGAATTCGTATAACGATTTGTTAAACCGAATTTGTTGATAAAGATTTCCCAAATAGAAGAAATTTCATTGGACTCCATGAAGGATTACAAAAGAGGAAATAAAATATAATTAAAAAAAAAAATTCAGCAAAGTTTTCTTCTTCATCTGTAGGATGAGGCCGACTTAGGGTAGTTATGTGGGGCCCAAAGTCAAATATTTGACTTTGGGCACACACATACCACGCCGGAGTTTCCTTTTCGTTGATGGAAATTAAAGGGTGGAGTCTGCACGTGGAGCCGAAAAAAAGAGAGCCGGTGAGCCCAAGTCAAATATTTGACCTTTGGGCACACGTTTTTCTTCTTTGGACATGCGTGAAGCGGCTTAAAAAAAAAACCCTACGAAAGCAAAGAAAGAGAGGAGCTACACGTCCACGCTACTTGAGAAGAGCCGCAAGTTTTCCTTGAAGCCACGCGAAGCTTTCCAAAGGAACGCGAAGATTTACAACCAGTAAAGTTGCAGCACACTATAGCCACAAATAGACAAAGAAGGCAAATTAAATCACCGATACGTTATGATTATACAGATATTGCTTATGCATTGACTGTAGGTGATGAGGTGGAGACAGATGAGCCTTCCTCTTGCTCTGAGGCGATGGCTAGTTTGGAGTCGTTGCAGTGGCTATGGTCTATGAGTAAAGAGATTAAATCACTCCATCGAAATCAGACATGGGAGCTAGTCAAAGTACCCAAGAGCCAAAAGATTATCGGAAGTAGATGCTTTAAATGGAAAGAGGGCATTCCTGGTATCGAGGGAGTGAGGTATAAGGTGAGACTTATGACGAAAGGATATACACAGCGTGAGGGCATTGACTACAATGAGGTGTTCTCTCCTATGGTAAGGCATACTTCTATTTATGTTTTACTTGCTTTAGTTGCTTCGCATGATCTTGAGTTAGAGCAATTAGATGTGAAAATTGCGTTTCTTCATGGTGAGTTGGAGGAGCAGATTTACATGAGGCAACCAGAGAGATTTGCTATTTCGGGTAAGGAATATCATGTTTGCTTGTTGAAGAAATCTTTGTATGGGTTGAAATAATCTCCTAGGCAGTGGTATAAACGTTTTGATACTTTCATGGCTAGTCAAGACTACACGAAAAGTCAGATGGATAGTTTTGTCTACTTTAGGAGATTGAAGAATGATTATTTGATTTATCTACTCTTATATGTTGATGATATGCTGCTAGTAGTTAAGAATATATCTGATATTGATGTGTTGAAGATGTGATTAAATGTTGAATTTGAGATGAAAGATTTAGGTGCAGTAAAGAAAATATTGGGTATGGAGATTTTGTGTGATAGGACTACATGAGTTTTATGTCTATCTTAAAAGAAATATTTTGAGAAGATCGTGACACGTTTTAATATGCAGTCAGCAAAATCTGTAAGTACACATTTAGCGAAGTACTTTAAACTTTCAAATAAATTATCACCGTAGACTAAGGAGGAGGAGGAGCATATGTCTCGTGTTCTTTATTCTAGTGTCGTGGGTAGTATTATGTATGCTATGGTGTGCACTAGGCCTGATATTTCACAAGCTGCGAGCGTGGTTAGTTTCTATATGAAGTGTCTTAGTAAAGTTCATTGGCAAGCTGTGAAGTGGATCCTCAGATATTTGAAAGGGACAACAGACGTGGGTATAGTGTATCGGAGGGACAGTAATCGCAGTGAGACCACTGGTTTTGTGGATTCGGATCATGACGGTGACTTGGATGATTGCAAGTCTTTAGCTGGGTACGTGTTTACGCTAGCGGGTGGTGCAATTAGTTGGAAAGCATCCTTACAGGATCACATTGCCTTGTTTTCGACTGAAACAGAGTACATGGCACTAACCTTTGTAGCGAAGGAGGCGATATGATTACAAAGTTTGCTCTCGAATTTTGGGTTAGCATAGAAAAGTGTGGATATACATTGTGATAACCAAGGTGCGATATATTTGGCGTATAATCCAGTTTATCACGAGCGAATGAAACATATCAACATCAGGTACCACTTCATCTGAGATATCTTAACTAAGGGTAATCAAGCTATGCTTGAGCTCTATTGGCGTCTGTGGAGAGTGACCACCTGTCGGGGCGTTGGGAGAGCAGTATGGATAATGAGCACTATAACTTGACTTCAAATATGGAGCCAATATGGAGAATTGTTAAATTAATGTCTCGACTTTAAATTCTGTCTTGAGTTTAAATTCGGATAACCATTTGTTAAACCGAATTTGTTAATAAATATTTCCCAAGTAAAAGAAACTTCATTGGACTCCATGAAGGATTACAAAAGAGGAAATAAAATAGAATATAAAAAAAAGGCAGCAAAGTTTTCTTCTTCATCTATAGGAGGAGGCCGACTAAGGGTAGTTATGTGGGGCACAAAGTCAAATGATTGACTTTGGCACACACATATTCCACGCCAGAGTTTCCTTTTCGTTGATGGAAATTAAAGGGTGGAGTCTGCACGTGGAGTTGAAAAAAAGAGAGCTGGTGGGCTCAAGTCAAATATTTGACCTTTTGGGCACACGTTTTTCTTCTTTGGGCATGCGTGAAGCGGCTTAAAAAAAAACCTACGAAAGCAGAGAAAGAGAGGAGCCACACGTCCACGTTGCTTGAGAAGAGCCGCAAGTTTTCCTTGAAGCCACGTGAAGCTTTCCAAAGGAATGCGAAGATTTACGTACGTGGACCAAAGACGAACGCCAGAGTTCTTGATTTTGGCGTACGTAGAGCATATTGTTTTGAACTTGAACGCGCGATAATTTTCTGTCGTGAGTTTATGTCCAAGTAAGTTATTTATTTATAAACACTTTGGGTTTTTGGTTAAATTTAAGTATGGGAAACACTCGAGCGTGTGAGTGATTGTAAACTCTGATTCTCCAATTATAGTGGATTATTTGTTGCTGGCTCTCCCCGTAGACGTAGGTATCGATACTTGGACAAAACCACGTAAATTTCTGGTGTCCTAATTATTTCTCGTTTATTTTTTTTGCAATTTCGCGTTAATGTAAATTGCAAGATTCTGTCGTTTCCGCATATTATATCCCAACACTATTAGTGAGAAATACCATCAGTCCTTCTATACAATGGGTGGTAAGAAATGGAAGGAGCATCAGAATGAGGGAGCACAGGTGCCCAGGTGGTTAGAAAGGGGATTGATTGGGGGTACGACAAATACAGACGAACCGAGAAGAGTGCCTGAATTGATCAATACAAATGCAGTAAAATGGAAGGAACAATTAATGTATGATCTTTTTGAACCCGATATTGCAACTGAATTCATTGCAATTCCATTGAGCTCCGAGGACACAAAAGATAGAATGGTGTGGACGAATTCCAGAACTGGGGAGTACACGATGAAGAGTGTTTACGACAAAATCAGAGAGGAAACTACACGACCCAATTCAGCTGTAGCCTCGTCATCGTATCAAGCTCCTCGGTCTCCATGGGCAAAGATTTGGCAGTCCCACACTATGCCAAAAATCACAGTTCAAGGAAAGTAACAAGTAACCCACATTAGGGAACAGCATATTGGGATCAAAAGTAAATCTCAGATAAGAGGACAGAGAGGAGAGCATCTTCAACTGAGAACTTCCCCATTTTTAGACAACTAAATTATCTCAATCAAGTACGATAAGACAAATGACAGCAATTAACACATCGAACTCAAGGCAAGACCCCTCAAATAGCTATGAACTACCTTGAGAGGAGGATCAAGGCACTCAATATGAAAGGTCTGGGGAGCTATCACAACATAATAAGTTGCCTCCAAGATCACAAATGACGCCTTCATAGTAATACTGCAAGACAAAATGTTACAAAAACCACTGGTCAGAGAACAATAGATGGTCCTCAAAAAGTCCTCAACATCGAAATGATACGAATTCTCAAGACATCTAATTGACACAAAAGAGGATAAAATTTTATCCTGTAGACAAAATTTTACCTATGGTCACTGTTATGATTCAACAAGGGTTTAGTGTAAATATAAAGGAAAACTACAAAGTGCCTCATGACTTAAGAAATGGCATAGTTACGAATAAACAGAAGTGGCATGTGATGCCAAAGGAATTAACAATATATTACCCCATCAATTCCTTTCTTCTTCGATGAATACCAATCCAGAGAAATTTCAGATTTTAGTTTGTTCCTGGCAGAAGTCGTAGTCTTTGGGACCTCTAAGGCTACTGAATTCTGTTCTTTATAATATTTCTGAGTGTCAGGACTATTCTTAAGTACTCGGGGCAAAAGCCTCGAGCTACAGCTTACCATGTAAGCTTGAGACTGAAAAACTTCTACGAACTCCAGAATTTAACAGTCGATTCATCTCGATCCAAGAGCAAATAATACATTCCTCAGGGATATCTATGAGTTCAAGACAAGGGATGAGCGAGAGAAGATGACGGCGAGAGAGAAAGCGATCCACGGGAGAAGTAGGAGGGGGCTTAATTTGCAAATTAAGCGTCAAACATTATGAAGTCAATCAATCCGTCCGTGTCCGATGCAATCAGCTAAGCATACTAAAAGAAAACCAACGATCAAAAACCGAATTTCATGTTGACATTAATTGGAAAACCTGAAGAAAATTTTGAAATTACTGAGTCTAAGAGTCGGAAATCTCCATACATGGTCATTTCAAGTGAATAATACGTAAACGGGCTTTCCATCTCTTTGACCAGAAACCAATTCAATTTATCACCGGCTCGCGCTTCCTCGAGCTACTAAGACAATGCTAGCATTTACCAGAAAACTGACATAGGCATCTATGACAGCAAACCGATTCCCAAGAAGGAAAAAAAAAAAGAAAGCAGGGAACTACACTCTCTTACCACACGGAGAGCAACAACGATCGGAATTCCAGGCCCGCCTCACCGCCGACCACGTCGGCGGCGAAATTGCGAGACGGTGTCGAGCGTGCTCTCAATCTGCGCCTTCAGGAATCGGGCCGGCGTGAGTTCCGACTTCCTCAACCAGTAGTGCCCGACCATGCGGCCCTCGTCCAGGCCAGGTTCGCGATCGCACCCTTCTCCAGCTCCTCCATCGCCTTGAACGCGGCCTGGAACCAAGGCTCCATCTTCTCCACGAACTCGTCCGTGAACCCGATTTGGCTCACGTCCAAGGAAAAGCCCTAGCTCCGGTGTTGATGCAGCCAGTCCACGTACCTCGTCCACAGCGCGGGAATCCTTCTCCAGCCCTCTAGCCTGCGCCTCTCCTTCTTCGCTGCGCCGTCGGCCCTACCTAGGTCCACCGAGATCTCCCTCACGACCGATCAGGCCAGCGACAGGGACAACACCCGGTCGACGGCGGGGAGCCTGGCGCCGCTCGGGAACGAGACCGAGGCCGCCTCCCTCTTCTTTGGAGGTTGACGCCTCGCGCGGCGGAGGCCGGCGGCATCTTCGACCTGAGGGAGGGGGAGGACGAGCAGATGCCAGAGACGGAGGACGCCATCGACGGCGGCGGCTCGGAGTCGGAGTTGATGACGAGTTCGTCGGAGGGAGGCAACTGGTGAGGCTTTTGGGGAGGCGGAGGCGGTGGGATGCGCTGAGAAGGAAGTGCAGCTCGTTTTCTCTCTGCTCTTCCACGAGGAGAGAGAACCAAAAAAATATTCGAGTGAGGAGAGAGAAATTTTAAGCGCGCATTTATCATCCCTTCGCCCATCCTTTCTTTCGCCAGCCGAGCCACCAACCGAGAGTCATTCGGGAGAGAGTGAGTAGAGAGAGGAGAGAGAAAGAAAAGCTGGGTTGTTGAGAGGAGAGAGAGCGTCAGAGTGGTGGGCCTCAGGAGCGCGCCGCGCAAATTTTGAACCTCTGACCCGTTGCCTATGTGGAGCCACGTGTCGGATTCTAAATGGTCTTACCCTATGCCTACGTGGAGGGTAAGACCACTCAATATTTTCTCGGGTTTTACGAGAAAATATTAGGTATGTGAGACGCTCCAGCGTGGCAAACAAGAAGGTGGTGGGAGTGCGACACGTGTCTCGTGGGACCCACAATTTAAGGCTCCCATTTTGAAAATTTTCCTATACTGCAGCTTCTGGAGAGAGGGTTTTCTGTCGCGCGGGTTCTTCTTTGCGCCTCTCTCTACCCTCGCTCTCCCTCCCCGACGAACTCCCTCTCTCTCTCTGCCCTCGCTTTTTCCGACCGGCGAACCACCGCGAGCAACCGACGAACCAGGAGGATACCGGCGAGAAGACCGCGAGCAACCGACCGGCGTGCGACCTCCCTCTCTCTCTGCCCTCCCTCTTCCCGACCGACTGGTGTGCAACCTCCCTCTCTCTCTGCCCTCCCTCTTTCCGATCGGCGAACCACCGCGCCGCCCCTCTGGCTCGGCTTTCGGCCCCGACTCGTCCGTCCCTTACTCTTTGTCTCTCCTCGCGTCTCTGTCTGCCCTCCCTCTCTTCGACGGCGAACCACCGCGCCCCCCTTCCGGCTCCAGATCCGGCACCGGCTTGTCCAGGTAATTTCTCGCTTTCTCTTTTCTCTCTTTCTCTGTCTGACGGGGTGACGGAAGGGATTTTATAGGAGTTCAGTGATACCTGAAAAGTCATTAGTAGTATGCTTTTCGCCTGTAGTTTTTCTTTAATCTTTGGTCTGGCTATTCATTATGCCAGTAGGACATACTCCGAAAAGGCTCTAAAATGAGTGCTATTGTTGCAAATCATGGATAGTCCTTGAAAAGCCATATCTGTTATTCTTCCATATTGATGTTTATATGTATATTGCCCAAGATTTTTCTTGCTTCTGAGATCATTTGGTCATATTTGTTTCCGTGTGTTTGCGATGCTTATGGTAATTCTGTACTCTCTTAGTGTTCATTCTGATATTTAGTCTGCCGTTCCTCCTCTCTCAGGTTCTTGTGGAACTGTCTATCACGCTTTGTGGTACGGATCAATATGTTCTTCTACTCCCCTTAAATTTAGTTTAACAGAGGGATGCATGCTGTCATGATGTAAAATGCATGTACCTCACTTCATGGTATACGTACTACTTATCTCACTCCTCTAATAGTGTTTGGCTATCTCTTATGCTATTCACCTACGGACTTCAAGTTCTCTTTATAATATGTAATGCATGGTGGGGGAGTGAATTTTACTCATGTTGCCGACATGAAACACAGGAGAAATGTGTCATCTGTCTGGACAGTAGGTATTATTCTGTGTTTTGCTATAAGTGGCACGATAAATGTGGCACAAATACCTGTTTTGGAGAAGTGGAAAGAAAGGAGAGTAGTGTTGTAATTGACTTTGCGATATGTGTTGTTCCCATATATAACTAAATGATGTGGGTAACTTTAGTTGGTGTGTTCTGCTATGTTTTACTTATTTTGCTAAATGAAAGAGGAGATTTAGTGCAATGCATTTGGCTTCTTACTTTATCTCACTGTTTGGTATAGACCTATGTGATCTCCTGATGATTTTTTTTTTTTTTTGGATTTTAACTTTCTCTGCATTTAATCCAATTGCAGGATGTGGCGGTGAAGGTATTCTCGATGCAAGAATATTCAGAAGAATTGATAAATTCCTTTAGACAAGAGGTTTGTTTTCTTTTTTGTTTTACTATGTCTCATGAGTTCTCTTTGTTTCTAATATTATTCAGCCAGGACATGCTGAGGGTCGCTTAGACTTTTTAATCTGAATAAGGCATCTCTCGTAGGACATGATATGTAGGCTATGTCTTGCTCTAAGCCTGTTGGCTTGTCCTTGACTTGTTAATTGAAATTATGAAAACATTGTTATGATAGTGTTTAGTGATTGCTGGATGCGCCTGGCTGGTTTAATTTTGATAAGGGCCTTCCTTGACAGGTTGTAATTGCAGTTGATAATCTAGATTCAGACTGAGGCAGTGAGGGATAATGGGTTGGCCTTTTAGTTGATAATGAGCCCAAAAAGTGATCTATATTATCCCAGGATGTGACGAGTCAACATCGAGGTGCCAAATGACTCCATCTATGGTGTCACTTGCCCCTACATCTTCTGATTGTTCTTTTTTGCCTTTTTTCCTTTTCCTGATAAGAACTACATAGTCAGATGGTTTAGGAAGAACATTCTGAAAACCAGTGTGATAAAGAGATGAAGTAAGATTGACCAATATGTTCGAACTGCATGCATTTATCTCTATCTCTCTGCACTTGTATGACTATCCTGTATTTTATTATTTTATAAAATTCTGAAGCCTTTTAATGAATAGAATTTTTGGTGCTTATTCTGTAGCAACTGGGATTTTTTCCCTAAAGCACGGATATAGTTTATTGGTGTCAGCTCTATTAGTGATGGCATTGGCAATTTTAATTCAAGTGTTGTTCCACTAATACAGCAACGCAACATTTCCAGTACATGTGGTGATAGCAGGTTTTGATCTTTTTTTTTTTTTTTTTTTTTTTGCCAAAGGATTATGGATATTTTTCCTTATATTTTCCATGCCTTGATCCATTGCATTATGATTAATTGTGTTGTGTGGGATAGATGTAATAGCATGTGGGTCTACGAAAGGATTATACCTTCTCGTTTTACTCAAAATGAGGAACTTTCTCATAGGGCTTTGCGATTGTTATATGTCCATGCTCTCTCCCTCAGCATGCGTAGTACCATGCATTTTCTGAGAACCTCTTTTGATGTTGCCACAATTTTTCTCACTTTTCATAAAGTACCATTAATATGACAGTTTTTTTTGTCCTTGCAGGTGTCTCTTATGAAAAGACTTCGGCACCCCAATGTTTTGCTTTTCATGGGAGCAGTAACTTCACCTCAGCGCCTCTGCATAGTCATAGAGTTTCTTCCACGGTACTTTCTCAATGCTTTTGAAAAGCAGGCTTTTTGATTATATGGTGCATCATGTTAAAGTTTGTTGTAATGTCTGGTTTGTTCGTTTTTAGTGATTGTAATTTCTGTCGATATCCCGTCTCTATGGAACTAACAGTTGTTACGTGTGTTGATGCAGTGGAAGTTTGTTTCGCTTACTGCAGAGGAACACAGCCAAGTTGGATTGGAGACGCCGTGTTCATATGGCTTGGATGTGGTAAGTATCTGCTTCTTATTCGTGTAACTTAATCCATTGTTTTCTAAGTGTAGTATTTTACATTTTGGTCACCTGAATGTTTTTTTTTTTTTTTTCATCTGTTTCTCAGTGAGCATTTGTATTGCTCCTTTTTATACTGCCCTCATTTTGTTCTTGTTGATATCTTTTACATGTACATTCAGCATGTAACCAAATTCATCCTCTTGTAGGTGCAATGTTTTACATTTTGGCCACCTGAATGTTTTCTTTTTCATCTGTTTCCCTGTCAGCGTTTGTTTTGCTCCTTTTTATATTGCCCTCTTTTTGTTCTTGTTGGTATCTTTTAAATGTACGTTTTACTTCCATGCTGATAAAAATTTGAGACGAGTGTCTTGAACCTTAGCATTCCTAACTTCCTGAGACTGCTTGGCCCGTGAACTTTTGGCCTCCAGAGTTTGTCAGTTATTTGAATTCTACTATCTCTTGTATGTTATCTTGCTGCTTTTAACATGTAATTATTGAATTGGGTACTTTTCAGGCTAGGGGCATGAATTATCTGCATCATTACAGTCCACCTATCATTCATCGTGATTTGAAGTCCTCGAATCTCTTAGTTGACAAGAATTGGAATGTGAAGGTGTGGCTACAATTACAGAGTTCCGTCCTTCTGTTTCAAGATATATCCCTTTTTTTAGATGCAATATATGGGTTTTTGCTTATGAGCTCATTTATGATTTGCTAAAATTGTAATTTAGGTGAGTGATTTTGGTCTGTCACGTCTGAAATCTAAAGCATATCTCACAACAAAAACTGGGAAGGGAATGGTATGAAAATTTTACTTACTATTTCTTCAATAACTCTTATTAGTCATCATTTGTAACTTTCCTCTTTAACTATCTGAAATTATAATTCTTGGCTGACTTGACCTGCGATCTCTCTCTCTCTTTCTCTAGCCTCAATGGATGGCACCGGAAGTTCTCCGTAATGAAGCCTCAGACGAGAAGTATGTTTTTGTCTGTTGAGTTTTATTTTGAAGACTACTACCTTTATCTATCTAAAGATAGATTTGGTATCCTCATTTACTTCTAATATTTCTCTGCATCTCCAGATCTGATGTGTACAGTTATGGAGTGGTCTTATGGGAAATTGCCACCCAGAAGATCCCGTGGGATAATCTCAATGCAGTGCAGGTATTTTTTTTTCTTTTCTGTCACCACATTCCATTTCGTCTGAAAAATGCACCTTTTGGATCAGTAAACAAGATCCATTGAAAAAGGCATCGTGGCATCTTGGATCTCTTTTTCACTTCTCTGTGGAAATGGACTTGGCAGGCTTTGTATTCAGCGACATTTTATGTGAACATGAAGGGGGGATGAATGACTATGCCCGATCTGCCGTCTTTTTCTCTCCCTTTTATTTTTGTTAGGAATTACATGAAATCTATTATTCGGAATGCTTTGAACAATGCTTTACTCAGGATACTTGCCAGGTAATTGGTGCTGTGGGGTTTATGAATCAGCGGCTAGATATCCCTCATGATGTTGATCCACAGTGGGCATCTATAATTGAGAGCTGTTGGCACAGGTGCTTCTTCTCCTTTAGTGTTTATCAAGCCCTAAGTACACTAAACAGAAGCATGGAGTCTGCAAAGGATGATTCATTCATCTCAGGTAGAAAATGGAGAAGCATTTTTCTGGTCACTGATGCAATAGAATTGGACGCAGAAAACGATGCTCCATCTCCGATGAGCATTCGACATGTACCACTTGTAGTTAGGCAGTTTCATGACCTTTTTTTCTTCTGGCATAAGTTGATGTCATTCAGGAGCTCTTTTTTTTCCTTTTTGTGAGGACAAAAATTGTCAATTTGTTACAATTCGATACTGATGTGAGAACTGCATTTTCTCCTAACCAGTGATCCAAAGTGTCAACCGATGTTTAGGAAATACTAGAAAGATTCAAAGATTTGCAGAGATAGAACGCACTTCAATTCCAAGCTTCCCGCTCTGCTGCTGGCGACAGCACTCCAAGGGAAACGTGAACCATCCGGTGCATCAAGAGGATTTGTCTATTCATTACATTGGTGAACTGTCCAAGCAAACCTGGCTATTCGCCAGAAAGTTGATGTAACCAACCAATCTCGACTCGCTTTGCCGCTTCTGGACCATGAAATTTGGCGACCAGATTTTTGGGACCATTTCGAGAGGATAGAATGTTTGTCCTTCATTTGAGCAATTCAATTGCGGGTGGATCTAGGACGATTGTATGTCGCTTTTGTGCATTACCGGAAAAGTCACAAAGGATCTTGTAGATATGTTGCAAAGTGTTGTGGAGATCGGAGGCTGAGCACATTAGGCATTGCCATCCATTTGTTTGTGATACATTTATAGGGGAACATTAGATTCTCATCATAAAGCTGTACAAATCAAATTGACTTTGACGGCTCTTAGTGGTGAAACAGAGAGATTTGCAATGGTAACAGGGGTTGCGCCCTACTAAAGCTCAAGGCAGATTCTGCTTCTAAATCGCCGTTAGCCCAAGTTGTTCGCCCCATGGAAGTTCATCAATGAAGATATCCATGCCTTTTCTACAGTCGTTAGCCGATTGTGCCAGGGGGCTACTTCAACAAAATTTTACATGCAATCAAAAGTCTTCAGTTTTCCTTAAAGTTTGATGCTTTAGTTTCTCGAATTAAATTCATTCTAATGAACTTGGACTTAGGGTCGCCATCGAATCAGGCATCAACCCAACAACTCTTCCAAGCTTTGTATCGGAAATCGACCTCACATTATTGAGCATAGGCTCGTGGATATATGATTTTTTGTTCGTCGAAATTGTACATGATTTTCGTACCGTCCAAAATTCCCGGCATGAACTACATGGAAGGGCAAAAATGCAGGGCTGAACATTAGCAACCAAAATCGGCGAGAGTACAAACAATCTCCCAGAAAGCAAGTCATGTATCCCCAAAAGAAGCACGACTCATACAGCTTTTTGATCCTACTTGGACAATGTTATGGGCAAGGAACGATTTTTCGTGCCACCAATTCTTTATCGAAGCAAGGAACGAATTGCAGCAACAGCATCACCTTTATGCTCACGTAAGGTCCTTTCAGCCACCTTCCGGTCCAGCTGTTTTCAGAATTTACCATACAATATTAGAAAGCTCAGGCCAGTGAGAATATATGCGTTCAAGCACATGGCATAAGCTGACTGACCTCAAGTTCATTAGCAATTATATCAACGTCAGCTGCATTGATCTTCACGGCAGCCAATTCTTTCTCCCTAGGGAACAATGGGCCACAAGCGAATTGTAAGTCAAATGAGATGACAAATAACCAAAAAGAAATTTATGCACTGAGTACCTGTGAAACAGCACCAGAGATGCACAAGTTAACACAAGCCAGAAACTAGATGAAACGGTTCCCTGAAAAAGGGATGATAATGCATGGATGCATTTTTGCTATGGACAACCTTTGAGCCTAATAGTTGTAACGAGTACCAACCTCAACACACAAAAGATCTTACATCCTCCACAGAGTCAAATGTGGTAATGTGGTGTCAACCAAACTATATGATTGTGGTGCCATGGGAATTTCCATTTGTCAGAGGGCATGTTCTACTTGAAATGAAGGTGTGCAATGAAACCATAAGCTGAAATTTTTTTATAAAGAAACATGAAGCATCTGTGCACACAGTACTCCAATTACACACTCCACTGCGTAGCGGACATTCAAAGCCACTTTCATCTCCATTTCTCTTTCAAGTAACTTCTCTCCTGCAAAGCCTATATGTGCCAGAATTGCTTGCATACACACTGTTTATTCCAAAAATGCTTGCTAGCTTCTTGATTGTGTTTGCTCGCTGAAAAACTAAAAGCAAACGACCCCTTTGATATCAGTTGCATAACTAAATACTCGGACAGGAGAGCAATGTTACCTTCCCAAATGTGTCGTGATCCCAGATTTCGATAATCAGCATATCATGTAAGCCATCTTCTACAACAAAGTCAAATGTCTGATTCCAAACAGGGTTTAAACTGTCATTCACAACCTGAAAAACAAAGAGTCCTCGTTAGAAGCTTGGAAATAATAGAAAGCAAAACAAAACAATCTCTTATGTCCGAAATTACCCTATTGGCATGGATTTTCTAACTTGATGAAGGTCATACTGTTTATTTGTATTTATACGGCAGAACAAGAATATTAAAGCATAAATTCTTCATAGAACCAGTCTTAGCTATTCATTAAAAGAATAAGGGATGCCATATACAAGTAGAAAAGTCAACGGATTTTTTAAGTGACGATGCAAAGATATTTATTGAAGGTTAAAAGCAAACAGGAAATTTTTACAATCAAAGGCATGCACAACAAAAAACTGACCCTGGTTTTATCTCTCAATCCGGATTTTTTCATGCTCACTACGACATACGGATCTGCTTTGCCCATCAGATCTGAGGGTGGTAAATCTTCGGTGGATATCACAGTGACAGAAAGTACTCCTCTGACAATTACATCCCTCTTTTTCGGCATATTTGCATTTCCATTTTCAGTAACTTCAAGACCATTCACTCCACCTTTTAGAACCCTCTCCAAAGAGGTCATTGAAAAATCACGCTCGAACGGATTGGTAAAACCACTCTCCATCCCGTTGGGACAGTACAGCAACTCCAAATGCACCTAGGTTTTGAGCATAACAGAGGGTATAAATAATTCATTTCTGCAAGAAATATGTTTAACCCATGATACAGAAAAGAGAAGAGTGAAGTCATGATGGCAATACATAGAAATTAGTACTAATGACATGGATAGCACTTCCCACAAATAGCATCACATTGATTTTTTAGCCAGTGGAATTTGCTATTTCTTCAACATTTAGAAAATTGCTCGAGAGATGGGAATTTATACAAGTTTTCCAGCACTACAAAATTCAGAAAACAGCCAGGCCAATTTGAGAAACAACGATGAAGAAACCAATAAGTGTGCCAGGCAGCCAAAATGTATGCAATTCTACTAGGGGTCTGGAGATCCAGAGGAAGTTCCTTTATTTGCACTAGACCATTTTCTCCTTATATTATGGTTTGGATGGTAGAAACGGCGGAAGGAACAAAAAATAGACAGGGGTCTACAAAGGTCAAAGAGTAGATTAAAGAAAAAAGAAAGGACTATGAAACATTTAACAAAAAACCCGTATTCTCACCTCCCCCCTGTATTTATTATCTCTTTGGATTTCCAAGTCTTTGACCAGCTTCAACCACACATCCTTCACTTTACCTGGTTCAAGGTCCTTTCGCTGTACTTGAGCACACCCAATCAACTCAGCCGCCTGGAATCCCTTATCATCATATAATTTAACCACCAAGTGCTGAGTAGACGCATCCTTGATAATAAATTCGAAGTGTTCATTCCAGACTGGATTCAAGTTATTGTTCTGAAAAAATAGTTCTTCCACTGTTAGTTTCAAAAATTAAAGAGTTCAAGGACCAAGCAGCTGCTAAGGAACTCACAATTGTTTTGCTCTTTTTCATTCTATCACGAAGAGGCCTGACATACAACACAGCGTAAGGATCTGATTTCCCAACGAGGTCCTTGTTTGTTAACTCCTTTGCTTGGACAAGTTTCGCTTCCAACATTCCAACAGGCTTTAACTCTAGGTCACTGAACAAGAAAAGGTATTAACCCTCCTAGCATAAGGACAAAACATTGAGATTTTGCAACCTCGTTTCCAAAGAACCAATATACTATTAACATGAGGCTAAAATTACAATAACAGCTATACTACACACGTTGTAATCCAGCATTCCTCTTGATCAAATTACTTTCAAGCACTATCTTCTCCAAGATCGCATGTGCAAGCTCCATACTAGAAGATACTATTCGAAGAACTAGAAATGGTTTGATCCACATCTGCGATATCATAGTTAGGACTTTCCCACATTAGGCCTAAATATTTTGATGTTGATCCTAGAATATATTCTTCATTTTTCCATCTTTTTCCATCTTTCATTGAAGCTAAAGAAGAACGAGGCAGCTCAGATCCAATCACCAATAGCTTGTAAGGGGATGTCCCAACTGCTATTCTAACCATTCCTCTAATAAGGAGATTATTCTGTTACCTGCTATTTGAATGCATTTCTAATGAAGAAAAATGAGTCAATGAACCAAACTTGTAGTTCAGTAAATTTCTTCTACATCTCAATTTGCTTCACATTTACTGGGATTTCCCATATTCACCGCTTTCTTAATCTGACAAGTCACTGTTTCCAAAAAACCAATATAATAGGTTGGTTGCACACATTGGACAGGGTGAAAACTTGGTCTAACATTGATAGCACCTGTGTGCTATGCGGAAAACATGAAGAATCTCGAATGTACTTGCTCTTTAAGTGTGTATTCTTAAAGCAGATTTTGGAAACAAGACTCTTACCGCTGATGTTAAGTGTCTGTGGAGAAATTGGCGAGTTCTTGTTGGCTCGCTTTGCTGTAATCCAGTGGCATGGTATTTGAGTTTGCATCTTATTTTTCTGGGTAGTATTTTGCTGTTGCTACTGGTAGTGTAGATGGGGAAGACTATTATGTCATGTTGTCATTCGGTGCATGGGGTCATCAGATTGAAAGTCAACCTGATGAATTATTCTCAAGCTATCAAGCTTTCCTATTATGATAGATTGCTCAAAGGGATCTCCCATCCTTTACATCGAGCAGGGACGAGAGTTCCCCTTAGTGATCGACAGTGCCAAGTAGAAGGGCCGTTGCTCAACAGATAAATGTTACTTTAGGGATAGCAGACTAATCTTATCCAAAAGTTCACAAATACAGGAAGGTTTGGCACCATGATCCAGCTGTATATGTGGGACAGTATGCTGCAATGGACTTGTACGGGATGTGACCTCCCTTGTTTTTTTTTTTTTTCCACAGGTTGTCCAATAAAATGAAGACTTACTTAATAAAAAAAGATATTGTGTAAAGTTTGTGCTCAATGAATGCGGTTCAAACAGTCAACGACACATGGAAATTTTATAAACTCTATTCATCTTACCAGTTTCCGAAAACCATTCTCCAATGAGCTTATCCGTTGCTGCATTGCTTTGAGAGCACTCGCCATATTCTCCACCAAGCTACACCATGGAAATTGACACCGTGAACAACTGCTGTCTTGTGGACTTATTCATAACAAATAGACAAATATCCATTCGTAACACTTTAGGTACTAGTGCATATGAATGTCAGAATCAATTACCAGACTAATCAGATGCATTCCCTTGATCTAACGCGACATAGAAAAGTCAACGTAAAGCTGGAATACATATTAGTCCAGTTCATAGATAGCAGAAGCAAGTAAAGTTAATTAGCAGCTATCTCTAAATGCACCACTTTCAGCGATAAAAAGAGGAAAAAAAAGAAAAAGCTATGCGCAGGTATGACACTTTGCTGAACAGAATCATGGATTGATGGCACATGATACTTGATGATTTTTTTAGTTGGAGAGACAATTTGGATCACAATTCTACTAGAGGAATCACTTGATGCATATAAGATACTGCCAACAAACCAATTGAACTATATTCACCTTTGAAGATTGTTAGCCCAGCGAGATATAAGAAGCTCGACCACTTTTCCGATCTGTCCAGCAAAGAGCAATAGAAGAACATAAGCAAAAATCATCTGTCATGTATCCATCACATTCTAGTTTCACATCACAGATATCTTTTTGTCCTACTACGTGCAAACTGTCATTGACCACATATTCCAGGATTCAAGCAGATAATTATGTCCAGGGCAATTCTTTGAAATTTTGTATCTTCTTTTGATCCATACTCTCCATAACAACATGAAAAGCCTAAATCATGTTCTCAGCAGAAACTTTTCACAGGAAAACCCCAGAATTGTCAGGAGGTCATTTTTACCACTCAAACGATAGTTCTCTATATATCTTGCAGCAAGTTACTCATGCGGATTTCTATCCAGAAATTGACTGGACTTCTAATCAAAGAGATCAGCAATCGATATACAATGACAACAGTATTTGTATGTCCAAGTAGGCTACTTTACTTGTCTTACCTCTCTCTGGCCATCCTCCAACATAAAACAACTACTTGGCACGAAACCCCTCTCAGACCCTTTCCATTCTTGACCGTGTGGAGATCAGCAAAAGAAAGAACAAAAAAAGGCAAGGTAGGATAATTTAGCAAGCAGGAGAGCAAAAGGAATGATAACAGATCACTTGCTAGGTAAAAAAATCTAACAGGGTTACAATTCCAATAAGGAGAAAGTCCTGCAATTGGTGTAATGCGAAATCGCATGGCAGATTCAAGACGACAACATTTGATATTTGTAAGTTTTCACATTAAAGCCGTAGCACAACCCCACAAACAAATGCTATACTTCGACGCAGGCTTCGATCTGACCAAAAAAAAAAAAAGAAACTTTAGGCTTCGCATCTTCAACTCAAGAGCTCGAGCAAAGCTGAAACCAGCACGATCATCATACAATTAATCAAGCATTGAAACATTAAGACAGAAAGAGTGAGCCTACATGTTTTGATCCGAGCATGGCCTCTTGGATCCACTTGGTTCACCCAAAAAAGTGGAATCCGAAGCTCTCTTTTGCGTGGACATAATTTTTCTTTTCTTTTGTAGAGTTTGACAAGAACTGAGAAAGTGTCGGAATTTTGGGAGTGTTCACTCGCTGAAAGAATGTTGCAGAGAAAAAGAACAAATCAGTAGACAGTTTATCCGCGAACTCAAACTCAAGAGGGCAGAGAGAGAGGGGGAGGTCGCACGCCGGTCGGTTGCTCGCGGTCGTCTCGCCGGTATCCTCCTGGTTCGTCGGTTGCTCGCGGTGGTTCGCCGGTCGGAAAGAGGGAGGGCAGAGAGAGAGGGGGAGATCGCACGCCGGTCGGTCGGAAAGAGGGACGGTAGAGAGAGAGGGAGGTCGCACGCCGGTCGGTTGCTCGCGGTCGTCTCGCCGGTATCCTCCTGGTTCGTCGGTTGCTCGCGGTGGTTCGACGGTCGGAAAGAGGGAGGGTGGAGAGAGAGGGAGTTCGTCGGACACAGAGGGTAGAGAGAGAGGCGTGAAGAAAGAAAGCCAGGACTGAAATTTTTTTAAATTGGCGCCTTTTTTTCTCTCCAGAACGTGGGTCCTACGAAGACACGCGTTCCCACCGCCTTCTTGTTTGCCACACTGGAGCACCAGACGGCGTAGTGTAAGACCAAGTCGACACGTGGCTCCACGTGTAAATGGCGTAAGAGGTTCAAAATTTGCGCAGGCCCTCCTCTGCTCTCTCTCATGTAGACTTGGGCCCACCACTCTGACGCTCTCTCTCCTCTGCTCGAACTGCTCTCCTGTCGGCTCGTCCTCTCTCTCCGTTATCCGTTCCGTTGCGGGGAGAACAAAAAAACGCAGGTGTGCTTCCATTTTCTGAACAAAAAAACGCAGGAGTGCTTCCATTTTTTCTTCCCCTCCTCTTCTCTCTCCTACGCTGGTTGCTTCCATCTCCCCCACCCTGACGCCGACGTTGCCGACGCTCCTCCACACGACGCCGACGCCCCCGACTCCGACGCCGACACCTCTGCCTTCCTCTCGTGACCCCCAGTCCGCTCTCTCTCTCTCTCTCTCTTTCCTCCTCGAAGTCGCGCCTCTCTTCTAGTGAACCGCGACGCCAACGCTCCTCCACCGGTTGCCTCCGTCGCCCCCGATTCTTCCGCCGACGCTGACGCCCCTCCGCCTCCGCCTTCGCCCCTGACGCTTCTGCCTCCGCCATTGCCACCGACCCCGACCCCGACCCCGACCCCGACGCCGACGCCCTTTCGCCTCCCTCTCACGACGTCCGCCTTCGTCCGTGTCTGTTCTGACAGTATTATTGCTTATTGATGTGGAGGGAGGAGCTCCTGTTTTACTATGGTATACTAGTAAGATCCCATGTATAATGTGAAGGTGCCCTACGTTATTTGTAATGGGTTAGTAAAGATCAGCTGTTTGATCTTGAGAATCTTGTCTTTTCATGTAAAAACACCACTAGTAAGTACTGGCACTTCCATGGATAGAACGGGATATGAGTGCAAACTTTGGGGTATTTTATTTGGACAGCCACATCTATCTATCTGAGTTCTTCCTCTTCTTAGTTCTCATTTCATGTTTACTCCATCACTTATTTGACTTTAACATGTTATCTGTGTAGTTGCAGATGAGGAGCAGAAAGGACCCATGAATCCTTATGATGGCAAAGTGTATGTTCGATGGGATGCCATGTCAAATAAAGTCAGTGGCTTCTTTTCCCTGTTGAGATGTCTTTGTTGTTGTTGTTTGAACAATAAAGAAAATTCCATTAAGAAGGTACCAAGGGGGTACTGCCTAGGGGTGTAAACGGGTCGGGTCGGGTCGGGTATTGATGTTACCCGACCCGACCCGAAACACATTAAACTCGCATAGGAAATTCGGGTCGGGTCGGGTCGGGTTTCCGGGTTTTTTTTTTTTTTTTTTTTCAGGTGAGAATTTTAAGAAGGCAAACAAAATTCACTCTATTTGCAAAGACTAGGAATCTGAACAACCTCGGAGAACTCAATGTAATGAAGGATAAGGACTACATATCATAAGAACCAAACACCATGATTCATTCAAATCTTCATTCAACGAAACCATCCCAAAACAATGATTTTTTTCCCTTTTCCATTAAATAAATCATTTCTAATCCAAACGCTAAGCAGCACTCATTTCTAATGCAAACACTAACCAGCATAAAAATATATTGTCTTCCAACAATTCTTCCAAACTCAGGGATAGTGGAAAAAACAGATTGCAAAGCAAAACAAAAAAAAAAACAGTAGGCAAGCAGGTATGAAAGAGAAGACTTTCAGCTCAATTAAGAAATATTGGCATTCAAGACACCAGAAGCCAGGGGAAACTGCTGTTTTAACCTTCCAAAATAGTTGGCTCCCTATTTATAGTCCTAATAATTATCTCGATATGAGGATTACAAAGGAAAAAAAAAAAATCCAATGTGACATGATAAAATTGTTCAATGAAAAACTAAGCATCTGAGAAGAGTAGTCTAGTGTAAAATGTTTACATTTGAAATGTTAACACGAAAGACATAAATCATTCATATTCTCTGGCTTTTTCAGTGCCAGACCAAATAGTAAAGAAGCAACAAAATTCGGACATTGACATTGACGAATGCACATTTTTATTGAAATTGGACAGAGACTATGTACAACAGCTGACGTGAACTCCACATCAGTCCAGCTAATTGTAGTATTGACAGAAGGCAAATCCCATAGATATTCCTCGTACTCAGTACCAGTTGCAGCCGCTAAGGAATAGCTGACATACAGAGAAATACATATTGATGAACAAGTTACAGCCGCTATTCTGCTTTCAATGCACCGGTCCCTTATTTCCAATCAAGCATGTCTAGGAGCCAGAGTACCTCTTCCTTGGAGTTCGCAAATATCTTGATAACTCAAAAATATAAAACTTTTTAGTAGGGATATGAACCTAATAGAAGAAAGAAAGACCCCGTTGAAGAATTTAACCATAGTACAAATAGTTAAGAGTCTTCTTCAAAATAGCATGAGGCGGGGCATCAACATCTTAATCCTTAAGGCAAACAATCCAGCAAAGCAAAAACCATCACTCCGCACATAGAATGCTAAAGAAGCAAGATATCAAATTAATAACAGCGGCAGCACAAAACCAGCAATAGCAAGTTAGCAACAACGACAGCAAGAATTGCACAAAAAAATAAAAGAAAGAAAAAAGAACCCATGCATCTCTCACACGGAAATTAGATAGCTTAACAAGAAAGACCCATCAACAGAGAGACCCACCAAGAACCAGAGCACCAGACAAGACACCGCAAAACCACGATATACCCAAAAGAAAGAAAGAAACACCAATTGAAGATAAGCATCCAAGAAACAAAAAAAAAGGAGCAGAGATGGCGTCTAAAGAACGAAACCTTACCAAGAACAAGAAGAGCTCCGATGCCTGCCGACGAATTTAAAGACCCTGGATCAAGCCGTCGTGTAAACGCGCGTGCGAGAAGTCGCGGCAGAATTTCTCCCGACTCCGAGGAAAAATCGAAATCGACAGCTCCAGCGTTTCCCACTAAAGCAATAGGAATCGGCGGCGGCTAGGGTTCCGGTGTTGAGACGAGAGATGGAGACCTGGACGGCGACGATCGATTGATTCGGCGGCGGCTAGGGTTCCGGCGTTGAGACGAGGGGTGGCGACGGCGAGGCGGAGGCGCGTCGACCGGAGGGCGGCAGCGGAACGGAATCCACGAGAAGCGCAGTCGTCGGAGAAGAAGCCGAAGGGGAGGGGTTTTCGAAAACACGTCTGTTTAGTGTTTAGTGTTCGTGTTTGGTGACTTGTTTGGGACAGGGTGTTAACGTGTTTCGGGTCGAACAATGTTCCAACCCTGAACCCGACCCGAAACATGTATTCCGCTTGTTTCATATTTGTTATCCGAACACGACCCGAACACAAAACATGTATTATATTTGTTTCGTGTTTGGGTCGGGTCGGGTCGGGTTTTTTGACACTCCTAGTACTGCCCCTATGCAAAACGGCTGCAAAAGAAAAGCCACACATATGCAATTTTGTACAGAAAGAGGAACCACTTCTAGTATGCTGGTCATTACTTGTCATATGGAGATTGAGTGACGTTTAATTTGTTATTTGCTGCTATTTCCTTGATGTAGTCATCTTCCAAAGGTTTCAATCTTTTTGAAGAGTTGTGCTGACTGTTATAGGGCTATAATCCATTAAGACTCTAAGGTACTCATTATGATAAATGTTAGTTCCATGAAATGAATCTAGGCTTGCTGAGACAGGTGCATACTTTACTTAGAGGAAAGGTACTTATGCATCGATATCTCTATAAAATGAGTCCTAGTGCTCTTGGCTGGCTTTTACTGTGTATTTTGTATTACCTGCTGCTCTGCCTGTGTGATGTTTTTTTTTTCCCCTTGTTTGGTGGTTAACTATTGCAAATAGTCTGTTGTGATTACACTTGCATGGGTTAATGGAAGTTTACAAGGATCATACTTCTTCGTGCTTGTGAATTAAGAATATGTTTGCGAAATGTCGTCACAAATATTTTTATGATAACATGAGTGTTCTGCTTGGAAAAAATATTGAATAGTTTCAGTCCCTTTTAGTGCAGTTATCAAGAACTGTTTGGTACTAATACTTTGTTGAAAATTGGAGGGGATGTAATTCTCAATTCAAACTTACCTTTTCATGCCAATTTTCTTTTGAGAGGTTGATGTAGGTAGTTGCCTATATACTTACACCCTACACGTCCTTTCTCGATACTTTTACAAGTTTGTTCTTCTTGTCTTTCTGTATGAAAACTGGAATTATCTTTTTTAATTTTAAGAACTTTTACTTCTCTTAGAAGAATCTAATAAAATTTCGATGATAGTTTCGCTTGTTAACATTCAATTTTCGAAGTCATATGTGGATTGCCAATATTTGTGTTATGTGTGATTATCCAGGCTGCTTCAAGACTTCTCCACCATGAGTATCAGTTGCTGCATGACCAGCCTGCAAGACACCATACCCCTGGACGGATTGCCCAAACTCACTAGATGGGCCAACTACCAGAGTGTCATCTATTCATGGAAGTGAGAAGCTGCCTAGTGTTGATGGTGTTCGAGGTCACCGACTGCGAGTATGCCGTGTCTCGCAAGAAGATAGAGAGCGAAACAGTGTTTTATCCCCTTTGAGAGATGATCATTCCCTTCAGCCGAGAGAGTGTTTTGTTAACATTCAAATGGATGCTCACCAAGGAAGCCATCCATTTATTGGTCAAGAAGATTCTTCTACCCTGCCTGACAGGACAATTTTGCATGATACTTCTGACCTGCATGTCAAGAGAAAATGCAAGGTAATTCTGATGCTTCTGAGAGCAGAGTATTGTCATCACTTTTTGATATAGCTTTAGGGTGACCAAAAATGTCATTTTGTTGCAGATTGAAGAAGCCCAGATTGCTAGGGAAGTTGAAGCTAATGAAAACCGAATTCGCAAAGCACTAGAGAAAGAAAATATTTTGAGGAGAAAGGTTTTCATTTATCACTTAAGGATATGTGAGCTTTGTGGAGAAAACTTTGGCTTGTACTGATATCCTGTACTTTTCTATTGCAGGCTGAGGAACGAATGAGGAAAGAGATGGAAAGATTTGATCGTGAAAGAAGGAAGGAAGAAGAAAGGTTGATGCGTGAACAGCAGAGAGAGGAGGAGAGATTGCTATGTGAGCAAAGGCGAGAATCAGAGCGACGGAAGAAGTATTTACAGAAAGAAATTATTAAGGTAAGTATTTGAGCTTGATATTGCATTTTCACTAGTTAGTTTCTTTTGCTTTATTTGATTGGTTAAGCAGCATCTCTTCTTTTCTCTTTTCTTTACCTACTTCTCTGGTTTTTTGTTTGGAAGGCGGAGAAAAAGAGACAAAAAGAAGAGCTTCGTCGGGAAAAAGAAGCAGAGAGACCAAAAGCTGCAGTGGAGAAGGCCACTGCTCGCAGAATTGCCAAGGAATCCATGGAGCTTATGGAGGATGAACAGCTGGAGCTGATGGAATTGGCTGCTGCAAGCAAGGGGTTGCCTTCAATTGTTAATCTCGATCGTGCCACTGTGCAGAACCTTGAGTTGTTCAGAGGTAGCTTTTTTATAGCGATTACTGTTAAGACCAGTTTCACTCCATTGATTCATTGGTTGTGTGATATTGTTGTTTTAACTAGGATTCTATGGTAGCTAAGACAAGCTTTTAAATTCCTACGCTCTGTTTTTATCGTGTACCTTAAAATCAGTAGAAAGGAAATAGGGCCCGATCCTTTCTAGAAAATTTACTGGTGTTCCATTGTTGTCAAGAATAATTCTAGATATACTAAAGTTAAACAATTACCATCATACTAAATGATGTTAACATTGGATATATGAATAAGTCACCATCTTGTGATTTGAATCTACTCCTGTCATCACCAATTTAATTCATGTCACATAATTTAGTGTACCCATTTTGACACATTCTTGGTATACCTACATTAGTCATCTACCAATTTATGTCAAAGTAAGCTTTGCTTTAACTTAGTTCTCACTTCGTTCTGTGGGTCAGATAAATGACTTTTGGGGGCATTCTGCGTTATGTAAATCTTAGGTGTGTTTGGGGTGACATTCTCTCCCCTTTTTGCTTTACTCATTTCTTAAAACCTTAAAAAACTTGTAAATATTGTCATATGGTGTTTTTAAAAATGTTCTTATAATTCTAAGCTCACAATAATTATTTTCTTTTAGCGGGAAAGCAAAAATTTGGAGGGAAAGAAATATAAATACTTATCATAAGCTCTCTTAAAATAACCCTAGATATTTGCTCTGAAGAAAATATATCGGGTACTCCCGCAAATAAAGTTGAACAATTTTTATTTCGCTTAGCCAACTCAATTGATTGTAAAGTGAACATTCCTCTGTTAAGTTGAAAACTTCCTACCTGCTCCCAGCAATTTTTCAACTCAGGCCTGTATCTGGTAGAGCTTTCTCCAATTAATCTAAATCGTATTTCTAGAATGTTTTTACAATGGTATGCTTTACGTAATCTAACATCATAAGTGATGTATTTTGCTGTGAATTTTTGTGACTTATATATAGGATCAGACGAGTAAACTGAATTGGCCTACAGAATGAGGGATTTGTTTCTACTGAAACGTTTAGAAGTGAGGATCTGGTTTATATTTCCTTGCACTTGAATTTGCTTCATGCTGTCATTTTGTAGTAAAGGAGCTGATTTTGACATCTTGAAATTATAGCCAATAGATGTAGAGATATGTATCTCTTGTTACTGTTTCTTGTTTCTGTAGTGACATGGGAAAAAAAAAAGTTTCTGGTTTGTTGTATGGTGCTATTCTGGTAATTGAGTATACATGTGTATGTACATAAGCAGGCGCATGCCTCCATGTGTATGCATGCACGCTTTCATTTCATTTCCAACGTCGCTTCAGCCTAGGATATTATGTCATTCTAGTTTAAATAAATTCAAAGAAAGGGTTCGCGCCCTAGACATGTGTGTTCCTGTCTGCCTGCCTTTCTTTGGGCATTCCAACTCTAGATGCTACTGTTTGTTTTCTATTGTCCATGCAACTTTAATGTAAGTTTTATGCTTTAGATTCGTTGAATGCCTTTCCTCCTCAGTCTGTGCGATTAAAGAGACCATTTGCAGTTCAACCATGGACCAATTCAGAGGAGAACATTGGGAATCTTCTCATGGTATGTTTGACTGTTGAAAGAGATATACATATCAGGTGTCATATGATTTGTTTCTCAAATCTATGAATTTTTGTTGATAATCCTAAAACTTTGCTCAGATGTTTGTTTCGAATGGTCTCATGATGTTGTGCAGGGTGATAAGTGCTAATAACTTCCCATCATTTTCTTATTGCAGACGCCACATCCGCTTTATCGACCCAACAAGGACCTAGTAATCTGCAGGGACCCAATTTGCGTGTCCCTGCATTCAGGCAACTACAGATGTGACCACCCAGAGCAATGTGACTACGAGGTGGAGTATGCAGATGGCAGCTCTTCTCTTGGTGTAATTGTAAATGATGTCGTTTCTTTCAGGTCCTACAGCAGCAGCAGGGTTCTTAGTCCTCGTGCACCCTTGGGTAGGTGAATTCACATGCTCTCCCAATTATGTTTGGCCAGGCTTACTGACTATACCAACTCAGCATTTTATGATACCATACTTTCTTTTGGCCAGACTGGAAATTCTTCATTAATGTCAGAGAATTTTACCTTTGTAACCATTTCTTATGTGGTGATAGTTCCTCTACAGATGTGGATATGATCAGATACCTGGTCCGTCCAATCCTTTCTTAGATGGAGTGCTTGGGCTCAGTAAGGGAAGGTCCAGCATCGTATCACAGCTAAGTAGTCAAGGTTTGGTGGCGAACGTACTAGGCCACTGCTTGAGTACACGTGGTGGTGGATTTCTCTTCTTCGGTGATGATCTTTATGACTCCTCCCGCATCACATGGATGCCTATGTCTCATGATTACTCGTAAATTCTCTGTTCCTCCATTTTCTCACCATCTCGATATCTCTCATCTCTCATTTACTAAAATTGAACTTTGTTATATGTATCTCAGAAAGCACTATTCCCCTGGGACCACAGAGCTCCTTTATGCAGGGAAACCTACTGGACAGAAATTATGAATGTGATTGGAGGTAAGAGTCTTCCATATGGTGGCATTTTTATTGCGGAATTAGTTTTGCATTGTCATGGAAAATTTGAAGAGGAAGGAAATCATCAAAGATATATGATTAGACAACATAAAATGTCCTCAGAGATCATATCCATTCAGATGTACTGCACTATTGTGCAAAGCAGATTTATTTCATTTAGTTTTCATATCTACCCTCGTTTGTTGGTTTTGCAGACATATCGATGCAGGACAAGATGGTGATCTACGACAACGAGAGGCAATTGCTGGGATGGGAATCTAAAGATTGCAGTAGACCTCCAAAGCCCAGAGCATTCGCAGCCTAATTGACAGGAAGCTCCTTGCCGTATCTCTGTACTTCCAGATCAGAATCATGGAAGCGCCGTGCTTCAAACCAAGCCTTCACCTAGGAAGCTCATTATTGCCAAGTCACTTGTAAATAAGCCCTGATTAATGTTTTCCTTTGTCTTTACTGTACTGGATGTTACAAAATTGCTTACGGGTATTACCCCAAGTGAACTCAATTACAGCCATGCTTAATAAGTATTGCCATGTTGAAGATCAGTAGAAACTGATCCTTGTACATACTTTACCTTCTTGTTCAGCCCACTATTCCAGATTTTATTTACCTACAGTTGAGCGAAACTCAAGGCATATTCCACGACAAGAAGATGAATTGTTCTTTGGTAGAAATAGGAGTTAAGATTGCCCTCGTCTTCCTTAACAACTAATTCACACTGATAAAATTGAAAACTACAGCTGGGCTTGCTGTTGCAATATTACTACGGTCCTGTTACTTGAGGATCTTAACTTCTGAGGGCCCTATAAAAAAAGGCATAGGTGTACTAAATTGGAAAATCAGCATTTCTTCCTGCAACGTTCTCTTGTTAAGTAGATTTCACATTCTTCTCATAGTTGACTACTAATATTGTGATAGTGATCCTGCAGCCCATGTGAAAAATTGTACGCCAACCAACTGAAAAATTTCAAGTCAGAGCCCATCTTATTCCACGGGATGTCATACTTTTCCCTTTCAACCCACCCCAAATGAAGGGGAAAAATGTCGATCTTTATCCTTCACCTGATGAGCTTTAAAACTCAAAACGAATGGTCAAAACTTGATAAGGGATACACCGTTGAATCATCTGTATATACATATCATCAGTTTCGTCCAAGCCATGGACATTAAGTACACCAAACCAAAGCGAAACCCCAACCCCATCCCTTAATAAATGAACAGCCTTTATACCATTCTGATTTCTGACAGCTATAATGAACTGGAACAAGTCCAATATAGGAGATATATGAAAGAATTTAATACAATCCTAGGACATATAGAAGAATGTTCTCTACATGAACTAGATCAAACATGATCCTAGGCCTCCACGATGAGCCAACCCGATGGTACATCGGCCACGGGATTGAGCAAAGTTCAACGAATCAAGGCCGCTGCAACGACACCCATCTGCACCTCTTGAATAGTTACCATCTTTTGTTCGAAGTCCAGCACATCCATCATAGCCAACCCAACCCATGTATTGATAACAAGTTTCAGACTGCTGACCTAACAAGAATCTAATACTAGCCTAACAAGAATGGGGAGAGATTATCTTGCTTCGAAAGTGTTTGCTGATGATCCCCTCCAAGCCCGCTCTTAGGTGTATCACAATATCCTATGCATGGACTCCACCATCATACCTCGTTTGGGTGTTGAGCAGCTCCATCGTCTCTATGTGAAAACTACCGGCCATTTTAACTAGCCGTGCAATCTCCGCCGGAGACGCGGGATACAGTGGCATGTCGAAGCAATCCACTTGCTCCACTCATTATTCCCTGCAGTGAAAAGCTCGCCCATTTGTGGGTCTCCCTCAGTTGAATGAAGTTAAAAGTTCATGCAGTCTAATGTTGATCTCTCTAATAGATGACTATCGTGTGAAAAATTTTTAGTGGCCTAACAGATAAGCTGCCAAAAAAGCACATACTATATGAGGGTTCGTCTAGGCTACCATCGGTGAAGATAGTGTAGAGAAGAGTCGCTAGCATCAAACAACCCAAAACAATGAAAGTGATTCTAGCAATTATAACGGGAAAATGCTGCTTCTTCTATTCTACACCATCCCTGAAGAAAGAAATTGCTCAGATAAAAAGGTATTCCAGTACACCCAAAATCATAGTTGGAAATGACAGAATTAGCACATCAAAACTTTCCATTTGTTGTTCTCCTCAAGAAAGAGACTGCAGCTCAAAATTGAAAGCATAATTTTGGAGTGGTTGGGCACATTAGTAACCCGTTATTAAAACTGAATATGTAGAGCAACCTAAACAATGTCTGAAAGACTTAAGATTTATAGCTCCAGAACAGAAAATTGTTCGTTTACCGGAGTCCGTGAAACCATGAGTTCATAATGTCTCCGTAAAGTACTGTGTCCAGAATCCCGTAGAAACAACAATGATATAATAAAATGGAGTGCAAACATACTTGCTAGAATGCTGCAGCAGAACATGGTAGATGGGATCTTGTGAAGACTCTTGAGGTGAGAGCTTGAGAAATTGCAAAAGAATGTAGAAGCACGTTGTGACACTGAGATAAGAATCGCATCATAATGCACATAAATGTCAACTGAGAAATCAATCGAAAGCATTTTTCCTGTTAAAACAACTTAAAGTGGCTTTTGTGCCACTTGCAACTACAAAATAAGAAGCCGAAATCCCGTTGAGAGAATTTAAGTCATACTTGCCTAGGCAGATAAGAAGCACTGTCCAAAGTAAAGCGCTAAAAAAGTTTGATTCCTTTTACCAAACCCAAGCCTGAAGACATATTAATTGTAGCATGCACTGCAAATTCTTCATAGAACTCCATATAAAAAAAGCTTCAACAACAAATGAAATATATCATCTTGCATTGACATAGAAGTAGATTGAATTCGTGCAATCACCAGTTCCTTATACAGGATTATTGGAGTGTCAGCTTTCAGCTTCATGCAATTTTGAGTCAATTTTCCAACATGTATAAAATCAGGGTCCGTTTGCTCCCATGAAAACTTGTCAGTGAAAACTGGAAATTACTACCAGCAAACACATCAGGTACCATGTTTTGGTTTTTCTTACTCCTAGAAGCTTGTCAATGCGACAGGAAACTGCATTACCTGAACATTACTAGGCTTAAGTATATGTCGTTATGTAATAAAACACTCGCAGCTTTCTGATATGGTGTTATAGTTAAGATGGTTTTCAAACTTATCAATTGATGAGGTTGTGTAAAGAGGTGTGATCTATAATAGCCGAGACAAATAATTTGTTCATACTGCAAGCGAAGAACGTTGATGTAGTACTCAACCAAGGTCGCTGTCATCCACCATCCACCATCCACCTACAATGTAGCGGGCAAAAATTTATCAGTAATCCACGTTTTGCATAGGCATTTTCTAGTAAAGAAAGATTTTGCAAGATCAAGTGATCGATAATTCGAGCTGTGACCAAAATATGCAAGAACTAAATACTAGTCCAGACCAACCATCTAGAAGTCATTCTCTCAAGGATTAGAACCCAAAATATTTGTCTCTCAAGGACAACCTGGGTAGGATCATCTCAAACTACACAAATGCTGGGCAAGGCAAAAAAGGGGAATTTGATCATCTTAGACAATTTGTAAGCTGAAGAGTTTCACATATTCATTTCTCTCTCCCACACGCATCGAGCAGAGACGATAGAAAAATAAGGCTCTTCATTCAATATGCTTTTGGGTTTAGTAGAGGAGCAATACAGATGTATCTATAAACTTAAACATTAATGTCGCACCGAATTTTACTAAGTGGAATAAAAAAAATAAAAAAAAAAGAACCTTCGGATGTACAGGAGTCGCCAATAGGGTGCCTATCGGTGGGGCTTGGGAAGGCGACGGCAGGAGGCGACGGCGTTGGCAGCGTCTGCGTTCAGAAGCAGGGGGCGCTTCACGGAGGAAAGAGAGAGAGAGAGTGAGCAAAGCGACCTTTGTTCACGGAGAGGGAGGCCAAAACGCGAGCAGGGGTTTGTCGGCGTCAGGTTGGCCAGCAAGGGCGCTCTACAGAGGAAAGAGGGAGAGAGCGAAGCAGAGGTCGCGAGAGGGAGGCGAAAGGGTGTCGGGGGCGGAGGCGGAGGGGTGTCGGCGTCGGCATCGGAGTCGTGGGCGACGGCGGAGGTAGAAGGGGCGTTGGCGTGGGCGTCGGTGTCGGGGGCGATGGAGGCAACCGGCTTGAGGAGTGTCGGAGTCGGGGGCAACAAAGGCAACCGGTGGAGGGGCGGCGTCACGGTTCACTGGAAGAGAGGCGCCACTTCGAGGAGGAAAGAAAGAGAGAGCGGACTGGAGATCGCGAGAGGGAGGTAGGGGCGTCAGCATCGGCGTCGGAGTCGGGGGCGATAGAGGCAACCTATGGGGGCGGAGGTGGAGGGGCGTCGGTGTCGTGCGGAGGAGCGTCGGCAGTGTCGGCGTTAGGGTGGGGGAAATGGAAGCAACCAGCGGAGGAGAGAGAGCAGAGGAGGGGAAGAGAAAATGGAAGCACACTTACGTTTTTTGTTCTCCCCCCCGCAACGGAACGGAGAACGGGGAGAGAGAAAGGAGAGAGAGGACGAGTCGACAGCAGAGCAGTTTGAGCAGAGGAGAGAGAGTGTCAGAGTGGTGGGCCCCAAGTCTACAGGAGAGAGAATAGTGGAGGGCGCACGCAAATTTTGAACCTCTGACGCCATTTACACGTGGAGCCACGTGTCGACTTCTAAGTGATCTTACCCTTCGCCTACATGGAGTGTAAAACCCAGCCAATATTTTCTCCCTCTGCACACTCTCTCGGCGAATTTCTCCCCACTTTTCTCTCTCCTCTCTCCTTCCTCTGCATGCTCTCGCCCGAGAAAATATTGGGTACCCTAACAGTGCCACGTAATCGGTGCTATGAACGATTCATTGCGTGACACCTGTCCGTGTGTCAGTCCACGTCGTCCACTTCTCCGTTGCAGCGGTTCCGTCTCTCTCCTCTCTCTCCTCACGGTAAAATAAGGGCGGGCTCGGCTTGGCTCGGCTCGGCTCGCTGTAGAAGAAAAGACAGGTCACGACTCCCGCCCAAGAGATTTCTCTCTCCTCAGTTAAATTTTCTACAATTTTCTCTCTCACTTTCTCTCGCGTTCTCTCTCTCCCCTCCACATCCGCTGGTTGCTTCCATCGCCCCCACCCTGAGGTCGACGCCGCCGACGCTCCTCCTCCTCCCTCTCGCGACGTTCTCTTTGCTCTCTCATCCCCTCCGCGAAGTCGTGCCTCTCTTCCAGCGAAACGCGACGCCGACAGCCCTCCGCCTCCGCCGGTTGCCTCCGTCGGCGTCGGAGTCCGTCGCCCCCGTCTCCTCCGCCTCCGCCTACGCGCCCGACGCCAACGCGTCGAACCACGACGGCGAAAATGGAGGAGAGAGAAACGACGAAGCAGAAGACGGAGACGAAGAAGCAGAAGCGCGCGCGCTCGGGGTTCTGGACATGGGTCGTCGCGTCGGTCGCGTTCCGGCTCGCCCTCGTCTACCTCCCAGGAACCTCCGCCTGTCCACCCGCCCCGAGGTCGCCACCCCTCTCACCAGCATTCGCCGCCGTAACGCCGCCTCTCTTCGCTCCGTCGATCGATTCCCGATCCCCGATCCTCGCCCCCTCCTCCCTTGAAATCTTGGAGGTCCATTTTCGATACGATTTCTGGTTTTTCTTGTTTGTGCCGCCCTGCGGTTGGCGAAGGCTACTGGTTGAAGCAGTCGGTGATGTCTCCCTACGCAGGTTCGGCTCCGTTAGATCTCTGTAGGAAGGAAGCTGCTTGTTTGCCTACGGTTCTCCTTTGCTGTTGCTCGTTCTCGGACCTCTCGCTGTCGAAAGGTAAATACCGGAGTATAATCGCCGACGCATTTTGAAGGCTAGGTTGATTGTGAGCTTCGCTGGTTATTTGCTAGAATTGAACTAGATTTATCTGGCGTTATCGAAGCGGAGGCTGTGGCTTGTGCAATTATGATCCTTTAAGAATGGCCGCCACCACAT
This sequence comes from Eucalyptus microcorys, assembly GCA_014182515.1. Classification (NCBI taxonomy): domain Eukaryota; kingdom Viridiplantae; phylum Streptophyta; class Magnoliopsida; order Myrtales; family Myrtaceae; genus Eucalyptus; species Eucalyptus microcorys. The sequence goes on from CM024564.1 coordinate 20,126,339, forward strand.
CTCTCCTTGAATCCTCCATATTCAACCCGTCATTGACTGATGCCAAGATTATGTGGGGACTCCATCACCCATACCAGACCATCATAGGGAAATCTGCGGAGAGCCAAGTTCTGTGGAAGTCAGTAAAATGTGTCTTGTGGTTCAAGGAGGTTGAAGTGTGAGATTTGCCTTAAAAACTCAATTAAGTTTTGGAGGAGCGTTTTCCTCATTGGCCTTAGATATCAAATCCTGATTTGTATTCATCAACTTTCAGAAACAAACTCCAAAACAAGGCCATTCTTCGGTGGAATCGGCGTCAATCGAGACATACCGGTGGTGGATTTGGATGATGATAATCATGTCTCATCATCTAACAGCACCGTGTTGAGCATAAGTGGGAAGAGAAGTGAGAGAGACCCGCATGGAGAAAATGAAGTTTAGGTTGAGAGAACTTCGTGCTCTTGTGAGAGCATTGAAGAAGATGGCAGTGGAGGAGATGGAGCGAGGAAGAAGCTCAGGCTGTCTAGAGAACGGTCATTGGTGCTAGAGGAGACATTTAAAGAGCATAACACTCTTAACCCTATGAGTGGCAATTTTGGTCATTCTATTACTGATAAATATATGCTTTCTTTAATTGTGCGTGAGCATGTAATCACTGCTTATAAACCTGACATGGATGTTTGGTAGGAAAAATTGAATTTAAAGTGCGTTTCTGTCATGAGATTGATGTTTATTTGTAGTTGTCATTTACTGGTAACAGTCGAATTGGGGATTTGAGACCTTTTTCCTGTTTTCTTTTTTGCAATGATTGGATCTGTGTGAATCACAAATTGGTTTTCATTTTTATTTATGAATAATGAGATCATCTTTAGGTTTCCCTTTGGATGTAATAAAGGGATGGTTTCGATGAGTTTAACTGGAGATTGTTTTGAGTTTCAGAAGCAAAAGCTTGCCTTGGCCAAGCAGCTGAATCTTAGTCCCAGACAGGTAGAGGTCTGGTTTCAGAACAGGCGTGCCAGGTAATTGATAGTTTTGAGTTTTTGCCTAAATACATGGCTTTACATCTGCGTCTCATCTGCATCATTCTGATCATTGTGGAAGAAAAATGTCAGGAGTGAGAGAGAGGTGGGTAGGGGTGGGGGTGGTTGGTTCTCTCTTAATCATTTGATGGTAGTTCGACAGCGAAGTTGTTGTTTTTCTTTATAGTGAGTGCATGTAATCTTTGGGTCCACATGTATCCCAGTTGGGCCATCTTGCACACGAGGTGTGTGAGCGTGTAGCGGGAGTCCGGTGATGTGACTTGTCACTTAATCTAGGAGTACACTTCGCGTTCACTTTAGTATGGAGCACCGATATGTGGGATTCATAAATTCTAAGCCGCCAGGGGAAGAAGTGAAGTTATTAGGGAGTACTCAAATACCTAAAATTTTGTTATGCGAGGGCCCCAGTTTAGATTCATGCACTCATGATTTACAATGCAGCTCTTGAAAGCTCTGTTTATGGTTAGGATAATGACGTTGGGTCTTTTGCATCAAAGAATTGGTTTGATGAAGCAGCTTCTCTATGTTAAGTTTGAGCAAATGTGCAATTCTTTTGTCTAATAGCTGCCATCTTGATTTTCTTAATCACATGGAAATGGGCTGAAGATTGTTATTCATACTTTACTAGATCGAGCTGATAATGTGTTATTATCATACTGTAGTTTGGCACCAACAATCTGTGTGGGGTAGCTCTGTATAAGGATGTACAGTAACATCTTTTTTTCTTTTTACCGATTTGGTGTAGGACTAAGACGAAGCAAACTGAGGTGGACTGCGAGTACCTTAAGAGATGCTGCGACAATCTTACACAGGAAAACAAGAGGCTGCAGAAGGAAGTGCAGGAGCTCAGAGCACTGAAGCTCTCCCCACAGCTCTACATGCATATGAACCCTCCCACCACGCTCACCATGTGCCCTTCATGTCAGCGAGTGTCTGTTCCTTCGGCATCATTGTTGCCTCCATCATCATCTTCAGTCACTGCCTCAGTGATTGGCCCCATGGGGCCGGTCCATAATCCTTTTAGTCAGTCTGGACCATCCATCAACCCTTGGGCAAGGCTACAGATGCAACAAGGACTGAACAATTTGCACTCTTAATGGCTTTTCTGACATCTACGCGGCATGTGCCAAGGCATAAAGCAAAGAGTATCAGCTCATCCTGACGATACATTATCCCTGTTTTTAAGGTCGAAAACATGTAGGGAACAGAAAAGGTGAACGTTAGTTGTTCATGAAACTTGTTCACTTAGGTAATTTGATGATCTATCATGATGTGGGTGATTGTCGAATCTATTCAAATGTCGATGAATCATGGCTGTTTCAAGCATGATCTATCATGATGAGATCATGATGAGATCATTCATCTACCATGTTGGGTCATCAGCTGTTTCAAGCAATTCAATTGTGATATTTGTTGACGGGTGACACAGAATATGCCTTTCGAAAGTAAATTTAGGAGCAAACTACTGAAACACGGGCAAGAGTTGTATGATTTCCCTAACCATTCATTCGTACATGGCGGTCACATTCTATGATTAGGCAATGACCATATCAGAATACTGACAGTGTTTAATATATCTCAATCGCTATTTCTGGTCTAGGAGTAAACTGGTTAGGTTTCTGGAATGCTAAAGTCAATTTCCTGACCAGCCCATTTGGTAGAGCAAGTAGTTACATCACATGGCATATGATGGCGACTTAAGGTGTAATAAACCGATCGAAAGTGAAAGATTTCAGAAATTCAAGCATCGATTGAGTAGGATGAGGTACATAGTGCACATCGGTTGGGTGACTGATACATGAAGTACCTTTCCCATAAGGTGGCTTCAAGAAGTGGAAAAGATGGTTCAGAACACATGCATATGTTTCGGCTTGTATTTGACCCGGTTTTTACGACTTCGAAGATTCTACACATCACCTCTGTCATGTAACAATGGCCATTTCGTCCTCCTTGTACAATCAATGCACAGAAGTCAGCTACCAAGATGAGCTATGGAGATTTCATTTTATTTTAGTTTGACAAAACTGGACTTAATCAAAATGTTGCTTTCGACTGTCTCAGTCCCAAGTGACGACGCAGAATCGTCTACGTGAAATTTGGATGCAGTCTAAACTGTTAATTATCAGTTAGTCATACTTAAGTCCGCAACAAAAGTTTCTCATGTTTGTGTTGAGTTAATCTCAAGGGTAGACAATTGCTCAACTCCTCGAAATGATAGAATGCATGTTCCCTGGCAATCCGAAGCAAGTTTAGCTTTGTAAGGACTCAGAGATGATACTTTGTAATAAAGTGTAATACCGATCACATTCATGTCAATGACAGATACACCGCAGCCCAAATCTACAGGAAAGGGAGGCGAGGAATCATACAGTGGGCACTTTTCTCTCTTCAGATCACAATAGCAATAATCATCATACTGTATTTGTGGTGTCTGCTAGGGAACGAAGTATGCACCCCAAGCCGGCCCTCTCCGTAAGTCTTTCGTGAATCCGCAGGCACTGGTCATAGGTGGGGCGATCCCCTGTAGACAAGCCTCTGTACAAGTATCTGGCAAGCAACGAGAGGATCAAATTAATGAGGTAGGTTCTGGTTTTGCAGATATGCTGTACGTGGGAAAAGAAGAAGGCATTAACGAACGAAACGTAGCACACCCGAACTACAACAGCGATAGCATTTGCACACTGAATTCTCTTACTACTCACTAGAGAAGGAATGCATGTTTAACTCCATCAAAGGCCTTAACAATAACGGTAATCCAAGCAAGATGGTAATGATCAGATGAGGAATAAATAATACATGGGGAAACTCTGCTCTCCTCGAATCGGACTTATTGGCCAGCCAAACAACAAAACCAACTGGTCAATAAATATATCTACCTTTAATCTCAGTTAACCATGGTAAAATTAGAAGACAATGCTCAATTTGCTGGTCATGAGACCATAGTTGCATGATGAGCCTGAAGGTCAAAGTAAAATACATGTTAAGCGTACATACATAAGGCAAACAACGGATGCCATCAAATCCCATCTACTTAATAACCAGTCCTAAATGACGATGTTCACAGCCGTAAGAACATTCAAGTACTTTGACGATGACCTCAAGACAATTTTTGTTGGATACCATCTTGTCAGTTTAGACTAACTCAAGTACCAATAGCGATAAAGAAACATCCCCAGAGTATTTGCATATAATTCTCCAAGGAGAGTTAGATAATGCTCTAAGCCAGTCTTAAGCATTGACAAGCCAATAAGTCATTTGCAGTATCCATAGAATAAGATAGGTTTCGAGTGCTGATGAAAAGAAGGAACATGTTCTCCAACCAGAAAGAAAAGTATCGTGCTATCAAATGCAATTTATCTGGTCAAATGACACTGTTATGGACAGGAAGGAATTTTAAATACATTACTGCAGGGAGACTGGGGAAAACAGCATGCAATTGTCTTGTATGATCATTATATGCCAAAATTCAGTGAGTGAGAACACACGAGACGAATGAACATGGTACTACTTTTTTTCTGGCTGAGTTGTGAAGACTATGGCAAGCCAATAGAGTATGGCACCTTGGTGAAAATGGAATCTAAACCAGAATCCTGCAGAAACAAAATTATTCTACTCCTGCTTGAAACCGGCCTTGAGATCAAGCTAACCCCAAAAGTTGTCAATTTAATTCCTCTCCTTCCAATCACTCATAACAGAAATACCATTAGATCAACCTACTCAGAAGTCTCAGGGATTTGATCTAGAAAGGAGATCTTTTAGGACTAGATTGCATGGCTAGATTTTGGCACTCAATACAACCAACAAAGAAGCAACCAATAAGGACTTTGTCGATAAAATTTATGAAATGCCTTGTCTAGAATTCAGGGAAAGCTACACGTCATCATAGTTTTGAGACAATCTAAACCAGGAGTTGCTTCTGCCACTCTAGATCCACAACCACCCCAAGCATTAACACATATAACCCCAGGACAGGAGCAACTATCATTGAGCATATCTTACCATCTATTCCAAATTGACAACCTTATCCTCTCTAGTCTATCATTCTTATACTTCGTTTAGAAGGCAAGGATGGGATGAAAATGAAAAGAAAATTTAAATTTCTGTCCTCTCTGCGCCAAAGTTTCAAACTTTACCCCAATTTTCCTTCCCCTCCCCTCCTTCCCAAACAAAGCATTGGTACCGATCCTTGGGAAGAGGCAACTAGAATGCCTAATACAAATCACATTGTAGCAATAAAGAAAGTCCAGCTTAGTCTGAGCATAGCCTCTAAAAGGGCTTTTCTTTGGGAATAGGAATCCCTATACACTCTAACTTGACTGCCTTGCATAGTTTAACAAGGTTTGTTCCTTCAAAAAATGGGGTGTCAACAAATAAGTAGAGCAATCACAAGTAGCATAATTCAGTGAATTCACAATACAACAACACAAACATTTTAACAAGGCCTTAAATAGATAGACTATGATCAGCCAAAGCATACAATTAATAGTAGTTACTGGCACAACCTATTCTTCATAAGCAAAATTGAGAAACTGATAACCTAAACCAAAGTGGTAGGCTATTCCTTAGCAAAGTTATGGTCAAATTTCATAAATGGTAATTCTTCCAAGATCACTTCATTAGTTTGAGTTATTCTCACCCAATTATCTGTAGGTTTGAACACCAGAAATAAGAAAATGAATATCAAACTAAGTCGTTGGGGTAAAAAAACGTGAAGTCTTGAGAGATCCTAACGTGCCAACCCCGATGACACGAGATAAACCAATGAACTGAAGAGACAGTTTGCTGTTTCTAGTCATTACATCACCCATGAATTCTTGATCTTGATTAAATATCTCTACCCAAAGCTGCAGCCACAACAAACAGCTCAATAATTAAGCCCTTCACAACCGATAATCATTAGGCATAATCGTCACTACCCAATGAGCCCATGATCCTTATGTTAATCTGTATCAAGGGACTACAGGAGTACTCAAATGTCCCATTGAAAGAACAAGACAGTTGAGTGAAAAGATTAAGCCCTTCACAAACCCCCACACACGGTGGCATTTCGGCATTGATATCACTTGTGCCTTCAAGCGCTACAAACTTAATGGAAACAAGAAAACCATCCCCCGTGCCTTAAATTGCTACCATCACTCCAAACATTTCAATTCCACAAGTAAAGATTACTAAGCAAACACGAAGCAATAAATCCGAACAAGCATCGACAAATGCATGTGTACGGAAAACGGGGAAAAGACAGCGCAACACTCACTTCATGAGGATGTTGTAGTACTCGGGATCCGGGGAAGAGAACGGGCGTCCAGATCCTTCATCGCCATTATCGCTCTGTGCACCACTATCCAGTTCGCCGACTGCAAAGACCGCGACTTCACCACCCGGAAAGATCTACCGATACAAGTAGCAAACACCCACCAAAAAAAACAGGGCGAACCTTGCGTCACTCGTCCCGCGTGTTTGGAGGCGATCCTTCGAGGGCGGTCTTGAGAGCCTCCACCAGCTTCGACCTGCACGCGATGAAACGAAACACGAGGAAATGCGGAGGTGGGTCAGCTCAAAATCAATCCGGCGAAATTGCGGACGGAAAGGCAGCAAGAGAGGGATCGAGGAGGGGAAGTTTACTGCTTGAGCAAGCTCTCGATCTTGCGGGACTTGTGCTCGATCCTGGAGATGATGGCCTCCGCGTTGTCCGCCTCCACGAAGTCATCCGTTGCCGCCATCATTCTGGCGAAGCGCCAAAAAAGTAACTGAATAATCGGCACTTCATATAATGCGTCGGCAAGTAACTGAATCGCCAAATACTCGAAGAAGTTCTTCAAAAAACTTCTCTGTCCTTCCAAATTTTTTCCATATCCATAAATTTCAAAATCGGGAACCACAAGACACATTTTACCGACTTCCACGTAACTTGGCTCTCCGCAGATTTCCCTATGATGGTCTGGTATGGGTGATGGAGTCCCCACATAATCTTGGCATCGGTCAATGACGGGTCGAATATGGAGGATTCAAGGAGAGATGTGGTGGCGGCCATTCTTAAAGGATCATAATTGCACAAGCCACGGCCTCCGCTTCGATAACGCCGGATAAATCTAGTTCAATTCTAGCGAGATAACCAGCGAAGCTCACAATCAACCTAGCCTTCAAAATGCGTCGGCGATTATACTCCGGTATTTACCTTTCGACAGCGAGAGGTCCGAGAACGAGCAACAGCAAAGGAGAACCGTAGGCAAACAAGCAGCTTCCTTCCTACGAGAGATCTAACGGAGCCGAACCCGCGTAGGGAGACATCACCGATGCTTCAACAAGTAGCCTTCGCCAACCGCAGCGGCACAAACAAGAAAACCAGAAATCGTATCAGAAAATGGACCTTCAAGATTTCAAGGGAGGAGGGGGCGGGGATCGGGGATCGGGAATCGATCGACGGAGCGAAGACAGGCGGCGTTACGGCGGCGAATGCTGGTGAGAGGGGTGGCGACCTCGGGGCGGGTGGACGGGCGGAGGTTCGGGAGGTAGACGAGGGCGAGCCGGAACGCGACCGACGCGACGACCCATGTCCGTAACCCCGAGCGCGCGCGCTTCGCTTCTTCATCTTCGTCTTCGCCGTCGTTTCTCTCTCCTCCATTTTCGCCGTCGTGGTTCGACGCGTTGGCGTCGGGTGCGTAGGCGGAGGCGGAGGAGACGGGGGCGACGGACTCCGACGCCGACGGAGGCAACCGGCGGAGGCGGAGGGCCGTCGGCGTCGCGTTTCGCTGGAAGAGAGGCACGACTTCGCGGAGGGGGATGAGAGAACAGAGCGAATGTCGCGAGAGGGAGGAGGAGGAGCGTCGGCGGCGTCGGCCTCAGGGTGGGGGCGATGGAAGCAACCAGCGGATGCGGAGGGGAGAGAGAGAATGCGAGAGAAAGTGAGAGAGAAAATTGCAAAAAATTTAAGCGAGGAGAGAGAAATCTCTTGGGCGGGAGTCGTGACCTGTCTTTTCTTCTGCAGCGAGCCGAGCCGAGCCAAGCCGAGCCCGCCCTTATTTTACCGTGAGGAGAGAGAGGAGAGAGACGGAACCGCTGCAACGGAGAAGTGGACGACGTGGACTGACACACGGACAGGTGTCACGCAATGAATCGTTCAGAGCATCGATTACGTGGCACTGTTAGGGTACCCAATATTTTCTCGCTCTCGCCCGACTCTTCTCACTTTTCTCTCTACTCTCTCTTCTCTCTCCCTCCTTTGCATGCTCTTGCCCGACTCTTCTCACTTTTCTCTCTTCTCTCTCATCTCTCCTCTCTCCCAACACACTTTCTCTTTGCCGATAAGGACGAACAATCGGCCATCTTAACCTCCATGGCAACCACCTCCTTCGATATGTCCGGCAAGGTGCACGAGCGCTCGATCTGCCACAAGAGCTTCCCTACTAGCCAAGCTCTCAGTGGGCACGAGAGATGCCACTGTGAGGCCCCCACTCCTGCCTCCTCGGCCGCCGTTGCCGCCGTCACCTCGACTGCCAACAAGGTGAGCGTCTCGGAGGGCATGGGGTCAACTCACACGCAGAGCCAGGGGCACTACGAATTCGATTTGAACACCCCGACACTCTCGAAGTTCACCCCCCAAATTTACAATCTCCGGCATGTGGATGACGAGGTGGAGAACCCACATCCCTCCAAGAAGCCCTGATTCCTAGTGTCGGTGAAGATAGAAGCGGCCTAAAATGGGTTGGATTGGAAATGTGCAAAAATCCACACAAAAAAAAAAAAATCGACAATCAGAGAGAGAGTTGGGCAATAGAGTGTGTAGAGCAGAGAGGAGAGAGAAAAGTGGGGAGAAATTCATCGAGAGAGCATGTAGAGGGGGGAGAGAGAAGAGAGAGGAGAGAGAAAAATGGGGGAAATTGACCTGACAACGTGGGGCCACCTTGGACACATGGCGCAATATTTTCTCATTAGAGATAAAGTCAGACAATTGGTGCCCTCGTGGTACAATACCGTATCTTTAAAATGTTTAATATATGAAATATGAGAAGATGTGATTTAATATGTCTAAACATATTTAAATATATCTTGTTAACACCAGTAACATGTTAAATTGCGAAAACATGCGGCAAACGAGTTGTTGAATATGTCTCGAATTCCATTGAGTACTCAACTTAAATTGAGTTTTGATACTCTAATTGAAATTTGTGATGAATCAACTTGAGAAAAAAAAGTGAAGGTTTATTGTTGGTAGTGGCCTTCTAGAGTAGTATAAATATTGTTTTTCTCAATTTAATAGGTTTGTAAGTAGAGATAGAAAATTTTTTAAGGTTTTTGAGCCACCTTTTGTAATCCAGAAGTAGTACATTTTACTTCTTCTCTTCTTGTGGTTTTCTACAAGGCTTTTCCATGTAGATCTGTATGTTTCTTATCTTCTTCTCAAATTTAATTTTGTTGTAGTTTACACATTGGTCATAACAATATAATGACGAAGCCATGGGGTTTTCCAATTTTTGGTTATGGCTTCAAGTTCAAAATTGAAATTTGATATTGAGAACTTTGATGAGAGTGATAAGTTCAACTCATGGCAAGTTCTTATGTTGGTTGTACTTATAAGGTTAGATTTGAAGAAAATTCTATCTGGGAAAGGGAAGCAATCGACATGCATGTTAGATGAAACCTGAGAAGAATTTGAAGAAATGACTATGTTTGCTATCAAGTTGTGTCTCACGAATGAAGTTTTGTAGGAGCTACTAGATCAGAAAACAATTGCGGGTCTACGGAATAAATCAGAGAATGTGTTTGTGGCAAAATCCCTCATTAGTCGATTGAGGCTCCTCATCAACAACTCATCACTCTTTTTATGGCTGAAGGAGCTTCCCTTAAGTCTCATATATTTGAGTTCAATGCTATTGTCTTTAAATTAAGAAGTAATGATATTAAGATTGAAGATGAATATCAAGCTCTTTTATTGTTAGTTCATCATCTCCTTCTTGTAAGAAATTTAGAAAGACCATGGTTATTAGTAGACAAACTATCAATCTTGAAAATGTCAAAGACTAGTCTTTTAAATAAGCAAAAACTAGATACATAATTGACTTTTGGAGGCAATAATGATGATAAAGCTGGTTTCATTGCTAAGGGAAGATCTATTAAAGAAATAGTGATGGTACAAGCATGTCAAAATCAAAGCAAAAGTATTTGACTTGCAACTACTATAAGTTTACGAGGCATATTAAGAAAAATTGTTTTAAATTGAAGGCAAAGCAACAAGAGAAAATAATTTGAATTAGCAAAATCAAGGGAATGCAAATTGGTAGAACAATCAAAACTACCAGAATCGAGAGGATCCTAAAAACAAAAATCCCAAGCAAACAGGTGTTGTTGATGGAGAAAAACGAAGATTGGTTATAGGTTGTAGACGAAAAAGAGAAATTCAGTGATAGTTGGATTATTGATGATTGGTTCTCCACTTAAAAGGAATATAATGGTGAGTTATTTAATGGGAAAAAAAAATGATAAATGCAAAGCAGTTGGGGTATGATCAAAACCTTGAAAAATGTTAGACACATTCTCGATCGAAAGAAGAAACTTGTCTCTTTGGTATGCTTGATGTTAATGGTTGTATGTTTATAGTTGAATGTAAAGTTATGAAAATTATGAAAGGTTCACTTATATTGATGAAATGGTTGAAAACTAGGACTTTGTCTCAAATACATGGCACTGCCATTATTGGTTCAACTACAGTCTCATGATAGAATCTAACAATACAAAACTATGGTATATAAAATTGGGCCATATGAGTATTAGAGTGATGGATGTGCTGTGTAAGAGATGATTTTTGTGTGGTCAGAAAATTGGAAAATTGTATTTCTTCATGCATTATGTTCTCTGGAAATTGTCACGCACCAACCCTTGAGCACGTGGCAACCCTTGATCTATTTAGTCATGAAATTGCGACATCCCAAGACGTGTCCCCGATCCATTCATATTATCTTTTGATTATACGCAAGCGGAAGCAGAACAAACATCTCCCAACCATTAACAAACAATAGGGACATGCATACATCAGAACACCATTTTATATATATGCATCTACCGTCAAACATAATCTTTCCTTACAACAAAAGCTTAGCCATTTACGCATCCTCATGGCGGATTCCTTCATACTTGTCCAAGAACCGGGATTGGGGTTAACCTAGCACCTCTATTCTACAAGGGCGACCACACCATGTGAATCCCCTATGCGTCTAGTATGCATCCACCTCAAATTACTTTGGCTCGAGCTTGGATAGCCATGATTGGGGCCTGAAAAAGTTAAACAACAAGGAATGAGATAAACTCAGCGAGTAAACTCCCTAAAGCTTACGTAGGAGGGTTCTTGGCCTTAGAGACGCCCTAAACATGCAACTTATCGATACCGGATTAATAACAAGGCATTTTCTTTGCATTATCTATTAACAGGAATTAGGCCACTCAACATGCAACACTTTATCACGTGTCCAATTATAGTATAATAATCACTACGTGAGTGCACCATTCCATCAAGCATACGACGTTCACAATTTAATAATTCAGGCATGAATAACAATAATTCCATGCACAATGCAACAACTCAAATCTTACGAGTCCTAATCAAAGGCATACAAATCCACAACCTTATCCGTGCCTTTTTGACTCGAACATTGACTTGCATACTTCCTCATGTCTCTTAATAAATAAACAAGGTTGATCAAAGCATGCATGTGCCACATAAGTCATTGAAATGACATTTAACTCATGGACTTTTCTCATGTAACTCATATACATCTATTGACACCTAAATTTTGTAATTTTATTTAGGACTTAATTGTGTACAAAATTAGGAATTAGTCACTAAAAAAAACAAAAAAACAAAAACAAAAAAGAAGAAGAAGAAAACAAAAAAAAAAACAACAAAAAAATAGAAAAAGAAAACATGGAAAAGGCCAGGCTGGATCTCACCTTGGCCTGGCCCATGTCGGCTTCATCTTCGCAGAAAACCCTAGGGGGGTTGAAAGAGAAGAGGATAGCAACCGAGAGAAAGAGGGGATCTGAAGGAAGAGAGAAAACAGATCAGCAACAAATAGAGAGAGAGAACTCGCAGCGGCTCCGCCCCGTGGCCGCTCAAAGCCTTTGCTGTGCCGGTTGCCTCGTGGTGGAGCTGCTTGTCCGCAAGCACTGCACCCCGACTCGCCTGTAGTCCGCGCGTCCACGACTCCCTGCTGCAACTACGACGGTCCGACGTTCGCGCCACCTTCGCCCGGCGCTCGACGTAGTTCAAGCTGCCGCTGCCCTCCGTCCGCGTTGCCGCTCCGCCATTGCTCGTTTCCCACGTGACACCACCGCTATCTCGACCTCACGCTCGAGAGCCCCGACGACGGCAGATCTGAGCCGGTGGTCGCTCGACCGTCGAGCAAGCCCCGCATCGGCCCGTGCCTCCGCGCTGCTGCTCCTGGCTGCGTCTTCGCCAGTCACCGTCGTGCCTGTCTCGCCTACTCACCCACGAACACCGCCCTACCATCGTCGCCCTGCATGTCGCAGCCAAGCCCGAGTGCTTTCGAGCTTTGAAGCCGCAATGTCCTTGCTCTTTCGCCGCTGCAGCCCCTGCAACGCTGGCCTTCCTCGCTTGCTGCTTGCGGTCTTCGACAACAGCAGGTCCTGCTCGGGCGCCCAGTAGATCTGCTCCGACGCCTAACAGATCTGCTCCGAGCCTCTTGCAACCCGAAGCCCGCGACGCCCCTTCAGTTTCGCCTTCTGCTGCTGTTTGACCCCACAGGAGCCCGCACCGCCCGTCTGCTGCGCCGCCGGATGCCGCCACCAACGCTAGCAGCTTGACCCCCTTTCGCTGCGCGACCTACTGCGCCTGTCGCCGCAGCTCGCCGCGTCGTCGCCGCCGTCAACACATAGCCCTAGAGATGAGGTACAAACCGGGTCAAAGAAGCGGGTAGGGTTTTAGGTGAATCGGGCTGGGTTTGGGCTGTTTTTACTTGTGGGCTTAGACTGGTGTAGTGTGGGCTTGTGGGCCTGGTTTGTTTTAAAAAAGAGAGGAGGAGGACCTCTTGGGCTGGGTCCACTTGGGTTTGCCAGATCGAACTGACCGGACCCGATCCGTGCTGACCGGACCCGACTCGGTCCGGCCCAAAAAAATTATTATTTTTAAAAGAAAACAATTTCGAAAATCCAAAAAAAATATTAAAAACTAAAAATATTAAAAAAATTAAAAATTAATTAAAAAATTAAAATTTTTAATTTTTTTTTTCGAAAATCCAAAAATGATGGGGTTTGGTTTGGAATATCTATGTTTTGCCTTTTTAGTGTAATTAGGCTTTTATTTGCTCGTATTTTGATTTTATTGTATGCTTAATTTTCATATCTAATTATGTTTAATTGCATGTGTTTAATTTTATTGCAACTTACTTTAATGATTGCACACCTGCATGATCACCTCACATGTTAGTGGAGAAGTATAAAATCAATCCAAACTACCTGACAAAAATCATTTTGTTAAAATGAACAAGATTAGGTACCGAAATGGCACTAATTGGTTAATTAGTGTAATCAAGTCCCCGACCCTAGATTCTTTGGTTGCGTAGGAAGTGAGGCACGCTCCCATGCCTCACTTGGTTTCTAGCCGACCTTAATAGGCTAGTGGTGACTCCTTTTGTGCAAAATTCTAAAAAATATCCCAATGTCACGCGAGGTATGGGCCTTGGAGAGCTCATGCCTAATCATAGGCCTCAGGCCCGTCCTTTAGGCAATACCCCTAAACCTGTTCCCTCCCCCCGAGGGTAGGTCGTGACAGGTTGGCGACTCCGCTGGGGAACTTGATTTTAGATATTGGAGGACTTAGGCCAATATTAATCTTGTTCAAAAATATTTTTGTTTGGCAGCGAGGATTCCAGATATGTCCTTAACATTAAAGGTGTTAAATGTTTTTGTAGAATGGGTGGTATAAGGGGAAGTGTTTGATCACCTTTGTCTTGCAGGGAGATGTAGGAATGTATGGTTTACCTTTTTATGTATGAAGTGTTGATTGCCTATAAATTGTCATGCTTGCATTTCTTGCATTGCACTACACTATAGCACACACTACTTGCCACCGGACCTGGGCTGCATAGGATCACTTAGGATGGTGTTGAGGTGGATACCACTCCGACTACAACCGTGTAGTACGAGTCGCCCATCTCAACCCTGAAATTTTCTTCATGTCAAAGTTACCCATCTCGGTTTGCAACCACGCGACACGGGTCGATTCTTTGACAAAGCCGGAGTCATGAGTAACACAACCTAACCACAATCTTGTTGGTTTAGTCCGGTGATCCCATGGCTCCATTTTGAGCCGGATAGAGTAGAAATCGAACCACATCCCATGTGCATGTCTATGTAATTAAAAATAAATAAAACAAAGACAAAGGTTGGCACTCATTGTAAGTATCATTTTCATTTTTATTTGCTCATTTTGTATGGAACTTCCATCTTGAAATTTGCAAACATCAATCGAATGCCCTCAGTGATGTAGGCTTATGATTGAAAAATTGGCAATCACTTTTGACAAGTGAACATTTGAATGCAAGTTCTAAATATTTTGATTTGGCCCTGTTGAATACATGATTTTATTTAAATTACTAGTTATGGGCTCAAAATCACATTAAAAAAAAATGCCAAAAAAAGGGCTTGCAAGTTGTGATATATTGTGGCACAAAAATTGAAATTGCATTTTTGATCAAACTCTTTACTTCTCACATTTTGGGACTGAAATGTAAATCACATTTTGTATAGATTTCTCAAAATAGAAGTCACTTCATTTTTTGCAAGAGTAAAATCATAAAATCAATCTCTTCGAAAAAAAAAAAAAATCAATGACACTTTTGCATACGAAATTTTTGGAATAGAAGTAGATATTCGATTGATGGACGTGGATTGATTATTTTAATGATGTATTCTCTTATGATAAAATCTTGGCGAAATACTAAAACCCCGTAATAAGGACTGTGGGGGCATGTACCATCGCCTCAATTTTATTGTAAGAAGCGACCTCATTGAAATATTATTTTCTCTCATTCACGTACCGACATTGTCGTTTATTTGCAGGTTATGCGTGATGCTCATTGACATTCTCGTGTTGGACCACATAGAGAAGTGAATTTTAGAGTTTGAACAGGAGTTGATTTTTACCATTACCTATACAAGAGTTTCTTGTATTCTATCATTGTTCTTATTCTTGTTAAGAATCATGTTTTCCATTTTAGGTTTTGATTGCGAATCCAATTGATGCTTTTGTAAATCATGTGGCTCATATTTTTTTTTAATGATGTAATTCAATTTCGTGGAAATCATCCTAAAATCATAAAAAAAAAAAAAAACTCAGAATTGTTTCAAACGAACATTTACGTCTACCTTCAAATGGGCAAATGCCTTAGGAGCCAAAATAGCCCATCAATCTCGTTCACTCTGCATGATGAGACAAATGAAGGGAATTGCCAAGCATTCAAAAAGGCGAAATCGAAGGAAGAGTAAATTGTATCGATTCCAATTATCAATTTCTGATACCGTTTCTGACATGATTTTCTTTTCCATTATTAAGGATACATCTTAGGCGCCAAGTTATATATCGTTCCAACAAAAGCGAAGGAGTATTCTTATAAGGGCAATATCTCTCTCCAATAAGACAAGACTTGACCATCCATTTGGCGTAAAAGGATGTATATAGTTCCTAAATGATTTCCAATCGAGTGTGGAAATGACATGTCCAATCTTTTCTTTATAGGCAATAAATGGGGCAAAGCATCTAAAGAACAATGTCCCCAAGTGTGGAAATAGGGAGCATCCATTCTCCTTTCAAAGCAAGACCTTGAAAAACACGTCTCATGATCTATATATAAAATTTTTAAGCTCCTTGTCAGCTAACCGTTTCTTCAAAAAGAGCATTTGAAAAAGCAGGAATTGAACTTTGTAAATTGTTGTATACAATAAAGAAGTGCTTTTTTATGGATAAAATCAGGGTCACATAGCCGTTTTTCAATCAATCCTAGCGACTTTAGCCAAAGTTCATACCTGAAAAACGGAAACACGTGAAGGGTAAATGGTGTCGATTCCAATTGCTCATTTTGATAGCGTTTTTGACATGATTCTTTCTTTCCTTTGATGGGAAGATATCAAATGCTTAAAAGCAAATGCAAGTGAAGGGTAATGCCAAGTTACCAAATATCCATGAGGGTGAATCCAATAGATTTTTGCACTAATGTATTCTTTTACATTCTTTACAGGGTTACCGGGTCACCATGCCGCAGGTAAGTACCCTTCTTCTCAATTTTTTTTAAAGAAAAAAAAGAAGAAAAAAAGAAAGAAAGAGAATTTCCATTACAAAAGAGAACTTTTGGCACTTTCCTAGAAAAAAAAAAGAGAAAAAAATGATGAATAATTGAAAAAAAAAATTACAAACTTTTTGAGCATCCTTTTCATCTCAAAATTGTTTTCTTGTTTTGTGGATTATTCATTTTGAATCAAATTTCCCTATGGAGATTAATCTATTCAGACGATCTCGGCAGAGTGAAAGGGAGACGTTAATGGTGCCAAACAAGAATTGCTTAGGATGAAGAAAGGCAATCCATTTTCAAATACATCCTTCAAACACTTTTGAGAGTTGAGTGAAAAACAACCTTCTCTTAGGACGAAGGATCCATTCGCATTGAGCGCAAAGATCGAAATGATAAAGGCATTTCCTTCATCAATCCCAAGCACCGAGCTGGCATATTGCTAGCCC
This sequence comes from Eucalyptus microcorys, assembly GCA_014182515.1. Lineage (NCBI taxonomy): Eukaryota > Viridiplantae > Streptophyta > Magnoliopsida > Myrtales > Myrtaceae > Eucalyptus > Eucalyptus microcorys. Next base: position 20,143,100 of record CM024564.1, read on the forward strand.
TTTGGGCCAAATAGAGATGATCCTCTAAAGTACCCCTATTGAGAACGATCCTACATTGGGGCAGCATATGAGGTTACAGTTGTGTTGTAGAGCAAATGATTAGGAAAGATCCTATTACTTTCACTTGCATCAATCTTCTGGTGATAGCTTCAAAGGAATTCTCATTAGATCTTGACTCATCCCAATGTGAAGAAGAGCATTTCATTCTCCACCCAAACACTGATACACATTACTTTAACCAATTTGGGCCTGATTGTTCATTTCTGAACCTTGAGCGGTAATCATCTCCCTTCAATGGGGCAAGGCATAAGAATTGACCAAATATAATTGACAGTCATGAGAAAATGCGAAAAGCATCTCGAAAGTCATAAGAGCTTTAATAGTTCAAAGAGCAAAAAGTTCGACAAATTAGGGGGCATGAAAAAGTAGTGTGCCTAGTAAAAGCAAGGCTAATGCCCGTCAAGAAAAAGAGCCAAAAGGCTGCATCTTGTGTGAAAAATTATCACAGTCCAAGTGCTTGCAAAAAAAAAAAAAATTATTGCAAGTGAAAGAAAGTTAGAAAAAGGGGCAAAGCTCCAATGCATAAATGATTAGTCAAGGGATTTTCGAGATGCATTGTATTTCGAAAGCCAAATGATTTGGATAGATCGAGTGACCTAGTCACGATGCCATGATGATCACCGACTCTTAAAAACCTTCTTGAAAATTTTAAGCCTTTCGAGCCTCTCCCGAGCCAACATCACAACCCTATCCCGAAGTCTCTTCTGATTGGGATGGTTTGAGTGAAAATGAGAATGCCACAAAGAAGCTATTGCTTGAAGGAGTGTAAGTAATTCTATCTTGTCTTATCTTCTAAGTTCTCGACTTGTAAACTCGACAAAGATAGTGACAAATGTTCCCCTATTGGTCTCAGAGCAATAATTCCTTTATGTAAGCCCTAACCGAGCCTATATTGCGGTCTCATTTCGAATCAATTTCTTTCCTAACCAGCAATAATTCAAGCTGAAATGCAATTAATGTCAATCTTCTAAAAAGCAGCGATTCTTCTAACAAAAGATTGGAAAATTTAAAAGCATTGATCGGAATTGAGCAGCAACCAAAGCGCAAACTCGCTGGTCAACAGTCAACCTCCATCCACCCGAAATACCATTAACACCCTCCGTACTTCCCTGTAATTACAGAACTGCCCACCGCCCTCTCTCTACGGCTATAGTATACCACACGCTAAAAGTAGAAATCGGAAAAAAGAAAAACATCGATCAGATTGTGCTCATCGTGAATGTTTCTGAAAGCCTTTCACATGGGTTATGTGAGATACCCTTAGCAACCAGTTATCTCCCACATTAATGGATGGAATCAAACAGCCATTTTATTGAGAGTGTGTGAGAAACCCTTTTTGATTAAGGAGCTCTAGTTTGGCATGCTCAATGAGCCTTTTACACGAATACAAATCGTTTTGATAAGAACTTGTCTCCTAGAGAATTTGATGATTAATGATATATCCACAAGCAAGTTAACAGTTTTGCGCCACATGATGCTGATTGACATCGAATGATTTTCTAAAGTAGTTGGACTTAGCTTGACTGGCTTGTTCAATTAATGCTGCAATATTGTTAATACATCTCTTGATGACGTCTGTAATGACATTTGTTCAAGTTGAGTTTGACAAGATTCCTCAGTGCAGCCATGCAATTTTCAAGGGGTTAGCGGGTGCTTCCCTAAAAACCGAAGGTTCATGGGTTTTCCTTAAACCATGTATTTTCAGCACGGTTGAAACCGTTGTTACACTGTGAGATTTCGTCCCTCTCATTCTTCTTATGACCCGGAGAGCTTTGTATCCTGGAGTCTTCCTCACTTTTTATGACCCAAAGAGCTTTGTATCTTGGAGTCTTCCTCCCTTCTTATGACCCGGAGAACTTTTGTAGCCTGGAGTGCTTTGTAGCCTGGAGTCCCCCTTCTTATGACACGGAGAGCTTTGTAGCCCGGCGTGCTTTTGTAGCCCGGAGTGCTTTGTAGCCTGGAGTCCTTCTTCCTATGACACGGAGAGCTTTGTAGCCCAGAGTGCTTTGTAGCCCGGAGTCCTTCTTTCTCCTATTGACAAGACGTGTTTCCATAGCTTATGAGTTCTTTTCGTCGACCTGATACGTGTTTATGCACCTGGGGTCTCTCTATCGCCAAAATAATTTAGGTTTTTTTTTTGTCTTTGAATGGAACCTTTTTGAGCTCCCATTCAAAGAGGGGCAACTGTTGACACCTAAATTTTACAATTTTATTTAGGATGTAATTGTGTACAAAATTAGGAATTGGTCACTAAAAAAAAACAAAAAAAAAAAGAAGAAAACATAAAAAAAAACAACAAAAAAAAAATAGAAAAAGAAAACATGGAAAAGGCCAGGCCGGATCTCACCTTGGCCTGGCTCATGTCGGCTTCATCTTCGCAGAAAACCCTAGGGGGTTGAAAGAGAAGAGAACAGCAATCGAGAGAAAGAGGGGGATCTGAAGGAAGCCAGAAAACAGATCAGCAATAGACAGAGAGAGAGAACCCGTAGCGGCTCCGCCTTGTGGCCGCTCGAAACCTTCGTCGCACTGGCTGCCTCACGGCAAAGCCGCTCGTCCGCAAGCACTGTGCCACCACTGCCGCGCCCCGACTCCCCTGCAGTTCGCTCGTCCGCGACCCCCTGCTGCAACTACGATGGTTCGACGCTCGTGCCACCTCCGCCCGGCACTCGATGTAGTTCGAGCTGCCGTTGCCCTCCGTCCGTGTCGCTGCTCTGCCACCACTCGCTTCCCCCATGACACCACCGCTGTCCTGACCTCATGTTTGAGAGCCCCGACGATGGCAGATCTGAGTCGGTTGTTGCTCGACCGTCGAGTAAGCCCCGTATCGGCCCATGCCTCCGTGCTGCTGCTCTTGGCTGCGTCTTTGCCAGTCACTACCATGCCCTGTCTTGCCTACTCACCCACGAACACCGCCTTGCCATCGTCGCCTTGCATGTCGCAGCCAAGCCCGAGTGCCTTCGAGCTTTGAAGCCGTAACGTCCCTGCTCCTTCGCCGCTGCAGCCCTTGCGACGCCAACCTTCCTCGCTCGCTGTTCACGGCCTCCGACGACAGCAGGTCCTGCTCTGGTGCCTAGCAGATCTGCTCTGACACCTAGCAGATCCGCTCCGAGCCTCTTGCAACCCGAAGCTCGAGACGCCCCTTTAGTTTCACCTTCTACTGCTGCCTGACGCCACAGGAGCCCGCACCGCCGGTCTGCTGCCTTGCCGGATGCCGCCGCCAACGCCAGCAGCTGACCCCCTTTCGCTGCGTGACCTGCTGCACTTGTCGCTGCCACCTACCGCGTCGCCGCCGCCGTCAACACATAGCCCTAGAGAGAAGGTACAAACCGAGTCAAATAAGCGGGTAGGGTTTGAGGTGAATCGGGCCGGGTTTGGGCTGTTTTTACTTGTGGGCTTAGACTGGTGTAGTGTGGGCTTGTGGGCCTGGTTTGTTTTAAAAAAGAGAGGAGGAGGACCTCTTCGGCTGGGCCCCACTTGGGTCTGCCGGACCGAACCGACCGGACCCGATCCACGCCGACCGGACCCAACCCGGTCCGACCCAAAAAAAATTATTATTTTTAAAAGAACAATTTCGAAAATCCAAAAAAATATTAAAAACTAAAAAATATTAAAAAAATTAAAAATTAATTAAAAAAATTTAAAAAAATTAATATTTTTTTTTTCGAAAATCCAAAAATGATGGGGTTTGGTTTGGAATATCTATGTTTTGCCTTTTTAGTGTAATTAGGCTTTTATTTGCTCGTATTTTGATTGTATTGTTTACTTAATTTGCATATCTAATTATGTTTAATTGCATTTGTTTAATTTTACTGCAATTTACTTTAATGATTGCGCACATGCATGATCATCTCACATGTTAGTGGATAAGTATAAAATTAATCCAAACTGCCTGACAAAAATCATTTTGTTAAAATGAACAAGATTAGGTACCAAAAGGGCACTAATTGGTTAATTAGTGTAATCAAGTCCCCAACCCTAGATTCTTTGGTTGCGTAGGAAGTAAGGCACGCTCCCATGCCTCACTTGGTTTCTAGTCGACCCCAATAGGCTAGTGGCGACTACTTTTGTGCAAAATTCTAAAAAATATCCTAATGTCATGCAGGATATGGGCTTGGGAGAGCTCACGCCTAATCATGGGCCTCAAGCCCGTCCTTTAGGCAATACCCCTAAACCTGTTCCCTCCCCCCGAGGGTAGGTCGCGACAACATCCATGCTACACATGTGTAGATAATGGCATCATTCTAATAATATGCATTCAGCATTCATGCAATTTACAAACGTGGACGTCTCAAGAATATCATGGCATCCCATACTACCATGCTATCCTTGAGACCATGCAGCGCAATATAGTATAGTTGTGCGTCCATGCCATGCAATAATCCGGACGTGCTCATAGATCAATATCAATATCACTCGTGTGCCGACTATAGCATCACTTCTCAAAATATGCATCCATGCACTCATGCATTTTTCACACAACCATGTCTAAGTTATTACGGTCATTTAGGACCCAAGGCCAACCCGAAGGTTCGTAGTCATCCAGCGTAATCGAGCATCGTCTCGCCCCATCGAGCATGGTAACGTCCCGCATAAACGCATCAAGACGGTATTCCTGTAAGGAGCATCATTCCGAAATCCATCCGTGAACGGCATCCTGTTGACTTGGGGGCATCCGAACTTAATCAGGCATTGTCTCGCGTAAACGCATCAGGACGGGTTCATTACCTCGCGTAAACGCATCAGGACAGGTTCATTACCTCGCGTAAATGCATCAGGGTCTTTAGGTGATCACACGAGCATACCATCACTCAAGTCCATTGTTATCTTCCTCATTAGCCACATATGAATGCCTCAATGGCGTGCTAGGCGGAGTGTGTCTCATGATCTATCGAAATTACATCAATAAAATATGCTAAGCACGAAACGAGAGTCCATGGTTTGACACGATACGTTGAGCACCGTCCTAAGTCCAATCCGAATTGGCAACAATATGTCTCGAGATCGCACCAAGACCAAGAAAGAACCAATCCGTCGTGACATGATCTCTGGCCTAGTACCAAACTTAGCTTGGGAACGATACGCTTCAGTATCGCCGATCCAAGAGAGAGACTTGACCTGACGTGCTTCCACGCACGTCTAAGAACCATCGTACATCCCATCTCAGAGGCTCAGAGTGTTCTCACACATCGACCATAGACAATGAACATATGTGTAAAGAGTATTTTCAATGAACACATATAAAACATTGCCATTGCTACCAAACAACATCACATAGAATGAGCACATCCAACAACATCACAAGTCGCCTCCAATGACAATATCAAATTGAACAACCTTAGCATATTTGCTTTCAAAATAGTCTTTCATTACTTATAATTGTAGAGTGCTACAAATGCTTACTCTTTTCAAGTTTGGAATTGCATAAGCATATAACATATTTAAAAACTAGCATTTAACAAGCATTCCCAAATAAGGGATTGCATATGCATCTACTATCTTTAAACACATATCACATTAAAAGCCACAAACATAATATGCACTTATCAAAATCAAGATAGGTTGTCGCATCCAGCGATATCTTATAACTATAGCTTATCACATCTTATTATAATCTATCACAATAGCTTATCACTTCTAGCGATAGCCTATCATGATAACTTATCACATCTAATAATCACTTATTGCGATAACCTAATGCATCCACTTATCACCTATTGTGATAGCTTATCACCACTACTTATCACTTTAATCCACCTATCACCTAACCACACCATTAACCATAAACCAATCCTAACTCTACTCCTTAGCGCAATTACCACCCTAATCAAGGGTTAGGAAGCTACTCACTTCCAAAACTAGGCCACGGCAAGTGGTGGCAAGGCTTACGGCGTGGTGGCGGCTCTTGGTGAGCCTCCACAAGGCATGGTGGTGGCTGATCAGTGGTCGGTACCCCACGGCTAGGCTAGAACAGCCAAGGAACACTAGCACACGACTTGAGGGAGGTTCGACAATGGCTTGGGACTCACGGCCAATATGTGGGAACGATGGCACGGCGAGATCTTGCGGCAACGGTAGCTTGGTGAGCTAAACGATGGATGGTGGCTCACGGCCACACAACCAAGAAGAAAGGGAGAGAGAAATGGGCATGAGAAGAGGGAAAGTGATGGAGGAAATTGTACAAATGAGGGGTAGAGAGAGAAAATGAGACAAATGATGGAAAAAGAGAAAAACTTGAGGAAGAAGTTGGTAATTTAATTCCCCTTGACTTATTGTCCTAACTTGGGGAGCAAGAACACATCTTGGTCCTCCATTCTAACTTGGGGAGCAAGAATAAATCCTATCTCTCTATCTTGCCACAAAAGTCAAAGTCTTCTAGAAGCTAGCTTACTGTTCACGTGCACTATTTACGTAGGTTACTATTCACGCACATGGGCTAGATCCAAGATGGCCTAGTTGTCTTAATGGGCTTGTCCTCGGGCTTGATAAACTTGGGCTGGGCGTAGTTGATCCAATTTGGGCTTAAACAAGCTTAATGGTCCTTAAAGGGCAAAACTGTAATTTCCATCTATTTAGGCCCTTGTGGACAAAATTTGAAGAGAATTTGGCTGATTGGGCCTTTCAAATTCGTCGGTCCCCTTTGGGCTTCCAATTTCCAGCCCAATTCCATTTACTCAAAATTCATGGTTTACCGATAAATAAGGGATTTGATTAAGTAATGTCTAATGATTGCCTCTTAATCCTCTATTAAACCAACGGGCGGCCTTTAGGAGTTTTGTGAGTTCAACCCGTGGTTGATTTGATATCAATCCACGTTTAGGCCCTTTTCAATTCATGGACAATCTTCGGTTGTTAAGTAATTGTGAAGGGAAGTATACGATCATTTGGAATTGGTTTAGGGTCGTTCGTAATTAATATAGTAATCGTACGGAATCACACACAATCCAATTAGATACTTTTATCGAATCGATCTATAATTGTTCCTAAATCAGTTTGAAATAGCTAAAGTTTGTCCCTCATCAATCCTTATGATCGAATTGTCAATCCATGGTTAAGTTCTCTTGTTGTGCTTATCAAAATCCTAAATTGCTTTTTCCAATAGGTTTAACACTCTTGAATGGCTCACAAACCAATTCAAAATCTAATTATACTAATTGCGCATTATTAGAAGTAAACTAGAATTTTGTGGAGACAAATTTTAATGAGTTTTGCAAAATTGAAGGTGTTATGAAGCATCATACTACAATGAATACACCACACCTTGTTAGAAAGGACTAGATACATGTTGTCTAACACTAGTTTGGGCAAGAAGTTCTGGGCTTAAACGGTCAATACAGCTCATTGGTTGGCAAATCCACTTGAGGAGGTATGATCCTATAAACCCATTTATTTTTCTTCTCTTTGAGTATTTAGATGTCTAGCATATGCTTGTTAATGAGGGGGAAACTAGAGTCTACAACGAAGAAATGCATCTTTCTTGGCTATGGCGTAAAGGGTTACAGAATTTGGTATATTGATTCATCTAAGACTATCATTACTAGAGTTGTTACCTTTCATGAGTTTATTATGCTTTATCCTAGTAAGGAATCGTATATTCCTTTTTAAGAAAATATGAACAGTACTGCTAAGAAGGTGGAGCTTGAAGTAATTTTTCCACATTTGTCCTAATCGACCTTCATGGGGCTGTCATTGTCAAATAGATTTAGAGGTATTTACTCAAGAGATGATCCTAATGATTCATTGAAAAGATGTCTTAATTATCAGGGAGAAGGTTCATCGATAAAAAAGGTGGACTCTCCCAAGTCTAAGCCTCGTGTGATATGAGATTTCTTTTAAGTTCCTTAACAACATATATATCTTTATTAGGAGTTGCCACTACCCATTATTGATGGTTGACTAGATCCCAATCAAGACGAGGGAGTGTCATCCAAATTCTATGCAACAAGAGAATTTTGAGAACAGGGACTTACTTACGCTAATCTTTCCATTAGCACCTTATCAATACTTAAACTTGAAAGTGGATTGTCAAAGTGTCCATTCACTCTTGATTACCATTTTCAAACCCTATTGGTCCACTAAATGATCATGCAAATATTTTGCAAGGAGTTCATTGAAATTCCAATATAGTTCCTATTCTAGAAAAGGAAATTAACAATCCATGTATTTAAATGAGGGTGCGATAAGTAAACATCCAATTAATTGAAAAGCATATCTCTAAGCGTGAGAAATGAAAATGACTCACAACTCATAGTGTAAAAAAGTATACAAAGCCTTGTAATTAAGCCTCAAAACATGAACCCTCGGAAGCTTGCTATTTGAAAACTAAGGTGGGCCTAATCTAATGCACTGGTCAAGGTTAAGCCTAAGTTAGACTATCCCTATCATTTATTGAATTGTGAAGCTAAGTCTAATTGATTTTATTTAACAAAGCCTCCACTAATTAGCCCACCAATTTCTAAACTAGGCTAATTGGGATTAATCTAAGCTAAACCATTACAAGAATTAAGGCCGACTTGCACATTGGCCAAATACCACCATCGGCTTCATTTGGCTGTTGCTTTTTCAGGTTTCATCCATTCAACTGTTCAATATATTCGATCAAGCCAATCAAAGCATTAGCAAAGCTGACTTAATTCAACACTCAATTGCTTTGAGATTAGTGGTAATTAACCTCCGCTTGCACTCACAAGCCACTTCCTAATCCACTAAGCATTTATTGATTAAGATTAGTGATAATTAACCTCCACTTGCACTCACAAAGCAATAGGCTAACACTAATCATCCCCACCAAACTACCCGTTAATTGACACATGGCGCAAGCATAATCATGCATCTAACAATCATATGCAAATCTCAATTAAACATGTCTTTAGGCTAATTAGCCTTGAACAAGAAATAATGAATTGGTGAGCCAATGATTGGATCACTTATTCATCTTAACTCATTCTAGGCAATTAGGTTTGCACTTAATTGGAAGCCATAATGACATACCCACTAGGCAATTTAGGTGTCATCAAAAAGCTTAAAATGTGTAGTTTAAAGTTCATGAAGATCATTTGAACTAATTCAGATCCTATTTACCTGATATTTACCCAACACCGAGATTGCTCCTAATTTGACAAGGTTCCAATGTGAGATTTGAATAATATGGGAAAATATCTAGAAATTTCAAAATCTCACCAACTCTAACAAAGAGCAAGTTCATTCTATTACAAACAACTTTCTTGGTTAGAAAATTTTTCAACAAGCCTTAGACTATGTGAAAAGTGTATGCTTTCCTCAAGACTTAATTGAAAATAGTTTTGTAGGCAAGAATGACCTTTTTCCAATGTTTGGCCAAATTGACCCCCTAAATTTGCTAGATGATCCTCAAAATTTCCAGTCTACTTAATTAGACTCCAATGAACAAGTTTTCAATATTAAGTCTGTGGAATGACTCAAACTATGTGCTTGAAGAACCTCAAGATTTCTGTTATCACTGAAATGACCAGCGAATCCCCCATCATGTGCTTACTGAATCAATAAGTCTCGAAAAAAATTCTTTGGTAAAGGATAAGTACCTTCAACTCCTTTCTTACAATTGTCGATGATTGATCAGAAATCGAGGTCTTTAGAATATAATTCCTCCATTGACTAGAAACCAAGAATTCCAGAGTCTAGAATAGCAAGCATAGAGTAGCTCCTCGATAAAGCATTCGCTATAACATTAGTGTGGCTAGGTTTATACTTTGAGACAAAAGAAAGAATTGAAAAACTTTTACCCATCTGGCATGTCTCAAATTGAGTTTGCACTAGCCACTAATAAACTTGAGAGCCTCATGATCAGAATGAAGAACTAACTATTTTAACCTTAAGTAGTGACTTCGATGATCAAGAGCTCTAATAATGGCATACAATAGCATTTTGACTCCTTGTCATAAGATGAATAATTCCTTTTTGAATTTGTTAACTTCTCGCTGAAATACACCAATGCTAAGACCAATGCCAACACCACTTGCATTACAATCAACTTTAAATACTTTATCAAAATTAGGATGGGCAAGAATAGCGGACTCACAAAATTTTTGTTTGGTCACTTCAAAGGCGTTTTGAGTAGCCTTTGTCTGTTTGAAAGATCCCTTCTTCATGCATTCGGTAATTGAAGCCACGATGGTATCTTTTACGGACTGTTAATAGAAAGAAAGAACTCCTTACATTATAAATGGACTTCAGAACTAGCCAAGTCTTCATAGCTTCCACCTTAGACTTTTTGTGGGCTGACCTCAACAACCCATTGAGCATGCAGTGTAAAGATAGGATTTCGAGGTACTTTGACTATAAGAACTCCGTCATGGTATAATACTCCAAAAGATGTCATGACCTTATCTTTTGGGATCAACCACATTAATTCGCTCGATCAAGGTCTTGAACTCTCCCAAACTAAGCCTTGTGTGAAAGTGGGATTCGTTTTAAAGTTGTTTTAAACAACCTAAAATTTGGATTCTAGGAGTCGTCACTAGCTTTGTTTTTGGGGGCCGGTTAGAATGCCCAATCGAGGGTTGTGAGTAGTCCCTTGATTTCTACACAACTAGAGATGAAAGGTTCAAGTATTTGGGTTACGTTCACATTTATACATTTCTTTTTACTTTTTCGTGCATCCAAAATAAAGGAGTGATCATACGTGGTTGGTTTGTTACATTATGTTATCATCTAACTAGAATAAGAAAGGAAATGATTAATTAATTGAAAAGACAGTGCGGGAAATAGACACCTAAAGAAACAACCTAGGCTAGTTCTAGGAGTGAATAGAAGAAACCTGGAATTCTTCGGGCATTTATACAATACACTATAGAAACTTGAGACATATGTTGGGGAAATAAAAAGGTGTTACAAAAGATAAGGGCGGATTAGACATCGACCATTCACCATTTTTGTATCTTCGAGGTCATCACCTCTAAGGACCGCATTTCAAGACCTAATCTAGTTCTAATCTAATGCTAAGCTAGAGCATAGAATTAAAAGCAAGTAGCATATGGAAAGACAACCAATCAATCACAATGATTCTTATCGATATATCAAGAAATCTAGGAAAAGCAACCAAGAATGACCTTGGGATTGGCGTTTTGTTGTACATATAATAGCATGCAGAAGTATAAATATAACACCCAAAAAAAAAAAAACAAGCCGCTAAGAAAAACAACCACTTGCAAACACACAATTACAGGCATCTTGAATTTAATTAAAAAAAAAAATATTTTTGCAGGCATCTTGAATTGATTTTGATTTACCTCCCTAACATATGAAGTGATAATGTAGGTACACAAACCACCAATTTAATATTCAAGAAAAGCAATGAATAAATTGCAGGACTTATCTCGTAGCAACGAAAGCATTTGCAGTGTTAGCTTGAAATTTATATCAACAGTCCTAGATATGATTTTTAATCAACATGTAGTCACTCAATTTTTTAGGATTTTCTCTTGTTTAATGAAATCTAAGCTAATATGCAATGACCTAATTCTAATGACGGCCAATTTCTATTAAATGGACCTAACAACAATCACTAATTGACATGCATTTCATTAACCAAATTCTATATGACATGCGCATGATATTTTTAGTATTTCTTCTTAATAAAAATTCGTAATTTAAAATTGCTAAAAATAAAAAACTAACTAAAGTGAGATATTATCTATTTTAAGTTAGAAAATAGACCAATCAAAATCCTATCTTAACTTAGAAATTTATCTCAACATGCAATTTAATTCAAAGATACCATCTAACCTAGATATCATCTAAACATGCATTCTAATATAATTAGAAAAGTATCTAACTATTCTATCATGCAATTCTATTTAGGAAATCAATTGTAATCTACGTGATATGCAAATGCAATCTTTTTGTATTTTCGGGATAAATAAAGCAATTAAAAGATAAGCACTAAATCATTCAGAATCACCAAAGATATCATACGTCGTTTGAATCAGGGAACAATATCCAAATCAGCTTGATTATTTCACTAATAAAATCGATAAATTGATCTTAAGCCTTAAGGATCAAAATATCAATTTTATTCCTGCGTGATTAATTATTCCATCTAAAAGCCTTATAAATGGAATAAAAAATCGGTGTGCAGTTGCGAATTAGGCAGTAAAATATGCAAATATACTAGAGATGTCCATCTTACCTAATTTGAGGATATTCTTTCCAAATTTGGACCAAGTGCAATCGGATCGGGATTGCGACCAGCTTCTCGACGGCAAATGGCGGCAAGCGTTACGTGCACGGCGACGAAGCATGCTCCACGGTGCTTGGCTCGCTCAGAAACCTGCACAACTCTCCCGCGGAGACAATGCTCGGGATTTCGCGGCGTGGCTACACGCGACTGAAGTTGTCCAGAGATTGGTTTGCCGCAGTCAAGCACACAGAAAGGGTTGACCCTCAACGAGTTGCTCACGGTGGGATTATGTGTGCACGTTATCCTTGGACAACATTCAAAACTTTCCTGTGAATGCTTCTTCGTGGAGTACTCCTTTATTTAATATTCGTGGCCTTTATTTTCACTTGGTACCCCAGAACTCTCCAATTAATCCAAGTGATGACAGCAAAAGTGAGGCCGGTTCAGACATAAAAGAAACTTCAAACTGAGGACCCTCCACTTTGACAGGCTAAGCGTTGCAGATTGACTGCACCAACTTATTTGCCGATGGAGGGGATTCGTCGTCATCGTCGACCGCCTCTTTGTTCAGAGCTTTGCGTCTCCCGCAGGCATGGCCGGGCTTGTGAATTTCTGGGGCTCCTGAAGTCGCGACGGCCGAAGCAGCAGCTTCTCGTTGTGATTGTCGCATGGCTATTGGTTGGTACGGGTGCCGCTCGTCGTTACATAGTTGGGGGATCAGCGGCTTGGACTCACAGTGCATCAGCAGCCGCGGGCGTCGAAATTGTAGGCACCGAGCTTCTCGTTTGAAGACCCCCACTTTTCGCCTTTTCGTGAATGAACGGGCTCCTTGGCTCGGCAGAGAGAGGTCCCTCTCTTTTCTCTCTCACGTATATGTCTCTCTTTTCAGAATTGTGGTTGTCTCTTCGGTATTTTGTGTGGCCCCCCTCTTTCTGTAATGTAACAACTCTTTTATAGGCCAAGGATTAGGGTTTTATTTTCTTCTTCAAATCAACATTCATCAAGATTTTTTCCGAACGCAATATTTCTTTTTATTTGTCACATCTCTTCTAGATTTCATTGGCAAAAATGAATATTCTCCACTGATTTTTTCAAAATTGCAATAGGACTTTTCTCAAATTTGAAATCTCGTAAAGATGAGTTCGTAATATCTTATCGAGTATATGGGCTTGGGACAATCTGCTCTCTTCGTGGGCTTAGTTCAAGTTAAATTAAATCTCTGAACCATCAAGTCAAACCCATCCGTTGCCGGTCCAATGGAAATAAAAAAATGCTCCCAAAACTATATGCTATGCAACTTAATTCTAATATTTTTGTTTAGAGGTTAAAAATTAATCCCTAATTTTTTATGCGATAAATAGCTAAATGGGTTGCCAAAATTTAGGTGTCAACAAATGGGATAGGAGTTGATAGATTTAACTATTTTGGCTATGCATGATTTCGACATCATAATTGGAATGGATTGGCTCGATGAGTAGCGAGCCACCATTGGTTGCTTTAGTAAGATCATTCAGTTTATAGGGAACAAGGGTGGACCATCTACACCCTTAATTTCGTCTCTTGAGGTGGAACGATTATAAGAAGATAATGCCAAGGCTATCTAGCAACAGTTAAGGATCTGACGATAGAAGAACCGCAATTAGAAGATATCACTGTAGTACAAGAATTTGCGGATTTCGAAGGAATTGCTAGGATTGCCTTCGGAAAGGGAGTTAGACTTCATTATCAAATTGGCCCCAGGGGCAGAACCAATCTCCAAGGTACCGTATCAAATGTCGTTATAAGAATTAAAGGAATTGAAAGTGCAAATGCAAGAAGTGCTCGATAAGGATTTATACGCTCTAGTGTATCACCATGGGAAGTACCAATTCTATTCGTGAACAACACTTGAGGATGGTGTTGCTAACCCTCTGAGAAAATGCACTTTACGCTAAGTTTAGTAAGTAAAAGTTTTGGCTTAACCGAGTAGCATTTTTGGGTCATGGATTAGCCAAGACCAACGATGGTGACTGAAGTTTGGAGCTTTTTGGGATTGGCTTGCCATTATTGACGATTCGTGGAAAGGTTCTCACCAATAGCCACACCCTTGACAAGATTGGGTTGTGTCTTGATGCAACATGGACGAGTTGTTGCCTATGCGTCTAGGCAACTATGGCCGCATGAGCAGAATTATTCGACGCACGACTTGGAATTGACAGCCATCATCTTCGTTTGGAAGATATGGAGACACTACTTGTGCGGGGAGAAGTTCACAATCTACACTTAGCATCAAAGTTTGAAGTACTTGTTTTCGCAAAAGGAATTGAATATGAGGCAATGATGATGGATGGAACTTCTTAAGGACTACGACTACGATATCTTATACCATCATGGGAAGGCCAATTGGGTAGTGGATGCTTTTAGTTGAAAGTCAACAATTGCGCAAATGATGGTTCAAGAATGGATTCTTCTCGAAGGTGCACGAGATTCAGACTTCAAGGTTGAGGTAAGCCGTCTTTCTAATCTAATGGCTACCCTTCTAATTGAACCCAAAGTGCAAACCAGGATTAAAGCATTGCAATCGACAGATCCATCAATCCATAAGATCTTACTAAGGAGTCCTGAGGAACGAAAGCCGGACTTTGAGGTCACGGATGATGTGATCTTGACGTCTCAAGGTCGATTGTGTGTACCCGATGTGGCAGAACTCAAGGAAGAGATTCTAGCCGATACTCATTGAAGCCATTATAGCAACCATAAGAGTAGCACGAAGATGTATAGAAATCTTCGATAGTATTTTTGGTGGAATGGCATGAATACTAATGTTGCGAAACACGTAGCAAAGTGCTTGACTTGCCAACAAGTTAATTACCAGAGTTACCTCTAGTTGAATCGAAATCAGCACTTGAACTTTGAAGAGAATTTGACTCGCCACGTTTATGTCACTTCGAAGAGAATTTGACTGACTACATTTGATGCTAGAGAGTCCATATAGCATGGGTCTTGCTTTCTCCATTGTGTGCTTGCTTCAAAGCTAAACCTCTTGGAACTGGGTCACCCAAGTTGACTATGTGTTGGATAACAAAAAGGAATCACTTAAACCAGTTTAACCCTAAGCTTTGCCACCAACTTAATGCGCGTGTGGGCAAGTGATTCTGGAATAGGGCTAATTTTGGGGCTAAGTGTATTGGAATAGTATGTGTGGGAATGGTTGTCGATGGGTGAATACAAGGGCAAGATAGGACGCGATCGCTATCAAGGTATAAAAGATGCACCGCCAACTAAGGATGATGATCGGGATAGATGAAGTTTACTGCCTAAGTTTAAAGGACTTCATGATAGGAGAACTAAGACTAAAGCACTTCTTGGCTCAACACCAAGGATATTTGGAGTTACAAACATATTTGTTTACATAAAGAAAAATCTCATGGATTTTCATTAATCAAAACCGTTTGTTTATGTGACATCCTCAAAATTTGACCCTATTTGGGATATGATAAGGGGTTTACTTCTATCAATGCGCAATTTGTAGAATTAGACTTTGAATATGGTTTGGGAGCCATTCAAGAGTGTTAAACCTATTGGGGAAGGCAATTTAGGATTTCAATGCACAAGACCAAAGAACTCAAATATGGATTGACAATTCGATCATAAGGATCGATGAGGGACAAACTTAAGCCGTTTCAAATTGATCTCGGAACGGTTATAACTCGATTCAATAATAGTATATAATCAGATTGCAGGTGATTCCATGTGATTACAATATTAATTACGAATAGCCCTAAACCAATCCCATATGATCGTGTACTTTGGAACAAGCAATTGACCCCTCACGATTACATGACAACCGAAGATCATCCATGAATTGAAAAGGGCTTAAACATGGATTGATGTCCAATCAACCATGGGTTGAACTCACGAAACTCCTAAAGGCCGCCCGTTGGTTTTATAGAGGATTAAGAGACAACCATTGGACATTACTTAACAATATTACTTCTTTATCGGTAAACACCGAATTTTGGATAAGTGGAATTAGGCAGGAAATTGGAAGCCCAAAGGGGGCCCACGAATTTGGAAAGGCCCAATGGGCCAAATTCCCTTTAAATTTCGTCCACAAGGGCCCAAATAGATAGAAATTGCAGTTTTGCCCTTTTAGGCCCAAATTGTATTAACTAAGCCCAAGCCCAAGTTTATCAAGCCTATCAAGACAATTGGGCCATCTTAGACCTGGCCCATGTGTGTGAATAGTGCGCGTGAACAATAACCTAGCTTCTAGAAGCTTTGACTTTTGTGGCAAGATGGAGGGCCAAGATGTGTTCTTGCTCCCCAAGTTAGGACAATAAGTCAAGGGGTATTAAATGGCCAACTTCTTCCCCAAGTTTTCCTCTTTTTCCATCATTTGTCTCACTCTCTCTCTACCCCTCATTTGTCCCATTTCTCTCTCTTTTCCCCTTTGGTTGTGGTGGTTGTGAGCCACTATCCATCGTTTAGCTCATCGAGCTACCTTTTTTGTGAGATCTCGCCGTGCCATCATTCCCGCTTGTTGGCCACGAGTCCCAAGCCATGGCCAGACCTCCCTCAAGTCGTGTGCTATTGTTCCTTGGCTGTTTTAGCCTTGCCGTGGGCTACCGTCCGTCGATCAGCCACCAGCGAGCGCTACAACAGCCATCCAACTCTTGTCGCACCTTCACCATCACTTGCCGGGCTTGGAATCGAGAGTGAGTGGCTTTCTAGCCCTTGAATAGGGTTGTTGTTGCTTTTTGGAGTTAGTTTAGGGCTAGATTAAGGTTAAAGGATGTTTTGTTGATGTGATAAGTGGGTTTTGCACAATAAAGGATCTTAGGGTTTGGATAGGTTATCATGCTTTGCCGATAGGTTATCGCGATAGGTTATCATGCTTTGCCAATAGGTTATTGGGATAGGTTATCATGTGTTTCCGATAGGTTATCGTGGTAGGATATCGTAGGCTATGATAGGTTATTGTGATAAGTCTTTCTAATATCCAATAAGCTATTGAAATGTGATAAGTGGAGATGCAATAAGTTATTATGTTGTGATATGTGATAAGTGTTAAGTTATGATGACATGTTATAACAATGTGAAATAAGTCATTATATAGGCTATGATGGCATGTGATAGATTATTCTAATAACTTATGCACATTTGTAATGATTTACTTTACATTGTTGAGAGTTCTATATGCCATGAGTCCTAATTTGATTGAAGTATTGTTGGTTGCTAAAGTTGAATATACTGCATACTTATATACTTGTTAGAATGGGAAAATAATAAAGGTTATGGTATTCGTTAATTCTAGCAAATTAATAAGCCTGTGAGGTATGTGGAAAGATGGCATGTTGAAGTGTTTAAGTGATGTATTTGGGGGATATGATATGAGATACATGTATGACAAGATGCCATGTGACTAATTAGCTCGTATGTGTGAATATGTGAAAAGATAGTATGATGAAGTGTTTAAAGCTTTGTTATGAGATAATAAGCCATGAGACAGAAGTGTGATTAATTTGACAAATGCATGATTGGGATGTGATCACATGGCATGACAGCATGATATGGTTATATGTAATTATTGCTGGTGCATATTGTATGAGCACTACACACTCTTCCATCGATTAATGTGAAAGATTTGAAATGAGTTCGAGTGATGTATGCCCTTGTGATCACTTAAATAGCCTAATGCGTATGATTATACGGGGTGATGGTTACATCCTAGTACGTATAATTATGCGAGACGATACCTAATTAAAGTTTGGACTGTTGTATGCTCGTGGGATCACCTAAATACTCTGATGCGTATGATTATGCGGGACGATCCCTAATTAAGTTTGGAGTGTTGTATGCTCATGCGATTACCTAAATTCCCTGATGCGTATGATTATTCGAGGTGATGGTTCTGTCCTGATGCGTATGATTATGTGGGACAATGCTTGATTAAGTTGGGAATAAATGTATGCTTGTGCGATCACTCAAATACTCTAATGTGTATGATTATGTGGGGTCATGGCTCCGTCCTGATAGGTATGATTATGCGGGATGATGCTCGATTAAGTTCAGATGCCCCCAATTCAACGGGATGCAATTCGCGGATGGATTTTAGAACAAAGCTCCTTATTGGAATGATGTCCAGAGGCGTATGCATACGTGGGATGATGTTGTGCCCGATGGGGTGGGACGATGTCCGATTAAGCCAGATTACTGCGAACATTCGGGATGGCCTTAGGTCCTGAGTGGTTGTAATAATCTGGACATGGTTGTGTGAAAAGTTCATGAACGCATGAATGAATATTTTGAGAAGTGATGCTATAGTTGGCCCACGTGTGATTTGAAATTTATATATGAACAATTCTAGATTATTGCATGGCATTAGTGCATTTGAGCAGCGATAAGCGATGCTATAGTCTGCACACGTGTGACATGAGATTAATATATGAGAAAGTCTGGATTATTGCATGGCTTGGGCACATGATTATGTTATAGTACACGTTTTTATTTTTGGCTCTGCTTGAGTGTAGGAGGTGTTTAAAGAATTGTTTATATGATCATATTGATGGCTTTGAGGAACTGGGATAACGATTCATGTTATAGTTAAAGCAAAGTAGAGGTTGCTTTGCTATTGATCTGCCGTCGATAGATAACTTGCACGTTTAGGGTGTTTCAAAGGTGAATGACTTCCCTGCACAAGGTGGAGGGAGTTCACTCAATGAGTTTATCTCACTTCTCGTTGTTTAACTGTTTTTAGGCCCGTACTATAGAGAACCGTCATCTTCGGTTTGGGGTTACATTGGAATGAGAGTTTTGCCTGGCGTTAGTGAAATTTAGGTTAACCCTAACCCATTTTTGGTTTTGTTGCCTGAATGCAAGTTGCCGGTGTAAAGGCTTGTAATCACTACTCTTCCTAGGGTTAATAGTAAATTTGTAAAAAAAATATTTGGTTTGATGTTCTGATGTATACCTTTTACGATCCCTATTGTTTGTTATGGTTGGGAGATGTTTGTTCTGCTTCCGCTTGTGTATAATCAAAAGATAAAATGAAAGGGTCGGCGACACGTCCTGGGACGTCGCAATTCCATAACTGAAGAGATCGAGGGATGCCGCACGCTCGAGGTTCGAGGCGTGATAGTTTACAAGAGAACTCTCAATATATAGGAAGACTATGACAAATGAAACAAACAAACAATATATAGACATGGAGACTACGAAACTTTAAAGACACGGGAACTAGAAAGTAATTAAAGACCTTGGAACTTAGAACTTTGACTCTTGAAACCTACATAACAATAAAGAGTCCTAAGCAGTTAGAGATACAATTAATGACTTCAGAACTTGCATGCTTGACTATTCAGACCTGAGCTTTGTCTTCAAATTTCACTCTCCAAATTTAGCCAACAAACGACCAACTAAAAAGTTCATCAAATATTCATGCAAATTGCCTAGAATAGCATCCCATCGATATATTGTTGTTTAGCTTTAAAACCAGCAATTAGTATGCTGAATCGACAACTCCTTAATCAGTTTTATGATCAACAATTTTCTCCATCAATAATTTCATTTTTTGGCCTATTGAATCACATTATGCCCTTGTCCAAAAAAAAAAAAAAAAAAAAATCACATTATGCCAAAATTTTGATCATCGTGATGGTCTTGAGTTTGTTGATGGATTGAAGGCAGATGCTCCAGTATCAAATATTTCTAAACCTGTTAACCGAGGGTAGCCCCTTGAGATTCTAGGTCACGAAATTCCATGAATATTTTCTTCGTGGCAGCCATCATAATAGGGTTTGGAGCTAACTCCTCACTTGCTACTGCATAAGGTGCCATAGGATTTTGACTTTGCCTCCTTGGCTTAACCCTGCCGTTGGAGCGATTAAGGTGTGAAACTTGGTCGTTGTATCACTGGTTTTATTACCTGCGACATAATCAGGCTCCATATAATTTCTTGTTCTTAGTAATGTTCTTCCTCAAATTGGCCACACAAGTCCCACTAAACAAGCCAATAAGAAATTTTGTCGGAATTTGTGTCCACAATGAAATACCCTTCATTGAAAGTCATTCTTTGGTTTTTATTAAAGGAGAGTTTTGTAACAATTCCAAACAAGAAATATTATAGGTACATAAGTGGAATTGAAAGTACACAAACTTTGTTAGAATTTAATTGACGACAAAGTCTAAGGACATGAAGATGCAAAATCGGAATTTAATTAATGACAAAGCACTGAGAAAGTACAGTAAAGATACATACTAGAATTTAATCGATGACAAAGTACCTAGAGACTAATTGCCATGCGAAAATTGAAAGATCACGAAAAGATAACTTATAGATAAACAAGTATTGTGTGTCGTGCACACGGATGCTAGGGGGTCCTTTGAAGAGTGCAGTGTGATTATTTAAAGCCTATAATTGATAGTTACCAATGGAGGTTACAAACAAAAGTTATAAACGGTTACTTAAAAAGAGCTAACAACCCAGTGGTTATCATTAGTCACAACAATTCTAAAATAATTGCAAAATAACCAACCAGCTCCATTCGTGTCTTAGTGACTTAATTGGCGTGCTCTAGTTCTTTGACATTGTGTCGTTAGTGACTTACTTGGCGTGCTCTAGTTCTTGAACATTGTGTCGTTAGTGACTTAATTGGCGTGCTCTAGTTCTTTGACTGAACTCTACTCTCATCGGCTATCTACAATATATTGATACTAATAAAAAATTGGTCATTTTTTGATATAGAACCCATTATACCAACTTTAGTTTTTCGTTATATTAACATGTTACTCAAGGTGCCCCATCGTGTTGGAATATACTTCCAAAAAGTTGAGAGGGTGCCGTCTACATGAACTACGATGTGAAAATTCCTGACCCTACTTAAATTCAATATCTCCAAGCACAACCTATATTCTGATTTATTCTTAACGACAAGGAAAATGCGTTCTTTCTTCGAATATCATTTACCACACATCTTTTTAAAGATATTCCATATTCGTCCACTGACTCCTCAAAACTTGACCATATCTTATATCTTAAATATTCTTAGCCCTAGCAGTTCATATGTCAACATCATGGATTATCTCTATAAAGAAATTAGTACAGTCTAGGACTTCAGTGGGTGCGAAATATTTGACCAAATTGCACTAGGAGTCCACACAAAAATGAGACGGCGAATATTCCAACCCATATACATAGAGTATGCGATCCACTTTCTAAAGTTAAATCATCCGCTACCGCAGAACATGATGCTGTGATACTTGGTGCCGCTTCAGGATAAGGATTTTTAAAAGGAATTTCGGTAACGAGTAGCCCATAAACACTGGCCAAGCAAGAAAATTAAGAATGTTTGCAATTTTTTATATGTGATTTGTCCTAATTTTTGGCATCTTTTTTTTTTCTGAAATTTATGAAAAGACTTTTTTTAAAAAATTTTATTTTACTATTCTCTAATTAAATCGTGCCCAACGAGTCACTTATTAAAGATCAATGTTAATTTACATGTTGCAATGTTGTTAGTGATCTTTATGGTCATGCATTATCTTGATATTCGTATTGGAGAATATGTGTTGGACTATTTGATGTGGATATACATTAAGTTATTTAAAATCAGTACGTCCAGCGAAGATCATATAAGTCTAGATTTAGAGCTATTTACAACTTAAAATTGATGAGTAAGCATATTGCTTTGCTAGGAATGTCCCTATGTGACGAACTACGTTTCACTGAACGTCTAATCTTAAGCGATCAAAAAAAGCCGGAGTTTTTTTCTCTGCATCATTCTTTCAACCTTCAGCCATGGGGGAGGGTTTCAGGCTTTCAGCTAGTCTAACCCTCTGCTCTATTTGTTGTTGATTTTAGTTGAATTTTCTTCTATTTTTTTCTTTTCTTCCCAAGCTAGATCTATAAGCTCTTTTCTCCTGGTCGTGTTGTAGATTTAAGAGTTTGAACTTTCCTAATCTGGTTGTCAATCTAGGAGTTCTTTTCTCTCAATTTAGATTTGGAAGTTTAATAATGTTTTCAGGAATTCAATACCCCTGTGCTCTATCCATGGACAATTTGTCAGCCTCTAGTTTCTATGATGATTGCCCAAGCTCTAACGTCTCATTGAACTATGAAA
This sequence comes from Eucalyptus microcorys, assembly GCA_014182515.1. Taxonomy (NCBI): domain Eukaryota; kingdom Viridiplantae; phylum Streptophyta; class Magnoliopsida; order Myrtales; family Myrtaceae; genus Eucalyptus; species Eucalyptus microcorys. The sequence continues at coordinate 20,165,414 of CM024564.1, forward strand.
GTTTGCTCTTCCAAAATTAGATATGTCTCTATTCAACTTGTTTTGATTGTTTCGATACAACAATGGTGCAGAGAAAGCCAAATTTAGGTGCACAACACCAACTAGCAACATTGTAATTATTGGGCAAAGAATTTTTGAAGTGTGCTCATCACTCTAGTGATCGCCACCAATTCCTTCCCATGATAGACTGCTCTTATGAAATGAGTGAGTGCTTAACCTCGCTAGTGCTATGTTGATCCTCACTGTTTTCAAAATTTGGTTTTATTTCGGAATATTAAGGTCTTTACTCTACTTCGATTTGCTGTGTCAAGAAACTCTATATACTTATCATGTATCATTTTGAGCAACGAATACAAATTTTGTATCAAAAAAAGGCATGATGTTCGATTTTTTGTTTGAATCGGGTTCCATGGTAATTCAACTAGAAGAAGGATTGATTGCTCTTAAGGAACGTAAGTCTAGGAACTGAAAAATCAAATTGATAAAATGAAAGATCGGGGCCTCTTCCATAAGGATTCAACAAGGCTCTCCAGGAGCCTCCGTGTCGTCTCCGACACTTCGACACACGGTCAACGAGTGTTAGAAAATCCGACATTTGGTCAACTCTCTCCAATACGCAAGTCTAAAATTCCAACACGCGATTTCGACACGCACGGGGTCAATTTTAAAAAATGTTAGTACTTGAGGGGCCAAAAATATAAATATACAAAAAAAAGGGAGAAAAAAGAAGAAGAGGGAGGGCTTGTGGCTAGGTGCCGCTACCATCACCATCGTTAGAGGAGGCCGGCTACCTCGCTGCCCATAGGTGACAGAGGTGGGGAGCCCTCGCCGGCAAGGCTCGCCTAGATTTGGGCGATGCCTCAGCTGATGCCCGGGCGAGGCTGGCCCAAATCTGGGCGATGCTGCGCCCTCACTCGAGCCTAGTGAGGGTCGCTTGCCCTCGCCTAGGGCTGGTGGGGCCTCGTTTGGGGCTGGGGAGGCTCGCCGATAATAGGCGAGGGCCAACGTCACCTAGATCTGGGCAAGCCTTGCCTGGGCCGGCGAGGGTCATCCCTTTGCCACCTCGCCAACCCCCTCCGTCGTGCTTAGGCGGGCCACCGACGGGGCTGTAATAACGGTAGTTTTTTTTCTGTTTTTCGTTTTGTTTTTTATAGAATTATTTTAGTTTTTTTGAAAGTCTTTTACTATGAAAGAAGTAATAAAAAATTCTATATATGATAAATAACTAAATTTAAAAATACCATTTAAGCATTTTCCTTTAACTAATGTTTTTTTCCTCTAAGTTTCGGGTACTATTATAACAAATTAAAATAATGAATGATATTAACAAATGTCGAATTAATATTTTTAATGTAAATTAATTCTATGATATTTTTATTATTATTTATTTATATATTTATATATAAAAATGTTTTTAATATATAACGTATTGGAATTCTCTATTTTTAAGAAATGACGTGTCAGCGTGTCGTGTCGTGTCATGTTGCGTCGCTTCTCACGTGTCCATGTCGGTGCTACATAGGTCAATAGTCTATAGGAATTGTTTATAACTCATTCGTTGGCATCTTCGTTGTCTTCAATATTTCCTTTGACACTAAACTAATTTTATTCTAAGTATCAATCTTCAACCAATAGTCATCATATGTCGATAATTGTGACATCCTCGATCCAACCATGATGGATAGCCAATTTTTAGATGGGATTACAACGAGGTTCGGTAGACCACGAAAACGCCAAAAAATGCAATGTTGGGGGCGAAAACTCGATTTTACATCAACGAGATGTAAAAATTCAGAAAAGTAGAAATGGGCATAGACGAGGACCCACAAGTGGACCAAATGGACCTTGGACCCATGAAGGATGGCCTAATGGACCCAAGCCCAAGGTGGGCAGTCCAATGGGTCTCACATCGAAGATGGGCGGCCCAAAGGAGCCCATGGGCCACCCAAACTCTTTTTAGTCATTTCAAGTTCCTCATTAATGACCCATGTGCGTGAATAGTGTGTGAACAGTACCCTAGGGATAGTGAAATTACCATTTTGCCCTTCTAGCCTAATAAAACAAAAACCCATGTGCAAAAAGAAGGTATGTGATGTTCAAGAGAAGATGACATCATCCCTCTACCCTATTTACCATATTTCTAACTTAGGCATGATGGATGCATTAAATGGGACTTGGGGGAGAAGTTTCCCAAGAAACAATCTTGGCCCTCCATTCTTGCCTTGGGTAACAAGGATGCATCTTAGTCATCCTATAGCTTGGACATGAGCTCCCTATTCTCTTTCTCCCCTAGCTCATTCAGCCACCCATTTTCCCTCTCATTCTCTCATTTCTCTCTCTCTCTCTCTCCACTCCTTTGGATGAATTTCCCCTCAAACTCTCTCCATTTTTCCCTTTTTGGCTGAGCCCTCTCATTCTCTCCATCCCCATCTCAAGCTCAAACCCTCTCTTTTCCTCTTGGTAGGAGTCATCGTGAACCATTGGAAGCCGCATGCTGCTGTCGTCACCGTGACTGAACTGTCATCCTCACCACCTCTAGGTGCCGCCCACGACCTTGCTGTGGTTTTGTTTGGAAGGTGACCAGCCACAACTGAGCACCAAAATCGCCGCCCAGCCCTTGCCGCACCTTCGCCGTCGCTTACCGAGCTTGGAATCGGAAGTTGGTGGCTTTCTAGCCCTTGAATAGGATTGTTGTTGCACTTAGGACATAGTTTGGGACTAGATTAAGGCTAGATGGGTTTTTGAATGATAGGTTATTGTAGGATTCCGGTAAATTATCAAGTTTTATTGATAAATTATTATATTTGATCGATAGGTTATCGCGATAAGTTATTATGATAAGCGCTTCCAATTTTTGATATGTTATAAGTAGTTATGCGATAAGCTATTAAGATGTGATAAGTGGAGATGAGATGAGTTATTACATTGTGATATGTGATGGGTGTTAAGTATTAATGCATGCTATATTAATGTGAAATATGTCATTTGTATAGGTTATGATAGCATGTGATAGATTATTATAATAACTCATGCTCAATTGTAATGACTTATCTTACATTAATGACTGTTCTATATGCCATGAGTTCTAATTTGATTGGGGTATTGTTGGTTGCTAAAGTTAAATATAGTGCATGCTTATGTATCTTTTAGAATAAAAAATAATAAAGGTTATGGTATTTGTTGATTATAGCCAAATTAATAAGCATGTGAGATAAGTGGAAGGATAGCAAATTGAATTATTCAAGTGATGTATTTAGGTGATATGATATGAGATACAAGTATAACATGCCATCCAACTATTTAGCTCACTTTGCTCTTAGCATGCTCCAATAGGCTAGTTGCGACTCATCATCATGTAGAATTCTCATAGAATTAATCAAACCAAAATGAACATCCCAGCATCACCCAAGATAAGAGTTTAGGAGAACCTACACAAATCAAGGACTGTTGGTCCACTTTCAACATTACCTTTAATCCTAGCACTCCTTAGACGTGAGGATAGGTTCGGGAGGGTCATCGACACTATGCCACTTAATCGTCAACCACTGCATCAATGCGCCTTTGCCTTTGTCAACAACCAACTCAAAGCCAAGCTGAGGTTGCCTAGCTTATTGGCAATCTTAGGTTTCAAGGTTCCAAAGAAGTTAAAACTAAGAAGCACCGATACTCTCCGGGACCTTTCGTATCGTATTTGACATTTCGATACATGTACGACACGTTTCAACATGCTCCGACATGCGATCAAGGAGTGTTGGAAAATTTGACACATGGTCAACTATCTCTAACACACGTTCCGACATGTGAGTGAGAAGTTCTGACAGGCGATTCCGACACGCATGGGGTTATTTTTAGGAATTTCCAATACCTCTGGGTCTAAATATAAATATATGAAAAAATAGAAAAATAATAAAAGTTAAAAGAGGAAAACTCTTCTCAGTTCTCAGAATCTTAGTCACGCTTCTCGTTCTGCCTTGGCTGTGAGTTCTACTTCTCAGTCGATCGAAACCCCCATCTTTTTGCCAGTGTTGCTCTGCTGGCTGCGCAACCCACCCCACCCCACCCCACCAGTCGTCGTAGCCTCCCATGCCTTCGCCCCACCCGTCGCCATAGCCGCCTCCGACCCCATCTTTGCCCTCTCGCAAGGATCAGGTTATCGCCTTGACCGAGTGACGAGTGCCTCTGCCTCTCGCAGGTGTTCTTCTCTTTGTCTCGCGATTTCATCTTGTTCCACTCATCTCAGGTTAGCAAGTTGCATTATTTCGCTTTCTTTTTCGATTCGGCATGTTGGATTTTTTTGTAACGCGACTTGGGATTTTTTTGCGAACCCTAGAGCTAGTTCGAGAAAGGGGGGATTTGGGTCGTTTTGGTTGCCTCTATTTTGATTGATGGATGATTTCGCGTCCTGCCGTTTGCTCCGCTTGCTGTATCTATATTTCGTTTGTGGTAGTGATCAGTTTCAATTGGGGGTGTGTGCGGGGGAGATGACGAGTTCTTAGATGCCCTGGAATTGTCGAATCTCGATCGTCTGACTACCATTTGCATGGAATTTGATACTTCCCGTTCTTGTCAAATGGGTATGGATTGTGTGGTTGCCTTGCTGCCTCATGTTGCAGATGTCCTAGTCTCTTTCTCTTTCCTCTTGCTTTTAGTTCCAGCAAATGGCCTTCTTACCCCTTTCTTGCTCCTTTTTTCCTTTATGCAATTTTTAATTTCTTTTTCTTGGGGGTCATTGAAATATCTGATCCTGCAAAAGCCAACCTTTTAACGCCAAGACAGTGTACAAATTGCAAATTCCACAGGGGCTTTTTTTGGTCTAAGGTGGGGACACATCAAGCAATCAGGCACTTTGAGCCTCAACCGTGATGAGCACCATATTGTTGAGGACATAAGTTATGTTGTTTCCGTAGGGATTGCCGCTTGCATAAACTGCAGTATTGCAAATGTCATATATGAAGGTGTTGGGCGTGTCACCTAAAACCATGCTGAACATCCAAATGAACGCAATGGAAGTGAATACAGTCCTTGGTAAATCAGCCATAACACCTCCTTCTGCTCCTCCTCCTCCTCCTTTATTTCTTGCTCATGACATGATGGTAATAAATAGAGAGCTACATCTATTCAGTTCCTCCGTTGCTTTACATTAGCATAGAACATTATGCTATATTAATTCTAGATGCCTTTGCGTATGTAGAAATATTTCTACGCATGGAAGATTGTCTATATAATAAGGACTTAACGAGCTTTGGGTGATTATCTTTGCTTCTATAGTTGTGTTTCTTGTTTTTCTTTTTTGAAGATCAAGAAAATCTTGTTTGGTTCTTTGTGGCTTGCATGGTGTTTCTTTAGTAATTGATCAATAACTTTGTCTCTTTTGCCATTAAGTACTAAGAGGAGTGTATTTTGTATTTACTCATCAATTTTGATTATAATGATATTTTTAGTTGTTTCATACTTATTGTCCTCGAAACTAGTGTCTTGCAACTATAGTCCAATTTAGGAATTTGCACTTAAAGACCTGAGGTATCATAAAGACCACTATACTTATTCTCACATAAGACCAGGACACTTGGGTTTGCTTGATTCCAACTGTTTGTTTTTTAATATTTCTTGTGGGTTTTTGCAGAGATTAGGTTGGATGGGTCTTACCCATATTGTCTGATGAAGTGAACTCTATGATTTTTTCTGCTCACCTTCCAACTCTTGTGGATTTCTGCTGTTGTTCGTTGTTGTTTGCTATTATATTACTGCTGTTCATCGCTGTTGTTTATTGCTGCTCGCTGCTGTCTATTGTCTACTACTACTCGTTGTTATTTGTTGTTGTCCGTTGTTATCTGTTGCTATTTTGCTGCTCGATGCTGCTGCTACGCCATCATCTCTATTTTTTCCTACTGGTTATTGCTTGTGCATCCTTCTAGTTGATTCCCGCAACGTGCTTCCAATTGGTACCAATCTTTCTTAGTTAACTTTAATGAAGAAACTTTGTGGTAATTGATAATAACATGCTTATTTTTTTAGTACATCTAGGTTATTGAATTCTTTTACATTTTTCTATTTGCTCTGAATTATTTTTTTTTTTTTTTGCCATTGCATTTACTTGTAATATATATTAAACTTATAGTTCTTGTAATTGTTTTTTTTTTTTTTTTTTTTTGTGTAGAATGTATTCAAGTTCAAGCATGGCTAGTACTTCAAGTACACAACCACCTAGCTCTAGCAATGAAGTTTTAAAACAACCATTATGAAGGTATGTTACCAAGTTAGTTAATCATAGTGATGTGGGGGGAAACTTGTCTTGGAGATGCAATGTTTGTCAAAAAGATTTTAGTAGTTCATAAACGAGAGTGAGGGGGCATTTATTGATGATAAGTGGAAATGAATTGGAAAATGCACAAAAGTAGAAAAAAAAATGATCTTTTGGAGATGGAAAGATTGGAGGAAGATGTCAATACTAAATTAATGAGTATTACACCTAGAAATGTACCTTTGCCCCTTTCTATCTTTTCACTTAATGGCGGTGGTGTTAGAATGGATTTATCATTTAACTCCCAAAAAAAGGAAAGTTGGAAGTAAAAGTGGAAAATCACTTGAGAATACATTTAATATGATTCAACGAGAATGTTTAGATTGTGATATTGCTAGGATGTTCTATTCGGCGGGCTTGCCGTTTAACCTAGCAAGGAACCTTTATTTTCAATCCGCTTTCACTTATGCCGCTAATCATAATATTACGGGGTATGTATCGCCGAAATATAATTTGTTGAAAACCACTTTGTTGCAAAACGAGAAAGTAAATATTGATAGATTATGTGCACCTGTTAAAAGTATGTGGAAGGAGAAGGGTGTAAGTATTGTGAGTAATGGATGGAGTAACTCACAAAGGAGATCGCTTATTACTTTTGTGGCGGTATCGGATGGAGAACCAATGTTTATAAAATCGGTTGATTGTTCGGGAAAAACAAATAATATGCATTTTATTTTTAACTTGTTGAAAGAAGTTATCAACGAAATTGGGCATGAGAATGTCATCCAAGTAATTACGGATAATACTTCAAATTGTAAGGGCGCGGGACAACTCATTGAGCAAAAATTTCTATCTATTATGTGGACGCCTTGTGTGGTGTACACTCTTAATCTAGCTTTGAAAAATATATGTGCTGCAAAAAATACGGGGATCATTCAAGTAGTTTATGAGGAATGTAGTTGGATTTAAGATATTATTAAGGAAGTTATGCAAATCAAACATTTAATCATGAATCATTCCATGAGATTGGCAATATACAATGAGTTTGTTAACTTGAAATTGCTTTTCATAGCGGATACACGCTTTACTTCGATGATTGTGATGCTTAAGAGATTCAAGTTAATAAAAAATGGTCTTCAAAATTTGGTGATTTGTCACAAATGGAATATCTATCGAGATGATAATCAAGAGAAAACTAAGTTTGTTAAGGAGAAGGTGTTGGATGATTTTTCGTGAGATTCGATTGATTATATACTTTCTTTCACGGCTCCTATTTATGACATGCTTAGAATTTGTGACATCGGTAAGTCTTGTTTTCACTTAGTTTATGATATGTGGGGTTCAATGATTGAAAAAGTGAAGAAAGTTATATATGCAAATGAAGTGAAAAGGCTAGAAGAGGCGTCCGCATTTTATGAGGTGGTTCATACAATTCTCATGGATCATTGGATAAGGAACAACACTCCACTTCATTGCTTGGTATATAATTTAAATCCCAGGTATGTATGAGATTATTACTTTAGTAGTTATTCTTTCTTTGACATGAGATTATTATATTTGATAGTGAAATGTTGATTTTTTTTTCTTATTGTTAAATCTTAAATTTAATAGTGGAATGTGAATTACTTGTTTTTTTTCCTCTAAGTTTTATGGACTGTAGTTGAATTTGTCAAATTAAAACAATGAATGATATTATCAAATGTAGGATTAATGTTTTAGTATAGATTAATTCTAGGCTTTTTTTTTATGATTATTTAGTTATTTGTGCATATATATATTTAATATATAACGTGTCAGAGAACATATCAGAATTCTCTATTTTTTAAAAAATGACGTGTCGACACGTCGTGTTGTGTCGTGTTGTGTCGCATGTTGCGTATTCGTGTCGGTGCTACATAGGCTAGAACCTGTAATCCTTAGGAGGGTTAACTGTGAGTAAACTACGTTAGCCAGCGAGCGGCCCTCAAGGCCCAGGCCGAGTTGATCCAAGGTCAAAATGCGTGGCTTGGGTATGAAATTTCATTCTTGAATTTAGCTGGCCCATGCTGGCCGGTCCATCTAGGCTCATCCTGATTTAATCGTTTTTATATTAAAAAAATTAAATTTTAAGCGTGTGCGGGAATGAGTAAGGATCTTTGCGAGTGAGCTCGATCCACCATTGATTCGGTCTAATTGTGAGGTTGTAATCTCGCATGACAGGTTACAGCCTGAAGAGAGGACGGAGAGACGGAGGCTTCAATTGTACCATTGGCGATTGGAGGGCAAAGGGAATCATCGCATATCGCCAGAAGTTAACAGGATTTCTGTGAAAAACCAACAATGGTGATAGAAAAGAGGAAGAAAATCAATATTAGAAAAGGAAAGAAATGTAAAAAAAGAAAAACAAATTGAAAATGTCTAGCGCTGCTGATGACCAAGTGTTGGTCGGGCATTCTTCCACGAAAGAAACTTGGTAATGTGTAAAGACTCTAACATTGAGAGGATTGCAACCCTTAGCTGATATGTAGTTCAATTTCAATTCGGATAATATTAACTGAAATAGTGAAGAAAGAGTGGAGCGAATAGCTACAACTACAACATGTATGATCATTGTCTATATACTTTCAGCCAATGTTCCATTTGGTCATTGTATTTTAATTTTTGTTCAATTTGGTAATATATACTCTTGCACTCAAACTGATCTTGTTGTTAATGTCAATTGCTTATCGGTACTTTGCGGTATATTGATAATTATCAATGGGAGGCTATCTTAAATGTCTTGAATGACTAGTTGATGAAGTTTCAGAAGGATTATTTTCTGCTCAAGGGAGGAGCTCGAATTTGAAGGTTCAAGAATGCGGAAGGCCGAAGATTAAAGGCATTTAATTCCCGTGTTAATAAAGGCTTTTATTAAGTTTTAATATGTGTCTTTATTGTTATGCAGTCCAACAGTCGTAGGTTTCAGTTCCTAGGCTATTAAGGTCTGTTTTTAATATGTATTAAGGCTAAAATCCTCCTATAAAGAGGGAAAAAGTATCCAATGTAGGAGATACGAATTTCATGAATGAAAATGGTGAGATTTCCTCTGCTTGAGTGAACTCCTTTGGAGAGTGGATAACTCCTTTCGGTTTCTTTATCCTTGGAGCATAGATCACTCCATGGTGGTGAGCCAACAAGCCCTTTATCCTTGGCTGGTGGAATCTTTAGGCCTTGGTGGTGAGCTTCTCCTATCCCGAAGTCCTTTATCCTTGGTTGGTGGAAGCTTTAGGCCTTGGTGGTGAACTTCGTAGATCTCGATCCTCATCCTCGGTTGGTGGCGTGACCTTTATACCTTGGAAGGAGATCGTTCTATTTTTTTCTTATTCCTTTTCATTTCTTCCCCATATACACTTAACCACAAAAATCCCCTCATAAAAAATTTACGTTCTGGAATCACTCACCCCATCACGCATCATTGGCCCCTCGCTGTGTCTTAACATTGGTTGTCGATCCTTTGTGGCTACCAACAAGGGTATTTTGGCACTTAGATCCTTTGGACCAAAAGGAGTAAATTAAAGTTTAAGCATCGAATTGAACATAGATTTGTAAAACTAAGACTAATCTTTACAGCGAACAAATTAAAATAATGGTTATTTTGTTCTAGCGCCGGAGCTTATTTAAATCGTTTCTGGCTTGAACAAGTAGTGAATGGTATAGGGTTAAAAGATCATTACCAGGCAAATTAAGCCATGGCAGATGTCAAAAAGCTAATGTTGTTCAGTAACATCTGCGTACATTGCCCCGCTATAGGTCTGGTAATAGGGAGTAGCAAGGATTCGAGGATTTCATTGACCGATATTCTCTCTGTTAAATATGGGCTTGTACAGAACCATAACTTTGTCCAGTTGATTTACATGTATATTACATGCTTTTTCGTGCTTTACATCATCGTTGACCTATCACTATTGAATCAATGCCACGCGCAATTTGGCTTAAGCTTTTGCTTTCCTTGAAAGGACTAGGAGCCAACAAGTTGTTGTCTTTAGACGGCAACAGAGTTTGTTCATCTCTTTATGAACTCGCGTTCCACTTTTATTGGACGCATTTTGGGAATAAAATCCTGGATATATTAGACTGATTGATATGAGGTAGTGCCCTTTAGATTGCCTGACAAGGTGGAATAAGCGAGGTAGATGAATATTGGCGGGGGCAAAGGAGTCAAATCTCAAGTAAAAGTATTCCTTTTGTTTGTGTTCCTCGATAGATTTCAAACATAAATGATGTTAAACAAAAGGATAATCCACAATATTACTTACTCATATACAAAATTGAATTATAAAATAATGTGTTTGATTGAGAGTGGCTCTTTAAATAAATGGGGGCATATTCAAGAACTAATAACAAACTGACACATCATTCAACATACCAATTATATAAACCAGTAATAAGTCACAGCAAACCCAGAACGGACATTACCGCTCCTTGCTTCCTCTTCCCAAGTAAGATAACGGACGGTCAATTTGTAACCACTTGAAGGTACAGAACATGCACCAAAATTTGTGGATTCTACACGGATACGAGACTATGTTACATTGTTGACCTGACCTCTCTTTCTAACTTGAGGAACGTGCATTGTAAGAATATGCTAAGACAAGCTCCAAGCAGCACCACCTTTCATGTTAAATTTCTTCAACCTCCCAAAGAACATGACTATTATCAGAATGAACTTGCCTTTGTTGCTCCATCTTCCTACAAGGCCGTATGCAGCGTCCCTGCAGGGGCTGTCTGTGTTTAGCCTCCTTTTGCAGCTATAGCCTATTGAAAATCCAACATTCCCGTAGGCGCTGCAGTCGGTTCAGTAATGATCATCGTTAAAATCTTTCCGAATTTAATACATCCACAAGAACAGAATCTAGAAATTCGATGAGAATAATTGCAATTTACCTTATTGTTTCTATCGTGATGTTCAAGACATTGAAGTTGAGCGGGTCATTCTTCAAATTCTCTCTCTCGGTGATGCAGATGAGAATAATGAAGATCACTAAATATGACAGCTGCGAAAACATCAAGCATGTCAACAAGTGCCTCCTAGGCTCATCTCTTTGAACTTTTGGTGCCGTCTTGCCATTTCTTACCGGAAGAAATGAGGTATGTGTTGGAAGATACCTGTAAAAACACAATGTTTGTTAGAAGCTGGTGGTGCCACTCTTAACTTTGAAAGTTATTTTCCCTAGGAAAAAAGGTGGTTGCAGAGAGAGAACTAAGTCAAGCCTGTGCATGTTTTCTGGTTGTTGCATGACTACATTCGACAGTTATGCTCTGTATATTCGCTTCTAGTATTATGTTCCCTGTTTCTTCTGTCTTTACTATACATAAGAAAACACACAAGACTGATTGTACACACATGGCAACAACAAAGCCGGAATGAATATGGGGCACGGTTCTGAGGAACCAGTGGCAAGAACATTCCAAGGAATAAATGGCAAGAACAAAGCTGGAATGAATATGGATAAAGAGAGTTTGGTGCGGTTCCGAAGAACAAATGCTATAACAAGACAGAATACATACGACAATAAAAAGCTTCTATGAGCTGACTAGTCGAAAGCCAAATCTTTTCTTTTCCTTTCTTTAAAAAAGTGAAGTTGAAGATCGCTCCTCTACAATTAGGAAGGTGACTCCATTGCCCTCACTTAAGGACATCGCTTAAGAACATCTATACACCAAAACAATCCTGGTTTTGATAAGCCACCGTAAATCATGAATATCAATCAATCAAACTTAACTAAATATAAATAAATGGGCTTTGTTAGCATAAAAGTCTTTGGACTACTGTGAAGATAACAGCTTGTCCTGAGCCACAAATTCTTGAAAGTGTATACCTCACAACAATTTAAAATTATTTGTTATTTGGTTTTTTGTAATCCAAAATAAACTTTTATTCTCGTAGTAGATTTAAGATTGTCACTTAATCATTTCTCTAAATATAATTATTACTTATAACTTGTAACCCATTATTAACGGCACATGCCCTATAAAATGATCCTAAATGACTCTATTTTTCTTCAACCAAGTCATTGATTGATGATGGCCACATTCTCTCGTACTCACATTTAACTTTAAACAAATAATCCAAAAAATTTAAAACAAAAAAATGAAAATGAAAAATGAATGGAAGAAAATAAAAGAAAAAAAACAAGTTCTATGTCTCTTTCTCCCTCATCACTTCTCATTCATGGGTCCAATCTTGACGCCCGCCCATGGGTGCCATCGCTACCGACGCGAAGGCTTCAGAGCAACAATCGTGAACACGTCCTTTGAGCCCTTAGACCCTGGAGCGAAATTTCGGGGTTTAGAACCCAAGAGTGCTAATCTTGGGATCTTGAGGCTGATCTCAAGACTCTAACATAGGCCCGGGACTTCGATACCTTTTCTCTACAACCCCGAGGCTAGAGCTGGGACCCTGCCCTTGGTTTCTCGGGTCCAAGAGATGGGTTCCTAAGTCCGACCCCTGAGGTCAGTCTCAATCGCGAGGTTCAGAGCTCGTGCATGGGTTTCAAGGTCTAGGATTTGTTGTCTCGAGTCTGGACGGCCGGGTCTCAAGAGTATCATCCCAATTATCTTGGTTCCCAAGGATCTTGGTCTTGGTGACCGCGTTTTTGAGATAGAGGCTCAAGGTCTCAAGGTCATGGTCTCGTGGTCGGGTAACAGATTAGACTCGAGTCTGTTCCTCAAAGACGTGTGCTCAGGTTTTCCGATAACAACTATCAAAAACCAACTTCTAATTTTCACTTTAAAAGCACAATGAAACGCAGAAAAGCAAGACCATTTTCTTTAAAAGTATCTTATTATGGAGATCACCCTCCTCCAATGTCCAATTTCCACAAAATAGACGACAAATATTATGTGCCATTGGAGAAGAAAACGGAGTTTTGAATTTGATATTGGGATTTGAAAGTACATGGTGGACTAGTTGCAAGAGTATAGAGTAAGAATATAATATGGCACAAACCAAAAGATCAATAATGTCATGTTAGCCACTTAGCATTATAAGATTTCGTTCCAAGGGATGCCACCACCCACTAACCTGATAAGTTGATTTGCTATTCGATAAAGTGGATGCCTAACATGAGGATCCATTTGAGTTTTAGACTAGTAGAAATCCTAAAGCTGAAATATTTTTGGAGGAAAGCAAGGTCAGAATAGATATGTGATGAACATGAGAAAGAAAATTGTGCTCCCATTAAGAAGATTATAAGAGTATCATGAGTGCACGCAAAACTTGCATTCATGTAGGGTTCTATTTGTTTTACGAAAAATAAATAAATTTAAAAATGATTATTTGTATCGATTACTATTAATCGAAAAATATTTTTATCAACGACAATATTTAGATATAAGTTATTTTCGATAATAAATATATTATTCATTGATTAATAATTTTAAGTGATCATTTTTAAGAAAATATTTTCTAAATCATTCCCACAAAACAAATGCACCCTAATGTGTTTTAATTGAGACCACTTCATGAAATCTCGACATTGCCGCTTTAGTATTGAGCGATAATTGCAGATTATAAAGTCTAATGACATGTCATCTTCCTACGAAAATATGATGAAACTAAATAGGTGTGCAAACTAACTCAAGTATAGAAGTAGACAAGAAAAGAATGAAAAATCAGGTTGCGCCTCTCCTCTGTTCTGTGCTTTAAGAAGTTTCATGAAATCCCATTGGGGACTGGGAACACGAAACCATACTTATTTATCATATTGGATGAAAGGGAAACATTTTCCTCATTTCTAGGAAGTAAATTTAATAAAGCATATGACTCTGTATAATCTAGCATTAACCCGTATTTTATAAGTTCAACTGATTAAGCCTTTTAACGTATATATCTTAATTTATTCTAGGCCATTGACTACTGTAAGAAAATCTAAAAATGTTTATCCATAAAAATACATCGGTTAATTAATGGATAATATTCAATACTAAAGTGGATTTATGAGATTGAATATTGAGTAAGTTGTTATGGTTTAGAGTTAATTTAGTATCGAATACTATCTATTTGTTTAGTTTATGTCTACATTATTTAGTGTCCGAATTCGGTGGGGAATAGGATTTTATGTGCGTGCACGCTCGCGGGCACGTGTGAGAATGAGAGAGAGAGAGAGAGAGAGAGAGAGAGAGAGAGAGAGACTCACATCATCAGGACGAAGAGCACCAAAATTGCCGGAGAAATGATGGAGAGATCGAAGACGGACTCGCCGGCGTGTCTGGTGTTCGCGGCCTCAAACAGAGCCCCCACGAGCTTCTCGTACGGACTCATGCCCTCCATGGCCGGTGAACCCCACTCCATGCAGCACAGAGCCACGAACTGCACCAATACGAACTTGCACACAGTGGCGGCCAGGCAAAAGCAGTGAAAACCCGGAAGCAAGTGCGCGTACCCCATCTCCCCGGAATTCCTCAGCATGTAGTCAAACTCGGCTCGCCCCGTTACCCACTTAAGGAGCCAGATTGCTGCCATGAGACACGGGGGATAGAGCGTGTTACCGAGGAGGACCTGTGGAAGGAGCAGCCACAGGAGGCCCGGGTTGTGCTTGAAGGCCAACATGTTCTCGTTCAAGGGGACAAAGCCGCAGTTGGCGAATGTTGACACTGTCATGAACACGGAGAACATCTGCACGGCGAGGCCTTTGTCCCGAAGGACTTTCCTCGCGCTTGGAACGACGCTTATGTACACAGAAAGCAAAGTCGAGCCAGCTGCGTGGACTATGATGAGGTAAGCTAGGACTACGTAGCTCAAGTACTTAACTGCCCTGTACTTGACGAGACCCTCGCTACACGGAGCTGGCTTCAGTGGTATCCCTTTCATTTCAGGGTCGAATTTGAAGGTATTGGCCTCTTTGACCGGGTAGAGAGGAGGAAGTTTGAGTTCGATATTGTTGTCGGAGTGGTCAGGAACGGCAGAATTCACCTTGCGATGATCGCGTCCTGCGAATTCGGACCTTGAGAGATAAAGCCCGAGCATGGAAGTGAAGACCTCCCCGCCGAAGAGCATAAGGAGGATAATGATGACGAGCTGGGAGTTGGAGAAGGCCTCCATTTCCACGGTGGACATGCTTGAGGCTGTGGTTGCAGAGACAGAGGTGAAGAATATGTCGAGGTCACGAGGCTTGTAGGAGGGCGATTTGGGCTCGCAAAGCTTTAGTGCCCAATAGCCGATTGTGGAGACGAGGAAGAAGTAAGCTAGTTGAGTCCAGAAAGAGTTGGCTTGGCGGGCCAGGTTGCGGAGGAGGGAAGATGCCACAGGGTGGCAAGAGTGGAGGAGGCAAGAATGTTTTTGAATGCTGGGTAGGCTGTGTTCTACCTTGTTGCCAAAACAAGAAAGCTTCTTCATCCTTTTGATATTCTTTATGCAGCAGGGGAGGTTTTAGTTCTCATTTTAGAGGTAGGTAGGGGCGTGGTTTTATAGTCGCGACTTGCTCCCTGTAGTTACGGTTCACGTGGACTCTCACTGACAATGACAAAGGGTCCTAAGTGAAACCCATCGGAGCGGGGTCAGTGATTCATGTCTTCATGTCGTCTTATAATCGTTCATGTTTAGATTACGTGTATGGCACGACACGTTTAACTTTTTTAAAATTTCAAATATGAATGTGACTAAATGTGTCAATATATATATCTCAATATGTCTGTATAAGTATGCCGGGAGTGGGTTAAAAAGGTAAATCCACACACAACACATTTTTTATTCGTGTATAAACAAAGTGACACATTCATGGAACGAATGCAATTAGGCTTGACATAATATGTTTAATTACATATGTGCCCATGCCTTATAATTAGGTTCTGTTGAAAATTGTTAGAGAAGTGATTTTGTTTAATAAGCTATATCAATTATTTATCGCAAAATATTGGTATTCCCATTAATTCTTCCTCTAAAAAAGTAAGTTTTGATGTAGTTTGCTCTACTGTACTGTAGTAGGCTTTGTAAACTATGTAATTTATATAAGGGTTAAATTTTTCCTCATCCCCAGTTAAAAGAAACAACTCTGATTGATGATCACATATATAGATATGATGCACTTGCAAACTTAACTAAATAATAATGAAATAGCATATTTTCCTCAATTCTAGGTTCAAAGAACTCTTTTAACCAGTGAATTACAAATATAGATATCGCCTACATGCAAGTGTCCATAGTTTGTAATCTACGAATTAAAAGAATAGTCAAAATAAATATCTTCTAAACCAGCATGAAGGAAAGTACAGCCTAAAAGTACATTTAAGTGACGTCCATGTTTCTAATCCACCAATAAAAAAAAGTTAGAGGAACTATATGGCCTTTATAGAATAAGCCGATCAACTTTTTTTTTTTTTCCTCATGATGTTTTAGATGGCTTTGATCCACATGACCCTAGTCTAGGAAAAAATTTCACTTCTAACACAGGTGGTTGATGTTTTCAAAGGAGCCATGTTTTTTGTCGTTCCTAGTTGGAAGAAATTTCTCTCAATAATACCTCCGATTGGTGGATTGCATGTATGAGCATCACCTACTGTTAATTTAGCTAAATTTGCATGTCGTTGAAATACATATCTTGTAAACTGCCAATCAAATGATGGTTGAAAGAAATTTCTTTCAATCTAGAATGGAGAAAAATATATCCTTTTTTTTTAAGTGCCTTGTGTTCTTTTAAAAGCTCAAAGCTCATGGATGGTATAAATCTGTTGAGGAGTTTTCTTCTTAAGTTCATTAACTTTGTAGAAGGAGCAGTATCGTTCAAAATTAACACTGTAAATGTGATGAAATACAGAGGGCACGAGATGCGAAATAAGATATTCTAGTAAGGTTGAATGCCTAGTGGCATATGAGAAGTGTTAAACTGCTTGGAGTCAGTCGAAGTTAGTTGTAGAGAGTGTTCAATAGTGTTTTTTTTTAGTCAATCCTACTCTATTCCTACTCTAACTCACACTTTCAGACTTTTGTCCTACGTCCTTGCAGGGCGTGAAAATCGAAACCCACACTTGAAACTAAATCGTCCCCACCCCAATCCCGGGAAGGTGGGGATTCGAACCTCCCACCTCTCCCAAGAGTGTTCAATAGTTTAAACCATGGATGTTGAGGAGTCGAGGCATCCAAAAGTCAAGAAGATCAAAGTGTTGAAGCTCTCAAGTGCCGAAAATTCAATAGTGTAACACCCCAGAGAGAGAATTCCATTCATCCAAAAGTCACTACGTGACAAATGAATTAATATAGTAATTGATAGTGGGAAGGCTTGAATGGTTAACAAACAGGACAGTGTCATCTGACGATCCATATTAGGTTTGTGCATGTCACAACAACAACAAGCAATGATGGTTTATTGCATTTCATTAGGATAAGGGTTAGCGATGAGTAAGGGTGAGCATCGGTTTAGGGTCAACCCTAAACCAACCCTGGACCGGCCCAACCCTGTCGGTCCTTGGTTCTAGAATTCCTGGACCAACACTGTACAGGTCGGTCCTCGGTCCTGAGAGTTCCAGGTCGGTCCAACCCAGACCAACCCTGACTCTATATATCGAATATTATTTAAAATTTTTTATTTAGAGAAAATCTTAAAATAAACGGCATCAACAACATTAAACAACTCTTTAGTGAGGAATTCAAGTATTTTTATATTGTTATTTAATAACTTAGGATTTTAATATCTTTTATGACATCAATAGTCATAATTTACGAAGGAAAATGTTTTTATGAGGAGTCCCCACAGCATCCAACAAGGCATTTTATGGCATCCTCCTTTAATATTGGTTATTTTCTGTCTTATTTGTCCTCTTAGTCTTCAATTTGCCAAAATCAAAAGATAGCCACTCAACACTCGCCTCGCTCGCTTTGGGTCACTCGTGCCGCTCGCCACTTGATGCTCGCTTGGCTTGTTGCTCATCGCTCGACATTCGATGCTCATTCTGTTCGACGCTCACTCCACTTGACCCTTATCGCTTGCCTTCCTTAGATGACTTCGCTCATCATTGAACCCATTAAGTTAGTACGATCCTCGGTTACCCTTTCAAGGAATACAAAAAATAAAATAAAAAATTATTTGTTGGTCTTGAGTTGACCTTAAAACTGAACTAAACTTATTAGGTTAGTCCGGTCCTCAATCGCTTTTTCAAGGAGTACAAAAAATGAAATAAAAAATTATCGGTTAGTCTCAAGTTGACCCTGGAACCGGACCGAACCCATTAGGTCGGTCCGGTCCTCAGTCCTAAGCTCAATAGGGTCGGTCCTCGATCCCAAAAATTGAGGACTAGCACTGTACGAGTTGGTCCTAAGGTTAGAGGGTGGATTGACCCAACCCGGATCATGCTCACTCCTAGCGACGGGTTGCTACATATAAGGATATGGACCGTCACTAAGCCCACTTGAAAGGGTTAGAATAGGCCAATTTATTACATGCTCCAAGCCGATCAAGTCAAAACTCTTTAAAAATTCTCAGCTAGACTAGGATATTTCCAAAGATTCTAGCACTAATCATAAATTATACCTGAAGCCTGTAATCAGGATTGAAGAAAAGGAAATTTGTCAAGAAGCAAAAAAAGTGTATAGTTTCTAAAATAATATGGATGAAGAGAATGATTTCTCAAGAAAAGAAAATTTGTTAAGAAGCCAAAAAAGTGAGTACTTACTAAAAAAAAATGGATGAAGTGGATGGTTAATTAATGCAAGTTGAATCTTCTTCTTTTCTTTTTTGTCAAGGTGAAATCACTTAATAGGTTGGTTAACAATTTAAAACAAATATGAACATAATTTATAACTGTTCTCCTTCCCCCTATCTCCTAATGTTGTTTAATCTAAAATCTTTTCTGCATAGTGTAATTAAGATCTTTCAATTGCCAGTGTAACCCCAAAATGGTAAAAGTTAATATTGTTCCTTAACTACTTCATTAACTTAGAGTTAATCATACATGTGAGTATAATTGTAAATTTGGTATGGGTATCAATACTGGAAAATTTGTTTTATATATAAAATAGATGATGCAACAATTTTTTATTTGGTGTGCACTATGGTCCAATAGTTTTAACATCCCTTTAGGATGGATCATATTATTTAACAACTAGTTCTAAATTCATTTTAGTTATCCTTGACGTCCCTCTTTAAATTTCATCTCTACTCGTGTGTTTGAGTGTCAATAGTACATAGGCTTATTATGAAAAATAGCGGATGGTTTAAATAGCTTTTGGGTAAAGTTTCATTCTCCTAAACTCAAGAAAATTGCCCAAAAATTCATAAACCTGTTACATTTTGGCTAATTCAGTCATAAACCTTTTAATTATTTTAATTAAGTCCTAAATCATTTCATGTTTTGTCAATCGAGTCTATCTGACCAATTTTCATAGAAAATTGCTGACATGGTGATGTGTGATGGGGCGAGTGATTCCAGAACATAAATTTTTTCTTTTGAGATTTTTCAGGTTAAGTGTATGGAGTAGTGTATACAGGGAAGAAATGAAGGGGAATAAGAAAAGATAGAATGATCTCCTTCCAAGGTATAAAGGCCACGCTACCAACCGAAGAAGAGGATTGAGTAGTTAGAATACGATTTGTTACCTCCATTTGGCCATCAGTTTGTGGATGACAAGCTAGGCTGAATAAGAGTCTTGTAGCAAGTATTCTCCATAGTGTCTTCCAAAAGTAGCTTAAGAACTTGGAATCATGATCCGACACAATGGTCTTTGGTACTACATAAATGCGAATAATCTCTTCGAAATATAATTCAGCAATATGAGATGCATCATTGGTCTTGTGACATGGCACGAAATGAGCCATTTTAGAGAACCGATCGACGACCACCATGATAGCATCTTTTCCTCTTTGAGTTCTTGGTAGAGCCACAATGAAATCCATGCTAACATCTTCCCAGGGTTGCAATGGTACTGGAAGTGGAGTATACAAACCTTGATGGAAATGGCATTTTGATCTTTGACAAGTTGCACACCTTGAGATGATAGCATGCACATCTCCACTCATCTTTGGCCAGTAGAAATGCTCTTGAAGAACCTCAAGAGTTTTGTTAATACCAAAATGACCAGCTAATCCTCCACCATACGCCTCTCGAATCAGCAATTCGCGAAAAGAACTCTTCAGCACACATAATCAATTTCCTTTAAAAAGAAACCCATCTTGCAAAGAATATGTACCTTGAACTCCCCACATGCAATTGTTGAGGATGGATGAGAACTCCACATCTTCAGAATAAAGTTCTTTCATTGATTGAAATCTGAGAATCCTAGAGTCCAGAACAGCAAGCATAGAATATCTTCTCGATAAAGCATCTGCTACAACATCAGTGTGCCCAGGTTTATATTTTGAGACAAAAGAAAAGGATTGAAGAAATTCTACCCGTTTTGCACGTCTTGAATTAAGCTTGCATTGGCCACTAATAAACTTAAGCACCTCATGATCAGAATGAAGAACGAATTGCTTTGGCCTCAAATAATGACTCCAATGATCAAGAGCTTGGACAATGGCATAGAACTCTTTACCATATAATTCATCAAGCATATCATCAAGTCTAGGTATAGGATACCTATACTTAATGGTGATGTTGTTGATGGCCCGGCTATCAACACACATTCGGTATGTACCATCCTTCTTAGGTACAAGTAGAGTCGGAATAGAACATGGACTCATGCTTTCTCAAACGTATCCTTTGTCAATAAGTTCATGTACTTGTCTTTGCAACTCCTTTGTTTCCTCTAGGTTGCATTGATAAGCTGGCTTGTTTGGTAGTGGAGTACCGGGGATCAAATCAATTTGATGATCAATACCTCTTATGGGAGGTAATCTAGGTGGCAAATCCTCCGGGAACACATCTGCAAATTCTTTCAACAAGCAATGCATTTTTGGATGTATGGGTCGCTCTATTTCACTCTTTTTCTCCACCACAAGCAAAGCAAATACATTCTTTTGTTTGCTAATGGCTCTCTCAACTCGTGTCTCACTCAATTACAGATTTTCCTTACAAGTGTTTCCCTCCCTAGGTTGATTATTATGTATCAAAGAAGGATTCAAGGGTAAAAGAGTAATGCATTTTTGTTCCTTATGAAAAGAGTATGTGTTTTTCTGACCATCATGCTTAGCATTTATATCAAATTGCCACGGTCTACTCAATAATGAGTGGCATGCATCCATAGGAATCACATCACATACAACTTGATCTCGATAGTTCTTCCCAATCGAAAATGATATAAGAACGCGTTTGGTTACCTTGAGTTCATTCTCTTGATTGAGCCATTGGAGCTTGTATGGTTGAGGATGTTTTGTGGTTGGAAGCTTTAGTTTGTCGACAAGAGTTGTCGAAGCAACATTGGTGCAGCTCCCACCATCGATGATCACTGAACGCACCTTTCCGTTAATAGTGCAACGGGTGTGAAATATATTCTCCCTCTGCTCATTATCAGGAGAAACTTCAACATGGAATGCTCTTCGGATGATCAACATCTCGCCATCATCGGTTTTCTCCACAACTTCGTCTTCCCCTTCAAATTTAGAAACATTTTGGTCTTGATTGCCCTCAGCCTCTTGAAGCGCTGAATTGATCTCCTCAATTTCTTGAAGAGTCATAACTCTCCGATTTGGACAATTTGCTTGAAAATGCCCTAAACCATGGCACTTAAAGCATTTCCTTGCATTGCCTTCAGACTTCTTTTGGACTTCTTTGAAAGGCTCTGAATTTTTTCCTTGCCTTTGTCCTTTGTCGACGTACTCTCGCCCTTGCTTGAGGAAACACCCTTAAAATAGGATGTCGCCTTTGTTGAGGTTCTCGAGGAAAATCTCTTGATCTTCAATTGTTTTTCGACTTTTATGGCTAACTCGCATACGTCTTCAAAGGACCAATAAGGTTGAAGTTCAACCATATCAACAATTTCTCGATTCGTGCCACCATGGAAACGAGCGATGGTTTGCTTAGGAACTTTTGGAACTTCACACCTCATTTTGAGTTGTTCAATCTCGCGAATGTATTCTTCAACACTCAACCTTTGTTGTCTTAGGCAATTCAGTTTGAGGAATAGATCTTGCATATAGGTGTCGGGCAAGAACCTCTTCTTCATCAACTTCTTGAGTTTTTCCCAAGACTTGATTCAGCCTTTTCCTTCTCTTGCTCGTTGATGCTTAGATTCTCCCACCATAGAGAAGCATATTTTGTTAGCTTTAGAACAACAACCTTACATTTCATCTCATCTGAATAGGACTTGAAGTCAAAATTCATTTGGTTGTGTGTAGCCAATCCACAAAGTCGTCGGGATTGAGATTATTGTCAAACTCAGGGACCACCACTTTAATGTCTTTTTAATCCTCCTTATGCCTCTCTCTTTGTCTATGAATTTGATATCCAGAATCACTAGAGTTGTCTCTAGTGGAATTGGAATCGCCATTTGAACTTTGACGAGATTCAGAATCGTCACGCCGATGCCATTCATTGGGACGCCTTGCTGGCTGTCCAGATTTTGCCGGATTCTCTAGAAGATTGAGGACTCGCTCCATTTGTTGTTGAAGATTTTGGATTGCGTGATCTTGCCTTTCGTTGTTCACTTGCTCCAAAGTCAAGCCTCTTGGAAGTTGATCAGTCATAAGGAATTTGTAATAGAAGAAAGAAAGGAATCACTCAAATGAGTTGAACCTTGAGCTTTGATACAAATCTTTTGATGCGTGATGGGGTGAGTGATTCCAGAACGGAAATTTTTTCTTTTGGGATTTTTCAGGTTAAGTGTATGGAGTAGTGTATATGGGGAAGAAACAATCTCCTTCCAAGGTATAAAGGCCACGCCACCAATCGAAGAAGAGGATCGAGATCTACGAAGTTCACCACCAAGGCCTAAAGCTTCCACAAGCCAAGGATAAAGGACTTTGGGATAGGAGAAGCTCACCGCCAAGGCCTAAAGATTCCACCAGTCAAGGATAAAGGGCTTCTTGGCTCACCACCAAAGAGTGTTCTACGCTCCAAGGATAAAGAGACCGAAATGAGTTATCCACTCTCCGAAGAAGTTCACTCAAGCAAAGGAATTCTCACAATTTTCATTCATCAAATTCGTATGTCCATATATTGGATAGTTTTCCCTTGATTATAGGAGGATTTTAGACTTAGGAAATATTAAAAAAAAAAAAAGACTTTAATCACTTAGGAACTTAAACCTTTGACTCTTGAAAACTACATAATAATAAAGACATCTAGGAACTTAGGAAATGTATTTATTAGCACGGGAACTTGCATGCTTGAACCTTTAGCCTTCTGCATTCTCGAACTTTTAGCCTTTCGCATTCTTGAACCTTTAGCCTTCCAAAATTCGTGTTCCTCCCTTCACCATAAAATAATCCTCCTGAAACTTCATCAATTGGTCATGCAAGGCGTCTAAAATGGCCTCCCATCGATAGTTATTGACATACCACAAAGTATCGATAAGTAATTGACATTATTCATTCCAAATGATCCATCGAAGCACATAATGCCCAATTTCTTTCTTGGCTTGGATATGCATCGATAGTTCTAAGTTGGTCGATTGAGCTACGTTGGATGCTCCCGCATTACATGGACATTGACTATTTTATGTGATACGACTGGTGCTGACATAGATAGTTTTTAATATTATTTTTAT
This sequence comes from Eucalyptus microcorys, assembly GCA_014182515.1. Classification (NCBI taxonomy): domain Eukaryota; kingdom Viridiplantae; phylum Streptophyta; class Magnoliopsida; order Myrtales; family Myrtaceae; genus Eucalyptus; species Eucalyptus microcorys. The sequence goes on from CM024564.1 coordinate 20,189,248, forward strand.
ATTTTATTTCAAAATTTTTATTTATTTATTTATTTTTCTATTCTTTATCTTTCTTTTTTTCTTCCTTTTTTCCCTTCATTTGGTCATCGCGCATTAGTGACTAGCCAGAGGCGAGAGCGAGCCTTGCCCACCCTTGGCGAGGCTCAACCCTTGCTAAATTTGGCTTGGGCGAGCCTTGCCTCTAGTTGATTATCAGCCATCATCAAGACTTGGTGATCGACTAAAGGAAAAGGGAAAGAAATAAAGACATAAAGAAAATAAAAAGGAAATAAAAGAAACAAAGAAAAATAAATAAATTCTAAAAAAGGTCAAAATATTTTTAAAAATTGTCCACCTCAAGGTTGCCCATGCCACATAAGACAGCTGGCACTTCAATTATTTTTTGGCAAAAATTGGTGGAATGGATTCAATTGGCAAAATGTGAGAAGAACATGACTCAATTGTTACAATTAGATTTAGGCTAAATTAGTAAAAGTGCGATAGATTTAAAACTTTTTAGACAATATTTCTCTCTCTCTCTCTCTCTCTCTCTCTCTCTCTCTCTCTCTCTCTCTCTCTCTCTCTCTCTCTCTCTATCTCTCTCTCTCTCTCTCTCTCTCTCTCTCTCTCTCCTGCAAGCACTCACCCTCTTTACATGTTAACTCGAGCTAACCTTCAAATCATTAGAGCTCACCCAACATAAAACTCACCCTATCATACGTAAATTCCTATTTACACTCTAAATCCTTGCATTTTACCCTCTTGAATCTGAAAATCATTTCAATTGTCAACATCATCAAACTCTTTGGATTAAATCATGCAACGTAAGTGAACCAGCTATAACACATTAAATCTACGTTTAGTCATTTGAATTTCTTGTGACGTCCCAGTCCGCCACCTTACTATGGTGAGTTATATCATTTCACTTATAGCACAAGCGGAAGCAAAAGTGTGAAACAAAACAAACATCACAAGGAGGATGAACGCAAAGAGTGAAGCAAACGTCACGTACTTTCCCATTTAATTTTCTTATCTTTTATTTACATACGTGGGTGATAATATGGCTATACTGAGAAGTTAAAAGGATATGCTACTCCCATAGGCTATCCACTCAGCAATAATCTACACACTCAAACTATCCACAACATGCCACCCAATTACACGGTCAATCCCAAAAAGTGTCAAGATCGTGCCTCCCAAAAATGAATCCCCACCACTATCACCAGCTGCCTTGCCTACGACTCCCTACTGTTGCCATCCTCGTCACCGCTGCTACTATCCTCTGGGAATGGCAGAGGACCTACCAAAAGTCCCCTGATCTTGGCATAGATCGGCCTGAAGCGGTAGGCGATGTAGCTAGCAAGTGAGCCTATATCTACCCAGAGTGTAGATGTGTGATGCACAAAAATCACAGAAGGGAAGTGTGAGTTTGTGAACTCGTATAGCTGCCCCTCAAAGTCTACTAGGGCTCCGTAATGGGAGATGGGGTTCGTAGGAGTAGCAGCATAACTACGGATTTGAAAAATGTAAACATTAACAAGGGTGAGTTAATGGCCAGCAAATGAAATATCCAAAGCCCTATACTAAGCAATCCACCTATCACATGCACACGAAAAACATCAGGCTAAGACAATGCAATTGTAATAATGAAACTCATAGAGGCTACAACGACAAAATAACTAATATAAGTATCCCATACTCATGACAAAAGAACCTAACGACTCAATAGACGATTCAACTGTACATGCACATATGTTTCACATAATTATTTGTTCTCACTTTTAGTTTCCACTCCAAGACACATGGTCGGTGGGCTCATCGAACCATGGAAGGAGGAATATCTCTCATCCAGCGGAATTTTGATGCGCCCTCTAGTTCGCCACTATAAACATTCTCTATTTTGACTCTTCAACATTCTCTATTTCGACTCTTCTTTTGGTTCTGACTAGTAGGCAAAAGATAGGTATGTTAATGGCGAGACTAGGCCATTGAGCCCAGGACCTAGGCCACCAATCTAGTCGAGAAGGCAATTTTTGCCTACGGTAACCATATCAAGGGTGGCTTTGCCACGAACCTCGGGTGTGTCAGAATGATCGATAGGAGATGTATAGAAAAAGCCCTCATCCAATCCCAGTTGCACTTCCAATGGTCTATTTCCCATTTTTGTCATAATCTTGGAAATGGACAAAAGAGAACATTCTAAAATCCCCTAGGTCATTCATGAATGGGATGAGTCATCACCTTAGGTGGATATTTATAGATTTAGTAATGATTATCAAAGATTCAGCTTGGGGATTAAGTTGATGAGTTATAGCACCAATGGACCAATGAAGGGAAGACAAAATAAAAGGTTCTAGAATGCTTAGCTTAATGAACAAGTAAAGGCATGAAACATATGCTAAAAATCTAAGCTTCATGATTACCATATCTTGAGCATTAAGTGAGGAAGGTGAGTCATTGACTGAGGTGGCCTTATGAAAATTATGTAATGATGACCAAAAGATTTGCCTTGGAAGAGAAATTATTGGGTTATGCTTAAGGGCATAAAAAAGAAGAGCACTTGATAAAATATTCTATAATATTTGGAGAGCAAGTTGGCCTAGTAAATAAAGACAATTTAGTAGAAGAATCGAGAATACCAAGCATGGAGAGCAAGTTGGACAATTAATGGTGGCATTTGAGCCTATAAATAGGAGAACCACCCCATTCTTTCTCACTTTGGCTCTCATTCTCGCCCTCCTCTCATCTTGCACAATTCTCGCTCCCTCTTAGTCACTCATGACCACCTCCTCTCAAATGGCAATCTCTTAGCAAAGTCATTTCTAGTTCGTCGAGATTCATCAAAGGTAAGTGGAATCTCTAATTTTTGATTAGGGCGATGTACTGCATTGTTGGGTTTAGTTACGAACATGCTAGTCATGTCCTTGTGTGAGTAAGTGAACTTCATAACCCTTGGCAAGAGTTTTGTGTTACATTGGTAGAGCGAGTCGTGTTCTTGATCGTGCTTATTTGTATGTATGTCTATATTGGAGAGTAATTTTCTATGGGTTACTCATGAGTTGCTCATGTACCGTACTTTGTATATATGTCATATTGACATATGCTTTTTCATGGCTCGCTCGTGTGTAGATTTTGTATAGTTTGCTCATGATTATGGATCTATGTGTGAAAGCACGCCCTATGCTAGGGACAAGTCTCGCTTGGCCTTGGGTTGGTGTTGAGGCGTGACGGACTAAGCCTTGCTTGGCCTTGGATCGATAGTGGAGCGTGTCAATCCGAGCCTCGCCTGACAAAGGGTCAGTGTTGAAATGGGTCGATTCGAGCCACAAGCCATGTACCTTGCCCGGCATACTCTGTAGTTATGATATTGTAGAACATGACATGCACACACTTGTATGAGCACGCCATCGGGCTGTTGTCACATAGCATTGGAGGCAATGCCTCGTTCAGAAGAATAGGATACCCAATGGATTTTAGATGCCCGGTGAATTCCAAATGAACCGTGGGAATGGTTGAATTGATGAATGAACTTCTTTGTCCATGCTTTTGTATGTGTTATTTAATAATTTGATTAATAAGCTTGTGGTAGAACATGCATTAACGATAAGTTGGAATGGTTCACATATGTATGATGTTTGGCTTGAGGCAAGATGCCCTACTTGATACCAGAAAGCCCCTGAAGGTGTGAGATGCCCTAATTGAACTAGGAAGAACTGTTTGGGACGGTTAATGAACCTATTATGCATGTTGCCGTGTGTTGTGGATAAGCTTGCTTGGCAAGATAGCTTGTTTAGTAAGTTGAGGGTAGCTTGTTTGGAAAGTTGATGGTAGCTTGTTTGGTAAGTTGAGAGTAACTTATTTGGGAAGTTGACGATAGCTTATTTTGTAAGTTCAATGTAGCTTGTTTAGTAAGTTGACGGTAACTTATTTAATAAGTTAAGGATAGCTTGTTTGGGAAGTTGACGGTAGCTTGTTTGATAAGTTAATGATAGCTTGTTTGGTAAGTTAAAAATGGGTTATGCATTGAAGATAAGCTAGAATGAACATATCTATATAGTTGAGGAAAAGTAATAGTTTGCTATTCATCTACTATCGATATTATAGTGTGTCAAATGTCCACATGCTTAATTTGATGACGAGTCGTCATCCTAGATGAGGACTAGTGATTTTACTTATTGGGTTCTCAACTCACTCCCTTATTTGTCAGGCTTGTAGGCATGGAAATCCCACGTTAGTTTTGGGAGCTATAGTCACGCTAGAGGATATAAGAATTCCCTTGGCCTATATGAAAACTTATAGTGTGATGTAAAAAAAAGGGGGCCAGGAGAAAAAAGGGCTTGCAAATGTACTATTGTAATATAAAGTAATGTGTTTTGTGTGTATGTCCCAGTCTTCCAGTTGTTATTTGTCTGGGGAGTTTGTTTGTTTACACTTCCGCATGTGTTTATTAACAAGATAAAAAGAATTGGGACAGCAACACACTTGAGACATCGCAAAAATAACCCTTATCGCTTAAAACTCTAGAGATGGATATAGGGTCGATATAGCCGCAATGTACACCGATACCCTCTCTGACCCACGCTGGCTTCATGGTCCACTGACTGTGGCATCCCAATCTCTAAGGCAACTAGGGTACGCTATACCTGGGCATTTCAAATTTCTCTCCAACTCCACGGGACATCTTCAGTATGCTCTATGATGGTATTCATTATAGGGTATCTTAAACACACAGTCCATGCACAATTATCTTATCGTCGAATGTGTAGACTTCCTTACAAAGATGACTCTTAACTTGGATCGACGAATCACAAAAACTCAGGCTTAATGCACGTCTACATCCTTTCGATGATCCATAATTCATCTAATTAGCATAAAAATTTCTCGGCTAATGTACGAGCCAAGTACCGTTGTTCCGAAAACATAAAATTGACACATCTCCAAGTAGTGCCAATTATAATAACCTAATCATCATTACTTAGCTCACTAATTAAGTAGGTCCAAAAATCTAGATGTTACATTTCTGGCCAAGATAGGATACAAAATTCAAGGATTTTGCCATATCCTATCTATGGTTTAGTGAATTGCAGTAATAAAATCGAATATATTAAAATCATATTATGTATATTTTCTTTGGTATAAATGGCATAAAAGTGTAAATGAACCTAAGAGTTTACAAACAAAATTGGTAAACATCTCTCGCGACCCTCCACCCTACTTTATTTTTATTTGCTTTTTTGTTTTATTTTTCCTCTCTTTTTAATTGTTTTCTTTGTTATTTCTTTTTTTCCCTTCATCATTCTATAATAAAATTTTACTATATAGTAACTGTATTAATATATCTAAAATATGTAACAAATATAAATATATATTTATATATTGAAGTTATATCATAAGATAAATTAAAATTGACCATATAAATAAAAATAAGATTAAATTGAAAAACTAAATTGCTATTTTTAATTATTTTGAATTTCTTACATAAGAATTTAAATAATATTCATATTGAAATATAATTTTAATTTTATTAATTTAAGAAGTTTATTATTTAAGAAAAATAACTTTTCTATTATGGATATTAGAAATCCTATCCACCTTTATCTCACCTCTCCTATGGGATATTTTAATCCGGCCTATATCCTTCTCATATCCAATGTTATTCTATCTTGAGCAAGCACCAAATGCAGGTCCTATCCGGAATTTCATCTTGACTGTCAAATGTAGCCTAAATTCTTTTATTACGAGCAATAGTTTCCTCTAGGGAAATCCTTCCGTAAGACTTGAGAAGCACTTGCATTGCATATTTTGTCAGGAAAAGATGGTGAAGATTGATGAAATAATTCGTAAGTTTCCCACAGTAAAGTGTATGGATCAAGGTTAAGGGTCTATGCAAGAGAGTGAAAGTTCACCAAGTAAGTTGAAAGATGATAAATTTAAGAGTATGATAGAGGTCAAGCGAAAGGATTTCAAGTTCAGAAATTCACGTGTAAGAGGATGATTGTTTGGCACGATCAAATGAATGTTTCCTAGCTTTTGCTTAAATGTTTGCCTTAAAAGAGCCATGCATCTCATAAAGATGCAATGCAAGTAAAAGGTGAGTCAATGTATACAAAACCATTCGGCCAAAAGAGAAAAATGTATACAAAACCTAATTACATAATATCATTACTTCCTCTTCTTTTGGGCAAATATTAGTGTCTGTTTTTCTTGTTCATTCTAAAAAAAATATAAACTTATTATTTTGCCTAAATTCTGAAGTAAAAAACAATTTTAATATTTTAAAGCATGAAACTTAAATGATTACATGTTATATTTATATTTTAAAAATATAAGAAGTGTTCAAATTGAATTTGCGATCAATTTTGAATACAAAGCTACCCTATTACGATCTCCTTCACGCTAAGGGGATTGGCGGATGCTACAATACAAAGAAATCGGTCGAACTCAAGCATTTGGTTTGACAAAAGCAATGGCTCTTTCCTACTTGCTTGAGGGACAGCCGATTAGAAGAAAAAAACGTAAACATCCATACCATTATATAAAGAAAAGATATATTCTATTGTAAGAGATCACAATCAATGTTTTCTTTCAACAACATCCTTAATCAATCGGTGGAGAGAAAAAAAAAGGGTTGAAAGTGTCGTTCTTCCCCAGTTGCTTTTCTTCTTATTTTGTTTTGTTTCTTCCTTACTTTTCCAATCTAGTTTTGGATTTGGGAACTTTGCTCTACCTTAGATATTTAAGTTTTTTTTCTCCGATCTAATTTTAGATTTAGGAGTTTTAATGAACAAAATTACATTTCTAGTTTCAATGGTGTTCACAATAGTTTTAGTGACAAATCCGTGCTTATTCAATGTGTTTTTGTTCAAAGTTTTGGTACCTTGTATTGGTTAAAGGGCTCCTCTCCCATAGATGTTAGATCTAAACTTATTTAACATTTTTATATTGTCTCCATGGGTAATGGTGTTAGAGATGCTTAACCGAGATGCACACTATCAAAAAGCAAAGTCATAACTAATTCAGTGATTGGTTGCCGATCCTTTCACTTGGATATAGTCACATATTTGTTCTTGAAAGACAAGCAGATGATTATCTTTTCCAACTAAGCTTTAATTATATACCGTGATTTTCGTTTTTGATTTGTTTTGGAGCTCTATAAACGTGCCTTGTTATCATAACTTTTTTCCTATGGATCCTTTCATATATCACTTTCGTAATGAATAAAATTTTCTTTTGATGAAAAGAAAATCAATGGAAAAAACATATAAATTAATAAGTTCTTTTTATCTTTCCCAATTTTCATTTGAAAAATTTGAATATTTTCTATCTTATGAGCAACCTCATAAAAGAACTTAGATTTTGAAATGTCATTATCTTTAACATACTTCAATTTAAAATACTTCAATATTCTCTAGGATACAAAAAACTCAAATTATGAAACTTTTTTTTTTTTTTTCACATAAGTGTGTACATTTGTTCTCCAATTGTGCCCATAATTATTTTTCGTCCATTAATAATTCAAATATCTCGACCTAGCAAAAATCTTTTAAATACCATTGTTTTCTTTTTGCATACAGGTGACGCGTCTATACATTTGGACAAGGACACTCTCAATACTACTATTAAGTGATAAGTTAGAGCATGCAACAAAATTTAAATTTTTACAAGCTCGTTCCACGTGTAGACTGCTTAATGAGAGCCAAATCAAGGAGATTTAGTGATATTAAAAGAAGTTCCGTTTCTCACTATAATAATTCTAATTTGTTGACCACCACCACCTTCTCTCCAGCAGTCCCACCAACTTGTGGGGTTTACCCTGTTAAACGTGCGTATATTTGCAATCTAATCGACGCAAAACCCGTTGTCCAATCAAAAGCTAAAGGGAGATTCGTGCTGGAATAGACTTCAGAAAATGATATCTCCAAGCACTATCTATATTTTAGCTTTTTCATGACAAGAAAAAACGTTCTTCCTTCTCAAATCATTTACCACACAATTGTTTGATATATTCCATATTCGTCCACTGACTCCTCAAAACGTGACAACCGTTCATATTTATTATTATTATCTAATTGAACTGACCATATCTCCTATATTTGATTTTTTTGCCCTAGCAACTCACATGGCAACATCATATCACTAAAGATTAGTACAGGCTAGTACTTGAGTGTATCTTAGATCATGATCCACCATTCTAGGAGTCAACACAAAAGTTAGCGAAAATTCGAACCTATGTAGATAGTATGCGAATTGCTTTCTGTTATTGAATTACCTGTCATTGAACAAGATGCCGGGGTATTTGATGCCGCTTCAGGATAAGGATTCCAATATTCTCTAATTAAACTGTGTCCAACGAGTCACTCATCAAAGATAAATGTTAGTTTACATGTTGCCAAACAACTATTGATATTTTGGTGTGCATGAACCACATCTTGCGCATCAGGGTAAAGGCGGCAAGAAAAGGAATTCCCAATGCTAGAGTTTAGTGAGTCTATCCTCTGATTGTTTCTATCATTATTCGAGGGATAATTACATTGGAAATCTTAAAATTTATTGAGAAAGTGCTTTGAGTTTGAAAATAATTAAATTATGCAATCAATTCTTAGACATTTAGTCGGTTCAATCAAATTCTTTTGTTAACTTTTCAAATCTGCCTAATGAAAAATTTTGATGTGATTTTTTCAATCCAAGTTTCTTTTTGGTCAAAGGTAAATACTTAATTCATATATCAAGATCCAAAGATGATAAATGAGAGGTTAGAAAAAAAGCAAATCATGCATCATCATAAGTGATAAGCGCACGTCATAATATCTTTCTCTAATAACTACTGCTTGTGTAGTGAGGGTGCATGTTTAAGTTCAACGTCCTCAACAACATCACCATACACTAAAAACGGGTTGAACAGGCTCTCAAATCTAGATCTAGATCAGAAGGGATTGAACACACAAAGAAGCACCTCTAAAGAGCTCCTAGATCTAAATCTAGATCGGGAGAGAAGATATCAAGATATTTTGATTGAAGCATTACCTTCATTTAAATTTAGAGGATGCTAAATTTAGAGAATCACAATCCAATAAGAAAGTTGCGGCTTGTAAATAAGTTAAAGTCAAATGCTTCAGACCAAACATGTATTTGCTTGATCAGTTGTCTAAGTTGTGTTAAAAAGTATATGTAAAATCCAAAGAGGAACGTAAATAGCCCACCTCTTTCGAGCTATATCACAGCATATGTACATTAATAATAACTTTCGTTACTCATCCAACCATAAATTTTATTTGGTAGAGCTTGATTAAGATCATATGTTAAAAGAGATTGACAGAGAAGCATAGCCAGCAGTTTTAGGTTTTGTTTCTTTAGGGGTAAGGGAAGCAAATATATATCTGGAAGGCTAAAAAAGTGAAATTATATATTAAAGGAAGAGAGTCAATATAAACAGTAATGGCTAATCATCATTGACAGGGACGTGTTCTTGGGATGATCCGAATAGAATAGGAATATTTTTTGTCCAACTACACCTTTGATTATTGGGTTGCAAGTTATGAGTACCAATCATATACGAACTCAACTAATTAAAAATGGGTAATGCACATATTTGTTATCCACCAATTATAGGCATAGTGAAGAGAAATTTCCTTATCAAGGATGGAGGAAAATAAGACGCATGCACATTTTTTTGACTCGGAACCAGCAATAAATAAGTGAGACAAACACGCTTATCGCTTGAGTAAGTCTTGAGGGTAAATAGAAGTAAGCAGGCCGATGATTTTCCTAAAGGGAAAGAGCCACCAAAAACCCCCAACTTTGCCTGGAGTGACAGATTTACCCCAAACTTTGTTTTGTGACGTGAAAAACCCCGAAGTTTGCTAACTGTGACATATTTACCCCAAACTTTTATTTGGACACAAAAAACCCTGAACTTTCATTTGTGTGACACATTTACCCTAAATCATAGGGGCATTTTGGTCTTTTTATTTTTAAAAACTTTTTTCCTTTTTTTCTTCTTCTTCTTTCTTCCCTCCACTGGCCATGGTGGAGCCGGCAGAGGGAAGCCGACGTCCGGTGAGGGCCGCCCTCGCCAGATCTAGCAAGGGCACCCTTCACCCAGCGCAAGCGAGGGCGGCCCTCGTCGGCGTCGGGTGAGGGCACCCTTCGCCTAGCGCAAGCAAGGGCAGCCCTCGTCGGCGTCGGGTGAGGGCCTCCCTCGCTAGATCCGGCGAGGGCACCCTCGCTCGATGCTGGTGAGGGCACCCCTCGCCGGGCCCTCACTCGACGCAGCCGGGGTGGCCCTCGTCGGCGTCGGACAAGGGTCTCCATCGCTAGATCTGGCGAGGGCACCCTCGCTCGATGCCAGCGAGAGCACCGGCCCTAGCCAACCCAGGCGAGGGCGACCCTCGCCTGACGTCGGCGAGGGCAGCCCTCGCCAGACGCCGGCTTCCCTCCGCCGGCGGAGGGAAGAGAGAAGAAGAAAAAAAGAAAAAAGAAAAAAGAAAAAGAAAAAATAGAAACAATAAGACGAAAATACCCTTAATGGGGTAAATGTGTCACAGTTAGCAAACTTCAGGATTTTTCACGTCACAAAACAAAGTTTGGGGTATATCTGTCACTCTAGGCAAAGTTGGGGGGTTTTTGGTGGCTTTTTCCCTTTCCTAAATGAGAAATCTAAGTGAAATTTACCATCAGAAAACATTATCTACATGCACAACCTAAACATTATTTGGAATTAAATGTCCCATAAAACCCTTGAACAAAGGCAACCTTGAAATTTCACCCACATTTTACTGCTCGTTCTCGTCTTTTTCTCTTTGACCAGGTTCAATCTCTTCATTTATCAACAGTAGGCAATCCGCTCTAGGAATTAAAAAAACAAAATCCGCTCTAGGAATTTACGTGAATAGAAAGAAGCCATTAGATAGCCATAGAATAAAACTCGTGATGTTGGAATTAAGTTTGATTCCTAACTTTTTGCAGAAATTGATATCCGTTTTCGTATGGAATTAAGTGACAATAGGATCGTTATATTGGAGAATATAAGGATAGAATATATGAAGGGCTCCTGAGAAAAGATCATTTGAATTCTGGGTCACAATATTTTGGCGATTCTTTTAATGGATATGTTTACCGTGAAAATTGAAAAAAGAATCACTGATCTAGGAGTAGGTTCTGATTAGGACATGAAATGTCAGGTTCTTCATCTCTGCTAGTAGTATCCATTACCCTGGTTAGATGAAATTTTTCTCACCACGGGCCCTGATTAATGGTTACAATGACTCAATATCACCAACATATATCTTTAAAATTAGTCTAAAAAAATAAAAACAAGGAAAATTAGATCATAATGAAGATAGCATAATGAATGTTTGAGGGTGCACTTGTTCCGCAGAATATCAATGATTTGGAAAATATTTTTCTAGAAGTTATCATTTTTTTCTCTTACAAAAATGAATGGATGAAATTTCATTGTTCATAAAACGGTTTATGCATTAATTATTCTCAATAATGAAAAAAAATTATTAACTAATTATTTCGAAATATATAAATATGTTTTTTTTGAAAAATAGTTTTTAGAACATTCATTTTCCGCAAAATAAAGGGAGCCTAAAACTCACTCTCCTGCTTATCCTTTCTCTTTCCAAGGTTCAAGCCACAAGCCATGCTAAACCATGGCTGCCAATGCCAATGTTTACCTCATTGCCACATCCACGCCTTCTCCAACACTCATCCATGTCACTTTCGCTACCTATCTCAATTGTCAGCCTGTCGCCACACCAGCATGATCGAACATCCCTACCTAAGCCATCTCTCTCTCTCTCTCTCTCAACTTTGTTGAGATTAACCATACAACTTAAAGGGTGGTGAATTTGATGACAAAAATTTCCACGAAATATAGCAAGTTAAGCTTTGCTAAAAGGAAAAACAAAATTGATAATATGATATTCATGTGCTTCCATGAAACAAATATAGCCAATATTAAACACAAAGAAAATATTGTATAAAAAGATATAGTGTTTCGACTAAAAAGGGCTTATCTAGTAACCAATCAATTCTTAGATATTTCTATTCTTTTGTTTCCCATAACAAAAAAAAGAATATTAATTTGTTTGGTAAGATTAGCTAATTTTCCTACTCTCGGGAAAAATGTCCGAGAATAGATTTAGGATAGAATCAAGACAAAGAAAAAAAATTACCTTTTTATTTTCGAGAACAATTTTAGATGAAGCTAATTTATCTTTATTTATCTTTTATTTTCTTATTCTCCCTCCTCTACCTAATTGTTGACTCGATGATGGCTAGCGACCTCGCCAAAGCCTTGTCGTGGAGCACCAGCCCTCCGCGAGGCTTGACCTTGCCGGAGCCACATTGACCCTCGGTAAGGCTCAACCACGCCCAACCAAGGCATGGTTGAGCCTTGCCCAACCATGGTGAGATCGCTAGTTCTCGTTTGGCCAGTTGCCGGCCATTGCTGAGGCCGACAACTAGCTAGAGGAGGAAGAAGAAGAGAAGGAAAAAGAAAAGAAAGAAAATAAAAATAACTCACAAAATTCTTTAAAAAAATTCAATGGCACAAAAAAATTTCAGGTTGTATAAAATGTATTGATGTTCTTTTTCTATTATAGGAGTATAAATTTTATGCAATTACCAAATATCTTTGAGTGCTTAGAAACTCATTCGGGGAATGGTTTTTATCAATATAAATTATTCCTAGGAGTAAAATGGTTACTAAACAAGCTCTAACCAAGCAAATATCCACTCTTCATCACTAATAGCCACAACAAAACTGGAATCTAGCGATGACCTAATTTCTAGTCAACGAGTCAAACAAGATAAAAACTTAGCAATAGGAAAGCTTGATCGCGATAAAGTTGGTTTCTCACCAAAACGAGTCATTCATCATTTAAATTAGCGTTAGCCTTTCATTTATGAGGACACCCGGACTCCTAGAGTGCTAAAAGTTGGCACGAAGGGACACTTAGGCTCTGTTTGGTAACCATCCAAATATGGCCAAATTTTGATTCTTTGTTCCCAGAATCAGTTTGGGCCTAGAATCGCGTTTGGTAAAATTTTTGTTCCCGGGAACAGATTGGGAGTGGAATCAAGAATAAAAAAAAGTTGATTCTTGTTCCAGGAACAAATTTGAGAATCAAAATCAACAATTCTTCTTCTTCCCTTCGGCCATCTTGTGACCGTGGTCCACCACTGCCCGCCACCGTCCGCCGCCCACCGCCGGCCACAGGTCTGGCGAGCTCGCCGGATGCTTGCCCGGCCAGGGCGAGGTCTGGCGAGCTCGCCAGAGGCAAGACCAGCCACTGGCGAGGCTCAGCCTCCCCAGATCAGGTGAGGCCAAGTCTTGTCGGTGGCTAGGCGCGCCTCGCCCAGCCCCGGCGAGGCCCATCTGGCCACCGGCGAGGCTTGACCTCGCCAGATCTGGCGAGGGCGAGCCTCACCAGGGCTAGGCTAGCCTTGCTCGCCTAGCCCCAGCGAGGCTTGCCTGGCCACCGACGAGGCTCGTCCAGCCCCGGCGAGGCCGGCCTGGCCACCCGTGAAGCTCCGGTGAGGTCGCCGGCCCTCGTCTGGCCGGTCGCCGATCCGGCGACTGGCTACAAGAAGAAGAAGAAGAATAGGAAAAAAAGAAAAGAAAAAAGGAAAAAAAAAAAAAAAAAAAAAAAGGAAAAAAGAAAAAAAGGGGAAAAAAGTAAAAAATTTATTTAAAAATTAAAAGAAATTGATTTGGAACAAAATTAATGAGCACGGTACCAAACGCAATTCTATTCTAGAATCAGAAATTTTGGACAGTTACCAAACGTCTTAAAATGCTTTTAATCAATTCTCGGGAACAAAATAAAAAAGAATCACTTCTAATCAGAATCTACTCCGGGAACAGAATCGTTACCAAACGCGCCCTTAAGTATCAAAATCGGAGCAAAATGAATCATTAAAGTGCCACTGGCGAGAAAATTCGGCCAAATTGCATACGTGGCATTTTCCAGCAACATCTTTTACTGAGGTGGAAAACGTTTAAAAAAAAAAAAACACACGTGGGTGACAAAAACAACATTGTCCATCCACGTTGGCTGAGCTGACCTAAACAACGTCGTTTTTCCTTGGTGCGAAACGATGTTGTGTAGGTTATTTTGGCTTAAGCAGACCTGGCTGTTGCCGTTGCTCCCCGTTCACTCTCATTCACACTAGATCTCAAGCCCTTCTCTCCGTCGCCATTCACGTCCAGAGGTGGTTATCGGTCGCCGTTGTTGGTCACCGTCATTGGTCGTTTTCGCCACTTGCCATCATCGGTCCTCCAGGTTCGGCCCCTTCTCCCCCTCCCTTGTGATGAAATTAAGGCTCGAATTCTTTTATTAGGGCTCCGATGGAAAATATGGGGCTCGGCAGGAAAATGTGGAGGTTGGCTTAGGTGGTACTTTGATGTGCGATTTAGGGGTCAGAAGCAGTACTAGAACCCTAATGGGGATTTGAACTGGCAATTTAGGGATTGGCCTCGAAATGTAGGGTTCGACGAGGGGAAAATTATAGCTCGACCTCGAAGATTTGGTGTTATTGTGATGTGGTATTGTAATGTGCAAGAGCGATTTTTAGGGGTTAGATGTGAAATGTGATATCCGACAACGATTTTGATTGCTCGGAGTGGTTGTTGTGAGGATGTCTAGTCACTATTTTTAAATTGAAGTATTGAAATGGGTGTCATGAGGACCTGTGCTTGTCGTGGGGACCTCTGTTTTTTTTTGTTAATTTTTTAAAGGAAGGGAAGGCAAATAATCAAAGTGGCGACCTCTTTTTTGGCTGTCATGTAAGGGCATATTGTCAGTGTGGGGACCTTTTTTTGTCGTGGATTGTATCTTTCTAGTAAATGGCCTAACATGTGCATCTCTTCTCCCTTCCATTTTCTTTAATAAAGTCCATGAGAGTGGGGGGATTCCCATGTGCAATTGTCTGTTGTTCTTTGTGGATGTGATCCTAAAATATAATTATTCTTTTTCTTGGTGCAGAAATGGCTTATGATAAGGATTATGTTGCTGTCATAGTTTACTATGGTGGGGATTTTGTGATTGAGGAGGATGAGTGGGAGTATGAAGGTGGAAATGAGGGCACCATCTTTGTAGATATAAAGAAGACTTCTTATGTAGGATTTGTTAGAAATATAGTGACTTATTTTATTTTCCTTGTAAAGTTCAAAACTTACTCAATTGTGTTCCTAGGAAAGGCTGAAGAGATGGTTTGAGAAGCTATGGTTTTAGGGATGTTCTATACCATTATCTTCATGTCGAAGAGGTAAAAGTATACGTTGAGTATGATAGTGAAAGTGAGGATGAAGATGATGATGGAGAGAGCGCCTAAGAAGGACAAGAAGGAGATGGTATTCAAGGTATTACTGAGGTTAGGGATGAAGGAGGGCAGGATAGACATGATGGAGAGGAGAGGAGCGCAGATGCAATTCACCAAAGTGATGATGACATATATGATGTTACAATCACTGGATTAGAATGGGAAGTAGCCGAATCAAGTGATGATGACGATCAAGGGTTGCCTACTGAAAATTTTATAAGTGATAACGACGAGGAGGAGCTTGTATAGTCAAGAAAAAAGCAAAGGGATTTTTTGACATATAAGTTTGTAGCTTTGCAGGTAGCTGATGAAGTTCCAAATAGGGCCGAAGGCCTTGCAGATGCTGGTGCTGCTAGCGAGGGGAATAATTATGAAGAAAGCGTCGAGAATGCTACTTCCCAAGATGAGCTTGACAAAGATCAATGAGCTATGCATAGAAGGAAATGTAAGTTTTTTTCTTATGATCCATCTGTTGCCTCTCCTACTTTGTTGGTAGGTATAAAATTTCAATATGCGAAACAATTTAGGGAAGCTATACTAAAGAACTCCATTACTGCACAAAGGAATATTAACTTCATTAGAAACACTAAAGACCTTTGTAAGAGCTAGGTGTTCGCAGCAAAATTCTCCATGGAAGATCTATGGCACATTTGCTAGGAGAAGTGGATCCCCCCAGATTGGAGCCTACCAAGAGGAACATACTTGTTCCATTAATTTTCAAAATAAAAGGGTAACAAGTGCATGGTTGTCCAAGCACTTCTTTGATTTGATTAAGCTAATGCTTCATATGAATAGTATTGAGTTCAGGATGCTGGTGAAGGAACTTGTAGGCATCAATATATCTAGGAATCAATACAAAATATCGAAGCAAAAGGTGATGAAGATACTCATTAGTCAATACAATAGCAAATATGGACAGTTGTGGGATTATGCTCGGGAGTTTAGGCTATAAAATCATTCAAGTAGAGTGTATGTAGAGGTCGTGGAGAGACCAGTTCTTGATAGTGGGTCAAGTTCGATAAATTCTATGTTTGCTTCGATGTGCGCAAACGAGAATTTTTATCTGGTTGTAGACGGATTATAGGATTGGATAGCTATTTTTTGAAGGGCTTATGTAAGGGAGAATTGCTGGCTGTAATTGGAAGAAATGCAAAAAACTAAATATTTCCACTAGCTTGGGCTGTTTTGAGGGTAGAGAATAAGGACAATTGGTCCTGAATCCTAAAATATTTGATGACTGATTTGGAGATAACAAATTGGGAAGGGTGGGCGTTCATGAAGGACCGACAAAAGGTAATGTTTGCTTTTTGATATCAACATGCCATTTACTTACATTTCTTATTTTGAATTATTGTAGGGACTGGTTCTAGCAGTAGCTGAGTTGTTGCCTTATGCCAAACATCGAATATGTGCACAGCACATATACGGAAATTGGGCAAAGACCTATAAAGGGGACAAGCTGCAGTTGTAATTTTGGAAGTTACCAAAGAGTACAAATATGGCTGACTTTAGGATGGTTAAAGAAGAACTGCTTCAATTGACAAAGGAATGTTATGATGCATTACTCCAAACAGAATCGAAGTATTGGTGTAGAGCGTTCTTCAACGAGGAATTCAAGTATGATAACATCGATAACAACATCTGCGAAGCATTCAATGGGAGGATAATAGATGCTAGATGCAAACCAATCATCTCAATACTTGAAGACATGGATTATGGTCATGACTCGGCTGCACACTCAAAGAGACAAGGCTGCAAAGTGGACTAGGCAATGTGGTCTTAGGATTGCTAAGAAATTGGATGAGAACTTGGCTACAAGTAAGTATTGTCATCCAATTTGGAATGGGAATGAAGCATATGAGATAATGAAGGGTTTCAATAAGTATGGTGTCCATTTAGGTACGGGGAAGTGTTTATGTAGAGCATGGAAACTAAGTTGATTTCTTGTGCACATGCCATATGTGCCATCCAATTGAAGGGCCATAACACAGAGGACTACATTAATGATTGGTACAAGAAACCGAAATATCTTGCTTCGTACCAATTCATGATGCAGCTAATCAGAAGTAGTAAGTTCTGGGAGCCAACAAATCGCGAACCATCTCAACCTTTGCCACTAAAGAAGAAAATTGTGACAACCCTCGGCTCATTAGGGTCACCACGACATTCCCTTACTACTGCTATGCGGAGGCATGTAACGATAACTCCATTATAACTTAAATCGATGCACACGAAATATAAAACCCGATCAACATGGGGCTCGTCGTGAGACCAACATCCATTGTCAGGATCACAGTGATCCGGATGAATGTCACGTCAAGGAAATCGGGGTCAACTTACTCCACTTGGTCCCACGTAAGGTCAGTGGGGACACCGTAGAGCATAGTGGAGGACACGGGTTGGAAAGGTATGGTTACGTGTTTGAAAATGTAATAATCCCACAAGTAAAAGCCTATTAAACTATACCACATGAGTCTACCACTACTCATCCGATGGAATCCTAAACTTGCAATCTAACAATTCGAAATAGCTCAATTTATAATAACTCTTACGACATTTGACAGAAATGCCACCATCTTCTGAAGGGACCCGTGTTGCACTCCTCAAGGCATCTTGCATTCCACCTGGCATCACAAGTACCTACGGGTTCTCATTTTATTCTGGGAGCATTCGGAGAGCGTCGCGTTACGCCCTTCCAAGCATCTCACATCCCACCAGGCATCGCGAGGACCTTTGGGGCTCAATCGCATCCCCCAAGCATCTAGAGAGCACCATGTCATGCCCCTCCAGGCATCCCGACACCCGGGGCATCGTCCCCACAATGGACCGACGGTATCGATCAATTCAAGTCATGACGCATCACTTAAGGATTCTATTCGAGGTCATCCAACCATAAACAAACCGAACATCCACAATACATAACCAAACTCGTATTATTCGGAAATCGTCTTAGTCTCACCAATTTGTCTAAGGAATTCTAATACCCGAAACACTCGATGACACATAAGGAGTTATCCTAGCGCAATGGTACACGTCTATTATGACTTGAACTTTGCGGGGCTACCAACTCAACTATAGCCTCGACTAAACTGTACCACCTATTCGACCAAAAAAAAAACCGTACCACCTAGACCCTCCTTGAGTCCGAACAAGATCCGTACTAGGACTGGATTGACTTGCAACAACTCAACCTATGGAATACCGGTGCTGACCTTTCGACGATTGATGCGGTTCACAGTCTTACAACCCGAAACTGGTACCGACCGTGCCAACAGTCATCATAATACACGTCTATACGAGTCAATATTGAATCCAGCTCTACTCAACAAGAAACAGACCCGAATACAACGGTAGCTCGACGCATCAAAACCCAAATTTTGTTGACTCCTAGAATGGAAATCCGAGTAATGGCGACACCACGTAATATAGAGAAATAGGACCTCCACTTGCCTTGAATCCACGGGGGTGCGAGCTGGTGCCGTGGCTGGTGGCGAAGCAGCAAAATGGCGCGAGCGGAATGACGGTGAAGTTGTGAGATCTCAGGTCGGCAGCGAGAATGGGGTGAGACGGCGGTGCGGCGAGGTGGTGCATGCAACCAACGTCGTGCAGCAAAGCGAGAACGAGACTGTGAGAATTTTTTGTTGAAGGTTTGGCCGAGAACGTGATGAAAATGAAGGAAGTTGTGGGTGCCGAGGGAAAATAAGAGAGGGTCCTTTCTTCTCTTTGGCTATATTAGTCAACCAATTTGAAATTTTGTGGCTCATAAGGAGGACGTGTCGGGGAGGACGTGGCCACATTCGGTGGCCCTCCTTGCCACCTTGAAGAAGCATCTGAAGCGTGGCTTGCAGCTGGTGAAAGTCTTCAATTTTGTTGTCCAGGTGAGGAGGAAGAACGGGGCTGAAAATTTTGGGTCAAAGTCTTCATTTTGCTGAGAAGAAATAAGGGTCTTCGTTGGTGGCCAGCTGAGGAGAGAAAGACGTGGCTGATGGTGGAAATTCTCAGCTCTTGCCTTTATCAAGTGCACGTATGCATGGGGATGGAAGCAACTTGCATGAGAAACTAGCTTGGTGACGTACTGAGGAGAGTGAACATTGGTCTCATTTGTAGCATTTCGTGAAGAAGAATTTAAATGAGGTGATGGTCGAGCTGTCATAGTATGGTGGAGATGTGACGATGAGATGGTGTCACGGGGATGTGATGAGACGTGACGGTTTGGTACGATGATGGTGGTGGCAAAATGGTGGCCGTGAATGGCGCCAACAACGTAGTCCGATGACAAACTTGTTGACGCAGCACGAACCATTACGTATTCGAGGTTTAGCGAAATCCAGATATCACAAAAATGGGAAGATCAAAGCGAAAACAAAGAATGACGGAGGGAGAGGTCTCATGTCAGTGTAGGATGAGTAAGACATGTGTAAAAATGAGGTGCTCTTTTTGCCACATAGCAGGGCACAATACTAAAGGTTGTCAATTAAGGAAACAACATGAACAGTTGATGCCAGCTGAAGGGCCCAGTGAAGGGACAGTTGGAGAATGACAAATAGAAAGGCGAAGTGAGTCGACTGTTCTTCAGTCGACGGCAATAAACCTAGTGAGTCATGACATTCGTGTTTATGTTGTTTTATGGTTTATTACAAATATGTACATAGATAAAATTGGCATGTATGTAATGTTTTTGTCTTTGTCAGGTCACGAGAATGACACGTGAAGGATTGGCCGAAGCCCCTACTGTACTTGAAATTGAAGGACTTATTCAAAGAAGGGAAGGTAGAAAACAGCTAGCTGAAGGATTGGCCGAAGCAACTGAAGGGCCAGTTAAGTCGACTGTTCTTCAACAACAGCAGAGAAAAAAAATATCTAGTATGTTCAATAATTTGTGTTTAGTTTTCCTTTACGTTGTTATATGGCGTGATGTTATATTTATAATGTCTTTTGTCTCTTTCTCAGATTCGAAAAAGGCAAGCTAAAGCTCAGCTGCGAATAGAGGGCCCAATTGAAGGCCACCACAAGATCCTTCACCAAGGTCACCACAAAGGCCATTAGAAGAGTCATCAAAAGGGCCACCACAAAAACCAACAGAAGGTGTCACTGAAGCTGAAGGGCTAAATAGAAAAACAACCAGAAGAAAATCAAATTAAGGGCCAACTATAAGAATGCCATCTAGAAGACTTCTAGCTGAAGAATTGGCCGAAGAAGCCTTTACTGTAACTGAACAGCCACAACAAGAGCTCAAGAAATCACAAGCGAGAAGAAAGGCTAACCAATCACAAGTACTTGAAAGTGATATTCCCCTTCGAACAAGAGAGGCTCTTGAGAGGAGGCTAACACAATATGGTTATGGCCTTTATACAGATGAGTGTACTAGGACAACCATTCTTAATGTAAGTTTTATATGCTACATTAAATTTAATTTATGGTACCAACTTTTGTTGATAATTGAGTTTTCTTTTTGAAGCCTGGGGGAAGTTCCGAAGGTTCTTATCTCTCAAGGCCCAACTCAAGAATCAACGGCTGCGCCAACAAAGAAGAAGACATTGGCTACACCAACAAGAGAGAAGAGTAAGAAGAACCCAGTTGTAGGTCCATCTGAATCAGTTCAGCCTACGTTAGTTATAGCTCTTTCTAAATCAGTTCAGCCTAGGACAATTGCAGCTCCATTATAATCAATGCATCCTGAGATATTTGAAGAAGAAGTTACACGTCTAGTTAGAAAAAGTGCAAGGATTATGAATCAAGTGAAAGATCCGTCAAAAGGAGAACTAACATGAGGCATTGTGCATATTGATTGAATAAGAAGTTACATGTCTAGTTAGAAAAAGTGCAAGGATTATGGTTTGTGGGGCTGAGGAGTTAGTTATTTTACTGTGGATGTTTTTTTTTTTTAATAGTTTGTCATTGAGTTTTTGAGACTTAATTTTAATATCAATGGAACGATCTTGTTGCTTGTCATTTTTGCCTTTTTCATTTTTTTGATTTTGTTTTTACTTTTACTTACTTTTTTTGGTTGTGGATCTATGGTGGTGGTTAGGGTGCTCGTGTGGCTAGTGGTGAGGCTTGGTAGTGGTGGGTCCATTATGGGAGTTGGGTTGGGGGCTCTTGTTACAGCTAATACCGGTGCAAGAGGGCAATGTGCATAGCTTAGCTTGCACGAGCTCCTTTTGCAACAGACCCACTACCCCCCACCCCCCACCAACAGTGGTTGTTAATGGTGGGTCTATGGTGGTGGCTACGTGCTGGTGTGGTAGCTGGGATGCTGGTGTTGCTAGTGGTGGTTGTTGATGCCTAGTGATGGTGGGTCTATTATAAGGGTTGGGTTGGGGGCTTGTGTTGTACTTGGTGCAAGATAAAAGTGTGCAATATGCACATCTTACATTAGGTAGTGATGGTGCAAACTAGTGCAAGGCACCTTGCACTAGCAACTTCTACAACAATATACTACCAGTGCAATGGTGGCTGGTGGTGGCTCAAGTGGGTGCCTGGGATGCCTAGTGCAATTGGTGGTAATGGCTAGAGGCCGATGGTGGTCAGTGGTGGGCGGTGGTGGTAGCTGGTAGTAGTTGATGGTTGGTGTAATTTATAGAGAAAACGTACAAAAAAATTGGCACTTAGTTGATCACATTCTAAAAAACTTAGTCTTAAGTGTTCACTTTTAACCACAAGTGGCATTTAAGTGATCACTAAATACAACTTATAGCACTTGAGTAATCACTCGTGTCTGTCTTATATATGTTGGTTTGTAGCAAACTAGAGAAGCTGCTGGTTTATATTTATGATTCAACTTATGGCAACTCCATTCAATTTAATGTTAGCTACTGGTTTAGATTCAATTCCAGTAAAGAAGTCATCACAACACATTGACCCAATATGCATTTCATCCTCATCGATTTATATTGATGAATAAGCAAAAACATAGTACAAAAAATATCTCATTCATTCATTCCCTTTCCTTAACCTCCCCACCAACACAAGAAGTAACACACACACACACACACACACACATATATGACAGCACAAAAAAAAAAAAAGCCACAACCATCTTGTATACAACACAAAACTTATTCTCATCTTCCAAAAAATAAGTTGCATTTCATTCAAAACAAGTACATTTGTCCACTCATTTCCAACTATGGCAATCGAAGAAACTTCTTCTTATCTTCTAGTACTTTATATTTCCTCATAAAGTAGGATAGACAAAAAAATAGCAATACAATAAACGCTTGATAACATTTCTGTTCAATTTTCATCCTTGAAACTTCATTCTTCAAATGGTTAGTAGAAGATGCTTGAGCTTGCATTGAGTCAACATCGTCCAAGTCGTCCACAAGCGTAGATGGAGGTTGATGACATTCATCAAGTAGGTCCAATATCACCTCTGTGGCTCGGTGAGAGAATTTCGCATCGACCCATTTGAAATATTTGCACTTCGACCCTTCTTTGTATCGAGCACATCCATAGAATCTTCTCCCGAGTTTCATTCAAGTCAACGATGTTTTTCTTGGACTTGGTAACCCACAAAAATTGAAATGCTCGCCTTCTCCTTCGCTTTGGCGAGAGGAATTTGAGTTGTTGCTTAAATTCCTACTCTCCATTTTCAATATTCAACTGTAGAATTTGGAGCAAATCGAATTAGGGTTCGGGATTAGGGCTCCAACACTTCAATGGGATTTTACCCGATTTAGGGTTTTAGATTTAGGGCAATTGGGGAGATGACGTCATTTTGGTCGATTTAAGGGTTTTATTTTGGCCAACTATAGAAATGACGTTGTTTTGGGTGAATTAGAGCTAAGTTAACTCTCCGGTGAGCTATGCAGGCGAGCAATATTAATATTTAATTGCCAAGTATGATTTCCGACCGGCTTTGCCAAAGGTGGCACTTAGGTGTCCCACTTTTCAAAAAATGTGGCACTTAAGTGTCACTTTTGTAACTTTTGGCACACTTGAAGCATTCTTTTGCCCATTTATAAGTCTTTTCTACTTTGATCTCTAAAACTCAAAAAGTTGATTTTTTGAGTCTCGATCAATTTTTTTTTTTTGTTTTGCATAAAAAGCCCTAGAATAGTGCCAATTTCACTTATGTACTTTCAATTTTTTTTTTAAAAAATAAAAATTTAGCTCATTAATCAACTTTATTGCAACAAATCACAAAAAAGTTTACTTTTGATCAAACACTTTTCCAAAAAAATTGAGAAAAAAATGCAAAAACTCACATATAAAGTTATTTTTACTTCAATTTGATTTATGCATCATCAATTTTACAAAAATCAATTACGAATGGACTTTTCCCCAATTTGGAGATTTCAATGTCTAATTTGCCAAAATCAAAATTAGTTCATTTCTAATCATCTTTCGAGACAATTTTCTTTACAACATTTGATCTATTAGTCATAGTTCATCCAATTTTCAAACCAATTGTAGAATTCCATGGTGCAATTTAGCCAAAATTGTCTGATTCATTGGGGGCAACTTAACTAAAATCAATTTTGATAAAATCACACCAACTGGTCTTAATTTGCTCATTTTGGCCAATCAATAATTAACAAAATCATTAAGGATTTATCCAATTAACAAAATCACTTTGACCCATTCTAGATTAGCATTCAATTACATTAATTGTCACGACCTCGACTCAATCTCCAGGGTCTCGAGCATTAAGTGTTATTTTCACGATGTCCCAGACATGTCACCATCCCATTTCTATTTATGTTTTCATTAAGCACGTGTGGAAGCATAAATACAACACCTGAACAACAAGCAGTTGGGAAAACAACAATTTACAAATATACAATTATATCATTTACATTTACAGGTCCCATTGTCATGAGTCATTATATTTACAACCACTACATTTTCTACGCTCTAAAGATCGGGTAAACGTTAGCTCCTCTAGCAAGACTGCAACTCCAGCACTAGTGGGAGACCTCAATGCCTACAATTCTGAAAAATAATAAGGTGAGTCGTGGACTTAGTAAGTAAAATCCACTAATTTCCAAGTAGAAGGATGCCTCACCGATCAACAAGCATATAACTCATCCAAGACATTTGTCGATGGTAGATCAATAGCAAAAAACAATATGCAAGCATAACTCAATATTCACCCATAACATGAGGAACTCACGCCTTACTCAATACTATACCAATATAAACAAAATCCATTCCATAATACGAGGAACGCGTGCCTCACTCATATGCAAACATAACCAAACTCCATTTCATAATGTGAGGAACTCATGCACATGATATTCATTTGTTAATAGTTGAAATCCATTGACTTTTTCGGGAATCTACCAGGCATCCGAACTTAATCAGGCAACGTCCCCTAATCGAAAGGTGACGACTAGAATTATTACAACATCCCGTCCTTCTAATGAGGCATCCCATTGTCGTGGGGGAATCGTCGCCGAATCCATTAGTTGATGGCATAAATTAGTCCATCATGTGTCCATGCATCAAGTATCACAATTCGGTTCTTATCTTTGCTTTTAGTTGAAGGGCCCAAAGGCGTGCAATGCATAAGTGTGTGAAATGACTTATCGAAACCGAGACGTTGAACATGCCTAGTGCAAATGAAGGATTGCGGCTTGATTCGACATGTTTTGAACAACGATCTAGTACCTAACTTGGCCTGGGAACAATGTACCTCGATATCGCACCAAGACCATGAAAGGAGTAATTCGACGTGATCCCACATACGTTCAAGGTTGACGAAACCCCTTTTCGGAGCTTGGGTTGTGAACTAGAACATGCATTTGTGAAAACAGTTGGAAATAGTTTTGTAAGGAAATACCAAGCTTTCACAAAAACGCTTTTCAAATAGGTTTATATCAAAGTAAAAACCAAAGCATAACAAATAAGCACATGAACTGGGCTTCTTCCAAAGCAACTCAAACCAAAGCACAAGCCAAAGCTCATCAAATGAAAATCGAACTCAATCAAGGAACAAGATCTAAACTGATCCAAGCAAACACAATGGAACCTCAAGCGAGAGCATAGTCACAATGTTTCAATTAAGGACTCGCTACATGCTTGGATTAGTGTAACATAACACCCTAACTAGATATTAGTAAGTTCTACTTACAACACTTCAAGGAACAACCTAAGTGACCGAGCAACGTGCAGGCGAGCAAATGGGCAAGAGGGGCGTGGCCACAAGAAAGAGGGAGAGGGCGGCGGTGAGGGTGAGGTCGAGAGAGTGAAGAAGGAAGAGGGGGTGGTGTGGAAATGAGGGGGGGGGGGAATGCCTCTATTTATAGGCAAACCCCTCATGATGATCTTTCCAAATGGAGCGATCATCTTCAAGTAGGTGGACAATCTAGGTTGAGGAGGTGGCAAGCTAAAGAGATGGGTGGCAAGTCTAGTTCCTAGGGGTGACAGTTGCTCATATTTTCATTGGTCCACCTAAGGGGTTGAGTCATCATGGAATAATTACATGTAATTATTATGGGGACACCTAAGCAACTGGCTAAGCCTCACTCATTTAATGTTTGGATTTTGAGTAATCATTTTGTTAGATATGTTCATACTACAAACTTGCTCTCCAAGTTTTTAGGTTAGGATGCATATGGTCTATTCCTTCAAGGGACACTTCATCTTGGCATTGAAGAACTAAAGTCCAAAGATATTTAATGCACCATCCTAAATCAAGAAGACTCTAGATTGGCTTACTCCTCAAGTTAGGTGTGCAGCCCCCTTGCCCTCCAAGTTGGGCGTGTGACTCTCTTATCCTGGGGTGAAAAACAGTATCAAATAATTTCCGAAATTAATCTCATTACCCTATCAAATAGACTCAAAAAATTATAAAATTTTAATATGTTGTAGGGAAGACCTTAATTATCAATTTTCATAAAGGAAGCATAGCAAAATTAGTTTTACAGAAAGAGGACCAGATGACTAAACATAACCCAACAATTCGTTTGTCGAGCAGATTCAACGGTCGGAAGAGAAAGACCTATTTCGAAATCCAAATCTTCATAAAACTCTTTAAAATTTTAATATATTGTGGATATGAATGTCATTTAAAAATTTTGTGAAGGAATTATGTCCAAATTAGAAAGGAAAATTTTTATAAAAATTCGAGAAGGTAATCCGGTCATTGTTTTTACTACACCGAGTAGATTCCAGATGGTAAATGATTGGGCCTTCGTCCCAAACATTTATTTTTAGAAAAAATCTGAAATTTAAGTATGTTATAGACCATGATGTTTTGAAAAACTTTCAGAAAGGAAGTTTCTGGAAATTCAAATAACAAAAAACTCTGTAAAATTGGAAAACAGAGAAGGTCTAGGAATTTCGAAAAACTGGATAGTCAAAACCTATGAAACCTTAAGTGGCAAGTCTAAGGAGGAGGGGTGGCATCCTACTTGTCTTTCAAGATCTCTTGTAATCATTCTTCTAGGCCATGAATCACTCCATACCATTAATGAGCTTATGATTCACCCTCTCTTAATATGTAACCATCCAAAATTTCATGATTACCTTTTAAGAGTAAGACTAATTGTGCCAAGTGTCTTGCCTAATCATCATGCATTAATAGGCTACCTTCCAAGAACATTAAATACACCATGGGAAATATCAAGTTAGAAGACCATTTTATTGGGCGAGAGTCAATTGAGTCTAACCATGATTGATTACCTTATTTGGTCCGAGGTTCGTGCCTAAGCCATGATTGGAGGAAGTAGACACAACCGAGCTTAACCGGTGAAACTAAGTTCGGACTTCTCTTTTACCATGTAAAGGGCTCGAAGTTGAGGATGTTACATTAATAATAGTTCAATTTCGCTAATTGAACTTAATTTGTACACATTGGTCTAGCTCATATTCTAGTTCTAGCAAAAACTGAAGGAATTAGAGCATTTCATGTCCAATTAATCAAACCAGCGAATCTAGTTCAAGCCTGATGTATTCAATTCGATCCAATTCAATCAATTTTTTTTTTTTTTTTTTTAATTTGACTTGGTTAGAGAGAATAGCAAAATTGGAACAAAATTGGAAGAACCTTATCTATGGACTAAACTAGCCAAACCCTAGGTCAAGTCAGTTCAACTAGGTCAACTTGGTCCAACTGACATTGATCGGTCAAGGCCAAATGGTCTTCATAGCATTTTTCGGTGAAATTCAGATGGCTAGTGACCAATTCTGACTAGCCATTCTCATATGGCCGACCAACCCCCTCTCCTTTGCCTAGAAATTATCAAATGGTAATTCCAAAATTGCCTCTAGTGCCATCTCATTAATCCATGTCATTTAAAAATTAGCCAATAGGGATAATTCCTTGATCATTAAGGATCCTAGCCATCCATCTCGAGATTTCACCAATCCATGTGACATGAAATCCACCAATAGGGAGTTTGCTTAATCAAGAAGCAAATATCCCAAGCCTTGCCTTGATCTAAGGCCAAAATTCAAAGTTAGGGAAGGTATATGTCAAATTTTCCCTCCAAAAGTTGGGGAGTTTAGACACATAATTCAGAAAATTCTCTCTCTCTCTCGGCAAAAACACTTTGCCACTACCTTTGGCTGAATTTTGACAAGCCACCACAATACCAACGTCCTCCAAGTTGTCCTCGAGTTTATTTCAATTGATGTTGCACCACAATATCATTAAAAAACCGTAGTTCATGTCAAGTTCCTTCTTGGTCTTCAACTCAAGCTCCACACTAGTGCGTTGCACAAAGGGTTGAAGCCATTGTTTCAACTGCCAATGACCTTCTTTGGTAATCCCGAGTTTGCAACAACACTTCTCAGCATGCCCACAAAGTTTGTGTGGCTAGAATTTGACGAAACAACCACCGGATTTCCTTAAACCTTTTGATTTAGATTGATTGTTCATTGGAGCTTATTGAGTTGATTTCTCACTCCAATCTTTGTTCATTGATTCCTGATTATGCCGATCATCCTTGGTTGTTCCATGGTGTCATCAAGGTGAATACAGAGGCTGAATCGCTCGATTGAGCTTTGTGAAGTCCAATATTAAGTTGGTCCATCTTCAACCTAGCTTAGGATAATGGAGGACGAATGATGAGGCTTATATTTATGTATGTTTAGCAAATCATGTGTATATGATAGGAAGTTTATTGGTGATTGATTTGTTGCACAATGAGTCCATTATGGACATTTGGAGTTTGATGTGTCAATAAGCTTAATTGATTTGATTAGGTAAATGTTGAAAGTAGGAAAAATGTTCAACTAATGAAATAATTTTGACTTCTTAAGCTTAAAATTGATAGGTTGCATGTCAAAATTAGAGTTCATTTTTTTTTTATATGTGAAATTGATTTAGATATGTATAATCCAAATTTGGAAAATTTGATTTATTTTCTGTAATTTCAATTTCTAGCATGACCTTACTTGATTCTTCAATTAGAGTATACATTTATATAGATGTGTGTTTAGCGAATCATGTATAGATATTGATAGGAAGTTGATTGGGGTTGATTGTTGCATGATGAGTCTATTAAGGACAGTTGGAGTCTGATGAGTCAATAAGCTTAATTATCTAATTTAGTTAAGTAAATGTCAAAATTAGGAAAAATGTTCAACTAATGAAATAATTTTAACTTCTTAAGCTTCAAATTGATAGGTCGCGTGTCAAAATTAGAGTTCATTTTTTTTTTAATGTAAAAACAAAAAAAATCTCATATTTTCTTTGATACCCACATAAGCTTAGGCCCTTGTGGTTAGATTTTAATTCAAGGTTAAGAGACTAGCTAGTCGTCCTTAATCTCTTTTGCTATTTTGGACAATCTATTTTGAAATGACCATATCCTTCACAGTTTGAACACTCGGGAAATTTCTTGCCGGTGGTTAAAGTGAATTGTTTACAAAGTGAGACTTGTAATAGTGTACAGGAGATCCATCCTAGACCACTTTTGTTGTAGTGAGGAATTTGAATTGAGAGAATGTGCTATAATATTTTTGAGCCAAGAGAAAATTTAGTGTTGATTTTTGAAATCTCATTCTCGACATTCTTATTTTCAACCTGCAAAAGCTTTACCTCATTTATTCAAAGGTCTCTTTCTTTAGCTTGTTGATGAGAGTTTCGCCAATGAGCTTTCGGTAGTAAGATCATGAACCTCCTTTTTTAAAGTAGAAATTCTCTTTGAAGCCTTTTGGTGTTCCTCAAACATTTGTCTTAGAAAATCTTGTAATTTATCATAAGATAGTTAAGAATCTTTTACATGATCTTCTTCTTGTTCTGAGTTCGCCATAAGACAAAGATTGGCTTCTTCTTCATTACTTGACTCATAGTCGGTGTCGCTCCATGTTTCAGCTTTCAGCGCCTTTTCTTCTTTTTGAACTTTCCTTCTTCTTTTTTTCTTGATAGATGGACACTCTAGTTTTATATGCTCTAATTTCCTGCATTCATAGCACGTGATATCCTTACCTTTGGATTATTCTTTGTTCTTGTAAGCTTTTTGTTGTCAAGATGTTTAGGTAATCTTTTCACTTTGCAGGTTCCTCCTTTCCTCATGAAGCTTTTAAACTTCTTCGTTAATTATGCCATGTCTTCATCACTTTCTTCTTCATTAGAGGATATATCTCTACATGTATCATCATGATTAGCTTTAAACGCAATGACTTTCTTACCTTTTGAGTTGTTTTCCTCATTTTGGAGTTGAACTTTATAGGACATGAATATTCGCAGTAGTTCATCCATTGTGATTAATTGAATCCTCATAGTTTCTCATAGTGAGATCTTCACAGCTTATTCACTTTCTCGACATCAATATAAATCTTTCCTTTGAGAGTAAGAACGTTTGCTATTTCAGTGAATTGTGTGAACATCTGTGTTACTATTTCATCATACTTCATTTTGAATAGCTCATAGTTTCTAAGTAAGATGTTTAGATTTTTTTTTCTTTGACTTTTTATGTTCCTTCAATTGTCAGCATGTGGTTCTAGATTTTCTTTGCTATGTCACAAGAAGAAATTCTATTAAACTCGTATGGTAATGGTACACAATATAGGAGGTGTTTAGCTTTAGTATTAAGAGCAATTCTTTTTCGAGTTTCTTTTGTATTGTTGACAATTGTTGCTTCTTGACCATTTGGTCAAGTAGGAGCTTGTGCAAGAGCTAGTACATCTGTTCCATTAACAACTACATCCAACATACCCAAGTCTGCAGCTTTGATGTATGACTTAATTCTTTGCTTCCAATAACCATAGTTGCTTCTGCCAAAGTAT
This sequence comes from Eucalyptus microcorys, assembly GCA_014182515.1. NCBI lineage: Eukaryota > Viridiplantae > Streptophyta > Magnoliopsida > Myrtales > Myrtaceae > Eucalyptus > Eucalyptus microcorys. The sequence goes on from CM024564.1 coordinate 20,219,743, forward strand.
GGTGGCTTTTTGAGGGCTTGAGCATCATTAATAAAGAAGCTACTAAGGCTAGCCCTGATAAATGATCTTTATACTTAGAAGGAATGCACTTCAGATAGTAAGCAATATAGTTTTGATACTTATTGTTGGTGGCTAATAATATAACCTAGAGGAGGTGAATAAGCTGTTTTCGAACTTTGATGATCTTTTGTGAAAATTAACTAATTGCTAAATAAAGATAAGCTCAATTAAGAAAATATTAACTTGTTGTATGCCAATGTATATTAATGGAATGTAAACAGTGTGACATAGAGTTATAATGGTTCGACTTTATCCACTCTTCAAATTGGCAGTCTCAAGACGGGTTGGATTCCACTAACAATATTCTTAGAAAGTCATAAATGACTAATATTGATCCTTTGCACGATAGATATCACTATATGGATTTAGCTACTACTCTTACAATTATGCAAATATTCCATCGCATAATTGTCAAACACTATGAATATCAAAACAGTATGACAAAGAGCTATAGCTAAGAATAACATGAGGTTTGTTTTTTGATCTTGTGATTGCACTCTCTTTTTCGATTCTTTGTGGACTTCTCTTTTATACTCTTCTCAATCTATCCGTTGAAGATGACTTAGAGAAGCAGATAGCCGTTGGAGAATTTTTGTTGAGCTATTGTTAAGGGAAGGTACTACCTATACAGTTTCTTTCCTTGAACCTCTACAGACTAACCAAAAATGGCATTGTTGTTGTCTTCTCACTACCATCTCTTGCTAACCATTCAAACAACCTAGTTACTCTGCTACATGCTTTATCTTAATTATGCTACTGTGTGAATCTAGGTCTTTCAATGACTACTTGGCTAACCTAATAAACGTCATTAGATGTACTTGATTGTAACATCACTATCGACTTGATCTTTACAGCTTTGACATAAACATCATTAACAGCTGACCTTTTTGGTTGATTGGTGCTGTTTTTCATAACAAAACTTCTGTGAATTTCTTTCGAATGAATCACACCATAGATGTTGCGAAGTCCTTTGGTTCAAATATCTGCAAACATTATAATAAATAGTATAATAAGATAGTTTGGACATTATCAAAATCATTTGAAGATGTTTTCTCCAATAGGTCAAGATAGTTTGGTGACTCTATTGGGTTGGTTATGAACTTGTTGGCTGTTTTCTAACGTAGTCTGCCTTTTGTAGATCATCTGCATGTGGAAAAAGAGGTTAGCCCACTAGCACATGCACCAAGGGCTATTATTCAATACTCGTTTCTTGTCCCTCTCCAATGTAAACGTGAACATGAAGAGGCCTAGTTCTATTGTATCGCACGCTACCTTCTTGGTTTTCCAAGCCATTCTCATGGTGGAAAGGAATGCCGGTTGGTTCAAAATAGCCTAGAGAAAAGTTTACCCAGCAATGTCAGGTTACGCACTCCCATTTTCTCCCCAGGAATTTTCTCAAACGCATCTTTTCCATCCTTTTGTACAGCACTGCCAATCTACGGTCTTTATCTATTTCCCCTTCCATGCTAATCACTCTTATGTACTTACAGGGCTCGGGGACTGAGGACATCAAAATTATTTAGGACTTCTTAAACAATTATCCCCACTGGTTCTTTACTCATTCCTAGAACCATAATCTTGCACTAACACTATGAATGAACAACAAAAAGCGATTGCTACGTGCTCAATTGAACTTTTGTATAGTGGGGCCTCTACCATGTATTCTTGTGCATGACATGTAATTCGAATGAAAAGGAATTTTCACTTGTCGGCTTAGTCGGAATCTGAAACATGAAGTCGATTGTTGTATGCATGATAACAAGAAATTGTCGAAACGAAAAGGATAGACCTCAGCTTGGTTTAAGTTCGAAAAATGAAGTCAGTTGTCCTCGAACGTGACGTAGGTCTTACGCGGAAGAGAGACGTCCCCGATAATGGAGGCCTGGTCAGCTCTCCATTACAGTCAAATCCCGGGAGGCGTACTTCATGTGGATGCGAGGATATAATTGTTGTGGGCTTTAAGGATGACAAAAAATGGTGCGAGTACACAATGATTTTGTTTTCTGGGAGAGATTCCAAGGGGCTAGTGCATGCATGCGGTTCCGTTCCGTGTATGAGCATATGACTTTGTGGGGCTACGATGCAGGAGAGTGTTGGTGGCGCCTCCACATGACATCTACCGCTACACCATGGTAGCCTCTCTCTCTCGAGTACACAATGATATGATTTTGTTTTCTGGGAGAGATTCCAAGTGGCTAGTGCATGCATGCGGTTCCGTTCCGTGTATGAGCATATGACTTTGTGGGGCTACGATGCAGGAGAGTGTTGGTGGCGCCTCCACATGACATCTCCCGCTACACCATGGTAGCCTATCTCTCTCTCTCTCTCTCTCTCTCTCTCTGTGAAGTTCCTACGTACTCGTTCCCTATCCGAAAGACTGCTAGCTAGTGTTAATAAACGAGCCATAGGCTGATATATTCTCAACACTCCCAAGTTTCCTTGCATTAGGAGTGAGCGCATGTCAATTTGATTTCTTTTTCGTTTTCATTTGCTTTTAGTTGATTTTCCTCAAGAAAATTATACAAAAAGTCATAAATCTATTGTGGGGCAATCGAATCCTAAACCTTTTGATAATTCACCAATTTAGTCATTCTGACAAATTCTGGCCGATAATTGCCAACACAAACATCGGCCGTCCTAAGTGACGTGGTCAGCGCTAAAATGGACATTTTTGTAATTTTGTAATTTTTATGAAATTTTCTTTTTTCCTTAACTTTTTTTTCTTTTTCCTTTTTGCTAGTGGCTAGTCTTAGCAATGGCCAACGACCAGCCACAAGCAATAGCTGGCGAGGACCACGACACCCTCACTAGATCTAGGCAAGGGCGCCGCGGCCCTCACTAGCCACACCTCGCCCAAGCAATGGTCCCTTGCCTATGGCCGATCGTTGATTATTGTCAAGTGTTGACCATAGGCTAATGGAAAATAAAAAGGGAAAAAATGAAAAAAAACATTCATAAATTTTTTTTAAAAGAAATTCAAAAATATCCATGTTAACGCTACCCATGCCACGTAAAATGATCAACATAGATGTTAGCAATTTCCGGTCAAAATTGACTGTAATAACTACATTGATGAATTGTCAAAAAGTTTATTATTAAATTAGCATAATTGAAAAGTTTATAAGTGAATTGGCTAACGTATAATAGGTTTTTGATTTTTTGAGCAACTATCTCAATTTTCTCTTAGGTACTCAATTAGTTGAATTGATTTTTGTGTTATTGTAGCCAATGAATCCGTATTTTTCAATGTAAAACTTTTTTTTTTGGGCCCCGCCCGCTTTTGGGGGGGTAAGGTGTAGCAACGTCGCAGTGGGAAATTTTTAATGCAAGACAATATGGTTGAATAACATTCTTAGGTTGAGTTAATTGCACACCATATCAAATTTCTGTTCAATAGCTTTTAATAATGAAAAAGTGGTTAACAAGAGCGCAACTTAGACGGAAACAAGCCATAGCAACTAGTGATGGTCATTGTAATGACGGTCCCTAATTGTCGTCACTGCCCATAATGGCGATGGACAATGGTGGCGGTGCTAGCTAGCTATGGTGGCTAACACAGTGGTGGCTACAGTGGCATCAATGGTAGGCCAGTGGTGACGATGGTCAACTGTGGCGATGGCCGACGGCCGTGAAATCATCGATGGTGCTCAGGAAGCTGCTTTTCTTATTATTTTGGCAGAGGAGAGGATAGGGAGGGTGGTTTGGCGTTTTGACTTTCCGCTTCGAAACAGAGAGTGTCATTTTCTAGAAAGAAATCTAATTAAACAATTCTCCTTTACTCCATATTAAAATAAAATAAAAGGTACCTTTTAACAACCAATTTTCCGCGAGATAAAGTAGCCCCCTTTTAGCGTGAATCCTAATGGGGTTCAAAAGCTCTCAATGCCTATAGCGCATCATGGGAAAGGACGAGAAAATGTGTTTTTTAACCACAAAAAGTGGGGGGAAAAGTTGGGTGAGGCTGTTACATCGTTCTGGAACGATAATGATAGTGTCTATTGTGGAGGTTGGTGCCTACCTTCATCAAACAAAACTAAGGCTCGATAGGACGTAAAATAAGGCATGCAAAGGAATGTGGATCTCCCACTTACTAAAGATCAGGCGTTGGATAGGGGCGTCTATTGCTTTCATGTAGGTTTTTTTTAATGGACTGAAAACGGCTCTAGTACTTATTTTGGGCTTTTGTTAGGCAACTAAGAATATATAATATCCAGCTTGCATGTTCTTACAAGGGTTTTACATCCTATTGGGGGGTCGGTGCACTCATTTTTAGTGGCGAGGTTTCCACGCGGAGAGACTTTTTGAGCCACTAGCTAGGTTTCATATGAACGAGCAGCGTTGTGCTTGATGAGTGACCAGGCCACTCGTCTGTAGTGAAGAGGAACTGAGCCAAACATTGGACGGGCATTGTTGGGGAATTAGTCTATTTGTGTGATTCTGGCCATCCATGGAAAGATATCATTGATGATGACTGGTCTACTTGTTTCCCCACCAGTGGACAGAGACGTTGGCAGAGGAGGCCGAATAGATTTCACGCCGAGGTCGAAAGGTCAAATCTCCGCATTACCATACACGTCTTAAGTGGGGGGCCATGGTGGTGAGGTCCTGTGCTAGTCTCCCCCGAGGTATAGGGGCCCGGCCCTTCGGTGCCGTCCGAGCATGGGGGGTCGTGGTGGAGTCCTCGGTCATAAAAACAAAAAAACAATTCAGCGAACATATACTGATTAAGATCCTCTACATTTAGATCTCTATGCATTTAATTGTACTTAACCACCTTTAGAGATCTCAGCACATCCACAATAAATGAATTTGACGGTTTGGATCGATTATAATTATCCCTTTTTCTTTGATTCCTTTTCTTCCCCCTCTTTCTTCTTTCTCATTTTGCCCATGTCCTTCTCACCCGCTCACTAAGCAAAGTCACGATGCTCGAGTACGCCAACCCCATTAGCCACGGCCGAGACTCTAGCCGCACCGCTGCCACCGTCGCTGTCTCCATCGCTCATTCCGAAGCACTTAGTGTGCCATCATCACCTCTGCATTGTGCCGCACACTGGGGGTCAAGTATAGGTTTGCGACGCCGAATCCAATGTCGCAGAGCCCAAGCTCAGGCCTGGGCAAATTGTGAGGGGTTGGCGACCTCAGTGGTCACTTGGTCAGACCACGAGCTTTCCTTTATCCTCGACAAGGACAGTGGAGAAGGCAGAAAGCCCTCACCGCCAACGTCGAGGTAGTCGCAACCTCGATCATTGTGAGGTGGCAACCACCAAGCCAGGGACGGGAGGCAAGGGACAGAGTACGGAGTAGGGGCTGCGACCACGGGCTAGATGGCAGCAAAGAGGTGGGGGTATCATGACCTTCCCAAAGAGAAACAACCAGAATAAAAGCTCTAAATCTGAAAACTTGGCATAATTTTTCCCAAATCCCATCAATCCCAACTTAATACCCTATTTAATCAATTGAACATATCAATCAATTTATTTAGGAGTTGCCACCAATCAGTTATTGGTAAGTCGGTCAGAAACTTAAATAAATTATGGGAGTGCACTTTATTTTTGCAAACCTAATTATGCGGGGACTTCATTATAGTAGATAAATCTAACATCCTTTCGATACCTTCTCTCTTTATCTTGAAAATATTTTATAGGTAATTTTGATTAATTTTAATCATAAACCAATAACATGTGATGAGTGTTCATCTGAGTGCTCGACCATTGAAGCTAATACCCAATAACCAAAGCATTGAATAAATACGTTGGTAAAAAAAAAAAATTCAAACACCACGAATTAATTAATTCTCTAAATATAATAAAACACTTAAATACTATACCTAATCTACCCATAATTTTATTAACTAATTAACCAAACCTAATTAATTCTCTTTTTTGTTTTTTCTTTTATATATGAAAACTATTCCTATGAGTTTCTAACCTAGGTTTAACATGCGTAATTTGTTACTCAAATGAGATGTGATGTGACCTAATTCTCATGATAGGAAAAAATTAATCTAAACTATTATAATATTGTTGTGACCTACTCTTGGGTGGAGACGATGGCTCTCCTGCCGGCATTAGGCGGCGTTGGCACGGTGGTGACACGAGCTCGCAGGTGAAGCGGTGGCTCGAGCTCGGGGGCAAGGAGGAACTCCAGCGACTAGCGGGATGGCGGCCGACTCGAGTGGAGCGATGGTCGTGCGAGGAGACCGGTGGCCCAAGGGATCGGCCACTACGGAGGCGCGGCGGATCTCATCCCTCTCTCCCTCGAGCTCTCTCCTTATCTCTTTAGATCTGGGTTCTTGGTAGGATGGCGGCGAACGGCGTCGATTAGGTGGCTCGTCGACGACGGTGAGACTTCTTTGGCTCTCTCCGCTTCCTCGAGCCTGGTTTCAGCCACCTTCTACCCCTTCCTCCAGCTTTCTCGCTTCTCCGCCCGAGCTCTCTGTTTCTATTTGCCTTTGTCTTCTCTCGCTGCTTTTCCTTTTCCCCCTTACTTCAGATCTGGGTTCCATGGAAGATGGTGGTGGTTGCGTTGCGAGTTCGGACGGCAACGGGCAGGAGAGTGGGGCTCGGCTTGGACGGCGTCGGGTTGAGGTGGCGAGGAGGACAGCAGCTCGAATGGCGTCGGGTAGTGCCGCCACTGCCCTCCGCCGCCTCCATTCCTTCTTTCTCTTCTCTTTGGTTTTTCCGCTCTCTCTGCCGAGCTCTCTCCCCACCCCCTGTGTTTATGTTTTTCCCCTTTTTCTCTCTCTCTCTCTCTCTTTTTTTTGTTGTTTTGCTGTTTTTTTTTTCTTTTTTTAGTGATTAAATCCTAACTTTTAATACTATTAAGTCTTAAGTAAGATGGCAAAATTTAGGTATCAACAAATATGACATGCATTATAAAATAAATTACCATAAACATGCAATCGCTAAATGACATGGCATGGCATGGGCGCATGACTATGTTATAGTACACATTTTTAGTTTTGGCTCCTAAGAGTAGGGGGTGTTTAAAAAATTGTTTATATCATCATATCGATGGCTTTGAGGAAGTGGGATAACGATTCATGTTATAGTCAAGGCAAAGTAGAGGTTCATTGCTATTGATCTGTTGTCGATAGATAACTTGCACGTTTACGGTGTTTCCGAGGTGAATGACTTCCCTACGCGAGCTCTAAGGAGTTCACTCACTGAGTTTACCTCACTCCTCATTGTTTAACCTTTTTCAGGCCCGTAGTATGGAGAATCGTCATGTTCGGTTCGGGGTTACATTGGAGACGAGAGTTTGGCCTGGCGTTAGTGAAGTTTACAAGAGAACTCTCAATTTATAGCAAGACCATGACATAGGAAATAGACGAACAATATAAAGACATGGAGACTACCCAAACATTAAGGACATAGGAATTAGAAAGTAATTAAAGACCTTGGAGCTTAGAACTTTGACTCTTGAAACCTATATAACAATAAAGACTTGAGAACTTGCATTCTTATGTCACGGGCCAATCGATTCACTCTCGATCACTCCTCGACTTACCTGTGCGGCCTTAAGGTTTCACCCCTAAGCAGCCTTTCAACACTCGACTCACAAGAGACTTTGTAGAGAGAGAAACTTCTTAGAGAGAGAAGCTCTGCTTTTCATATAACTTGTGAATGAGAATACAATGAGAGGGGAGACCCCTTTATATACAAGTATAAGGCAAACCGTATCCGTAGATCTCCCTCAGATCTAACGGTGGAGATTGCACCTCCCCATCTACTAACTACCAGCATTTATAGCCAACTACCAGCTACTCGCATTTATAGCCAACTACCAGCTACTCGCATTTATAACGTATGCGTACAAATACAGTATCGTCTGCCCCTAGGAGAATACTCTAAGTCTCGGGGTATCAGCCGAGGGTCTTTAGTGTGTCACGCCCGTCTTGAAGAACCCTCTTGGATTGTTGTTCTTTCGGGCCGTGACATTTTGTTGTTCTTTCGGGCCGTGACATTCTCCCCCACCTAATCAGGCGACGCCCTCGTCGCGTCTTCGGCATGAAAGGCTTCGATTTCTTTCTTGAATTGCCAAAGACTCTCCTCAGGCTCCCAACTAGCTTCACTCTCCTGAAGACCCTTCCATCGGATCAAATACTCACGCTTGGCCGCGCAATACCTCTTCCGTATGACTCGATCCGCCAAGATGCTTTCGACTTCTCGATCGTACGAGGTCTTTGCCCCGAGCGGCGCTCGTTGTGACGCCCCTCGATCCGGGTCTTCCTCATCAATTTGGAAGGGTTTAAGCATACTTACATGGAAAACCGGATGCACCTTTAGTTTTGGTGGTAGCTCCAGTTTGTATGCGACCTTTCCAACCCGTTGCAGCACCCGAAATGGCCCTTCGTAGAGATGGATCAACCCCTTGTGTATGTCCTTATATCGAAGGACCACATGCAACTTGGCCAACACTTGGTCCCCAACCTGGAACTCCACGTGCCGTCGCTTCTTGTCCGCCCATTTCTTCATGCGCTTGGAGGCTTTGTGTAGACACGCCCGTGCCAAGTCCGCCTCTTCTTGCATGTTTTTGGTGAACTTGTACGCGGGTGGACTACTCCCCCGGTAACCCGAAGCAATGGTGCTTGGGGTGTTCGGTTGTTGCCCAGTCGCAACCTCGAACGGACTCTGATCGGTCGACTCGCTCCGTTGCAAGTTGTAGGAGAACTGGGCTACATCGATCAACTTCGCCCAATTCACTTGCGTCGTGCTCACATAGTGTCGGAGGTAGATCTCCAAGAGTGCATTGACCCTCTCCGTCTGACCGTCGGTTTGGGGATGCAAACTTGTTGACATGTTCAGCTCCGGCCCTAGCAACTTGAACAACTCGGACCAAAAACGTCCCGTGAAGCGAGGATCCCGATCATTCACGATCATTTGTGGCACTCCCCAGTACTTCACCACATACTTCATGAACAGCTTGGCCGCTTCCTCGGCCGGGCAATCCTTTGTCGTAGGCACAAAGGTTGCATACTTTGAGAACCGGTCAACCACCACCATTAGAGTCCGACACCCTTCGGACTTTGGCAGGTTGACGATGAAGTCCATGGAAATGCTTTCCCATGGATGAGTTGGGACGGGAAGTGGCTCCAGCAAACCCGGCGACGAGCGTTGTTCCAGCTTGTCTTGTTGGCATACCAGACAAGTCTTCACATACGCCTCCACGTCATCGCGCATTTGTGGCCAGTAGTACCGATCTTCGACGAGGGCCAATGTGCGGTGGATCCCTAGATGACCTGCCCACTTCGAGTTGTGGCACTCGCGCAAGATTTCCTTCCTTAGCTTCCCATAGAAAGGCACGTATAGTCGCCTTCCCTTGGTGTAAAGGAGCTCGTTCTCACACCAAAATTGTCGAGTCTTACCTTCCTTGGCATACCCGATGAGGGCTTGAGCTCTTGGATCATGCGTCAACCCATCCTTGATGCAGTTGACCCAAGGGCAACTCGGTCGACTCACCGTGTTTGCCAGCTCCATTCTTCGACTCAACGCGTCAGCCACGAAGTTGGCCTTCCCCGATTTGTACTCCAACGCGTAGTCAAACTCCACCAGAAAATCCTGCCATCGAGCTTGCTTCGGACTCAGTTTCTTTTGGGTCTGAAAATAGCTCGTGGCCACATTGTCCGTCTTCACGACGAACTTTGATCCCAGGAGATAGTGTCTCCACGTTCGGAGGCAATGGACTACCGTGGTCATCTCCTTTTCTTGAACGGTATACCGTCGCTTGGTATCGTTCAGCTTCCGGGACTCGAACGCCACCGGATGACCATCTTGCATAAGAACACCTCCTATGGCATAATCCAATGCGTCAGTCTCCACTTCATACGGCTTGGTGTGGTCGGGCAACGCCAACACCGGCTCCTCGGTCATGGCTTGCTTCAATCGGTCGAAGGCTCTTTGGCATCGATCCGTCCACTCCCACGCCTTCTCTTTCTTCAGTAGGTTCGTGAGTGGCACGGTGATGCTCGAGTAACTCCGCACAAACCGTTGGTAGTAGTTGGTGAGGCCCAAGAATGACCTCAACGCAGGTACCTTTGTCGGCGGCTCCCATTCGACGATCGATTGAATCTTCGCCTTGTCCATCTACACACGTCCCCCCCCTCCGACAATGTGCCCCAAGAACGAAACTTTTTCTTGGGCGAAGGCACACTTCTCGCGCTTGACGTACAGCTCATTCTCGCGCAAGGTTTCGAAGACCTGCCTTATATGTTCGACATGCTCTTCCAACGTTCGGCTATAGATCACAATATCATCTAGGTAAACCACTACAAACCTATCTAGGAAAGGATGGAGTACCTTGTTCATCATTGTGCAGAAAGTAGCTGGAGCGTTGGTCAAGCCGAACGGCATTACCAGGAACTCGTAGGATCCATATCGCGTTACGCAGGCTATCTTTGGCTCTTCCCCTTCAGCGATCCGAACTTGATAGTAGCTCGATCGGAGATCCAGCTTGGTAAACACTGAGCTCCACCAAGTTGATCAAAGAGATCCGCGATGAGCGGGATCGGGTACTTGTTCTTCACAGTCAGCTTATTCAGCGTCCGGTAGTTGATGCACATCCGGAATGACCCATCGTGCTTCTTTTGAAATAAGACCGGTGCACCAAACGAGGCTTTTGATGGCCGTATGTAGCTTGCATCGAGCAACTCCTTGAGTTGCTTCCTCAATTCTTCCAATTCGGGCGGCGCCATATGATAAGGTGCCATGGCAGGCGATCGAGCATCAGGCACTAGCTCGATGCGTTGATCCACCTCTCTCTTGGGTGGCAGCTTCTTTGGCAGCTCCGAAGGCATGACATCCTTGAACGAGTCGAGGACTTAGGTTGCTTTCGTCGGGACTTCCTTCCCTTCGCCCTTGTCGTCCTCAACCTTCAAGGCCGCCAAGAAGGTCACCTCACCCTTCCTTGCTCCTTTGGTGAGTCGTATGGCCGAGATCATCTTTCGATCACGATCCGACTCACGATGGACTGGAATCACGCATTGACTATTCTTGTCCAATATGCATATACATTCCGCAAAGGGAACTACAACAGCATGGATCTTATCTAGGAATTTAATTCCAATGACAATATCGTAGTCGTCAAGTGGAATTACCTCTAGAGTTTCCTTGCCTTTCCATGTCCCGAGTTGTAGCTCCACGTCCCTTGCAACCCCGATCGCAGGGACTTCCTTCGAGTTCACGGTCTTGAGCCAATCAGCTCCTTTCTCAACTCGTAGGTTAAGTTTCTTCGAAGCTTCTTCGGAGATGAAGATGTCGGATGCTCCCGTGTCCACGAGTGCACTCATCGTGGTCACTCCGATCTTCACGTCCGCGAACATCAAGCCTTTAGGCTCTTTCGCCTTCTTGGCTTTGATCGTGCTAAGGAGTGGCAGCGATCCCAGCCATGCCTCCTTCCTAGGCTCATCCTCTTTGCACAGAATGGCCAGCTTGGCTTTGTTCGGGCAATCCCGCGCCATGTGTGGACTGTCTCAAAAGAAATAGTTATATGAGCGTACCTTCCTTTGCCCACCTCCATTTGGCCCCGCATGAGCCTGGTGAGGATGAGGACCATTCGGTGGCCTAGCTCCAGTCGGGCGATTGTTGAATCTACCCCGATCTCCCTCACCAGTGGCTTTATCCCTGGAGCGAGTGTCCAGACGGGATGTGGAAGATGACGCCTTGTATTCCACGAGCAATTCAACTACGATCATGGCCGTCGTGAGGTCTCCCAAGTTGAATCGTTTCAGCTCTTGTTTGGTCCATGGCTTAAGACCGCTCATGAACTGGTGATACCCTTCAACTTCATTCATCGAGGGGATTTGGAGTAGCAACTCCGAAAACCGCTTGATGTAATCGCGCACACCACCTTTATGCTCGAGACGCTTCAGCTCGTCACGAGCTTCCTCCTCCGCGTAAGTGGGAAAGTAGTTCCGTCGGAACTCCTCGACGAAACCAGCCCAGGTCGTGATAGGATTCCCGCACCTATCATTCGACCGACAACGCCACCACAACAAAGCACTATTCGCTAAGTACATAAAGGCAGTGTATACCCGTGTTTGGTCATCGTTGATTCCCATGGCCTAGAAGTACCGCTCTCTGTACCATAGAAAGTTGTCCACGTCCTTGGCCACCCGAGAGCCTCGGAATTCCTTCGGCTTCGGCGTGTCCACTCGTGGGCCTTGCACCGTGATCACTCCATTCACGCGTGCAGCTTGTGCTTCAGTGAGCTTACCCATAAGCTCCGCGATCTCCGCGCGCATGGCCGCCATCATGGCCTCCAAGGGTTCACACCGTTGGGTGAGTTCCTCTTGTAGGGTCCCCAGCAACTCTTGGCGGAGTTCTCGCATGTCGGTCTTGAGCTCTTGCACCTCGGCAACCAGCTCCTCTCTTCCGGCGTCGACTCCATCCATGGTTTGGGTTAGGTCATCGACCGATCCTTGGACATCGGTAACGAACAACTCTATCTTCGCCATCCTTTGTGCAAGTTCCCCCATTGGATCCCTTGAACTACCATGGTTCTTCTTCCCCTTTGCAGCAGCCTTCTCGGCGTTCCGCCCACGATTAGCGTAGTCACCACCCATGGCAAGCGCTTCATCAGATCGTGGATCAGCCATTGCACTTGCGCTTGGATCGAAATCAGCTCTGATACCACTTGTCATGGGCCGATCGATTCACTCTCGATCACTCCTCGACTTACCCGTGCGGCCTTAAGGTTTCACCCCTAAGCAGCCTTTCAATACTCGACTCACAAGAGACTTTGTAGAGAGAGAAGCTTTTTAGAGAAAGAAGCTCTGCTTTTCATATAACTTGTGAATGAGAATACAATGAGGGAGGAGACCCCTTTATACACAAGTATAAGGCAAACCGTATCCGTAGATCTCCCTCAGATCTAACGGTGGAGATTGCACCTCCCCCCATCTACCAACTACCAGCATTTATAGCCAACTACCAGCTACTCGCATTTATGGCCAACTACCAGCTACTCGCATTTATAACGTATGCGTACAAATACAGTATCGTTCGCCCCTAGGAGAATACTCTAAGTCTCGGGGTATCTGCCGAGGGTCTTTAGTGTGTCACACCCGTCTTGAAGAACCCTCTTGGATTGTTGTTCTTTCGGGCCGTGACATTTTGTTGTTCTTTTGGGCCATGACACTTGACTATTTAGCCCTAAGCTTTGTCTTCAAAATTCACTCTCCAAAAAAAAAAAAATCAGTTTAATGATCAACCGTTTTTTCCATCAATAATTTCATTTTTGGGCCTATTGAATCACGTTATGCCAAAATTTTGATCATCATGATGGTCTTGAGTTTGTTGATGGATCGAAGGCAGATGCTCCCGTATCAAATATTTCTAAACCCGTTAACCGAGGGTAGCCCCTTGAGATTGTAGGTCACGGAATTCCATGAAGATTTTCTTCATGGTAGCCATCAAAATAGGGTTTGGAGCCAACTCCCCACTTGCTACTGTGTAAGCTGCCATAGGATTTTGACTTTGCCTCCTTGGCTTAACTCAGCCGTTGGAGCGATTAAGGTCTGGAACTTGCTAGTTGTATAATTGGTTTTATTACCTGCAACATAATCAAGCTCCATATAATTTCTTATTCTTAGTAATGTTCTTCCTCAAATTGGCCACACAAGTCCCACCGAACAAGCCAATAAGAAATTTTGTCGGAATTTGTGTCCACAATGAAATACCCTTCATTGAAAGTCATTCTTTGGTTTTTATTAGAGGGAGTTTTGTAACAATTCCAAACAAGAAATATTATAGGTACATAAGTGGAATTGAAAGTACACAAACTTTATTAGAATTTAATTGACGACAAAGTCTAAGGACATAAAGATGCAACATCGGAATTTAATTAACGACAAAGCACTGAGAAAGGATAGTAAAGATATATACTAGAATTTAATTGATGACAAAGTACCTAGAGACTAATTGCCAACTAGCAACATTGTAATTATTGGGCAAAGAATTTTTGAAGTGTGCTCATCACTCTAGTGATCGGCCATCAATTATTGGGCAAAGAAAGTCGAATTTGCTTTGTCAAGAAAGTCTATATACTTCTCATGTATCATTTTGAGCAACGGATACAAATTTTGTATAAAAAAAAAAGGCATGATGTTCGATTTTTTGTTTGAATTGGGTTCCATGGTAATTCAACTAGAAGTAGGACCGATTGCTTTGAAGGAAAGTAAGTCCAAGAACTGAAAAATCAAATTGATAAAACGAAAGATCGGGGCCTCTTCCATAAGGGTTCAACAGGGCTTATAGAGCTCATTACAGAACGTGACAACCTGTAATCGGTTAGTGTTCAAATTCGAGGTTGCACGTACATGAGCATGATTTTCGTTTCATGATCACAGCCCATAACCGCGTGTTCATCTTATTAATAAGCAGTTACAACTCTTAAATTGTCACTAGGCTCAACTGCATTTTTGCAATTCCAAGCTCCACCATTGTTTATACTCATTGCTCGGCATCTTCGTTGTCTACAAATTTTCCTTTGACACTAAAATAATTTTATTCTAAGTATCAATCTTCAACCAATAGTCATCATATGTCGATAACTATGACATCTTCGATCCAATCTTCAGATAGGATTACAACGAGGATTGGTAGACCATGAAAATGTCAAAAAATGCCATTTTGGGGGCGAAAACTCAAATTTTCAAAAAAATAGAAATGGCCATGGACGAGGACCCACAAGTGGGCCCAATGGATCTTGGACCCATGAAGGACGGCCTAATGGACCCAAGCCCAAGGTGGGCGGTCCAATGGGCCTCACACCCAAGATGGGAGGCCCAAAGGGACCCATGGGCCACCCAAACTCTTTTTGGTCATTTCAAGTCCCTCTTTAATGACCCATGTGCGTGAATAGTGTGTAAACGGTACCCAGGGATAGTGAAATTACCATTTTGCCCTTCTAGCCTAATAAAACAAAAACCCATGTGCATAAAGAAGGTGTTGGACGTTCAAGAGAAGATGACATCATCCCTCTACCCTATTTGACATATTTCTAGCTTAGGCATGATGGATGCATTAAATGAGACTTGGGGGAGAAGTTTCACAAGAAACAATCTTGGCCCTCCATTCTTGTCTTGGGGAACAAGGATGCATCTTGGTCATCTAATAGCTTGGACATGAGCTCACCTTATTCTCTTTCTCCCCTAGTTCATTCAGCCACCCCTTTTCTCTCTCATTCTCTCATTCTCTCATATCTCTCGCTTTCTCTCCCTCTCTCCACTTTTTTGGACGAATTTCCCCACAAACTCTCTCCATTTTTCCCTTGCTTGCCGAGCCCTCTCATCCTCTCCATCCCCATCTCAAGCTCATATCCCTCTCTTTTCCTCTTGGTTGGAATCTTCGTGAACCATCGGAAGCCACATGCCGTTGTTGCCATTGTGACTGAACTGTCATCCTCACCACCTTTAGGTGCTGCCCACAGCCTTGCCATGGTTTTGTTTGGAAGGTGACCAACCATAGGTGAGCACCAAAACTGCTGCCCAGCCCTTGCCGTACCTTTGCCGTTGTTTTCCAAGCTTGGAATCAGATGTGAGTGCCTTTCTGGCCCTTGAATAGGGTTGTTGCTGCACTTAGGACATAGTTTGGGACTAGATTAAGGCTAAATGGTGCTTTGGTAATGTGATAAATGGGTTTTTGAATGATAGGTTATCATAGGATTTCGATAAATTATTATATTTGATCGATAGGTTATCGCGATAAGTTATAAGTAGTTATGCGATAAGTTATTAAGATGTGGTAAGTGGAGATGAGATGAGTTATTACGTTGTGATATGTGATGGGTGTAAAGTATTAATGCACGCTATATTAATGTGAAATAAGTCATTGTATAGGTTATGATAGCATGTGATAGATTATTCTAATAACTTATGCTCAATTGCAATGACTTATCTGACATTAATGAGTGTTCTATATGCCATGAGTTCTAATTTGATTGGCGTATTGTCGGTTGCTAAAGTTAAATGTAATGCATGCTAATGTATCTTTTAGAAAATAATAATAATAATAAAGGTTATGGTATTTGTTGATTATAGCCAATTAATAAGCATGTGAGATAAGTGGAAGGATAGCAAATTGAAGTATTTAGGTGATATGATATGAGATACAATTGTAAATGATGGCTTGTACCTAATTAGTGTCTATGCATGAATATGTGAAAAGATAGTATGACGAAGTGTTTAAGCACTATTATAATGCAATATAACATGGGATAGATCTATTGCTGATTTGACAAATGCATGATTGAGATGTGATCACGTGGCATGATAGCATGACATAGTTGTATATAATTAATGATGTCGCATGTTATATGAGCATTACCCACTCTTGCATTGATTAATGAGAAAGATATGAAATGAAGTTGACTGATGTATACTCGTGTGATCACATATATACCTTGATGTGTATGATTATGAGAGGTGATGGTTCCGTCCTGATGCGTATGACTATGCGGGACGATATCTAATTAAATTTGGATAGCCCTACGTCAACGGGATGCCGTTCGCTGATGGATTTTGGAACGAAGCGCCGTATTGGAATGTTGTCTTGAGGCGTATGATATGCGGGATGATACCATGTTTGATGGGGCGGGATAGTGTTCGGTTACATTAGATGATTGCGAACCTTCAGGTTGGCCTTGGGCCTTGAACGACCGTAATAATCTAAAAGCATGGTCTTGACGGTTGCATGGTTGTGTGGGATGCCATGCAATTCTCGAGACGCCACATGTGTAAAGTGCATGAGTACATGAATGCATATTAAAAGTGATGTTGTAGTCTGCACATGTGTGACATGAGATTGATGTACGAGCATGTCTAGATTATCACGTGGCATGGGAGCATGACTATGTTATATGGCATATTCTTATGTTTGGGTCCTGAGTATGGGAAGCGTTATCAGAATTGTTTATGTGCTTATGTCATGATGACTTGAGAAGGTGATATAAACGTTCCTTTTTACAGTTAGGGCATAGTAGGAGTTGCTTTGCAATTGACTTGCATGTTCAGATCATTTCAAGGTGAATAATCCCCCTGCACGAGATCTAGGAAGTTCACTCGCCGAGTTTATCTCACTTCTCATCGTTTAACCTTTTTCAAGCTCTAATCGTGACTAGCCGGCCTAAGCCATGGTATTTTGAGTTGGACGCGTATTAAGAGTGAATGGGGTATATCACTTTTTGAAGTCACCCTCGTAGTATTAGGGGTGCTAGGCTTACCCCAGGACCCCTTTTCGAGATGGTTCTAGTCATGCTTTGAGCTTGTATGTGAAGCAGTGTAATAAGTGATGCTGAAGTTTGATTGTAAATGGCCTATATGTCGTGATAATGTTATGGATGCATATAGGTATATATATAAGCGTGTTTGAAACTATCCCTGTTTTGTTGTGAATGGGTGGGTGATTTGTTTCTGCTTCCGTTTGTGTATATAAATGACAATACAAATGGGTTGATGACGCTTCCTAGGATGTCGCAATCAAATGACCATAGGTATGGAAGCGAGAGGCACCATGAGCCCGAAGCGGTTTGGGGCGTGACACTAACTGTACTTGCTCATCGATATTCAACATGTTCCTTTACCCTTTATATATTATCAATAATCCAATCGTTCGACAGCAAACTTTTGTATTGGCGTCATGCCACTTGTTAATATCCGTGTTTATGGATGAGCTTCTCTATCATTGACAACCTATTGATATATGTAATCATCTAACACTGAGCTCAATATCGGTGTCATATTGACTCGGTTAGTTTTGGTTGTCCACATATCTCCTCCTTTAAAATCATTGAAAAGGAACAAACGATTATCTCTGAAAAGATGGATGCGGTGCGTATCATGTCTCTCTAATACTTTACTCCTTCCTCTAACAGTTACTATATCCTCATCGTGTAACGCTTCAGCCTATCTTCTAGATCAATACGTTTTACGAACCATTATCATCATAAGCCGTCAATCGGTGAGTCAACGTCTCTAATTTGTTGCTTCTTTTCGAATGGTATAAATATTTGACAAGATCTCATTATTATATTTACTCCAACTTCATCTTCAACCTCAAGTCAAGTTTTCGCCATCCCAATTTTCACTTCCCTGAAATTTTCTATGCATTTCTTCCCGTTGTTTCTTTCCTAAAGCTCCTAAAAATTCTCATATTGAATACCGTTCTAGCTTCGACAAGTTGAAGGATGAAGCTAACCACGAGAGATATCCCAAACAGGTAATTCATGATCCTTTTTTAGATAAGATCCATTGCAAGTCTTCATGGTTACCTTCCACGTTTCATTGGGAAAAACTCCCTATCCGTAATGCTCTGTTCATTTTTTAAAAAAAAGTGACCTTTCTGGATAATATTTTCTAGGAAGTTATTTTTCAAGAAAATGAAAATATTTTTCAGTGTTCAATTGAAACCTGAAAATAAATTAAAAAATATTTTACACTGTTTGATAAGGAAAATATTTTCTTCCAAGAACTCCATTCAGTATTTTTGTATTATTTAATTTTTTAAATTAATTTTTATTTATTTTCCTTTTCTTTTAATCTTCCTCAGCCAGTTGTTGGTCATCGCGATGGCTGGCAACTGGACAAAGGCCAATTTGAAGCTTGTCGGCTTGTGTCAAGGTTCCACCTTGACAAATTCGGTGAAGCCATGTTCACCCGAGGCTAGCGAGGCTCTGGCAACCTAAGCCCCACCTACTTCTCTTGATGGCCTGAAGCGAGGTTGAGCCCCACTACAAGCCAAGGAGGATTCACCTCGCAAGAAGTTGGCAAGCTTGAGCCTCGTCAGCTTGTAGTGAGGCTCGAGCTCGCCTATGGCGGGTCAATGGCCATCATCGCGGCCGATTAAGGAAGAAGAAAATGAAAAATCAAAAGAAAGCGAATAATTTCAACTCAATCAAAAATAAAATAAAAAATAAAAGGAAAAAATAAGAGGAAAAGATATTTTGTGGAAGGAAGTGAGGCAAAAGAAAATCTGAAAATGTTTCCCTTGACTTGAAAAGGAGAAAACATTTTCCCTTATTTTATAAGACTTTCTTCTGTTAACGGAAAATGTTTTCCCTGACCATTTTGTATTGTTTTTTAACTTAACGCTAGAAAATCTGAAAAGTGTTTTCTTGGAAGTTGTTTTTCAGCAAATGAACGGAGCCTAAAAAACCAGTAATAGATTAGCCTCACGTTTTACCAAAATAGTATATGAGACTAAAGCCTCAATTCTAATATGTTTGGTAAACAGCCCAGTTCGACAGAGCTCTTCAATTCTACTATTTCAATTTGAATCTAGATTTGAGAAGGTTTTGTTGTTAGCTACTAGCCCCATTCAACAATCTTCTCCTTTTCTTCAGTACCAATGTCAATCACCCTTCTGGTTTTATTTGGTATCATTGCTCTTTGTCCCTTTAGGGCATATGCTAGTGTGACACCCTCGATTCGACCCCAATTTTCAGAACGATAGACCACAAAATCACTGAAAGGGCCACTTTAGAGCGAAAAGTTGATTTTTCATCGATGAAATGCTAATATTCGGAAAAGTGTCAACGGCTTGCGGAAGAGGACTCATGTGGGCCCAAGCCCATCCATGAAGGACGGTCCAATAGCATGGGTTTACACCTAAGGAGAGTTGGGCCATTGGTCCATGGGACACCCAAGCCCTTTTGGGTTTTCATGTCCCTCATTATTGACATGTGCATGACCAATACCCAAGGCTTGGGGAAATGACCATTTTACCCTTCTAACCTAATAAAATAAAAACCGAGTGCATAAAAGAAAGGAGATGCGCGCCTAATGAAGAGAGGAGAGAGATGCCTAGCCTACCCTCTTTAGCAAAGCCTACCTATCCTATTCTCTAGACCAAGCATAATGAGCTCATTAATTGGTATTAAATGGGCCTTGAGAAAGAAGTAAAGCAAGAAGCAATCCAAGCCTTGATCTTGGACAGGACATTGCCAGATACAATGTGGAACATCCAATGGCCTAGACTTGTACAGCCATCTCTCTCTCTTTCCTCTAGCTCAAGTTCAGCCCCCCTTTCTCTCTCACTTTTCCCTCATTCCCTTCCACTCCTCGATATAGCCGAACCCCTCATCTCCTTTTCCCCCATCTTTGCAAGCCATTTGCTTGCTTTTCCTCTCTAGATCTCATCTTCCACCATCTACCGCACACTATCCAATGTCGAAGCTGCATTTCCAAAATGCTGTTTTTGTCATTGTGCAGCTCTCATTACTGCCCGCCTCTTCCTCTTTCCTCTTGGCTTGGACCACCGTGGAGCCCGGAGGCCATCCGCCTGCCTTGTCGCCGTTGCACCTCCTCCGGAACACAACCACTACCACTCATCGCGGGCTATTGATACATGACCAGCCATCGTCAAGCACCACAACCGCTGTCCAGCCCTTGCCGCACCTTTGCTATCACTTGCCAAGCCTAGAACCGCTAGTGAGTGGCTTTCTAGCCTTTGTTTAGGGTTGTGGTTGCACTTAAGACTTAGATTAATGTTAGACTAAGGTTAGACAAAGTTTTCGCTATATGATAAGTAGTTCTAAGCGATAAGTTATCACAAATATCTGTTGGGTTATCATGATAGGTATCAAAATATCTATCATGATGGGTTATCTAAATATCTGATAGGTCATTACAATAAGTTATTATAATATGTGATAGGCACTATCATGATATATTGATCGAGAAGTTATTGTTACACAAGGTGTTAATATTTAATATTTTATAGTATCTAAATATCCATGATATATTTTATTGTTCTGCAATGTGTTATGTAATGTGTGATATTTTATAGTAATGTGATGTGATAATATATATAATAAGTTGGAGTGGAATGTTATGTTAATATAGGTTATCTTATTCCGTGGAAAAAAGTGTTTTCTATGATATGAGTTTTAATGGATTCGTGGATCGGTTGTTGCTAAATTTGAAGATAGTGCTTGCTTATGCGACACTTAGAATGGAAAATGATGAATGTTTATGGCATTCAAGGATGAAAGTCAATTTTTCTACATGCATTGTCAAGTGAAAAGGTAACATATTGAATTGATTAAGTGACGCATTGGTGTGATATGATATGAGATACCAGTATGACATGATAGCATGTGACAATTGTCCTGCATCGATTAATGAGAAATATATGCTTGTGTGATCATCCAAATAACTTATGCAGTATGACTATGCGAGGTGATGGAACCTTCCTAATGCATACGATTATGCAGGGTGATGTCCGACTAAGTTCAAATGCCACCATGTCAACGGGATGTCATGCCTTGACCGTCGAGTGCGTGGCATCTCTCAATCTCTTTGGTCATGAAATTGCAACGTCCCAAGATGCATTGCTGACCCATTCATCTTATCTTTTGATTATACGCAAACGGAAACAGAACAAACATCTCCTAACCATTAACAAACAATAGGAATAGTAAAAGGCATACATCATAACACAATTTATATATATGCATCTACCGTCAAACATAATCTTCCTTACAACAAAAGCTTAGCCATTTATTCGTCTGCGTAAGGCATGAAGAATCGGGGTTGGTTTTAACTTAGCACCTTTATTCTACAAGGGCAACCAGACCAAGTGATATACCCAACACGTCTAGTATGCGTCCACCTTAAATTACTTTGGCTTGAGCTCGGATAGCCATGATTAGGGCCTGAAAAAGTTAAACAAAGAGGAATGAGGTAAACTAGGCGAGTAAACTCCCTAAACCTCATGTAGGAGGGTTCTTTGCCTTGGAGACACCCCCAACATGCAACTTATCCATCGATGGTAGATCAATAGCAAGGCCTTTGCTTTGCATTATCTATAAACAGGATTCAGGTTACTTAACATGCGACACTTCATCACGTGTCCAATTATAATATAACAATCTCTATGTGAGTACACCATTCCATTAAGTATACGACCTTCACAATTTAATAATCCAGACATGAATAGCAATAATTCCATGTAGAATGCCGCAACTTAAATCTCACGAATCTTGATCAAAGCCGCACAAATCCACAATCTTATTCGTGCCATTCTGACTCGAATATTGACCTGCGGGACTTCCTCATGTCTGTCAATTCGTAAAAAGGGTTGATCAAAGCATGCATGCATGCACTTTTCTCATGTAACACACACACACGTGCACGCACGCACGTGTGCGCACGCGCGCGCCCACACACACACACATCCATGCTATATATGTCCAGAATATGACATCATTCTCAATATATGCTTTCACACACACACACACACACACACATATATATATCCATGCCATATATGTCCAGAATATGACATCATTCTCAATATATGCTTTCAGCATGCATGCACTTTGCACACATTGACATCACGCCATCCCATACTACCATGCTATCCTCGAGACCATGCTACGCAATATAGTATAGTCATGCACTTTCTACACAAATATGTCCAAATTATTATGGCCACTCAGGGCCCGAGGCTAACCCGAATGTTCACAATCATCCGGCGTAACCGGGCATCGTCTTGCACCATCGAGCACGGCAACATCCCGCGTATTCATATGCCTCCGGACAGCATTCCATTAAGGAGCTTCATTCCGAAATCCATCGACGAACGGCATCCCGCTGACTTGGTGGCATTCGAACTTAATCGGGCATCGTCCCGCATAATCATATGCATCAAGGCATTTATGTGATCAAGCATACCATTACTCATGTCCATTGTTTTCTTTCTCATTAGCCAAGTATGAATGCCCCCAATGGCGTGCCAGGCGGAGTGTGTCTCATGATCTATCGAAACTATAGTTCATCGTTTAACACGATGCGTTGAACACTGGCCTAAGTCCAATTTGAATCGGAAATGACATGCCTTGAAATCACACCAAGACCAAGAAAGAACTAATTTGTTGTTTTTCAAGCCCTAAGGATGACTAAACCCTTGCAATACATCCGCTTCAAGGTCACCGTTGACCAATTCTAAGGTGACAAAGTACCCGATCTTAAGGATAGAGAGGACTGATATGAATGCTACGTCACTAGCATCTGCGTAGAAAAGGGGTTAACCAACTTGGTGCCCCGCGAGTTCATCGTCCTAGCTCGACCAGGCCTTCTTGGCTCGAACGGGACTTCTAGCTTCTTACTAGGCTTCTTGGCCTAACCGGGGCATCTCGGCTTGCCAAGGCTTCTCGGAGCTAATTTCTCAAGGCACCCAAGGCATCCTACTCAATGAACAAGCCACCGCTGCCACGCAATGTGATGACAGGCGCATTTTCCTCTTTAAGTGCACACACGTAAGTGTATTATACAAGTCGGTGCCTATTTTCTTTTTAGCTTACAAATGATGGCCTAAAGGCGTGCTCATACATACAAGTGTTTGATGAATTATTGTACTACATTAATAGATATGTTTGGAATGATCCTTGGTCCGTGACTTGAACTAATCACCTAGTGCCAACTTTACACTGACATGGTTCGGAAACGGGATGCCTTAATGTAGATCCAAGACCTTGAGGCTTGGGTATACCTTGCTTTCGCGAATATCCTAAGCTCAACAGACCTTGACCCCGACCCAATATGACCCTTAGTTTGTGACTTAATTCAAGTGCCAAACACAAAGTCCCTACACTAATCAAGACATAGAACCGGCACACATTTGCACCTTATCAGGACCTCGTGAGCTTGGATGATCCCCATACTGATCAAGACATAGAATTAGCATGCCTCAATTCCGATTTAAGACCATGCGACCTTGGGCAATCCCCACGCCAAACAAGACTTGGAACCGAAATGCTTTAATGTCTATCCAAGCCCTTGTGGCCTTAGGTGACATTGCCTTTCGTTGAACTCAATCAAAGCAAAACTTAGCCTCATTCTGGGTGCGAATCACTCAAGCACATGTTCCAGCACAATCTTGAGCAAAACCACCCAAAAGATCTCATCATACCCACGGCTTAACATGTGAGCACTTGACTTGACTTGACTTGACAATAGAGACTATTGTTCTAGAGGAGAAATGGGGATCTTAGTTACTTAGGTAAACCTCAAGAAATCGCTTGAATGACTTGCAGAGGGCAATGGTACTAAGCCGAAAGAAAGGAAAGAAAGGGGAGAATGGTGTGTGAATGGTCCTCCTATTTATAGGCACCAACCTCATAATGACTCATCCAAGTGGCCAAATCATATTTCTTTGAGTGGCACGACTGTGACACTGAGGTGGCAAGCCTAAGTTGCGAGCTTTCATGTGTATTTAAAAAGGTGGCATACCTAATGGTTTAATGTAATGATTGGAGGCTTACTTGTTTCTCCCCTATTGGACCACTTATACAATGCCATCGTGACTTGGCCCACTTGTTCTCTAAGAAGAATTTTATGGTAGTGATTATAATATCCTTCATGGACAAGCCATAATTACCAAATCTTCGAGTGAACACCTAGGCTTATGAGGTGGAGTTCTAATGGCCTAGTATAATCATTTGAAGGCTTGGTTGTTTTCTTGTTATTGGGTGACATAAGCATTTGATTCATTATTAAAGAACAAGTCATCATAATTTGTCCCAAGTCGTCTCATTTTTATTGAGAGATTTGGCAAGGATCCCTTGCTTAATTCCTAAGGCAAATCTTTGGTAATCAATACCTAATCTTGAAGGATCTACCCAAAATAATGAGTAATCCTCCTTCATGAATAAGTTAGGGAATTCTAGAAGCTTCTCTTTTGTCCATTTTGAAGCAATATGACAACCATGGGAGATAGGCAATTGAAAGTATAATTAGAATTGGGTATGGACTTTTGTGTACATCCCCTAATGGCCAGTTCGACACACCAATGGTTTATGACAAAGCCACCCGATCTGTTTGCCATAGCTAAAGTGTGCCTTCTTAGCTAGATCAGTAGCCTAGGGCATGGGCTTAATGACCAACCCTTGGACCTTCTCTAACCGAGCAAATCTACTCTTAAATCAGCCCCAAGCTTAGTCTAGGCCAACTTCCCATTGTCATGTTGTCATTCGAGATTAGTCAATTCATAATCGACATGTAACCGTATCAAGCTAAATCATAATCATCCCTATTTAGTGGAATCACGCACGATTAGAACGAAACTGTTCGAGATTGTTCCATGATTGTCCAGATCTGTGATGGAATGTGACCACTTCTTGATTTACGCTTATGGTCGAGCAGCCATCCATTGGCCAAATGACTCGAGTTTATTTGTGTTAGATTGGTTCATGGCTGATCTCATGATCAATCTGATTGATCCCTAGCACTAGCAAACTAGACTCCTAGCCATATCTTGTGGGTTGAAAATAAGATGTCACAACTCTCCCCCTAAAAGAAATTTCGTCCCCGAAATTTCGATATGTGTCTGATTCTCAGAATAGGTACAAGTACTTGCACTTCATCGTCTCCTTAATTTCCCATGGTGCTTCCTCCATTCCATGGTGCCGTCATAGGACCTTTACTAAGGGAATGGCCTTAATTTTTATCATTTGCTCTCTTCAATCCATGATCCGCATGAGGTTCTCAATGTACAGCTCTCTGTCGTCTACTTCGATCTCATCAAAGTTGAGCATGTGCATTGAATTGGGCTCATACTTTCTCAACATAGATGCATCAAACACATTATATATTTGAGCAAGTTTTAGCAACAACGCGAATTGATAGGCCAAATTCCCAATCCATTATAATATTTTAAATGGTGCTATGTGCCTAGGGCTTAGCTTTCCCTTTTCTCTAAAGCGAGATAGACCCTTCAAGGGCGATACTTTGAGGACAACATGATGACGTACCTAAAATTCTAGGGGTTTTTGTTGTCGACTCCGTTCCAACATAATGGAGTTTTGCAAGCTTGACTATCGTGCCTCAAATGGAGTCATGCCAATGCTTTGCGGGTAACTATTGTTATGAGCAAATTCAATACGATGTAAATGCTCGTCCTAACTTCCTTGAAGATCAATTGCACAAGTCTTTCAACATCTAGATGGTCTACTTTATTTTTGCCATCGTCGAGTTGTGCCTAAATTGTTTATAGCACTCTCAACTTGATCACAGTTCAACTGTTTCCTTTGATTATGATTCTCCTTGTTATGGTGTGAAAATCGCACATAACCGACACGACTCGATCTACGGCTTTCTCTTATTACATATAGTGACCCTATACTCTCTCTATCCTACTATGGATAGTACTTCATTTCATGGATTTGAAATTTCTTGTTTCCTCCTAAGTGAGTGCATACAATCTTCATTGAGCTGGACAACGATTATATGGTGACGAGACTCCACTTTGTGGTGCTGTTTGCGGCTGTTACAACAGCATCATTTGTTGTCGCTATGGACAGTCTCTTATCATGTGGCCTTATTGACTACAGCCATAACAAGCAAAATAGGGAGTATTGTTGTGCTGCTTCCTGCAATTGGAGTATATCCCATTCTGAGCGAAAATCAATCATAGTTTCTTATTCTTCTTGTAGGCACGCCCTCCTTCCTATATCAACCTCTTGTCATGATGCTTACTGACTTGAGAAGTTGGAGGACAAGACCTTGCTTGGTAAGTTGTCATGGCAGCTCATGAACAAAAGATCTTCTTTCTAAAGAGATTCGATTTGGAACTATTTTGAAATAATTTCAGAGGTTTTCCCTAACTTTGTCCGTGTCAACAAACAATTCGAAATGCCTCGACTTTTTTAGAACAGGTCCAAGTCAAATAGCAATGATTCGAAGCACTTCTTCTTTTCTTTTTCTTTTTTTAACTATTTTAAAATAATGTCTATTCCTTAAAGTTCGGGGCACCAATTGGCTCTGAATGTCTAGCTTTAGGCCTTCTCGAAATCTTATCACCCGATCTATTGGATCTTCAATCAATCTGGGAGTGTACCTAACAACTCGGCAAGTTTTGCCTCATATTTGATCGAACATCACATTTCGTTGCGGGAGTTGTAGAAACTCCACTTGATTTCGAGGATGAAATTCTTTAAGTAGGAGAGATTTGTGATATCCGGACTTCACCCAAGCCTCGAGTATTTAACAGTCCATGCCGCATCAACAAGCTTGTCATCGCACTATGTTGTTGGTGCCACTCATGGCCACCGTATCGGCCCATTGTCACCTCATCGAACTATCACACCTCATCACATCCCCACAACACCACCCCATCGCCGCGTCCCCGCCATCACCCACACCAACCCGCCAAACAATGCTGCCTTGCCACCACCAACGTCTCAACCTCGTACACGCGCCACCAAGTCACGTTTTTCCCTTCCACAGCTTGCCAGCGGATGAAAACTTTGACCCAAAATGCAGCCACGTTTCAGCGATTTTCTCAAAGTGG
Source organism: Eucalyptus microcorys (assembly GCA_014182515.1). Classification (NCBI taxonomy): domain Eukaryota; kingdom Viridiplantae; phylum Streptophyta; class Magnoliopsida; order Myrtales; family Myrtaceae; genus Eucalyptus; species Eucalyptus microcorys. The sequence continues at coordinate 20,247,093 of CM024564.1, forward strand.
CAATGAGGGTCACCGCAAATGGCCACGTCCACCCACGCGTCTCTCCTTTTGAGCTACCACAAAGCTGAAGATTGTTGACCAATATAGTCAACAGGCGGAGAAGCCGAAGCAGGGAAGAAGAACGTCTCTTATTTTCCCTTCCCTCACAATTTCCTTCATTTGATCAACGTCTTCAGTAAATCTTTAACAAAAACTCTCACAGCTTCGTTCCTTTTATTGTTACTCGACGCTGGCCGTTTGCACCACCTCACCGCACTAGCATCTCGCCATATTCTCGCTGCCAACCAGCGACCTCAAAACTTCGCCATCGTTCAGCTCACGTTGTCTCACCGGTCCGCCATCCGCTCACACCACCGAAGATTCAAGGCAAGTCTATTTTATGTGGTGCTGCCGTTACTCGAGTTTCCATTTTAGATATTGACAAATTTGGGCTTGGATACGTCGAGTTGCCATGGTATTGATGTTTGCTTCTTGTCGGTTAGAGCTGAGTTCACTCTTGACCCGTAAAATCTTGTACCGCAATGATCGTTGGCACGGTCAGCATTGGTTTCGGGCTGTAAGGCTATGAATCGCATCAATCATCCCAGTCTTCCATAGGTAGCGTCATTGTGATTCGGTCCAGTATAGGTGCTGATTCTTTTCGGACCTGAGGAGATTTGCATCGATGTGGTACTGGATTAGTTGAGGCCATGGTCGATCTAGTGAGTTACGCGGCCACGCCAAGTTCAAATCATATTAGACGTGTACCATTGCGCTAGGACAACTCCACATGTTTTGTCTAGTGTTTTAGAGTGTTAGAATTCCTTAGACGAATAGGTTGATGGCCATAAACTTATGCATCAGTGGATGGTTGGCCTACTATGTTTCAAGTTTTGATCTTCTTGTGTATCGAAATTGTCCAATTGTTATGTTTGTGATACTGCTAAGCGTAAGGGGAATTGGGAATGATTAGCAAAGCCGCATCGATTTCATTTTTCTTGCTATGTATGCAAAGGATGTGTCAAAGGAGTAATAGACCGATTCCTTTGCCTTGGTCATAATGCTTGACTTCTCTTTTGCTTTGGCCAACTTCTGGCATATGTATGGCTTTTCGATGACCAGTTTGGCAATAGCCATTTCTGCTAACTCCACTTGTTCTTCGTCAAATTCAGTGGTTTCAACAAGTTAACTTCTCCCCTTCGACCATGCCTCTTTTCATTTTCTTGAAGGAGGCTTTCATGTTTCATCACTATAGTAGACAATTGGAACAAGTTTGAGTAAGGTTGGCTTACCATCCTTTCTTTGATCTCAAACTTCATGCCATTGAAGGCTAAATCCACAAATGTTTTCTCAGGCAACGGGACTAAGCATTTGATCCTAGCTCTATTGTATCTTGATATGAGCTGAACTACTATTTCATTTGCCATTTGTCTCATTGTTGACAAGTTGGCAACTGATAGATCTAGGATGGCTTGTTGGAACTGGTTATGGAAAAGTCATTCCATTTGCTCCCATGAGAAAATCGAACTAGCTGGTAAGGCTGTATACCATGTAAAAGCTATCGTTGATATCGAAAGTAGAAACAAATGGAGCTTCCAATTATCATCATGAGTTGCATCACCACATAGAGCTAAGAAACGAGTGATATGCTTGAAAGTTGATTGGTTGTCTTCTCCGATAATAGCATAAATTCAGGCATCTTAAACCCTCATGGGTAGGGAACTGTGTCCATCCAGTCTGTAAAAGGCTTTTGATAGACATTTCCAACATGACCAAAATTACCTATATTATTCCTCAAAACAGGTTCGGCAGCATCTAGTTATGACCTAGGACAACCATAGGAAGTCCTACTAGCTACTAGGCACCATAGTTAGGGTGTAACACTGGGTTCACATTCTGAGGAGGTCGATACGCTAAATGCCGTGGGGCTTGGTACACAGGTGGTTGTGGAGGTTGGTACACAAGCTGCTGTGGAACTTGAGGTATCGATGGTTGCGGAGCCTAGTATACAGGTAAATGGATTGTTGTGGGACCTTATACACTTCCAGTATATTCTAGTTAACTAGTTGGTTATTTGGTTGTGGATTAAAGTGTATAGGCTGACATTCCTGGTTGGGTACGAGTGGATTGACATTTGGGGCTTTTGGTTGGAAAGGTTGATCCTACCCCCTAGGTGGAGCTAATACCGTTCCATGATTGTCAATAGTTGTAGGTATGGGTATAGCATTGGGATGAATTGTAGGCATAACATTGGGGACATCCACAACTTGTTGGGCATTTTCATTGATAGCAAATGTTGCGCTCTAACAAGGTTGCTTGTTGTTTAGGCTGTTAAGATCAAAGGGCCCTTGAGGATTAGACCTAGCAGTTTGAGTTGTCAAAATCGGTTCTCCTCTTTGTAGGATCGTTATAGGTGCCAAGGGTGGCACGTTTTGCCCTACAGTCCAAAAAACTATGGTAGGTAAATGGCAAAGAAGCATGCCTTGCAATCACAAGGACATTCCCGTTCTGAGGTTGAATTGGATTAACAAAGACCTCGGGTTGTCCCTGCAGACATTTGTGATATGTATTGATTATCAATGGTCTTACCACATCAGTCATCCTTCTGACCATATAATCCGCAAAATCATTTCGGTTTCTTCGGTGGTTTGCCTCATTGATGAAAGCATGATTGGGGTAATTTCCGCCAATCTTCATGGTTATTTGATTTGTTGTCTTGGAATTTCCACGTTCTCACCTTGTGTTTGATTCAAAGCAGGTCATGCAGATGATGATTCTATGTGTTGGGTATCATCCACCATTGGCAAAAGCTCATCTGTTGTTCCATCCATATTGCTGCGACCTCTTGTGCACAGCATAGCACTCTCTTCGACTAGCATCTGGTCCCATCAGACGTGCCAAAAAGATGTTTCGTCGATTTTGGATCTCGCAATGGAATATCTTTCACCAAGTGTTATATGTTTCATCGGTTTTGGATCCCGCAGTGAAATATCTTTCACCAAGTGTTATATTTGACTTTTATTGAAGGAGACTCAGGTTATATTTGGCTTTGGACAGAGAGGGTCAAATGCGAGTGAGACTATGCACTTTATAATCTCGTTAAATAAGTTATTGGTTTATCACACGCCCAATACTGTCAAAACCTTATCAATGACATCTAGACTCACTTTACGTAACAATAAAAACCCATTAAATTTAAAGTAGTTTGTACTATATCAAAGGTACTTCGACGACACTAGGTATGAACAGAATGTCCAATAATGCATTGCTTTCTACCAAACTTTAGGACACAACATCAGAATTTAATCAATAACGCTAGATAGTAAGAATGATGCTTAGTAGACAACAATGTAGGATGAATATAAGTACACGGAGTTGGAATCTAATTAAAAATGCTGGATGATGGTAACTACACCTAGTATACATCATCCCTAGACACACATAAACATAGCTTTGGAATTTAATCAACAACACCAAGCAGATGCAACATCTAATAAAAACTGCCTCAAGATGGAATTGAAGATACAACACTGGAATTTAATCAACGGTGCTGGACAATGGCTAGCACTGGAATCTAATCGACAGCACTTCCTAATATATAAATGCTCGTCGGAGTTGAATCTATGATGAGAATCATAAACTACAACTAGGCTGGACTAGGTCAAGATAAAGACAATAGAAAGTAGTTCTGTGTGTTGTTTCAAGAGGGCTCTTTGTTGGATGGCTGATGGTATTTATAGGCTAACTTGATAACCATCAATGATCGGTTACCTCCTCCTCAAGAATCGCTCCACGTTTTGGGTTGAACTGCCTTATCCATGTCTGTTCGACAACTATGTCATGGCTTGCCCAGTAAGCATATAATCATTTTCATTTTGAGTTTGGTGCTTTTAAACCTATTCCCTCCTATTTTCACTGCCAAGGCTGTATTTCCACTGTTAATCTTTGGCTTTGACGCGTGGTACTTTGCTATCTGATCACCCCATTCCATGTCATGGTCTTGTTGAAATTCAGCTCAAAATTCCTCCAAATCCTTAATTGTTTTCTTCCATATGATTATTCGCAGGCTAGGCCAATAAATTATAGCCCATATATAGTTGTGATAACTATTTCAAGGCTTTTTGTCCCCCGTGCCTTTCACGTGCCATAGGGGTATTTTGGGTGTCAACAAAAATTTAAAAAAATTCTACATTACTAAGAAATTTGTGGGTTGTACCAAAATCTTTCCTATTCATTTTCTATTCCAAGAATATAAATTTTATGTAGTTACGAAATTCGTTCTTTTACTTAAAAATTGTTCAAGTGAATAAATATAGAAAAAAACTATTTCTAAAAAAAATTGTTTTCCGGAACAGAAATGTTACCAAACAGACTCTAAGTAATTTTTTGAAGGGGACTTTTGTAAGGAAAAAATTTGAACGAAAAATTGTAATCCCTCAAAGTTTAAAACCCCAAATTTACTCGTTTGTTTCTTCTATCTTGTGGTCGTTGTTCTCCGTCTTCAACAAGCCCGCAAGCCTCTGCAACTCTCCAAAGATGTTATTCCTGCTTGTATCAAGTCACTAAAGGCCTGAGAAAGCTCCGGTAGCTCCTCCTCTGTTGCGCTCGACTTCGATGACTTGGTTGTAGTGATGGTGGCAACGTTATTGTAGCAAGCCGCGAGCTCACCGAGGCACACGTCAATGAGCCAATGGAGATGAACTATGCCTGTGGATCGTGTAGCTTGAGAATGCGCATCTGCTCTCTCGCTTTGGTACAGGTTGGAGCGCATTGACCCGTGTGAAGGTGGATTTTAGAGGCGGAAGGAGAGAAGCATTGGAGAAACATTCCTAGGAATTTGGGTAAATCCCAAAACCATCATTGAGTGCAAATGCTCGTGATGATTATTGAGACCACGTGATCTTCATGATGTGTTTTCATCGGAAGAAAATCGCAAAATGTCATTATATGGTCTATCGATAATCAACATCAATTGATTAGCACATGATGATTTCTATATCACATATAAGGATATCAAGTGACCGACAATTCTAGGATAATGATCATGTGAGGATGCTTGTAGAGACGTTAAAATAGCCGTTGGCAGCTGGAACAACACGGTAGGGGAATTGAAAGTTGTCAGAGAATAGGAAACAACTTTTGTCAAATGAGTCAGAGCGACTAGTAATGTGATGACGTGGTAGAACCTATTTCGGAAAAGCTTGTTGATGTTCATGAAAAAGGACTATATGGATAGTGTAGCTTCAAAATAGCTAGCGAAGAATCCTAATGATTACTTGCTTCTTAGGACAATCTCCAATGGGAAGATTGAAGATGCCTATATAAGAGAATATCATTAAAGTCAAAGGGGGCTGGACAAAAAATCTAGAACAAGCTGAAAGTGTTAAGTATTGTATTCTGAGTAAAAAGTGTTTCATTCTTGTATGATTTCCAAATGTAGTTTTCTTGATGCTTTGTAATCCTGAGAAAATTAACCGACCAAAAAAAAAAATCACGAGAAAATTAAGTTGGACATGGAATCCGCCAGTCGGCATAATGGTAAAAGAAGCCCCTCAAGCTCAAATACTCAAAAAAGAAAGCACCATCCGGCCCAGGACTAGTGCAGACGCCTCAACCCTTTGAAAACAACTTAACCAAGGCCCAAGAAAGTTTCCGCACGATCCCAAGGTCAGCTGTGTCCGATGGATGGCACAAGCCCGCCTAACGCACAAACTAGGGCAAAATCCATCTGATTAGGCTTGGTCCAAGAAGTATAAAGCAAAGCCCATTATGAAGCTAACTAGCCAATGAACATACCAAACGAATTGGCCGAGTAGGAATGTAGCCTGGACGATCTAGTGCTAAGTTCTACAAATGTAGCACTTTTGTAATTGAGATTTCTCTTTGGTGAACTTTATTTCAGGAAATTTCAGAATTTAACCCCTCAATCTAATCATCACCTTTTGCCCAAATTTTCAGTCAGGGATAGAATAATCACAAAGGTGAAAGTTAAGGACTAAAAAAGCTATTTTCAAACATTAAACACTTCGATGTTCATTATTAACTTCATTGATCCACAGTACAATATTTTTTTCTCTAGCAAATTCTTTGACGTGCCTTTCTGTTGGGATAACGATATCGTAAGTCACTGAGCATTTTATTCAACATGCCTTAACTTTCAATTGTTTAATTTCAGGTCCTTCAAATTTTTTCTAATATACAATGTCATCCTTGGAACTCATCTCATGGTAAAATATTCATGTTTGTTCTTTTGTTTTAGTCTATGCACATAGGAGCTCTCATTAAAGCTATTCTACTTAGCGATGATTTTAGGAGTACATATCCTGCAAAAATTCATAGAGACAAAAAGAATAAAAGCAACACTGACATCCTTAATAGTAACAAGTACGAAAAATTTGGTGAACCTCGGGGAATCTATTGAAAATTTGAGTGTTGCATATCAAATGAAAGTTTAGGGGTCTAATTCAATCAATTAAAATAGTGACATTGCATATTGAACAAAAGTTGAAGAAGGATGTCCTTGTTCTTTTTGTATTTGACCAGACCTTAAAAGGTTGTTCTCCTTATTTCACTTAAATGAGTACACACATTGTAACAACCCAACCCTTTCTATGAGGATCAAATCTCCAAAAGGAGTACCTGAAGTGATCGCATAAGGTGACAATACTTTGAGGTTGGGTGTTCACTCATGAATCACTTATTTCTTCCTTTCGATGTGATATTTGGGATGTCATACACTATACCCATGTGTAATTATTCTAATGCAACAACTCTTTATATTTTTTGGCCACACTATTTTCATCCCCTTATTGACTCTTGACACCTACACATTGAATTGACTATATTATCTTTTGTGGATCCCACTCTTTATTAAGATTATTTCTTACAATTTTATTCTTATTAGTTTTTCTTCAATTTTTCTAAAATACAAAACTACCCACATCCCCATTCAAACAACTTTTTTCACCCTAGCCACTTCTTCCACACCCATTACATTTCCTTTATGTTTGTCTTCTTTTGAACTTAGTCTCTATTGTTATGATCTGAGTAGGAGCTAATCATATATCGGAGTCAAGAAATGTTAGTTTTATCTACAAATTGTTAATTTTACTTCCTTAGATCTTCTTCATGATTGCGAATTTTTCGATTTTGATTTTTGGTACAAATTTAGGAGAATTTTCTTAAAGATTGAATATTGTGGTTGATTAGTGCATTATCCACAATCTACTCATCTTTGATTGTACTGTTTTTTTGTAGCACAATCACTATGGAAAACAAAATTGTTTTATGCTTAAATATATTTATTGATGATGAAACTAAAAATGGAGAAAATAGCAATCAATCATCTCAACAAGTTTTTTTGTTTCTTTTTCATTTGAAACTTTACCGGGTAATTTTCTAACACAAGATGATCTTCGAGTAGTGTGTGAATGTATATTCTTGCTCAAGGGTATTTTGCCTTTATAAAAAAGGTCAAAGAAAGACAAATATATATTTTTTTAGTAATGATATGGGAGATAATCATCGTGATCGACATAATATTTCTATCGCATGTCAAAGAAGAAAAACCAAATCTCGTTTGATTGAATGTCCTTTTGAAGTGCTTTGTTATAAAAAGAAGAATGGATCATGGTCACTCAAAATATTGAATGCATCACACAATAAATATTTAAAAATTGGAATATTAGGTTTACCGAATAAAATGAAAGTCGAGTAGTTAAAATACACAAACTACGATGTAATGATACATATTAAAGTAATAATTTAACAGAATGCGTACTATAACTACTAGATGTCTTTTTTTCACTCTTACTTGTGCTTAAGTTATTTTTTGAATAATAGTTTCCTAGTACAAAAGAAGAAGAAGAAATATGCAACTCATTAACAAAATAATTTGTTTTTCTTTAGTCAAAAAAATAATAATTAGTTTACTATATACCAAATAGACTAGGATAATATAGTTTATTCAATATAAAAAGGGTGTCAAGAATCAATAAGGGGATGGAAATAAGTCGAGCTTATTTTTTCCTAGGAATTTTACTATAGAGACTAGGGGTGAGCATCGGTCCAAGGTCAACCCTAGACCGACCCTAGACCAGCCCAACCTTGCTAATCCTGGTCCGGTTCTTAGAGAGACTGGATCGGTCCTTGGTTCTATAATTTATGGACCAACACTATGCGGGTCGATTCTTGGTCTTGAGAGTCTCGGGTCGATCCAATTCGAACCAACCCTAAATATATATATATAATTATTTATAATTTTTTTATATAGAGAAAACCTTAAAATAAACGACGTTAACAACATTAAACAACTATTTAGTGAAGAGTTTAAGTAATTTTACATTATTCTTTAATAACTTAGATTCTTAATATATTTTATGGCGTCAATAGTCATAATTTACGAAGGAGGAAAATGTTTTTGTGAGGAGCCCTCACGGCATCCAAAAAGGTATAAACAACTCCTCATTTCATCCTCCTTTAGTATTCGTTCTCTTCTGTCTTATTTGTCCTCTTAGTCTTCAATTTGCCAATATCGAAAGAAAGAACTTCTCCGCTCGCCACTCGACACTCGCCTCACTTGCTTTGGGTCACTCATGTCGCTTGCCGCTCAATGCTCGCTTGGCTTGTTGCTTCCCGCTCAACATTCGATACTCATTCTGTTCGATGCTCACTCCACTTGACTCTCACCGCTTGCCTTTCTTAGCTGACCTCGCTCATCATCGAACCCATTAGGTCAGTACGGTCCTCGGTTACCCTTTCAAGGAGTACAAAAAATGAAATAAAAAATTATTAATTAGTCTTGGATTGACTTTGAAACCAAACCAAACCCATTGGGTTAATCCGGTCCTCAATCGTTTTTTTAAGGAATACAAAAAATGAAATAAAAAATTATCGGTTGGTCTTGTGTTGACCCTGGAATAGGACCGAGCCCATTGGGTCGGTCTGGTCCTCGGTCCCAAGCTCAATAGGGTCAGTCCTCGGACCTAAAAATTGAGGACCGGCACTGTGCGGGTTGGTCCTAGAGTTAGGGGGTGGACCGGCCCGGGACCGGCCCAACCCGGACCATGCTCACCCCTAATAGAGACTTTATAAGAAGGCTATTTATTAATACTTACCTAACTAACTTGTTTTTCTTCCGTTTGATTATGTTTTCATTGTTTTCATTCCCCCATTTATGATAAAACATTTAGGGGTCTACATACCGCATAAGCAAAATTCATCTTCACCATTAATCACGGGGGACCTGCAGTGGGTTTCGCAAAACTAATAGTGGGGATAGACATGATCTACATGATTTAGAAACCATGCAATAACTTTTCTCTGATCATGCAGACATCAAACAAAAAGCAGAAGCAGACATGATTTTTGCGATAAAAGCATTAACACGGGTTTCTCAATAACACTCGAAGGATTGATCCCTCATCGCACCCTACCTTATTTAAGTTCATTTTTGTTGCAACTCCTATAAAAGTTTTGTACCACAGTTAAAGACATTGATATTTCCAACGGTATGTGGTGCAATACAAATTATGTTGAAATGAATTTGGGTACAATGTGGTATAACCGAAAAATGGTCCCTCCAGCTATCATAGAAGGGCCAACTAACACCTCAACTTTTCCTTTAAAGCAGTACAGAACAAGCATATATATTAACTATCGCCAGGAAATTATACAAAAGACTATGGGCAAATAGAAGTATTGATATTGGCTGAGCTGCCCTGGTCTGCTGCAATTGTTTAGTAGAAACGGTCTTTTTCTCATTTTAGGCCAAAGATGTTAGTGCACTCTCGGAACTAGAAGCATCCCACTGAGATGGTTATCGGGCAATAAATAAACAGATGATAAACCAAGTTAAATGGACGAATATAAAGTAAGACAGTGAGGTATCGATTCCCACAGAAAAGCTGTCTGGTGAAGATCAGCATATGCCTTTTGCATGACACTTGATTCCAAGAACCGTCTATCTAAGATATCATTTCCTAGAATGATAAATTATTATAATGGAAATGAATCGTGAATCGAGAGGTCGATTGACTAATCTTTCAAGTGGAAAAACAACAACCACATAGAGTGCATTTTAGCGTTTTTAAGGAATAATAAAACGATGGACCGAAGAGATAGAGATCAATGGAAATCGTTAGTGCATACATGATAAGAATCTGAAGTTGAAAGAAAAGCTGCACTATCACGTATCGCATTAGTTTTTTCCAAGAGAAAGATAGTTCGGGGCTAAAAGAGAACACATGGTTAAAAGTGCCTTATACATTTCCCATTTTGATGAATAAACAGTGGAAAGATACCAACCACACATAGTGCATTTTAGGGCCTTTAAGGAGTAACAAAACGATGGTCCCGCAATCGACATGCACGTTTGAAGAGATAGAGATGAATGGAAATCGCTAGTGCATGCATGATAAGGACTTGAAGTTGATAGAAAAGCTGCACTATCACGTATCGCATCAGTTTTTTTCCAAGAGAAAGATAGTTCAGGGCTAAAAGAGAACCCATGGTTATTTGATGGGTCAAGCCTGGCCTGTCGGCCCATGTTTGGCCAAACCTGACACATAAGAGAAGGGCCCATGAGAAGTAGAGGGCAAATATTTTTTAAGTAAAAATAACTGCAATATATAAATGAAAAAACAACATTGAAAGGAGTTTTGACATAATACCTTATTTTTCTCCTTTTGAGACAACAATATACTCCCTCTTGAAGAACGGAACTCCAGGACTTCAATCAATTCCTCTAAGACTGCAACGAATACTTAATCTGTGGCAAACAAGGTATGTCCATTTTCGTGATATGCCTTTTGATTGGTGTCACATGTTTTTTGGTCATGTTTGTGTTAGTTTTCGGTATCCAATCGTTCGAGTATAAGTTTATTTTTCAAGAATCCATCTCCAACATTGGTATTAGAGCAATGTCGTTCATGTTTCCCGATCATTGTTAATGTTTATAATTTGTTTTTGGCTGAAATTTTAAGAAACGATATTGTCGGACGTTCGAGAACGGAAATCCTGACACCTGTCTACTGTTCACCCCTCTTTTTTAATTTTCCATGAATCAAAATATAATTTTGATAGTGTAGGGTCGTAATTCTCGTCAGGACAAGAAAAACGATGTGTGGCACACCACCAAGGGTTGCGAGACGTGCCCCCACGCGTGGCCGAAACCCGCCAAGGCAGTTTCCCTAACATGTGCGCAGCACACGCATGACAACCATTGGCGCATGCATGGCACTCACCTACATAATATTACTATTTTGCCCTTGTTTTCTTTATAATATTACGGTTTTGCGCCCTATCTATTGCTTTTACAATTGTGCCCTTATTATTCAATGTTATTACTGTTTTGCCCCTAGTTGACCCACTGACCCGATGATTTGTTGACTGCCGTTGATCGGAGTTGACCACTGACGATCGGCGACACGAAAAAAAATGGAAAATGTGTTTTTCAATTTTGTTCATTGTGGATTATATGTAATCCCTTTTATTCTGCATTTATTGCAGGAACAATGTTGTGTTTTGTACGCATGCCTATATTCCCGAGTACGGGACAAATGGAAGGCAAGACTTGAAGGGCTAAAAACAGAATTAGCTAATTATCGTTGGAATGATGGTGATGTAGTGTCACACATGGTCAAGGTAAATTAGATGATACAAGAAATCATCTAGAATAGTTATCTTATGCCAGATTTTCAAAAGGTGCTGACCCTAATGAACACTCTTCTATTAGAATGGCAAGTGGTGTCAAATTGTCTATAAGAAGTCAACGTGGTCCCAGATTATAAAAGGCTTGTAGTAGCTTTCTTGAGAGAATACTATAGAATTGAGGCAACCAAGACTTCAACCCTTGAGTTAAGTGTCACTTGGCGCAGAACAAATGTGCATTGGAAGAGCCACGGCTCTCCGAAAGTCTTTTTGTGGTTGCCCAATGTGTCTTTGGAATTCTCAAAGGAATTTACTAAGAGATTATGAGAGATTTTCCCAGTTTATGACTTTTCTTAGATTGGTTTAAGATGTTTTAGGTGTAAATACTTCTTTCTGAATATATTACTTTGTGTAAATAGCATGTTTACTTAATGAAACTATGTCCCTTCTGGGTGGTTACTACTCATGAAGGTCTTCTGCAGCAAGTAAGGACGCAGTCCTCCAAGAAATGGGTAAGCTGAGTGGTATACAATTGTGGGTTACTTCTAAAATGATTGACGTGAGGCGTCGAGACGAAATCGCAGGATCTGACCTCGAGACCCATCCTCCGCTGCTCCTCTATAAACGACTCCACGGACCCCGAAGGAATGACTCGGTCTGCCGAGCTATATAAATGTATAGCTGTGGACAACTCGGCGGTCGAGATGACAACACGTCCAACACATCGTAAAGCCTCCTGGATTAATAGGGAATAAGATAAAAACGACATCAATTGATATGCACAATTTTTGCAGCTTTTCAGATAAGTATAATCTTTATGCTCTTGAGCACATGCATTTGCATGGCACAATGCGACGTTAATAATTGCAGGGAGAATACTTAAAACAATTCAATTTTATCTATTGTACAATTATTCGTGGGAAGTTTAAGAAAGTTTTAGTGACTTTGGTGAGCTTATTTTTTACATAAATGATTATATTAATGATAATTTTAAGTTAAGATTTTTGGCTGATAATTGGAAACAAAGTGACCTTTCGACTCTCAAGCCTTATTTGAAATTATTTATTAATATGATTAGTTTATGAAATATAGATGCATAAATGATATGCATTAATAATTCGTGTAGGTATGTTTGATATGTTCAGAACCAATGGCATCGGCAACTAAAAGCATATCTGCTGAGTTGAACAAAGGAGAAAAGCTAATAACGTGAGGAACTCATGCACACGAGATTCATTCATTAACAGCCGAAATTCATTGACTCTTCCGAAATCCACTAGGCATCGGAAATCCATTAGGCAACGTCCCCTTATCCAAGGGTGACAGCCGTCCTCTGACTATGCATTCGTCGAGCATCCGAACTTAATGGGATAATGTCCCCTAATCCAAAGGTGACGGCGGTCCTTCGACAATGAGTCTGTTAGGCAATGTTGCTAAAATCCATCAATCGACGACTAGGAATTAGTCCATCGGGTGACCATGCATCAAGCATCACAATCCAATTCTTATCTTTACTTTTAGTTCAAGGGCCCGAAGGCATGCTATGCGTAAGTGTGTGAAATAATTTACCGAAATAGAGACGTTAAGCATGCCGAGAAGAATTAAGGATCGCAACTTGATCTTACACGTTTGAGCACCGATCTAGTACCCAACTTAGCTCGGGAACGATATACCTCGATATCACACCAAGACCATGATAGAACTGGCCTGTCGTGACATGTTCACCAACCTAGTACCAGACTTGACTCGAGAGCAATACGTCTCAATATCACACCGAGACCATGAAAGGATTAGCTCGTCGTGACATGTTCACCGACCTGGTCCAAAAGTTGACTCGTGAATTATATGCCTTGATATCCCACCAACACTAAGAGAGGACTGATCCGTCATGATTTCACATACGTCAAGGTTGATAAAACCCTTTTTCAAATCTCGGGATGTGAACTAGAACATGCACATGTGAAAACAATTAGAAATAGTTTTGTAAGGAAATAGCAAGATTTCACAAGAACACTTTTCAAATAGGTTTGTATCAAAGAAAAAACCAAATAAACACACAAATCGAGCTTCTTCCAAAGCAACTCAAGCCAAAGCTCATCAAACAAGGATCGAACTCAATTAAGGAATCGGGTCTAAATTGATCCAAGCAACTAGAACCGAATCTCAAGCAAGAACATAGTCACAATATTTCAATCAAGGACTCACTACATGCTTGGATTAGCGTAATGCAACATCCTAACCATATATTAGTAAGTTCTACTTACTCTTTCTAAGTCGGTGGCCTTGAATTGGCGATGATGGCAAGCACGGCAACAAGGGTGGTGACAAGAATTCCTAGGGAAGAGGAGCCAAACTTTGATAGGAAGAGAGGGAGAGAAGGTGGTGTGTTGTGGGGATGAAGGAGGGATGCCCCATATTTATAGGCAATTCTAACTTTTTCTCAAAGCCTTAAAAGTCAAGACTTCCTCTCTAAGTCAAGATGCATTAAATGCAGGGTAACTTGGTCACTAAGTCTCAAGGTAAGATAGAACTTTAACTTGGTAGCTTGGGACACCTCAACATGACATTTAAGGATTTGAGTCCAAGCTTGGGCATGACTTACACCTCCTAAGTGAGAAAAACAATTTTGAAGAATTTCCGAAATCAGTGTCTTTATCTTATCAAACGGAATCAAAAAATTATGAAATTTTAATATATTTTAGAGAGGACCTTAAATAACATTTTTTATGAAGGAAGCCAAGTCTAATTTGTGCTGTAGAAAGAATATCAAATCAGTAAACACAACCCAATAGTCTGCCCGTCAAGCAAATCCAACATTTGCAAAGAAGGACCCATTTAAAAATCCAAATATTTGCAGAACTCTTTGAAATTTTTATATGTTGTAGAAATGGATGTCCTTTAAAAATTTCATGAATGAAGCATGATTAAATTTGAAAGGAAAATGTTTATAAAAATTCAAGAAGGCAACTTGGTCACTGGTTTCACTACACAGGACAGGTTCCAGACGGTGAATGATTGGGCCTTCGTCCCTACCATTTCACCTTATAAAAATATAAAATTTAAGTATGTTTTAGATAAATATGTTTAAAACAACTTTCATGAAGGAAGTTTCTTTAAATTCTCACTACAAAAATCTGTGTAAAATTGGCAAATAGCAGAGGTCCAATAATTTCTAAAATCAAAGGTAGCTATCTTAGTTGGAAAAAGGAGGCATCCCACTTGGTCAAGAAGCATTAATTTTCAGGCATCCTTATCTCCCAAGTTTTCAACTAGGTCTTAGGTTAGCTTGGACACTTCATATTGGCATTGAATAATTAGAAGCCAAATGTAATTATTGTGCTCTTATCTTATGAAGGCTCGACTTGCTTGCTCTTTCTTCCAATGGACATGTAGTCCCTTTCTTGGCCTCCAAGATCTTCTACTTAGTTTAGGGTTATAACTAAGCTAGGCTATAGGGACACATATTCCTTAGTAGCCCACACTTTATTGAATATGTTCACACGTGTTCACATTTGTTCACACTTAATTTCTAAGAC
This sequence comes from Eucalyptus microcorys, assembly GCA_014182515.1. Lineage (NCBI taxonomy): Eukaryota > Viridiplantae > Streptophyta > Magnoliopsida > Myrtales > Myrtaceae > Eucalyptus > Eucalyptus microcorys. The sequence goes on from CM024564.1 coordinate 20,262,257, forward strand.
CTAAATCTAAGACCTAAGTGTGAACCCTAAGTGTGAACCCTCCTAATTAGGCTTAGCTGTCCTTTTTATTAATGAGCCAAAGTCCAAGTTTTAAATTTGTCTTTCAAGGCAAGAGTCTTTCATGCCAAGTGTCCTCCCTTAGTCAATGTGCACTAATTAACTATAAGCCAAAGGCATTGAATGCACCTTAGGAAAATATGTAATTTTTGAAGACCTTGTCATTGGGTAGGGATTAATCGAGTTTGATCATTATCAACAACCTTATTTGGCCTGAGGTTTATGCCTAAGCCATGCCCAAATAGAGCTGGACGCAAATGGGCTCTATCGGCCAAACTAACCTTGAGCTCCCTTTTACCGAGAAAAGGGGTTGCGGCTGGGTTTATTGGCTAGGTCTTGGCCTAATTGGTTGGTCCTTTGATTGGTTCGTAGGTTAGCCCATCGGTCAGTTCTACTTGGTCAATCATTGGGCCAATCGACCAGTCGTGTGACTAGTCCAAGGTTCTGCATCACAAGTCCTAATCAGTCCAAAATTGAACCATGTTGAGTTTATTCAATTCATGGTTGATTATCAATTGTCATGTAATGCTATGGAGTCGATCGATTTGTATCAATTCATGGTCACATGGGATCAGCTCATGGTCATCCATGGCTAGTTCAATGACTAGGCGGAATCACTTGTGACCGGTGCATTAGCTCGGCGGAATCAAGCCATGATCATTCGTCGATCTGTGATGGTACGTGATCATCTCACAACAAATCCTTATGGTTGAATATTTTATAACTAGACCTTGGGTTACGAATCCCTGAACGGCCAATTGACTCATGACCAGCCCTTGGGTTGGCTTATGGCCAAGTCTCGCCCTTGACGTACCAGGCCTTAACCTACTAGTCGAGGCCAAAATAGGGGTCGAAATTGAGGATGTTATAGTAAAAGAGTGGAATTTCTTTTACGATTAATCCAATCTGACATCTATGGTCCATTTAATGTGAGAGGAAGGCATAGAGCTATTTATTTCATCATGTTTATTGATGATTATACTCGATTCAGACATATCTATTTGATTTCTCTTAAACCTGAAGTATTAAGTTGTTTCAAGAAGTTTATGAGCTTGATAGAAAATCAATCAGATAAGAAAAATAAAAGTATTGAGATCCGATCAAGGTCGAGAATATCTATCTAATGAGTTCAAAAATTTATGTGATGAAAAAGGAATAGAAAGACAGTTATCTATTCCCTATACTCCTCAACAAAATGGTATTGCAGAAATGAGAAACAGAACTATATTGAAATTGGTTAGGTCCATGATGGTATATGCTAACTTACTTATCACCTTTTTGGGGTGATGCTTTATTAACTACTGCCTATAAATTTAACCGTATACTTTCCAAATCAATTATTTCCATTCCATATGACAAGTAAAAATGTAACATCCTTAATCCGACTGCAATTTTTAGAATGGGATTACATAGATGCAAATCTTCAAAGCGAGATTGCAATTGGGATCGATAGGCCACAAAAATGCCGAGAATGCCACTTCGAGGGCAAAACTCGATTTTTCATCGATGGGATGTAAAAATTAGGAAATGTGGAAATGGGCAACGGATGAGGACCCACGTGGGGCCCAAGCCCACAGGTGGGCCCAATGGGCCTTTGGAACCACGAAGGACAAACCAATGGGCGCAAGCCCAAGGTGGGCAACCCAATGGGCCTTACACCCAAGATGAGAGAACCAAAGGAGCCCATGGGCCACCCAAGCCCTTTTTGGTCTTTTCAAGTCCCTTAATAATGCCCATGTGCATGAATAGTACCTAGGGCTTGTGAAATTACCATTTTACCCTTATGCCTAACAAAACAAGAAATGGGCGCCTAATGAGGAGAGGAGAGAGAAGATGATGGCATGTCTAGCCTACCCTACCTAGCTAAGCCTACCTATCCTATTTTCTAGCCAAGGCATGATGAGTTCATTTAATGTGCATTAAATGGCATTAATGGAACTTGGGGAGAAAGTAAAGCAAGAAGCAATGTTAGCCCTCCATTCTTGTCTTGGGGAGCAAGGATGCATCTTGGCCATTCAATGGCCTTGACTTGTGCATCAATCTTTCTCCCTCTCCCTTAGCTCATTCAGCCACCCCTTTTCTCTCTCATTCTCTAATTTTTCTCACTTTCCCTCCCTCTCCAACCTTTTGGACGAATTTTTCATTCACTCACTCACTCACTCTCTCTCTCTCTCTCTCTCTCTCCATTTCCTTGCACCAGCTAAACCCTCTCATCCTCCCCATCCCTCATCTCACACCCATATCCCTCTATTTTCCTCTTGGTTGGAGCCATTGTGAACCACCGGAAACCGCACGCCTTACCGACGCCGTGGTTGAACCGCTGTCCTCACCACCTCATGCCACTATCCCTTGGCTATTTTGGCTTTGTCGTGGGCTGCCAATCATCAACCATCCATCGCCAGGCCTCGCTAAGCCTCACCATGAGCCGTGATGCCAGCCCTATCATCGCTGTGATCTCTTTGGAAGGTGAGTAACCACCGCCAAGCATCACAGAAGCCATCCAACCCTTGTCACACCTTCGCTATCACTTGCCAAGCTTGAAATCGGGAGTGTGTGGCTTTCTAGCCCTTGAATAAGACTGTTATTGCATTTTTGGAGTTCGTTTAGGGCTAAATTAAGGTTAAATGATGTTTTGTTGATGTGATAAGTGAGTTTTGCATGATAAGCGATCATAGGGTTTGGATAGGTTATCGTGCTTTGCTGATAGGTTATGAGGATAGGTTATCATGCTTTACCGATAGGTTATCGGGATAGGTTATCATGCTTTGTCGATAGGTTATCGGGATAGGTTATCATGCTTTGCCGATAGGTTATCGCAATAGGTTATCATACTTTGCTGATAGGTTATCATGTGTTTCCAGTAGATTATCGTGATAGGATATCGTAGGCTACGATAGGTTATTGTGGTAAGCCTTTCTAATATCCGATAAGTTATTGAAATGTGATAAGTGGAGATGTGATAAGTTATTATGTTGTGATATGTGATGAGTGTTAAGTTATGATGACATGTTATAATAATGTGAAATAAGTCATTGTATAGGTTATGAAGGCATGTGATAGATTATTCTAATAACTTATACACAATTGTAATGATTTATCTTACCTTGATGAGAGTTCTATTGCCATGAGTCCTAATTTGATTGATGTATTGTTGGTTGCTAAAGTTGAATATAGTGATATAGTGCATGCTTATGTACTTGTTAGAATGGGAAAATAAAGGTAATCGTCTTTGTTGATTCTAGCCAATTAATAAGCATGTGAGGTATGTAGAAAGATGGCATGTTGAAATGTTCAAGTGATGTATTTGGGTGATGTGATATGAGATACATGTATGACATGATGGCATGTGACTTATTAGCGCATACGTATGAATATGTGAAAATATAGTATGATGAAGTGTTTAAAGCACTGTTATGAGATAATATGCCATGAGATAGAAGTATGATTAATTTGAGAAATGCATTATTAGGATGTGATCACGTGGCATGACAGCATGATATGATTGTATGTAATTAGTGTTGTCGCATGTTGTATGAGCATTATACACTCTTCCATTGACCCATGAGAAAGATATGAATTGAGTTTGAGTGATGTATGCTCGTGTGATCACCTAAATACCCTGATGCGTATGATTATGCAGGGTGAATGTACGCTCATGTGATCACCTGAATACCCTGATGTGTACGATTATGAGGGGTGATGCCTCTGTCCTGATGTGTATGATTATGCAGGGCGATGCCCGATTAAGTTGGGATGCCCCCAAGTCAACGGGATGTTGTTCATGGATAAATTTTGGAATGAAGCTCCTTATTGGAATGCTGTCCTGAGGCGTATGCATATGCAGGATGATGCCATGCTCGATGGGGCGGGATGATGCCCGGTTACGCCGGATGATTGTGAACCTTCGAGTTGGCCTTGGGTCCCGAGTGGCCGTAATAATATAGACATGGTTGTGTGAAAAGTGCACGAGAGCTTGAAATAATCTTGACATGGTTGTGTGAAAGTGCATGAGTACATGAATACATATTTTGAGAAGCAATAAGCGATGCTATAGTCTGCACACATGTGACATGAGATTAATATATAAGTAGGTCTAGATATTGCATGGCATGGACGCATGACTATGTTATATTGCATGTTTTTATGTTTAGCTCCTAAGTGTCGGAGGTGTTTCAAGAATTTTCTATATGCTCATATTGATGGTTTTGAGGAATTGGAATAACCATTCATGTTATAGTTAAGGCAAAGTAGAGGTTGCTTTGCTATTGATCTACCGTCGATAGATAACTTGCACGTTTAGGGCATTTCCGAGGTGAATGACTTCCCTGCACGAGGTCTAGGGAGTTCACTCATTGAGTTTATCTCATTCCTCGTTGTTTAACCTTTTTAGGCCCTAATCGTGACTAGCCAAGCTCGAGCTATGGTATTTTGAATTTGGACGCATACTAGGCGTGTAGGGGATACCACCCTTTTCAAGTCGCTTCGTAGCATAGAGGAGCTAGGCTAACCCTAAAACCTTTTGGAAGTGCGAATGACCGCACATTTTGATTGAACATGAAATGACGTAACGAGTGACATTCAAGTTTGGATATAAATAACAGTTATGTTGTAATGACGCTATGGATGCATATATGTAAATATAAGTGTGTTTGAAACTATCCATGTTTGTTGATTGGGTGAATTGTTTATGCTTCCGCTTGTGTATTTAATCGAATAAAGCGATTGGGTCGGTGATTCCTCTTAGGACGTTGCAATCGAATGACCTAAAGGAAATGAATGACAATGAGTGAGGGTTGTCGCGTGTCTTGAGCAAGTCGAGGTGTGACAAAAAAACCCGACTTAAGTTTTCTTAAACCGTGGAGTTGTGCTGCCTATACTCATGAGCCATCTCATTAATATGGGAAATTAGGTCCTAAAGGCAATAAGAGTATTTTCATAAGGTACTCAAAATACTCGAAATGGTATATGTTTATAAGTGAGTAGAAAAGTAGGAATACAACTGAATTTTAATCACGAGATGTTATATTCTTAGAGAATGAATTTCCTAAAAATGGCAAAATAGGTGAGGACACTCCCTATTTGAAACCTTGGATCAAGATAATGAACTTAATAGAGTTCATCCAAGTAGGAGCAATACGAGGAGTGAGGAATTAAATTTGACTCATTCTCAATTACAACCACCTAATGATATGATATCGTCATTATCTAATCTGAGTAGGGGCATAATTAAGTGTACAATTTCTCATATGACGAACAAGTCATAAAAGTATTCTCCGTTGACGTTTTGACATTGACGGGAAAAGATTTATAATTGCTCCATAAAATGAAGATGAGCCAAGGAATATAAATGAGGCTCTAACTTGCCATAATAAGGAAAAATGGATACATATAATGGAAGAGGAAATGGAGTCAATGAAGTCAAATCATGTTCGAGAATTGGTTGATCTTCTAAAGGGACACAATGCCATTGGAATAAGTACGTTATCAAAATAAAGCGTAAAACTAATGACTCAATAGAGAGACATAAGGTTTGTCTTGTGGCGAAGGGGTATAATCAATAAGAAGAAATTGATTATTAAGAAACATTTTCTTCTGTAGTGAGATTTACCTCATTCGCTTTATTATGGTAATAGAAGCTAATATAGATCTTGAGTTACATCAAAATGGATGTAAAGATTGATTTTCTCAATGGAAAATTAAAAGAAGAAATTTATATGAAACAACCCGTTGGTTTCATTTTAAAAGGCAAAGAATAAAATGTATATTGACTTTTGACATCAATCTATGGCCTTTAAGTAATCATCGAGGCAATGATATATATGTTTTCACAATACCATAATAGCATAAGATTTTACAATGATTGATGAGGATCATTGTGTATATATAAAAAAAATCAAAAGATCAGTTTGTGATCATATCATTATGTGTTGATGATATACTGATTGCTAGAAGCAACATAAAGTTTGTTAATACTGTTAAGAGTTGGTTATCTTCCAACTTTGAAATGGAAGACATAGGTGAGATTGCATACATTCTTGAAGTTAAGATTTTAAGGGATTGTTCGAAGAGATCATTGTCTCTTTCATAAGAGACCTATATAAACAAGGTTCTTTAACGATTTCGTATGCAAGATTGTCATAAATACTCTTATTACAAAATGTGAAGGATTGAGCTATAGATTTTATCTAAAGACTCCACAAGAGCAAGAACAAATGTAACGTGTTCCTTATGCTAGTGCTATTGGAAGCTTAATATATGCTATCATGTGTACAAGACCTGACATATGTTTTGTAGTTGGAATGGTAAGTAGATACTAATCCAATCAAATTCAAGCACATTGGAAAGCTGTTAAAAAAATACCGAGGTATATGAAGAGAACTGCTGATTATACGCTGAGCTATCAAGGAAAGAGTTTATGACTTGAAGGCTACTCAGATGTTGGTTGGCGATGAGATTTAGATGAAAGGAAATCTACCTCTGGATTTGTTTTTTCTTATTAAATAATGGCGTCATATCTTGGAGTAGTAAGAAACAAATATGTATTGCCTTGTCCACGATAGAAGTTGAGTTCATGGCATTTCAACAGCAATACAAGAAGATATTTGGCTTTAGAGATTTTTGGATCATTTAGGTGTTGTTAAGAATGCTGTAAACTCATTATTGGTCAACTGTGATGGCCAAGCAGAAATAGCGTACACCAAGAATCCAAAAATATAATGGTAAGACCAAACGTATGATACAAAGTATAATTTTGTCAAAGATATGGTTACACGAAAAGATGTGAACTTATAGTACATATCTACGCATAGAATGATAGCAGATAATTTGACGAAGCCAATACCTAGAGATGCGTTCTGTGGCTATGTAAAATCACTAGGACTGCGTAGAGGCTAATATACTGAATATTGTAATTTCCCTAAGTGTTCATATTTAATGAAGTTGTCTTTCATTATTAATGCCCATGGTTTTTTGTTTTGACATTTATGCATCTTAATGCTTGGTGCATTATATAAAATTCAGAAAATATGTCAAACAGATAAGAGATTGGCCCACTTACACAGGTAATAACCTCTATTTATTATGTTATAAATAAAGATGAGAAAGTTTGTAAGCTTATGGCCTATTTGTTAAAAACAATTTCTATTCCCCAAAATAAAAATTTCTATTCAAACAATTCCAAGGAATGAAAAAAGAATGTGTTTGGTAAAACTTTTATTCCCGGGAATAGATTTGAAATAGAAATAAGAAGTAGAAAAAAGTAGCTTTTTATTCTCGAGAACAATTTTGAGAATCAATTTTTCTCTCTTCATTTTTCTTCTCTTTTCTTCTTCTTCTTCTTCTTCCTTTTGGCCAATTGCTGGCATTGGCCATGGCCGACGCCAACAACCAGCCAGACAAGAGTCGACGACCTCGCCGAAGTGTCACTGGCCCCGGAGACACCAAGCCACGGCGAGGCTTGTCTACTCGAGCCTCACCGTGGCTTGGTGAGGCACGGCGAGGCTCGGCCTCACTGGGCCACCTCCAAGATGGCGTCGCCTAGTGGTGGCTCAATGAGGCTGAGCCTCACCGGTGGTTGGGCGAGCTCTACCTCGCGCCACTTGGGCGAGGTCAAGCCTCGCCAGTTGCCTAGCGAGGCTCGCCTGGCCATCGAGGCCACCGGCGAGGCTCAGCCTCGCCTAGATCTGGCAAGGCCAAGCCTCGCGGTGGCTTGGCAAGGCTCCGACAAGCTCGCTGAACCTCGCCCAGCCGGTGACCGGCAACAAAGGAGGAAGAAGGAAAAAAACTAAAAAGAAAAAGAAAGAAGAAAAAAAGGAAAAATATAATACAAATATTAAAAAAATTAAAAGAAACAACAAAATTATACAATTTTACCAAACGCATTTCTATCCCAAGAATATAATTTTTTTGCAATTACCAAACATGTTCTTATACTCAGAAATTGTTCTCGGGAACAAAATAAAAAAAAATAATTTCTCATCAAAAATTGTTCTTTAAAACAGAATCGTTACCAAACGCGCCCTTATTATCTAGGTGATAATCGATAGCTCAAACTTAAAATATAAATATCATATTAACTGAGTGTTAAGATGAGGACATAATATTTACTATGTTCGAAAGTCAAATAACTCACATATTTTACTTTATATGTCTTTGATGTCAGATGTGAGTTTTGATGGATTTTTGAGGGAGTAAATACGTGAACTCAAGTTAGACATTAGGTATGTCTAAGTTATCATCTGTACGGTATTGAAAGTGAAGACATACACTCCATGGAAAATGAGTTAATACTTTAATATGTATTTCATACTACGCATGCATGATATGACTAATAAAGAGTATCAAAAGTTTTGATTTCAACTTTTATGTAATGTGAGACTCTTGAGGAAAAGAGTTCCTCAATTTAGTACACTCATGACTCTTATTTGTTCTCAAGAAATTTATATTCAATGTTTGTTATTTAGAATATTACCAATGATCATGAAATGATTCGACCTAACGGGACATTTCTAGAAAAATAAGTTGAATTGAAATTGAGAGTTTGAAGAAAAGAGGAAGATCGAGTTTGGCATGTCAAATTCTAACTTTGTATTCACTAGTGGACCAATTATGATTATTTTTAGGAAAATCATAATTGTGAATACAATATATCATTATTAAAAAGAGATCAAAAGAGATATAAATATGATCGATCGATTTAGTATATCTACTACAAAATATGATGCCCATTTTGAGCCGCTTTATATTTTTTACAGATGTATGGTAACGGGCTCTCAACGTATGCCGATCGCATGGATTATTTACTAGTATGAACGTTGTAGAGAGATGAAAAAAGAAATCTGTTCAGCCCACCATGTGCAATTGGGAGATGATAGATTTTTTATTTGATGGGCCAAACCTGACTTGTCCGCCCATGTTGGGCCAAACTTGGCCCATAAGGGAAGGGATTATGAGTGGTAGAGGGCAGTTATTTTTTAAGTGAAAATAACTGCAATATATAAATGAAAAATGAAGAATGTTGAAAGGAGTTTTGACATAATACGTTCTTTTTACAATATACTCCCTCTTGAAGAACGAAACTTTAGGGTTTCAATCAATTCCTCTGAGACTACAACGAATACTTAATTTGTGGCAAATAAGATATGTCTGTTTTCATGATATGCCTTTTGATCGATGTTACATGATTTTTGGGCACGTTGCCGCATTAGTTTTCGATATTCGATCATTTGAATATCCGTTCGTTTTTCAGGAATCCGTTTCCAACATATACAATTTCCCATTTTTGATGGTTAGTAAATGGGCTTCTCCACTAATATCTGGCAATGCGCACTCTAAGACCACTGTACCGTCAGTGACGGGAACCGCCTTGTATGCAATTACTTAGAGTTTTGTTTTTGGGGACATTAAAATTATCTATAAAGTTATGTGAAGGGTTTGGATTGACGTTGCATGATGTGACTTGGTTTCATGTGGTCCAGCCTTTGTTATTTTTTGAATGTTGGATACAGCAACGGGGTTGCTGCAGCCGATATCTACAGACCCGACCGGATGTTCAAAATTCAAACAAGATAATGTGGTAGCTGCACTCTAGAACTAGGGTGAGGATTGCATTGCATTCGAAGAGATTTCTCTCCCTAACCATTGTTGTGAGGAAGCCGCATACGATACGCAATGAATTGCGTAAGATAAGCCGAACTAATGATTTTCATGGTCTCTCGATCTTGGTTGAATCATTGTTGAGTTCGAGCCACCAACGGGACGATCTGTTGCCAGATAATTGCTCTCGGTTGTGGATGCAATCACGTCGTTGAAAACATTCTACTTCCATAACCTGAGTGCCCTTCCAAGTTCGGAGGATTTTCTCTATAGATTCAAAAATGATGGTGGATTCACACCAGGATTATACGTCTTTCGATTATTTATACACTCCACAATTTACAAGGACCTATAATTCTCACTTGATCTTGGGTTGATTACTAATTCAGTGCTAAATTGATTGTATGAATGCCAACTCAGTCTTGAACTTTTTAATTTTATCAAAGTAGTCCTCAACCTTCATGTAAAATTTTTGTTGCTCTTCCTGCCCACAACTGCCAAAAATTGCAGATGCCAGTCATCGCCCATAGTTCTATGCAGACAACTTTACTCGAAACAATGTCCCATGTGAACTATCACATTAGTAATTTCTAGTAGGAATTGATTGGAATGACTACATAGGAAGTTTGAGCATAGGTTTGAATTGTAAAATTGAAAATTATAAGATTAAATTGACACAATATAATATATTTAGATTGAATTGTAATTTTTTCCTTAATCCTTGATACATTAGGTTAACTTAGATTAAATCAGTCAACCCACAACAAATGATCAACTAATCCCAATATTTCTCACTCGACCGTGATGGGCTAAGCATTAGTCCCTACTCATATTGTGAGGAAAAATTATCCAAATAGTCCTAAACCTTTGGCACTTTTGTCAATTCAATCCTAAACCTTTCAATTTTGCTAATTCAATCTTAAACATTTTCACTCCTTACTAATTCAATCCATCCAGCCAATTTTGACCGAAAACTGCTGACGTGGATGGTAGGTACTAACATAACACTTTTTTAATAATATTTTAATGGTATTTTGAATTTTTTTTATGTTTTTTTCTTCTTGTTTTTTTTTTGCTTTTTTGTTTGGGGTCTTGGATTTGGCTGGCTAGCAAGGGTTGCTGGCTAACCCTAGCTGGCTACAAGCGAGGGCCAGCCAAGGCCTTGCTTGGCCAGATTTGGCGAGGGTGTCGCAGCCTTCGCCTAAAGATCGTGAGGGTCGATTGGCGATTGGGCCTCGCTTGTGGTTGGCAAGGGTCGTTGAGCCTCGCTTATGGTCGGCGAGGGTTTGTCGCTAGATCCAATAGATACTCCAAAAAAAAAAAAAAAGGCCAAAAAAGTTTTTTAAAAGCCATAAAATATAAAATATTATTAAAAAAGTGTCATGTTAGCTCCGGTCGTCCACGTTAGCAATGTTTGGTCAAATTAGTTGAATAGACTCAATTGGCAAGGAGTGTAAATGTTTAATACTGAATTAGCAAAAGACGAAAAAGCTTAGGACTAAATTGGTAAAATTGAAAAATTTATGATTGAATTGACAAACTTGCAATAAATTTTTGACTATTTGGACAATTTTCCCCATATTGTGACTTTCAACATAATATTATCTTGGACAAAAAAACACCGCAAGTGCCAAAACTTGGTATAAGGGGACACTTAAGTTTCAAAAGTTATGAAAGTATTACTTAAGTGCCATTTTTTTTTTATAAAAAAAATGGACACTTGAGAACCACATTCGGCGAACCCTGCCAAAAATCTTACGAGGCAATTTTTTATAAATTTTGGTCACTAATGTGGCTTACTGGAAGACTTACTCAGCAAAGAAACACAAAAATGACATTGTTTTGATACAATTCCAATTTTAATATAAAAATTAATTAAATCAAATTTAAACCAATTAAAAAAAAAACAAAAACAAAAAGAGGTCCAAGCGGTGGTTGAGGACTTAGCCCTTGTCGCCGCCCTGCCTTGCCCCGCCCCACCTTCGCCGGGAAGGTGGAGGGAAGGTTGGTCGGGGTCGCCGAGCCTTGGCTAGGGGCCGATGACCCCAGTTGAATAGTGGCAAGGGTCGGTGAACCTTTGTCGGATCTAGGGGAGGGCTGCGCCCCAACGGGCGACAGCCCTTGGCCTAGTCGAGCAACAGCTGGCGACCCTCGCCGAATTCAAGGGAGGGCCACGACCCTCGCCTCAGATTTAAGTGAGGACTCACAGGCCCTCAATGCCGGTTGGCTGGGGTTGCCGACCCCTGGCCAAGGCTTGGCGACCCTGGCCGACCCTCCCTCCACCTTCCCGGCGATGGCGGGGAGGCAGCGGCAAAAAGGTCGAGCTCTCAGCTACCAGCTATTGTTCATCTTCCTCCTCCTCCTCCTCCTCCTCCTCCTCCTCCTCCTTTATTTTTATTTTTAATTTGGTTTTAAATTTAATTTAATTAGTTTTTATATTAATTATTTACCCACGTCAATAGTGAAATGACGTCGTTTTGACACTTGTCTAACCACATCAACGTGCAAAACGACATCATTTTGCACTTAGCTTGCTGAAAAATCGCCACGTTAGCATTTGTTTGGATTTTCTCACCGTTGGAACTTAATTGATCCATTTTGCTCCGATTTTGGCACGTAAGTGTCACTTTCCTAACTTTTGGCACTTAAGTGTCCATTCGTATCAAGTTTTGACACTCCAGGTGTCTCGGACTCCATTATCTTAAATATATGAGCAAATGGGTCGGGTGACAAGCGAGCATACCCTGACTTTGGGAGCTTGTACAATGAACTAATTAGGGATACATGCGTGCTCAATCTTTTGACAAAGCAGTTTTTTGTACACCATAAACCTACCTATTATTTTATGTCGTTCCAAGTATTTCGAATCCTATAAGAGCCATGATTGATCAATGTGTCGTATATTCAAGTTATTTCACACTCGACATAGGCAACATAACTGCCTGTCTAATATAAACATACGTTAGGCGTATTGTAAGGTCAAAGGAATCATGATTGACAGTCACATACTCTAGTATTAATCTTTGCACTGAAACGTCGGAACTCGGCGGAGACTCCGAAGGGTATACATTTAAGTCTACTCTACCTTTGGGGTCTCCCAAAGAGAAGTGTAGGGATCGGTACAAAAATGCATTTCCAACTCCCACTTCCTCTTAACGGTCGAGACCAATAGCACCCCCACCCTCCATTCAAGACATGTTACTAGCATCCATTCCCCCATCGAGTTGACTAGACCAAAAAACCCTGGGGTTTTGAATAAAACAACATTTTCCTACTTGCTCGAGTGATATGAATCGCGCGTTACAACGTTATTCTCTCCTAAGAAGCGTATGCATCTGATCATCAAAAAGATGTTTTTGTATACGACTAGTACAATATTTTGTACTTTTGTCCCTAAGTTGGAGGCTCATTAATTTGGGCATCCTTCCTTTTGAATGCTCCTGCACCGAGTGGATTTGATTCCTTACCCTTGCCCCCCAACATGTGCGCGCATATACACGTTGGATTGAAATACTTTACGTTTAACTAGGATAAAAATATTAGAAATGTCTTAACTTTCATACGACGTTCACTTAAGTACCATAATTTTTTTTTTCATTCACTTGAGTGTCAAAAATTTTAAAAATCGATCACTTATGTGCAATTGGCAAGTTCCCTTGCCGTAAAATCTGAGGTGGCATTACTTAATAATAAATTATTCGACGTGGCTCACTGGTGAGTTGAAGCCGGCAATTGAGAAGGCAAAACATCTAATTGAACAACCCTAACCTAATTTAAGGAAATTTGGGCAAAGTTCAACTTCCTTCTTCAAGAACCCTAACGGAATCCAATTCTTCAAATTGGGGCAAATAATTAATTAAGAATATATTGCTCAACCTGGCTCGCCGTTAAGCTGAAGCCAACAATTAAGAAGGCAAGTGATGTTGTTTATACATTTAATTGAACAACCCTTACCTATTTTAAAGAAATTTGGGCAAAATTCAATTTCTTCAAGAACCCTAACGGAACCTTATTCTTCAAATTGGAGCAAATCATCTTATCAAATTCGTAACAGGGAGCAGAAGTAAGAGAAGTGGCTCACGATTGTATCAACTAGCTATCCTGGTGGAGAAGGGAGGGGTTTCGGTGGCGGTGGGAAGGAGAGAAGAGAGATGAGAGAGTCAAGGGTGGAGGCGAAGTGGAGGTGGGATTCGAGAGAAAGGGTCTGAGTAGGAAGGAGATGTAGGTCATTGTGGAGGAGGAAGGAGTGGGCGGCCGAGGTGATGGCAGTGAGGAGAGAGATAAGCAATTTCAGGTGGTCGTCCCGATGTTTCTTGGTCGTGGGCCTGGTGGTGGCAGTGAAGGAGGCTGCAGCCGAGTTTCACCACCATCGTTGCTGGCATCAGCATAACGAATTAGAGCTTATTTAGCTTCCATGGACTAAACCGAGAAGCAAAGGCTGCAGCTCCAAGCTTCGTTTAGATTACTATAATTAGCCAGAAATTATTCAATTTCTATTTCTTTGTCGATGCTCTTGCCATGTTGGATGAAGATTTTACATGTTGGATTTCAATTTCATTTTAAAAAGCCCCGTCAGAATGAAATATTAAGTAAAAAAATCTACTTAGGACGAATTGCCGGAATAGGCACTCTCGTAAATTATTTTACTTGGATATGGCACTCAAGTGAGCAAAAAAACATGTTATGACATTCAAGTGAACATCGTATGAAAGTTATTGCCCCTTTCTTTTAAATAATTTATAAATCTTTCTCACCGAGCACCATTGGCCGCCTCTTTACAACGGTGAAAGTTTCTATTTTTGCAGGTTTTCCGAGATTCCCCCTCAACTACCAAGTCGAGCAGCCATCGTAGGTGGCCTTTACCCCAATACCTCCGAGCCTCGTTGCCTTATCATGACCTGTATTGTCGAGTTGAGCCACCAGCAGCTCCCTTGGCACCATCAACGCACATTCAAACTAAGATAGACTTTGGACATAACGTGCTTCAATAGGTCAAAAGTGAAGTTTCCGAATAAAAAGATGCTGAACCATTCTCTACCGAGTTATCGATAAGACAACTATGCGGTAAAAGGTTACCGATACTTCTTGGTACACTATATTAGTCATTGATTTTGAAGATTATCAACGACCTATCAATGGAAGGCTATTCTAGACAATTTACATGCATACTTGATGGTATCTTGAGATGGTTATTTTCTGATCAAGTTTAGTGGACGAATTTTGAATGTAAGGGACAAGGTTGAATAGTCAAGAATACAAGTTCTATGTTATTAATTGCATCTCTAAGTTCCTAGGAGTTTTTATTGTTATGTAAGTTTCAAGAGTTAAAGTTGAAAGTTCCTAGTTCTTTATTATGCTTTCAAGTTCCCGTGTCCAATGCTTGAGTGGTTTTAATGTCTAATTAATTATGATCTTTTTCCTAGACATCATCTCTCCTATACTTAGATTAAGACTCTCCATTGTAAGACAAGAGACTAGAGATGCTTGATGAATGAAAATATTTGAGATTTCCTCTGTGTGAGTGAATTTCTTTAGAGAGTGGATTACTCCTATTTCAGTTTCTTTATCCTTTGAGAATGGATTATTCCTTGGTGGTGAGCCAAGAAGCGCTTTATCCTCGGCTGGTGGATTTCCTTTAGGCCTTGGTGGTGAGCTTCTTCTATCCCGAAGTCCTTTGTCCTAAGCGAGTGGCTTGTCCTTTAAGGCTTGGTGGTGAACTTCGTTTATCTCGATCATTATCCTTTGTGACATCCTGATTTTCGAGTCTGATTTCGATGAGATGAAATGGGTTTTTCATCAATGTGCCTATAGCCTTTTTCTTTGACTTGGCCACTCACGAGTTAACTAGCTTATCAGGTGAAACTGTTAAGGAATCTAAATGCAATAACCTTGAGAATTCGACTCGGAATCAACTTCTCGACCGTGTTAATCTGCAAGGGTCATTATGACATCGTCAAAATCGATCAAAGACCAAAGATAGGTCGATTCGATAGAGGTATGTGATTAGTGCGTGAGTGATTTCACCTAATTACAAAATTCTCGTCGAACGGCACTAGATTGATTTTTCTGTCATTTCTGTATCTGGTGTCCATATTTGAAATATCGAGATTTTCACAATAACCGAGAGTCACCAATGTGTTGAAGATGTACGTTGTGGCTTGAAAATAATCTACCACGGGTCAATTGTATTAAAAATTCCTAAAAGCTACCTGGTAGATTAGGACGCGCTAAAATCACGTCAGATTGAAATTAACTGCGAAATTGAACTCGATTTCAGAAATTGGAAGTTCTGTCATGTCACGACTTATTTTAGGAACGTCTGCTCATCCTTCGAAGAATATTCGGTGATTCCAGGATTTTTACGGAAATTCGTTTTGGACGTTTTGGAAAACGAATGAAAATTCGGATCGGCTCAATTGAAGGGATTTTTAACTTGCCAACCGAGCTACTTGGCGAAAGGGACTTGTAGAAATTATGTGGGCTTTTTCTACATAAAAATTGGATGTCAAATATGGGAATTTGTGGAAGAAATTGAAGACCAAAAATTGTGAAATTCGGATTTAGAAGACGGCGGCATTTTTTGGGCATCAAAGTTGAGTTTATTTGTGAAGATAATGTAAGAAAGTATTGGAAGACTTGTAGGATAAGATTGAAGACTTTGAGAGAACAAAGCAATCAATTGGATGGATAATGGTTGACTAATTCTCCCCTCCCCTCTCTATCTTCCTCGACACACACCTCACCGGTTCTCTCTCTCTTTTTCGTTCGACTGTCCACCCCCACCGAACAGCTCTCTCTGCTTCTGGTTTTGTTTCATTTACCCTTTTATTTTTCTTCTTCAAAGCTGCTCCCTGCTTCTTGTCTTCGTTCAGCCATGCACGGTCAACGAAAGCAACCCACCAAAGCCCCATGTTGACTCTATCAACGAGATTTGTGCAAGCTGCAGCTGACTGCCCATCTCTCCACACAACTTGCCGAATTCCCAGCTTCCTTCGGTCAACAACAAAACTCCACGAAGCCCTTGCTTGACCGAAGCTCACGTGGCCTCTCTCCTTCGTCCGAGGCTGCTGCTGTTCGTCCATCTCCACGCGGCCTTCAACGCCGCACGTCAACCCCACGATCCGCCGAATCCGCTCCATCGAAGACCGCCCATCCCCTCGTGCGACCAGCTCGCCTTTGCTCAGCCAGCTTCCGCGCCCACGACTTCACCGAAGCTGCTCGCGTGTCTCTCGCTTTCATCCGCGTTTCCTCTCTAGCACGTTCGGTCCAATTGAGGTCCACATCTTCGGCCCAGCTCGTTCGTGGATTGGCCCAGCAATTCTGCCCAGCTCGCTGCCTCCATCTTGCCGTGTGAAATTGAGCGAAGCCAGCCCATGGATTCCAGCATTTTCGGCCCAGCAATTGGGCCCGTCTTCAGCCGCATCAACGGCCCAGCGAATTCAGTCCATCAAGCCCGCGATTTTGAGGCCCAAACCCAGCGTCTGCAGCAAGCCCAGTTCTGAGCCCAAGCCCGCGAAGCAAGCCCAATCCAACGCAATAATCTCAGTTTGGGCTGAGATTTGTTGGGCCAATTTTAGGTCTGGTCCAAGCCCATTGGCGCCGCTGCAATTCAAGTTTCGGCCGCCGTCCCGCCGTCGTCGCGGTGAACCGGTTTCCAGGATAAACGGGGTGAGTTTATGCACAAAACTCTTTTTAGTAGGCTAATGACATTTAAGAGGTGTTTAGTTTAATTTAATTAGGAATTAGGTGGTTAGTTAGATTAAATTAGTAATTTAATTATTCAATTATGCATGTAAGGTGGTTAGATTAGATTAACCGAGGCCTAGATAAATTTTACTATTTATCTAGAAGGGTTCAGGAATTTTCTGAGCCTTATCAGTATTTAATTTAGTGATTTTGGCCTAGGTTGGTATTTTTAGAATTTAAATTGAATTATTTAATTAATTTTAGAAATTAATTATTTATTATTTATTTTTTCCGGAAATTTGGCCAGGATAATCGATGACCGGAATTTCGTGCCAATTGCAATGTTGTGGTTAATTTTTGCAATTGCATGTTAAATTACGCAAATTGTGTGCTGATTGGAATAAGGGTCATTTATTCCAAAAATTTATAAAATTCGTTATTTATTCAGAAAATCTCAAGTGCCGGGTTTTAATACCGAAAATGGTTTTATATATTATATAAACCAGTGGGATTTTAAAAAGAATGTTATGAATTTTTCAGGTCCAATTTGACCGTGTACCTACGCACGACTATTTTCACCAGGTGTTTTTAATACGAAGAAAATATGCCAGATTCACTATTTTAATTGAGGCATTTGAGTGCAATGCACGGTGTCCTGGGCCGAGGTTGATTGGTCGTATGTTGGTTAAGAGAACCCGTCCCCGAACTGTGTCGGATGGACGTTACCCTATATGGGATTTGGGTCGCAATAGAGGCTGGACCTATACTCCTTCGAGAAAGTCATCTTTGAGAGATGTAACCGTGCTCAATGGGGTGAGACGATGCCTGGCTACGCCAGTAGACCGCTAAAATTTGAGAGTAGGCCAGTGCACACTATGGGGCTTAATTAACAATTGGAATGCGTGATTGGTTAAGTTTGATGCGCTTGATTATGAGACAAAATGGTGTGGCATGGTATAAGACATGTCATCATGGTTTGACCTTATAATCGAAACTCCTGTGATTGATTGGGCTGAGACCCTTGTAGTTAATTGAGAAAAATAAGCGTGCGGGAAGGAACTAAGGCGAGGTAAGTCCTCCGTTCTAATTATATGGTTGTATGGTTAGGATGCTTCTTAGCGTATTTCCTTCTTAATCGGGGTTAAGAGCGTGAACTCGCTAAGATTTATATCTCACCCCGTCATGGGCTCAATTTGCAGGACCATAGAGCAAAGTACCCGGAGCCGAGCTGAGGGGATCCGAGAAGTAGGTTAGTTAGGATAGATTCATTTTGAGAGATGGTCTTTCGTAGGGTCGTGGTTGTTGACTTTTTGTATATGACTCTATGTGAATATAAGAGCACATTTGTTTGGAATTTTGTTGTCCTATTTTTCTATCCTGAGATGATTACTGTTAGAGGATTTATTTTCGCTTCTGCATGTGTAATAAAATGAAAAAGGTCGGCAACTCGTCTCGGGAAGTCGCAAAATATTATTTACCAAAGAGGGATGGGCACGCGCTCAAGGGTCGGGGCATGACATCCTCTTTTAGTGGTATCATAGCAAAGTTTATGTTTGTAGTGATAAGGTGCGATGGGTTATTGAGATAGTTAGTAGGAATAACATTTATTTTATGCTGATGCATGTGAGTGATGGCTATTTGGTAGCTTGTTGTCAGGTCACTCAAATTCTAATCTAGCATTGGAATTGGAAAGCATGTTTCTGTAAAAATCTACGTGATGAGTGACCAGGAGCGGAGAACTCCTAGGAACAGGTCGGCAAGACTTGTAACTCGGGGTAGAACGCCGACAAGGATTGGTACCCGAGGCAGAGCGTAGGCTCAGGCTAGTGCGAGTGTAAGAATACCGCCGCAGGCCAGTACTGAGAGTGTAGCAGCACCGAGCGATCCTAGGTTCGACTGGATCGTTCAAGCACTAGAGACTTTGGGAAGCATTTTAGGTCAGCAAGCACAGAATCAAGCTGCCACTACCAATGTCGTAGCCGCCGTTACTACCGCACCTGTTGAGGTCCAGTACGGGGATATGTTAAGGGAGCAAGTTGTTGCATTTGGTTCAAGATTTGGTTCCAATAGAGATAGCAACCGATTCAGGAAGAAACTAACAACAGAAGGAAAGCACTTCCGTCGTCCCACTTGAAGGAGTATAATAGGAAAGCTAGCACCCAGCCAATTTAGAGTGTGTTGCTCTTGCGGAGGACAACATGGATCTGCCTTGTGTCCTACTAGGACAGGTGCTTGTTTTGTGTGTGGCCAGCAGGGTCACATGGCCAAAAACTATCTACGCAGGCAAATGGGATCACAACAGCTGCCATCGCCACCGCCGCCGATGGAATAGAATAGAGAGAATGCGCTGCAAGACACACGTGGGGTAATTGGATTAAACCTCCTGTGCAAGAAAAGGCGCATGCTGTCACCCGACAAGAAGCTGAGGATTCACCAGAAAGGTGCCGAGTTTGTAGGAGGAAGCATGGACAAACCCAGTGTCCAGCTATAACGGGAGCGTGCTATGGATGTGGCTAGCACGGCCATCAGGTGAGGAACTGTCCGCGTAGGTCCAGGAGAGCACAAGCACCGCTACCACAGATAGGACGCCGTTAGATTGGTAAAAGGGACAGGAAAGAACTGACCATACATGGATCAGAGGAAGAATGGTTTTGGGATGATGTTATCAAAGTAACGTAGTGGAGCTGTGATTAGGTTTGTAGAACTTCAGTTGTTGTAATAAAGTTGTAGAATGAAGAACCTTGGTTAGAGTTGTACTTGACCGGTTTACGTATGTATGACGTTAACGTCATGTATAAAAAGGTTTGGCTCATGGAGCTTTTTGTTGTAATGAATTATTGCTATAAGGTGATCCGGTTTAAACTTTTATCAGGTGAAAGCTTTGAATGAAAGCTTTGAATTTATCGAAAGTCGAGGAGGACCCTCGATTTCCTTAATCTCGTCGCTTGAGACAACCCGTTCGTTGGATGGGGGTTGCCAAGGTTACTTGGAGATTGTCGTGAATAAGACAGTTGAGGAACTGAAGATCGAGGACATTACAGTAGTCCAAGAGTTTCTAGACGTGTTTTCGAAAGAATTGCCAGGTCTGCCGCCAGAAAGAGAGATAGAGTTCGTAATCGAGCTAGCCCTGGGACAGAGCCGATCTTTAAGGCTCTTTACTGGATGGCTTTATTAGAGTTGAAAGAACTGAAAGTGCAGATGCAAGAATTGTTGGATAAGGGATTCATACGTCCCAGTGCATCACCTTAGGGAGCACTAGTTCTGTTTGTGAAAAAGAAAGATGGTTCATTGCGCCTGTGCATTGACTATCGTCAACTCAATCAGGTAACGATCAAGAACAAGTATCCACTACCGAGGATTGATGACTTGTTTGATCAGTTGTAAGAAGCGTCGATATTTTCAAAGATCGACTTGAGGACGGGATATCACCAGCTAAGGATCAGAAATGAGGATATTCCAAAGTCAGCGTTTCGCACTCGATACGGCCATTATGAGTTCACTGTAATGCCATTTGGTTTGACGAACACCCCAACTGCTTTTATGGATATGATGAACCGAGTTTTCAAGGAATATTTGGATCAATTCGTGATCGTGTTCATTGACGATATCCTGGTGTACTCGAGAAGTTCAGAAGAGCATGAAGGACATTTGAGATTGGTACTGCAGACTCTAAGGAATCATGAGCTATATGCTAAGTTCAGCAAGTGCGAGTTTTGGTTGACTCGTGTTGCTTTTCTAGGTCACGTGATTTCAAGAGAAGGAATCTCTATGGACCCAGCTAAGATCGAAGCAGTGATCAACTGGCCAAGATCGACTATAGTGATAGAGATTCAGTTTTCAAGTTTGAGGTAGGTCACCTGTCGAATCTTATGGCCACTCTCAAAATTGAGCCAAATGTTCAGATCAGAATCAAAGCACTTCAACCAACAGATTCAGATGTTCAGAAGATCCTGCAAGAGGATACCGATAAGAGAAAAGCTTACTTTAAGATTTCTGAGGACGGAACACTAAGATTCCGATGACGATTGTGTATACCTGACGATGTAGAGCTCAAGGAAGAGATTTTGTCAGAAGCTCATCGTAGCAGTTACGATATTCATCCTAACAGTACAAAAATCTATCAGAATCTACGTCAACACTATTGGGGGTCCAGTATGAAGGCGGATATCGCCAAATATGTCGCCAAGTGTCTGACGTGTCAGCAAGTGAAGACACAGCATTGTAAGCCGGGAGGATTTCTGTGACCTCTTGAGATTCCCAAGTGGAAATGGGAATACATCACGATGGACTTCGTGACAGGCTTACCAAGGAGTCAGAGAGGTAATAATTCTATTTAGGTAGTGGTTGACAGACTGACGAAGTCAGCTCACTTCATCACAGTATGAAAGGACTTTGATTTGGACAGGCATGTAGAGTTGTACATGCGTCAGATAGTTCGTCTGCTTGGAATGCCGGTAACGATTACATTAGACCGAGACCCAAGGTTCACGGTTACATTTTGGAAAATTTTGCAGAGTGCTTTGGGAACGAAGCTACAGTACAGTATCACATATCATCCTTAAATAGATGGCTAGTTTGAGAGGATAATTCAAACCCTCGAAGACATGCTGCAAGCTTGCATGTTGGATTTCAAGGGAAGCTGGGAGGAACTGTGGCATCCCAAAATTCATGACGACCTCCAGTTATATTAAAGTCTATGAATAGGTGATGGAAGTACCATCAAGTTTTTTTGAAGCCATTTAATCCATAATTTGCAATAAGATTTATGGCCAAGCTTTTAATGGATAATTATGTGATAGGAAAGAAAATTCTATCATTGGCCTTGTGTATTATAAATTGGAATTTATGGATTTGTGACTACAAGTTTTATGACCATTTTATTATGCAATTAGGTATTTATTTAAATGAGGATTAAGGTGTATTATTAAAAATAAACTTGGGCCATTTAAGTTTGGACTTTAGGCCTAAGTGAGATGGGCCTAAAGTGGGCCAAGAGGCTTGGCCCATGAAGCCCATTGGGCTGTCGACGCATGGAGGGGGAAGGAGGAGCCGCATGGCTTCCTCCAAGTGTCTTCAACAAAGGAGACACTTGTCTCCTTCTTAGGGACAAGTGTCCCCCATGCAAAATAAGAGTGCATGCAAATATATATACAACCAAAAAGAAAGAGAGAGAGGGAGTGGTCGGTCTAGGTGCCAAGAGAAAGGAGAGAAAGAGAGAAAGAGAGGAAGAGAGGAAGAGAGAAAGGAAGGAGGAGGTTCGTCGCCACCATGCCCCGCCGTCGAGCCCGCCTAGTCCCACCGTCGTTCTTGCTGTGTTTTCCTTTGAATTAAGGCAAGTTGGGATCGATTTCCACTCTTGCATGTGTGTCTTGCATGTGTGATTTGTTGGTGGTAGATCTCGGATGTTAGGGTAGGCAAAACCGAAGCTAGAATGTGACTTGTTCTTGAATGTGCTTGCTGATTTCGTGTGAATCGCCCGACCAAGAATCTTGTGGAGGCTTGCATGCATGTTTCGAGTTGGATTTTTGACTTTGATTCCTTCATGAAATTTGTAGCCAACATCGTAAACTACAACATACTAAACTTTGGGACAAAATAGTTGAGATTTAAGTGGTCAAACCCTCATCCTACGAAGACACTAGATCTGGAACTGTTTTGCTGACCTTTTGGTAGGTTTGTGGGTTGCATGTCGGTTTTTACCAAGAATCTCTCTTAGACTTCTTCATGAAACTTGTATAGAACATCCTAAAGATTAACATAATTAAATTTGAAGTAAAATGAGCAAGCGTAGCCTAGTGAATCGACTTAGTCTTGAAGACGGTAAATCTGGAGACACGGTACTGGACACCCGAGACTTCATGGACCCATATGGTGACTATTCTTTGGAAATTTGACTTAGATCCCTTAATGAAAGTTGTAGGGGACCTCTTGAAGTAAAAACATATCCAAATTTCAGAGGAAACGAAGAAGAATAAGTGGGTGAAAACTCGATATTTCGGAGATAACTACACTGGACGTTTCGGTGCTAGAACCAGAAGCTTCGGATGACTATAGAAAATTATCTATAACGAATCTGGCCTAGAAGTCTTCATGAAAAATATACTTTAATGTCTTAAATATAACCTGGTAAAATTTCATAATTTTCGGAGGTCATTCGGGTATTTTAATCGAATTAGTTTAAAAACTGTGCATTCTGTTTCTATCCGAAATTGCATGCTGTATTTGTGTGAACTATATCTTCTTGTGTGAAGCTCTTTTGGGCATGTGTTCTTCATGGAGTTGCTACCATTATGTCTTGTCTATCACATGCTCTGATTTTATAATTTTTGAAGATCATATGGATATTTAATTTACATGTTTTCCGAAACTGTGCAAGCTGGAATTTGCTAAATCTTAAAAGTCATGATGTATGGATTATCTTGTGTTGCATGGACCCCTTGGATTGTGTTATTATAAGTGATTGGATCTTGCTGCATGTATGATGATGATTGGAAATGCATATAAGAATCAAATGATGAAAATGATATTGTTAGCCATCATATCATATGCCATGCTGAAATTGAGCCATAATTGTGAATGTGAAATTGAAAATAAGATGTATGAGAATATGCACCGTGGTGATGAGAAGACCGTCGGAGGTGTGAGCCGACGATGCCCCAGGAGTGTCGGGATGCCCGGTGGTATACGGTACGTAATTCTAGGGGAGGCCTGGTGGTATGTCGGTACGTAATTCTGGAGGATAGGGGAAACCATTTTCATGGCGAGCCCCGGAGATTTCCTCGGGAGTTTCGAGATGCCCGGTGGTATAAGGTACGTAATTCCAGGGGGGGATGCCTGGTGGTATGTCGGTACATAATTCCGGAAGCTCGGCAGGTATTGTGCCGAGGGATTCCTCGTGATGCTAGTTGGGATACAAGATGCCCGGAGGGTGGGGGTGCCGGATGCCCGGCAGGTATTGTGCCGGAGGGTTCTCGCGACGCCAGGATTAGGCTCAAGTGATGAATGTGGGATGCAAACATTAGTCCCGGGAAAGAAAAATGTGGCGGTCCAATATGAAAGGATGAAATTGAGAAATTGAAATTGAAATATGCATGATGGTATATACATGTGATATGATGATGATGTTACATGCATGGATGCATGGTAATGATGATGGTACATGTAATATGACATGATACGTGCATGGATGCATGGTAATGATGATGATACATGTGATATGATGATGATGAGTGCATGGATGCATGATGATGGTAAGTGCATGGATGTATGTGCACCTATGGCATTGTGGTACATGTGACATGATGATGGTAAGTGTATGACATGATGGTGATGACTATATGATGATGTATGTACATGAGGTATGATGACATGTGCATGATATCAAGGTAAATTGTGCATGGATACTTCAATGACATGTAATGCTATGATTGTGATGATTGTGTGGCATGATGCATTGAGTGATTTATTGGTCCTTTACCTGCTGAGTGGCTGTACTCACCCCTTCGGGGACCAACATTTCAGATTAGTAGATGGATTGAGTGGTTGGATATGACCGTGAGGAGGAGGATAGCAAATGAGGGAACTTTTGGATGCCGGCACTGGTTGATGAACCTTAAGCATACGATTGTGGGAGGAGAAGTCGGTCATCTTTTGAAGTATAGCCTAGTATAGAAAACTATGGCATTTTGATGTACCGATGAATGATGTCCATCTAGTTTAAGTAAATAAAAGTGTTTGGCTTTTACCTATAAATCTTTAGTAGGTGTGCATCGTTTTCTGAATATAGGGAAGGGAGTTGTTGGATATGCTTCCGTTATATGAATTGCGCAAGGGACCGATCTAAAAGATGTAAACCCCCGGGTTGTATGGACCCGCTGCAATTGAAATGGTATCAGAGTGACGTGTTATAAAGGTAAGCGAATGGAAAGCAAACTGTGGCGACCTTAACGGTTCGGGGGCCGTCGAGGGGTGCCACAGGAACAGCTTCATCTTATTGAGTTCACCTACAACAACAGTTACCAGTAGAGCATTCAGATGGCTCCCTTCAAAGCGTTGTATGGTAGAGCGTGCAAACCGCCAGTTTGTTCGGATGAAGTCAGGGAAAGAAAGATCACAGGCCTAGAGTTAGTCCAGCAATCAGTGGATGCAGTTGCCGTCATTAGAGACAGATTTAAAGACCGCTCAGAGCCGCCATAAAAGCTACACTG
Organism: Eucalyptus microcorys; assembly: GCA_014182515.1. Classification (NCBI taxonomy): domain Eukaryota; kingdom Viridiplantae; phylum Streptophyta; class Magnoliopsida; order Myrtales; family Myrtaceae; genus Eucalyptus; species Eucalyptus microcorys. The sequence continues at coordinate 20,287,801 of CM024564.1, forward strand.
ATAAGCGTCGAAGGCCATTGGAATTCCAAGTTGGTGATCACGTCTTTTCTGAAAGTGTCACCAATGAAAGATACTTCACGTTTTGGCAAGAAAGGAAAGCTGAGTCTGAGTTACGTAGGTCCATTTGAAATTCTAGAAAGAATCGGGACCTTAGTGTATCGTCTTGCATGACCGCCGAGTGTGGCGCAAGTGCATGACGTTTTTCACGTGTAGATGTTGAGGACGTATGAACCTAAACCCGACCCATACGCTTAATTTTGAGGAATTGGACGTGGACGACATAGTGTCGTACGTTGAAAGCCCGGTTCAAATTATAGATTGCAAGGAGCAGGTTCTACGCACCAAGAACATTCCGTTGGTTAAAGTGGTCTGGCAACACCACGACACTGAGGAAGCAATCAGGAAAAGTGAAGACTCGATGAGATGACGATACCCCCACATTTTTGTGTAAGAATTGGTAAATGTTTAAATTTCGTGAACGAAATTTTTATAAGAAGGAAAGAGTTATCACATCCTGATTTTTGAGTCTGATTTCGATGAGATGAAATGGGCTTTTCATCGAAGTGCCTATAGCTTTTTTCTCTGAGTTGGTCACTCACGAGTTAACTAGCCTATCGGGTGAAGCCGTTAAGGAATCTAAATGCAATAACCTTGAGAATTCGATTCGGAATCGACTTCTCGACCGTGCTAATTTACAAGGGTCATTACGGTACCGTTAAAATCGATCAGAGACCGAAGATAGGTCGATTCGATAGAGGTATGTGATTAGTGCATGGGTGATTCCACCTAATTACAAAATTCTCGTCGAATGGCACTAGAGCAATTTTTTTGTCATTTCTGTACCCGGTGTCCGTATTTGAAACATCAAGATTTTCACGATAACCGAAAGTCGCAAATGTGTCGAAGATGTACGTTGTGGCTCGAAAATAATCGATCACGGGTCAATTGTATTAAAAATTCCTAAAAGCTACCTAGTAGATTAGGATGCGCTAAAATTATGTCAGATTAAAATTAACCGCGAAATTGAACCCGATTTCAAAAATTGGAAGTTCTGTCATGTTACAACTTATTTTAGGAACATCTACTCATCCTTCGAAGAATTTTTTGTGATTCCGTGATTTTTACGGAAATTCGTTTCGGACGTTTCGGAAAACGAACAAAAATTCGAATCGACTGAATTGAAGGGATTTTTAACTTGCCAACTGAGCTACTTGGCGAAAAGGACTTGTAGAAATTATGTAGGCTTTTTCTACATAAAAATTGGATGTCAAATTTGGGAATTTGTGGAAGAAATTGAAGACCAAAAATTGTGAAATTCGGATTTAGAAGAGGGCAGCATTTTTTGGGCATCAAAGTTGGGTTTAATTGTGAAGATAATGCAAGAAAGTATTGAAAGACTTGTAGGATAAGATTGAGGACTTTAGGGGAACAAAGCAATCAATTGGATGGATAATGGTTGACTAATTCTCCCCTCCCCTCTCTATCTTCCTCGACACACACCCCACCGGTTCTCCCTCTCTTTTTCGTTCGACTGCCCACCCCCACCGAACAGCTCTCTCTCCTTCTGGTTTTGTTTCATTTACCCTTTTATTTTTCTTCTTCAAAGCTGCTCCCTGCTTCTTGTCTTCGTTCAGCCATGCACGGTCAACGAAAGCAACCCACCAAAGCCCCATGTTGACTCCATCAACGAGATTTGTGCAAGCTGCAGCTGACCGCCCATCTCTCCACGCCACTTGCCGAATTCCCAGCTTCCTTCGGTCAACAACAAAACTCCACGACGCCCTTGCTTGACCGAAGCTCACGTGGCCTCTCTCCTTCGTCCGAGGCTGCTGCTGTTCGTCCATCTCCACGCGGCCTTCAACGCCGCACGTCAACCCCACGATCCGCCGAATCCGCTCCATCGAAGACCGCCCATCCCCTCGTGCGACCAGCTCGCCTTTTCTCAGCCAGCTTCCGCGCCCACGACTTCACCGAAGCTGCTCGCGTCTCTCGCTTTCATCCGCGTTTCCTCTCTAGCACGTTCGGTCCAATTGAGGTCCACATCTTCGGCCCAGCTCGTTCGTGGATCGGCCCAGCAATTCTGCTCAGCTTGCTGCCTCCATCTTGCCGTGTGAAATTGAGCGAAGCCAGCCCATGGATTCCAGCATTTTCGGCCCAGCAATTGGGCCTGTCTTCAGCCACATCAACGGCCCAGCGAATTCAGTCCATCAAGCCCGAGATTTTGAGGCCCAAACCCAGCATCTGCAGCAAGCCCAGTTCTGAGCCCAAGCCCGCGAAGCAAGCCCAATCCAACGCAATAACAAATCTTGGTTTGGGCTGAGATTTGTTGGGCCAATTTTAGGCCCGGTCCAAGCCCGTTGACGCCGCCGCAATTCAAGTTTCGGCCGCTGTCCCGCCATCGTCACGGTGAACCAGTTTCCATGATAAACGGGTGAGTTTATGCACTAAACTCTTCTCAGTAGGCTAATGACGTTTAAGAGGTGTTTAGTTTAATTTAATTAAGAATTAGGTGGTTAATTAGATTAAATTAGTAATTTAATTATTCAATTATGCATATTAGGTGGTTAGATTAGATTAATCGAGGCCTAGATAAACTTTACTATTTATCTAGAAAGGTTCGGGAATTTTCCGAGCCCGTATTGGTATTTAATTTAGTGATTTTGGCCTAAGTTGGTATTTTTAGAATTTAAATTGAATTATTTGGTTAATTTTAGAAATTAATTAATTACTATTTATTTTTTCGGAAATTAGGCAGGGATAATCGGTGACCGGAATTTCGTGCCGATTGCAATGTTGTGGTTAATTTCTACAGTTGCGTGTTAAATTACGCAAATTGAGTGTTGATTGGATTAAGGGTCATTTATTCCAAAAATTTATAGAATTCGTTATTTATTTAGAAAATCCCAAGTGTCGGGTTTTAACACCGAAAATGGTTTTATATACTATATAAACTAGTGTGATTTTAAAAAGAAGGTTATGAATTTTCTGGGTCCAATCTGACCGTGTACCCACACACGACTATTTTTACTGGGTGTTTTTAGTACGGAGAAAATAGGCCGGGATCACTATTTAATTGAGGCATTTGAGTGCAATGCATGGTGTCCTGGGCCGAGGTTGATTGGTCGTGTATTGGTTAAGAGAACCCATCCTCGAACTATGTCGGATGGACGTTACCCTATATGGGATTTGGATCGCAATAGAGGCTGGACCTATACTCTTTCGGGAAAGTCATCTTTGAGAGACGTAACCGTGCTCAATGGGGTGAGACAATGCCTGGTTGCGCCAGTAGACCACTGAAATTTAAGAGTAGGCCGGTGCTCACTGTGGGGCTTAATTAACAATTGAAACACATTATTGGTAGAGTTTGATGCGCTTGATTATGAGACAAAATTGCGTGGCATGGTATGAGACATATCATAACAGTTTGGTCTTATAATCGGAACTCATGTGATTGATTGGGCTGAGACCCTAGTAGTTAATTGAGAAAAATAAGGCATTTCAATTGTCGTGTGCATTGGTGATATGCATTGTCATATAAATTGTGCTGACGTACAGGAAGGAACTGAGGCGAGGTAAGTCCTCTGTTCTAATTATGTGGTTGTATGGTTAGGATACTTCTTAGCGTATTTCCTTCATAATCGGGGTTAAGAGCATGAACTCGCTGAGATTTATATCTCACCCAGTCATGGGCTCAATTTTCAGGACCGTAGAGCAGAGTACCCGAAGCCGAGCTGAGGGGATCCGAGAAGTAGGTTAGTTAGGACAGATTCATTTTGAGAGATGGTCTTTCGTAGGGTCGTGGTTGTTGACCTTTTGTATATGACTCTATGTGAATGTAAGAGCACGCTTGTTTGTGAATTTTGTTGTCCTGCTTTTCTATCCTGAGATGATTACTGTTAGGATATTTATTTTCGCTTCTGCATGTGCAATAAAACGAAAAAGGTCGGCAATTTGTCTTGGGAAGTCGCAAAATATTATCGACCAAGGAAGGATGGGCACGCGCTCGAGGCTCGGGGCGTGACATCCTTGGTTGGTGGTGCATCCTTTATACTTTGGTGGTGATCATATTCTATCATGCATTTGCATTTAATCCTTCGACAACCATCCCATACACACTTTTCCCTAAACACTTAACCTTGAAAGTTCTCTGCTCTTGGAATCACTCGCCCACCCACGCATCTGCTTACCGGCTGGATTTCATTATATGATCAACAAGAGTTACAACTCTGAGTGCAAATACTCAATTGTAGATCACATTATCTCAACTAGTCACTCATTCTATATTTCTCTCACGATCACACATATTTTAAGCTCATGAAAGACATGTATGATTGAAATTCGCTCAAACAATGGAATTTCATATTCTAGGCTTCGTCTCTTATTTAATTATCGGTCCCTTGATCTCCTTATCTACTCCTCCACTTCCAAACATACGACCTATCAATTCAAAGCTTAAAAAGTCAAAATTATTTCATTAGTTGAAGATTTTTCCTAATTTTGACATTTACTTAATCAAATCAGTCAATTAAGCATGACTTATCAGACTTTGAATTTCCAGAACATACTCATCATGAAACAATTAATCACCAATTGATTTTCTGTCGATTTTTACAAGCAAAAGTACATCTCAAGTATCAAAACTTGACATGGATGGACACATAAGTCCCAAAATTTCCGAAAGGCACACTTAGGGCCTGTTTGGCAACTTGCCAAACAATAATTTATATTCTTTTGTTCCCGGGAGTAGATTTGTAACAGAAATCCGTTTGGTAAAATTTTTGTTTCCGGGAACAAATTTCTATTATTTTGTTCCCAGAAGTAGATACTGTTTATCGAGAAGTAAAAAGTAATTGATTCTTTGCACCTTGGAACAATTCTAAAATCAAGCAACCTATTTTCTCTCTTTTCTTTTCTTTTTTACTTGTTCTTCTTCATTTGCTACCATTGCCGCCGTTGTTGTCCGCCGCCGTCTGCCGTCCGTCGCCCATTGCTGCTAATCATCGGCAACCGGTCCGAGCCTCGCCGGTGGCTAGGTGGGCCTCGCCTAGGCCTCCCTCGGCCACTGGCGAGGCTCGCTTGACTGGGCAAGACTCGCCCAGCCCTAGCGAGGCTCGGCTAACGAGGCACGGCCTTGCCAAGGGTTGGTGATGCTCCGATGAGGTCACTGGCCCTCGTCTGGCCAGTCGTCGGTCATTCCAAGGCCGGCGACCAGCGACTTGAAGAAAAAGAAGAAAAAGAGGAAGAAAGGAAAAAAAAACAAAAGAATAAAAAGAAAAAAAGAAAAAGAAAAAAGTAATAAAATTATTTAAAAATTAAAATAAAATAATTTGGAGTAGAAATTTTGAGCACGGTACTAAATGCAATTTTATTCTAGGAATTAAAATTTTGAACGGTTACTAAACGGCTTAAAATGCTTATAAATTGTTTCCGGGAACAGAATAAAAAATAATCATTTTTTATCAGAAATTGGTCTTGGAAATAGAAGCGTTACCAAGCGCGCCCTTAAGTGTCAAAATTGAAGAAGAAATGAACACTTAAGAACTAATTGCGAGAATTTTTTACCAAACTGTTGACGTGGCTTTTTCCAGCGAGATTTTATATTGATGTGGCTTTTTCCAATGAGATTTTATATTGACGTGGCAATTCTTTAAAAAAAAAAATTATCCATTTGGTGCTGACGTGGTTAGCTAAACCAAAATGACATAATTTTGCCTTGAAATTTGATTTTTAATATATATATATTACTTAAATTAAATTAAAAAAACTGAGAGAGAGAGAGAGGAGGCAGCATTCATCGAGGGCCTCCACAACCCTCGCCACCACTGCCCTATCGTCACCACGGCGAGCATTGCGAAGCCCTTTGCTGAATGTTGTCTCTCTCTCTCTCTCTCTCTCTCTCTTTTAATTCAGTTTTTTAATTTAATTAATATTTATATTAAAAATAAAATTTTAGGACAAAACGATATTGTTTTGGGACAAGGATTGCTAAGTGGACATTCCGACAAGCTATGTAGACCAGTTTTATTATTAAAATAATGACATGTTGGATTTCCAGCAAGCATCGTCGAAGTTAGTATTTAAATGTCCAATTTTAAAAAAAGTGCCACTTAAGTGTATTCTTTGGAAGTTTTGGTACTTAAGTTGTGGAACTTGGGGTGTTTGGCTGTGACATCCTGAATTTTTGCATGATTAATCAATGAGTTGTAAAGAATTATTATAATAGTGACGATCGAATTTAGTGAGCGAAATTAGGGACGAAGGCATTTAACCTATGCGTTTTACGGGTATTATGAGTGCCTAAAGCGTACCATAGGACATAATTAGATATCTATTTATTTATTTTGACTTGGCGTATTCAAGGTACTGACCGGTGACGCCAATCGCAAATTGCCCAATTTATCTATTTATTTATTTTGTCCATCATTGAGGTTGTGTTTATGGAGTCACATTCGTGAACGTCCTCACATCACGAACAATAATTGCATTTCATATATCGCCAAACTATTTAAGGAAGGTGCACGCCTAAAAGTTCAACGGAATAGAAATCACTTGTGATAAATCCAATTACGATATCTTTTCATTTTTATCAATCTCAGGACAATAAATCGTTATTTAATGAATTATTGGGATCATACATGGCTGATGAGTCGGAGCCAAGACGATAATGTCTTTATTTAATCTTCCAATTGCACACTACGCTAGATCCTTCACTATAAAGTGCATTTCCCTCGGTACGTTTTACCAGTCCTCTCAGATATAACTTCTTGCAATAATTTTTTTGGTGACCTCACTTCTCAGTCTCATTTATTTAACTTCCAGCAGAAACTTTACTTGGCGTGCAGTCCACATGCAAGCTAGACCACCGAACTCGGATCATTGGGTCGCGAGTGATAAAGAGTAATTTTGGCTTAATTAATCCAAACTTTCAATAGCGGGTCCAAGACACTTATGATAATAGCCAGAGGAGGCGTCGGTGTTTATTTATTTATTATTTATTTATTTTTTATGGTAACCAAGGACTCCACACGGGCCCCCCGTGCCCGGACGGCACCGAAGGACTGGGCCCTAATACCTCGGGGAGAGATTAGCACAGGACTCCATCACCATGGCCCCTCACTTAAGACGTTAGCAACTGTGGAGTTTCGACTCTGGGACCTCTGGAATGAAGCGCTTAAAACCGAACCAACTTAGCTGCCCACCGGTGGGTCGTTGGTGTTGATCGTCACTCCCTGCTCTTTTTTGCCAAACAAATCTCACACTTTGTAATTCGAAATGTCCGATTGTGTATGTATATAAAGAGGACGAATGAATGTGCACATAGGCAATCTCAATTTGCCCCGTTGCAAAATTAAGTAATAAATAATAGAATTGGTTAATTCATTTTCTAACTATTTAAATTTCTAGAAAAAAAATGGTTTGTCTAACTTGTAAGTATCCAGTTCAAATCCTAACACTCGCTATCAATATATATTGCTCGTTTTTCCACATATTCTATTTGCTTTCTGCATGATTATGTCCACATCCTATTACACAACTGTAAAAATGTGTCCTGCTAATTTCAGTTTGAACGGGACATATCTATCAAGCAACAGCTCAAACTTAGGTGACAAGGAATAAGAGGAGACATATTTGATTTCCAACATCCGTATCGTAGCTAGCTCTAGTACCACTTTCCAACATCCTCTCTGCTCATGGCTCACTCGTGTTTGCGCAACATTAAAATCCATTGTGTTAGGTTGCGATTGCACGGGACTTAACTCCTAGTGTAACAACTAATAGACGTAATCAGAGATAAATATGCCAGCCCAAGCTCTGATTCCCCTAAAAGAAGCCTCATTTGGGTTTTTCTTTTACCCGCACAATATTGTCCATTTTAGTTGCAGCTCATCCGATGCTCACACGACCGTATAAACCATATTGCTAGTTTGAGGCTACGCTAGACTAATCGATCAGACCAATAGCCCAAACTTAGAATAAGTGGGATCAGAGACATTTCACCTCCAACAATGAAGATTTTGTGACCACCTAGGAGCTCACTCATTAGAAGAACTGAAGATTTTATCTATCTCGGGCGGTTGCGGTAAAACATATTGTTAAGTCCCTTAAACTTTAACATATTAATACTTATGGCTGTAAATAACTCAAGAAAATATATGTAGTTTGAACTGTTATTTGAGTTCTAACATCACTAAAGTTTTTAGAAAACGAAATGGACCTTACCTAAAAAACTGCAAGTTAAAGTAATAGTGCACAAACACACAACTAATTAAATGCTTTGTACAGAAACTAAAATTACTAAGAAATTGAGACTTTTATGTTAGTATAATTAAATATTAAATCACACTTATGAAATAGCTGGTAGCGATTTCACATAATATCACATGGTATCAAAGCATAAGATCTTGAGATCAGATCTTACGAAACCCCTATTTGCCTCCCCAATCATATATTTCCATGCATAGGCCAAAGCGAGTGTTAGAATAGTTAAATATAAAACGACACTTTTATTTAATAGTTTAACTCTTCAAAATAACTGACAATGATTCTATAGAACCTCGCATAGTCTATGATATATACTTCTTGTGGCAAAACTTTGGTGAGAAAATGATATACTGTTGGATGTATGCCCTAAAGCTACTATGTAATGGTTACATATTAGGGATTTCAGTTGTATTTTTATTATTATTATTTAATTAATGGCAATGACGTATTCATTCATTTGTCCAATTATTTTATATTTATGAATGATTCCATAAGATCAGTTGCAACTAGACCTATTCTTGAGACGTCAAGAATATATGTGACGAGTTCATAGTTAGACTGAATCTTTAAATTGTTCTCGGTCGATGGATTATTGAGTGGATATTAATAATCCTGTTGAAACCGGTGTGTTCTTAACTTTGCCATTAAGTATTGGATACTTAAGGGAATGATGAGCTACATGTCATTGGGTATTATGATGCCTAAGTTAGAACACAGGTGTTTGTATTAGACAAATTCACCGAACGTGACGCATATGGAACGATTAGCGACATGGAAGCTTTTAGCGTGGTCAATGTCTGATTGTTCATGCTTTGGTCTTGTGTAAATAATTCTTAGACCTGAGGCACAGTGTTAACTTGTGTATTGAACAACTATGGTTCATGGGTGCACATAATGCCGGGTCGTTGATCCGTCTTTATACCTGATGGTCATAGTTTGTTCATATACGAAGTTACACGTGTGCGCAATATGGAATCTGTCTCCTTGTTATATGCAAGGTATGATAATGATGTCCTATGCGATCTAATTGTGACACTGCATTGAAATCCTCGGCCGGAGTTGTAATTGAGAATAAATTATTTATGTCTCAAATAAAATGCATGTCAATTAGATTTGTCCATATGATCGAATTAATGACTTGACAAATATTCCATGGTCTTTGTTTGATCGGGACATAGTAAGACAGAAGGATTGAATTACACTGTAGCCAAAGCTGATAGGTTCATTATGTTCTTAAAGTATTCACACTATCTGGGTAGCCATGACATATTGCTAGATGTCAATCGTGGCTTGTAGGACCTAAAAGATTAATCGGGACAATTAATTCTTTTGGAAGTACTAATGTGTTAGTACAAGTCTTATTACCAGCTTAGTGATGAACCTAGGGATGTCACACACCATAAACAATTAGGATGACGTGGAACAAGAGAGAAATATTATTGCAAATGTGTTTGCAATTACTGCAATCGAATTGAGTCGATTTGAAATTAAATTAAATGAGATTTAATTTAATTTGTATTATAGTCACGAGCCTACTTGCATATGATGCACACGCATGCCCGAAGTGGATATATGTTAACGTACCCCAATTGTACATATAAGGATTATGTTATTTTAATTTTAAAAGGAATTGATTAATTAATCCTTTATTCGTTTAATTAATTAATTAATGTACACATGGTTGCAACGCACATGATGTGTGCGTTGCCTTTTATTAGTAATAAAAAAAAAATTAAAGCTTAAAGCTTCGTGCATGTGCACGATTCTTTAAATCATGCACATGCACGAAATCGTGCACATGGTCAGCGGTTGCTGAACATCATGCACAGAGATCGTGCATGAACGGTCAGCAACCGCTGACCGTTCTTGCACGATGGTGCATGATCGTGATCAGCAACGGTTGCTGATTCGTGAAGGCTTTAAGAAATAAAATGCCACAAAAAAGGTTGCGAGGAATCAGAAGATGCTTTGCTGAAAATAGAGAACAAAGTGTGTGCGTGTTCTTGTGTCTTTGAGACACAAGAAAGAAGAGCGTTATCTCATTCGGGCCATGACTATTATACATCAAGAATACAACGGATTGTTTCCACGTGATTGCTAGCACGATTGAAGTGGTGAATATCTGAAAGTTCTCTCTTCCGTTCGACGTTCGTTGTTAGTGTGTCTGAACTAGAGGTCCGACGCTTGTGGGACTCGAATTGTAGAACATCGGAACCGATTCGTTTCAAAGTGCACTTCGAGAGGTAATTCGTTTAACTCCCTTTTCTGTTGAGATTTTTGATTAAAATGCATGAACAACGCCTTAGGAGAATTATGTATAAAATATATCTTTGTTTCCGCTGCGTTCCTTTTGTTAATTTTTCTTGTACATGATTCATGAAACCCCAACATATACTTCACCGTTGTGAGTTGCTCATACTTTTTGTGATGATATCTCATTTCCATAGGTACACTTTTTGTGACAAAATGGGCTTTGTCTCAAAAGATTCATAATGTCTCGTTTTTTATTTTTTTATTCTTGCAGTGACTTTTCCTTTTGTGTGATTATAGTCCATAATTCTCATTTGATATTTGCTATTCTCGTGCGGTAAATGTACGTGCAAGATTTGTGACCTAGAAGTTTTGTGTGATTATAGTTTGTAATTTTCATGTTGTTTGAGCTAAAATCGTAGAATTATGTTCAAGGATATTGTTGGGCTCATTTCGAACGACTTGTTTTGCTAAAAGAAAAATTATATATATGCTTGATCTGAATGAAACGAACTTGTAAATTGTCCTGTGCACGAAAGATTCCATTTTAAAGGCGTAAGGGTGCCACAGATTTTTTCATTTAAAAACAAACAAACAAAGGGGATCCAAGCAAAATAATATTTGCGGTCGAGAGTGAAGCATACGACAAACGCAAAGCAATAAAAAAGCATTATAAAGCAACAATTTTGCCAATGACAGATTAGAAATCCTCTTTCGAGGTTTGGTTGATCTATAACCTGTCTACACGTTGCAGATGCCATAAGCTAAAAAAACTCGGCTCTTTCAAGCCCATTTAAGAGATAACTCTTTAAAGCAAGTATTGATGCCAAACTGGGGATGGAGGATTACGGAAAAGAAAAGAGTAGGAATCATAATCTCTTTACACGATCAAAAAATATTTAAAAAGATGATTTCAATCTCAAATTTAAAAATAAAGTAATAAGTCACTACAACTTTAAATCACGATTCCTTCAACTTATGGGGGGTGAAGTGGTGTAATTGTGGTGTCAACAGTATCTTATAATTTGGTCTCTCTCACGACGTGTGCTTTTTCTTCTTCTTTTTGGTAGTGTCTATCTAATACTATAACCCTGGAGCTTGACAGTGATTACCCGACTATATATGGGGAACTTGCGTAACAACTTACCGTTATGACCCCTGCATTTACACTATCCCCATGGCGGGAACCAAACCCACAACCATTGACAACATAAGCCAAAAGTATGGGAAGGTCCTTGCCAGTTGGTCATTCCCAGGTTAGGTGAAAACTTAAGCTGAATAGAGGGAAGTGATTTACATTCAACTTTAAGGGGTGTGTTTATTTTGCAAAAAAATATAGCATTGGATAAACATTTTTTCATTTTCCACCATTTGATTCGTTTAGGAAGTGAATCAATAGAAATATTGTTGTAGTGAACGGATAACATATGCATAAATATAGCAAAAGGACTTTATCTATTCATCATTTTCAAAGTACGACTAGTCTCAAACGCTTAGACATGGATCCGAACGCCCAAGCCCAAGATTGTAGTAGTTGGACCCGCACTATGGAGAAAAACGGCTAAGGTGAGGGAAGGAAAATTTCACTTTGGCCCTTTGGGAAGAGGTGACCCCAATCTTTATCATTTTCCATTTGTGGTATTTGCAGGAAAATTGTTAAAAAAATCATAAACTTATTATACGATAATCAATTTAGTTATAAACCTTTCAGTTATGCCAATTTAGTCTTAGATTTTTTGACAACTTACCAATTTCATCCTAAATTTTTTAATTGTGTTAATTTAGTCATTAACCTTTTGATGATTTACTAAATTAATCTTAAATCATTTGGTGACTTGCTAATTTAGTCTTTTTGACTAATTTTGATTGGAAATTGTTGATGTAGATACCAACCGGTTACCAGCCATCTTACGTGGCATGATTGGCATTGATGTGGCCCAATTTGGCCTTTTTCTTACAATTTTTTTTTATCCTCTTCTTTCCCTTTGACCTATGACCAATACTTGACCATAGCTGAGGATCGACCTTACACGAGTGTCGAGCCCTTGCTCGATTTGACAAGGGCGATCCTTGCCTAGGCTACGTGGTTTGAGCCCTCGCTAGATTTGATGAGGACAGCCCATGCTTATGGCTACTCGTCAGCCATGGCCAAGTACCAACCACAAGCCAAAGGGCAAGAAAAGGAAAAAAAAATGCAAAATTTATCACATCAGCGGTTGGCCACACCATATAGGATAGCTGATGGTCAACCGACATCCACGTTAGCGATCTTTGGTTAAAATTATTTGGAGGGTCTAAATTAGTAAGTCATCAAAAGATTTAAGACTAAATTAATATATCATCAAAATGTTTAAGACTAAATTAACACAATTGAAGAGCTTATGACTAAATTAGCAAGTTGTTAAAATGTTTAGGATTAAATTGATACAATTGAAATGATTAAGGGTTAATTGGTTGTTGTACATAAATTTAAGGTTTTTTGGATAATTATCCTTGACAAGCCACAAAATAAGGTTGTCTTCCTTAAAAGGGAGAGCACATTTTTTTGAGCCCCAAATTGTGCAAAGGGAAGAAAATTTTATTGCGTTTGTCGGGTTTATGGTGACAAAAATCTGTTGCCTTTATTCAATTTTTAGACTAAAAGGAAACATTATTTTTGGGGCTTGGTTTGTCCACGAATAATTTTATTTTCATCGCCTTAGCCATGGTTGTCTTCCTTTCAATTGTTCATTTGTCGTTTTCTCTAAGAAATATATATCGTTAGATAAAAATCGAATTTGAGTGAATCATAATTGAATAATTTTTTTTACTTAAAAAACCAGCTTAGGTCGAGGAGGGAATTATGCGAGGGAGAGTTATGGAGGTAAGCAACCACGAACCGGGAAAAAAGAAGTGAAAACTGAAAACTGACGAGGGCGGTTAAGGGTGGCGGCAGTGCTGTCCATCTTTGACCGTATTACTGTCCAGGTGTCAAAATCTCATTGGGGGCACACTGAATTATACATCGACCTCCCTCTGATTCGAGGTTTGAACCGACTTTCCAAATGAAGCAGCCCCTTATGACTCTCCATTTGACGCTTTTGCGGAATCTTTCATCGCCTAAATGGAAAATGTCAGAGGTGTCCAAGGAGACATCAGTACCAAGTGGACCTCCATTCCCTCGTCGGTACGTACTGCGCAGTGTGCATTGACAATTTTACATGAACGGAGATGACGACCCTTTTATCATACATGTACACATTCGATTATCTGAAAGCTTATGAAATATTTAGCAATTCTTATAAAACAGCTAAATTCAGATGTTTGGTCTATGCGGGAAATCCTTATATATAATTATCTAAACAAATTTGTTAGGATATGAATAAATAATCTTCATAAGTTAGAAATTTATTGACGTCCCGACCAATTGTGTAAACCCATGTTAACTCTCTCTTTATATATACCTCCACGACAACCCAAATCCTCGCAACAACAAGAACAATTTCGTTCCTGTACGATAAAAAGTAACAATGATGAGCCTTTCTTGTTTAGGCAAAGAAATTGTGTTTCTTTGTATTGCTTCATGGCTCAAACTAGGCCGCATCTGCAGGCCCTTTCGCTTCCTCTTTTCTTGCTATCTCCGCTTCCTGCTCCTCCGAGTCAACTCCTTCTGCATCCAAGTTTTTTATTTCGTCTTCCTCTCGTTCCTCGGCTTCTGGGTCCTCAAGGCCTTGGAGCCGCGGACGAATTCCTTTAGGCCTAGGGACTTGGATCTGTTCTTCACCTCCGTCTCCGCGACAACCGTCTCAAGCATGTCCACGGTGGAGATGGAGGTGCTCTCCAACTCCCAGCTTGTCGTGATGACCATACTGATGTTTGTCGGAGGGGAGGTCTTTGTTTCCCTAGTTGGGCTTCATTTTAGGAAATCAAAGGTCCGGCGGCTCATCAAAACCAAAGAAAAAGTCACCTCCGTCAATAGCGTTCTCTGCCCTTCCAACCCAACAAACGACATTGTTGACCACATAGAGTTAGGTGTAGTAGTGAAATTAGATTGCCTGAACTCACAAGTAGAGCCACAATTGTACAGTCGACGAGACGAGTCCTTGGATCATGACTATTTCCAATATTGTTCGGTTAGGTTTTTGTGTTTTGTAGTGTTAGGTTACCTTCTGGGAGTCCATGTTCTCGGCGTTGCCACGGTTTCGCTATATATGGCACTTGTTTCTAGTGCGAGAGACGTGCTAAAGAAGAAGGGTATTAAAATGATGACATTTTCCGTCTTCACCGTTGTGTCAACTTTCGCTAGTTGCGGGTTTGTCCCAACGAACGAAAACATGATTGTCTTCAGCAAATACTCCGGCCTCCTCCTACTTCTCATCCCTCAGGTTCTTCTTGGGAACACGCTGTTCCCATCGACCTTACGATTCTTGCTTTGGCTCATGGGGAGATTCGGCAAGAAAGCGGCAATCAATTACTTGTTGGGTAGGACAAGTGAAGTTGGTTACAAGCACTTGCTTCCTAGCCTCTACTCGTCGCTATTGGTGGTCACGGTATTGGGGTTCATTGGTGTCCAGTTTATAATGTTTTGTTCGATCCAGTGGCACTCGGAATCGTTGAATGGATTGAGCTCGTACGAGAAAATCGTGGGCGTGATCTTTTTGTGCGTGAACACCAGACATATGGGCGAGACGATCGTCGATCTGTCCACAGTCGCTCCTGCCATCTTGGTGGTATTCATCGTCATGATGTAAGTCTCTCTCTCTCTCTCTCGATCTTGATTGTAAATTAATATTTTGCAATCATAGGACTTACCTAGCCATTGACGAATAATAAATTTGGCTGGTAATTTGGAAAAGGATAATAATGGAATGCATAGAATTCCAATATAATAAATTACGGTCTATTAGACAATAATTTAACGAATTGCAGGTGGATATTGTTGATGATAATAGCAGTCACTAAAGCACTGAAAATACTACCTTTTCGGGAAAACAAAAAAAGGAGAGTATGTAGACACTAATGGTGCGTTTCGTAACGATTCTGTTTTGGGAAATAATTTTTTATTAGAAATGATTTTTTCTGATTTTGTTCTCGGGAATAATTTTTGAGTAAAAAAATGCGTTTGATAACTACAAAATATTTATATTTTTGGAATAGAAATGTGTATGGTGAAACCCTTATTTTTTTTTTTTTGTTTCTTTTAAATTTTAATACTTTTATTATATTTTTCTTATTTTTCTCTTATTTTTCTTTTTCCTTTTCTCTTCTTCTTTCTCCTTGGTGGCCAGCGAGCTCGCTTGGCCATGGCGAGGCTCGACCTTGCCTAAGCGGCACAAGGTCAGCCTTGCCCTAGCCTGGTGAGGCTAAGCCTCGTGCCAGCCGGCGAGGCCGAGCCTTGCCCAGATCTAGCAAGGCCGAGCTTGCTTAGCCACGGTAAGACTCGAGCTGACGAGCCTCGCTGTGGCTTGGCATCGCTGGGGGCCATGGCTGGTGACTGGCCAAAAGTAAGAAGAAGAAAAGGAAAGAGAAGAAGAGGAAAACAAATTAGACTTGATTCTATGAATTGTTCTTGAGAGTAAAAAGCAATTTTTTTTCTAATTATTGATTCTGTTCCAAATTTATTTCTAGGAATAAAAAAATGGTTTTCTGTTCTCAGGAACAAAAGAACAGAATCGGTTATTCCTGAGAATGTTACCAAACATGCCCTAATTTTATAAAATAGTGTTAGTATTCAAAAATTGTTCTTTTGAGAAAGTTGGGTGTTTCAATACACTTAGAAGATGCTTGCTTAAGAACAACTCCGTGTTTCGATACTCTCCGTGTCTTCTGATATCACATGGGCGTGTAGGGATTTGAACCATCTTGGCTTAAAAACAAGGAAATGTGGGTACCTAGACGACCCCAAATGCAACCTCATTTCGTGAAGGATCGGAATAACTCTGACCAAACCACTTATTTTGTTTACGAAGGATCAAAATCCTATGGAGGGGCTTGATTCCACTTCGTTCTCGACGTGGGGCACCGCACCATGGCTTGGATGTATTTGAAAATGACCGGATCACGATCTCAAAGAGGTCGTCTTCCCTTCTCTGTGAGGATTTTCGTCTGACCTTAACATAGATTCGATTTGTTCGTAAATTACTAAAATAGTTAGTAAAATAATTGCATTATTGAAGGATGAATAATTTAGGACATTATTCTGCATGCATTATTGAGGGCTTTCTTGGGCGTATTTGGAGCATCGTCCGAGTTTTTTATGCTCATTCTGCAATAGGTCCAGTCATTTCTGTCACCTAGCGAATATTTATATATTAATATGGTGATGTCAAAGGTTGGCCAGATGTTGAAAAACTCTCTTAAGGTTGAGTATTCAAAACAGCAAGAAGCTTCAAGTCACGAGTTTTCTCACCAAATTAATGTTTCCTTTAGATTTGTCCGTTAGTTCATCTGTCTCTATTTTCTATGAACCGTGCTCTCTGTTTTCATCGCGGAGGTCCTTTGCAGACAACTTACTAAAAATTTGAATAATGAATTCTCCTAGACTGAGACTCCCCATTATGTAAAGATTCCTGGGTCAATTGCATAATGCGCATTAATAAATTGGCGGATTTTATGACCCATGAATTTCGACAATATATGAACAAATGACTTCACTTAGATAATTAAGATTAATGTTATAGAAAGACCTTTTTATTTAACATATGGGTCATCTAGCGCATGTTTCTAGAATTATCAATATCCAATAGATCTATAAATGATTAACGGAATCTTCTTATTTTTTCTTTTTTATTTATTATTAGATTTTGATCCAAAATTTTTTCTCTTTTCTACATGAAGAAATATATAGCCCTTTCCTATCCCTATATGAATAAAATTGAAAAGAAAATTAGATTGATTATTTTTATTTGATAAAATCAGGAGTTCATAAAGAAATTAAGATTATTGTGCATACCAAATAAAAATGACTAGCATTATTCTTACTGATCAGTAAAATCCATTAAAAAAAAAAAAGAGGATAGAAAACCCGTTTCATGGTAAAAAAATTCATTCATTTCAGTTATTTCACAAGAAGAAAAAGAAGAAAATAGGGGGTCCTTTGAATTTCAAGTATTTCATTTCACCAATAAGATATGAAGATTGACTTCACATTTGGAATTGCATCAAAAGATTATTTATCTCATAGAGGTTTACATAAAATCCCGAGAAAAATATAATACGTTATAAAGAATTAATTAGTCAACTAAATATTCGGAGTCAAATACTCGTTAAGTGAAAAAGGAATTTGAATTATTTGATTTTTTTATTAGATCTTGAATTTTAATGAACTTCTTCTCATTTTCAGCAATTCATGAAAGAATGAAATGAGGAATA